>CM060913.1:270789578-272060292 GCA_030737875.1 Allium sativum | reverse complement strand
TCTCTCAAACAGAGTGAATGAGCTTTGTATTCAAAAAAGAGAAAACTAGCAACAAAACGAATTAGGAATGTAAACGAATACTTTTGAACTAGTATTGGTATACAAATATTTTTGGATATTGAATATCTGTATCTGTGCATACGGACAGATATCAGATATTTATCATATCCGCTAAAGGTCAAAAAATCAAAAAACATAAATATGGAAAGTATTAATTCAGAATAAACTTCTTTCAATCTCATTACTGATTGAAGTGTTAAACATACACATGTATATTATGATAATAAATAATTTTGAGCACATAATATGTATTAAATGCGTATATTGAAAACTTCTAATTCAATAAAATAATAAATAGATATCTTTCAATTTATTGAAATACACATAATTTGTACTATAATAATTTTGAAATAAACAGGTTGAATAATTTTCAAATGTGGATGACTTCGTGTCCGCATTAGATTCAGATATTGGATATTTATATATTTTTCAAATATGAATTCGGACAAATTTTGATTTTCTGGAGTATCCATTGATAGCTCTAAAACAAGTTTCTAAACGTGACGTTTTATTTGGTTTTTATAATTAAATGGCAAAGATTTTTCCATTTTATTGCAAAAATGGTTAAAACAGCAAAGTATAATTGTTGTTTCTATTGGAATTCGTAAGTATTGAATGTAATATACGTTTTCCATTAAGCGAACATGTGCGACTATTAAGTGAAAGGATGTGACTATTAGAAGCATGCTTTTCCGCGAAAAGACACTTTGCGAAAAAGAAACTTCGTGGAAAGACACTTCGCGAAAAGACACTTCGCGAAAGACACTTCGTGAAAAGACACTTCACAAAAAAGACACTTCCTTTCACTAACGGTCATATTTCCCAATGGTCATATCTCAGCGAAAAGACACTTCACGAAAACAGTTCGCGAAAAGGCACTTCATTTCGCCAAACGGTTACATTTCAGCGAAAAGACACTTCGCGAAAAGACAATTCCTTTCATAGAAAGAGACATGTCTATACGAAGAGGTACGAGTACGACCGTTCGAAAGAGATGCAATCGTACAAAGGGTGCGACCGTTCAGAAGAGATGCGACCGTACGAAGAGGTACGGGTGCGACCGTTCGAAGGGATGCAGATAAACTATAAATAAGGAGGAAACCTGATCACTTTCCTCACTCATTCCAATCCAATCTTCCTTCTCTTTTGTCTAATACTCTTATATAAAATCACAGAGTGACATACTCATTACAATCTCGTGCAGAATACATCTGTTGTATCTTGGGAGAATTTTGAAATAAAATTCTTAAGGAAATTGTTACGACAAGCCTCAGACATCATTCGGTTAGATTTTTATTTTGTATATTTATATACTCTATTTCATAATCTTTCGACTCTTTACGTTGTGCTATTTCTTAAAATAGTATAACGTAGTTGTTGTAAATTAATTACAACATATTGATTGCTATTATTAGCTAATATTGAATTCCAGAGTAGTAGAAATTCAAGCTATAAACTTGTGCAACGAGTTTATAATTCTCTGTTTTGGTATACTAGACATATAACATCTTAAGAATTTTTTTATTCTTACTAAAACAGAGGTGGCAACAGTTGAATTGTCAACAAAGGCTAAGGTAGAAAATCAGTTAAATAAAAAGATCTAGATATTGAGATCTGATCGAGGTGGATAATATGAATCACCATTTGAACAATTCTGTGCAGAAATGGAATAATTCATCAAACAACATCCTCATATTCACCACAACAAAATGGTGTTGCCAAGAGAAAGAATAGAACATTAAAAGATATGATTAATGCGATGTTATTGACCTCTAGTTTACTGACGAACTTGTGGGGGGAGGCCTTAAATATGTCTAATCACATTTTAAACAAGGTTTCTTACAATAAAACAGGAACAATTCCATATGAGTTATGGGAAGGGCATAAACCAAGCTTTAAATACCTCAAAGTGTGGGGGTGCTTAAAAAAAGTTCCAGTTCAGCCTCCCAAGAATAGCAAAAGACTAGATATAGCTTATATAGTAAGTCGATTAAGCAGATATACAAGCAATGCAGGAGAAGAACACTGGAAAGCACTAATGAGAGTGCTTGGATATTTAAAAAATATCACAAAATATTCCTTACATTATGGGAAATATCCTGCCGTCTTTGAAGGATATAGTGATGCAAACTGGATTGCTGATTCAGAGGAATCAAAATCAACGAGTGGTTATGTATTTACCCTAGCAGGGGCAGCAGTGTCATGGAAATCTACTAAACAGACTTACATAGCTCAATCCACTATGGAATCAGAGTTCATCGCTTTAGATAAAGCAGGCGAAGAAGCAGAATGGCTTCCCCATTTTTTAGAAGATATTCCTTTTTGGTCCAAACCCGTGTCAGCCATATGCATACACTGTGATAACCAAGCAACGCTAAACAGAGCACAAAACTTTTTGTATAATGGAAAGTCACAATGTATTCGTAGACGCCATAACACAGTTCGGCAGTTACTCTCAAATGGAACTATTTCCATAGATTATGTGAGAACAAATGATAACCTAGCGGATCCGTTTACTAAAGGTTTATCAAGAGAGAAAATTAACTGCGCATCGAGGGAATGGGTTTAAAAGCCTAAACCAACAAGAGTTACCTTATACGGAAACCTATCCTAGTGACTGGAGATCCCATGGACTAGGATCAATAGGCAAACCAGTTATGATTAACTCTAGATGTAATGCATTTGTTTGGACGTAGTCCTATTCCATTCCTATGGTGCACAACATAAATGCATGACTACAGAAGAATTGATAGGTTAAAACTATGTTTTTTAATGATGGCCATATCTTGTAAATAACAAGTGGAGTATATGTAGGATACTCTTAATGGTTGCGATCACCTATGTTAGTGTGATCTGGGCCGGCTCTAAGAGAATATTCAAGGCTTTTATTCTCTATAACACCCGCAGAACCAAGTAAGTGTTCAGGACCAAAATAAACACAACTAAGAGATTGGATAAGATAGGAACCGATGCTTCGTAAAACTTATTGTCTGGATATACAATAACAGCTAACGGTTCAAGATGAAATAATTCATCGATTAGCCAAGTAGATCCGATAAGTTTTAACAAGGGAAAGTTCAAAGTAAAATATCTACTTATCCACGATAAAACATTATTCCATATGTAATCGGTGATATTTCTCTTTGTGTGGGGGAAAAGAATATTATCATTCATGTGGGGGGTTGTTGGAATTCGTAAGTATTGAATGAAATATACTTTTTCCATTAAGCGAACAGGTGCGACTGTTAAGTGAAAGGATGTGACTATTAGAAGCATGCTTTTCCGTGAAAAGTCACTTTGCAAAAAAGATACTTCATGAAAAGACACTTCACGAAAAGACACTTCGTGAAAAGACACTTCGCGAAAAGACACTTCCTTTCACCAACGGTCATATCTCAGCGAAAAGACACTTCGCGAAAAGACACTTCACGAAAAGACACTTCATGAAAAGGCACTTCATTTCGCCAAACGGTTACATTTCAACGAAAAGACACTTCCTTTCATAGAAAGAAATGTGTTTATACGAAGAGGTACCAGTACGACCGTTCTAAAGAGATGCAATCGTACAAAGAGGTACAGGTGCGACCATTCAGAAGAGATGCGACCGTACGAAGAGGTACATGTGCGACCGTTCGAAGGGATGTGGATAAACTATAAATAAGGAGGAAACCTGATCACTTTCCTCACTCATTCCAATCTAATCTTCCTTCTCTCTTCTCTAATACTCTTATATATAATCATATAGTGACATACTCATTACAATCTCGTACAGAATACGTCTGTTGTATCTTGGGAGAATTTTGAAATAAAATTCTTAAGAAAATTGCTACGACAAGTCTCATACATCATTTAGTTAGATTTTTATTTTGTATATTTATATACATTATTTCATAATCTTTCCACTCTTTACGTTGTGCTATTTCTTAAAATAGTATAACGTAGTTGTTGTAAATTAATTACAACATATTGATTGCTATTATTAGCTAATATTGAATTCCAGAGTAGTGGAAATTCAAGTTCTAAACTTGTGCAACGAGTTTATAATTCTCTGTTTTGGTATACTAGACATATAACAGTTTCAACCTATTTTTATAATAAAACAGCAGTTTTTTCACTGTGTTAAAAGCCATTCATTTGTTCAGTAAACCAGCCATAAAGTGGTATAAAACTAGACACAGCATATAAAACAAGCCAGACGTGTTTGTGTGATGATGGATAGTTTTCCAAATGAACTAACAATTGTCATTTGTGCTCAAATATCAATGATATATCTACCTTTGGGGTGGGCAAGCTTCTGCAATCCAGTTGGGGCGATAAGGATAAGTGAACGAATGTTATATCCAAGTAAATTTGTTGACATATTTATATTTCTGACATCGATAAGGACCCTTGGACGAAACCTACACTTGAAGGGAAATAATGTCATATGTAGCATTTTAAACAAACAGTAATAAGTCTTCTAAAAATGTAGAAGTGTTGAGAGTTTACAGAATTCTTTCAAATGCTTTCATGTTCTCCTTTAAAGAAAATTCATCTTCAGCTCCTCCTCTAAAGAAATCATAATACATTTTTGGAAGCATTTTTCTTGCAATTTCTTGAAAATCGCTTACGTTTACAGGGTCAGCTTCATCCATGTTCTTGTTCTCGACTATTAGGAGAACAACAGTGTTAAAGGACAAAAGTGTAGGTGAATTTGTGTATTAATTACCGCAAATGTCAAAATTAAACTAAAATCTTTTGTTTCTATCTTAATTTCATTGTAACAAGACGATCATAAGAAATTGAACAAATGAACATGTAGTTTCATAATAATTAAAAATTACATCTTTAATTTTGTGTTTCCATCCAAACGAAAGTAAGTTCGTATGTATAAAACAAATGGGCATTGTTAAAGGGACTCCATATTTGGTTAAGGGGAGGACCAATTTTTATTTATTGTATAATTGTTGTGGGGAGGACAAAATAAATTAGTCTCCTCTTAAACATATAGATTAAAATTCCGATATTAACCCTCTATAATTCTCATAAATATAAACCATAAAACTTAAACCTTAATTAATGCATAAATAATTTAACAATGCACATAAAAATAAAAAATGGATATAGTTAATGTAACGGAGACACACGAAAGTTTCATTGGTGATCAGAAGGCATCAAATTACGTAATTAATTGTAATTTCGCTTGGTATGGTTAATTTAAAATAAATGCATAAACGAAAATTTTGATATAATATGTTGTATCGAATTTGTGTAATTGAGATGTTTAGTAATTCGCACATTTGTTTCTTGCACTGAATTTAGTAAGTTAGAGTTTAACATAAATGACGAGCCAAGGGTAGTTATTTCTCTTTTTTCTAAAAAATAATAATAAACCAGACCCCCCTTTAATAAAAAAATCTTAAGCTGGAGTCTACCTAAAATTATCCTCCCTTAACCAAATATGGAGTCCCTTTAGCAATCCCCAAACAAATTTATTTTATTTTTCCTGTTTGGAAAGTTAACAAGGATAAGAAGAATGATCCAACTTTCCATTATCTCCTGATCGCTGTAATGATTAAGAATTATAAATCATATTCTCGCGTTTTTTGGTATTTTTTAGTGAAAGTGAAACATAAAACCCAAAATTTAAAACGAAACCAAACCGCACCATAATCCACAGTATCAAATCAATAGGTTAAAATCAAACAGATAATAAATATCACACAAGATATACAGGCACTGATTGATAGTAGAAACTAATGAATTCAACGGCTGGCCATTAGCTTAAGGCGTTATTTATTGATTAAAAAGGAACTACATACCTGAGATATTTCTGTGAGACTAAAAGCTGAGAGAAAAGAGGGGAAGAAAATCGGAAAAAGGAAATAACATCTACTTTCCAAGGATAGAGACTGATTACAGAAGGAAGGACCGAAGGAGGCTAATTGAAGTTTGTACTGTTGTGCATGTTTAGGCCCTACCACTACCAGGCGTGAATCAGTGAAATTCGTACACCAAGACGGCTACTTTATACATAATTTTTTAAATATATATACTGGATACTTGTATATAAATTTGAATAGTGTAAAAAACATTTATTATTTGATCTTCTTAACAATACCAAGCTAAACCAAAATTGCGAAGCCTAACCTCTTCAAGGCCAACCTTTTACTCGACAAATTTTCATATGTTGAAAATTTGATTTCGAAATATTTGTTATTTTGATAAGTGAAAATAAGGCTCAGGTCCCTAAAACATCTCAAAATTTATGCCACATCCCTGTTATGTTTACAATGTAAACTCGCCCCTTATTTTGGGTACTTCCACGTTTTCGGTTTTTGGGCAAAAATTTTAGCGCCAGCAAGTAAAAAAAATGTAAATTCTAGAAATATTCATAGAAATTTACGGAAATTAAAAAAAATCGCATACATGTATGCAACTTTTGCCAATAGTTGCATACATGTATGAATTTGTTGCATACGTTGTTTTCTATTGAAAATCCGGACCTAAACTTGCATACATGTGTGCAACTATTTGGAAATTCTACACACATATATGCAAGTATTTCATGTAGAAATATGAACTGATACTTATGCATGTGAATTTCTGCACACCTAATGCCAAAATTACGTAATACCTACATAGATGTATGTAAAAAAAATCAAACACTGATGGATGAGTTGAAAACATGCACGGACGTGTGCAGGAAAATATGAATACTTGCACACTATTATGCATTAAACTGCATTTTCATTGTTTTTTTTTTGACGCCTTGTGTAATAACCCGGAAAATGCGAGCCAATTTAAAAATTTTTAAATTGGTGATTTCAAAGGAATTTGAACAATTGAAATAGAATATTTCAATAAAATAGTGAATTAGAAATAGTGAGTCAGTTTGAAAATTTGAATTCAGACATTGACTGACTGTGCAGGGTGGAAAATATAACGGATTTTAGCAAAACCAAAAATATTTAAATCTGTTTATCAATACCTTTCTAACAAATCTTAAAAATCAAAGTTTCATAACGGGAATCAAAAGTTATGGCCGAATGAATTTTCAGAATGGTCGCTATATAGAATATATAGCCCTGGAAAATTGATATTTTGCATACGACCTCGGAATTCGACGAAACCACTTTTGTTGGGTCCGGGATATCAAACTATTGCTAGGTTTCAAATTTCATAATTTTTGATGCTAGTATGTGAGTGTGGCAAAAGAAAATTCATTTGGTAAATTTCTGTTAAATTGGATCGACCAGAAAATGGCCATTTTTCAAACGATCTCAGAATTCGACGAAACTAGTTTTGTTGGGACCGTAGCGTCAAAACATAGTTAGATTTATTTTTCTGGAATTTTTTGAATCAGTTTGTGGCCCTAGCAAATTGATATGTGCGTTCAAAGTTAAAAATTAAATGTTTTATACTTTAATTTGAAAAATAACTGACTGTAACAGTCGAATTGGCTAACGAAACCTATCCCATTGTGTCCGGGATGGGGGTATTTAGCTAGGGGCGACAGTCGTTGGGTTTGAAAAGGAGTTCGTTGAAGAAAACACTATTTAAAAATTTATTAAAACCATCGACCAATCATATTTCTCCGTTCATTATTTAAAAAAAAAACTAAAAACCTCGCTCTCTATCTCGACCGACGGCGAAAACCGTTCGAACCTTCTAGGCCCGATCGCCGCCACCTCTGCCACCTACAGCCTCCGCCACCACCGCCGTTCGCTTCGCCTCCCTCCCATCTTCAAATCCGACCTACCCTCGTCTCCTCCCTCCTCCGCATCGTCGAGCACGAGCCCCAGGAAGTTCCGACCTTCCCATCGCCGCCACCGACGATCCCGACCACCGAACGCCACCAAACCACCACCAACAGGACCCCCTTTCCTCCCTCTTCCACGTCCAACCCGCCGATCATCCCCTCGTGCCTCGGTTCTCGCGAAAACCGTAAACCTAGTTTTGAACCATCATGAAAGGTGAGTTCTTTTTGATGTTTGCACTTTGAAAAATCATATCTTTTTGGTGTGTTGACGAAATTCGATGAAACAGGAAACATCGGGACCGCAAGGAAGCTCTCTACCACATAGAAGAAGCCGCAGATTTTTCTGAGTCAACTACGATTTTTAGCACTCCGAAAACCAATGTGAGAAATCTAAATTAAATGAATTTGAATGGAAAATGTCGTGTATAAATTATATTAGCGAAATATAAATTACATACGTGTTGTATACCTCATGTACATGCGTGGTGTAAGCTATATGAGCGAAGTATGAATTATACATGCATAGAATAATTGACATATGTGTTGAAATGCAAGTGAAATATAGCAATTATATATATATATACACACACACTCCCCTCGTCCACAAACCATGGACGATATTTATTGTTGTGAATTGGTGTGAAATATTGGATGAAAAAACGAATGGTTGAATAATTGTTTGGTTGTGGTTGAAAAATACCCATTGGTAGTTGAAATGAATTGGAAATATTTGTGGAAATAAAAATAAAACATGCCGCCTGCGTGCGAATTAGATGCATGAATCCCCATTGTCAAAGACCGCGAGGTTTTAAGGTAGTGCGAGGAGCCGTACTAGGGACGGTGCTGGTTTTAACTACCCTGCCGTTATACTGCCGAAAATTTGAATAATCTTTATGTGTTAGAATAATTTTCATATGTTGAAATTATTTTCATGCGTTGAAATTAAAGTCCTATGTTGAAACTATATCCATGTGTGGAAATGTTCATGTGTTGAAAAGTGTTATGTGAAAATTAAATTCATTTGTGAATGAATGAAGTGTTTAAACAATAAAAATCACATTTTTATAATATATATGAAGTATGAAAAATATTCGCCTTATATAAATAGTTTCAATAATAAAAATTCCATCTTTCTAATATGAACAACATAAATGAAATATCCATGTGTGGAAATGCTCATATGTTCAGAAGTGTGTGTAGTGGAAAAGTTCATGTGTAGAATAAAAAGATCGAGCAATAAAAAATACATTTTTATTGAAAATATGAAGTGTTGAAAGCATCCATTTGTCGAATAAATATTTTAAATGATAAAAATATCATTTTTATCATATATGTGATATGCTAGAGATATTCAGACGTTGAAATAAATATTTGCGAAGAAATATTATTTTTAACATGCATAGGAACTAAATAAAATAGTCATGTGTTGAAATCTATTTTAGTTCGCCAAAATTATCATCTTTGAAATGTGAAGTGTTAAAAATAGCCACTTGTTCAAATAAATGTGCATGAGTTGAAATATACATTAATTAGCTAATGATATGATTTTAGCCAATGCATGCAACATTAGAATGAATGGTGTTTTTAAACCAAAGTAAATTGAATATGAAGTTGAATGGAAAATGATAAGTGATAAAAATTGTATATATGTACATGCATATTTATTGAACATGTTATAGCAAAGGGGCTAGAGAAGAGGAATAAAATTTTGTGCCCGACAAATAGGTACACATTTACTGTTTTGTTTGGGTGATGATTTTATGAGCCTGTTGGCTAGCCGCTTGGCTTTTTCTTTTTCTTTTTGAAATGAGACGCCCGTGTGGCTATTAGGGAATTTTCCCAGCCCCTCTCGTACAAAGGAGGTTATGGCGAAATTTTCCAAAAATTAAAGGCGTTAGTGAAATAATTGAAGTGAAAATGATATAGGAATTTTTGAATGAACTTTATTTATATAAATATATAAATATAAATAAAATTAAAATGAAACATGGCCGTGCAGTTCGTGTTTTGAAACCGTGATTTCAAACGACTAGTGCGGGAAATCCGACCATTGGATTTTCCCGAAACCGCAACCGTTGGGTTCGCCTTGGAAATATCTTTCCAACGACACCAATTTTGTGAAGATCCGACGGTTGGATTGTTTGGAATGTTTAATTCAAATCTGAAGAAAAACAGTGCCAGAAACGATTATATATATATATATATATAATTAAATTAAATCGAATAACGACGCTGCAGTTCGTAAATTGAAATCGTAACTTCAAATGGCTAGTGTGGAAGATCCGACCGTCGGATTTTGCTAAAACTGAAACCGTTGGATTTGTTCTGAAATGAACTTCCTAATGATATAAAATTTGTGAAGATCCAACGGTTAGATTTTCAGATATGTGTAAAACAAAATTAGTGAAAAGCAGCGCCAGTGCATCGACACAACCTGAAACGTCGTTTAATTAAATTGGGCCGTTTTAAATTAAATAAAATGGCGATATATCGTTATAAAATACTATAGACGATATAGAGTGGAAATAAACCCATTTTGTTGTGTCTGCTTGATATGTGATGGTTGAATGTATTTGACATGAAAATTATAACTAAAGAACCGAAATGTGAATGTTGAATAGTCCAACCATGTGATAAATTTATTTGAAAATCTAAATATACGTGGATTATTTGAAAAGGCCGAGTTCATCTCATTTCAAATAATCGATCGACGTTGAGAAGTCGAAGAGTCGAAGACAGTTGAAGACCGACGATCTTCACATTGGATGGATGGGCGCTACCGATGCTCGTGATTGGAGCAGCTACCATGAAGGAACTGAAGTAGTAGCCGTCCAAACATACTGTTGATTGTACGGATATGCGAGGAATTGGTGCCTCCGGTTTCGTTCAGACCCAGAACGGACTTGTAAATGGATTGTGTGTCTGACATTGGATTTTGTTCTGTGTTGATTGATCTCTGTTAAATATATATCTGTTTGGCGGCGGAGAATTTATTCTCTTGCTTAACGCCCTTCTCTGAGATGTACGAGCTCAGAGGTTATATATTGATAGAAATCAGTCGCATGGAGTGGATTGCCTGTGTGGCACGCCTGAGTGGCATATGATCAAGGCTTCTGTTGCAAAGCAAAGCCTTGTGGTTGATGATCAAAGCATGGTCTGTGTGACGTAGCTTTGTGTATAACGTGAATTCGCGAGCCTCACACCTCGGTATGAGTCAAAAACGGGAGAGTGACTACAGGGAGAGCACGACGTTTCTTTCTAGCTACGGTGGTGTCAGTGACCTACCGGCCCTGACATTATATATACTTTTCACCTGTGTGGTTGTTGGAATGCGAGGCACCTCGATATAGGTCTGTAAGGACCGGGAAACGTGTGTTCAGGAATAATTAATCCTCAAAAGTAAGAGAGGACCGGCCCTGAAGATCCAAGGATCATAGTGGGGTCCTGGGACATTTGCTAGAGTGTCTCGAACGGAGAGGAGCTTGCCCCTTGCCTCGACTCATGAAGGAATCCAATTTCCAATACGAAATGTGCGAATGTGATTGTATTACTAGTATGGCGACATGATATATGGTAGCTATGCTGCCTAGGATTGATATTTATGATTGAATTTGCTTTTGAAACATATATGCACTAGTAATAATATCAAACACTTTTGTTTTACTCGTATGAAGCATTTTTGGCCATTATAAGGTAAAACTCTATCCTCCGGCTTGCGTTGCATTGTGTGATGGGACCTGAGTCTTATAATGGCTTCATTTTATAAAAAGCATTGTGATGATTTAATCATTTACTTTATTTCATGCACTAGCACTCATTGGAGTAAACCCGTTCCGCGAAAGTGGCGTGGTCCTTTGATTTGCCTTATTATTGTTGTTAATAAGTTAAGTAGATTTCTCATACCAGTCCCACGACTGACTCATAGTTTGTTTCACCTTGCAAACTCGGGTGCCCTCATTTTCACACGGGCAGCCTAGTTACAGGTTTCTGACGCACTTTTGGCTTATGACGAGGCTTGACTACACCGTGCTGACTTGGATTTTCTCCGCCATTATTGTATCTATATTATGATTCCGCCATTGGCGATGTAGACTGATATTTATTTTGTGTACTCTTTATGTATGATTCCGCCTCAGGCGATGGTGACTGATTATGTATCATTATGCACTAAGTTGTATCATGTACTGTGCTTCTCTGATGTGATGTTATCTATATGATTCCGCTGTCATATGTGTGTAAATTATTCTATTTTCTGTTTATGCTATTATCTGTGATCTGCTAATGATGATTAATGTGTTATATTCCAATGATTATCCCTAACACCGTGTAACAGGGTTTTGGGATCGTCACAGCTTGTTTGATTGTTTTTTGATCTGAATTTTTTAGTGTTTATGTGTTTTAATTAATTATGAATTTACGTGATCTTTATATATATGTGTATATATATATATATATATATATTAGTGAATGTTCGAAAAATAGGGACAAAATTTACAATAAGTTTATGACCGGACCTGAGCCTAATTTAAAACCTTAACAGGGACCTGTAAAAAACGCACCCATAAGTGATAATTCACTTGATGTCTCTTTCCAAACGTTAAAAATTGAAGATATAACAAGGATAACCTACAAAGAAACCATGGCTCAAATTGATTGATAATTCAAAGTGGTAGTGATGAAAATTTTGTTTACTAACCAAAAAGAAATAACATACCAAAAATGAGAAAAAAACATCTGTATCGATCCAAAATTTTGGACATTTAAAATATGTAGTTAACTTGGATTTAGTGTTGAAATTAATGTTTTACTTGAAATTTATTTATAATTTTAAATCTAGTATATTTTACGTGGTTTTGAATAAGTTTTGTAAGTTTAAAAATACATTCAAAGTAAATGTATCAATCCTAGACGGCATAACTACTATTCAAAGTAAATGTATCAATCCTAGACGGCATAACTACCATTCAAAGTAAATGTATCAATCCTAAACGGCATAACTACCATATATTATATCGCCATATATAGGTTTACAATCAAATCCGTAATGTCGTATTTGAAATTGGGTTTCCATCATGAGTTAAGGCTAGGGATGATCTCCTTAGCGATTCGTGACACTATAGAAATGTCTTAGGATCCCCTGCAGTGAACCCTTGGATCCTACAGGTGCGGTCCATAAATATACCTTAGTGGATTGGCAATTCCTGAAAACACGTTGCCCGGTCCTATTGAACCTATCATTTGGTCTGTATCGACCAATAAATCGAGGCTGCGCAAACAATCATCCACATAAGTAAAAATGTTTGGGCTCTATACCATAACACCACTTCTAGCTAGAAAGAAACGTGTGCACTCCCTACGTTCCCTTATCCCGTTTCTAACTCTTACCGCGGTGTGAGGCTCGCGAAGTAACGCTTATACAAAAAGCTATGTCTAAATAAGTTGTGCTTTGATCTTCAACCACAAGGATCTGCTTTTCAAAAAAAGCCTTGATCATTTGCATCTTGGCATGCCACATTGACAATCCACGCCATGCGACCGATAACCATCAATATATAACCTCTGAGCTCGTGCATCATAGAGAAGGGTGTTAAGCAAGAGAATAAATTCTCCACCACCAAACAGATATATATTAAATAGAAATCAATTCACATTGAATGAAATTCAACGTCAGACACACATCCAATTACAAGTCCGTACTGGGCCTGAACGAAACCGGAGACACCTTATTCCTCGTCCCGTATGTCCAATGCAAAAGAGAGGTGCTCGCTTATCCGGAAAATCAACAAGTATGCCCGGACAACTACCAATGTAACCCTTTGAAGGCAGCAACTCCAATCAAAGGCATCAGTAGCTATCCATTCGATGTGAAGATCGCCAGTCTCCAAACACCGTCTTCAATATCTTCGATTTAAATCGTCGTATAATTATTTGAAATGAGATTAAACTCGGTCTTTTCAAATAATTCTCGAATATATTTAATTTAAACCATTTCATATCGTTAATATTATTTTATAACTATTTATCGCTATTTTTATTTATAAAAAAATAGTCCAATTTAATTTAACGACGCTTCGAGTCAATAAGTGGCCTTGGAGCTGTTTTTACTCAAATTTGATTTACACTTTTCTCAAAATATAACCGTTGGATTTTAACAAACTTTATATCGTTGGAAAGATTTGCCCAAAGCAGACCTAGCGGTTCTAGTTTTGGAAAAATCCAACGATCGGATCTTTCGGTATAATTGTTTAAAGTTACGATTCTGAAATGCGAACTACCACTCACGATTCGTTTAATTTTAATTTATGTTTATATATATAGAAATATATATAAATATTAATCATTCTGCGATTCCACTAACATGTTTAACATGTCAAATAAAAGACTTCTTTATTTGCATAACATATCTACATGTTTCTAGTGTTAAATAAATATGTATTTTATTTGCAAACATTTCTACATGTTTCTAATGTCAAATAAATATGTATTTTATTTGCATTCTTCTCTATATGTTTCTAATGTCAAATAAAATGTATTTTATTTGCATACATTCACTGCATGTTCCCAATGTCAAATAAAAATATATTTTATTTGCATACATTTATACATGTTTCTAATGTCAAATAAAAATGTATTTTATTTGTATACATTTCTACATGTTTTTAATATCAAATAAAAATGTATTTTATTTGCGTACTTCTCTACATGTTGCTAATGTCAAATAAAAATGTATTTTATTTGTATGTTTGTCTACATGTTCTAATGACAAAATAAAAAGTCAATTTTGTGTGACAGAATTAGAAGAAAAAAAAAATTTGTCATATGTCCATCTTTTACAATTCTAATCTCAACTAAAAGATGAATTTAATTTACACGACATGTTTTACAATTTTAATGTCAAATAAAAGATGAATTTAATTTACATGACATGTTTTACAATTCTAATATCAAATAAAAGATGAATTTAATTTAGATGTCATTTTCTATGTTACTAATGACAAATAAAAATGTCTCTTTTAATTTGTATACAATTCTAATGTATAACATGACAATAAAAATGTCTCTTTTAAATTGTATACAATTCTAATGTTTAACATGACAATAAAATGTCTCTTTTAAATTGTATACAATTCTAATGTATAACATGACGATAAAAATGTCTCTTTTAATTTGTATACAATTCTATTTTTAATATAACAAATAAAAATGATATTTCTATATCTTAACATAGCCAATAGGAATGATATTTTAATGTTGTATACTAATTCCCACATTAATGTAACAAATAAAAATAAAATATTTTTATTTGTTTACAATTCTATTTCTAACATAGCAAATAAAAATGATATTTTTATTTGTATGCAATTCTTGCTTTAAGATGTAACATAAAAATGATATTGTTATGTGTTTTACAATTCCTACATTAACATGTAACATAACAAATAAAAATGACATTTTCATTTGCATACAAATCTAATTCTAACAATAAATGATATTTTTATTTTGTCGACCATCCCAATTAACGACAAGGACAAAAGGCCATTAAAATTTATCCATAAGGACAACCACCAAATATTTTATCCATAAGGACAATACACTGAAATTAAATTTCGGCCGATGCTTCCATCTTCTCCCTCTGACGCGTATCTCGATTTCATCGTTTATCACGAAATCACAAAAATCACGAAATCCTAAATCGATGAAATCACAAATATCATGAGACATTAGAATCGAAATTCTCAATTGAAGACAAAAATCACGAAGTCAAAATCACGACCAAAAATCAGCCGAAACAGAAACCCTAGAAAACAAAAAAATTGTCGAACAACAAAAATCCATTGGGAATCACAAGTGAATTGAATAAAAATATTTTTCAAACGATGGAAAACACAATTGAAGAAGTCGAAATTGTTGAAACAATTTTTCATGATTGGAAATGTTTTTTTTTTTCATTAATAGTATAACAGTTCGTAGGTATCATTTTTCTATTTTTTTAGGTATCATTTTTCCTATTTTAACTTTAAAATATAGCAACAGTTTTTAGGTATCATTTTTCTATTTTTCTAGATATCATTTTTACTGTATTTTATGTGTTACATTAAACATCACATCAGTTTTAAGGTATCATTTTTATACTTTTTAAGGTATCATTTTTAGTGTAATTTCTCTGTTATGTTAAACATTACTACAGTTTGAAGGAATCATTTTTATATTTTTTAAGGTATCATTTTTAATGTAATTTATATGTTATGTTAAACATCACAACAGTTTTAAGGTATCATTTTTATATTTTTTAAGATATCATTTTTCTGTAGTTTATGTGTTAGGTTAAATATCATAGCAGTTTTAAGGTATCATTTATATTTTTTTTTAAGTTATCATTTTTAGTGTAATTTCTGTGTTATGTTTATATACATCTTTTTTTTACCTACAATATTAAAAAACTGATATCCATGAACTGTGAATATGAGAAAAACTTTAGCTTAGCCCTACCAACTTATAAAACTGATAACAGAACAAAAAATCACATGAAAAAACAATTAACACAGTTAAAATAGTAAAACTGATACTTAAGAAAATAGGAAATTGATCCTAAAACCTGATTCAATGTTTTGAAGTAAAACTAATGGAAAAAATGTTTACATCAAAGTTTGATTGAATAAAATGAAATTAGTTCGACTGAGTTACAAATTGATGCAACAGTACAATTGCAAAATTAACACAACAACAAAATCACATGGAAAAAAACACATAACACAGTTAAAACATGAAAACTGATACTTAAAAAAAAAAAAAACTGATACCTACAGACTGCATCAATGTTTTAAAAAAAACTAATGCAAAAAATGTTTACATCACAGTTTTGATTGTATAAAATTAAATAAATTCGACTGAGTTAAAAAGTTGATGCAACAATATAACTTCAAAATTAACACAACAAAAAAATCACATGAAAACAACACATAATATAGTTAAAACAGTAAAAATGATACCTAAAATATTATAAAAATGATACCTAAATACTGATGCAATGTTTTGAAGATTAAAAAAATAAATAAATTATATCACAGTTTAATTGATTAAAATGAAATAAATTCGACGTAGTTTCAAAGCTGATACAACAATATAACTTCAAAATTAACACAACAACAAAATCTCATGAAAAAAACATATAACACAGTTAAAACGGTAAAAATGATACCTAAAAAAATAGCAAACTGATACCTAAAAACTGCTGCTATGTTTTAAAGTTAAAACATGAAAAATAATACCTAGAAAAATAGAAAAATGATACCTAAAAACTGCTGCTATGTTTTAAAGTTAAAATGGGAAAAATGATACCTAAAAAAATAGAAAAATGATACCTACGAACTGCTATACTATTAACGAAAAAAAAAACATTTTCAATCACGACAAAATTGTTTCAACAATTTCGACTTCTTCAATTGTGTTTTCCATCGTTTGAAAAATATTTTTATTCAATTCACTTGTGATTTCCAATGGATTTTTGTTGTTCAACAATTTTTTTGTTTTCTAGGGTTTCTATTTCGAACGATTTATGGATTCGAATTTTTGGATTCGATTGCAATTTCGAATCTGATGTCCTTTTGATTTTCATGATTTATGAATTGTTATGGATTCGAATTTTTGTGATTTTTGGGTTCGATTGTTTTAAAGATGAAGCGGACGTGAATCGGAAGCGGAGGAAGAAGAAAAAAGCGCACGTGAAGAAGAAGAGAAACGGTGAATTGTCCTTCTGAGTAAAATTTTAATGGGCTGTCCTTATGGATAAAAAGGCCTGCACTTTTGTCCTTGTAAATATTTTCCTGTTTCAACAAAACAAATAAAAATGATACTACTATTTTGTTGACAATTCTATTTCAACAAAACAAATAAAATTGATTCTTTTATTTTGTTGACAAATCTATTTAAACAAAACATATAAAATGATATTTCTATTTTGTTGACAATTCTACTTCAACAAAACAAATAAAGTGATAACTTTATATTGTTGACAATTCTATTTCAACACAACAAATAAAAATGATAACTTTATTTTGTTGACAAATTCTATTTCAAAAAAACAAATAAAAACGATAACTTTATTTTGTTAATAATTCTATTTCAACAAAACAAATAAAAATGATAGCTTTATTTTGTTGACAATTCTATTTCAACAAAACAAATAAAAGTGATAACTTTATTTTGTTGACAATTCTATTTCAACAAAACAAATAAAAATGACAACTTTATTTTATTGATAATTCTATTTAAACAAAACAAATAAGAATGATAACTTTATTTCGTTGACAATTCTATTTCAACAAAACAAATAAAAATGATAACTTTATTTTGTTGACAATTCTATTTCAATAAAACAAATAAAAATGATAACTTTATTTTGTAGTCAATCTTATTTCAACAAAACAAATAAAAATGATAACTTTATTTTGTAAACAATTCTATTTCAACAAAAAATGTTATTTTTGTTTTCTCAATTCTATTTCAACAAAAAATGATATTTTATTTTAACAATTCTAATTCAACAAAAATAACATTTTTATGTTGACAATTCTAATTCAACAAAAATGACAATTTTATTTTAACAATTCTAATTCACAATTCTAATTCAACAAAAATGACATTTTTATTTTGACAATTCTAATTCAACAAAAATGACATTTTTATTTTGACAATTCTAATTCAACAAAAACGACATTTTTAATTTGACAATTCTAATTCAACAGAAACGACATTTTTATTTTGACAATTCTAATTCAACAAAAACGACATTTTTATTTTGACAATTCAAATTCAACAAAAACGACATTTTTATTTTGGCAATTCTAATTCAACAACAATGACATTTTTATTTTGGCAATTCTAATTCAACAAAAATGACATTTTTATTTTGGCAATTCTAATTCAACAAAAATGACATTTTTATTTTGATAATTCTAATTCAACAACAATGACATTTTTATTTTGACAATTCTAGTTCAACATAATTGACAATTTTATTTTAATAATTCTAATTCAACAAAAATATTCCATCAAATCAAGAGATCATCATAACAACATCAATATACCCAAATCAAATCACGTATAACAACAAACTGAATTGAACAGCATATTTACAGAAATTTCTAAACCCGATAATAATTAATTTTAAATTATTTAAAAAGAAATCTCACCTTGATCGGTTTCAGAAATCGTTTTATATAGATTTATTTTAATAAAATTAAACAGTGTTTAATTTTATCAAAAATTCTCATAGCTTCAATTTTTGTCCAAAGCTGT
This sequence comes from Allium sativum, assembly GCA_030737875.1. Lineage (NCBI taxonomy): Eukaryota > Viridiplantae > Streptophyta > Magnoliopsida > Asparagales > Amaryllidaceae > Allium > Allium sativum. The sequence continues at coordinate 272,041,193 of CM060913.1, read as the reverse complement.
TCCGTCACATAGATCTGGTCAACACGAGTCCAACGCACCCAGTTTCGTTTGATTCTGTTTTCGTATGAAGAAGATATTGAATTTTAATCACAGTGTAATTAACAACATTATTAACAATTTAATTAATATATTTGATTAACTTAACTTTATACTTCAACATTTTCGGCCGTTCATCTTAGATCCAAAGGTTTCTGGCCTTGCTCGTTTCTTTGTTCCTTTCCAACTATCGTTCCAAGTAAGAAAACCCAACATCGTCGATTACAACAATCCGCATGCGCCGCCATGTCTGACGGTCGGACGTCAATCAACTCCCCACCTGAAATACCCCACCTCCGTTAAGGTCACTCACAAAGGGAATACCTTAAGTTTGGTGGAGGTTTATAGGTACAAGACACAGAAAATTTTACAAGACAGATAAGTATGAGCAACAGAATTCAAATCATTTATTGAATACGTGGTTCAATACAAAAGCATTACATCAAATTGTCTCAAAACAACTTCCCAAAACATTACAACATAATTTATGTCTTGATTATTTAATAAAGAAGCATAAATCATAAATAAAACTGCATAAATCCCCAAGGATAATGTCCAAGAGCCATAGCCAAGATTGAGAGAGAGTCCAAATCATACATCTACTTTCTTGAAGTTTGCAAAGGGTCTGACTAAGTTGCAGTATTCCCTCCATGTGGACCTGGAGGGGGGGGGGGACGGATGAAAAAGGACGAAAGAAAACGGGGCAGACAATAAGTCTGGTAAGTTCGGTGATTACTAGCATTTAAACAAGGAAAGGGATCGTGACAGTAATAACAGAACATAGGACAATACCCTAATATAAGATAAGAGGAACATGTGATCGCACCCATTACTATAGTCTCTACACCTACTTAACCATTGGTACAACCAGCCCTACGTGTTCATAACAAACGATCCCCTTAATGACCGGCTCCTACTCGCATGCATTCATATCCTGTGTCATTCGGCCCTGCTTGACTGTAGATACCTGTGTTGGTCCCACCATGGGGTGTATCAATCCCTCTGGTGGCAACCCGAAAGGTGCACAGTGTAAGAACCCGTAACTTCCCCGTGAAGGAAAGCACGAATACTTTGAGAACAACACACAAAAGGATGCAGACGGAAGAACATTTCATTGTTATTACAACAATTCCATCAGATACAAGAATATACAGAGTATAAATGAATAAATTACATTCGACAATTATCAGAGATTACAATAAATTACATAGCAGAGGAAAAATATACAAAACACAACTAGAAGTGATACACGGATACAGAGCTTTCCGAGCATCGTTCCAGCTGTAAATCAGGACCCTGTGAATATAAATCTGCAAAACCAAAACTACTAGCTGCCCGTGTGGAAAATAGGGGCACCCAGAGTTTAGGTTAAAACAATAAACTCCAGGTCAGTCATGTGACTGGTGTGAGAACTAAAACAGTTATTAATATTGGTTTTAAAGTTAGGTAAATCAAGGGACCACGCCATATAATATGGAACGGGTTTCCTCCCAAGAATACCAGTGCATAAAACAAACAGCGCAATGCTAAATAAAGAAAAATGAAGCTGTTATAAGACCCAGGTCCCATCACACAATGCAACGCAAGCCGGAGGATAAGGTTTTTACCTTATAACAGCCAAAGCATGCTTGATACGTTTAAAACACATTATTTGATACTATTATAGGTGTATAGTGTCAAAACAATTTCAATCATAAATATCAATCATAGGCGGCATTAATGACCCATACCACTATGTCGCCATACTAGGTTCTACAAATAAAACCGCACTATCACGTATTGGAAATTGGATTTCCGTCATGAGTCGAGGCAAGGGGCAAGCTCCTCTCTGATTCGAGACACTCTAGCAAATGCCTCAGGACCCCACTATGATCCTTGGATCTTCAGGGCCGGTCCTCTCTTACTTTTGAGGATTGGCAATTCCTGAACACACGTTTCCCGGTCCTTACAGACCTATATCCGAGGCGCCTCGCATTCCAACAACCACACAGGTGAAAAGTATATAAATGTCAGGACTGGTAGGTCACTGACACCACCTTAGCTAGAAAGAAACGTCGTGCTCTCCCTGCAGTCACTATCCCGTTTTTGACTCATTCCGAGGTGTGAGGCTCGCGAATTCACACTATACACAAAGCTACGCCACACAGGCCGTGCTTTGATCATCAACCACAAGACTTTGCTTTTCAACAGAAGCCTTGATCTATTGCCACTTACGCATGCCACATTGGCAATTCACTCCATGCGACTGATGTCCATCGATATACAACCTCTGAGCTCGTACGTCTCAGAGAAGGGCGTTAAGCAAGAGAATAAATTCTCCGCCGCCAAACAGATGTATATTTAATAGAGATCAATCAACACAGAATAAAATCCAATGTCAGACACACAATCCATTTACAAGTTCGTTCTGGGTCTGAACGAAACCGGAGGCACTTTCCTCGCATATCCATCCATCTCCAAGTACGTCTGGACGATCACCAACTGTTTCCCTCATCTTGGGTGTACAGCCCAATCAAGATCATCAGTAATCACCCAAACGATGTGAAGACTTCCGGTCTTCAACCACCGTCTTCATCTTCGACATCTCGTCGAATCGGTTATTCAGAATGGGTATGAACCCGGCCTTTCTGAATAAACCACGTATATAATAAACGAATGTTACACAAACACAACGAACGCCCCATTCCAATTCAGAATATTCTTTTATTCACAAAGTCACATTCTTAGGGAAAGGTTCCCATTAATTTTATCAAAGATAAATTCTTCTAAATTTATTCTTTAATCTTCCTTTGGATATCATTTCAAACTAGTCGGGATTAGCGAACCACACCGAAGTAATTATTTGTTTTATTTCCCAATCCCAACCTATATATCCCATGGAGCAAAACTGGTGATACTCCATATCTAACACCACGGTGTTATCGGTAAAATTAATTACCATTTCACGTTCAAATCTAATTAAAGATTTAACTATCGCTTTGGAGCAAAACTGGTGATACTCCACTCTCGATCACCTTTCAAATTTGATAATTTAAATTATCAATTCACATTTTTAATTTAATTAAAGATTCATTTAAACTCCACTTAGTTTTAATCTTCTCAAAAATCAATATTCTGCCTTTAACTGGGTTAAAGAACCAATGTCATCAAAAACACGATTCACGACAAACCAAATCACATTTGATATTAAATACAAGGCTCTGAATAGAAAATATATCGGCTTATATTCAATATCAAATTCTGAAACTAACAAATATCGTATTGGAAATAACGATATATAACATATCTTTCAAATTCCCCAAAACAATATCTGTATAGTCACGAAATCCAACATCGAAATATTCCGAAGATAATTTCGATTCAACTCCACTTCCACTTCACCTATTGGGAATATTGATTATTTTTAAATTTACTTTCAAATTCAATTTATTCATTTCAAAAATAAATTGATTTTAATTCTAGTTCAAAACTAGTTCATTTCGATAAAAATCTATTTTTATCATTTCAAATTTGGAGTTTTTCACCCCAGTTCTTTCCAATTCACATATTATGATTTTACACAAATTATTAATATTTTTAATAATTTTATCAAGGTCCGTACAGTCGATTTCCATCAATGGACATCGAACTGCACTTACAGCGACCTTTTCTGAATTTGATTTGGACATAATTCCAAATCCAACCGTTAGATTTCAAATTTCTAATATTCATTGGAAAGCTCTTTTCGATACGAACCCAACGGTTCCGGTTTTAGGAGAATCCGACGGTCGGATCTCCCGCAATGTCCGTTTGAAATAAATGGTCGAAATTCACGAACTGCCGCGGCGCGGCGCGTTCTATTCAGGCCATTATATTATATATATAATATATATTTCGTCGATTTCCTTTTAAAACGTATTTTATAAATCGTTTTAAATTCGTTTTCAAAACCATTTCAACGCTACACTCAACTTCAACTCGATTTGATTTCAATTCAACTCGAATTCATTTCAATTATATTTAATTCGAATTCAAATTCGTTTCACTTCAATTCAAATTCAAATTCTTTTCAATTCAAATTCAAATTCAAATTCAAATTGATTTCAATTCAATTACGATTCGAATTCATTTCTATTTGATTTCAATTCGAATCGATTTCAATTAAGTTTCAGTTCGTTTTCAATTCCACTTGAATTCGTTTTATATTCAGTTCAATTCAAAGTCATTTTACATTCAATTCAAATTCGTTTTCTTTTCAATTCAAATTCGCTATAATATTCATTTCAATTTGAATAAAATCGATATAAATATCGTTCACGTCAAAATGGCGCAAAACTAATCAACACGGCTTCATATATTTCAGTCACTTCATTATTCTATTCAACAAATGAATATTTATTCTATTCAACACATGAATTTATATTTCTTTCAACACACGACTAATCTCAACACATGAGTACTGTCAACACATCACTATTTTTGTTATGTAATATATTTTATAAAACTATGGTATCTATCGTTTGATTTTAATTAGACTCCACCGTGAAGTAGATTCTAATTGTAAATATGATAAAGATGTAATTTATTTTATTTAAAATATTTCACTCAACACAAGAATAGTTTCAACCCATAATCATTGTCAACACATGACTATTTTTATATTCAACACATGAATTTTCTTTTATAATATTCATTATTTTCCCGATTGGAATGAGGCCCAATCAATCACCATATAATGTTAATTATATAGATTTTCATACATCACACGTATATAATAGCATTGAAAAATAATCAACTATCAACCAAAGTGCACTACACTGTATAAACATCAAATATAGATGTCCAACGCTTATAACAGCCTGTCAATCAATCGATCGACATATTTAATCAATCAGGATGAGTGAACTTCAAATTTCATCCCAACACCCGTGTGGGGTTTCAAACAATCAAACACAGATTTTATTTGTGCAGTTGGGCGATGTGTAAAATTTATCGACCCAATCAATATCAGTCAAATCAGTGTATATAAACAAATCGGCCGATTTGTTTATAAATATTCATTTATCCACTTTCACGTTAAAAATTATATTTTTAACGATAAAACAATTTATTTTAACACTTGAATTTCTATTCAGTTCATTTATTCAATAAAATGATATTTTTATTTTTCTAACATATTTTAGAAAATTTCGGCGGCATAACGGCACAATACTAGAAACGGGACAAGGCCTAGCCTTATCCCCGGTCTAGTGAAGGCCCACGCCATTCACACATCAATCAATTCCATTTCATTTCACCAAACAATTCAATCCAAACCAATTAGACTAACCAACTACACAACCAAACAATTTAACAAACAAGCCATCCATGGTCTGTGGATGATGGGTGTCGGGTGCTACTAAGCACCGTCTGCATCCTAGTATATATATATAACTAGAAAAAAAAGTATTTAGAGTGAGAAGTTCTCACCAATAGCTATCCTAGCTCCACGGCACTTCATTGATAGAAATCTTTATCGCTATCGCATCATCGTCATCTTCGTTGCCCGTAGCCACTACATATATAAAAATCACACATTTTTATATTTCGATGTCTTTAAAATAAAAATTTCATTTTTATTTATTCACTTTCAATTTAAAAGTCATATTTTTATAATCACTTCATATATTTAAAAATCGAATTTTTACTATGCTATTCAATATATAAAAATCATATTTTTACTTCGATGTTCAATATATAAAAATCATATTTTTACTTCTCTATTTTCTATATAAAGATTTCGCCTTTTCAAAAATATAGATTTCATCATTATAAAAATCATCACTTTACTTCAACGTATATAAAATAAAAATCAGATTTTTATTTCGCTACATATACAAAGATGATATTTTTATATTCTCTATCCTATAAAGATGATATTTTTAATACTTTAAAAATATAAAAATCATATTTTTAATATTTCTATATAGTAAAGATTATATTTTTAATACTTTTTTTTATTCCACTCACACAAAAATCGTGTATTTACGACGCTACAACATATGTAAAAATCGTATTTTTATAACGCTATGTTTATAATAAAAATCATATCCTTAAGTAAATACAAATCAAGTTTTCTTCATTTAAAAATCGAGTTTTTCTACTTGTAAAAATATATATTTTCCTACTATGAAATTCATTTCTTTAACACTACTCTTCATAATAAAAATCTCAACTTTCTTCATACAAAAATCTCAATTTCTAAAATGATGCCATATATAAATATCTTACTTTTAAAACAATACATATATATAATTCAGATTTTTATGTAATTAAAAATCCATGCTAATCATACAAGGAAGAAAACCGGATTTTTATTTATGTAAAACTGAAAATTAAATTAAATAAAAGGCTTACTTTTTGAGTTTTCAGAGTGGGGGAGGGAGGAGCTCGCTGCCGATGGCTGAAAGAGGAGAAGGCGCCGGAGTTCGAAGGGGTAGGCGATGGAGTGGGGGGGGGGGGGGTTTCGGGTCTGGGCGGCGGCACGATTAAAAGGAGGGGGGGTCTGGGTGCTTGCGTTGATCGAAGGAGGGGAGGGGATCGAACGGTGGAAGGCTGAAGCGGGGGCATCTTGGGTGGCGGCGCGCCTTGGACGCCGGCGGTCGTGGGGGGGCTGCGACGGCGATTTTAGATTTAGGGTTTTTTTTTTCTCTAAAATTGAATGAACGAGGGAAGGGGGGGTCGGCTGATAAAAGGAGAAGATTTATTATTATTATTATATTTATATTCCCATAAAGTAACTTTTCCTATCGACTTCAGAATCGAACCCACCGCCTGTCGTCCATAGCGTTCTACCCCCATTCCGAACAAAATGGGATATGTTTCGTATGTTGATTCGATCGTTTGAATCAGTTTTCATCAAATTTACACTTAAATCGCTATATTGAATTTTAAACGTACATTTCAAATTGCCGGGGTCGCATACTAACTCTATAAATTGCAGAAAAATATTTTCTAGCTTCGTATTGGCGATACGGTCATAACAAAACTAGTTTCGTCGAATTCTGAGACCGTTTGAAAAATGGCCTTTTTCCAATCGATTAAAATCAACTAAAACCGGTCAAACGCGTTTTCCTTCGCCACGCTCACATATTGATTCGAAAAATTATGAAATTTGAAACCTAGCAATAACTTTACATCTCGGACCCAACAAAAGTGGTTTCGTCGAAATCCGAAGTCGTTTGCAAAATGTCCATTTTTAAGGGCCTGAATTCCATAGCGACTATTCAGAATTTTCAACTGGACATATCTTTTGATTCCCGCTATGAAATTTCGATTTTTCGGATTCGTTAGAAAGATATTCACAATTAGATTCCATTATTTTTGGTTTCACCAAAATCCGGATTGTTTTGCACCCGGTACATTCAATTGAAGTTTGAAATCGAATTATCGAACTACCACGCCATTTTCAATTCTATTTATAATTATATATAAATATTTATATTCTAACGACGACGTATAAAATATATACGTCGAATTCTATTCAAAACAATTTCCTCGTCGATATTATTTAAAATAATTCATTTTAAATGTTCGAAATTCGCTAAAATTGCCAAAATAAAAATTTTAAACTGGCCCAGATTTTGCGGGTTATTATACACAGTGTATACTACTGATGCCCAGTGCCTTCTTTTTCCACTTCGGAGTATGTACACGCCAATACTCTGTCGGAACCTACACTGACACACCAACCGCCGACGTTTGGACCGCTTTTACTCAGCCCAATAATCGTGCCCCACCCTGCCTAGTTCAGGGTACCATGATATATCTAAGTGGGTTACTGCTGAAATGGGTCCCCGTTACTAGGATTTTCTAATCAAAATGTTTATATGGTTAGGTGTCCAAGTTTACCTAACCTCACCCATCAGTTTAGTTAACATGTTGAACCGGTTAAGTGTTTCCCTAATTGACTTAACTCTACCAATCCTGACTTGGCTTTAATTTATTAAAGCACCAACCACTCACATTTGACAGGTCTTGTTGTGGTCATTGGATGTGTCAATCGGTTCCGGGCAGATTTACACCACAACTCAGTCTAACCTCGGGTTTTTTTGGGCTTGATGCACTAACCACCCACATTAGATAGGTCTTGTTGTGGTCACTGGATATGGCGGTCAGTTCCAGGCAGATTTACACCATAGCTCAGTCTAACCTCGGGTTAGGCATATTCGCCTTTTCTAAATTCACATTTTTATATATATGTCTAATTTCTTTATGTAGATTAAATTTGATTTAATCATGCCATAATTATCCCATAAATGGTATATCAAATATACCATTTAATGAACAAATCTATGCCATGAATTTTCATATTTTCCCATCGTTATCCCTGTAGAACGTACGTATGAATTACATAATATGTTGGGCTAGCAAATTAGCCTAAACCCATAAACAAAAAGGGGTAACAAACAAGGAACATGAAATAAACATAAAATAGCATACATTTAACCTATCACGTGTAACTTGGCATAGATGTAACATTATCTTAATTAAACAGGTAAAGGTGAACTTATGACTAAGTTGGATCTAATTTTCATGTAAACTTGATATGGTTCTAACATGAAGGTTTTACATATAAACAAAACTTTAAACCACAATTTAGCATACTAACTTATGTATGTCAAAACATAAGAAGACCACTATGAACATATTTAAATCACAACTTGGCATGATAACTTATGTGTTAAAACATGAAAGGATTACCATAAACATGTTTAAATCACACTAAGAATGATAACTTATGTTAAAACATAAGAGGATTACAAATCAAACCTTGCAACATTAATGGATTCATCTTTACGTAGTTCTATATATTCATGAATGTCGATCTAACATGTAAGCATGTGATTTAGATCATAAACTTGCAAATAACCGCCAAATTACAACATGACATGTTTCACCATTTTGTTGGCATAATAAGTTCTTTACCCAATCGTAATAGATTCCAATAACATACAATATAGTATGTTTACCACCACAAACATATAGGGATGATTAATCGCAACAGTAATTTAAGATACATTAGAATCAAACTTCATTATCTCATATATAAGCATCATTCCATATTCGAGTTACAACATGCCATGATTTCATTTAAAGAAAAAGAGAATGTTTAAATCTACGTAATAACCAACCTACAAACTAAAAGGAATTTCTTGCGTTCTGAAATCTGAATTCTGAAATTGGAGATGCGTGCCTTTGATGAAGATCGTTGAATTAGACTAGTTTTAATTTGATTTTGATGTAGACTCCTATCTTATTTCAGAATTAAAAGTGGTGATGGCTATTCCAAGTTCTCTACTGATGGTATTTCAGTTCTATGATTTTTTTTTTGTGTTTTTAGGTGGAGCATTAAGTTGTTTATATAGAGTTTCAGTTTAATTATAGTCGTCGGATGAACCTAGTGTTAATCACAGGCACTCAGACCAGATCAGGACCATCCAGAAACCCTAGTGACTCAGCAGCCAGTCATCAGTTGTTCAAAATTGAGATCTGACCGGGGGCCAGGTCGACCCCATGGTCGACCTCTTGGGGGGGAGGTCGACATAAGGGTCGAACCCCTGGTCGACCTGCCTGGGCGGGAATTTTCCCACCCAGCCTGCTTCTGACTTCTGTTTGAATTTTGAAATCTGTCTTGAGCTGTTTGAATTTATTTGAATTTCTGAAACTTATAGAGGCCATAACTTCTTCATACGAAGTCAGATTCACGCAAACTCGGACTCTATCTCAAGCAGAATTCCGAGACGAACGCAATGGCATAACCCGTTTCCCTTAGTTCTCACATTTGAAATTAAGTATTAATTAATTCGTTACTATAACATTAAAAGAAAGTACGGGGTGTTACATTCTCCCCTCCTTTTAGAATTTCGTCCCCGAAATCTTCAAGTCTGGAAGGACTTATATCCTACCATCCAATCACCCATCTACTCAACCATCAAACACAGGCATCCATTGTCCTTAAAAGTTTTCTAATCCTTCATGATCATATGCATAGTGTGTGTACATGTCCTTATCTAATGCAAAATCAGGCGGTCCACTAATTCAGTTGACCTCCTTAATGCAAATTATGTAAGTGCCATGAGTCCATTATGTATGCAGTTTTTTTCCTACTCAGAATTTTCTACATGAGTGCACAATCAATCATACAAATGCAACATCCATATGATAACACATCAAGTTTTAATCCATATACAAATACATATGTGCATATGCAATATGAAAGTGACTGAGCCGTTCTAATACCTAATGTGTGTGTAGATGCATCCCCGAGCAACCACTTGCAGTAACTTGCAACCATCAACCATAACATGTTTCAATTACATGTTTACATCCAAAAAGGTTTCTACATAAGGATAAAGGATAGGAGATACACCTAAAAAGATAGATATGCGCACAAACTTAAGGAAAAAGAGATCAAAGATGTAGCATCAAAAAGAAAAGGGTAGGCTGCACGTATTTTGTCCTCAGTTTCCCAAGTCGCGTATTCCTTGGCGTCACTCCATTGAACTTTGACGAGCTTAACTTCACGGTTGCGTAGCTTTTTGACTTCTGTTCCCAAGATACGGGTTGGAACTCTCCTCATAGTTGCTTCTCGTTCAACTTCAACTTCCTCTAGCATACTTGGTTCTACCACTTCCGCAGACTCGTGTAAGCACTTCCGCAGGTAAGAGACATGAAAGACATTATGAACCCTGGCCAATCTTTCGGGCAGCTGTACCCTATAAGCCATCTTCCCAATCTTCTCGAGGATAAGGAACGACCCTACAAATCTTGGTGCTAACTTCCCTGTGGATCCAAAGAGAACGACGTTCCTCAAAGGAGATATTTTAAGGAACACCTTGTCTCCAACTTCGAACTCAAGGTCAGTTCTTCTTCTGTCTGCGTAGGACTTCTGTCTATCTTGGGCAGTCTTCATTCTTCTTCGTATTAAGTCTACTTTCTCTGAAGTGTCTCTGATCATGTCTGGCCCAAGTATGAGCTTGTCTGTAGACTCCCACCAGCAAGTTGGTGACCGACACGGTTTTCCATATAAAGCTTCAGAAGGCACCATGCCTATGGTGGCTTGGTGGCTATTGTTGTAAGCGAATTCCACCAAAGGTAAGTGATCCTCCCGTGTACCTCTGAAGTCATGAATGCATAGTCTCAAGAGGTCTTCTAATACTCTGTTGACTCTTTCCGTATGGCCATCAGTTTGAGGGTGATAGGTTATGCTTAAGCATAATTGTCTACCTACAGCCTCTTGTAAACTCTTCCAAAACTCGCTCGTGAAGATAGGATCTCGATCACTCACTATGCTGGAGGGTATCCTGAACTATCTCTTTAAGGTATATGGATGCTAGAGATGAGGCGTTCCTTCTACTCTTGACGGGTATAAAGTGGGCGCTTTTTGTGAGCCTGTCCATTATTACCCAAATGCTGGTATTGACCCTTCTTGACCTAGACAAACCATCTATAAAGTCCATCGAGATACAATCCCATTTCCACTATGGGACCTCTAGAGGATGAAGCAAACCTCCAGTCTTCTTCTGTTCCGCCTTGACTTGCTGGCATATTAAACGCTTAGAAATAAATTCAGCTACGTCTTGCTTCATGCCATTCCAAAAGAAAACTCTTTTGATGTCTTTATACATTTTGTCTCCGCCTGGGTGTATGGTCATCTTGGAATGGTGTGCCTCTTCTAGAACCGCCTTTACCAAATCCCTTACTTGTGGGACACATAGTCTTCCTTCTCGTCTCAACCAGCCCTTGGCATTAATGGAGTATCTATTGAGGTGACTGGAAGTCTCACCCCTAATTAACTTGTCCACTACATCGGCTAGCTGAGGGTCTTCTCTTTGCGTGACTCTGATTGAATCTAATAGGGTTGGTCACACTTCTAATGTTGCTAGCAAGCCAGGTACGAAGTCAGAGGAGGGTCCGAAATTAAAGCTTGCTATGAACTCCAAGCTTTGCCTTTCCACAAAGAGAGGGCTTAAGGATGGCTTCTTTCTACTTAAGGCGTCTGCTACTGCATTGCCCTTGCCAGGAGCGTAGGAAATCTCAAAATCGAACGAGGCAAGAAACTCCATCCATCTTTGCTGCCTCAAATTGAGATCTTTCTGCGAGAAAAGGTATTTCAACGATTTATGGTCAGTATACAGTTCAAATTTCTCACCTAGGAGATAATGGCACCAAGACTTAAGCGCAAAAACGATGGCTGCCAACTCTAGGTCGTGGGTTGGGTAGTTTTTCTCGTGTACTTTCAACTGTCTTCCACCATAAGCCACTACCTTCCCTTCTTGCATCTAAACAACGCCTAGTCCCGTTCCGCAAGCATCTGTGAATACTATAAACATCTTGCTTCCATCAAGTAATGTCAGAACTGCGTATGTTTTAGAGCCCTTTTCAAACGTTGGTAAGCAATATCGCAATCCAAATCCCAATTGAAAGCTAGGTTCTTCTTTGTCAATCTTGTCAGTGGAGCTGAGATTTTTGCAAAATATTTGATAAACTTTCGATAAAAGCCTACTAGCCCGAGAAAGCTTCGGACTTAGGTTGCGTTTCGAGGAACCTTTCAATCTTGCACAGCAACCACTTTCGCGGGGTCCACAGCTATCCCCTCTTTTGACACCACGTGTCCAAGGAACCTAACTTCTTCTCTCCAGAAATGGCATTTGGAGAATTTTGCCTTCAACTGATGTGCACAGAGAGTATCCATGATTTCTTTTAGATGTTGAGCATGCTCTTCCTCATTCTTTGAGAAGATCAAAATATCGTCTACGAAGATCACAAAAAGCTTATTGAGGAACTCTCGGAGCACCCTGCTCATTAAATCAACGAAGTAGGCGGGTGCATCTGATAGGCCGAAGGGCATGACAAGCCACTCGAAGTAACCATCTGGAGTTCTAAACGCGGTCTTATCAATGTTGTCTTCAGCCACCCTTAGCTGATGAAACCTGGTAGCCAAATCAAATTGGGAAAAAACCGATGCACCTACAAGCTTATCGAACAAATCATCTATTCTCGGGAGTGGGTGCCTATTCCTTTTGGTCAGCTTGTTTAGCTCCCTATAATCAACGCACAGGCGACGCGAACCATCCACTTTAGTTGCGAACACTACTAGAGCACCCCATTCAGAAAAACTCCACCTTATAAACCCCTTCTCAAGCAATTCTTTAACTTGCTTGCTGAGTTCTTTCCTCTCCCTCGGAGCCTTGTGTCTAACGGGTAAAGCAACGGGTTTTACGTTGTCCACGAGGTATATGTGGAAGTCTATCTCCCGCTTCAAAGGTAAGCCCTTTACCTCTTCAAATACATCCGAGTATTCACGGACTACACTTACAGACTACAAGCTCTCAACAGACGCATCAAGAGATTCTAGATAACTAAGCATAACGGAGTTCATGGGATTACAAGAAATTTCGAGAGTGTTACCGAGGCAAGTCATGAGTCTAACCACTCTCTTTTCACAATCGAGGACGACACCATTACTGGATAGCCAGTCTATGCCTAGAATCAACCCATAGCCCGTGAAGACCAAAACAAAGGCATTACATCTAAACCCAATGCTTAGTATAGATATTTTCAAATCCAAACAAACCATTAACAAATAAGCTGAGCCCCCAATTGGATTTGAAACAACCAAGGGATCCTCTACTATACTGGTGTCTAGGTGCAGAGATTCCACTAAAGTAGTAGATATAAAAGAGTACGATGCGCCAGAATCAAATAGTGTACGAACAGGATGATCAAAAAGATAGACTAAACTTTCGACATAAATATTTCTACCTCGTTCTTGCGGAGGTGCCGTGAGAGCGTGAACTTGTCCTCCAGAAGAAGGTCCAACTCCTTGCCCTTGCTTCCTTGGGCAAGCCCTTGCCATGTGTCATATCTCACCACAGTGAAAACAGCGACCCATCTTCCTTTTCTTCTTCTTGCAGTCTTTGATTAGATGTCCAGGAATGCCACAAAAATTACACTTTCTCTTTTCACGGGGTTTGTTGTTCTTCCCACCTTTCTTTGAATCAGCCTTCTTGTTTTGGGACCCCTCCCCCTTCTTATCTTGAGGCACTTCCGCTTTTGCCTCATTCTTTCCCTTGTCTTCCTCATTTAAGAGTGCCATGTCCACTAACCTCTCGTAAGTAGCCCCCATAGGTGTATGGGTCATAGCCAAGCTGTGAAGTGGCTCATTCAATCCTTTAACAAAACGGAGAGCCTTCTTATGAGGAGTATTCACTAAGTCCAAACTGAATCGGGCCAACTGATTGAATTGATTGACGTACTCCTTGACCGTCATACTTCCTTGCTTAAGAGATAAGAACTTTTCCAGCTGTAGACTTCGTTCAGCTTGTGAGAGGAATTTCATCTCAAACCTTATTCTGAAATCCAACCATGTGTCAACTGGTCTCTCAGCGCTAGTGACTTCCAACAATAGGAAGCTTCGTCTTTGAGCAACCATACAACCAACTGTATCTTCTTCCTATCGTCCACCTCGAAGATAACGAACAAATCCTCAGTTTCTTTGAGCCAGTTCCTAGCTTCTACGAATGATTCAGTTCCCTTGAAATCTTTTCCACCCATGGCCCTAAAGTCTTTACAAATCTTTGAGAAAGCATTTGCACGAGGAGGAGGAGCAGCTGCAGCTGGAGGAGGAGGAGGAATATCTGCTGGGCCTGGGTCGTTGGCCCTAGCCTCTAAGTACCTCCTGAACCAGCCAGGTATCGGTACACCCTCTGGAAGGTTAAGATTCCCAGACATGCTGAAACGAAAAAGAAAAGATTCAAAACGAAGGATAGAAAGATAGGGCATATGGCTTTGGGGATTATGCCTTTTTAAATTTAAAACAACACACTTTTTATTGTAAAATGCTTCTTTATATTTCTTTTGAAAATAGTTTTCAAAAACTCTTATCTGATCTGGTAAACCTAAGCTCTAATACCAAGTGAAACACCCCACCTCCGTTAAGGTCACTCACAAAGGGAATGCCTTAAGTTTGGTGGAGGTTTATAGGTACAAGACACAGAAAATTTTACAAGACAGATAAGTATGTGCAGCGGAATTCAAATCATTTATTGAATATGTGGTTCAATACAAAAGCATTACATCAAATTGTCTCAAAACAACTTCCCAAATCATTACATCATAATTTCTGTCTTGATTATTTAATAAAGAAGCATAATTCATAAATAAAACTGCATAAATACCGAAGGATAATGTACAAGAGCCATAGCCAAGATTGAGAGAGAGTCCAAATCATACATCTACTTTATTGAAGTTTGCAAAGTGTCTGACTAAGCTGCAGTATTCCCTCCCTGTGGACCTGGGGGGAAACGGAAGAAAAGAGGATGAAAGAAAACGGGTCAGACAATAAGTCTGGTAAGTTCGGTGATTACTAGCATTTAAACAAGGAAAGGGATCATGACAGTAATAACTGAATATAGGACAATACCCTAATATAAGATAAGAGGAACATGTGATCGCACCCATTACTATAGTCTCTACACCTACTTAACCGTTGGTTCAACCAGCCCTACGTGTTCATAACAAACGACCCCCTTAATGATCGGCTCCTACTCGCATGCAATCATATCCTGTGTCATTCGGCCCCGCTTGACTGTAGATACCTGTGCTGGTCCCACCATGGGGTGTATCAGTCCCTCAGGTGGCAACCAGACACGATTCAAGGTGCACAGTGTATACTACTGATGCCCAGTGCCTGCTTTTTCCACTCCGGAGTATGTGCATGCCCATACTCCGTCGGAACCTACACTGACGCACCAA
The DNA here is from genome assembly GCA_030737875.1 of Allium sativum. NCBI lineage: Eukaryota > Viridiplantae > Streptophyta > Magnoliopsida > Asparagales > Amaryllidaceae > Allium > Allium sativum. Next base: position 272,025,380 of record CM060913.1, on the reverse strand, counting down.
CCTCCGATGTTTTGACCACTTATACTCATCCCATTAATCGTGCCCCACCCTGCCTAGTTCATTGTACCATGATACGTCTAAGTGGGTTACTGCTGAAATGGGTCCCCGTTACTAGGATTTTCTAATCAACATGTCTATATGGTTGAGTGTCCAAGTTTACCTAACCCCACCCATCAGTTTAGTTAACATGTTGAACCGGTTAAGTGCTTCCTTAATTGACTTAACCCTACCAATCCTGACTTAGCTTTAATTTATTAAAGCACCAATCACTCACATTAGACAGGTCTTGTTGTGGTCACTGGATGTGCCGGTCGGTTCCGGGCATATTTACACCACAACTCAGTCTAACCTTGGGTTCTTTTTGGGCTTGATGCACTAACCACTCACATTATACAGGTCTTGTTGTGGTCACTTAATATGTCGGTCGGTTCCGGGCAGATTTACACCACAACTCAGTCTACCTCTGGTTAGGCATATTCGTCTTTTCTAAATTCACATTTTTATATATATGTCTAATTTCTTTATGTGGATTAAATTTGATTTAATCATGCCATAATTATCCTTTGATTTTGCTCACCATAAATGGTGTATCAAATATACCATTTAATGAACAAATCAATGCCATGAATTTTCATATTTTCCCATCGTTATCCCCGTAGAACGTATGTACAAATTACATAAGATGTTGGGCTAGCAAATTAGCCCAAACCCATAAACAAAAAGTGGTAATAAACAAGGAACATGAAATAAACATAAAATAGCATACATTTAACTTATCACGTGTAACTTGGCATAGATGTATCATTATCTCAACTAAACAGGTAAAGGTGAACTTGTGACTAAGTAGGATCTAATTTTCATGTAAACTTGATATGGGTCTAACATGGAGGTTTTACATATAAACAAAACTTTAAACCACAATTTAGCATACTAACTTATGTATGTCAAAACATAAGAAGACCACTATGAACATATTTAAATCACAACTTGGCATGATAACTTATGTGTTAAAACATGAAAGGATTACCATAAACATGTTTAAATCACACTAAGAATGATAACTTATGTTAAAACATAAGAGGATTACAAATCAAACCTTGCAACATTAATGGATTCATCTTTACGTAGTTCTATATATTCATGAATGTCGATCTAACATGTAAGCATGTGATTTAGATCATAAACTTGCAAATAACCGCCAAATTACAACATGACATGTTTCACCATTTTGTTGGCATAATAAGTTCTTTACCCAATCGTAATAGATTCCAATAACATACAATATAGTATGTTTACCACCACAAACATATAGGGATGATTAATCGCAACAGTAATTTAAGATACATTAGAATCAAACTTCATTATCTCATATATAAGCATCATTCCATATTCGAGTTACAACATGCCATGATTTCATTTAAAGAAAAAGAGAATGTTTAAATCTACGTAATAACCAACCTACAAACTAAAAGGAATTTCTTGCGTTCTGAAATCTAAATTCTGAAATTGGAGATGCGTGCCTTTGATGAAGATCGTTGAATTAGACTAGTTTTAATTTGATTTTGATGTAGACTCCTATCTTATTTCAGAATTAAAAGTGGTGATGGCTATTCCAAGTTCTCTACTGATGGTATTTCAGTTCTATGATTTTTTTTTTTTGTGTTTTTAGGTGGAGCATTAAGTTGTTTATATAGAGTTTCAGTTTAATTATAGTCGTCGGATGAACCTAGTGTTAATCACAGGCACTCAGACCAGATCAGGACCATCCAGAAACCCTAGTGACTCAGCAGCCAGTCATCAGTTGTTCAAAATTGAGATCTGACCGGGGGCCAGGTCGACCCCATGGTCGACCTCTTGGGGGGGAGGTCGACATAAGGGTCGAACCCCTGGTCGACCTGCCTGGGCGGGAATTTTCCCACCCAGCCTGCTTCTGACTTCTGTTTGAATTTTGAAATCTGTCTTGAGCTGTTTGAATTTATTTGAATTTCTGAAACTTATAGAGGCCATAACTTCTTCATACGAAGTCAGATTCACGCAAACTCGGACTCTATCTCAAGCAGAATTCCGAGACGAACGCAATGGCATGACCCGTTTCCCTTAGTTCTCACATTTGAAATTAAGTATTAATTAATTCGTTACTATAACATTAAAAGAAAGTACGGGGTGTTACATTCTCCCCTCCTTTTAGAATTTCATCCCCGAAATCTTCAAGTCTGGAAGGACTTATATCCTACCATCCAATCACCCATCTACTCAACCATCAAACACAGGCATCCATTGTCCTTAAAAGTTTTCTAATCCTTCATGATCATATGCATAGTGTGTGTACATGTCCTTATCTAATGCAAAATCAGGCGGTCCACTAATTCAGTTGACCTCCTTAATGCAAATTATGTAAGTGCCATGAGTCCATTATGTATGCAGTTTTTTTCCTACTCAGAATTTTCTACATGAGTGCACAATCAATCATACAAATGCAACATCCATATGATAACACATCAAGTTTTAATCCATATACAAATACATATGTGCGTATGCAATATGAAAGTGACTGAGCCGTTCTAATACCTAATGTGTGTGTAGATGCATCCCCGAGCAACCACTTGCAGTAACTTGCAACCATCAACCATAACATGTTTCAATTACATGTTTACATCCAAAAAGGTTTCTACATAAGGATAAAGGATAGGAGATACACCTAAAAAGATAGATATGCGCACAAACTTAAGGAAAAAGAGATCAAAGATGTAGCATCAAAAAGAAAAGGGTAGGCTGCACGTATTTTGTCCTCAGTTTCCCAAGTCGCGTATTCCTTGGCGTCACTCCATTGAACTTTGACGAGCTTAACTTCACGGTTGCGTAGCTTTTTGACTTCTGTTCCCAAGATACGGGTTGGAACTCTCCTCATAGTTGCTTCTCGTTCAACTTCAACTTCCTCTAGCATACTTGGTTCTACCACTTCCGCAGACTCGTGTAAGCACTTCCGCAGGTAAGAGACATGAAAGACATTATGAACCCTGGCCAATCTTTCGGGCAGCTGTACCCTATAAGCCATCTTCCCAATCTTCTCGAGGATAAGGAACGACCCTACAAATCTTGGTGCTAACTTCCCTGTGGATCCAAAGAGAACGACGTTCCTCAAAGGAGATATTTTAAGGAACACCTTGTCTCCAACTTCGAACTCAAGGTCAGTTCTTCTTCTGTCTGCGTAGGACTTCTGTCTATCTTGGGCAGTCTTCATTCTTCTTCGTATTAAGTCTACTTTCTCTGAAGTGTCTCTGATCATGTCTGGCCCAAGTATGAGCTTGTCTGTAGACTCCCACCAGCAAGTTGGTGACCGACACGGTTTTCCATATAAAGCTTCAGAAGGCACCATGCCTATGGTGGCTTGGTGGCTATTGTTGTAAGCGAATTCCACCAAAGGTAAGTGATCCTCCCGTGTACCTCTGAAGTCATGAATGCATAGTCTCAAGAGGTCTTCTAATACTCTGTTGACTCTTTCCGTATGGCCATCAGTTTGAGGGTGATAGGTTATGCTTAAGCATAATTGTCTGCCTACAGCCTCTTGTAAACTCTTCCAAAACTCGCTCGTGAAGATAGGATCTCGATCACTCACTATGCTGGAGGGTATCCTGAACTATCTCTTTAAGGTATATGGATGCTAGAGATGAGGCGTTCCTTCTACTCTTGACGGGTATAAAGTGGGCGCTTTTTGTGAGCCTGTCCATTATTACCCAAATGCTGGTATTGACCCTTCTTGACCTAGACAAACCATCTATAAAGTCCATCGAGATACAATCCCATTTCCACTATGGGACCTCTAGAGGATGAAGCAAACCTCCAGTCTTCTTCTGTTCCGCCTTGACTTGCTGGCATATTAAACGCTTAGAAATAAATTCAGCTACGTCTTGCTTCATGCCATTCCAAAAGAAAACTCTTTTGATGTCTTTATACATTTTGTCTCCGCCTGGGTGTATGGTCATCTTGGAATGGTGTGCCTCTTCTAGAACCGCCTTTACCAAATCCCTTACTTGTGGGACACATAGTCTTCCTTCTCGTCTCAACCAGCCCTTGGCATTAATGGAGTATCTATTGAGGTGACTGGAAGTCTCACCCCTAATTAACTTGTCCACTACATCGGCTAGCTGAGGGTCTTCTCTTTGCGTGACTCTGATTGAATCTAATAGGGTTGGTCACACTTCTAATGTTGCTAGCAAGCCAGGTACGAAGTCAGAGGAGGGTCCGAAATTAAAGCTTGCTATGAACTCCAAGCTTTGCCTTTCCACAAAGAGAGGGCTTAAGGATGGCTTCTTTCTACTTAAGGCGTCTGCTACTGCATTGCCCTTGCCAGGAGCGTAGGAAATCTCAAAATCGAACGAGGCAAGAAACTCCATCCATCTTTGCTGCCTCAAATTGAGATCTTTCTGCGAGAAAAGGTATTTCAACGATTTATGGTCAGTATACAGTTCAAATTTCTCACCTAGGAGATAATGGCACCAAGACTTAAGCGCAAAAACGATGGCTGCCAACTCTAGGTCGTGGGTTGGGTAGTTTTTCTCGTGTACTTTCAACTGTCTTCCACCATAAGCCACTACCTTCCCTTCTTGCATCTAAACAACGCCTAGTCCCGTTCCGCAAGCATCTGTGAATACTATAAACATCTTGCTTCCATCAAGTAATGTCAGAACTGCGTATGTTTTAGAGCCCTTTTCAAACGTTGGTAAGCAATATCGCAATCCAAATCCCAATTGAAAGCTAGGTTCTTCTTTGTCAATCTTGTCAGTGGAGCTGAGATTTTTGCAAAATATTTGATAAACTTTCGATAAAAGCCTACTAGCCCGAGAAAGCTTCGGACTTAGGTTGCGTTTCGAGGAACCTTTCAATCTTGCACAGCAACCACTTTCGCGGGGTCCACAGCTATCCCCTCTTTTGACACCACGTGTCCAAGGAACCTAACTTCTTCTCTCCAGAAATGGCATTTGGAGAATTTTGCCTTCAACTGATGTGCACAGAGAGTATCCATGATTTCTTTTAGATGTTGAGCATGCTCTTCCTCATTCTTTGAGAAGATCAAAATATCGTCTACGAAGATCACAAAAAGCTTATTGAGGAACTCTCGGAGCACCCTGCTCATTAAATCAACGAAGTAGGCGGGTGCATCTGATAGGCCGAAGGGCATGACAAGCCACTCGAAGTAACCATCTGGAGTTCTAAACGCGGTCTTATCAATGTTGTCTTCAGCCACCCTTAGCTGATGAAACCTGGTAGCCAAATCAAATTGGGAAAAAACCGATGCACCTACAAGCTTATCGAACAAATCATCTATTCTCGGGAGTGGGTGCCTATTCCTTTTGGTCAGCTTGTTTAGCTCCCTATAATCAACGCACAGGCGACGCGAACCATCCACTTTAGTTGCGAACACTACTAGAGCACCCCATTCAGAAAAACTCCACCTTATAAACCCCTTCTCAAGCAATTCTTTAACTTGCTTGCTGAGTTCTTTCCTCTCCCTCGGAGCCTTGTGTCTAACGGGTAAAGCAACGGGTTTTACGTTGTCCACGAGGTATATGTGGAAGTCTATCTCCCGCTTCAAAGGTAAGCCCTTTACCTCTTCAAATACATCCGAGTATTCACGGACTACACTTACAGACTACAAGCTCTCAACAGACGCATCAAGAGATTCTAGATAACTAAGCATAACGGAGTTCATGGGATTACAAGAAATTTTCATATTTTCCCATCGTTATCCCCGTAGAACGTATGTACAAATTACATAAGATGTTGGGCTAGCAAATTAGCCCAAACCCATAAACAAAAAGTGGTAATAAACAAGGAACATGAAATAAACATAAAATAGCATACATTTAACTTATCACGTGTAACTTGGCATAGATGTATCATTATCTCAACTAAACAGGTAAAGGTGAACTTGTGACTAAGTAGGATCTAATTTTCATGTAAACTTGATATGGGTCTAACATGGAGGTTTTACATATAAACAAAACTTTAAACCACAATTTAGCATACTAACTTATGTATGTCAAAACATAAGAAGACCACTATGAACATATTTAAATCACAACTTGGCATGATAACTTATGTGTTAAAACATGAAAGGATTACCATAAACATGTTTAAATCACACTTAGCATGATAACTTATGTTAAAACATAAGAGGATTACAAATCAAATCTTGCAACATAAATGGATTCATCTTGACGTAGTTCTAAATATTCATGATTGTCGATCTAACATGTAAGCATGTGATTTAGATCATAAACTTACAAATAACCACCAAATTACAACGTGACATGTTTCACCATTTTGTTGGCATAATAAGTTCTTTAACCAATCGTAATAGATTCCAATAACATACAATATAGTATGTTTACCACCACAAACATATAGGCATGATTAATTGCAATAGTAATTTAAGATACATTAGAATCAAACTTCATTATCTCATACATAAGCATCATTCCATATTCGAGTTACAACATGCCATGATTTCATTTAAAGAAAAAGAGAACGTTTAAATCTGTGTAATAACCAACTTACAAACTAAAAGGAATTTCTTGCGTTCTGAAATCTGAATTCTGAAATTGGAGATGCGCGCCTTTGATGAAGATCGTTGAATTAGACTAATTTTAATTTGATTTTGATGTAGGTTCCTACCTTGTTTTAGAATTAAAAGTGGTGACGGCTATTCCAAGTTCTCTACTGACGACATTTCAGTTCTAGGATTATTTTTCTGTGTGTTTTTAGGTTGAACATTGAGTTTTTTATATAGAGTTTCAGTTTAATTATAGTCGTCGGACGAACCTAGGGTTAATCACAGCCACTCAGACCAGATAAGGACCATCCGGAAACCCTAGTGACTCAGCAGCCAGTTATCAGTCGTTCAAAATTCAGATCTGACAGGCGGCCAGGTTGAACCCTAGGTCGACTCTAAGGTCGACCCCCAGGTCGATCTCTAGGGGTGGAGGTCGACATTAGGGTCGACCCCCTGGTCGACCTGCCTGGGCGGGAATTTTCCCACCCAGCCCGCTTCTGACTTCTGTTTGAATTTTGAAATCTGGCTTGAGCTGTTTGAATTTATTTGAATTTCTGAAACTTCTGGAGGCCATAACTTCTTCATATGAAGTTCAATTCACGCAAACTCGGACTCTATCTCAAGCAGAATTCCAAGACGAACGCAATGGCGTAACCCGTTTCCCTTAATTCTCACATTTGAAATTAAGTATTAATTAATTCTATACTATAACATTAAAAGAAAGTACTGGGTGTTACACCTCCCCTGCTGCGCCTTGACGTCGTCCTCCTTCACCCACGATTTGGGACTAATCGATGGTCACCACGGTAGGAAATCTAAGCCCGAAGTTGGCATCTTTGAGCATAGAATTCGAGAAATCCGCTCAGTGGTTTTTGATCATCGCCATATGAAATTGAAGCTCGCGAGATTCTCTTTGATCTTCATGTTGAATTCAGATTTTAATTCGACGAGGTTTGGGAAATATTGGGAATTCATTTCGGTTGTTTTCTGGCCATTGATTAAAGCATGCCAGCGGCTGTAGTATTGGTTAGGGTTTTGGTATTATTAGGTTATTTATAATATAATATTATTTAAATTCATTAATTCACAAAAAGCCCGTTAATTCCTACTAACTCCAAATCCAGCCCAACGAATGTTGCCCCTAGCCAAATACCCCTATTCCGGACATAATGGACTTGGTCACATCAGCCTATTTTTCTTTAAATTAAAATATAAAACATTTAATTATTTAATTTAATCATACATTTTAGTTTACTGAGGCCCCATACTGACTCTAAAAATTCTCGAAAAATAAATCTAGCTATCTTTTGACAATACGGTCCTAACAAAATTACTTTCGTCAAATTTGGATACCGATTGAAAAATGGTCAATATCTGATCGGTCCAATTTGATTGAAATTTACAAAACATGTTTTCTTTTGCCATGCTCACATATTAATTCCAAAAATTATGAAAATTGGAATCTTACAATAATTTGACATTCCGGATCCAACCAAAGTGGTTTCGTCGAAAAAGGAGGTCGTTTGCAAAATGGCTATTTATAAGGGCTATATATTTTATTAAATTCCATAGTGACTATTTTGAATATTCAACTGACCATAACTTTTTATTCCTACCACGAAATTTCAATTTTTCACATTCGTTAGAAAGATATTTTTAAACATATTAAAAAAATGTTTTACTGATATCTGATTTATTTCGAATCCTATACATTCAGTCAAAGTATAAAATCAAATTTTCAAACTTCCATGCCATTTCTAACTCCTTTTATAATTAAAATAAATATATTCGTTCTAACTCCGATTTAAATAAATTTTTAATCATAATTATTTAAAATAAATTCTTTAAAATATTTAAAATCCATTAAAATTTCTAAAATAAAAATTTTTAATTGGTTCCAAAATTCTGGGTTGTTATAATCTCCTCCACTTAAAATCTGTTCGTCCTCGAAATGGAACGGAGCTGAAAGTTGTTTAACTAACCAACTCAACTTTCATTCTTTAATTGGTTTCAATACTTTTATTAGTTGAACTAATAATCACACAACACAATCATCAATTAATTAGTTGATTAGCTTTTCAAATATATAATCTTTATATATTCAAAAATCATATTTTCAAAATCGTATTATATATATAATCATAAATACGTTAATTATAAACTTGTCACTCTCAACTCATTCTAGGGCATTTCTAACCTCATATCTAACGAGTTTTCTCATTCTAGGATATTATTGATCCTATCTCTAATGAGTATTCTTTTATAGGATATTTCTAATCCTACCTCTGATGAGTCTTTTGTTTAGTTCTAACGAGTTTTACCCAAAGATTTGAGTTAACCAAAGCTCTGATACCAGCTATGACGACACGGATTTCGCCCGGACCTAATCGACCGCTAAATCGACTAAGACCGTTCAAAACCAACATACGCTAACTTTGGGCGTACAACACATAAGAATAAATAATAGAAGACTTTTATAAACATCATAATAATGTTACATCAGAGTGCAGAATATCAGAGTACATCGATAAATAATAATACAGTGGAAGGTTAATTTACAATAAATTGTAATACAGTGCAGCGGAAATTAATAAACTTGCACAGCTGAAGACTATCAATGCCCTGGACACCGCTTTAAGCTTCGATCCAGAATCCTGCTCAATAAATAAATATCTACAAAATAAGCCACTCGAGTACCCGTGTGGAAATATGGGCACCCGAGTTTACAAGTGAAACAAACTACGAGTCAGTTATGAGACTGGTATGAGAAATCTTTCCTAACTTATCTAACAGTATGACTAATCACAGGACCACGTCGCTAACGCGGAACGGGTTTACTCCATTGGATTGCCAGTGTATAAAATAAGTAAATCTTTTATTCAAAACAACGCAATGCTTTTTAGAAAAATCAAATCATTATAAGACTCAACTCCCATCACACAATGCAACGCAAATCGGAGTATTGAGTTTTACCTTATAATGATCAAACATGCTTGATACATATAAAATAATGTTTAATATTATTATTAGTGCCTATCAGTTTAAAAATACTTTCAAAGTAAATGTATCAATCCTTGATGGCATAGCTACCATATACTATGTCACCGTATATAGTTTACAATCAAATCCGTAATGTCATATTTGAAATTGGGTTTCCAACATGAGTCAAGGCTAGGGATGATCTCCTTACCAATTCGAGACACTCTAGCAAATGTCTCAGGATCTCTCGCAGTGAACCCTTGGATCCTGCAGGGCCGGTCCACAAATATACCTTAATGGATTGGCAATTCCTGAACACACGTTTCCCGGTCCTATTGAATCTATTATTTGGTCTGTATCGACCAATAAATCGAGGCCTCGCAAACTATCATCCACATAAGTAAAATTGTCCGGGCTCCATACCATGACACAACTTCTAGCTAGAAAGAAACGTGTGCACTCTCTGCGTTCCTTTATCCCGTTTCTGACTCTTATCGGGGTGTGAGGCTCGCGAAGTAATGCTTATACACAAAGCTATGCCTAAATAAGTTGTGCTTTGATCGTCAACCACAAGGCACTTCTTTTCAACAAAAGCCTTGATCATTTGCATCTTGGCATGCCACATTGACAATCCACGCCATGCGACCGATAACTATCAATATACAACCTCTGAGCTCGTGCGTCTCAGAGAAGGGTGTTAAGCAAGAGAATAAATTCTCCACCACCAAACAGATATATATTAAATAGAAATCAATTCACATAGAATGAAATTCAACGTCAGACACACATCCATTTACAAGTCCGTTCTGGGTCTGAACGAAACCGGAGACACCTTATTCCTCGTCCCGTATGTCCAATATGGAAGAGAGGAGCTCGCTTATCCGGAAATACAACAAGTACGTCTAGACAACTACCACCATAACCCTTTCAAGGTAGCAACTCCAATCAAAGGCATCAATAGCTGTCCATTCGATGTGAAGATCGTCGGTCTTCAAACTCCGTCTTCAATATATTCGATTTAAATCATCGTATAATTATTTGAAATGAGATTGAACTCGGTCTTTTCAAATAATTCTCGAATATATATAATTTAAATCATTTCATATCGTTAATATTATTTTATAACAATTTATTGCTATTTTTATTTATATAAAAATAGTCCAATTTAATTTAACGACGCTTTGACTCAATAGGCGGCCCTAGCGCTGTTTTTACTCAAATTCAATTTACACTTTTCTCAAAATATAACCGTTGGATTTTAACAAAATTTATATCGTTGGAAAGATTTTCCCAAAGTGGACCTAACAGTTCCAGTTTTGGGATAATCCGACAGTCGGATCTTTCGGTATAATCGTTTAAAGTTATGATTCCGAAACGCGAACTACCGTGCGTGATTCATTTAATTTTAATTTTAATTTATATATCTAAAAATATATATAAATATAAATCATTCAACGATTCCACTAACATGTTTAAATGTCAAATAAAAGAATGCTTTATTTGCATAACATATCTACATGTTTCTAATGTCAAATAAATATGTATTTTATTTTCATACATTTCTACATGTTTCTAATGTCAAATAAATATGTTTTTTATTTCAATGCTTCTCTACATGTTTCTAATATCAAATAAAAATGTATTTTATTTACATACATTCACTGCATGTTCCTAATGTCAAATAAAAATGTATTTTATTTGCATACATTTCTAAATGTTTTAAATGTCAAATAAAAATGTATTTTATCTGCATATTTCTCTACATGTTGCTAATGTCAAATAAAAATGTATTTTATTTGCATGCTTCTCTACATGTTCTAATGACAAAATAAAAAGTCAACTTTGTCTACATACATGTTTTCTAAATCTAGTGATAAAATTAAAAAAAAAAACAATTTTGTCATATGTACATGTTTTACAATTCTTATGTCAAATAAAAGATGATTTTAATTTACATGGCATGTTTTACAATTTTAAGTTCAAATAAAAGATGAATTTAATTTACATGATATGATTTACAATTCTAATGTCAAATAAAAGATGAATTTAATTTACATGTCAATTTCTATTACTAATGACAAATAAAAATGTCTCTTTTAATTTATATACAATTCTAATGTATAACATGACAATAAAAATGCCTCTTTTAAATTGTATACAATTCTAATGTATAACATGACAATAAAAATGCCTCTTTTAAATTGTATACAATTCTAATGTATAACATGACGATAAAAATGTCTCTTTTAATTTGTATACAATTCTACTTTTAATATAACAAATAAAATGATATTTCTATATCTTAACATAGCCAATAGAAATGATATTTTAATGTTGTATACAAATTCCTACATTAGTGTGAAAAATAAAAATAATATTTTTATTTTTTTACAAATCTGTTTTTAACATAACAAATAAAAATGATATTTTTATTTGTTTGCAATTCCTACTTTAACACATAACATAAAAATGATATTTTTATGTGTTTTACAATTCCTATATTAACATGTAACATAACAAATAAAAATGACATTTTCATTTGCATACAAATCTAATTTTAACAATAAATGATATTTTCATTTTGTCGACCATCCTATTTCAACAAAACAAATAAAAATGATACTTCTATTTTGTTGACAATTCTATTTCAAAAAAACAAATAAAATTGATACTTTTATTTTGTCGATAATTATATTACAACAAACGAATAAAACTAATTCTTTTATTTTGTTGAAAATTCTATTTCAACAAAACAAACAAAACTGATACTTTTATTTTGTCGACAAAACGAATAAAAATGATTCTTTTATTTTGTTGACAATTCTATTTCAACGAAACATATAAAATGATATTTCTATTTTGTTGACAATTCTACTTCAACAAAACAAACAAAAATGATAACTTTATATTGTTGACAATTCTATTTCAACACAACAAATAAAAATGATAACTTTATTTTGTTGACAATTCTATTTCAACAAAATAAAAATAAAAATGATAACTTTATTTTGTTAACAATTCTATTTCAACTAAACAAATAAATATGATAACTTTATTTAGTTGACAATTCTATTTCAACAAAACAAATAAATGATAACTTTATTTTGTTGGCAATTCTATTTCAACAAAACAAATAAAAATGATAATTTTATTTTGTTGGCAATTCTATTTCAACAAAACAAATAAAAATGATAACTTTATTTTGTTGACAATTCTATTTCAAAAAACAAATAAAAAAGATAACTTTATTTTGTTGAAAATTCTATTTAAATAAGCAAATAAAAATGATAACTTTATTTTGTTGACAATTCTATTTCAAGAAAACAAATAAAAATGATAACTTTATTTTGTTAACAATTCTATTTCAACAAAAATTGATATTTTTGTTTTCTCAATTCTATTTCAACAAAAAATGATATTTTTGTTTTCTCAATTCTATTTCAACAAAAATAATATTTTTATTTTAACAATTCTAATTCAACAAAAATGACATTTTTATTTTGACAATTCTATTTCAACAAAAATGACATTTTTATTTTAACAATTCTAATTCAACAAAAATGACATTTTTATTTTAACAATTCTAATTCAACAAAAATGACAATTTTATTTTGGCAATTCTAATTCAACAAAAACGACATTTTTATTTTGAAAATTCTAATTCGACAAAAATGAGATTTTTATTTTAACAATTCTAATTCAACAAAAATGACATTTTAATTTTAACAATTCTAAGTCAACAAAAATGACATTTTTATTTTGTCATTTTTATTTTGACAATTCTAATTCAACAAAAATGACATTTTTATTTTAACAATTCTAATTCAAAAAAAATGACATTTTTATTTTAACAATTCTAATTAACCAAAAATGACATTTTAATTTTGACAATTCTAATTCAACAAAAATGACATTTTTATTTTGACAATTCTAATTCAACAAAAATGACAATTTTATTTTAGCAATTCTAATTCAAAAAAAATTATATTTTTATTTTGACAATTCTAATTCAACAAAAATGACATTTTTTTTAACAATTCTAATTCAACAATAATATTCCATCAAATCATCATAACAACATTAATCAACCCCAATCAAATCACGTAGAACAACAAACTAAATTGAACAACGTATTTGCAGAAATTTCTAAACACGATTATAATTAATTTTTAATTATTTAAAAAGAAATCTCACCTTGATCCGTTTCAGAAATCGTTTAATAACAATTTATTTTAATAAAATTAAACATTGTTTAATTTTATCAAAAATTCGCATAGCTTCAGTTTTTGTCCAAAGCTGTTCCATCACGTAGATCTGGTCAACACGAGTCCAAGCACCCATTTTCTTTTGATTCTGTTTTCGTATGAAGAAGATATTGAATTTTAATCATGGTGTAATAAACAACATTATTAACAATTTAACTAATATATTTAATTAACTTAACTTTATACTTCAACATTTTCGGCCGTTCATCTTAGATCCAAAGGTCTCTGGCCTTCCTCGTTTCTTCGTTCCTTTTCAACTATCGTTCCAGATAAGAAAACCCAACATCATCGATTACATCAATCCGCCTATGCCGCCATGTCTGACGATCAGACGTCGATCAACTCCCCTCCCCTGCTGCGCCTTGGCGTCGTCCTCCTTCATCCACGATTTGGGGCTACTTGATGGTCCCCACGACAGGAAATCCAAGCCCGAAGTCGGCATCTTTGAGCATAGAATTCGAGAAATTTGCTCAACGGTTTTTGATCATCGCCATATGAAATTGAAGCTCGCGAGATTCTCTTTGATCTTCACGTTGAATTCAGATTTTAATACGAAGAGGTTTGTGAAATATTGGGAATTCATTTCAGTTGTTTTCTTGCCATTGATTAAAGCATGGCGGCGGCTATAGTATAGGTTAGGGTTTTGGTATTATTAGGTTATTTATAATATAATATTATTTAAATTCTTAAATTCACAAAAAACCCCGTTAATTCCTTCTAACTCCAAATCCAGCCCAACCAATGTTTCCGCCAGCCAAATACCCCTATTCCGGACACAATGGACTAGATCACATCAGCCCATTTGATCGTTTCAGCCCGTTTTTCTTTAAATTAAAATATAAAACGTTTAATTATTTAATTTGATCGTACATTTTAATTTACCGAGGCCACATACTGACTCTAAAACTTCCCAAAAAATAAATCTAGCTATGTTTTGATGATATGGTCCTAACAAATCAATTTCGTTGAATTTGGAGTGCCTTTGAAAAATGGCCATTTTCTAGTCGACCCAATTTGACTGAAATTTACAAAATACGTTTTATTTTGCCATGCTCACATATTAATTCAAAAAATTATGAAAATTGGAATCTTACAATAATTTGACATTCCGGATCCAACCAAAATAGTTTCATCGAAAATGGAGGTCGTTTGCAAAATGGCTATTTATAAGGGCTATATATTATATTAAATTCCATAGCGACTATTCTGAATATTCAACTGGCCATAAATTTTTATTCCCGCTATGAAATTTCAATTTTTCACATTCGTTGGAAAGATATTTTCAAACAGAATTAAATATTTTTAGTTTTACTGAAATCTGATATATTTTGAATCCTGTATATCCAGTCAAAGTTCAAAATCAAATTTTCAAACTGCCGTGCCATTTCTAACTCCTTTTATAATTAAAATAAATATATTTGTTCTAACTTCAATTTAAATAAATTTTAAGTCATTATTATTTAAAATATCTAAAATCCACTAAAATTTCTATAATAAATTTTTTAAGTTGGTTCCAAAATTCCGGCTTGTTACATTTGGATGTTGAGATGAAGCTGTATGTAAAGACCCGGAAATTCCCGCTCTTTGAATCGACCATAAACCACACAGGTCTGACCCAAAAGTTGGAAATCTTCGAATACTTTAACTTTGGGAATACAATACATTAGAACAATAACAGTAGACTTTTATTACATTACAATAATGTTACATCAAAGTACAGAATATCAGAGTACAAATAAAGTAAACTACAGCGGAAGATAAATTACAACAGATTTAAATACATTAAACAGCAGAAGACTTCTATGCTCTGGACACGGCTTTAGGCTTCGATCCAGAATCCTGCTAAAGAGATAGATATCTACAAAAAGGCTACTCGACTGCCCGTGTAGAAAAGAGGGCACCCGAGTTTGCAAAGTGAAACAAACTACGAGTCATTCATGGGACTGGTGTGAGAATTCTAAACTAATATAACTAATAAGACAAATCCAAGGACCACGCCGCTTTCGCGGAACGGGTTTACTCCTATGGATTGCCAGTGCATAAAATAAAGTAAATCGAGAAATAATGCAATGCCTTTTTAGAAAAATGAAACTATTATAAGACCCAAGTCCCATCACACAATGCAATGCACACCAGAGGATAGGGTTTTTCCTTATAATGATCAAAAGATGATAAATACGTTAAACCGATATTATTATTAGTGTGTGTATGTTTTAAAAACAATTCAAAGTAAATGTATCAATCCTAGACAGCATGGGTACCATATATCATGTCGCCATACTAGTTATACAATCAAAACCGCAAGGTCGTATTGGAAATTTGGATTCCATCATGAGTCGAGGCTAGGGGCAAGCTCCTCTCCGATTCGAGACACTCTAGCAAATGCCTCAGGATCCCCCGTAGTGAACCCTTAGAAGCGGTAGGGCCAGTCCACACATATGTGTATGGATTAGTTATGCCTGAACACACGTTTCCCGGTCCCTTTGGACCTATAGTATGACCACCAACGGCCTATAAAACACGAGGTACCTCAAAATCCATCATCCACAATGAGTAAAATGTCAGCGCTGGTAGGTCCCTGACAACACTCTAGCTAGAAAGAAACGTGTGCACTCCCTACGGTCCGTATCCCGTTTTTGACTCATACCGGGGTGTGAGGCTCGCGAAGTCATGTTATACACAAAGCTATGCCTAAACAGGTCGTGCTTCGATCATCAACTACAAGGCCTGCTTTTCAACAAAAGCCTTGATCCATGCATCTTGGCATGCCACATTGTCAGTCCAACCATATCATTGATTTCTACCAATATATAACCTCTAAGCTCGTATGTCTCAAAGAAGGGCGTTAACCACCAAACAAATATATATTAAGAGAGATCAACAAAAGTAGTAAAAAGGGCTACAACGTCAGACATACATTCCATTTATAAACTTATGCTCTGGGTCTGAGCGAAAGTCAAATCCGTACAAATCAACACTACATCCAAACGGTCACCACTGAATCCCTTTCAAGGTAGCTACTCCTCTCATGGGTCTCAGTAGCAACACATCCATTTGATGTGAAGATCGTCGGTCTTCAATTACCGTCTTCAACTCTTCGACTTAGATCGTCGTCTAATCATTTGAAATGAGATTGAACTCGGACTTTTCAAATGATTCTCGCATATATATATATAATTTGAAATCATTGCATATCGTTATTGGTATTTAATAACGACCTATTTCTATTTTATTTAAAATAAGATAGCTTAAATTAATATAACGACGCTTCGGGTCAATGGGCGACCCTGACGCTGTTTTCAACCAAATTTTATTTACACTTATCTTGAAAACTAACCGTTGGATTTTGATGAAGTTTATATCGTTGGAAAGATCTTCCCATAGCGGTCCTAACGGTTCCAGTTTTGGGAAAATCCGATGGTCGGATCTTTCGGTATAACTATTTAAAGTTACGATTGTCGATACGCGAACTACCGCGCGCGTTTTGTTTAATTTATAATTTATATTTATATATATACATATAAATATAAATCGTTTGGCGATTTTAATTATAAAAATTTATTCTTTTTATCGCATCTAAAATAACGATAAAATATCACTTGTTTTATTTTACTAATTTTTTGTTTTATTTACACTAATTGTAAATAAATTATAATTTATATATCCTTTCATTTTATTTACACTAAGTGTAAATAAATTGTATTCTTTTTCCTATTTATTTACCTAATTGTAAATAAACATTTTCTATTCTTTTCCTTATTTATTTACCTAAGTGTAAATAAATATTTCTCCTTTCCTTATTTATTTACCTAAATGTAAATAAATGTTTTCAATTGCTTTTTCCTTATTTATTTACAATATTTGTAAATAAATATTTTTACTATTCTTTTATCTTATTTATTTACCTAAATGTAAATAAATGTTTACTTCCACTTTTCTATATTTATTTACATTAATTGTAAATAAATATATCTAATTTCTTTTTCTTATTTATTTACACTATTTGTAAATAAATGTTTTTATTTTATTTTTCCAATTTATTTACCTAAGTGTAAATAAATATATTCTTATCCTTTTGTTATTTATTTACCTAAATATAAATAAATGGTTTCATCTTCTTTTTCTTCCTTATTTACACTATTTGTAAATAAAGAGTTTTAATTTCTTGTTCTTATTTATTTACTTAATTCCTCTCCAATCTAATTAAAGTTTTAATTAAAACCTTATTTCGTTTTAACCTTCCAAAGTCATTATTAAATAATTAATCAAAAATTAGGAAATTAATCCCCTCATTATTCCGGGTTAAAGAATAAATGTTATTTAAAACATAATTCACGATAAACCCAAATTCAAATTTCATTGTAAATTCGTAGTTATAATAAAACCATTTTTTAATTCCTTTTATTTATTTTAAAATAAATAAACCATTTATTCTGATCAAAATATCATTTCTCATATTAAAACATTATTTTCAAAATATTAATTTTGAAATTAACTCTTTTAATATTCATTATAAAATGGATAATATAAGTTAGTAAACTTATTCAGGTTAAAATGATGTTTCTATTCACAATGGATTAAATAATCCAATTCGTTATATTATTCATTTATGTTTTATAATGGGCCAGACTTCTCACATTAGGCCTACAACTTGTGGAAGCTGGATATGCCGGTTGTGTCCGGGCAGACTTATTCCACAGTTGGGCTTAACCTCGAGTCAAAACCCAATTTGTATTCGTGTACTTGGACCTCTCACATTAGGCCCAACATTTATGGCTGCTGGATATGCCGGTTGGTTCCGGGCAGACTTCCGCCATAAACGTGACCTAACCTCGTGTTCAAATACAATTTATAATTTATAATTATAATTGTTTCTTAAAAATCTTATTTTTAAAAATATTTCATATTTTAAAACCTCTAAAATATCATTCATTCCTTGAAATACTCTTTATATAAATTCTTATCTTTCCATTTCAATACACATTAATTTTTCCCCATTATTATAATACTATAATAATAATCACTTCAAAAATGGTTTTAATTGTTATATTAAAAACCTACCATTCCAACATTAAATCAACCATTTATGTCAAGTATTGAAATCCATCTTCCAAATTTAATGTTAACATAAAACAGAATCTTTCAGTTTCAAATTCTCCTTATAGTTGGAATGTAATTTACCAATTCTAGAAATTTGTTTTATAACTTTCCAAATAAACAAGGATATGTCCTCCTTAATTTAAGCGTCCATTAATTCTATTAATTGAGTAATCAATGGAATTTATTTCTTTCATTCCAAACTTCTATTTTATCCTTTTTAAATAGTAAAATACATAACTCCTTAATCCAATTTCCAATTTATTGTATTAATTGCATATTTATTTGTTTGACTCAAAATTGGAATGAGACTTACACCATTCATTTCCATATAATTCGATTATACGGAAATTGTACATTTATTACATAGCAAATTTCAAACATCAACAACCAAAGTGCATTTTCTAATTAAATCCAAGGGTGACGTGTATTCAAATGCCAACCCATGACCCGTGTGGGGTTTCAACCAACACAATTCAAATATTATAAAATAAACGGTGCTTCTGGACAATGTGTTAAAATTGATCGTCCAATCACATAAACAAGCCAAGGTCGCTTGTAAATGACAGTGTATACAAGTGCATTAAATAATAACATAAATAACATACCCAATTAACGATGTTCACATAATAGGTATGACGGTTCCAATTTCATCCCTTTTAAATGAAATAAATTTACAATAAACATATTCACTTTATACCATTTCATTTAATGTAAACAGCCCATATACAAACTATTTCCTTTTTAAATCCGTTCCTAAATAAAGAACAAATTTTATTCATTTTAAAATAAAGAAATAAAACTTTTTTTTTCATTTAAGTCCTTTATTAAAATAAAGAACAAAACTTTGTTCATTAAAGTCCTTTTTATAATAAAGGATAAAACTTATACATCTTAGTTCCTTTAAAATAAAGAAATGAACTTTTACCTTTTAATCCTTTTTAAAATAAAGAAATAATCTTTATTCTAATCTTTTATTAAAAATAAAAGTCAAACACTATCTTAATTTCAAAACAAAATCAAAAAAATAAAAATAAAGATAAAGTTTCATTATGTTTTTAACAAAACAAAATCAAAAAATAAAGTTGCATTCTATGTTTCAACAAACAAAAAGAAAAGTTTCATTTTGTTCTTCAACAAAATAAAATATAAGAATGTTTCATTTTTGTTTTTCAACAAAATAAAATATAAAAATGTTTCATTTTTTTTTCAACAAAATAAAATATAAAAATGTTTCATTTATCAAAATAAACCAAAAATATAAAAAGGTCTATTTTTGTTACAACAAACAAAAGTAAAAGTTTCATTCTTGTTTCACTAAACAAAATATTTGTGCTTCATTTGTTTTAACAAAACTAAAGGTTCCATTTCGACTCAACCCAATAGTATCAACCACATATGCAACATCAACTGACAATCACAGTACAAGCAACAACATCCATATTCAAGCATACATCACAGATTCATATTCATTCACATCATACAATGATTTTCATACAACGAAAGAAAAAAAAATTCAAATTAAACGTAGTATCTCACCGAAAGCTTTCCACTAAACATTCACGTCACGCCGCCGCTACAGGAGTTCAGATTGCATCTGTCTTCACCACGTTAGAGCCCCTATTGTGTGCCACCGTCGCCCGCAACCACCACCAGTTCGGTGGTCACTCGAGATCCTCTTTCATTTTTGCTTTGGAAATTTCGCATTTTACTGAATAGGTTCAAAGTAAAGGGGAAAGGAATTTAGGGGTGTTAGGGCCATTGATAAAGAACATGACGGTGGCTTGGAATAAGAATTAGGGTTTAGTTTTGACCGTATATATATATTAGGTTATATGTATATTAAATAATATTTAATTTAATAGGTGTTTATCTTATTTTTTATCCTTGAATTTATAAAAGGGATAAAATATGACATATATGCAAATGAGAGGAAGAGAGAGAGAACATAGGAGAAATAAATGAAATGCGTGCGGCCATTATTATTCTCATTTTCATTATTCTTTTTCCTTCTTTATATTTTTTTTTGTAATGAATGACACGCCTCTAATTTCCATTGATTATAATTCCAAATTTTATTTATTTATTTTTCATGCACAGGAAACATTAATATCATTGCCATCTTTAATACGCGGGTTTTGAACATTGCCATCTTTCATCTTACATATAAATAAATATATATCATGAAACGCTCAGCAGCATTAAAGGAGAAAAATAAATAAATAATAATATATTATGACAATAAATTTCTTTTAACACGAACATACATGCATTCATAAATTTCTATTCACCTGTTGTCTTTCTATCCATTTGTTTGGTCTCACACGTATATACAAAGTATGTTACATATGTGCATGGCAATATGATAATAAATTTTGTGTATTAATTGTAACTTATTTCCAATTCATCACTAATGAATTAAATAGCAATTGGTTTCCCACACTAGTCCATTAATCTATTATAATCGTTATTTTAAAACTAGTTAACATTCAATGTATTTCTTTAATTACCATTCATAATTAATGTTATCCTTTGTCTTACAATTTATACAAACAAAATTTCCAAATATATACATTACAACACAATGTAAAATACACATTAATTCATATATATATATCCTATGCATTGATTATTCTGCTTCTCATTTAATTATAATATATTTGTAAAAATTTACAAAATTTGTTAATAACAAAATGCCAGTTACTGTCCAATAGCTTAACAACTGCTTTACATAATAGAATTTGATAATTGATTGCAATTAAATGTAAATTTCAAATTTTCAAACTTCAACGCTGTTCTAACTCCTATTACCCTTAAATTGAATTTATTCGTTTTAACTATGATTAAAATAAATTTTTAGTCGTTATTATTAAAAATAAATTATTTTAAATATTAAAAACCCATTAAAATTTCTAAAAGTAAAAATTTTAAATTGGCCCCAAAATTCCGGGTTGTTACAATCGCCCCCACGTAAAATCTTTTCGTCCTCGAAAAGGAACGTAGCTAAAAGTTGTTTAATTAACTAACTCAATTTAAATTGGTCTCAAAATCTTTCTTAGTTTCAATAATTTTATTAGTTGACTAACTTTTAAAAATATATAATCTTTACATATTCAAAAACTATATTTTCTAAGATCGGATTGTATATATAATCAAAATACGTTAATTATGAACTTATTACTCTTAACTCATTCTAGGGCATTGCTAACCCCATCTCTAACGAGTTTTCTCATTCTAGGATACTACTGATCCTATCTCTAATGAGTATTCTTATTGGATATTACTAATCCAATCTCTGATGAGTCTTTTGTTTAGTTCTAACGAGTTGTACCCCAAAGATTTTGAGCTAACCATAGCTCTGATACCAACTGTAAAGACCCGGAAATTCCCGCTCTTTGAATCGACCATAAACCGCACAGGTCTGACCCAAAGGTTGGAAATCTTCGAATACTTTAACTTTGGGAATACAATACATTAGAACAATAACAGCAGACTTTTATTACATTACAATAATGTTACATCAGAGTACAGAATATCAGAGTACAAATAAAGTAAACTACAGCGGAAGATAAATTACAACAGATTTAAATACATTAAACAGCGGAAGACTTCTATGCTCTGGACACAGCTTTCGGCTTCGATCCAGAATCCTGCTAAAGAGATAGATATCTGCAAAAAGGCTACTCGACTGCCCGTGTAGAAAAGAGGGCACCCGAGTTTGCAAAGTGAAACAAACTACGAGTCAGTCATGGGACTGGTGTGAGAATTCTAAACTAATATAACTAATAAGACAAATCCAAGGACCACGCCGCTTTCGCGGAACGGGTTTACTCCTATGGATTGCCAGTGCATAAAATAAAGTAAATCGAGAAATAACGCAATGCCTTTTTAGAAAAATGAAACCATTATAAGACCCAAGTCCCATCACACAATGCAACGCACACCAGAGGATAGGGTTTTTCCTTATAATGATCAAAAGATGATAAATACGTTAAACCGATATTATTATTAGTGTGTGCATGTTTTAAAAACAATTCAAAGTAAATGTATCAATCCTAGACGGCACAGGTACCATATATCATGTCGCCATACTAGTTATACAATCAAAACCGCAAGGTCGTATTGGAAATTTGGATTCCATCATGAGTCGAGGCTAGGGGCAAGCTCCTCTCCGATTCGAGACACTCTAGCAAATGCCTCAGGATCCCCCGCAGTGAACCCTTGGAAGCGGTAGGGCCGGTCCACACATATGTGTATGGATTAGTTATGCCTGAACACACGTTTCCCGGTCCCTTTGGTCCTATAGTATGACCACCAACGGCCTATAAAACACGAGGTACCTCAAAATCCATCATCCACAATGAGTAAAATGTCAGCGCTGGTAGGTCCCTGACAACACTCTAGCTAGAAAGAAACGTGTGCACTCCCTATGGTCCGTATCCCGTTTTTAACTCATACCAGGGTGTGAGGCTCGCGAAGTCACGTTATACACAAAGCTATGCCTAAACAGGTCGTGCTTCGATCATCAACTACAGGGCCTGCTTTTCAACAAAAGCCTTGGTCCATGCATCTTGGCATGCCACATTGTCAGTCCAACCATATCTTTGATTTCTACCAATATATAACCTCTAAGCTCGTATGTCTCAGAGAAGGGCGTTAACCACCAAACAAATATATATTAAGCGAGATCAACGAATGTAGTAAAAAGGGCTACAACGTCAGACATACATTCCATTTATAAACTTATGCTCTGGGTCTGAGCGAAAGTCAAATCCGTACAAATCAACACTACGTCCGAACGGTCACCACTGAATCCCTTTCAAGGTAGCTACTCCTCTCATGGGTCTCAGTAGCAACACATCCATTCGATGTGAAGATCGTCGGTCTTCAATTACCGTCTTCAACTCTTCGACTTAGATCGTCGTCTAATCATTTGAAATGAGATTGAACTCGGACTTTTCAAATGATTCTCGCATATATATATATATATATATATATATATATAATTTGAAATCATTGCATATCGTTATTGGTATTTAATAACGACCTATTTCTATTTTATTTAAAATAAGATAGCTTAAATTAATATAACGACGCTTCGGGTCAATGGGCGACCCTGACGTTGTTTTCAACCAAATTTGATTTACACTTATCTTGAAAACTAACCGTTGGATTTTGATGAAGTTTATATCGTTGGAAAGATCTTCCCAAAGCGGTCCTAACGGTTCCAGTTTTGGGAAAATCCGATGGTCGGATCTTTCGGTATAACTATTTAAATTTACGATTGTCGATACGCGAACTACCGCGCGCGTTTTGTTTAATTTATAATTTATATTTATATATATACATATAAATATAAATCGTTTGGCGATTTTAATTATAAAAATTTATTCTTTTTATCGCATCTAAAATGACGATAAAATATCACTTGTTTTATTTTACTACTTTTTTGTTTTATTTACACTAATTGTAAATAAATTATAATTTATATATCCTTTCATTTTATTTACACTAAGTGTAAATAAATTGTATTCTTTTTCCTATTTATTTACCTAATTGTAAATAAATGTTTTCTATTCTTTTCCTTATTTGTTTACCTAAGTGTAAATAAATATTTCTCCTTTCCTTATTTATTTACCTAAATGTAAATAAATGTTTTCAATTGCTTTTTCCTTATTTATTTACACTATTTGTAAATAAATGTTTTTACTATTCTTTTATCATATTTATTTACCTAAATGTAAATAAATGTTTACTTCCACTTTTCTATATTTATTTACATTAATTGTAAATAAATATATCTAATTTCTTTTTCTTATTTATTTACACTATTTGTAAATAAATGTTTTTATTTTATTTTTCCTATTTATTTACCTAAGTGTAAACAAATATATTCTTATCCTTTTGTTATTTATTTACCTAAATATAAATAAATGGGTTCATCTTCTTTTTCTTCCTTATTTACACTATTTGTAAATAAAGAGTTTTAATTTCTTGTTCTTATTTATTTACTTAATTCCTCTCCAATCTAATTAAAGTTTTAATTAAAACCTTATTTCGTTTTAACCTTCCAAAGTCATTATTAAATAATTAATCAAAAATTTGGAAATTAATCCCCTCATTAATCCGGGTTAAAGAATAAATGTTATTTAAAACATAATTCACGATAAACCCAAATTCAAATTTCATTGTAAATCCGTAGTTATAATAAAACCATTTTTTAATTCCTTTTATTTATTTTAAAATAAATAAACCATTTATTCTGATCAAAATATCATTTCTCATATTAAAACATTATTTTCAAAATATTAATTTTGAAATTAACTCTTTTAATATTCATTATAAAATGGATAATATAAGTTAATAAACTTATTCAGGTTAAAATGATGTTTCTATTCACAATGGATTAAATAATCCAATTCGTTATATTATCCATTTATGTTTTATAATGGGCCAGACTTCTCACATTAGGCCTACAACTTGTGGAAGCTGGATATGTCGGTTGGGTCCGGGCAGACTTATTCCACAGTTGGGCTTAACCTCGAGTCAAAACCCAATTTGTATTCGTGTACTTGGACCTCTCACATTAGGCCCAACATTTATGGCTGCTGGATATGCCGGTTGGTTCCGGGCAGACTTCCGCCATAAACGTGGCCTAACCTCGTGTTCAAATACAATTTATAATTTATAATTATAATTGTTTCTTAAAAATCTTATTTTTAAAAATATTTCATATTTTAAAACCTCTAAAATATCATTCATTCCTTGAAATACTCTTTATATAAATTCTTATCTTTCCATTTCAATACACATTAATTTTTCCCCATTATTATAATACTATAATAATAATCACTTCAAAAATGGTTTTAATTGTTATATTAAAAACCTACCATTCCAACATTAAATCAACCATTTATGTCAAGTATTGAAATCCATCTTCCAAATTTAATGTTAACATAAAACAGAATCTTTCAGTTTCAAATTCTCCTTATAGTTGGAATGTAATTTACCAATTCTAGAAATTTGTTTTATAACTTTCCAAATAAACAAGGATATGTCCTCCTTAATTTAAGCGTCCATTAATTCTATTAATTGAGTAATCAATGGAATTTATTTCTTTCATTCCAAACTTCTATTTTATCCTTTTTAAATAGTAAAATACATAACTCCTTAATCCAATTTCCAATTTATTGTATTAATTGCATATTTATTTGTTTGACTCAAAATTGGAATGAGACTTACACCATTCATTTCCATATAATTCGATTATACGGAAATTGTACATTTATTACATAGCAAATTTCAAACATCAACAACCAAAGTGCATTTTCTAATTAAATCCAAGGGTGACGTGTATTCAAATGCCAACCCATGACCCGTGTGGGGTTTCAACCAACACAATTCAAATATTATAAAATAAACGGTGCTTCTGGACAATGTGTTAAAATTGATCGTCCAATCACATAAACAAGCCAAGGTCGCTTGTAAATGACAGTGTATACAAGTGCATTAAATAATAACATAAATAACATACCCAATTAACGATGTTCACATAATCGGTATGACGGTTCCTATTTCATCCCTTTTAACTGAAATAAATTTACAATAAACATATTCACTTTATACCATTTCATTTAATGTAAACAGCCCATATACAAACTATTTCCTTTTTAAATCCGTTCCTAAATAAAGAACAAATTTTATTCATTTTAAAATAAAGAAATATTTTTTTTTATTTAAGTCCTTTATTAAAATAAAGAACAAAACTTTGTTCATTAAAGTCCTTTTTATAATAAAGGATAAAACTTATACATCTTAATTCCTTTAAAATAAAGAAATGAAATTTTACCTTTTAATCCTTTTTAAAATAAAGAAATAATCTTTATTCTAATCTTTTATTAAAAATAAAAGTCAAACACTATCTTAATTTCAAAACAAAATCAAAAAAATAAAAATAAAGATAAAGTTTCATTATGTTTTTAACAAAACAAAATCAAAAAATAAAGTTGCATTCTATGTTTCAACAAACAAAAAGAAAAGTTTCACTTTGTTCTTCAACAAAATAAAATATAAGAATGTTTCATTTTTGTTTTTCAACAAAATAAAATATAAAAATGTTTCATTTTTGTTTTTCAACAAAATAAAATATAAAAATGTTTCATTTATCTCCAATAAACCAAAAATATAAAAAGGTCTATTTTTGTTAACAAACAAAAGTAAAAGTTTCATTGTTGTTTCACTAAACAAAATATTTGTGCTTCATTTGTTTTAAAAAAATTAAAGGTTCCATTTCGACTCAACCCAATAGTATCAACCACATATGCAACATCAACTGACAATCACAGTACAAGCAACAACATCCATATTCAAGCATACATCACAGATTCATATTCATTCACATCATACAATGATTTTCATACAACGAAAGAAAAAAAATCAAATTAAACATAGAATCTCACCGAAAGCTTTCCACTAAACATTCACGTCACGCCGCCACTACAGGAGTTCAGATTGCATCTGTCTTCACCACGTTAGAGCCCCTATTGTGTGCCACCGTCACCCGCAACCACCACCAGTTGGTGGTCTCTTGAGACCCTCTTTCATTTTTGCTATGGAAATTTCGCATTTTACTGAATGGGTTCAAAGTAAAGGGGAATGGAATTTAGGAGTGTTAGGGCCATTGTTAAAGAACATGACGGCGGCTTGGAATAAGAATTAGGGTTTAGTTTTGACCGTATATATATTAGGTTATATGTATATTAAATAATATTTAATTTAATAGGTGTTTATCTTATTTTTTTTCCTTGAATTTATAAAAGGGATAAAATATGACATATATGCAAATGAGAGGAAGAGAGAGAGAACATAGGAGAAATAAATGAAATGCATGCGGCCATTATTATTCTCATTTTCATTATTCTTTTTCCTTCTTTATATATTTTTTTGCAATGAATGACACGCCTCTAATTTCCATTGATTATAATTCCAAATTTTATTTATTTATTTTTCATGCACAGGAAACATTAATATCATTGCCATATTTAATACGCGGGTTTTGAACATTGCCATCTTTCATCTTACATATAAATAAATATATATGTAACGACCCAGAAAATCTGAACCAATTTAAAATTTTTAAATTGGCTAAAATAATGGATTTTAAATATTTAAAATAAATATTTAAAATAATGGCGATGAAAACTGAGTTTGAATCGACAATTGAAAACGAATATAATTAATTATAATTATAAACAAGGCCTAAAACGGCGTGGCAGTTTCAAAAATTGAATTCAAATTTTGTCGGACTGTACCGGGTGCAAAACAATCCGGATTTTAGTGAAACCAAAAATATTTAAATCTGTTAGTGAATATCTTTCTAACGAATCCGACCAATCGAAATTTGATAGCGGGAATCAAAGGATATGTCCAGTTGAAAATTCTGAATAGTCGCTATGGAATACAGGCCCTTAAAAATGGACATTTTGCAAATGACCTCGGATTTCGATGAAACCACTTTTGTTAGATCCGCAGTATCAAGTTATTGCTAGGTTTCAAATTTCATAATTTTTCGAATCAATATGTGAGCGTGGCAAAAGAAAACGCGTTTGACCAGTTTCAGTTGATTTTAAATCGACTGGAAATTGACCATTTTTCAAACGGTCTCAGAATTCGACGAAACTAGTTTTGTTAGGATCGTATCGTCAATACGAAGCTAGAAAATATTTTTCTGGAATTTTTCTAGTTAGTATGTGACCCCGATAATTTGAAATGTACGTTTAAAATTCAATATAGTGATTTATATGTAAATTCAACGGAAACTGATCAAAACATTCAAACCAGCTTACGATACATATCCCGTTGTGTTCGGAATGGGTGCGAAACACTAGGGATGACAGTCGTTGGGCTCGATTTGAGATTCGTATGTAAAAGTCAACATTTAGGAATTAAAATAAAAAAAAAGGAGAAAATCATTCTCTCTCCTCTCCCCTTCATCTCCTCTGCCCCCCCCCCCCCCCCCGTTCATTTCGATTTCAACCAGAAAGGAAAAAAAAGAAAAAATAACCCTCGTCGAAGACGGAGACCGACCGCCATTGCTTCGTCGAAGAGATCCCCGCCTCCGCCTGCTCCTCCCTACATCGCCGACGAACCCTCCGCATCGCCAATCCCCCCTGAAGAAATCGCGACACCATAAAATCGCGAGCCCCCCCTGAAGCATCGACGCCACCACCACCGAAGACCACTGCCTGTCGCCGACGTCTTCTTTTTCCCCTCCTTCGCAGGTTAAAGTAAGCATTTTATTTTTATTTTTATTTTAATTCTTTAAAACTGTTTTTTTAAAGGATTAAAACTGTTTTTTGAAAAAGGATTAAAACTGATATCTTTAAAGGATAAAACTGATATTTTTAAAAGGATTAATACTGATTTTTTTTAAAGGAGATTTAAAACTGTTTTTTTTTAAAAAGGAAAAAACTGATTTTATTTTAATAAGTAAATTCTAATTTTTTTTAAAAAAAGGAAAATTCTGATTTTTGTAAAAACAAAAACTGATTTTTAACAGATTTAAAAACTGATTTTTAACAGAAGTTAAAAACTGATTTTTAACAGATTTAAAAACTGATTTTTAATTTAAACTTTAAAAAGAAAAAAAGATTAGAACTTTAAAAAGAAAAAGATTCAAACTTTAAAAAGAAAAGATTTGAACTGGGATAGAAAGATCAGATTTTTAGAATAGAAAAGATCATATTTTTAAAATAGAAAAGAAGGAATTTTTATTGAGTAGAAGAAGTAAGATATGATTTTTATATTTTTAAAGTAATAAAAATATAATTTTTACATCATAGGAATAATAAAAATATGATCTTTATATATTGAATAGCGAAGTCAAAATGCAAGTTTTATATATTGAATAACATAGTAAAAATTCGAGTTTTACATATGTAGAGAATACGGGCAACGAAAGCGACGAAAGGCGAGATTGGCGAAGATTTCTCTAAGAGAAGAGTCGTGGGATTGAATTAGCTTTTCGGTGAGATTTCTGATTTAAAAATTATAAATGTGTGAGAATTTCTCACTCTTCAATTTCTTTTTCTATATATATATGTGTTGAAATAAAAATGAATTGCTATAATATATATATATATATATATATATATATATATACGCCCCTCGTCCACAAACCATGGACGATATTTATTGATTGAAATTGTTGTGAAAATTGATTGATAGTGAATGGTTGTTTGGGATTGTTTGTGGGTGATTGTGGTTGAAAAATACCCATTTGTGATTGAGAAATATTTGGTTGAAACCACATAGGATTAGTTTTGTGGAAATGAAATAAATATATACATGCCGCCTGCGTGCGAACTAGATGCATGATCCCCATTGTCAAAAACCGCGAGGTTTTAAGGTAGAGCGAGGAGTCGTACTAGGGACGGTCCCGGTTTTAACTACCCTGCTGTTATGCTGCCGAAATTTTGAATAATATTCGTATGTTTGAATTATTTTCATCTGCTTAAACTATATTTATTCATTGTATAGAAAACATTCATGTGTTGAATTGATATTCATCCGTTGATTAGAAATTCATGTGTTGAATGGTATTCATATTTTGAAATAAATTGTTTGATAATAAAAATCACATTATTATCTATATATAGAAACTATAGAAAACATTCATGTGTTGAATTGATATTCATTCGTTGATTAGAAATTCATGTGTTGAATGGTATTCATATTTTGAAATAAATTGTTTGATAATAAAAATCACATTATTATCTATATATAGAAACTATAGAAAACATTCATGTGTTGAATTGATATTCATTCGTTGATTAGAAATTCATGTGTTGAATGGTATTCATATTTTGAAATAAATTGTTTGATAATAAAAATCACATTATTATCTATATATAGAAACTATAGGAAACATTCATGTGTTGAATTGATATTCATTCGTTGATTAGAAATTCATGTGTTGAATGGTATTCATATTTTGAAATAAATTGTTTGTTAATAAAAAATCACTTTTTTCGACCATATGAACTGTGTAAAATAATCTCGTTTTAAAAGAAATTGTTTTATGATAAAAATCCTATTTTTATCACCTGTATGAACTATATAGAAAAATAGAGTTTTGAAATGAATTGTTTTACAATAAAAATCACATTTTTATTGTATGCATAAATCGTTGAAATGTAAAGTGTTAAAAATAGCCACTTGTTCAAAATAAACATATATGAGTTGAAATGTTCATTAATTAGCTAATGAAATGATTTGCACCTATTTATGTAACATTAGAATGAATGGTGTTTTTAAACCAAATAGAAATCAAATATGAAGTTGAAAAGAAAATGATAAATGATAAGAACTGTATATATATGTACATGCATATTCATTGAACAGGTTATAGCAAAGGGGCTAGAGAAGAGGAATAAAATTTTGTGCCCGACAAATAGGTACACATTTACTGTTTTGTTTGGGTGATGATTTTATGAGCCTATTGGCTAGCCGCTTGGCTTTTTCTTTTTCTTTTTGAGATTAGAAGGACCGGGAAAGCTATTTGCGATTTCCCGATGCTCCCGGTGCAGGTGAGGTTATGGCAAAATTTTCCAAAATTTTAAGGTGTTAGAAAAATATTTGAAGTGAAAACGATATGGAAATCATAGAATGAACTATATTTATATAAATATATAAATATAAATAAAATTAAAACAAAACGAAGCCGTGCAGTTCGTATTTTGGAACCGTGATTTCAAACAACTAATGCGGGAAATCCGACCATTGGATTTTCCCGAAACCTCAACCGTCGGGTTCGCCTTGGAAATATCTTCCCAACGGCACCAACCTTGCAAAAATCCAACGGTTGGATTGTCTGGAATGTTTAATTCAAATCTGAAGAAAAACAGCACCAGAAGCGATTATATTTATATATATATAAATATAATTATATATTTAATCGAATAACGACGCTGCAGTTCGTAATTTGAAATCGAAAATTCAAATGATTGTACCGGGAGATCCGACCGTTGGATTTTCCCGAAACTGGAACCGTTGGATTCGTTTTGAAAAGACCTTTCTAATGATGTAAATTTTGTGAAGATCCAACGGTTAGATTTTCAGATATGTGTAAATCAAATCTGAAGAAAAACAGCGCCACGGCCGCTTTATGGCCCGAAGCGTCGTTCTGAATAAATAGGCTATTTTAAAATAAATAAAAATAGCGATAAATCATTATAAAATATCATAAACGATATGGAATGGAAATAAACTGAATTTGCTTGATTTAT
The DNA here is from genome assembly GCA_030737875.1 of Allium sativum. Classification (NCBI taxonomy): domain Eukaryota; kingdom Viridiplantae; phylum Streptophyta; class Magnoliopsida; order Asparagales; family Amaryllidaceae; genus Allium; species Allium sativum. The sequence continues at coordinate 271,993,200 of CM060913.1, read as the reverse complement.
GTGGCTTTTGATGGTTGAATGTGTTTGGTGTGAGAACACAATTGGTGTTGTCGAATAATTTAACCATTGAAATAAATTGATTTGAAATTCTAAATATACGTGAATTATTTGAAAAGGCCGAGTTAATTCTCACTTCGAATAATTGACCGACGATTGAAAGTCGAAGATGAAGACGATGGTCGAAGACCGGAGATCTTCACCTCGTTTGGATGGTAACCGAGGTCCTGATTGGGAGGCATCCCGAGATATGGATAATGAGTGGTGATCGTTCAGACGTACGTGGTGATCGATGGGTTTGCGAGGTATTTAGTGCCTCCGGTTTCGTTCAGGCCCAGAACGGACTTGTAAATGGACTGTGTGTCCGACATTGGAATTTGTTCTATGTGATTGATAGCCATCAGTTGCACGGTGTGAGTTGCCTGTGTGGCATGCTAAGATGCAGTGATCAGGGCTTCTGTTGAAAAGCAAAGTCTTGTGGTGATGATCAAAGCACCGCCTGTGTGGCGTAGCTTTGTGTATAACGTAAATTCGCGAGCCTCACACCCCGGTATGAACCTAAAACGGGAGGAAGGACCTCAGGGAGGACATGCGTTTCTTTCTAGCTAGGGTGGTATCAGTGACCTACCAGCCCTGACATTTATATACTTTTCACCTATGTGGTTGTTGCTGTTGCGAGGCGCCTCAGTTTGATCGGACGATCCGGGTCCGATGGAGTCATTCGTTGGCTCGTTGACGCCCCAAAGGGTGGGGAAATGTATTGTTCAGGTATTTTAATCCACATCGGTGGACCGGCCCTGACGATCCAAAGGCTTGACTGAGTACTTGCCTGGGACACGGGCTAGAGCGTCTCGAATTCGGCAAGGTCTATCTTTTGCCTTGGTTCAAGAGGGAAATCCAATTTCCAAATACGACATCGTGCGGTTTTGATTGTATATATATATGGCGACATGATATATGGTACCCATGCCGTCTATGATTGATAGTTATGATTGAAATTGTTTTTGAAACATATAAACACTAGTCGTAATACCCAATGCTTTTGTTTTATTCGTATCAATCATATTTTGGCCATTATAAGGTAAAACTCTATCCTCTGGTTTGCGTTGCATTGTGTGATGGGAACTGAGTCTTATAATGGCTTCATTTTTATAAAAAGCACAGCGAAGTTTAAAAGAAAGATTTGTTTTAAAAGCACTGGCAATCCAATGGAGTAAACCCGTTCCACGAAAGTGGCGTGGTCCTGTGATTAGCCATATTATATATGTGTTGAATAGATTTCTCATACCAGTCCCATGACTGACTCGTAGTTTGTTTCACTCTCTAACTCGGGTGCCCCTTTTTCCACACGGGCAGCCTTGTATTCAGGTTTAGCTGGTTCTTTCTGGATAGCTGGAGCTGAAGATGGATTCTATCATTTATTTCCTTTTATGCTGTTCAGCTCCTATTGTACATATTTTGTTTATTTCCGCTGTAGACATTTATGTATAGCTGAACTGTATTTGTACTAAGTAAGATCCTGTATACTGTGTAACTCTGATGATTACTTTTATCCAGTATATTCTATTGTTCATTATCTGGTGTATTTATTTAATTTTGTTCTGCTATTATCTTTTTCTGTGTTATATTCCAAAGATAACCCTGGTCTCCGTGAGAACGGGATTTCGGGTCGTCTCAACGTGGTATCAGAGCTTTGGTTAAGCTTAGTTCTGGAATATAACATTTGAACGAACTCGTCAGAAATAGAACCAGTAGTGTTCTAGGACGGGCAACTCAATACAGATAGGATCAGTAATATCCTAGTATGAGTAAAGCAGTGTGATTGTAGATTTATCAAACCACTTTCGACTTTGTTCCTTTTCGGGGATGAAAAGTTTTAAGTGGGGGAGATTGTAACGACCCAGAAAATCTGAACCAATTTAAATTTTTTAAATTGGCTAAAATAATGGATTTTAAATATTTAAAATAAATATTTTAAATAATGGCGATGAAAACTGAGTTTGAATCGACAATTGAAAACAAATATAATTAATTATAATTATAAACAAGGCCTAAAACGGCGTGGCAGTTTCAAAATTTGAATTCAAACTTTGTCGGACTGTACCGGGTGCAAAACAATCCGGATTTTAGTAAAACCAAAAATATTTAAATCTGTTAGTCAATATCTTTCTAACGGATCCGACCAATCGAAATTTGATAGCGGGAATCAAAGGATATGTCCAGTTGAAAATTCTGAATAGTCGCTATGGAATTCAGGCCTTTAAAAATGGACATTTTGCAAACGACCTCGGATTTCGATGAAACCACTTTTGTTAGATCCGTAGTATCAAGTTATTGCTAGGTTTCAAATTTCATAATTTTTCGAATCAATATGTGAGCGTGGCAAAAGAAAACGCGTTAGACCAGTTTCAGTTGATTTTAAATCGACTGGAAATTGACCATTTTTCAAACGGTCTCAGAATTCGACGAAACTAGTTTTGTTAGGACCGTATCGTCAATACGAAGCTAGAAAATATTTTTCTGGAATTTTTCTAGTTAGTATGTGACCCCGATAATTTGAAATGTACGTTTAAAATTCAATATAGTGATTTAAATGTAAATTCAACGGAAACTGATCAAAACGTTCGAACCAGCTTACGATACATATCCCGTTGTGTTCGGAATGGGGGCGAAACGCTAGGGATGACAGTCGTTGGGCTCGATTTGAGATTCGTATGTAAAAGTCAACATTTAGGAATTAAAATAAAAACAAAAGGAGAAAATCATTCTCTCTCCTCTCCCCTTCATCTCCTCTGCCCCCCCCCCCCCCCCCCCGTTCATTTCGATTTCAACCAGAAAGGAAAAAAGAAAAAGAAAAAAAACCTCGTCGAAGACGGAGACCGACCGCCATCGCCTCGTCGAAGAGATCCCCGCCTCCGCCTGCTCCTCCCTCCATCGCCGACGAACCCTCCGCTTCGCCAATCCCCCCTGAAGAAATCGCGACACCCTAAAATCGCGAGCCCCCCCCTCCTGAAGCATCGACGCCACCACCACCGAAGACCACTGCCTGCCGCAGAGGTCTTCTTTTTCCCCTCTTTCGCAGGTTAAAGTAAGCATTTTATTTTATTTTTATTTTTATTTTAATTCTTTAAAACTGTTTTTTTTAAAGGATTAAAACTGTTTTTTTAAAAAGGATTAAAACTGATATCTCTAAAGGATTAAAACTGATATTTTTAAAAGGATTAATACTGATTTTTTTTTAAAGGAGATTTAAAACTGTTTTTTTTAAAAAGGAAAAACTGATTTTATTTTAATAAGTAAATTCTGATTTTTTTTTAAAAAAGGAAAATTCTGATTTTTGTAAAAAGAAAAACTGATTTTTAACAGATTTAAAAACTGATTTTTAACAGATTTAAAAACTGATTTTTAACAGAAGTTAAAAACTGATTTTTAACAGATTTAAAAACTGATTTTTAATTTAAACTTTAAAAAGAAAAAAAGATTAGAACTTTAAAAAGAAAAAGATTCAAACTTTAAAAAGAAAAGATTTGAACTGGGATAGAAAGATCAGATTTTTAGAATAGAAAAGATCATATTTTTAAAATAGAAAAGAAGGAATTTTTATTGAGTAGAAGAAGTAAGATATGATTTTTATATTTTTAAAGTAATAAAAATATAATTTTTACATCATAGGAATAATAAAAATATGATCTTTATATATTGAATAGCGAAGTCAAAATGCAAGTTTTATATATTGAATAACATAGTAAAAATTCGATTTTTACATATGTAGAGAATACGGGCAACGAAAGCGACGAAAGGCGAGATTGGCGAAGATTTCTCTAAGAGAAGAGTCGTGGGATTGAATTAGCTTTTCGGTGAGATTTCTGATTTAAAAATTATAAATGTGTGAGAATTTCTCACTCTTCAATTTCTTTTTCTATATATATATGTGTTGAAATAAAAATGAATTGCTATATATATATATATATATATATATATATACGCCCCTCGTCCACAAACCATGGACGATATTTATTGATTGAAATTGTTGTGAAAATTGATTGATAGTGAATGGTTGTTTGGGATTGTTTGTGGTTGATTGTGGTTGAAAAATACCCATTAGTGATTGAGAAATATTTGGTTGAAACCACATAGGATTAGTTTTGTAGAAATGAAATAAATATATACATGCCGCCTGCGTGCGATCTAGATGCATGATCCCCATTGTCAAAAACCGCGAGGTTTTAAGGTAGAGCGAGGAGCCGTACTAGGGACAGTCCCAGTTTTAACTACCCTGCCGTTATGCCGCCGAAATTTTGAATAATATTCGTATGTTTGAATTATTTTCGTCTGCTTAAACTATATTTATTCATTGTATAGAAAACATTCATGTGTTGAATTGATATTCATCCGTTGATTAGAAATTCATGTGTTGAATGGTATTCATATTTTGAAATAAATTGTTTGATAATAAAAATCACATTATTATCTATATATAGAAACTATAGAAAACATTCATGTGTTGAATTGATATTCATTCGTTGATTAGAAATTCATGTGTTGAATGGTATTCATATTTTGAAATAAATTGTTTGATAATAAAAATCACATTATTATCTATATATAGAAACTATAGAAAACATTCATGTGTTGAATTGATATTCATTCGTTGATTAGAAATTCATGTGTTGAATGGTATTCATATTTTGAAATAAATTGTTTGATAATAAAAATCACATTATTATCTATATATAGAAACTATAGAAAACATTCATGTGTTGAATTGATATTCATTCGTTGATTAGAAATTCATGTGTTGAATGGTATTCATATTTTGAAATAAATTGTTTGATAATAAAAATCACATTATTATCTATATATAGAAACTATAGGAAACATTCATGTGTTGAATTGATATTCATTCGTTGATTAGAAATTCATGTGTTGAATGGTATTCATATTTTGAAATAAATTGTTTGATAATAAAAAATCACTTTTTTTCGACCATATGAACTGTGTAAAATAATCTCGTTTTAAAAGAAATTGTTTTATGATAAAAATCCTATTTTTATCACCTATATGAACTATATAGAAAAATAGAGTTTTGAAATGAATTGTTTTACAATAAAAATCACATTTTTATTGTATGCATAAATAGTTGAAATGTGAAGTGTTAAAAATAGCCACTTGTTCAAAATAAACATATATGAGTTGAAATGTTCATTAATTAGCTAATGAAATGATTTGCACCTATTTATGTAACATTAGAATGAATGGTGTTTTTAAACCAAATAGAAATCAAATATGAAGTTGAATAGAAAATGATAAATGATAAGAACTGTATATATATGTACATGCATATTCATTGAACAGGTTATAGCAAAGGGGCTAGAGAAGAGGAATAAAATTTTGTGCCCGACAAATAGGTACACATTTACTGTTTTGTTTGGGTGATGATTTTATGAGCCTATTGGCTAGCCGCTTGGCTTTTTCTTTTTCTTTTTGAGATTAGAAGGACCGGGAAAGCTATTTGCGATTTCCCGATGCTCCTGGTGCAGGGGAGGTTATGGCAAAATTTTCCAAAATTTTAAGGTGTTAGAAAAATATTTGAAGTGAAAACGATATGGAAATCATAGAATGAACTATATTTATATAAATATATAAATATAAATAAAATTAAAACGAAACGAAGCCGTGCAGTTCGTATTTTGGAACCGTGATTTCAAACAACTAATGCGGGAAATCCGACCATTGGATTTTCCCGAAACCTCAACCGTCGGGTTCGCCTTGGAAATATCTTCCCAACGGCACCAACCTTGCAAAAATCCAACGGTTGGATTGTCTGGAATGTTTAATTCAAATCTGAAGAAAAACAGCGCCAGAAGCGATTATATTTATATATATATATAAATATAATTATATATTTAATCGAATAACGACGCTGCAGTTCGTAATTTGAAATCGAAAATTCAAACGATTGTACCGGGAGATCCGACCGTCGGATTTTCCCGAAACTGGAACCGTTGGATTCGTTTTGAAAAGACCTTTCTAATGATGTAAATTTTGTGAAGATCCAACGGTTAGATTTTCAGATATGTGTAAATCAAATCTGAAGAAAAACAGCGCCACGGCCGCTTTATGGCCCGAAGCGTCGTTTTGAATAAATAGGCTATTTTAAAATAAACAAAAATAGCGATAAATCATTATAAAATATCATAAACGATATGTAATGGAAATAAACTGAATTTGCTTGATTTATGTGGCTTTTGATGGTTGAATGTGTTTGGTGTGAAAATTACATTAAAGAACACAATTGGTGTTGTCGAATAATTTAACCATTGAAATAAATTGATTTGAAATTCTAAATATACGTGAATTATTTGAAAAGGCCGAGTTAATTCTCACTTCGAATAATTGACCGACGATTGAAAGTCGAAGATGAAGACGATGGTCGAAGACCGGAGATCTTCACCTCGTTTGGATGGTAACTGTAACGACCCGCATTCTACGCATCTAGGATCGTAGAATATTTATTTCTTTTTCCTAGTAAGTCGTATGGTCGTGTACTTTTGGGGAACGACTAGTAGGGTCATTTCCCATGTTCATGATTTTTGCCAATTTTTAAATGACCGTTTTGCCCCTAGTTGATCTTGTGTCGTCCATAACTTTTGACTGGAAAGGAATTTTGACCTGAAACCACTTCCACTGGATTCGAATGATGGTTTCTCTTTCCGTAGAGTGGTCACATTAGTCAAACGGACTTACCGTTTGGGCTGTGGGGCTGAATTAAGGTTCAGAAGTGGAAAAACAGCTTAATTGGGCCAAACCGGGTGATTAGCAACTAGGCCCAATGGGGGATTTCGGGTTTAGGGATATATGAGGGCTGATAGGGTTAGGATTTCGGTTTCTTTCTCATTTTTCCAGCCGCCACTTGCTTTCCTTCAACCTAGTCATGGCCTCCAATATCTAGAATCATCCCAAATCACCTCTAAACACTTTCTAATTGAAGATTAAGCTAATTAGCATCAAACCAAGGCTAATCAATATCAAATCAGAGTTAGAGCTGTTGCTAAGCATTGGAATTCAACCCAAACAGAGAATCATTTCAGATCTATAGTTTACTTTGTGGCAAAGGTGAGTGATTTGCATTGTTCTTCACTAATTAAGGCTAATTATGGTAATTAGCGAAGATTAGCGAAATTATGGCTCAGAAAAATCCAGAAAAATTCCCAAAATTCTAAAATAATAATTTATGGCTCTGATAAAAATTTGGGTTAATTTGGACATGTTTTGCTAATCGTATGGTTAGACCATGCTTTAGGGGATTAAGGGGTGATTAGTGATAATTAGCGAAATTATGCATGTTAAAAATCTGGAAAAATATTCATAAATTGTGAAATATTATTTTAGGTCTCTGTATGAAAAATTGGCTAATTTGGTTAAGATTTGCTAATCATATCGTTAGATTTGCTCAAACATTCTTAAGGGGAAAATATGGGTTTTTGGGTATGTTTGATCCGTTTTGACATATCATATTGTTGTTTTGCTGTTTGTGGATGTTTATACATGTTGCTATGACTGTATGATATGCTTTGTGATTGATTAGAATAGTTAGATTGGTCGTAAACGTCGTCGAATGGCGTAGAAAGCTCGCTGGAAAGTTGCAGAAGTGTGCAGGTTCCGAACCGGATCGGATCGGATAAGGGGGCTCGGATCGGATATGTAGAACTGAGCAAAGAATCCGATCGGATCGGAACCCAACACTTGGGAAAAGTGGTAAAAAGGAAGGCCACGCTAGCTAAACTGGGATCGGATCGGATAGAGGAAGACGGATCGAATCGGATAGAGGAAGACGGATCGGATCGAAGGGGACGGATCGGATCGGAAACATAAAGGCGAATCAGAGCAGGAGCACAAAAGCGGATCGGATAGGAGCATATGAAGGGGAACATGAAGACGGATCGAAAGCACAAACCAAGAAGGACCCGACCCGACCCGAAAGGAAGTACCGACCCGACCCGAAGAAGAAGAAGCAGCTGACTCGAACCCGGAGGAACGCCGACCCGAACCGATGGAGGACAACCGACCCGAACCGCACCAGGAGAAGACCCGACCCGAACAGATGAAGGACACCCGACCCGAACCGATGGCTTGAGAAGGAACCCGACCCGACCCAGTATTGACCAATAACCCGAGATGCAAAGGTAGTCCAATATGGGAAGTTAGAGCTTAGGATCCAGTTGGGAACCAATGAGTTCACTTCATAGTTGGGCTTTGCTGCGGGACGTGTGCTAAGGAGTTGTCGGTATTCATAACTTTGGTTCACCACTGAGAGATGGATGGTGGGCTTGTAGTGATAGTTACACGGGATTGGATTCCGCCATGGCCCAAAGTATTAGGTGACCAAAGTAGTGGATATCGTATGCTTTACGCACTGAGTGAGGGATGTGAGGATGATTGCTATGCTTGATTGTTTGACATCACTATGACATGCACACCCCCACCCCCGTTATCTTTACACCATTTGAAAGGGCACCTTAGAGTGTTGTACAGTATGTAGTGCTAACTCTTTGGTTGCAGGTCCAGGTTCAGGTATGATTGGATTATACCTGTTATTATTTTGTTTAGATGCTTATCGCTCATACCAGGCTTTATGTCTGACCCAGAGTTTTATGTCTCTTCTTATTACTCTGGGTGCTCACACGAGCAGACTAGAGACAGGTTATGGTTAGCTGGTGATGCGCGAGTAGCTGATTCGGAGGCGAGCAGGAGGCTTCCACGTATGATATATAGATATTCTCCCTGTGTCGTTGGTGGTTGCTACTTGGGCATTAGTAGTGTACCTCCTTTATTTTGCTTTTGTTTTGAGACAGTTTTTAAAGTTGTAATAAGCTATATTTTGGATTTCCGCTGCTATGATGCTCAGTTCTGGTTTTAGCTTATGCACTGTCTCTTCTGTTTTATGTCAAGTATGTTATTATTATATTTTGTTCTATGCGCTGTGAGACATATTACAGGTTCCTTGATTAGTCCATTCTCTTCTTTCTTTTCCTTCTGGCGACCGTTCCGTGCTAACTGGACACGTGTACAACGCACTTTTGGAGTAAATGTCGGTTGGTGCGGGGCGGGCCGTCACACTTGGTATCAGAGCTCTAGGTTGCGAAGTTAACCTAGGGAAAGACACCAGGGAGAGATAGTATACGTATATGAGAGCGCGTATTTGTTATATTTTGGTTTTCAAAAGCTAGTTATATATATACTAGTAGTATTAGTAAGGATAAAGTCGCACTGCACTAGTACCACTATGGAGATGGCTGATTCGTTCTCTTTACAGATTGAACGATGAGCCGAAACCTGAGGAACAATGGTCCAAGGGGTAACAATAGGAATGACCCAGACTTGAGGATGATGTTCACCAACTTCATGCGAGATATGATTAGGGATGCTCAGGGAGCAGTCCCTAATGCTGCTAATGGTGGTGGTGCAGCGGTGCAGGTGCCTAGGGCCGATTTCGCCAAGCTGAGCAAGGATTATACTAACCTTGGTGGAAAGCCGTTCCACGGAACGGAATCGGCTACGGATGTTCAGAATTGGTTAGATAGCTGCGAGCGCATCTTTGAGGACTTGGGTATCGAGGATGCGATGAAGAGAAGGCTAGCATCCCGTCAGCTGCAAGGACGGGCAATGAATTGGTGGGATGCCATTAAAGCAGCTACTCCCGAGGATCAGATTACTTGGGATCAGTTCAAGGCTCGCTTTAGCGATAAGTTTATCCCAGCTGCTCAGAAATCAGAGTTGTTTAGGAAGTTTCTGGAGTTGAAGCAGAATGGCAGGGCTATCTCGGAGTACGTTGCTGAGTTCGACACTTTGTCGAAATATGGATTATCTTTGATTGATACTGCCGAGAAGAAGAATGAGAAGTTCATAACTGGCTTGGATGGATACTTGGGGGAAAGGCTTATAAACCACATCGATGAGACGTTTGACTCGATTGTGGGAAAAGCATTAAGGTCAGAGAGTCTTTACCCTAAGCCAAAGATTGAGGTTGCTATTACATCAGCAGAGGAACCAAAGCCGCAAGCAACCGGTGGAGGTAAGGAGAATCCCCAGAGCAAAAGGAAGCAGAATCAGGCCCAAGCTAAGGATGGTCCAAAGAAGAAAAGCAGGGAAGATTCTGAGTGTTTTAGTTGTGGCAAGAAGGGCCACTATGCTAGAGATTGTCGAGAAAAGCCTGGGGAAAGGAAGTGCTTCAATTGTGGGCAAGCGGGACATCACAAGAATGAATGTCCACAACCTCCTAGGGAGAAGCAGATCGTGAAAGCATATGCTATCAACGCCGTTCCTTCTTCGTCGAATGCCCCAACTGCGGCGCAGAAGGAAAAAGGTGTCGTTATTCGAGGTATGCTTTCTATTTATGATGTTCCTATCCTAGTTTTGTTTGATGTCGGGATTTTTCCATTCTGTTATGTCTAGTAACCTGGTGGGTAAGTTGGAATTGGAACCCGATAGTCGATAGACCCCTAGTAGTGACAAACCCGATGGGTGGTTTGACTAACCTTTGTAGGATTTGTCATAATATGGTCTTATCGAGTCATGGATGTATGTTTGTTGTGATTGCTTTATTTCGAGCTTTACTAGGTTTGGCTTGATTTTGGGAGCCGATTGACTCCAAAGGTATAGAGTGACAGTAGATTGTGAAGAGCCTTTGACGACCATTAGAGTGGATGATGGACGTAGGGTGGTATTAGATTGCCTACCTTATGTAGAAGATGATAACGGGAGTTAAAGAAGAAAATGTACATTGGATGGTCAGGATTTGGTCAAGTGATCGACGATAGTTTCAAGCAAGATTGGCGAGGATAGCCAAAGTCAGATATGGATGCTTGAGTGTTTGGATGTTTTGCTCATATCATCTCACGCAGGTTGTCTGAACTCGGAGGAGATGTTCCTTGGGTGCTTGTCTGATATTGGTTTAGGCCTTTGGGGCTTGTGCTCGGGGAATGTCGAGGTCGACTAGGGTGGTCTGCGTGGGAGATAAGTGGTTGTTGTGATTTTCATTGGATGATATCTTGGTTTACTCGAGGAATGATGGGCAGCTGTAACAGGATAAGACTATTCGATGGTAAGGATTGCCCCAAGTTAGACTCGATAGAGTTAGGAGATGACTCGAGTGGGACTCGAGAAAGACGCAAAGTAATGAATTGTTTAGGACCCTATGTTGATGTTCTTTTTGAAAGAATAGGATGTACTCGTTGATCATGGAAGATGCAACGAAGGTTGGGACGATTCAAGTTGGACTTGAACTCGTAAAATAAAATAGGTGTTTGATTGATCTTAGAGATGCAATAAATAGGGAGACGACTCACGTTAGACTAGAGTTTGTCGATGATGAATACTCAAGACTGGGTCTGAGTTATAGATTGGCTCGGGTTAGACTCGAGAAGGCTGCAAGGAATTGGATTCGGCTCGAGTTGGACTCGAGAGGGCAGCAAGAAAATGGGTAGACTTGGGTTGGACTCAAGTATTTTAGGAGGACTAAAAGCAGGGGTATATGGGGACGCCCATTACCTTGGATCCGTTGGACGTGATCTAGTTATCCTTGGAGGATAAATGTACGTTGGACGTACGGTAGTCCGTTTGGAGGCGGGGCTTCCATTAGTTTTAGTTATCCTTGGAGGATAAATGTATGTTGGACGTACGGTGGGTTGTTTGGAGGCGGGGCTTCCATTAGTATTGATGTTGGTTAGACCAGACATACAGGTATAGACGTATTTATGGCTTTAGCAGGTGATGGATAGGATTTGTTTGATAGATGCTATGATTGCTATGTTTGTTCCTATCTTTCTTTTCTTAGGTAGACTGTCACCTGTAGGATCCTGTTAAATAGAAAATAGGATAAGTTTGTTGATCATGGTGATATGACGGGAGTAAGATACTTTACGTTGGACTTGAAGTATGTTTGGGAATTGTAGAGCGTCCGTTGATCTTGGAGATTCAGCGGATATAGGAGCTTCAAGTTGGACTTGGACTCATAGGTAGGGTACCTAGATTCATTGGATGAGTCTAGTTCACCTTTGGAAGGTGGATGTACGTTGGACGTGCAGTACAGATATAGGTAGAGTACCTAGATTCATTGGATGAGTCTAGTTCACCTTTGGAAGGTGAATGTACGTTGGACGTGCAGTACGAATGTGGGTAGGGTACCTAGATTCATTGGATGGATCTAGTTCACCTTTGGAAGGTGAATGTGCGTTAGACGTACAGTACGGATATGGAAGTAGTGCCTAGGGTCATTGGATGGATCTAGTTTGCCTCTAGGAGGTGAATATACGTTGGACGTACAGTGTGGATGTAGGCAAGATTCGGGTTAGACTCGAAAGGATATTTGGAATGTGGTTGGTAATTTAACGTATATGGTTGGATTACCTAAGAAGATGACAGTATGAATGGATGCCGTAGTACCGGACTAGGTGCGGTAACTGATGCATTGGGTAGGAGACATGCCAGTTTAGAGGCTATGTTTTGGAATGAAAGCAACTAGAGTATATCATGGGATATAACCTCAGACCTAAGTGTGAATTGGATTCAGAAACGCTAGTAAGCTTGAAGATTAGATCGATCTGGATTGAGTGGATCGGTTCCAGTCAGAGGGACGATCCTAACCTATTGGAAATCACCGCTAGGGTAGAGATGGGGATCGATGGCGAGGGAACGACTGTACTTGGGAAGTAGAGGATAACATAAGAAAGTCGTATCCAAAGCTCTTCGCTTGGTAAGATTTTAGCGGCGATAGTTCTTCCCTTGTTAGTAAACCACATGCTAGGATAGGTTTGTTGTGCTATCATGTATGTTTGATTGTTTGAAATTGGTTGATAGGCATGCGGGACCCATTGTTTGTTTCTTAGTTAAGGAATTTCGGGGGCGAAATTTCTTAAGGGGGGGAGAATGTAACGACCCGCATTCTACGCATCTAGGATCGTAGAATATTTATTTCTTTTTCCTAGTAAGTCGTATGGTCGTGTACTTTTGGGGAACGACTAGTAGGGTCATTTCCCATGTTCATGATTTTTGCCAATTTTTAAATGACCGTTTTGCCCCTAGTTGATCTTGTGTCGTCCATAACTTTTGACTGGAAAGGAATTTTGACCTGAAACCACTTCCACTGGATTCGAATGATGGTTTCTCTTTCCGTAGAGTGGTCACATTAGTCAAACGGACTTACCGTTTGGGCTGTGGGGCTGAATTAAGGTTCAGAAGTGGAAAGACAGCTTAATTGGGCCAAACCGGGTGATTAGCAACTAGGCCCAATGGGGGATTTCGGGTTTAGGGGTATATGAGGGCTGATAGGGTTAGGATTTCGGTTTCTTTCTCATTTTTCCAGCCGCCACTTGCTTTCCTTCAACCTAGTCATGGCCTCCAATATCTAGAATCATCCCAAATCACCTCTAAACACTTTCTAATTGAAGATTAAGCTAATTAGCATCAAACCAAGGCTAATCAACATCAAATCAGAGTTGGAGCTGCTGCTAAGCATTGGAATTCAACCCAAACAGAGAATCATTTCAGATCTATAGTTTACTTTGTGGCAAAGGTGAGTGATTTGCATTGTTCTTCACTAATTAAGGCTAATTATGGTAATTAGCGAAGATTAGCGAAATTATGGCTCAGAAAAATCCAGAAAAATTCCCAAAATTCTAAAATAATAATTTATGGCTCTGATAAAAATTTGGGTTAATTTGGACATGTTTTGCTAATCGTATGGTTAGACCATGCTTTAGGGGATTAAGGGGTGATTAGTGATAATTAGCGAAATTATGCATGTTAAAAATCTGGAAAAATATTCATAAATTCTGAAATATTATTTTAGGTCTCTGTATGAAAAATTGGCTAATTTGGTTAAGATTTGCTAATCATATCGTTAGATTTGCTCAAACATGCTTAAGGGGAAAATATGAGTTTTTGGGTATGTTTGATCCGTTTTGACATATCATATTGTTGTTTTGCTGTTTGTGGATGTTTATACATGTTGCTATGACTGTATGATATGCTTTGTGATTGATTAGAATAGTTAGATTGGTCGAAAACGTCGTCGAATGGCGTAGAAAGCTCGCTGGAAAGTTGCAGAAGTGTGCAGGTTCCGAACCGGATCGGATCGGATAAGGGGGCTCGGATCGGATATGTAGAACTGAGCAAAGAATCCGATCGGATCGGAACCCAACACTTGGGAAAAGTGGTAAAAAGGAAGGCCACGCTAGCTAAACTGGGATCGGATCGGATAGAGGAAGACGGATCGAATCGGATAGAGGAAGACGGATCGGATCGAAGGGGACGGATCGGATCGGAAACATAAAGGCGAATCAGAGCAGGAGCACAAAAGCGGATCGGATAGGAGCATATGAAGGGGAGCATGAAGACGGATCGAAAGCACAAACCAAGAAGGACCCGACCCGACCCGAAAGGAAGTACCGACCCGACCCGAAGAAGAAGAAGCAGCTGACTCGAACCCGGAGGAACGCCGACCCGAACCGATGGAGGACAACCGACCCGAACCGCACCAGGAGAAGACCCGACCCGAACAGATGAAGGACACCCGACCCGAACCGATGGCTTGAGAAGGAACCCGACCCGACCCAGTATTGACCAATAACCCGAGATGCAAAGGTAGTCCAATATGGGAAGTTAGAGCTTAGGATCCAGTTGGGAACCAATGAGTTCACTTCATAGTTGGGCTTTGCTGCGGGACGTGTGCTAAGGAGTTGTCGGTATTCATAACTTTGGTTCACCACTGAGAGATGGATGGTGGGCTTGTAGTGATAGTTACACGGGATTGGATTCCGCCATGGCCCAAAGTATTAGGTGACCAAAGTAGTGGATATCGTATGCTTTACGCACTGAGTGAGGGATGTGAGGATGATTGCTATGCTTGATTGTTTGACATCACTATGACATGCACACCCCCACCCCCGTTATCTTTACACCATTTGAAAGGGCACCTTAGAGTGTTGTACAGTATGTAGTGCTAACTCTTTGGTTGCAGGTCCAGGTTCAGGTATGATTGGATTATACCTGTTATTATTTTGTTTAGATGCTTATCGCTCATACCAGGCTTTATGTCTGACCCAGAGTTTTATGTCTCTTCTTTTTACTCTGGGTGCTCACACGAGCAGACTAGAGACAGGTTATGGTTAGCTGGTGATGCGCGAGTAGCTGATTCGGAGGCGAGCAGGAGGCTTCCACGTATGATATATAGATATTCTCCCTGTGTCGTTGGTGGTTGCTACTTGGGCATTAGTAGTGTACCTCCTTTATCTTGCTTTTGTTTTGAGACAGTTTGTAAAGTTGTAATAAGCTATATTTTGGATTTCCGCTGCTATGATGCTCAGTTCTGGTTTTAGCTTATGCACTGTCTCTTCTGTTTTATGTCAAGTATGTTATTATTATATTTTGTTCTATGCGCTGTGAGACATATTACAGGTTCCTTGATTAGTCCATTCTCTTCTTTCTTTTCCTTCTGGCGACCGTTCCGTGCTAACTGGACACGTGTACAGCGCACTTTTGGAGTAAATGTCGGTTGGTGCGGGGCGGGCCGTCACAGTAACCGGGGTCCTGATTGGGAGGCATCCCGAGATATGGATAATGAGTGGTGATCGTTCAGACGTACGTGGTGATCGATGGGTTTGCGAGGTATTTAGTGCCTCCGGTTTCGTTCAGGCCCAGAACGGACTTGTAAATGGACTGTGTGTCCGACATTGGAATTTGTTCTATGTGATTGATAGCCATTAGTTGCACGGTGTGAGTTGCCTGTGTGGCATGCTAAGATGCAGTGATCAGGGCTTCTGTTGAAAAGCAAAGTCTTGTGGTGATGATCAAAGCACCGCCTGTGTGGCGTAGCTTTGTGTATAACGTAAATTCGCGAGCCTCACACCCCGGTATGAACCTAAAACGGGAGGAAGGACCTCAGGGAGGACATGCGTTTCTTTCTAGCTAGGGTGGTGTCAGTGACCTACCAGCCCTGACATTTATATACTTTTCACCTATGTGGTTGTTGCTGTTGCGAGGCGCCTCAGTTTGATCGGACGATCCGGGTCCGATGGAGTCATTCGTTGGCTCGTTGACGCCCCAAAGGGCGGGGAAACGTATTGTTCACGCATTTTAATCCACATCGGTGGACCGACCCTGACGATCCAAAGGCTTGACTGAGTACTTGCCTGGGACACGGGCTAGAGCGTCTCGAATTCGGTAAGGACTATCTTTTGCCTTGGTTCAAGACGGAAATCCAATTTAAAAATACGACATCGTGCGGTTTTGATTGTATATATATATGGCGACATGATATATGGTACCCATGCCGTCTATGATTGATAGTTATGATTGAAATTGTTTTTGAAACATATAAACACTAGTCGTAATACCCAATGCTTTTGTTTTATTCATATCAATCATATTTTGGCCATTATAAGGTAAAACTCTATCCTCTGGTTTGCGTTGCATTGTGTGATGGGAACTGAGTCTTATAATGGCTTCATTTTTATAAAAAGCATAGCGAAGTTTAAAAGAAAGATTTGTTTTAAAAGCACTGGCAATCCAATGGAGTAAACCCGTTCCACGAAAGTGGCGTGGTCCTGTGATTAGCCATATTATATATGTGTTGAATAGATTTCTCATACCAGTCCCATGACTGACTCGTAGTTTGTTTCACTCTCTAACTCGGGTGCCCCTTTTTCCACACGGGCAGCCTTGTATTCAGGTTTAGCTGGTTCTTTCTGGATAGCTGGAGCTGAAGATGGATTCTATCATTTATTTCCTTTTATGCTGTTCAGCTCCTATTGTACATATTTTGTTTATTTCCGCTGTAGACATTTATGTATAGCTGAACTGTATTTGTACTAAGTAAGATCCTGTATACTGTGTAACTCTGATGATTACTTTTATCCAGTATATTCTATTGTTCATTATCTGGTGTATTTATTTAATTTTGTTCTGCTATTATATATCTGTTTCTGTGTTATATTCCAAAGATAACCCTGGTCTCCGTCTGAACGGGATTTTGGGTCGTCTCAATATATCATGAAACGCTCAGCAGCATTAAAGGAGAAAAATAAATAAATAATAATATATTATGACAATAAATTTCTTTTAACACGAACATACATGCATTCATAAATTTCTATTAACATGTTGCCTTTCTATCCATTTGTTTGGTCTCACACGTATATACAAAGCATGTTATATACGTGCATGACAATATGATAATAAATTTTGTGTATTAATTGTAACTTATTTCCAATTCATCACCAATGAATTAAAAAGCAATTGGTTTCCCACACTAGTCCATTAATCTATTGCAATCGTTATTTTAAAACTATTTAACATTCAATGTATTTCTTTAATTACCATTCATAATTAATGTTATCATTTGTCTTACAATTTATACAAACAAAATTTCCAAATATATACATTTCAACACAATGTAAAATACACATTAATTCATATATATATATCCTATGCATTGATTATTCTGCTTCTCATTTAATTATAATATATTTGTAAAAATTTACAAAATTTGTTAATAACAAAATGCCAGTTACTGTCCAATAGCTTAACAACTGCCTTACTTAATAGAATTTGATAACTGATTGCAATTAAATGTAAATTTCAAATTTTCAAACTACAGCGCTGTTCTAACTCCTATTACCCTTAAATTGAATTCATTCGTTTTAACTATGATTAAAATAATTTTTTAGTCGTTATTATTAAAAATAAATTATTTTAAATATTAAAAACCCATTAAAATTTCTAAAAATAAAAATTTTAAATTGGCCCCAAAATTCCGGGTTGTTACACTGTATCTGATATTTAGGTGCTATTACTAACAAGTAGTTGCATATTGCTATGCCAAACACCAATATTTGAATTAAACTGTTTCTCTTCGAGTTATTTCCTAAGTTAGCTAGATATTAGATAGGGATGATTCACTGTAGCTTTCTATAATGCTTTGTCTGTCTTTCTGTGCAATTTGCATAGCCATGAGGTTAAATTAACTCGTAGTTAATGAGAGCAACATACATAAAATGTGACCTTATGTGTATTCATTTACCTGTGTCTCAGACGTACTGATGAAGGAATTGTCATATTGACCATATTTGTGTCCGTTTGCCTGTCTGCAAAATTTCCCTCCTCTTTTTCTATGTATCTTACTCATAAACTCCAACAGATGGATATCTTGTTAACAACATACTTTCGGGTTAATCAAGGAATTTTTATGTCATGATCATAATTCTTGTGCAATGTTTTGACGATGAATTCATCGTTTCTTGTGCTAGAATGCTCGTTATATGTTTGAAGCATTCCATTATTTAATCAAAAGAAAGATTATGAAACCACCAGCGCGATATTTTTGAATTTGCTTGCTTTTGCCTCTTTTTTTTTTAAATTTGTTAAACTATAATTGTAAAATCGTACAGGGCAAGGCATCATGCATTTTAGCTTAAAGGATTTGTGCTATTTTTTGCAATTTTCTACCACACCATGTATATATTCTTATATTCCATGCCCTGATCTGGGTTTGAACTGTAAGTCTATAATCTTAGTTCGTTACTTGGTTGTAATAATAAAGTATGCTTCGTGTATCTCTTAAAGTCCTACCGCTACTGCTTTCCTTTTGTTAGAAAATATTGTACTATATAATTTGCAAAAAAAATCGCACCTTACATTGATTTTCAAGCTTTGATTACATCAATATCAATATCAAAGAAATAACATACACCAATCACCACATTGATAATACAATCCAATCAACGAAATCAACATCTACTTGGGTGCGATCTTTATGTCATCAGCTTGAAGTCTTAATGTTCTAACCAGCCACATGTTCTGCATCATTGTCTTATTTATGGTTGTAGTAATAAAAGTAAAATATATAAACAGACTAATCAAGCTCTTTGACGACGTATTTGTTCTCTTAAATGAAAAATGAATGTTATTGTTCATGTTGATTACCATACACTCTGTTGTGTCACGTGGTTGATAAATCAGAATATCATTTTTTTGGAAGTACTGCATTTGTCTCTGTGTAATAATAGGTTGTTAATGGGCAACTTTTCTGTGTTTTGAAATCATTTTTTAGGCTATGGTATGTAAGTTTTAGTTATCTTAAACTAATCAATACCAAGTCGTAATTACATGATTTAAACTACTACAAATAGGTTGTGAAATGTATTTGAATTTTTACAGGATTTCAGTTTACTCCTCTTTTGGTTTCATTACTGACTAAGCCTATATATGGCAAACTTTGTTTTTGGTTGTATAAATATAAAATAGTGTGAATAAACCATAATATGCTACCCCTTAGCAAAGGCATGTACAAATAGTGTGGCTTGCATTCTAGTGTTATTTCTGAGTTGCAGCTCTGTTATGTCAATTTACTAAAATGTCACAAATGAAGAAGATTCGTGGTTATTCATATCAATTTGCCTTCACGTCGGTACATTGACAACTTTAAAGAGATCAAAAGTTGGTAAAAATGGTGTTAATCAATATGATCATTTATGATTAGTATAATGCAAATAAAGAGCCTGCGATATAAACTTAAATATGCTTTGTATCCTACAATTTTTGTTGTGTTAACCGATATACATACAAGAACTAGTGTGTGGCCAGTGCTACGCATACGGGCAGAGTATAAATATGAAAATATTGATGGCATAATTGTCCTTGTTAAAGGTAATGACAGTAATTAATATGACGGGAAATACGACTCAATGCGACATTATGTTAAATATTTTTAATATGATGTTGTTGTCGTGTGAAGTTTATAGTCGAAGATAATTTGTT
Source organism: Allium sativum (assembly GCA_030737875.1). Taxonomy (NCBI): domain Eukaryota; kingdom Viridiplantae; phylum Streptophyta; class Magnoliopsida; order Asparagales; family Amaryllidaceae; genus Allium; species Allium sativum. Next base: position 271,973,388 of record CM060913.1, on the reverse strand, counting down.
TTGTAGGCATAAATGGTATGCAAGGTCTCAGTTGAGCGTATCAGTGTATGTTATTTGGAAATGAATTTTTTTTTTAATCCTGATGTGAAACAGTCGTAGTTGTAACCAAGACTTCAGCTTGTGTACAAAAGTTAATGGAAAATGACCATGGACAAATTGCATCAGCAGGTATCTCACTGATAGAAAACGTGTTTTAATTTTGTGTAATTTTACACATGTTATTTTTCTAAACGTGTAACAGTGATCACCACATAGTAGAAAGTGGGCATCACATGTGTGGTGTAATACATGCTACACGTTTACAAATTAGGAAAAGGGCGTCATTCGATTGCATGCTACATGGTTGTTCTAGACCGAAGAACCATATAACTTTGAAATGAGACGGGATAATATAGATGTCAGTATAAACGTAAGAAGGGACATAAACGTAAAATTATTTTATAACAGATTCATTTCACGTTGCACGAAGTACAAAGTTAGTGTAATAGATGATATGAACATATACATGGAGATAAATTTAAAATGCATAAATCGTTAAAGTTACAGAACGATTACAAAGCCAATAAGTGCACAAATGAACTGATAGAAATTACATAGTTCAGTGGTATAAGGTCCATTTTAAACATTCTGATTTTTTATTTTGAGGCTTAAAGAACTCATGGATAATGTGAAATGCTTAAAATTTAAGTCATTTTTAATAAGAAATAATGCAACATACGGCCTAAGTATAATTGTATTTAAACCAAGGTTACTTACGATGATAATATAATCATATTCAACATGGTAAATTATCCTTACGTATGCATTTAATCGCATACAGGTTTTTCTAAATCATTGGCAATCACGGAAAGAATTGTAACAGCAATAATCATGCATAATCTAGTTGCACTCATGATGTTACAACAGACTGTGATACATAGAAATGTTCAAGAAACAAAGCAATAGATAAAAATAAGTCTGCCTCCAAGTTTTGAAAAAAATAGACAATAGATTATTGCAGGTTCCTGTATCAAGCATCATTTATCACCTTGCACAAAATTTCAGTAAGATCTCTATGCATTTTACAACTGAGTTTGATTCCAAACACCCTCCCATGCTTTATAATTATTTTTTGATTTGGTATGGCATGCGTTGCTTCACATTGGATTTTTGCACTATCCAATGCTTTTCATTGGTAACCAGCGAGAGTGGTACTTGAGCTAGTGTGCTTTTCGTCCATATCAGTCTCCATTAAGAGCCTCTTCAATAGGGACTCATGTACACAGTTATACCACTAACAACACCTAAAGTTACACTGCTATGGACGAAAAGCACCACTACCAACACCTAAAGTTACACTGCTACCAATGCCTCTTCAGTAGGGACTCATGTCCACCGTTGTACTGCTACCAACGATGCCCTTTTTAAGAATTTCGATATCCATGCCACTATGCCTAGCAGACCATTTCATCATTTTTGCCAGCAAGGTTGAGTGCTTTCTTGTGGATCAGAACTGGGTTCGAACCTTGGAAGATGGGTCAAACCCTTGTTATCTTTCATATTTTCTTGCAGCGGAAACAATAGGGTACAAAACGAAGTATCTAAGTAAAACCTTTTTTTCTATGTTTGGTTTCAATTTTAATGATTTTGCAAAATATACTACATTACTGTACAACACTACCTAACTCCTCTAGAAATAGCTTATGTAGTCGAACATAAATACACAAAATATTGCAATAATAGATAAGCTTTGTTGACTAATGATCTTCACTGCAATTATTTAGATACATTTTCCCATTGGAACCAAATCATTTAATCCGCATTCCAGAAGTATCTGAATACAACATGGTTTTTGTCTAATCTTATCTCTGCAGTCCATTACAGCACAATTTGTACCTGATTCTTCATACTTCTACATCATAAAATTTAAATGTCTTCATATATCAAATACAACCATGCCAATTTGGATGATATTAGTACGTGAACAGTAAATTTTATAATTTCAAAATACAACAATATCTTGTCCAACTACAAACTTCAAAATAAAAAAGAGACAGTTTTTGGTCTGTTTACCATGTCCAAATTACAAACAGACCTTTTAATCTCAGATATGACCAAGCCACCCAGGCTTTTAATAGATGAATACCATATGCAGCTTCTAGTCCTTCACCTAAACAAAGAACTGTTGACTTAACACGAAATAGAAAAGATGGACCTAAAGCAAACTAAAAAAATAAATAAACAGCAGCCATCTGCTGAGTGATATCATAACATGCATAAATTAATCTGAGAAGATTAAGATCAACAACCGTTAAAGGCAGAACAAATTTCTCAATTCTTCTATCAGAAATTTTATTAAATTTGGATAGTCATCTCGAACCGACAAACCCTGACATCATTTTTTAGTAACATTGAAGGATCAATGGATATAATATAGAATTGGTATCAGTAAAAGCTCTGCAAACACAGGTATCAAATTAAGTTAAAAAAAGATATAAAAGGAAAATAATTCAGTTGAAACAGTAGAAGCATGATGGGTTGGAAAAAAAAGTCAATATGTTTACAGTACAATAATGTGACAAAAATTGCATAGGCAGTTTCGTAACTTTCTGGTGATATATCATGCAATTATTTTGTAAAACTTTTGTGTGTTCCTTCGACCTTAATATCATGTGCAAGACTTACATTATTATAACATTTTTTTTTTTTTGGAAAATACTATTGAATTGCATAGAAAATGAGATAGTTATGTTTTCTTAACGTAAGTTAATACTACTGTTAAAATTTGAATTGTATGTAAAATTTCATTATGCTTATGAATTTTACAATAAATTCCTTTTTTAAGTACTTATATACACTGTAATAGCAAACACGTTTGCATGTGATGTTTTATCAAAATTTTGGTAAATCTTTCCAGCATTTACTCGATAATTAATAATTTTTAGAATGAAAACAAAAACATTACATGTGGTCATAGTTCAGTTAGTGCCATTATACCATAATAAGTTGCCTATCATTAAAAAAGACGATTACCGGTTTGAGAATGAAATATATACACTTATTTCATGTACATCTTCAATTCGCAAACTACTCATTCTACGTTTTCATTCACAAACTACTCATTCGACGTTTTCACATTTTGATACATATAAAATTGCTCATATCATCTTGAGAAGATGAAATTATTCTACTGGTCATCTAAATAATTTTCGGGTTAAGATTCTGTAATAATTGCATAAATGAAAAAAAAATGTGATGCAACTGACTATGGTATTCTTTAATTGGTCATTAACATATTAAAAACAATGTTACCTACTTGTAACAACAATTTTATCTCATTACTTTTATTTAGTACTAACAACACCTTTTAAATGGACCAAATTTGAAATGATGTACTTAATAGTCGATACTTTCTATTAAAATTCATGTGACACATGATCTATCACATCATGTCTAGTTATATATTGTTATAAGATAAAGCAAAATCGAAACATAGTAACTTTTTAATTTTATTTTGTATATCCATCAAAATTATGTTGCATAGTAACTTATCTTCCATGGTATAAAAATAAAAGCCACAAAAATCTGAAATTTTGGTTCCTCATCGGTCTAAAATTTTAAATTACAAAGCTAGTATGCATGGCATGTAGAATTTGTTACCTTATATGATGCAAAAGCATAAATTGTCTTCCACTAATCATGAACTCTATATTGAATGACAACTTTGAAAACATAGTTGTGCCTCTTTAAGTAAGAAGCAACCCCACATCAAATGTCCTTTGAGATATCTCTAATTTTATTTCCGCTCCTAAGTAAAACTGCCATTTTTATCTTCCAATTATTTGAACTGTTCTACTTTGTATAATTTAAGGACATTAAAAATGACCAACTTCAATATTGTGGGTCAAAATGAATTCGTTTCTATTGGTTTCCAATAAAAATAAATAAAATTGAACCAAATAAGTATGGTATGCAAGGCTATTTATTTAGTTCGACCATTGATTATTTAAAAGCTTTAATATTTTACTGTAACTACCCGTATATATGCATGTAAAACATGGATGATGGTGCAATTTCATATAAAATATGTTAATTAAATTTCAAATAATCCTAAAGATTTGAACATCTTAATTATTTGCAGTAACTCATAGTCATTTATAATAACTGGCCATATATACGTATATTAAGAAGGCTAGGAAGATTTAATTTCATTGATATACATACATGAGATTTTGAACTTAGGATAATGTATATGACTTGTAAAATAAAGAAAAATATATGTTTGAGGAACATGCATGTTAGGTAAATTAGAGACCATAGTAGGATAACTTGTAAACCATGTAGCCAATAGGTGTAATAATATTTAATAAACGACAGTAAGATCAATCAAAGGCAATCTTACTCTCCTGTCCACCAAGAATCATCGCAATCAACTCAATTGCAACCAATTCCAACTTCAGTACCATTAATAGCAGCCAAAAGTTCCACTGATTTACTGGTCCAAAGTATATATCTAACCCAGATCCTGCTCTAAGACACTTTTCTATGGATGATATTTGCACTTGCTTTTAGTCCAAACTTGAAGTAAATATAAAATCCATATTTCAAAGCAAAAGAATAATCAGTCCTTGCTCTTGTAGTCTGTAGATGTCAATTTGCAACAAAAATACAATATCATCAAATGTACTATTTCAAACTACCTTAGCTTCAACTTGGAGCACACGACAGATGAGTATGAACTGACTTTCACTTGGTGCACTATTATTCACTGAGTTTGACTCAGTGGAACCAAACTAAACTATATCAAGATATTAGGTAAACAACCTACTATCATTCAACTAATACATCATCAGCTAAATAAGTTACCCACAGAACTATGTTTCAAAACAATGATTCAAACGCAGAACTGTATACAATATAAGAAAAATACAAAGACATAACCATTTTTAGAAAACCAACATAAGAAGTGGTTAAATAATGGTTACCTCGATCAAAATAGCAACGAGCATAATTAATCGTTCATTTTCAATTTCCTTTGGTGTCTTTTGGGATCGATTGCAAATATGGTTACTCGTATTTATGGATTTGATTTCAGCCTATAAATTTGCGGTTTCGAAATCTGATTTTAGTATATCACAACCCCTTTGTTGTGGGTTCGCGCCTTTAGATTTGATTTCAGCTATGAAATTGACAGTTTTGATATGATTTTGAATCCAGATTATGATGACTCCACCGTAGTGGATGATTTAATAATTACAATAACTGAAAATAAAATTGTTTAGAACCCTGAAGTTAAACAAAGTCCGCAAGTTGACGAAAACAAATCCTCTCTTTCAAATAATTACATGAAAAATTATTTGGTATCTACATTTTAAAGATTTGTAAAGATAAAATCCCAAAATTAAAAGCAAAAGATGTATTAAAGTTAAATTGCTCTACCGTATTATTATGCAAGTGAATGACATTCCCAGTGTGCCTATATAATTTAAAATCTAAAGGGGTTGTATATAGCAAGGTTCACGATGATAATCGTTGTACAACAGTGTAACTAACATTTTGGGTACAATGCAAGAATTTGTTAGAAACTTACTAAATAAAGCAAAATATTTATAAGAAAAAAAAAACAATAATAAATCAAATCTCTAAAAGAATGGATAAACCCTTGGTCGTAATAAAAGAATTTAGAGCAAAACTTCAATAGTACAATTAGATGATAAAGCATACATAGTAGTTAGTCTTTAATCATGAGCACGGATAGTGTAAATTAGCATCTTCTTGTGAGGATTTATACATAAATATAGGGAAACCGCAAATTCAAGTATATATGGCCTCGTTGATGTCAAATCGTTGTGCATTTGGTGAAAAATTCCACGTAACATGTAATGTAAAGGCTGTCAGCATAATGCATTCACGTGCACATGCTGACCAACAATTCAAAATAGTTTTGAATTTTTTTAACAAATATTGCATCCATAAAATGTGAAGGGATAAAAGGAATAATAATCTAAGGAGTAAAACAGCATCAGCAATTGCAGATTTTATAAATCGCGATTAAAATTGCACCAAAACAGGTAGTAGAAAGATTGTATACCTTAATATAAAGCCATCTATGTGAGGGACTTCTATTTAAGGAAATCCAGACAAAGTTATCTTTAAGTAAGAGACATTTAAAATAAAAAAATCCCTTCGATACAGGAAAATTACTATAGGTAACCACATATGTGTGTGTGCCCATGTTTGTGCATACATCATATGTGTGTAGCTAAGTGTATATATGTTTGTATTTCAGGATTCCCGTGCAACTATTAATTCTCGACATCAAAACAATAGGACGATAAAGTTTTATAAAAAACCAACTTATCAACGCAGCAAATTTTTGATCGAGAACATGGATTTCAGAAGGGCTACTGTCTAAAACAGTATAAGACTCTAAAGATTAAGTTCAAGCGGTAGAATTTTGCGTACGTTAAAAGAACCATAAGGTTGGATAATGCTTATGTAATTTATGTTGGATAAGTAGGCTTGCACTAAGCTGAGTAAAAAAGGACCTGCATAAAGTTTATTGGGTAAATCAGTTGTATATTATGCAGCCTTTTCTCCATGCAACTTCGCTTTAGTTATAGAAAAAGATGGAGGCTTTGTTAATGAAGTAAACCATGGGACACCGACATCATGACGTAGTAAATCTATTTGTCTTCCCTACGAACAATCAAATATTTGTAATCTTTGGTTATAAGCTAGTAACAGTGTTATCATTCCATCCTTACTGCTAATAAAGTATGTTCTAACAAATAAGCAGAAACAAAATTAATCTTATATTTTAAAACATTATTGCGAAGTTTCACGGTACTCGAAGAAGATTTTTCAAATATTTCCTATGTAGTAGCACATTATCATGGTCTTACACACAGGCATTCATTTGGTAAATATTTTATTTCATAACTTGTAACATAGTTTTATTATATTTTTTTGATATAAAAGGTAGCATGAACATTAATTAGTCCATTTTGAATCGTGAAGGACTAGTTAGAGCAGTAAACTAAATTAAAAATGATTTTGTATGTGTGGTAGTGAACAAATATTTCGAAGAGCTGAATAATAAGAATACACAATCATAACACCACTTATAACGAAAAGCTTTTTTGGAAGAAACTTATGAGTTAAACTTCACGAACCAAGCATAGTTAGAATGAAAAAGTATTATTGTCATCTTATAAAAGGATATATTCTAACTATATGTGCAAATGATAAGATCTTTAACATAATATGCATGTAGTCAAGATATGTTTCAAAGAGCTCATTAAGAATAGTGTGCAACAGTAAAATTGTTTAGCATATAAGTTTTTAAGATGAAATATTTGAATTAAAGATGAATAAACAATTAGCATGAGAAGATGCTGGTGTCATCTTAAAGTTGTATATGCAAATGATTATGTATTACACCACATCTGACAGTATTACACACTACACAGTGTGAAGTATTTCAGTTGACTCGGTTCCCTTTCATAATGGAAAAATAGATGGGAAATGCATGAATTTTAATCAGTTGTGTTTCAATTAGTTTAGTTGCACACGGTTGTGCATACATCATATGTGTGTAGCTAAGTATATATGTATATATATGTTTGCATTTCAGGATTCCCATGTAACTACTAATTCTCGACATCAAAATAATAGGATGATAAAGTTTCATGAATAATCAACTTATCAATGCAACAAATTTTTGATCTAGAACATGAATTTCAGAAGTGGTACTGTCTAAATCAGTATAAGACTCTAAATATTTTGTTTAATTGGTAGAATTTTGCGTACATTAAAAGAACCATAAGGTTGGACAATGCTTATATGATTTATGTTGGCCAAGTAGGCTTGCACTAAGCTGAGTAAAAAAGGACCTGCATAAAGCTTATTGGGTAAAGCAGTTGTATATTATGTAGCCTTTTCTCCATGCAACTTCGCCTTAGTTATAGAAAAAATTGGAGGCTTTGTTAACAAATAAACCATGTGACACCGACATCATGACGTAGTACATGTATTTGTCTTCCCTATGAACAATCAAATATTTGTAATCTTTGGTTATAAGCTAGTAACAGTGTTATCATTCCATCCGTAGCGCTGATAAAGTATGTTCTTACAAATAAGCAGAAATAAAATAATCATATATTTTGAAACATTGTTGTGAAGTGTCATGGTATTTAAAGAAGATTTTTCGAATATTTCCTATTTAGTACACATTAACATGATCTTACACCTCTATAAGAAAAATACCCTATTGCAACTAGGTATTTGCAACAGGCAATAACTTACAGTTGCAGTAAATGATATTTAGCAACAGACCTATTATAGCAGTTGCAATAGATAAGATTTAGCAACAGGCCTTTTCTGTCTGTTGTGAAAAGCATATTTTTAGCAACTACACTTCTTTTCCTATTGCAAAAACATACTTTTAGCAACAACGCTTCCTAGCCAGTTGCGAATAAATATCTTTAGCAACTGTTTTTGCCACTTGCAATTATTGTATTTTTCTACAACCGGTAAAGCTAGTTGCGAAAAACATACTAACAATAAGTATAAACTTTTAATGACTAACTTTTAATAATTAATTTTAAATAGTTACTATTAAGTGATTAACTACTAGTAATTATATAATACTTACGATCAATATTTAATAATTATTAATTAAAAATAAAATTTAAGTATTATAAAGTGATATTTATAACTGATAATTAAATAATAAAACTTAGTCGTTAACAAATAATAATAATTAAAATTTAAAAAATAATAAAATAAATAAATAATTATTAAATAACAATAAATTAATAATAAAAACTAATGGATAATAATTAATTAACAATGGTATGAAGTAATAAGTAATGTTCACTTATAACATAAAAATGTTAAGTAGTAATAATCAGTTAATATATATTATTACTTTAATAATTTATCATGGTTAGTTAATAATTTTAGTGACCCGAAAATCCGGTCCAATTTGAGCTGACCAAATAACACAAGTCCAACCCCAAATTGCACTGGAAATTCAAGAAACTAATAGAAAGAAGATAGAAGGTGAGGAAAGATAAGATAGAAACTTAGAATATAAGAAGAAGAAGACAACATCAGAGTAACATGAATCTCACAGCGAAACGAATAACATATAATAGATAATATATCCTTGAAATAAAATCAGTATATGTATACACATCATTACCAAAATACAGCACTTACAACATAGCGGAATAATATTAGCTATATAATCCTGAAGCCTCCTGCTCTAGCTCTTCAAGTATCTGTAAATCCCGACTGCTTGACTTCCTGTACAAAATTGGGCACCCAAGAGTTTAGGGAAAACAAAACAAAATAAACTCCGGGTCAGTCATGAGACTAGTATGAGTAAAACAGTTTAAAACAGTTAGAACAAGTAAATGATATCTCATAAGACCAATCCGTATAACGGAACAGGTTTTTCCCTTATGAGAATCCAAAATACCTTTATATCAAAAACCTTTTGATATTATAATAATGTCTATCGATCACAATATAATAATCATCTAGCAGAAATGCTTTCATCTCACGTTCTATATATATAATATACGATCAAAACCGCAAGCACGTATTGGGTAATGGATTTCCAACTATGACAAGGTATGGAACCACCTTTCGCTAGCGTACCTCTAGAAAGGAATACACTGGGTTCAACAAGAACATCTTGCAACCCGGCCACACATGACAGACCACTCATTTCGCTTGAGTGTATCGAATGTATATCACCAACGGTTGGGTTCAGCAACCGTTTCCCGAATGGGACAGTATCGACAATAGATTTTTAGAAGTAAATGAAACTCTAGATCAGGTGATTATACACCCTAATAGGTGCGACCTACATAGCCATGTTGCCTGCCCGATTTATGTCATTTACTGGATGATGAGGCTTGAGGTTACGCTTTATCATCACATCAGATTCACTGTGAATGCCGCATTGTCAGATCCATCGAAAATCACTAATTGACGTCTACAACATTACATCATGTGTTAGCTAAAGAAGTTTCCTTCTCCGCTTCCACTCTTGGTACGGTTGAAGAAATCAATGTACGTGACCTTTCTGAAAATACTCTTTCAGACATTCCTCCATACAAGTCATCCAGGAACAGGATGAACCGAATGCACTATTCAGTACATCCATCTTAGGTACTGTTATCTAAGACTTATACGATAGCCCTTGCACTTTACTCCGTCTTAAATTATCTTTGGCATATATGATTCACAACGCTTATGCCAATACAGAGTAGTTCTTTGGATAATAATCCAACCGGTCTCTCCATATTAACAACGTTAAAATGGTCAAAACTTCGATAGTCTGTGATTTAACCATCAAAGAAAAATAGGTGTGCAAACAACGATAATATTTCCAGATGGAAATTATATCGATCAATCATCAATCATATATTTATATATATATTCATATTTTCCTTATTTTCTATGTTTAGAAAATATATGTTAACGCTTGAAAACATTTCCTTAACTTATTTACGTATCACTATTCTTCTACAACTATCAGTCTCTGATTGTAAACTAGTATAAGAACAATTCCCTAAGTACCAATCCCGAAGGTCGAAACCAACATCAGATAGACACTTAGGAAACCATTTAACTTAACCAGTCAACAGTCAATTTCTGATTTAGCTTAAATCCATTTCTTAACTCCTTATACATTCCCTTTTCTAATTCATATTTCCAATTTCAATATTTGATTACGTTTCTGATTCTATTTGGAAAACATTTCCAAACCTTCTTTACTTGGATTTAAACAAATGTTTAATTCAACATCGCGACGACAACTCAAACCACTATATTTATTTACTAAATTCACTTAACCACTTTCACTCTCGAACCTTAACTATTTCTATATTAAAAACGCAGTCAGTCAAGTTGGGATATAGCTACCTCTCTGACCTTAACTGAACCACTTTTCAAATCTCGAAATAGATAAGATTCATCTTATAACTCTTTAACACTTCCTTACGTAACTCTCGTTCGAATAAATCTCTATTCGATAACTCCTCCTTTCGAATAACTATATTTGATAATCTCTCTTACGAATAACTAGATTTGAAAACCTTTCTTCGAATAAACTAAATTTGATTAACTCTATTTATTTAACCCTAATCGATTAACTCTTTCTACTTAACTCCTTACTTAACTCCTTTCGAATAACTAATTCGGTAACTCCTTTCGAATAACTAATTCGATAACTCCTTTCGATTAACTAATTCGATAACTCCTTTTGATTAAACTATAATCGATAACTCCTTTCGATTAACTAATTCGATAACTCCTTTCGATTAAACTATAATCGATAACTCCTTTCGAATAACTAATTCGATAACTCCTTTCGAATAACTAATTCGATAACTCCTTTCGATTAACTCATTCAATAACTCTTATGTGATTAACTCTATTCGAATAACTAATTCGAATAACTCTTATTTATTTAACTCTATTCGAATAACTAATTCGAATAACTCTTCTCTCGAATACACTATATTTGATAACTCTACTTCGAATAAGTGATATTCGATAACTCTACTTCGATTAACTCCATTTGAATAACTCTAACTGATTAACTCTGACTGATCCTAACTGATTAACTCAAATTAATTCACTCTATTCAATTAACTCTTATCGAATAACTAATATTCGATTAACTCATTTCGATTTACTCTTTTCGATTTACTCTTTTGGGTTAACTCCTTTGATTAATCCCTTTCTATTTGTTTACTTAACAAATAACCATTCCCTTTTCAATTCTATTTATTTAACAAATAAATATTTATTTTATCTTTTCTATTTATTTAACAAATAAATAATCCTTTATCTTTCCTATTTATTTAACAAATAAATATTTCCCTTTATTTATTTTCTAAATAAATAACTCCTTTCAATTCTATATGTAAATGTTTACAAATATTTCCCTTTTAAATTCTATTTGTAATTGTTTTACAAATATTCCTCTTTCTATTTTATTTGTTACAAATAATTTCTCTTTCTACTTGGTTTACACATCTCTTCCTTTTATCTTTGTTTGACAAATATATTTCCTTTATCCTTATTTGGCTTTCCAAATATTTCCTTTTTATCCCATCATATTTATTTACGAAATAAATATTTCTTAAGATCTTATTCCCAAATTATTTCCTTTAATTCTATTTCCTATTTATAAATATTCCATTTATAAATATTTCCTTTTTATAAAATCTTCTTTGATTTTATAAATAATTTCCCTTTTATAAAATCCTTCGATTTTATAAATAAACTTGTTTTCAATATTCAATTTGAGAATTCCCTTTTCACATTCTAGTATTTTTCACGGTATTTTAAATACCAAATAACCACGATCGATATCGTTCAAACACATATAATCGACAACAGGTTGTATATCACATCATATATTTCAATATATGAAAAACAATAAATAACTGTTGAGGAACCCAGTTGGATTCCTCCGACCTGTCTCCCAGCATCCACAGATGTTACACAATATAATCAACATCACTTTCAGTTCGATATGAAATATTATGTTAACAGAATCAATATATATAACTATCTAACTGTTTATATTATATATATATATATATATATATATATATATATAATTTCACTAAATGACTAGCAGTTCAATCAAACAGTCAACACACAGTCAATCAGCCAATATTTAACAGTTCTAAAAATACAACATGAAACTATAAACTGTTCAGAGTTAGTGAGATTTACTTACTTTGGCAGTTCATCGTTAAAGAATGATAAACTGTGGTTTGATATAATCAAACAATTTATTTTGCCATAAATTCAAACGAGCTCCGATGGGCTTCCAGTCAGTTCCATGTGTTGCTCCCGTCCATACGTTCCCAACGGATCTTGTTTCGCTAAATTTTGATACCGTATGAGAAAGATACGATTATTTAAAGTTAGCACACTATTTTATTTTTAAAAAAAAAACTTAACTATTTACTTATTGGGCTTACTTTCTATTTCCTGGCCCAACTCCCTTGAATTAAACCCAAGACCACCCGCATAAACTCTTTCTTCCCTGAACCATTTTCGTGCTCCAGTATTTTACCCAAAATGGCCGATCTTTTTCTCCCTCACAACCTTCCATCCACTTCACTGTTTAACCACCAACCAACACAGATGATCTTTTCTTCTTCTGAGCTTCCTCCTCACCCATCTGAATCGAACTCGGCCCCCCTATCTTCCGTCATGAACTCAACATTTCAGCTCGGCTACAGGTGCAAAGATCGACAATTTTCCTCACTGGATTCACCCAAAAAAATACGCGGATTCCGTTTTGATCGCTGAATCCAAAAACAAACTTGATTTGATATAAAACTTCTTATATCACGTTAAAGAACAAAACCCTAGTTCGCTGGAACTTTTGGGCGCGACAAGGACAAGGTTCGAGCTTCCTAAAACCAATATCAGATTGAAGTGCTTGGCACAAGAAGATCAACGAAGTGGGTTTCAGGATTTTAGAATTTTTATTTGGTTTTTATTTGAATTTCCTTTGAGGATTTTCTTTGCCATTTTCTTTCTGTATAAATCAAAGCAACGACGGGAATTTGGAAGTAGGAATTAGGTTTAGAATGGTGGAGGGCTTATTTATAGGGTAACAAAATATCTAGATATTTTTTTATTAATATTTTAATATTTTATTTTAATCCTTTATATTTGTTTATGACTTCTAAAAGTCCGTGTGATCACACACGATACCTACAAATCACGAAACTGGACATGCAGCTAGAGTTCGACATTACGATCCCAACGAAATTGGTTTCGTCTAATTCTGACTTCGTATGCTCACACAACGTATTTTTAACCGTCAAAATACTGACTGTTTTCCACTCTAAAAATCGGTACGGCCACACAGTGACCCCAAAAATCACGGAACTTGGAATCTAACAATAATTTGTTGTTGCGGATCCAATAAAATTAGTTTTGTCGAATTCCGACTTCATTTGCAAAAGTGGCTTATTTTTATAGCTCTGAATGACCCATTTAAATAATAATTATATTTAAATATAATTAAATTAAATATAAATAAATTTATATTATCGTATATATTCACAGTGGAATACCATACAGCTCTAGAATATTCCTATATGAATTTCTAACTTGATATTCACTTCTGGGTCAACCAGATATTCGATTTATATTGAAATTCCTTTTTAAAATATAAATAATTCCTTTATAAATTATAAAGGAATTCCACAGCGACTTTTCTAAAATTTGATTTGGAAGTAAATCAAAATCTACACAACAAAATCCCGGTTTTCTCTTCCACTAGAAAGATATACTCCACCAGCTCCACACGTTTCTTGTTTCACAGAAATCCAGCTTAAAACGAATCATGTACATTCAGTTGAAGTTCAAATCGCCAATTTACGAACTGCAGCGTCATTTCGAGCTCGATTTTAATTATATTATAACTCTACGTTCAAACTGTCATTTATATAATATATTTGTTATTCAAATTCAATTCCAAGCTGAATTAAATATCACAAATGATCCAGTTCACACCATATCGTCATTTCAGCTAATTCTGATTATTTCAGAATTAAATATATTATTTAATTTATTCTTTTAATTAAATATTCACAATTATTTAATTCCATGACCATTAAATCCTTTAATTCACTATTTAAATAATTAAATAAAATAATTATTATATCGTTGAAAATGCGGGTCATTACATTCTTCCCCACTTAAAATAATTTCGTCCTCCAAATTGATAAGGTAGAGGATGACCCTATCGATTGGTTAGAACTTATTTGTTCACCTTTTAACTTTAGTTTCCAACTGAACCAATTTAATTTCAATTAGAAATTTATTTAATTCTTATCAACGACAATTTCCAAAAATTCTGAAAATTTTCTAACACTTTGACTTTTCGAAAAATTTCGCCAGCACCTCCTTTGTACTGGTCAATAGGTCAAACTCCAACTCGCCTCTTTGTGCCATCTCCAACCAAAAGAAAATCAAACAGCCAAGCGGCTTGCAAAATCGGCTCATAAATCTCATACCCCATATGAAATATAAGCTTGTACCTTTTTGTCGGGCATATCAACTCTATCACTTCCATATGCTATCAACTCAGCATATACCAATGTTATCACAATCAAATTCTGAAATCACTTTTATCTCTAACACAACCATTCGCTTTTTACCAAGCCAAATTTTCATTTCAAACTCAAGTTTCGTTCTTGATCCCGAATCCTGAACTCACCAACATAATATCATTTCAAATCAATCTCTATTTCCACTTAACTGGCTTTACTTTAATTCCACTTTGCTTTTACAAATTCCTATTTAATTTGTCTTAAATTAAACAAACCAAATTCTGGGAGTTCTAAACAGCTTTGTTTTTCTCAAAACAATTCAAAAACAAATTCCTTTGGTAGTAATCCGTCACTCAGCAACTCGAAAATGAGCACCGATGATGTCTAGCTCATCATCGGGGTTATTTCCCAGCTATCGAAGTGAGTTCAATACCATATCACCTTCAAAAATCATTCTTAAACACTTTTATTTTGAAATCAGTTCAAAATGTCATTCACAATTTCTTCGAATACAATTTAAAATCTCCCAGGATCTTAAAATTTACATATATTTAATCCAAGTCTACTTACAAACTCTGTTCCAAATTTCCAGGGTTTCAATTTCAATTCTGATTTAAATTTCAGATTTAATTCAATTCATTCTACTTATCTGAGTTCTGATTGGTTATTTACATAACCATTTCACATTTTTATAATCTTATTGGATTATAATATCAACCAATATATCCAATATGTATCAAAATATACTTTGGGTAAAATTATTTTCATTTACCCTTTTTCAAAACATATCATGCCGACCCATCGTATTTGAGTGTTTATAAACTCCTACCGATACAGTGGATCAAACTGATCGACCAGAACTCATAAACTACTCAACCAATACATCTTCACAATATAAAATTATTTTTATATCATTTACAAATACGTTCACTCGTACATATGCACTCAAACTCAATCTAGGGTATTACTAACCCCATCTCTACCGAGTCACGCCACAGAGCCAAGGTAATTACTTAACTTAAGCTCTGATACCAACTGTAGTGACCCGAAAATCTGGTCCAATTTGAGCTGACCAAATAACACAAGTCCAACCCCAATTTGCACTGGAAATTCAAGAAACTAATAGAAAAAAGATAGAGGGTGAGGAAAGATAAGATAGAAACTTAGAATAGAAGAAGAAGAAGACAACATCAGAGTAACACGAATCTCATAGCAGAATGAATAACATATAATAGATAATATATCCTTGAAATAAAATCAGTATATGTATACACATCATTATCAAAGTACAACATTTACAACACAGCAGAATAATATTAGCTATATAATCCTGAAGCCTCCTGCTGCAGCTCTTCAAGTATTTGTAAATCCCGACTACTTGACTGCCCGTACAAAATTGGGCACCCAAGAGTTTAGGGAAAACAAAATAAACTACGGGTCAGTCATGGGACTGGTATGAGTAAAACAGTTTAAAACAATTCGAACAAGTAAACGATATTTCATAAGACCACGCCGTATAACGGAACGGGTTTTTCCCTTATGAGAATCCAAAATACCTTTATATCAAAAACCTTTTAATACTATAATAATGTCTATCGATCACATTATAATAATCATCTCGCAGAAACACTTTCATCTCACGTTCTACATATATAGTATACGATCAAAACCACAAGCACGTATTGGGTAATGGATTTCCAACTATGACAAGGTACAGAACCACCTTTCGCTATTGTACCTCTAGAAAGGAATACACCGGGTTCAACAAGAACATCTTGCAACCCGGAAACACCTTACCGACCACTCATTTCGCTTGAGTGTTTCGAATGTATATCACCAACGGTTGGGATCAGCAACCGTTTCCCGAATGGGACAGTATCGACAATAGATTTTTAGAAGTAAATGAAACTCTAGATCAGGTGATTATACACCCTAATAGGTGCGACCTACATAGCCATGTTGCCTGCCCGATTTCTGTCATTTACCATATGATGAGGCTTGAGGTTACACTTCATCATCACATCAGATTCACTTTGAATGCCGCATTGTCAGATCCATCGAAAATCACTAATTGACGCCTACAACAGTACATTATGTGTTAGCCAAAGAAGTTTCCTTCTCCGCTTCCACTCTTGGTACGGTTGAAGAAATCAATGTACGTGACCTTTCTGGAAATACTCTGTCAGACATTCCTCCATACAAGTCATCCAAGAACAGGATGAAGCGAAGGCACTATTCAGTACATCCATCTTAGGTACTGTTATCTAAGACTTATACAACAGCCCTTGCACTTTACTCCGTCTTCAATTATCTTTGGCATATATGATTCGAAATGCTTATGTCGATACAGAGTGGTTCTTTGGATAATAATCCAACCGGTCTCTCCACATTAACAACGTTAAACTGGTCAAAACTCCAATAGTCTGTGATTTAACAATCAAAGAAAAACAGGTGTGCAAACAATGATATTATTTCCAGATGGAAATTATATCGATCAATCATCAATTATATATATCTATATATATATATATATTCATATTTTCTATGTTTAGAAAATATACGTTAACGCTGGAAAACATTTCCATAACTTATTTACGTATCACTATTCTTCTACAACTATCAGTCTCTGATTGTAAACTAGTATAAGAACAATTCCCTAAGTACCAATCCCGAAGGTCGAAACCAACATCAGATAGACACTTAGGAAACCATTCAACTTAACCGGTCTCCAGTCAATTTCTGATTTAGCTTAACTCCATTTCTTAACTCCTTATACATTCCCTTTTCTAATTCATATTTCCAATTTCAATATTTGATTACGTTTCTGATCCTATTTGGAAAACATTTCCAATCCTTCTTTACTTGGATTTAAACAGATGTTTAATTCAACATCGCGACGACAACTCAAACCACTATACTTATTTACTAAATTCACTGAACCACTTTCACTCTCGAACCTTAACTATTTCTGAATTAAAAACGCAGTCAATCAAGTTGGGGTATAGCTATCACTCAGACTGAACCACTTTTCAAATCTCGAAATATATAAGATTCATCTTTTAACGCTTTAACACTTCCTTATGTAACTCTCATTCGAATAAATCTCTATTCGATAACTCCTCCCTTCGAATAACTATATTTGATAATCTCTCTTACGAATAACTAGATTCGAAAACCTTTCTTCGAGTAAACTAAATTTGATTAACTCTATTTATTTAACCCTAATCGATTAACTCTTTTTACTTAACTCCTTACTTAACTCCTTTCGAATAACTAATTCGATAACTCCTTTCGAATAACTAATTCGATAACTCCTTTCGATTAAACTATAATCGATAACTCCTTTCGAATAACTAATTCGATAACTCCTTTCGATTAAACTATAATCGATAACTCCTTTCGATTAACTAATTCGATAACTTCTTTCGAATAACTAATTTGATAACTCCTTTCGATTAACTCATTCAATAACTCTTATGTGTTTAATTCTATTCGAATAACTAATTCGAATAACTCTTATTTATTTAACTCTATTCGAATAACTAATTCGAATAACTCTTCTCTCGAATACACTATATTTGATAACTCTACTTCGAATAAGTGATATTTGATAACTCTACTTCGATTAACTCCATTTGAATAACTCTAACCGATTAACTCTAACTGGTCAACCGTAACTGATTAACTCAAATTAATTCACTCTATTCGATTAATTCTTATCGAATAACTAATATTCGATTAACTCATTTCGATTTACTCTTTTCGATTTACTCTTTCGGATTAACTCCTTTGATTAATTCCTGTTCTATTTGTTTACTTAACAAATAACTATTCCTTTTTCAATTCTATTTATTTAACAAATAAATATTTCTTTTATCTTTTCTATTTATTTAACAAAAAAATAATCCTTTATCTTTCCTATTTATTTAACAAATAAATATTTCCTTTTAACTTTACTTAAGTTCTAAATAAATATCTCCTTTAAAATCTTTTATTTATTGTCTAAATAAATAACTCCTTTAAATCTTTTATTTATTTGCTTTATAAATAACTCCTTTCAATTCTACATGTAAATGTGTACAAATATTTCTCTTTTAAATTCTATTTGTAATTGTTTTACAAATATCCCTCTTTCTATTTTATTTGTAAATGGTTTACAAATAATTTCTCCTCCTACTTGGTTTACACATCTCTTCCTTTTTTCTTTGTTTTACAAATATATTTCCTTTATCCTTATTTGGCTTTCCAAATATTTCCTTCTTATCCTATCATATTTATTTACTAAATAAATATCTCTTAATATCTTATTCCCAAAATATTTCCTTTAACTCTATTTCCTATTTATAAATATTCCATTTATAAATATTTCCTTTTTATAAAATCTTCTTTGATTTTATAAATAATTTCCCTTTTATAAAATCCTTTGATTTTATAAATAAATTTGTTTTCAATATTCACTTTGAGAATTCCCTTTTCACATTCCAGTATTTTTCATGGTATTTAAAATACCAAATAACAATGATCAATATCGTTCAAACACATATAATCGACAACAGTTGTATATCACATCATATATTTCAGTATATGAAAAACAATAAAATAACTGTTGAGGAACCCAGTTGGATTCCTCCGACCTGTCTCCCTACATCCACAGATGTTACACAATATAATCAACATCACTTTCAGTTCGATATGAAATATTCTATTAATAGAATCAATATATATAACTATCTAACTGTTTATATATATATATATATATATATATATATATATATATATAATTTCACTAACTGACTAGCAGTTCAATCAAACAGTCAACAAACAGTCAATCAGCCAATATTTAACAATTCTAAAAATACAACATGAAACTATAAACTGTTCAGAGTTAGTGAGATTTACTCACTTTGGATGTTCATCGTTAAAGAACGATAAACTGTGGTTTGATCTGAATCAAACAATTTATTTTGCCATAAATTCAGATGAGCTCTGATGGGCTTCCAGTCAGTTCCATGGTGTTTCTCCCGTCCATACGATCCCAATGGATCTTGTTTCGCTGAATTTTGATACCGTATGAGAAAGATACGATTATTTAAAGTTAGCATACTATTTTATTTTTAAAAGAAACTTAACTATTTACTTATTGGGCTTACTTTCTATTTCCTGGCCCAACTCCCTTGAATTAAACCCAAGCCCACCCACACAAACTCTTTCTTCCCAGAACCATTTTAGTGCTCCAGTATTTCACCCAAAATGGTTGATCCTTTTCTCCCTTACAACCTTCCATCCACTTCACCGTTTAACCACCAACCAACACCGATGATCTTATCTACTTCTGAGCTTCCTCCTCCACCCATCTGAATCGAACTCGGCCCCCCTCTCTTCCGTCATGACCTCGAAATTTCAGCTCGGCTACAGGTGCAAAGATCGACAATTTTCCTCACCGGATTCACCCAAAAAAACACGTGGACTCCATTTTGATCGCTGAATCCAAAAACGAACTTGATTCGATAAAAAACTTCTTATATCTCGCTAAAGAACCAAACCCTAGTTCGTTGGAACTTTTGGGCGCGACAAGGACAAGGTTCGAGCTTCCTAAGACCAATACCAGATTGAAGTGCTTGGCACAAGAAGATCAATAAAGTGGATTTCAGGATTTTAGAATTTTTATTTGTTTTTTATTTGAATTTCCTTTGAGGATTTTGTTCACCATTTTCTTTCTGTATAAACGAAAGCAACGACGGAAATTTGGAAGTAGGAACTAGGTTTATAATGGTGGAGGGCTTATTTATAGGGTAGCAAAATATCTAGATATTTTTTATTAATATTTTAATATTTTATTTTAATCCTTTATATTTGTTTATGACTTCTAAAAATCCGTGTGATCACACACGATACCTAAAAATCACGAATCTGGACATGCAGCTGGAGTTCGACATTACGATCCCAACAAAACTGGTTTCATCTAATTCTGACTTCGTATGCTCACACAGCGTATTTCTAACCGTCAAAATACTGACTGTTTTCCACTCTAATCCGTACGGCCACACAGTGACCCCTAAAATCACGGATCATGGAATCTAATAATAATTTGATGTTGTTGATCCAACAAAATTAGTTTCGTCGAATTCCGACTTCGTTTGCAAAAATGTCTTATTTTTACAACTCTGAATGACCCTTTAAATATATAATTATATTTAAATATAATTAAATTAAATATAAATTAATATATATTATTGTATATATTCATAGTGGAATACCATATAGCTCTAGAATATTCATATACGAATTTCTAACTTGATATTCACTTCTGGGTCAACCTGATATTCAATTTATATTGAAATTCCCTTTTAAAATATAAATAATTCCTTTATAAATTATGAAGGAATTCCACAGCGACTTTTCTAAAATTTGAATTGGACGTAAATCAAAATCTACACGACGAAATCCCGATTTTTCTCTCCTACTAGAAAGATATACTCCACCAGCTTCACACGTTTCTTATTTCACAGAAATCCGGCTTAAAACGAATCCTGTACATTCAGTTGAAGTTCGACTCGCCAATTTACGAACTGCAGCGCCATTTCGAGCTCGATTTTAATTATATTATAACTCTACGTTCAAACTGTCGTTTATATAATATATTCATTATTCAAATTCAACTCCAAGCTGAATTAAATATCACAAATGATCCTGTTCACACCATATCGTCATTTCAGCCAATTCTTGTTATTTTAGAATTAAATATATTATTTAATTTATTCTTTTAATTAAATATTCACCATTATTTAATTTGACGACCATTAAATCCTTTAATTCGCTATTTAAATAATTAAATTAATTAATTATTATATCGTTGAAAATGCGGATCATTACAATAATAGTATGTAATTATTCATATTTAATGATTAATAAATCTAATTAACAACAAATATTAAATAATTAATAAAACTTTCATAATAATTACTAAATAATTAACTATTAGTAGTTACATAATAATTAAGATTACAATTCGATATAATTATTATTTGATAATAAAACTGTTCAAGACTCATAATTATTAACTATTAGTAGTTACATAATAATGAACTATTATAACTAAATAATTAAATATTAGTAGTTACATAATAATTAAGATTACAATTCGATATAATTACTAAATTGTAACTTTTATATTCATTCGATAGTCTGGATCAAGACTCATAAAACTGTTCAAGACTCAACTTTAAGTCATATTAAGCAAGTTTTGGCTCCAAACGTAAAATTTCGGCTCCAAATGTGTACTAAACAAGTTTTGGCTCCAAGCGTCAAATTTTTGGCTCCAAACGTCAAATTTTTGGCTTCGTTAACTTAAATCTTCGGCACTAGCTTATACTACTGTATCTAGAATTTTCGCTGCAATGTTCCTCAAACCAGATCCCTAAATTCATTTGCAAACCCACGAGATAATTCCACAATCAATTTCCCCAACCTCTTCCCTAAATTCGAACTCGGAATCGAAGAGAAACCTGCCAATTTGAACTCGAAAGAGCTCGGATGATGGTACTCAATCGATGGATAGAGGAATGATGTCACCCATGGAAGTATCGGCTGGATCCCAGCTGGATTCGCCATCGAATAGACCAGGTAAGATTTAGTTATGGATAGAAGAATGATGTCGCCCATGGAAGTATGTTCATGATGTCTCACTGATACGTGATGTCCTGTTTTAGTATATTTCAGTCAGATATTTTATTTTCAGTCGATCCTGTCTATTCACTTAGATGCGTGTGTGATAACATAACTATTAAGTGTTTATTCTCTTTTCAATCAGCTTATACCATGGCATTGTTTGTACTTCGTATTACTAAGTAGGCAAGTACATAATGCAGGTTAGTGGCAATTGATTTGATAAGTCTATTGCACTGCATAATTTCTATTGAAACTTAATCCATTTGAAAATAGGAATAAGTAAGAAAAGGAACATCAGTCATACTGAGTCTATATTTACCCTGTTAAAAAAATTGGTTGCTTGGATTGCATCTTTAGTACAATTTGAAAATTACTAGTAAGAAAATAGAAACTAATTAAGTTGAAATATTATAAATAGCATAGAGAAAGTGAAAAATCATAGTGAATATATAAGTTACTGTAATACTGAATAAGCTTAATATCATCGCTTCCACCATCTCAAACTGGTTGGTAGAACAATTATGGATTTAACTTTTCTTTAGGACAAATGCTATGACGTTCACTGTGAACTTTTTGAAAATGTAAACAATGATCTTACTTGCTTAAAAACTCCTTTTCAGAAGTTAAACATTTGGCAAATATGTGTTATTGAATTTCTCCTCCTAATTGTAACAAGAGGACAGACAATGTAGTTGATCATCATCAAAGTTCCTGCTATGAAGATAATTTAAAACCTCTGTTATGTTTTGATTTTCTTTTACTTCCACTTGAAGAGGCATGGTTTATTTTGTCTTACAAAGCTTGGTCTCCAAGGTTGAACTTCGTACTTAGGTGGTTTTATCATTATAAATAAGAATTATTGTTGTAACCGTGCTAATAACCATACTCTTTCCAGTTGAATGCATGTAAACAAAACAATAATATATAAAGATTATATGCAATCAAATAGCAATTTCCTCCAACAATGCTACTATCTTATAACCCTTCTAGCAACAAAGGCGGTAGGAGTGTTTTTCACCTCTTAGTTGCTTTAGGGCCTGAACTCAAATAGCGCATTAGTTCCTGCTAATTTGTGAAATATATTATTAACCTTCAGAAATCCATTCCCCTATGCAGAATAATATATATAATTTTTGCATTTTAAAAAAGCTATTGATGTATAGTTAGCATGTTCGTGTATAAGTTAGACAGGTGTAAAACAAAAATAAAAGAAATAACTTGAAGGCTTTGAACACAATTTGTATACAAATAATTGTAACTTGTAATAGCTGTTGTATAATGGTCTATAATAGGTGCACATTACCCGCTTATAGATGCTTAACATTTCATAAACCCCATAACCAATTCTTAGTTGTTAGTAGGTTAGCTAGTGATCTAGTACGGTCTGGTATGTTGATGATGCCTCATTGACACTTATTGTTCTTTTCTATTATATTGCAAGCAGATTTCTTGTCTTCGATAGATTTATTGCCCAATTCACTTAGATATGCATGGATGTAACATTCCTGCCTGCCTTGATTTTACTTTGCTAGCAAATATTGAGTTGCGGGTTTTGCTGGAAAGGAAATCTTGTTACTCTTATAAGTTTACCTTTTTTCTAGCTATTATTTCTGTCACTAATGCTAATAATATCAATTTCCTTTGCTTTAATTATAACTTTAGATTAACTTTAGACAATTAGGGACTATGAGCTACACAATGAATGAATGGAAAAGATTTAGTTATGAAGATGAATAAGAAGTAGGGGAGATGCATAACTGCATAAGGCAAGATGCCGATGAGTATAAGAGGCTTATGATTCTGTTGGAACAAAGTGCATTTCGTTCAAATATCTTTTATTACATATTTTCTTCCTTCTCAGATCCATTGTTAATGATATTAAATTTACTAGTTATATTTAGTTTATCTAGTGGCTTTGGTGCGACAGAGAGAATGTAACCATTCAGAGAATAGGAAGCTTCAAAATACATCAAATTGGGAAAGCCACGGTGATGTTTGGGACATTTGATAAAATGCAAGAACCTGGCTTATTTGCGGTAAGCATCTGAAGCTCATTTCCTAAATCTTGATCAATAAATGTTAACATTTCTCAGCCCTCTACTAGGTATGTGAATTCAGTTTAATGCAGATTATGTATAATAATGGATGTATGATTTACATCATATACTCTATTGAATAAATTAGACTTCTAAACATGTTTTTCTCTGGTCTCAGCAAAATATGGCATTAGAGAAATATAAACAAATTACTCCTGAAGCACCAATGGAGGACGAAGAGCATGCAGTGTATGGCGGTGAAATCCACAAAGAGACTACTTACATACATGGGCACTGATGTAGATATGGAGAACCATCCTGACAATGACACCATTAAGATGCAGGAGCTCGATGAGATGAAAAAGAGACTAAGGAGATTACCATGTTCCAGATGTTTCCAATGCAACAACACAAGCTACTAAGGAGGAGCATGATTCTTGATTATAGTATATGTATGATAGAGTAGAAATATGATTAGGAAATACTCTATTCGAAAAAAATGTGTTGTGTGAAAGAAGAAATTGTTATACATGAATGGTTTATGAAAATTGTAGAAATTTTTGTTGTAATTGTTTGTACTATTAAAACTTTGTTAAAATAAAATTTTTATTTGTTTATTTCATTTTGTGATATATACTATTGCTAAAATGAATACATTAAATATGTGATATCTATAAGCTATAATATTATTATTATTTTTATAGATTTATGGATCTATTGCAACAGGCATACACTGTTGCAACAGCAAAAGCTTGTTGCAAAAAAGTATACTGCAACATCTTATTGCAACAGTCAGTAAATGTTGCAGACTTTTTGCAACTTCGGCTACACCAATAGGCGCAAGCCTGTTGCAATAGGTCTACTGCAACAGGTATCGCCTGTTGCGAGAAGTGTTTTTTGTTGTAATGCACACAGGCATTATTTGGTAAATATGATTTCCATAACTCATAACATAGTTTTATTATATTTTTTGATACAAAAGGTAGCCTAAACAGTAATTAGTCCATTTTTAATCGTGAAGGAGTAGTTAGAGAAGTAAACTAAATAAAAAATGATTTTGTATGTATGGTAGTGAACAAATATTTCGAAGAGCTCAATAATAAGAATACGCAATCGTACCACCATTTATAACGAAAGGCTTTTTTGGAAGAAATTTATGAGTTAAACTTAACGAACCAAGCATACAGTTAGAATGAAAAAGTATTATTGTCATCTTATAAAAAGATGTATTCAAACTATATGTGCAAATGATAATGTCTTTAACATAATATGCATGTAGTGAAGATATATTTCAAAGAGCTCATTAAGAATAGTGTGCAGCAGTAAAATTGTTTAGCATATAAGTTTTTTAGATGAAACATTTGAATTAAACATGAATAAACAATTAGCATGAGAAGGTGCTGGTGTCATCTTGAAGTTGTATCCGCAAATGATTAGAACTTAAACATAATATTATGAATGATAATATAAATTACTACACATCTAATAGTATTACATAGTATGAAGTATTTCTGTTGACTCCGTTCCCTTTCATAATAGAAAAATAGATGGGAGATGCATGAATTTCAATCAGTTGTGTTTCAATTAGTTTCGATGAATAGCTAAAACACGTATTCATGTGGAACTCCTAAATAAATAAATAAAGAGTCAATAATTTGAATAAGATTTGCATTTATTATTAACGATAGTCATCAAATTATATACCAAGTTTGCAGCAAAAGTAGCGGTATAGCAATCTAAATCATGCAGTAACAGGAAGCAAAAGAGGTGATCAAGGTTTGTGTGCGCAATACTAGGTGTATTTGTGAGAGTTATGAAGTATACACGAAACCAAATAAAACCTACATGGATTACATACGAAGAGAAAAGAAATTATACCTTGTTTCACAGCAAGTTCATTGCATGCCTGTAGAGATAAATGTTCTTTTGGTCCGGCAGTGATAGGAGAACACCAAAGATGGCTGAATTGGATACCTACTGCATAACCTGTTAGCAACAAACAATTTCAAATGGGTTAAAAAAAGGATGATGACAAATTAACGTTGAAATTATTGCACGGCCATGTGAAGTCAAGCAAATACAAAGAGGAAGAGGGTTTATCCGACTCAGTGCCCTACCTCCGGTGATAAATAGAAATTAATCCACATAACTGAAGAGTGGAATCTCACTGTCGGTGCAAGTGTGAGGAGGAAAGACGTTTTACGGTTTGATACCAAATTAAGTCAAACTACTGTAAGGGATCGTCTTGCTTGCGAACAACCTGGGTGGAGTGGTAGAAGTGCGTGGGGAAGAAAGGAATAGGTTAAGAAGGATAAGTAGGTCAAATGATGTCACAACATCGACCGATTTGATGATGGGGGACATTATAGTAGTGAAATCAAGAGGTGTAAAGATCGATTTGGGGTTTGAGTTTAAGACGAAAAAAGGAGATAACACGGCGAGAAAGGAATAGATGTAATTGGGGATTCAGTGCGACATTGCAGATTTTGAAAATAATAACGAGGAAGAAAGTTACGGGTGAAAATAATGGGGAAGAAAGTTACGAACGAAAAGGGACAGAAGTCGGCACCTAAACGCGTTGGATTCCGCTTTCCAGTATAAGTAATAGATAGATGGCAAATTCTATTCACACCCCTTCCTTTGCCTTTCTCACCCCATCATTTTAAAAAAATGACTTACACCCCATTATTTTCCTTTCTCACCCCAATTTACTCCAAAAATGTCCTTAATTCATTTTCTTTGTTTTTAGTGCAAACGTTATTCGTTGTTCAATGTAATTCAACGAACTTGATTAGGAATAATTCCTAGTACAATACGCATTTTGAATGTAACAATTCCAAACTACATATGAACTAGATTGTTACTATGTCTGTTTTATGATTAAAAAAACCATACAAAAATATACGTAAACTGATGAACGAAAAAGTACGAAACTTAATGTTTCTTCTTTGCAATTGCTATTTTTTGATTCATATATATCATCCACTTCAAAAGAATTACTTTTATTTTTATTTGTTTACATAAAATAAAAGAAAGTTTTGATAATACATGAAACATGTGATGAATGAAGGAACGTGAATAGATGCTCAATACATTTCAGTTAATTAATATAAGGGTAAAAAGGTCATTGAGTTTTAAAATAAACCATTGGGGTGTGAAAGGCAAATAAAGGGGTGGATAGAATTGGCCTAGATAGATATGCATGCCGTGGTTCAGATTTTAGTTGTCATTATAGCTTTCAAATGGGTATTATGGAAAAAAGCATGCGATGAATCGGTAGAGTATATATGGCTATAAATCAATAGTTTAGTTTGGATACCTTGCAAGCAATGAGGCTTGCATACTCTCAAATTAATACCCATGTAAGTAGTATCTAAAATTTCACCATTGGTAATTAATCACCTTGGCTGTTGAAGCATTTCATTACATTATTACTGTAAAACATCAGGTTGAGATGAGCAAATGCAACTTAAATTACAACTTGTTTTTCTTCTTTTTTGAAAAAAAGTATGGTTATCTAGTGTACGCCAATATGTTAGTTATGAAAATGAAATCTTATATTTTTTTTTTGTAGATTTTATGTCTTCAATGACCAGAATTATGTACACCTTCCTACTTGACCCTTCTGTCTTAACTTCTTATTGATGCATTCTCTTCGTTAATGATGCCATGTCAGTGTGTTACTTTTGTAGGAAGTTCAATTTTGAATGATGCATTCTCTTTATAGCATTGTTGCAACTTATTCAAAGAAATTGTCCTTCTAATTAGTTCCATGCATCATTTTGATTTTTTGGTTTTATTGTTCCATTGTTTAAATGCTTTTGCAGACTGCCGAACGTGTGCAACATCTTGATAACTAGGGCGATAATAGCATGGTTGTTGCCAAGCTCCATAATCAATACATCAATAGATACTGAATGTGATGACTCAAATCAGACTGTAAGTAGTTTTACATGCAAAGTCAATAAAGGGAAGTTTGATTTGCTGTATATGTATTTTCATTTGATTTCAGCTGAATAATGGTATGTATAGTATTGCTTTTCTCCTAATTGTTCAGTGTTACTCGAGAGGGAGGAGAGGCATACAGAGTAAGGTCTATCAACCTTGTCTCCCAAAAATTTTGATATTTTAATTTCATAAAAGTTATAAACTATTTGTATTATTAGTTCTAGTATATTAATATTAGATTTAACGCACAACTATTTTGATGTTTGTATCTAAAAAAGAACTGTTAAAAAGTCATCTTAATGTTGTACTGTCTAATAAACTTAACTTGCCCATATGAAATAGTTATATGCTGTGAAGTTGAGTTACATATCTTTTTGTATCCATTATTTGTTGTATCGTCTAATAATCCTACCTCTTGTACCTTTTTGTATCCATTATTTGTTGTAATGAAAAAGTGTTACAGATCACTTTTTTATTTATTTAAAAAAAATGTATTTACCTACTAATGGTACTCATCTATTGTATTAATCCATTGATTTATTTCAGTATGCCTCTAATGAAATTTATTTTGAACAGGTATGATAGAGTTTCGCGTTCGTTTGCTCCTTCGCTGTCGTCATCTTCATAAGCTGGTTAGGTATGTTCGTTGGACTTATTTTGATGTAAATATGATGCTATGTGATTTTGGTATGGTTATGGATGATATGTGTTTGTATATAGGATAATGTTAGCATGGTTTGAATACTTTTTGTTGTTCATAATTCAGCTTTGTGTATATGTATCGATTAAGGATTATGAAGGATTAATATAATACATTGATTATGAGATGTGTGTGTTGATCTTAATTCTGCTATATTTACATTCGGATTGTGTATTGAATGGAACACAAATTATGTGTGCGATGAGTATATATGTATATGAATATACATACACACACACACACACACACATATATATATATATATATATATAGGCAGATCAGAAGGGGAATAACAACGGATTACCAACAAAAGAAAAGGAAGTTTAAGTTTACCTCAACTTAATTTCATCGCTAATCCCTTGGCAATTAGTAAGGACTTACCAATGCCTATTATAAATAATAATTTATCATAAATTAATTATCCATCGGAAAATAGTCGGTATATAAATTAAACTTAAATTAATAAATAAAATTTTATTTTTATTATATAATTAGTAAAATGACGGAAAACTGTCGGAAAACTCATGCTAAACTCTATCACAAAAATCGAACACAGATACCGTCATGGTTTTTACCAACCACAGCATTATGTAGGAAATCTGTCGCTAAGGCCTAATTAGCGACGTATTAGAAGCGGATACTGCCACTGCTATATGCAGTTTTTCTTGTAGTGTTCGAGTTAACAAAGCCGAAGACACAGATGGGAAGGAGGAACTACAGTTGAGAGAATTATAAAGTTTGTTATTTTATTCAGTAAGAAATTGTTTTTCATTGATATAAAATAGAACAGAAAGACCTGATATATATACAAGTGAATGTAACGGTAAAATACATTATTTCGGGTAAGTAAAATATGACTATGGCAATGTGACGTGGCTCAGTATAGGACAAACTTAGCCATAATTAAATGTTTTGCTGACTCATCGTTATATTCCAGAATTCACCATCTTTCCTTTTATTTCCCCCCTTCAAACCTAGGGTTGGCCATGTCAAACCCTAGTTTGCTTCTGATCTTTTCTCCATTCACTTCGTACTTGACTTAAGTGTGCTGGATCCGAACTATGAGCCTCAATTGGGTCTTCCTCCCTTGTCATTCGAACTGCAGCTTTAATATTTGGCTTCAAGCTGTCGATTTGAAGTTCTAGCTGCTGGTTAGCTACACTTGATGTTGATTTTGTGTCGATTGGCCTGATATTCAGGGCGTCGCGTAGTCTGGTAAAGTTTTTAGTTGAGAGAGTCTTGGTAAGTATGTCTGCTTTTTGATGGTAAGACAGTATGTAATTTACTTGTAGCTTTTCCTCCTTTACTTGCTCTTGAACGAAGTGAATGTCGATTTCTATGTGTTTAGTTCGTGCTTGCTGAACAGGATTAGCTGTCACGTATATCAGGCTTTGATTATCACACCAGATTATTGCTTTTTGATTGTTTAATAGATTTAGCTCCTTTAATATTGATTGCAGCCATATTATTTCTGATGTAGCGTTGGCAATGCTCCTGTACTCCGCTTCCGCACTTGATTTTGAAATTGTTGGTTGCTTTTTCGATGTCCATGATACTAGATTGTCTCCTATATAGATACAGTACCCTGTTACCGATCTTCTATCATCGGGATCTGCTGCCCAGTCTGATTCATTGAATCCTGTGATATTTAACTCTTTTCCTCCTTTTATTGTTAATCCATAATGTATAGTCCCCTTTAAATATATCAGTATTCGTTTTATTGCTTTCCAGTGCTCGACCCTTGGATCCAGCAAAAATTGTGAAACTTTGTTAACACTGAATGAAATGTCTGGTCGTGTTATGGTTGCATATTGCAATGCTTCCACAACACTTATATACTCCTTTATATTATTTATAGATTCTCCCCTATTTTTAGAGAGATGCTGACTAGATATCATGGGTGTTGGTTGAGGTTTTGCTTCATGCATATCAGTCTTTATCAGGAGTTCAGTTATGTACTTCTTTTGACTAAGAACCATTTCTATTTTTGATCTTCTTTGGGCTTCTATTCCTAGAAAATATGACAGACTGCCAAGATCCTTTATTGAGAACTGCTCATTTAGATACTGAGTCAGTTGCTTTAGCTCACCGTCATTGTTCCCTATTACAATTAAGTCGTCAATATATATTAGTACATATGTTGTATAGTAATTATTTGATTTGATGAATAATGAAGTGCCAGATTTAGTTGGCTGATATCCCTGTGTCACTAGAGTTGATTTTAATTTGTCGAACCATACTCTAGGAGCCTTTTTTAGACCATAATTTGGATTCTGAATGTAGCCCTCTGGTTGTTGCATGTAGATTTCCTCTTTAACACTCCATTGAGAAATGCGTTATTGACGTCTAAGTGCTTTATATTCCATTGTTTGGTGAGAGCAATAGTGAGAATTAGTCTTATGGTAGCTGGTTTGACTACAAGTGAAAAATGTTTCATCGTAGTCAAATCCATATTTTTGTGTATATCCTTTAGCTACCAACCTTGCTTTGTATCTTTGAATAGATCTGTCTGGATTTCTTTTTGTTTTATATGTCCATCTGCATCCAATTAAATTTTTGTTGGTTGGCAGTTGAACAAGTTCCCATGTTTGATTATTCACCAGAGCTTTGTACTCTTCGTCCATGGCTTCTCTCCAGTTTTCATATTATGTAGCTTGCTGGTATGTAACTGGTTCTTCTGAGTTGATAGTTGCTATGAGCAATTTTGGTTTAAAAATACCACTTTTCACCCTGGTTATCATTGGATTCCCAATATTTGTTGGACATTTTGTCTCTGATTGGCTCTCTTGATTGACCGTGGTTGCTGGCATATTGCTTTTGTTTGTACTTCTGATGTCGCTTTCAATATTTTGGCTCTCATTTTCTTCTTGTTGTTGTCTTTCAGGTGAATAGTTGGCGAGGCTGATTGGCTCTTCATTATGGTATTGGGTGTAACTGATCCGGTAGTGCAGATTTGATTGCCTTCAGTAGCCACTGCTTTGCTAGTACCTGCTAGAGAGTCTACATAGTATGGTATGCTAGGTATGCTACTCTTACCTGTGATTACTTTATTTGTTGTTTCAATGTCTGAACTTTTGTATGGAAATACCCCTTCATTAAATAATATATGTATGCTAATGAAAATTCTACCATTTTCATCTATACACCTATATCCTTTTTGCTTTGTAGCATATCCAATAAATGTACATGATTTGGATCTGAAATTTAATTTATTTGTGTTGTATGGTCTTAAGTATGGGAAACATAAACATCCGAAAGTTTTAAGGCTTTGGTAGTCTGGTTTGATATTATATAGTTTTTCAATGGGACTTAAGTCTTTCAACATTGCTGTAGGCATTATATTTATTAAGTACACGGCAGTGTTGAAAGCTTCTGACCAAAATTTTAGTGGCAGCGATGCATGAGCCAATAAAGTTAGTCCAGTCTCCACGATGTGTCTGTGTTTCCATTCTACTAAGCCATTCTATTCAGATGTGTAGGGGCAAGTGGTTCTGTGTATAATTCCCTTAGTTTTGAAGAATTCGCATAGGTTTTTATACTCAGAGCCACCATCAGATTGCAACATTTTAATTTTGGTATTGAACTGATTTTCAACCATATTAGAAAAATTAACAACAGTAGCATAAGTGTCAAATTATGCTTTTAGAAAGTAAATCCAGGTGTACCTAGTGCAAGCATCCACATATGAAATGCAGTACTTGTAGTTAAAGTCGATGCAAACATGGACAGGTCCCCATAGATCAGTAGCTTTCAGTTCAAATGGTTGTGTGTAGTTAGTTAAAGAATTTATAAATGGTAGTTTATGGCTTTTGCCCATTTGACAATAAGTGCAAACATAGGGATAAGATATATCATCAAAAGCAATTTTATTAATCCTAAGAACTGTTTTGACTACGTTTATACTAGGATGATCTAACTTGTAATGCCATTTATCAAAAGTACTTCTATTATTTTCTTCAAGTAGCATGACAAAATTGTAGCAGCTTTTCTCTTTAGTATTGTTGTCTTAACCATCAACTTCAAACTGATACAGTCCATTAATAGTGTTCCCCTGCAATAAAATTTCCTTAGTCAGTATGTCCCTGACTAAGCAATATTTCGGGAAAAATTCAAAGCAAAAATTGTTATCTTTTGCAAATTGTGACACGCTTATCAGATTTTTCTTAATATTGGGTACCCTAAGTAGGTTATTTAAATATAGTTGATTTTTACCATTAATTATAGCATTTCCCGTGTGAGAAATTTTTACGTACTTACCATTACCCAAGCTTATGGTTTGATTGCCTCGATACTCCTTGTTTCCAAGATTAAATTTTCCAAGTTGCCAGTGATGTGATTTTTTTCTCCCGAGTCTGAATACAGTTGTCGTCATGAATGTCTTCTCCTTTGGCTTTGTCATTTTGATTATAAGCTCAGCTGTTATTGTTTTGATTTATCCCTTCTATTTGAGACACATCCATGTTGACATTAGGATTGCTTCCTGTTTGATTATTGTTACCTTGATTTGGTACATAGTTTGAGTTAAATCGAAAGTAGCACTTCACCGCAGTGTGTCCAACTTTCTCTCAAATTTGACATTTAGGTCCGTTGATAGGGCTCCACCTGCCACGTCCTCGTCCACGATTAGAGTAACCACCTCTTTGACTAGTGTTATTGTAACCACCTCTTTGACCAGCGTCGTTGTACCTATTACTTTGATTTCTCCCTCTGTTGCTTGTAGTGATGTTCAGTGAGTATTCACTTTCTGATGGCTTTTTGTTGTTGATTCTTGCTTCGCGAGAGAGTAGTATAGCGCAGACATCGTCCAATGGCGGTGATGCCTTTTGTGATGTTATGATGGCTACTACGGCTTCATGTTCGTCTCCCAGTCCATTTAGTAATGACAATACATGTTCAGCTTGATCTATGTTGCTGCCAGCAGCCTTCAACATATCACATATATTTGGGTGTAGGACATGATTAACAAACTTAAATAAAGGAGAGGATTCTTGTTTTAAAAAGCATGTACAAGGGAGAAGATTGGGTAGAGTTGTGTGCCTCATTTAAATGCATAGATTAACCAAGTTGCATTAAGTTTTGTCGTATAACCATTTTTGCTGAAAGGCAAAGGGGGGAGTCTAATATAGGGATTCTCATAGCAGGTTGGATACATGAAGTTCTTGCGTGAAAATAAGGTTGAATTATGTGATGATGGGCTAAGTTTTGAGCCGAGCGAAAAGAGAAAAAAAGAAAAAAAAGAAAAGGAGAAGGAAAAGAGAACAAGAAAAAGAAACTAATGTTTGGTTTCTTTAAATCATGTTGTAAACACTATTACATTAACTAGGCTAGGAGGTGGTAGGAAGTAGCAAGAAGGTAGGCCTGGGAGTTGTTGTGTAGGAGGAACTAGGCAGAGTGAACTTGGCTGCTTGGGCATAACTGAAAAAAAGTTAGAAACTGAGCTAATAAGTAGCGTGTGCATTTGTTTTATGCATAGAAGTATGCTATGTCTTTATGGGAAGGAAGCATGGATTTGTTGCATTGTTGTGATAGGCCGAAATGGGCCGAAAGTTTTAATTATAAACTTAATAAATTTGCATGAGTTGATTTGAGAAGTAAATGAAAATTTGACTTAGGGAATTATTTCAATGATTTGGTAAATTAATATTATATATAAAATTAAATTCTCATTATATTAGTTGTTCATTAGGATACATTAGTTACTTAATTTAAGAACTAAATCAACCAATGTTAAACATTACTCACTTCCGAAATCTGTTTTAAATAATAAATTAATTTTGGAAATTCTTGATAAGCCAAGATGAAACATTTAAGAAATATTAACAAAATTATACTGCGATGATGGATTGTTAACTTGAAATAATAAAATGTTGACACATTTTATGAAGTTTAGATCATTGTTCTTAGAAGTTTGATTTGAACAAGTAATTTAATTTAAGCAGAAAAGTCATGAGATTAATTAGGAAAAGAATTTCCAAATGAATAATTGTATTTTGATTTCTTGAAGTATAAGTTGACCCTAAATGATACTAACGTTCATCAATTCAAAGAGACAGAATAGGTTTTCAATATGAAACTCGAATACCACTTTGATTCGACTTAGGTGTTCGATTAAATTGAAATCAAATTGAAGACATCTAAAAGTGAGGACTACTGCTACTAATCCTGAGGGTGATTCTAAATGGATGTAGTAGAGTTGGTACCTTCGTTTTTGTTTAGTCCCAGAACGAACTGTATGGACGAATGTTTGATTGTGTATTAACAAATGATCATGTACATTGATTTCCCCAAACGTGCTTCTATTTGGCAGCGGAGAAGACACATTCTTCTAGCTTAACATCTAGAGTATTTTTGTGGACATCAATTAATGATTTGTCAGATCTGCCAATGTGGCATTCAAAGTGAATAATGACGTGATGTTCTAAAAAGGTAATCGTTGCCTCAAGCCTAAACAACTGGAAAATGACTGAAATCGAGCAGGCAGCAGGGTTATATGGGTCATACCCATTAGGGTATATCATCACCTGATCTAGAGAAATCGGTTGTCTGTTTTTTTATGCTTCGGAATAAATTCGGTTGATTAGCTACCAACAGTGGTGATGATATATTCGGCACGCTCAAGCTAAATGAGTGGTCGGTTCTGTGTGGTTGGGTTGCAAGATGTTCTTGTTGAACCCCAGTGTTTCATCTCTAGAGAACACTGATCAAA
Source organism: Allium sativum (assembly GCA_030737875.1). Taxonomy (NCBI): domain Eukaryota; kingdom Viridiplantae; phylum Streptophyta; class Magnoliopsida; order Asparagales; family Amaryllidaceae; genus Allium; species Allium sativum. Next base: position 271,937,241 of record CM060913.1, on the reverse strand, counting down.
AGGTGGCTCCATACCTTATCATGCTGGAAATCTAAACTATAATACGAGCCGTACAGTTTTAGATGTATATCAACTATGTCGGAAAGTGAGATGCAAGCTTTTCGACTATATTCCTATTTAATTACGAACTGATAGACATTATTATAATATCATTAGATTTAGTATAAAAGTGATTTGACTATCATAAGGTAAAAACGCGTGCCACATTTTTTGATGGTCATGTCTTACGAGAATTCCATTCTTTTAAGAAAATATTCTAAATTTAAACAAGTCACCTATATGAAACACACTTTTGTACGACATTCTTGGTTTCACAACTATTTTTAAATAAATTTTTTTACTCACACTAGGCTTATGTATGACCCAAAGTTTATTTTTTTTGTTTTCCTAAAATCTTGGCTACTTATAATACTTATTATGAGTAGTTAAGTGATCCATGATCGGAATCACTATCTACGTAAAAGTTTGGCAGGAGGTCTCTAGAATAACAATTATGCTAGTATATCTATGTAACTCTATGTTATATTATTGTGTGTAAGATGGACAGGTCGTGAGACCATATGTATGTATTATCTATGTGCTGGAAAAAAAAACTCTGGTGAATAATTATCATGATGTCTACAAATTATGTGTTGTATTATATTTTATCTAGTTCCGCTGTGAGATTCTGATGTTTGATTAATTCTATTTTCTATCTTTTTGTTCTATTTTCTTAATAATGACTCAACTTCCGAAATGTTCGAAAGTCAGTTCGTTACACTTAAATCCCGATATTTTGAAGTATTTTGGAAACAACAATATGATTATTGAAAGTAATTATAAATTATTGTTGTGAAATGATTTATAACTTCGAGTGTTTTATGTTAAGCATGAAATGCTTGAGTTAGACCGAGTGTTACAGATTTAAAGACGTCAGACAACGAAGTTAGAGAGTGGTGAAGATGCTCTCTTTGGTTTTATCCATTTGTAAATTATTTTCTATTAAAATCTTGTCTATTTAAACTTCCGCTATATAAAAATATTTTAAACTCTGATATATTGTATAAATTTGTTCCGCTACGAGATATTGTGAAGTATCTTATTCTGTGATTCTGTTTAAACCCTATAAGCGATAATAATTTGTTTTTTTAGACAGTTTCAGTGGTTTAATTATCGACTTGAAACAACCAAAAAGGCAAGTTGTTATAACATCTTTCTCTCGTAGCTCACAAAATACAGGCATTTGGGTCGCAATGTGATACCTAAAAAAGCATTCCAACAATCACAATAAATCAAATAACACAATAAAAAAATACTGTACAACAACACAAACAATGACACAGACACTAAACAAACAGTAAACAACCCCAAAAGCACCCAGCATCCAAACAAGGTCGATCCTAAGGAACAAACCAGCCACACAAACAAACAACCAACCAACCAAAGAGCACAAGCTTATGAATCCTAACAAGCACTCAGAGAAAAAGATGAGAAGGAGCGAGTCCAAATTCGCATCCTCTGACACTCTTAACCCCCGGGAACCAAAAGCCAAAGCCAAACCCACTTCCAGTTAACCAACCCACACTTAAATATATAAAAAATCTACTAATAGAAATCATTTACATAAACAATAAGGTATTTGAGCCACTAAGTTTTAGTCTTTTTAGTTTTTCTTTAAATGATATTATAAAGTACATTAGCATGCATGTATTGCAACATCTATATTATATAAAAGGACGCTATATATGATAACGAAAAGTATTATCTACCTTGAATCATTGAACCTCAAGGTTTCATAACATAATGTCTCTTAACAGTAATTTTTGGAGAACTTCACTAAAATTTATTAGCACAAAATTCAAGTTTATTCATCCCCTAACCTCTTGCCCTTCGTCCTCTCATATTTTTGTTTACGATCTTTTCAAACAATCATGAATAGCTTTGTATAATATAAACCACTTCTTTATTGACTGATTTTTTTAAATAATTATTTAAAGATTGTAAATTAATTAAATGATTGAAGACATTTTTTGGGCCATACGATCGAATTTTAAGACTCAATGTCACTTTCCTTGAGTACTAATTGACGTAGCGAATCAAATGAATATAAATATCGTTATAATTGAAATCATGGTATTTATACGATTTACATTTTGCTATACATACCATTTCAATATGTATTACAATATATGTTTTCAAGAATGTGCGTGTGTTCGGTTTCAAATGGATCACGATCGATGACTTGTGCTTCTTGGATAAGGATTTTATTGTGAAACGTGTGGTTGAAGAAGTTTTGAACTCTGATAACTTGATTTTCAAAACAGCCTAAAAATATTTAAAATTATCATCTTGAAGACATATCTCAGATAGCTACTTTAACGTGCATACTTTGTTACTTCTAAATACGACACTTAATACAACATATATATTCGTGTGTCGACTATTCAATTGTTGCTAAGACAGATCGATTAGGATGAATAAAGGAAAATATACAGAACAAAATATAATGATCAATATATAATATAAAATATGATGTTTACATAAATGAAAATTATCATATATATATATATATATATATATATATATGAGTACTACCCTATACATGTATTTGGAAGGTTACAACAATATATTCTCATAAGTGCAAATAAATACATCATAACCATGCAACAAAGAAATAGTAGTAGTATGTGAATACGTCGTCGGCATCCTTTTCATCTAATAAAAACTCTAAAGGTTCTAGCTAATATGGAAACATGCTCTTGCTGACCCAGTTTTTATAATAAAATAACATTTGGGTTAGTCTGGTAAACCTACATGAGAAAAATTGAATCATAAGAAATTTGATTTATTAACGTAGAAAACCTTTTGAAATAAATCATATATTGTACAACTACGCTGCATGTAAAAAGAGATGAGATTTTACCTAATGATAACCAAAAAATATAAAATCCTACGATATTATAGTAATGTATACAAGTCCATAAAAATATATAGAAATTAGTTCAAATTCTTGAATCTCATGTTTCACCTTGTATTTATATTTATAATTTTATTAAGTTTTTTATATTTATACTATTGATTGTAAAAGATCTCATTCGAATAATGATATCCATGACACGAGAGTCTGAAATCAAAATTGAATATTACATAGAACCAATTAATAATATGGAAATACAAAATCAATTTTTTAAATAATATGGAATTGATTCAAGATATGATAACGTGAAATCAAAATTTGAAATGATTCGACTTGACATGAAATATGATGTCTTACCGAAATACAAAAAGACTATGATGTGTAAAATGACAATTGGTTGGATTGGGGCCGGATATTGGCATACCGTTACCATATTAACAACTATGTATGTAGATAATATTCCGAAATGAAGTTTTTGAATTGACGAAAGTTTACTGGAATGAAGTAAGTAAATGACGATGAATAGCCTTGACAAGTGTGTCAAATTAAAATGACTAAAACATGAGCCTATGTCTAGACATCAAGGTCAGCTACCTCTAGTGGGCACATCTCTTGGTGTAACTCATTTGACTTGTGATTCAATTGGTACACCTTATTTGATTTAGGGATGTTGTACATGGTCGACTGGTATAGGTTATGACAGACCATAAAGGGTAAATTAGTAGAATCCTAACATGGGCATTTCCTTACATGCACTACAACAAAACAATATTTTTACAACAAGCATTGCCCGTTGTAATATGGGTTTCACAACGGGCATGTGCTCGTTGTACTAGACTACATTGTAATAGGCGACATTTTACAATGGACAGAAAATATTCTCAAAAACCGTTGTAATACACCTTTTTACAATGGTCATTGATCATTGTAACAGTCTCTGTGACAACGATTAATGCCCATTGTAAAATGTTGACACTTATAAGGGGATCTGACTGTTGTATTTTTGCGAGAATTAAAATATTTAACTTAGAATTTTAACTTCGAATAGATATTTTATTTAAACAAATATTTTGTTACACTTTTGAATAGTACACCGTTATGTTTCTCTCTGTTACACAATTACTATACAAAATACTCATTTTACAAGCATTGCCTCACTACATTCACTCAATTACACTCACTTACCCTCACACTCAATGTCTTCATCTTCAGTAATTGATCTAGAATTTGTCAAACCATTTGTTGTACCTTCAAAAATGAATAATGCAATAAACTAGAAAAAAAACAATTTAATTCATAAATATAAATTTAATTAAAAAATATGATCGCCTCGGTTATTTGAGTTGTTTCTCATCATTTTCTAGACAAGATTAGATATATGTATATATGTACTCAACCCTAAAAGCCCAAACTGAATTGTTGTATTTTAGGATTTGTAACCGCTTACTTCAGTTTTTGATTGAGTTTGAGATATTTTATTCACACAATTGCATAAATATGTAGTTTTTTTACTACCAAAAATTCAACTTACACAGCTATTTCAACTACAGATATTTGTTGAAGACAAAGAAAATGGGACTAAAGTGCATAGCAAATTGGGAAGAGCAAATAAGGGCAAGGCATTGACCTTGTGGCTTTTCAAATTGATTAACCTAACAATAACCCAATATCTCAAAATTTCAAACATAGAATCAACATTTTATTTTGTAATATATGCATGAATAAGTGAAACAGAGTACTAAACAATGATGCCTTTCAAATTATTAGGCGCTAACAAGGGACGATATCATAATCAAGATAGAAAGCATATAATACTACAAGGTGTTTGGAACTCAAATTAGAGCATAGGGCTTGCAAATATATTAGATAACACCTAGGTAGTGCCTTGGACAATATATAGTTTATAACATCAAATAATGCTCTGGGCACATTCGTATGACCATTTATGAATTTATGATTACCAAATATTATAATCATCCTTAACTTTTTTCAATAAATGATCGACTGTGATATGAATTCTCATTTGCAATGGTTTTCTATCTTGAGTCAATTTCGGTTAATAGTTTTGTGTAACGACCTAGATTTTTAGCCATTTAATTTATTATAAATGTTGTATTGAAATTTATAAAAGGATTTTTATAACAAATTTATTAATAAAACGATGTTTTAACGTATAATTTATAATTTAATTATAAACGAGCTCGTAACATCGCGATAGTTCGTAATTTAACGTTTTGAACTTCAATAAGATCGAATATATAAGTCGGATTTCTTTGAAACAAGAAACATTCAAATCTATTTGATTATATTTTCTAATGAAAGTGAAAAATCGAGATTTTGTCTTATAGATTGTAAGTTATGTCCAAATCAAATTTTTAGAAAGTCGCTATGGAATCGTTTATAAATCGTAGCGATTTATTTAATAAAATTAATGGATTTTAAATAGACTGTTTATCGTTTTAACTTAAAAATGGAGATACCGAGTTTAAAATCCAAAATAGATAATTATTTTAAGACTTTTAAGACGTATTTTTATTTTTGATTTATGGAATTTTATTGTAATTTTTAAATGGAAAAATAAACAACTATTTCGTTTAATGTATTTTATGCTCTATATTAGCATTTTTAAATTTCACGATGAATATTATCTTGTCTATTTTATTATAGTACTGGGATCGTAACGCACTGCTCAACACAATGGTATTTTTATTTTGGGCGCTAGCAGCTCATCTATGAACAAAATTTTACGCGCTATGTAAAACTAATAACATATATAAATGGCATGTCCCATGTTGCCCTTAGTATTCTCCGCACATGCATACGTTGTACAGAATGCTCGCACATACCTAACATTACAACCTTCTGAAAACCTACACTACAACAAAAACACTATATTGCAACTTTAATTTTATAACTGTGCGAAAATCACAGTTGTAGTAAATGTTTTTTACAACTGTGCAAAAAGCACTGTTGTAATAACGATTTTTTACAACTATCAGCTCTCTAAAGTTGTAATAAACATTTATATCACAACTTTTCATTTTATTAGTTGTAATAGATGCCTACTACAAACTTCATGTTTATAATATCTATATTTAATAACTAATTATATTAATATTTAATAATAATAATTAATAATAAACTTTTGGGAATCAATAATATTTATCAATTATTATTAAATAATTAATAAGTAATAAGTAGTAATTTATTTTTAATAGTTAATTTATGTTAACTACTTACTAATTTATAGTAACATAAGCTTTTAATAAGTATTACTCTCGATTATAATTAAGTAAGTAGAAATAAGTAAAAGTTAATTTCTAATAGTAATAATTTCTATTTGAAAAATATTTAATTATCAATTACTAATAATTAATAAATAGAAATTAGTCATTGATAATTTGTATTGAATATTAAAATTAAAAACAACTATTAATTATTTGATATTTAACAATTGATAATATATGCATAATAATTAAGTTTTGACAACAGTAATAAAGTAACCTAAAATATTTAAAAAGTAATATTTAATACTTTTTAAAAAATCCAAGAAATCATGTAACGACCCAGGGATTTTCGGCCCCGAAAATCGACATAAATACCTTTACCATACTCATAACTTATGCCGACCCTCCAAGCACTGAAAACAATGGAATGTTTATAGAAAGAAATTAGAGGGTGGGATAAGAAAGAAAGAAAGTTAGAATAGTAGAAGAAGAGGAACCAATACAACACAGAGTCTCACATCGCAGCGGAACAAAATATAATATAAAAATAAATCTTTATTGAGAGCTTTGAAAAATACTTACAATATCAGAGTACATCACTTCTCTGGACAGTTACAATGATCTGTCCTCATATATATTCATACAGCAGAATAGTAATAATATCTGAACACCTTCAGCTTGTCACTCGACGTCACGGTACCTGATTGTAACAGCAAGGAATTTCGCTCTATCCGAATCGGTCGTTAAACCGACAAAGACCGTTCGAAACCCCTGATCGTTTTGAGAACACGACAAAATAGAATGCAGACAGAAGGACATTTCATTGTATATTACAACAATTTCGTCAGAATACAAGAATATACAAAGTATAAATAAATAAATATTACACATTCGATAAATATCAAAGATTACAATACATTACATAGCAGCGGAAAATAATACAATACACAACTAGAAGAGATATACGGGTACAAAGCTTTCCGGATATTGTTCTAACTGTAAACCAGGATCCTGTGTATATAAATCTGCAAAACCAAAACTACTGGCTGCCCGTGTCAAAAATAAGGGCACCTGTAATGGCGCGTTTTGTAAGGTACAATAATTAAGTTATTTAATTATTTAAATAACGAATATATTAAATAAACGATAGTTGAAACGTATAATTTATAATATAATTATAAATCGAGCTCGAAATGACGTGGCAGTTCGCTATTTGGCGATTCGAACTTCAACTGAATGTACAGGATTCGTTTTAAGCCGGATTTCTGTGAAACAAGAAACGTGTGGAGCTGGTGGAGTATATCTTTCTAGTGGAAGATAAATATCGGGATTTCGTCGTGTAGATTTTGAGTTACATCCAAATCAAATTATCAGAAATGCAGCGCCCTGACCATAACGATTTAATTATATTTAAATAGGGATTTAAATAGAAATCGACCGTCGATATAACTCTGACGATGTAATATCGAGTTGGAAATACATACAGGAATAGTCTAGAGCTGTACGGCATTACACTGTGAATACAGACGATAATAATTAATTTTAAATATTTAATTTAATTATATTTAAATATATTTATATATTTAAATAGGCTATTTAGAGCTTTGAAAAATAGCCACTTTTGCATACGAAGTCGAAATTCGACGAAACCAGTTTTGTTGGATCCGCAATGTCAAATAGTTGTTAGATTCCAAGTTTCGTGATTTTTAGAGTCAGTGTGTGACCGTACAGATTTTTAGAGTGTAAAACAGTCAGTATTTTGACAATTAAAAATACGCTGTGTAAGCATACGGAGTCGGAATTCGACGAAACCAGTTTCGTTGGGACCGTAATGTCGAACTCTAGTTACATGTCCAGTTTGGTGATTTTTGGGTATCGTATGTGCTCGTAGGAAATTTTAAAGACATAAGACGAATAGAAAAGCAATAAAATAAACTAAAAACAGCCTAATTTGTGTGAACCAAAGCAAAACACACGTCCTCCTTTCTCATCCACAAACGTTACCAACCACATATCAGCATATAAGATCAGCCGAACCCCAAATTCTTCCACACAATAAGAAAACGCAAGAAAGGAAAATCATTACAAACTCATACAAAATTCCTTAAATCATCATACATGTATATTATGGATCCTGGTAGCCTGCTCTTCACATCCGGGTGCATTTCGTTGAGTGCGATTCCTGTTCGAAGCTCACCAAATTGTTCAGCGTCAGTTCGAAGGGCCTAGGGTTAATCGATTTTGGAAGATCGAAGCACCAATAGTTAAAACAAGGATCAGATGTGAGTTTGTTGTGGAGTTGTGGTCCTGCGCACAAAGTCTGGTGGTCTCCTTTGATAGATGATGTCGCGAGCTACACTGGGAGGGACGGGATAAGGATGATGACGCAGGTCAGGGAGATGAAATCGAGTTGTTCATTTGGAGGATGGACGGAAAGAGGAGTGGAAGTGGAAATCAATGGTGATTGTATTTGTGATTGTTAGTGGAGGAATGAAGTTGGAAAGGGGGTTGAAGGTCGCCGAATTGGTGATGGAAAGGGAGGAGTCGGGTTCGATGCTTTCTGAAGGAAGAAGGGGTTAGAACAGGCGGGTATGGGGTGTGGGCCTAAAATAAAAGGTTAAGGCCCGTCTTTGAATTCTAATTTAGTTTTAATTCAAATATAAATAGTGTATTAACTTTACAATACAATATCTTTGTCATACGATATCAGTTTGACGAACCGTAAGTTACGTTGGGATCGTATGGACGGGAGCAACACAATGAGACTGACCGGGAGTGAATCCGAGCTCGTTACAATTTACAGCAAAATAAACTGTTTGATTCAAATCAAATAACGGTTTATCGTTCTTTAACGATGAACTGCAAATGTGAGTAAATCTCACTAACTCTGAACAGTTTATAATTTCATGTGTATTGTTAGAACTGTTAAAATGTCTGTTTGACTGTGTGTTGATTGTTTGATTGAACTGCTAGTCAGTTAGTTAAATTTCTATATTGATTCTGTTTAACAGAATATATCATATGGAACGGAAAGTGATGTTATCTATATTGTCTAACATCTGTGATGCATGAAAACAGGTTGGAGGAATCCGACTGGATTCCTCAATAGTTACTTCATTGTTTCCATATATTGTTATATGATGTGATATAAAATCTGTGGGCGATTATATGTGCTTGGACGATATTGAATATCGTGATTTGATATGATTGAATACCATAATATACCGAAATGTTGATAATGGGATTTTCAATGTTTATATTGAAAATGAATCTTATATATAAAATCGATAGGATTTTATAAAAGGAAAACATTTATTTAATTAGGAAATAAATAAATGAAAAAGGGAAACATTTATTTAGAAAATAAATGAAATAAAATAGAAACATTTATTCAGAAAATAAATGAATTTGAATATAAAGGAATATTTATTTAGGAAATAAATAAAGGAACATTTATTTAGATTACAAATAAATGGAATAAAGGAATATTTATTTAGGGAATAAATAAAGGAACACTTGTTGGGAAAATAAATAGAATTATACAAGGATAGATTTAAAACCCGTGCTTCGCACACAAGTATAACACGATATGGATTTTAAGGAGACATTGTAGAAGTAGGAATTATAACCAGAGTATGATAAAAGGATTAAACAAAGTAATTGGTTAGGTTAACCAAAGCAAGTTAGTCGAGTTAAACAAAGTAATTTGTTAGGTTAACCAAAGCAAGTTAGTCGAGTTAATCAAAGTAATTGGTTAAGTTAACCAAAGTAAATTTGTTAAGATAAACTAAGCGGTTAATCAAGTGAATTAGTTAAGTTAAACTAATTGGTAAATCAAAGTGAATTAGTTGCGTCAAACTAAGTGAATTAGTCAAGTTAAACTAATTGGTTAATCGAAGTAAATTAGTTGGGTTAATCAAAGTGAATTAGCTGAGTAAACTAAGTAAAACGGTTAGAGTTAATCAAAGTGAATTAACTAAGTTAAACTAAGTGGATTAGTTCAGTTAATCGAGACAAGTAAATCAAGTTAGGTTAAACCATTTGAGTTAACCAGTTAGGTTAAACCATTTGTGTTAACCAGTTAAAGTTTACCAGTTAAAGATAAACAGTTAGAGTTGACCAGTTAGAGTTGACCAGTTAAAGTTGACCAGTTAAAGTTGACCAGTTAGAGTTGATCAGTTAGAGTTACTCAGTTAAAGTTGACCAGTTAGAGTTGACCAGTTAGAGTTATCCAGGTGGAGTTAATCGAGTAGAGTTGCCGAATATCACTTATTCGAAGTAGGGTTATCGAATATAGTGTATTCGAGGGAAGAGTAATTGAATAGAGTTTATTCGAGTGGAGAAATAAAATATTATTCATTTGAGAAGAGTTACCGAATATTATTTATTCGAAGAGTAGTTATCGAATATCGGTTATTCGAAGTTAGTTAATCCAAAGGAGTTATTCGAAGTTAGTTAATCCAAAGGAGTTATTCGAAGTTAGTTAATCCAAAGGAGTTAGTCGAAGAGTTAATCGAATATAGTTATTCGAAAGAAGGTGTTAATCGAATATAGTTACTCGAGTAAAGTTAAAAGAGTTAATCGAATTTAGTTATTCAAAATAATTTATTCGAATTAGATATTTGAATAGAGTTAAACACATTAGAGTGATTCGAATTACTTATTCAATTAGAGTTAAACACGTAAGAGTTAATTGAATATTAGTTATTCAATTAGAATTAAATCGAATTTAGTTATTCGAAAGGAGTTAATCAATTTGAGTTAAGTTAATCGATTCGAATTTAGTTGAATCGAAATGGAGTAAATCGATTAGAATTAAGTTAATCGAGTTAGAGTAAATCGAATATTGGTTATTCGATGGTAAGTTATTCGAATTAGTTATTCGAAGGAGTTAATCAAATGAGTCGATCCAAAGGAGTTAGTCGAATATTAGTTATTCGAATAGAGTTAAAGGAGTTATCGATTTTAGTTTGATCGAAAGGAGTTATCGATTAGTAAATCGAAAGGAGGTTTTCGAATATAGCATATTCGAAAGAAAGAGATCGAATATTGTTTATTCGAAAGAGAGAGATTTCGAATATGAGTTATTCGAAGAGAGATAATCGAATATAGGTTATTCGAAGAAGAGTTAATCAAATAGAGATTACTCAAAAGAGAGTTATACGTCGAATTCGATTATAGCGAATTCGGGAAAGTACTATTTACTTTCCAGGGTTTAAATCAAGGTTTAGTTATTGATTAAGAAATTAGGTGTCTGTTTAATTATTCGAGTTAGGAGATAAAGTTATAATTCAGGTTAGATATTGTAGAAGTAGGAATTATACCGTTATAGTTATAATCAAACGTTGTCATATAAGAAGTAGATTCGTAACCTCAGTCCGAGAATTTGCGTAAACAGATGATTGGAAAAAGTGAGTGACGAGCTTCATCTATTTCACAGTAAAGGACGTTGTTAAATTAAGGTCTGAGAGGTAATTATACCCCAACTTGATTGACTTCAGAATTGACAAAGGAATAGTTGTGGTTCGATAGAAAAGGTTGATTTGAAATATAGTTAAGTAATAAGCGATTAATGGATTAAGCGTAACGATGTTTTATACAACGTTCATTGGAAATCCATAAATGAGTTTTGGAAACGTTTTCCAAATATAGTCAGATATGTTTTCCAAACATAGAAAATGAAATGTTTTCATGATAAGAATTTAAGAAATAGAGTTAAGCAAATTCAGAAACTAACTGGAGAGGGTAAGTTGAACGGTTTTCTAAGTGACGATCTGATGTTGGTTTCGACCTTCCGGATTGATACTTAGAGAATTGTTCTCATACTAGTTACAGTTAGGGACTGATAGTTGCGAAATAATAGTGATGTGAAAATAAGCTATGGAAATGTTTTCCAATGATTAATAACATATATTTTCTAAATATATGAAATAAGGAAATATGAACATGTGATGATTGATCGATCGAATTTCCATTTGGGAATAAGATCGTTGTTTGTACACCGACATGTTTTCATTTGATAGTTAAATCACAAACTATCAAAGTTTTACCCTTTTAACGTTGTTAATATGGAGAGACCGGTTGGATTATTATCCAAAGAACCACTCTGTATTGGCATAAGCGTTGCGAGCAATATCTGCCAAAGATAAATTGAAGACGGAGTAAAGTGCAAGGGCTGTTGTATAAGTCTTAGATAACAGTGACTAAGGTGGATATACTGAATAGTGCCTTCGGTTTGTCCAGTCCCAGGACAATGTATATGGAAGAAGGTCTGACAGAGTATATCCAATGGATCGCGTAAGTTGATCTGTTCAAACGTATTCACGTTCGGTGGCGGAGGAATTCGTTTCTCTTAGCTATATACCCGTGTTATTTTTGTATAAGTCAATTTGTGATTTGGCGGGTATGACGATGTGGCATTCAAAGTGAGTGGTGATCAGATGTTCTGAAGATAGACGTAGCTTCTAGCCTCACACCAGGAAGTAACAAAAGTTGGGCTAGGCAGCATGGCTAGTTGGGTCATCCCCAAGCAGGGTGTATTGTCACCGATCTAATGAATATTCATATTTATACTTCTTTTTGATTCTGTATCTTCGGATGACGGTTTGATGGCCTACAACCGTGGTGGCAATATATTCGCGACACTCAAGCTAAATGAGTGAGCGGTCGTGTGTGGCCGGGTTGCAAGACGTTCTTGTTGAACCTGCAGTGTATCACCTCTAGAGTACACTGATCAGAAGGTGCTCCCATACCTTGTCTGTTGGAATCCATTCTCCGTTAAGCACCCTGCGATTTATGATTTTTACTATGTATGTAGAACGTGAGATGCAAGCGTTTCTGCTAGATTGATACCTATCTGTACTTAGACATTATTATAATATCACAATGATATGGCTTGTCAAAGTTATTTAGATACTCATAAGGAAAAACCCGTTCCGTATTCACGGCGTGGTCTTATGAGATATCATATACCTGTTTTAAACTATTTTACTCATACCAGTCCCATGACTGACCCGGAGTTTACTTTGTTGTTTTCCCTAAACTCTTGGGTGCCTAAATTTGTACGGGCAGTCAAGTAGTCGGGATTTACAGATATACTTGGAGAGCTTGGAGCAGGAGGCTGCAAGATTCTATAGCTATAGTTATTTCCGCTGTGTTGTAAGTGTTGTACTCTGATAAGTGCTATTGTATATATATATAACTGTTTATTTCAAAGCTATGTTATATATTATATATTATTCGTTCCGCTGTGAGATTCGTGTTACTCTGATGATTCTGATGTTCTTCTTCTTCTTCTATTCTATTAGTTCTATCTTTTCTTTCTCACCTTCTAATTTCTTTCACTAACGTCGCGGAATTTCCGACTCTCGAGGAGTCGGAAATTTCCAGCCGTTACAGTTGGTATCAGAGCTTAAGTTAAGTGATTACCTTGGCTCTGTGGCATAACTCGATAGAGATGGGATTAGTAATATCCTAGATTGAGTTTGAGTGTATATATACGAGTGCGTATTTGTTATTTAATATAAAGTGATTTTATATTGTGGAGACTCATTGGTTGAGTAGTTTGTGAATTCTGGTCGATCAGTTTGATCCACTGTATCGATAGGGGTTACTAAACACTCGAATACGATGGACCGACACGGTATGTTTTGAAAGGAGGGTAAAAGAAATAATTTTACCCAAATATATTTTGATATAATATATTGGTAGTGTTGGTTGTTATTATAATCGAGTAAGATTATAACATGTGAAATGGTTATATATAACTAATCAGAATTCATATAAGTAAAGTATATGAAATAAGATGAATTAAATATGAATTTAAATCAGAATTGGAATTAAAATAAGGAAATTTTAAGTTCCTGGGAGATTTTGAAATGTTTTCAAAATGGAAGTATTTAGTAATGGTTTTGAAAATAATATAGTATTGAAATCACTTGGGTCGCTGGAAAATAATTCCGATGATGACTGCGCAGTATCATCGGTGTGATTTTCGAGTTCTAAGTGGTGGATTACTACCAAAGATTTTAATTTGAATTGTTTTGAAGAAACAAGTTGTTTAGAAAATTCAAAGGCTTTGAATTGGCAGTATGATTTCGAATGGATTTGAAATTTACCCAGGAATTTAAGTTCTAGAAATTAAAATTTAACGTGAACCAAGTTAAATAAAACAGGATTAGATTAGAAATAATCTAAAATGGAACCAAATTGATAAGTCAAGAATTTGGAATTGAGTTGATCAGTTAAGAGTTTAAAATTTGATATTGGAGTTTGAATGGAATTCGGCTTGGGTATAAGCGAATGATTTGGTTTGAGGATATAAACTGAGTGGAATGACCACGATATATGCAGAAGTGATAACAGATCAAAAGGATATAATGATACGACCGACAAAAAGGTACAAGTTTATATTATATATGAGTTTGGATTTTATGAGCCGAATTGGCAAGCCGCTTGGCTGTTTGATTTTCTTTTGGGTTGAAGAAGGCCTAGAGAGGCGAATTGGAGTTTGAGATATTGACCAGTACAAAGGAGGTGCTGGTGAAATTTTTCGAAAATTCCAGGCGTTAGAACATTCTCATGATTTATGGAAATTCAGTTAGCCAGAATGAATTAATAATTTAATTGAAAATTTAATGGTTCAGTTGAAACTGGAGTTGAGAAGTAAACTAAAAGATATTTGAATCTAGTTAGTAAAGTTGGTAGCATTTTCCTAGCTTAGCAATTTCGAGGACGAAATTATTTTAAGGGGGGAAGTCTGTAATGGCGCGTTTTGTAAGGTACAATAATTAAGTTATTTAATTATTTAAATAACGAATATATTAAATAAACGATAGTTGAAACGTATAATTTATAATATAATTATAAATCGAGCTCGAAATGACGCGGCAGTTCGCTATTTGGCGATTCGAACTTCAACTGAATGTACAGGATTCGTTTTAAGCCGGATTTCTGTGAAACAAGAAACGTGTGGAGCTGGTGGAGTATATCTTTCTAGTGGAAGAGAAATATCGGGATTTCGTCGTGTAGATTTTGAGTTACGTCCAAATAAAATTATCAGAAATGCAGCGCCCTGACCATAACGATTTAATTATATTTAAATAGGGATTTAAATAGAAATCGACCGTCGATATAACTCTGACGATGTAATATCGAGTTGGAAATACATACAGGAATAGTCTAGAGCTGTACGGCATTACACTGTGAATACAGACGATAATAATTAATTTTAAATATTTAATTTAATTATATTTAAATATATTTATATATTTAAATAGGCTATTTAGAGCTTTGAAAAATAGCCACTTTTGCATACGAAGTCGAAATTCGACGAAACCAGTTTTGTTGAATCCGCAATGTCAAATAGTTGTTAGATTCCAAGTTTCGTGATTTTTAGAGTCAATGTGTGACCGTACGGATTTTTAGAGTGTAAAACAGTCAGTATTTTGACAATTAAAAATACGCTGTGTAAGCATACGGAGTCGGAATTCGACGAAACCAGTTTCGTTGGGACCGTAATGTCGAACTCTAGTTACATGTCCAGTTTGGTGATTTTTGGGTATCGTATGTGCTCGTAGGAAATTTTAAAGACATAAGATGAATAGAAAAGCAATAAAATAAACTAAAAACAGCCTAATTTGTGTGAACCAAAGCAAAACACACGTCCTCCTTTCTCATCCACAAACGTTACCAACCACATATCAGCATATAATATCAGCCGAACCCCAAATTCTTCCACACAATAAGAAAAACGCAAGAAAGGAAAATCATTACAAACTCATACAAAATTCCTTAAATCATAATACATGTATATTATGGATCCTGGTAGCCTGCTCTTCACATCCGGGTGCATTTCGTTGAGTGCGATTCCTGTTCGAAGCTCACCAAATTGTTCAACGTCAGTTCGAAGGGGCTAGGGTTAATCGATTTTGGAAGATCGAAGCACTAATAGTTAAAACAAGGATCGGATGTGAGTTTGTTGTGGAGTTGTGGTCCTGCGCACAAAGTCTGGTGGTCTCCTTTGATAGATGATGTCGGGAGCTACACTGGGAGGGACGGGATAGGGACGATGACGCAGGTCAGGGAGATGAAATCGAGTTGATCAATTGGAGGATGGACGGAAAGAGGAGCGGAAGTGGAAATCAATGGTGATTGTATTTATGATTGTTAGTGGAGGAATGAAGTTGGAAAGGGGGTTGAAGGTCGCCGAATTGGTGATGGAAAGGGAGGAGTCGGGTTCGATGCTTTCTGAAGGAAGAAGGGGTTAGAACAGGCGGGTATGGGGTGTGGGCCTAAAATAAAAGGTTAAGGCCCATCTTTGAATTCTAATTTAGTTTTAATTCAAATATAAATAGTGTATTAACTTTACAATACAATATCTTTGTCATACGATATCAGTTTGACGAACCGTAAGTTACGTTGGGATCGTATGGACGGGAGCAACACAATGAGACTGACCGGGAGTGAATCCGAGCTCGTTACAATTTACGGCAAAATAAACTGTTTGATTCAAATCAAATAACGGTTTATCGTTCTTTAACGATGAACTGAAAATGTGAGTAAATCTCACTAACTCTGAACAGTTTATAATTTCATGTGTATTGTTAGAACTGTTAAAATGTCTGTTTGACTGTGTGTTGATTGTTTGATTGAACTGCTAGTCAGTTAGTTAAATTTCTATATTGATTCCGTTTAACAGAATATATCATATGGAACGGAAAGTGATGTTATCTATATTGTCTAACATCTGTGATGCAGGAAAACAGGTTGGAGGAATCCGACTGGATTCCTCAACAGTTATTTTATTGTTTCCATATATTTTTATATAATGTGATATAAAATCTGTGGGCGATTATATGTGCTTGGACGATATTGAATATCGTGATTTGATATGATTGAATACCATAATATACCGAAATGTTGATACGGGGATTTTCAATGTTTATATTGAAAATGAATCTTATATATAAAATCGATAGGATTTTATAAAAGGAAAACATTTATTTAATTAGGAAATAAATAAATGAAAAAGGGAAACATTTATTTAGAAAATAAATGAAATAAAATAGAAACATTTATTTAGAAAATAAATGAATTTGAATATAAAGGAATATTTATTGAGGAAATAAATAAAGGAACATTTATTTAGATTACAAATAAATGGAATAAAGGAATATTTATTTAGGGAATAAATAAAGGAACACTTGTTGGGAAAATAAATAGAATTATACAAGGATAGATTTAAAACCCGTGCTTCGCACACAAGTATAACACGATATGGATTTTAAGGAGATATTATAGAAGTAGGAATTATAACCAGAGTATGATAAAAGGATTAAACAAAGTAATTGGTTAGGTTAACCAAAGTAAGTTAGTCGAGTTAAACAAAGTAATTTGTTAGGCTAACCAAAGCAAGATAGTCGAGTTAATCAAAGTAATTGGTTAAGTTAACCAAAGTAAATTTGTTAAGATAAACTAAGCGGTTAATCAAGTGAATTAGTTATGTTAAACTAATTGGTAAATCAAAGTGAATTAGTTGCGTCAAACTAAGTGAATTAGTCAAGTTAAACTAATTGGTTAATCGAAGTAAATTAGTTGGGTTAATCAAAGTGAATTAGCTGAGTTAAACTAAGTAAAACGGTTAGAGTTAATCAAAGTGAATTAACTAAGTTAAACTAAGTGGATTAGTTCAGTTAATCGAGACAAGTAAATCAAGTTAGGTTAAACCATTTGAGTTAACCAGTTAGGTTAAACCATTTGTGTTAACCAGTTAAAGTTTACCAGTTAAAGATAAACAGTTAGAGTTGACCAGTTAAAGTTGACCAGTTAGAGTTGATCAGTTAGAGTTACTCAGTTAAAGTTGACCAGTTAGAGTAATCCAGGTGGAGTTAATCGAGTAGAGTTGCCGAATATCACTTATTCGAAGTAGGGTTATCGAATATAGTGTATTCGAGGGAAGAGTAATCGAATATAGTTTATTCGAGTGGAGAAATCAAATATTATTCATTTGAGAAGAGTTACCGAATATTATTTATTCGAAGAGTAGTTATCGAATATCGTTTATTCGAAGTTAGTTAATCCAAAGGAGTTATTCGAAGTTAGTTAATCCAAAGGAGTTATTCGAAGTTAGTTAATCCAAAGGAGTTAGTCGAAGAGTTAATCGAATATAGTTATTCGAAAGAAGGTGTTAATCGAATATAGTTATTCGAGTAAAGTTAAAAGAGTTAATCGAATTTAGTTATTCGAAATAATTTATTCGAATTAGATATTTGAATAGAGTTAAACACATTAGAGTGATTCGAATTACTTATTCAATTAGAGTTAAACACATAAGAGTTAATTGAATATTAGTTATTCAATTAGAATTAAATCGAATTTAGTTATTCGAAAGGAGTTAATCAATTTGAGTTAAGTTAATCGATTCGAATTAAGTTGAATCGAAATGGAGTAAATCGATTAGAATTAAGTTAATCGAGTTAGAGTAAATCGGATATTGGTTATTCGAAGGTAAGTTATTCGAATTAGTTATTCGAAGGAGTTAATCAAATGAGTCGATCCAAAGGAGTTAGTCGAATATTAGTTATTCGAATAGAGTTAAAGGAGTTATCGATTTTAGTTTGATCGAAAGGAGTTATCGATTAGTAAATCGAAAGGAGGTTTTCGAATATAGCATATTCGAAAGAAAGAGATCGAATATTGTTTATTCGAAAGAGAGAGATTTCGAATATGAGTTATTCGAAGAGAGATAATCGAATATAGGTTATTCGAAGAAGAGTTAATCAAATAGATATTACTCAAAAGAGAGTTATACGTCGAATTCGATTATAGCGAATTCGGGAAAGTACTATTTACTTTCCAGGGTTTAAATCAAGGTTTAGTTATTGATTAAGAAATTAGGTGTCTGTTTAATTATTCGAGTTAGGAGTTAAAGTTATAATTCAGGTTAGATATTGTAGAAGTAGGAATTATAACGTTATAGTTATAATCAAACGTTGTCATATAAGAAGTAGATTCGTAACCTGAATCCGAGAATTTGCGTAAACAGATGATTGGAAAAAGTGAGTGACGAGCTTCATCTATTTCACAGTAAAGGACGCTGTTAAATTAAGGTCTGAGAGGTAATTATACCCCAACTTGATTGACTTCAGAATTGACAAAGGAATAGTTGTGGTTCGATAGAAAAGGTTGATTTGAAATATAGTTAAGTAATAAGCGATATATGGATTAAGCGTAACGATGTTTTATACAACGTTCATTGGAAATCCGTAAATGAGTTTTGGAAACGTTTTCCAAATATAGTCAGATATGTTTTCTAAACATAGAAAATGAAATGTTTTCATGATAAGAATTTAAGAAATAGAGTTAAGCAAATTCAGAAACTAACTGGAGAGGGTAAGTTGAACGGTTTTCTAAGTGACGATCTGATGTTGGTTTCGACCTTCCGGATTGATACTTAGAGAATTGTTCTCATACTAGTTACAGTTAGGGACTGATAGTTGCGAAATAATAGTGATGTGAAAATAAGCTATGGAAATGTTTTCCAATGATTAATAACATATATTTTCTAAATATATGAAATAAGGAAATATGAACATGTGATGATTGACCGATCGAATTTCCATTTGGAAATAAGATCGTTGTTTGTACACCGACATGTTTTCATTTGATAGTTAAATCACAGACTATCAAAGTTTTACCCTTTTAACGTTGTTAATATGGAGAGACCGGTTGGATTATTATCCAAAGAACCACTCTGTATTGGCATAAGCGTTGCGAGCAATATCTGCCAAAGATAAATTGAAGACGGAGTAAAGTGCAAGGGCTGTTGTATAAGTCTTAGATAACAGTGACTAAGATGGATATACTGAATAGTGCCTTCGGTTTGTCCAGTCCCAGGACAACGTATATGGAAGAAGGTCTGACAGAGTATATCCAATGGAGCGCGTAAGTTGATCTGTTCAAACGTATTCACGTTCGGTGGCGGAGGAATTCGTTTCTCTTAGCTATATACCCGTGTTATTTTTGTATAAGTCAATTTGTGATTTGGCGGGTATGACGATGTGGCATTCAAAGTGAATGGTGATCAGATGTTCTGAAGATAGACGTAGCTTCTAGCCTCACACCAGGAAGTAACAAAAGTTGGGCTAGGCAGCATGGCTAGTTGGGTCATCCCCAAGCAGGGTGTATTGTCACCGATCTAGTGAATATTCATATTTATACTTCTTTTTGATTCTGTATCTTCGGATGACGGTTTGATGGCCTACAACCGTGGTGGCAATATATTCGCGACACTCAAGCTAAATGAGTGAGCGGTCGTGTGTGGCCGGGTTGCAAGACGTTCTTGTTGAACCTGCAGTGTATCACCTCTAGAGTACACTGATCAGAAGGTGCTCCCATACCTTGTCTGTTGGAATCCATTCTCCGTTAAGCACCCTGCGATTTATGATTTTTACTATGTATGTAGAACGTGAGATGCAATCGTTTCTTCTAGATTGATACCTATCTGTACTTAGACATTATTATAATATCACAATGATATGGCTTGTCAAAGTTGTTTAGATACTCATAAGGAAAAACCCGTTCCGTATTCACGGCGTGGTCTTATGAGATATCATATACCTGTTTTAAACTATTTTACTCATACCAGTCCCATGACTGACCCGGAGTTTACTTTGTTGTTTTCCCTAAACTCTTGGGTGCCTAAATTTGTACGGGCAGTCAAGTAGTCGGGATTTACAGATATACTTGGAGAGCTTGGAGCAGGAGGCTGCAAGATTCTATAGCTATAGTTATTTCCGCTGTGTTGTAAGTGTTGTACTCTGATAAGTGCTTTTGTATATATATATAACTGTTTACTTCAAAGCTATGTTATATATTATATGTTATTCGTTCCGCTGTGAGATTCGTGTTACTCTGATGATTCTGATGTTCTTCTTCTTCTATTCTATTAGTTCTATCTTTTCTTTCTCACCTTCTAATTTCTTTCACTAACGTCGCGGAATTTCCGACTCTCGAGGAGTCGGAAATTTCTAGCCGTTACAGCACCCAGACTTTAGGTTAAAACAATAAACTCCAGGTCAGTCATGGGACTGGTGTGAGAACTAAAACAATTATTTAAAACTTTATTTTAAAGTTAGGTAATTCAAGGGACCACGCCGTATAACACGGAACGGGTTTCCTCCCAAGAACACCAGTGCATAAAACAACAGCGCAATGCTAAATAAAGAACAATGAAGCTATTATAAGACCCAGGTCCCATCACACAATGCAACGCAAGCCGGAGGATAGGGTTTTACCTTATAATAGCCAAGAATGCTTGATACGTTTAAAACTAATCTTTTGATACTATTATAAGTGCATAGTGTATAAAACAACTTCAAATCGTAAGTATTAATCATAGACGGCATGGGTACCATATGTCATGTCGCCATACTAGTTCTACAATTAAAACCGCAGATGTCACGTATTTGGAAATTGGATTTCCGTCTGTGAACTGAGGCCAGGGATCGTCCTCAACCGATTCGAGACTCTCTAGCCCGAGCCTCTGGAACAGCAGCAACTGCCCCATGGAGCGACAAGGCCGGTCCACCGATGTGGATTATAGTGCCTGAACAATACGTCTCCCCGCCCAATGGGGCGTAAATGAGCCAACGAATGACTCCATCGGCTTCACATAGTCACCGATATATCCGAGGCGCCTCGCAAACCAACAACCACATAAGTCAAACTCGTTAGGGCGTGTAAAACCACTGACGCCACTTCTAACTAGAAAGAGACGCATGTCCTCCCTGAGGTCCTCTCCCATTTCTGGTTCACAACCGGGGTGTGAAACTCGCGAAGTAAACGTTACACAAAGCTATGCCACAAAGGTCGTGCTTTGATCTTCAACCACAAGACTTTGCTTTTCAACAGAAGCCTTGAACATTTGCCACTTAGGCATGCCACACAGGCAATTCACTCCATGCGATGGATATCCATCAATATATAACCCCTGAGCTCGTACGTCTCAGAGAAGGGCGTTAAGCAAGAGAATAAATTCTCCGCCGCCAAACAGATATATATTTAATAGAAATCAATCACACAGACTAAAATCCAATGTCAGACACATTGTCCATTTACAAGCTCGTTCTGGGTCTGAACGAAACCGGAGGCACCTAATACCCCGCATATCCATCGATCTCCAAGTACGTCTGGACGATCACCAACTATTTCCATCTTCTTGGGTTTACATCCCAATCAAGATCATCAGTAATCACCCAAATGACGTGAAGACCTCCGGTCTTCGACCACCGTCTTCATCTTCGACTTATCGTCGTATCAGTTATTCAGAATGGGATAAACCCGGTCTTTCGGAATAACTCGCGTATATTATAAACAAGTGTTACAAAAACACAACATACGCCTCATTCCAATTCATCAGTCACTAACTAAATTATTCAAGGGAATAATCCCCCAAATATTAACCCCGAAGACCGAAACCAACATCAGATCAATACCCAGGAAATCACTCTGCTTAGCCAATCTACAGCTAGTTTCTAAATTTCACATTCTTAGGGAAAGGTTCCCATTAATTTTATCAAAGATAAATTATTTAATTTATTCTTTAATCTACTTTTGAATATCAATTCAAACTAGTTGGGATTAACGAACCTTACCGAAGTAATCGTTTGTTTTAATTTCCCAATCCTAACCTATTCATCCCATGAAGTAAAACGTGTCTTACTTCATATCTAACACCACGGTGTTATCGGTAAATTTAATTACCATTTCACGTTTAAATCTAATTAAAGATTCATTAAAACTCCACTTAGTTTTAATCTGTGACTGGGTTAAAGAATCAGTGTCATTTAAAACACGGTTCACTATAAACCCAAAATCACATCACATTTCAATCAGTCCCTAACCGTAAATTAGCAAGTGGGCAATTCCCTAAGTATTAACCCCGAAGGCCGAAACCAACATCAGATCAATACCCCAGAAACCATTCAACTTAACTAATCTCCAGTTAGTTTCTGATTTTCTTAACTCCTTTTTGGGTCTAAGAACAGTATTATTGAAGATACCGTTCACGACAACCCAAAATCACATTCCATTAATTATCGGGTTAAAGAATAAATGTTATTTAAAACACTGTTCATGATAAACCCAAAAATCAATACCAATTCAATTCCAATTAAATATTATTTAATTGGTACACTTCATTAAATCTAAATAAAAAGATTTAATCTTTTCTCAACTGGGCTTAAGAACAGTGTTAATGAAGACACCATTCACGACAAACCCTAATCACATTTGATATTAAATACAAGGCTCTGAATAGAAAAATATCGGCTTATATTCAATATCAAATTCTACGACCAACAAATATCGTATTGGAAATAAAGATATATATATACCTTTCAAATTCCCATAACAATATCTGTATCATCACGAAATCCAACATCGAAATATTCCGAAGACAATTTCGGTTCAAATCCATTCCAATATAATTATTGGAAATTCTGGTTATTTTCTAAACCATTTCAAATCCAATTTATTTATTTAAAAATAAATAGAATTATAATTCTAGTTCAAAACTAGTTCATTTCGATAAAAATCTATTTTTTATCTTTTCAAATATGGAGTTTTTCATCCCAATTCTTCCCAAATCATTTCTTATGATTTTACACAAATTATTACTATTTTTAATAATTTTATTAAGGCCCGTACAGTCGATTTCTATCAATGGCCATCAAATTGCACTTACAACGACCTTTTCCAAATTTGATTTGGACATAATTCCAAATCCAACCGTTATATTTTAAATTTCTAATATTCATTAGAAAGCTCTTTTCGATACGAACCCAACGGTTCCGATTTTAGGAGAATCCGACGGTCGGATCTCCCATAATATCCGTTCGAAGTCAATGGTCGAAATTTGCGAACTACCGCGGCGCGGCACGTTCTATTTAGGCCATTATATAATATATATAATATATACTTCGTCGATTTCCTTTTAAAACGTATTTTATAAATCGTTTTAAATTCGTTTTCGAAACGATTTCTACTTCATTTCAAATTCAAATCAAAATTGAATTTTCCAATATAAATTTGTTTTAAATTCATTTCAATTCTATTTCAATTCAATTCGGTTTCAATCCAAATTAATTTCAGTTCAATTTCAATACGTTTTAAATTCAATTCATAACGATTTCAATCTAATTCGAATTTCAATTCTATTCAGTTTAATTCGAATTTCATTTCAATTCGATTTAATTCGAATTTCAATTCCTTTCAAAATATCAGATTTTGAAATCACTATCGATATTCATTGTAAAATGAATAAAATCGATATAAATATCGTTCACGTCAGAATGGCGTCAATCTAATCTACACGGCTTCATATATTTCTATTTTCAAATATTATATTTCAAATATTTCTTTTTCAAATATTCTATTTCAAATATTCTATTTTAAAACTGGAATGAGTCACAATCAATTACCATACAATGTTAATTATATGGATTTTCTACCACACGTATATAACAGCAACGATAAATCATCAACCATCATCCAAAGTGCGTTCTACACTGTATAAGCATCAAATATAAATATTTAATGCTTATAACAGTCGGTAAATCAATCGATCGACATACAACTAACTATTGGGATTGGTGTATGTCATATATCACCCCAATACCCGTGTGGGGTTTTCAAACAATCAAACACATATTTTATTTGTGCAGTTGGGCGATGTGTAAAATTTATCGTCCCAATCAATTATCAGTCAAATGTGTATATAAACAAATCGTCTGATTTGTTTATATTTATATCATTTCAAATACATGTTAAAAATTCTATTTTCAACTATAAAATATTTTATTTCATTTCACATCACATCACACAATCAACCACACATAAAAATCAAACAAACAAGCATACAAGCCGTCCATGGTCTGTGGACAACGGGTATCGGGTGCTACTAAACACCGTCTACATCCTAGTATATTTTTCAACTAGAAATAAAATTAAAGAGTGAGAAGTTCTCACAGAGGGTTCCACTCCGCCGTGCTTTGCTTTCGAACTGCTGAACCGTCTAGATCTGCTTGAAATTCCTATGCAGTTCTTTCCATGCTGTTCAAATAAAAATTATATTTTTGTTGCTTCATTCTATATAAAAATTATATTTTTATATTTCTACTTCATATACAATGATCGAATTTTTATATCATCGCTATAAATATCACCTTAATCATACTTTTAATCTTTCTATAATATAAAAATCATATTTTTAATCTTTCTATAATATAAAAATCATATTTTTAATATTTCTATAATATAAAAATCATATTTTTAATCTTTCTATAATATAAAAATCATATTTTTAATCTTCTACAATATAAAAATCATATTTTTAATCCGCTACTTGTATAAAAATCGTATTTTTACTTCGTTAAAAATCTTATTTTTACATTGAAGCTATTCTATTAAAAATCAAATCTTTTTAGTGATAAAAATCAAACCTTCTACTTATTAAAAAAAATCACATCTTTCCTTGTTATAAAAAAAAACTAACCTTTTATTTTACAAAAATCTATTCTCCTATACAAACTAAAATCGCATTGTTAATGTATTAAAAAAACTGAATTTAAAGTAAATAAGGAGAGAGAATCTCACTGTGCTCGATCCAGAGGGGATGCGGGGGAGGGTGTCGGCCAGTCGGAGGTCGGAAGAGGGCGCAGGGGGGGTGCGGCTGTGGGTGGCAACGTAGGGTGGCGTGGGGGGCTCGAACGACGGGATCGAGGTCTGGGGGGGGGGGGGGGCTTCGAATCGTGCAGAGGAGAGAGAGGGAAGGGGAGAGAAGAGAAGCGAGGGGGGAGGAGGTGAGGGAGGGGCGCTGTGGCCCACGCCATCGCTGGCGAACGGGGTCGGAGGGGGGCGCCCCTTTTTTTTATTCAGAACGAAGTGAGAGGGGGAGGGAGAAAAGGGGAGGGTATTAGTTTATATATATTTTTTATTTTATTTCAAAAAACTTGACTTTTTATTTCGACCTCGAAACGAGACCCGCCGCCTGTCGTCCATAGCTAATTACCCCCATTCCGAACACAATGGGATATGTACCGTAAGCTGATTCGATCGTTTCGATCATTTTTCGTCAAAATCAACATATAACTCTATATACTGAATTTGAACGCGCATTTCAATTTACCGGGGCCACATACTAACTAGAAAAATTCCAGAAAAATATTTTCTAGCTTTGTATTGGTGATACGGTCCTAACAACACTAGTTTCATCGAATCCCGATACCGTTTGAAAAATGGCCAATTTCCAGTCGATTAAAATCAACCGAAACTGGTCAAACGCGTTTTCCTTTGCCAAGCTCACATACTGATTTGAAAATTTATGAAATTTGAAACCTAGCAATAATTTGACATCGCGGATCCAACAAAAGTGGTTTCATCAAAATCCGAGGTCGTTTGCAAAATGGCCATTTTAAGGGCCTGAATTCCATAACGACTATTCTGAAATTTCAACTGGACATATCTTCTGATTCCCGCTATGAAATTTCAATTTTCCTAATTCATTGGAAAGATATTCTCAATTAGATTCTAATATTTTTGGTTTCACTAAAATCCGGTTTATTTTGAATCCGGTACATTCATTTGAATTTTGAAATCGAATTATCGAACTACCGCGCCATTTTCAATTCCTTTTATAATTCAAAATAAATATTTATATTCTATCGACGATCGATATAATATATACGTTCGAATTCTATTCAAAATAAATTTCTCGTCGTTATTATTTGAAATAATTCATTTTAAATAATAAAAATTCACTAAAATTACCAAAATAAAAATTTTAAATTGGCTCGGATTTCCAGGTCAGTCTGGTGAATCAGGGTGAGAAAAACTCACACAGTATTAAGATATCACACAACTTGATTTTAAATTGAAAATCCTTTCGAAAGAAAAGGATAATCGTAAGACCAATCCACACATAAACACGGACGGTTTTACCTTACGATAACCCAAACCAGTTTTGAAAACAATACTTTTTCTGATATTATACTAGTGTCTAAATACTAGTAAATATCAATCTAGTGAACGCTTGCATCTCACGCTCCACGTATATACAAACAAAACCATAGGCACTTATTGGAAATTGGATTCTGATCATGACAAGGTATGGGACCACCTGTCGATCGTGTATCTCTAGAGGCGAATACACTGGATTCAACAAGAACGTCTTGCAACCCGGCCCTCACATGACCGACCACTCATTTCGCTTGAGTGTATCGAATGTATATCACCAACGGTTGGACTCAAACCACCATTTCCCGAATAGGGACATCATCGAGATAGATTAAAGAATGAAATGGATTTTCTCTAGATAGGTGATTTTACATCCTAATGGGAGCGACCCACATAGCGATCCTGCCTGCCCAATTTTTTGTCATCTCCTGGTTGATGAGGCTTGAGGTCAGCACACATCTGGTCATCATTCACTTTGAATGCCACATTGTAAGATCTGCCAAATCACTAATTGACGTCCACAAAAATATTCTGGTCGTTAAGCTAGAGAGGTGCCCCTCTCCGCCACTAACAGAGATACGTTTGTAAAAATCAACGTACGTGATCCTTAAGAAATACTCTGTCAGACATTCATCCATACAAGTCATCCAGGAACAGGATGAGCCGAAGGTACTCTCCTACTGCATCCAATATAGGAATCACCCCATGGATCAGTAGCGATCGTCCTTGCAAATCCACAGATTCAACCACCACAGAGCCCCAGTATATCTCCTGGTCGAATCATAGATTGTAAGTGGTTCTTCCGCTTAATGAAGATCTATGGTCTTCATATGCTCCATCTCGATCATCGTCTGATCTTTTCTATAAATTTCGTATTTGTTGGTTGGAATGGTTTTCGAATATTCATTTGATCCTGGTCTTTCCATACCAACGATCGTAAAGGTCAGACTTGATAGCCAGTTATTTAACTATCAAGCAAACATCCATGAAGTCATAAAAATAGATTTACTGGTCTGGTACTCAGCATCACTTATCTTTTAAAAATTTATCGCCCAATCTCCTTTTAATTCCGTTATTATGGAAAATATAATTTCGTATCATTTCCTTTACTTTGGAATTATTATCACACATTCTTGACATTACCAACTAGTATCATCCTTAGAGAGTCCCGAAGTCGTTCAAGTTGGAGTATTTTAATTACCTCTCAGACCTTGATCAACAACGTTCCTACCTTCAGATAAATATGAGTTGTAATTCAAGAACCTATATTCAACACATCCTATTATTTAAAATATAGCTTTACAGTACTCTTTATCTTTTTCAAATTTCTTTCTAAATGTAATTAATATTGCTAAATTTGTTATTTTAAATAATTCCTTACTAAACATCACTTTATTTAATATCGAATTATCCAAATGACTTTGTTTCACAACTGAATTAAAAATCCCATTTTTAACCTGGTTTATCAAGATAAAAACAAACCCTCTTTTTTCCCACTTCCTTTCCTTTCGGGAAACCCTTTTAAATCCATTTATTCAACTTAATACCATCATTAAGTATTTCCAATTTAAAACAATGCTGTAACTCACATTTCATTTATGAACAATTTATAATCCTTGTTTATAAATTCCATATTTATTATAAACTCTTTACATCTTCATCTCCTTTTATTCAATACAAACGTTAAGCAACATTTCCATTTAACCTATCGTATTTGTTTAGATCCCTTTATTACTTTATTATAAACCCCAAGTTCAAATATAAACTTGTTCAGAACTACTTTTCGAAAACTCACTTGGTCAATTCGATCCAAAACTATTCCTTTAGCCCATTCTAGTTAATTCCTCTTTTAAATTAACTAAAATATAATTAATTTAAATAACTTTATTTAACTGTTCATTTTAATGTGATAAATCAAGTACTTAATCACTAAGTTATTTCTTCTTATTTGCTTCACAATTTTTAGAAGAATTTAGTTTGTAAAATCATTTCATAATTCCTTATAAACCTTAAATAAATAGATCATTAACCTTCACCCAACGTAATCTCTTTAAAAACCCATTTCAATTATAAAATATATTTATAACTTTAATATTGCGGATTCGCCATCGATAAAATCCATATTTTAGAAATCGATTGATTTCTAGACCATGTGATGCCAATTACCCAACCCGTACCATCCATTGGTTAACATCAGCATAAATATTGAAATACGTTTTAGCAATCAACAATAACCAATCATTTCTTTTTATTCGAATGATAATTTCTATAACGATCATCAAACAATCAATAGATCATTAAAACAATTCAAACAATTTCAAACACGTTTATAAACGTGATCAATCGAGGGAAATCACTTTATTTGGGTCAAATCATAATGATGGGTATTTTCTGAAATTAAACGACGGTTTAATTTCATTTATTGAATCAACAATAAATATATATAACTAGCAAACAATTAACCACTAGCAATCAGAACACGCAAAATATAACCCAATTTATATAAAATATAAATGGGGAGAGCTGAGTGAGTTTAACTCACCTTGTTTTGAATCCGTCGAAAATTTCTGATTTTTAAGCAAATTAAATAGCTGTTTAACTTGAATAGAATTTCCAGTTGCTCTTGATCCTGACTAGCTCTGCTCCATCTCAAAGTGCTTGTTTTTACGGTCCCAACGCAAACGACCGTGCATAAATCTGATAACGTACATGTACGATATGAATTTCTACAGTAATTTAAGTTTTAAAACTATATATTTAAACTTAAATTTATAAATTAAATTGGGCTCTCACCTTAACCAATCGGCCCAATCTGTTCCCCCTTTTTAAAACCCAACCACCATCGATCCCTTTTTCATTTCAATCGGCTGCCACAAAATTCTCAAGAACTAAATCACAAAAACCATAACCCCCCTTCTGCTCGATGGCGTCGCAACCTTCTTCTCGCGCCCCTCCACTTCCATCGATCGATCAACCACCATCAACAAACCCTTCGACTCCCTACGGAAACACGATGAACCCCCAAACACCCAGATCCACTGCAGATCCAAGACGAGGCCTCCATCGTGGACGATTTCAACATAAATCAGTCCAACACCGAAAGCTAAGTCCCCTTGATTCTTTATTTGCTATAATGTTTTTATTTGATTTTTTTGGATTTTTCTCTTTTTCGAATGGGTTGAATTGGATGGAAACATACTGTGTGAATGCGTGTATTTATAGCTGCGGTTTTATTTTAGATGAGGACACTGTCTTTCATTGGCTATGAAATGTTATGTCAATTGAATTCGAATCTGAAATTTGGATTTTTGGTTCGGATTTCTAACGTATGAAATCAGTGAATGGTATACGGATTTGACTGTAGAAATAAACCTATATATTGTTGTTGATTAGGTTAGGTAGTTGTGCTATGTGTTGTTCATTCAATACAGACATTGAATCTGTATGTAGATTGTGTTTAGAAAAAAAAAACAGTATTGTATGACCTTTGTACCTGAATTCGATTGAGAATATTAGCATATATATTTGCAGTGTAGATTAGATTAGGCTGAGTCTATGACTTGTTTATTCAGTACAGATTTTTGAAACCGTAAATTCTGCTTTGGATTTTGTATTTGAGATTGATTTTGTACATATATATGTATATATAAATATATATATGTTAGCAGTTCTATACAGATTTTGCTTTACTTTAGCATGTGCATTGTGCTGTAGAATTTGATGTATGAATGCAAATTCATATCTGTTTTCACCAGCTACATAATGTACTGCTTTTCTTAGCTGTTCATGACATGTTCTTAGTTGTTTAGATTCTTTACTGTTCTATGAAAGAACAAGACATACTACCTTTGAATTTTTAATTAAATTGTATTGTTTGGTTTTGTGTTTAGATTTTTCCTAGTCTTATGCTACAAACACTTTTATTTATGAATCAGTTTGCCAAGGAAAAGTATATCATTGCATACATTTCCTGAGTGCTGATATAAGGATTGAAGTTTAAACTGCGTATTTCATGGAATATTAAATTAAAACATTTCGAGTGGTTCATGCCAGCAAACTTAAATTGAAATGTTTAAAATATGCGTTGTCTATATTTTAGGAAATCGGAGACTAGTTCTGTGTAGTTGTTTATGTTTACTATTTCTACAAATTGTATGGTATCATGACGTGTCTATAAATATATGTTATTATCTTTCTGCATTGATCATTTTTCTTTTCTTTTATGTTGTTCATTTGTCATGAAATCATCCCTTTTTAATGGGTTCTCTCTTCTTCTTCTTCGCAGGTCAAAACCGATGATTCACCGGTTCGGCAAAAAGCATGAAGAAGTTGATCTACAAGATGATTTTCTTTCTTGTTTTTGTATTCAAGAACCTATATTGTACAATATATAAATTGGGAATTGTATTGTATAAACAACCTTTATCTTATATGAAATTTTAATTTCTCATTTTCCATATATTACAGTATTTTATTTGGGACTGTTTACAAATTTTATTTCTCTAGCATGGTTTAATTTTTTTCCGTATAGTTTTACTTAAAAAACACTAGACTATTGTGGCTAGTTCGCATTCATGATGCATTTGTACCCTTTATTTGTTCTGTGCTACCTTTAAATGTGTTTGCAATCACGTTTCTTAACAATAGTGATCACAGTTGTTGGCTCGAGTTCTAAAGGGGCTTTCATTCATATCGTCGAACCAAAAGAAAACATTGAGGTATATGTGAACATATATACTTAAGGGTTCATTTAAAAATCTAATATAATATTTGTTATAATATAAATTAAATTTAAATGGCTAGATTAACGAAAATAGTTAAACAAATATCATCGTATTTATTAAACAACGTTTTCAACTTCTTACGGTAGAATTCAAACTCGACACTAACATTCTGGGTTTAAATAATATTCCAATTATATAAAAATCCTTTAATATAATAAATAAATCATTAAAATTTAAAAACGATTTCATAGCGACTATTAAAAATTTGAATTGGACGTAACTTGAAATTTATAAGCCGAAATTTCGATTTTTCTCTTCCCTTGGAAAAATATAATCGAACCGGTTCAAACGTATCTCGTTTCACGGAAATCCGACTTATATCAGATCTTGTATATCCAATCAAAGTTCAAATCGAAAATTTCGAACTATTGCGTTGTTTCGAGTTCGTTTTCATTAATATATAAATATAAATTCGAACTCTATTTAAAAATAAATAAATCCGATTAAAAATCCATTATATTAACTGATTTAAATATTCGAATTTAAAATGGCTGAAAAATCTGGGACGTTACATTCTTCCGCCCTTAAAATAATTTCGTCCTCGAAATTGTAAAGTAAGAAGAATATTTCGAACTATAAAATAATTACCTTCATATTAAATTCAAACTCTAAAATTTTTCTAAAACTTTGCCAGCACCTCCTCTGCATGGCTTGATTGGTACGACTACCACTGCCATTCTGGGCCTCAGCTCCTTTGAAAAGAAAATTCAAAATTCGAATGGCAATCAACTTTATTTGAATCCCATTCTATTTATCCATTAAATTTTTTAAACCCCAATTTATTTTAATTCATTTAAAATTGATTTTACTTAACCAGGTTCAGTTTCATGACGAATTAATTTTCTAATCGGTTCAACTTTATTTCAAAATTCAAATTTGATTTCAAATCAACTAGAAGAAACAAACAACTGACATTACTATAATATAGAAATAATTTCCTTTTTCTATATAAAATATACGCTGGGTAAAATTATTTCATTTACTCTCTTTTATAAAACAATATTGTATCCATCCACTAGTTCAACGCTTCCCAACACTTGAACCAGTCAAATAACATAATACAAAACATTTATATATAAAATCTTACAAATACGCTCTCATATATATTTACACTCAAATTCAATCTAGGGTATTACCAACCCCATCTCTATTGAGATACGCCACAGAGCCAAGGTTACTTCTCAACCAATAGCTCCGATACCACTGTAGCAACCAAGGGATTTTCGGCCTCGAAAATCGACATAAATACCTTTACCATACTCATAACTTATGCCGACCCTCCAAGCACCAAAAACACTGGAACGTTTATAAAAAGAAATTAGAGGGTGGGATAAGAAAGAAAGTTATAATAGAAGAAGAAGAGGAACCAATACAACACAGAGTCTCACATCGCATCGGAACAAAATATAATACAGAAATAAATCTTTATTGAGAGCTTTGAAAAATACTTACAATATCAGAGTACATCACATCTCTGGACAGTTACAATGATATGTCCTCATATATATTCATAGAGTGGAATAATAATCATATCTGAACACCTTCAGCTTGTCACTCGACTTCACGGTACCTGATAACCTGAACCTTTACACCACGGGCTAACCCGAGCATTTACCAAATACCGAGTCAGTTCGGTGAACCAAAGTGAGAAAAACTCACACAGTATTAAGATATCACACAATTTGATTTTAAATTTAAAATCCTTTCGAAAGAAAAGGATAATCGTAAGACCAATCCACACATAAACATGGACGGTTTTACCTTATGATAACCCAAACCAGTTTTGAAAACAATATTTTTCCTGATATTATACTAGTGTCTAAATACAAGTAAATATCAATCTAGTGGAACGCTTGCATTTCACGCTCCACGTATATACAAACAAAACCATAGGCACTTATTGGAAATTGGATTCCGATCATGACAAGGTATAGGACCACCTGCCAATCGTGTATCTCTAGAGGCGGAATACACTGGATTCAACAAGAACGTCTTGCAACCCGACCCTTACATGACAGACCACTCATTTCGCTTGAGTGTATCAAATGTATATCACCAACGGTTGGACTCAAACCACCGTTTCTTGAATAGGGACATCATCGAGTAAGATTAAAGAATGAAATGGATTTTCACTAGATAGGTGATTATACACCCTAATGGGAGCGACCCACATAGCCATGCTGCCTGCCTGATTTTTTGTTATCTCCTGGTTGATGAGGCTTGAGGTCAGCACACATCTGGTCATCATTCACTTTGAATGCCACATTCTATGATCCGCCAAATCACTAATTGACGTCCATAAAAATATTCTGGTCGTTAAGCTAGAGAGGCGCCCCTCTCCGCCACAAACAGAGATACGTTTGTAAAA
Organism: Allium sativum; assembly: GCA_030737875.1. Taxonomy (NCBI): domain Eukaryota; kingdom Viridiplantae; phylum Streptophyta; class Magnoliopsida; order Asparagales; family Amaryllidaceae; genus Allium; species Allium sativum. The sequence continues at coordinate 271,902,951 of CM060913.1, read as the reverse complement.
ATCAATGTACGTGACCCTTAAGAAATACTCTGTCAGACATTCGTCCATACAAGTCATCCAGGAACAGGATGAGCCAAAGGTACTCTCCTACTGCATCCAATATAGGAATCACCCCATGGATCAGTAGCGATCGTCCTTGCAAATCCACAGATTCAACCACGACAGAGCCCCAGTATATCACCAGGTCGAATCATAGATTGTAAGTGGTTCATCCGCTTAATGAAGATCTATGGTCTTCATATGCTCCATCTCGATCATCGCATGATCTTTTCTGTAAATTTCGTATTTGTTGGTTGGAATGGTTTTCGAATATTCATTCGCTCCCGGTCTTTCCATACCAACGATCGAATCAGACTTGATAGCCGGTTATTTAACTATCAAGCAAACATCCGTGAAATCATAAAAATAGATTTACTGGTCTGGTACTTAGCATCACTTAGCTTTTAAAAATTTATCGCCCAATCTCCTTTTAATTCAATTATTATGGAAAATATAATTTCGTATCATTTCCTTTACTTTGGAATTCTTATCACACATTCTTGATATTACCAACTAGTATCATCCTTAGAGAGTCCCGAAGTCGTTCAAGTTAGGGTATTTTAATTACCTCTCAGACCTTGATCAACAACGTTCCTACCTTCAGTTAAATACGAGTTGTAATTCAAGAACCTATATTCAACACATCCTATTATTTAAAATATCGCTTTACAGTACTCTTTATCTTTTGGAAATTTCTTTCTAAATGTAATTAATATTTCTAAATTTGTTATTTTAAATAACTACTTACTAAACATCACTTTATTTAATCTTGACTTATCCAAATGACTTCGTTTCACAATTGAATTACAAATCCCATTTTTAACCTGGTTTACCAAGCTCAAAACAAACCCCTTTTTTCCCATTTCCTTTCCTTTCGGGAAACCCCTTTTAAATCCATTGATTCAACTTAATACCATCATTAAGTATTTCCAATTTAAAACAATGCTTTATCTCACATTTCATTTATAAACAATTTATAATCCTTGTTTATAAATTCCAGGTTTAATATAAACCCTTTACATCTTCATCTCCTTTTATTCAATACAAACGTTAAGTAACATTTCCATTTAACCTATCGTATTTGTTTAGATCCCTTTATTACTTTATTATAAACCCCATGTTCAAATATAAACTTGTTCAAAACTTCTTTTCAAAAACTCACTTGGTCAATTCGATCCACAACTATTCCTTTAGCCCATTCCAGTTAATTCCTCTTTTAAATTAACTAAAATATAATTAATTTAAATAACTTTATTTAACTGTTCATTTTGACGTGATAAATCAAGTACTTAATCACTAAGTTATTTCTTCTTATTTGCTTCACAATTTTTATAAGAATTTGGTTTGTAAAACCATTTCATAATTGTTTATAAACCTTAAATAAATAGATCATTAACCTTCACCCAACGTAATCTCTTTAAAAACCCATTTCAGTTATAAATTATTTATAACTTTAATACTGCCGATTCACCATCGATAAAATCCATATTTTAGAAATCGATTGATTTCTAGACCATGTGATGCCAATTACCCAACCCGTACCATCCACTGGTTAACATCAGTATAAATATTGAAATACGTTTCAACAATCAACAATAACCAATCATTTCTTTTTATTCGACTGATAATTTCTATAATGATCATCAATCAATCAATAGATCATTCAAACAATTTCAAACACGTTTATAAACGTTAACAATCGTGGGAAATCACTTTATTTGGGTCAAATCATAATGATGGGTATTTTCTGAAATTAAACGACCGTTTAATTTCATTTATTGAATCAACAATAAATATATATAACTAGAAAATAGTCAACCACTAGCAATTAGAACACGCAAAATAAAACCCAATTTATATAAAATATAAATGGGGAGAGCTGAGTGAGTTTAACTCACCTTGTTTTGAATCCGTTGAAAATTTCTGGTTTTTAGGCAAATTAAATAGCTGTTTAACTTGGCTAGAATTTCCAATTGCGCCTGATCCTAACTAGCTCTGCTCCATCTTGAAGTGCTTGTTTTTACGGTCCTAACGCAAACGACCGTGCATAAATCTGATAACGTACATGTACGGTATGAATTTCTACAGTAATTTAAGTTTTAAAACTATATATTTAAACTTAAATTTATAAATTAAATTGGGTTCTCACCTTAACCAGCCGACCTAACCCGTACCCACTTTTTAAAACCCTACCACCTTCGATCCCTTTTTCATTTCAATCGGCCGCCACAAAATTCTCAAGACCGAAATCACAAAAACCCTAACCCCCCTTCTGCTTGATGGCGTCACAACCTATTTCTCGCGCCCCTCCACTTCCATCGATCGATCAGCCACCATCAACAATCCCTTCGACTCCCTATCAAAACACGATGAACCCCCAAACACCCAGATCCACTGCAGATCCAAGACGAGGCCTCCATCGTAGACGATTTCAACAGAAATCAGTCCAACACCGAAAGCGAAGTGTCCTTGATTCTTTATTTGTTGTAATGTTTTTATTTGATTTTATGGGTTTTTCTCTTTTTCGAATGGGTTAAATTGGATGGAAACATACTGTGTGAATGCGTGTATTTATGGCTGTGGTTTGATTTTGGATGAGAACACTGTCTTTCATTGGCTACGAATTGCTATGTCAATCGAATTTAATCTGAAATTTAGATTTTTGGTTCGGATTTCTAACGTATGAAATCAGTGAATGGTATACGGATTTGACTGTAGAAATAAACCTATATATTGCTGTTGATTAGGTTAGGTAGTTGTGCTATGTATTGTTCATTCAATACTGACATTGAATCTGTATGTAGATTGTGTTCATAAGAAAAAAAAATTCTTGTATGACCTTTGTACCTGAATTCGATTGAGAATATAAGCATATATATATTTGCGGTGTAGATTAGATTAGGCTGAGTCTATGAATTGTTTATTCAGTACAGATTTTTGAAACTGCAAATTCTGCTTTGGATTTTGTAACACTCCACCTCCGCTAGGGTCACTCACAAAGGGAATGCACTAGGTTTGGTGAAACATTATCGAGGTACACATGCACAGAAATATTACAAGACAGAACATATATATATAAAACAGCGGAAGTAAAACAAATTTCATTACCTTATAAAGGTCTAAATCCTTTTACATCAGAATACATCAAAACCTGTCTTGCAACAATAAAGAAGCATAAAAACCTTTTCATAAATTATTCCCCAAGTAAAACAGTAAAGTAGCCATAGCCAAGAAAAGTCCGATGTAACACCCCGAGAATTCTATAACTGTGAAATTCAGGAATTAAAGTATAATCAAATTCAAATCAAAGAACTAAGGGAAACGGGATACGCCATTGCGTTCGTCTCGGAAAAATACGCGAAATAGAGTCCGAGTTTTCGAAAAACGGAGTCCGTATGTAGAAGATATGGCCTTCGGAAGTTTTTGAATTAAATTTAAAATTCAAGCAGAATTAAATAATTAAATATTCCGAAGTGGGGCCCATTGGGCCAGGGTGGAAGAACACCCGCCTGGGCCACCCAGGTCGACTTGGCTGTCGACCTGGGCTACCCATGTCGACAGGGCTGTCGACAGCCCTGTCGACAGGGGTATCGACCTGGTCGAGCCCAGTCAACCTGGCTGGCCAGGTCGGTGTGTGGTCGAATTTCTGTGGTCTGCTTTGTCATTAGGGCTAGGTGGCGGGTTTTTATTGGTCTCTCTTCCTAATGGATGGCTACGATCTAACCTAGCAACATCAATGGTCCTAATCAATTCCTAACCTCTATATAAACAACCTTAGACTAAACCCTAATCTATTCATTCAAAATAAGATTATAGCCGCCATGTTGCTGAGGAACGACAAAGAGTAGCCGCCGACTAGAGAGAGAGTTAGGAAGAAAGTTCTAAAGCCTAAAGCAATTCAAGCAACCTAAAGCTAATCAATTCAACAAAGGAATCGTGTCTCTTAATTAGAGAATTCGCCGCAACCATTGTAAGTAGAGTATTACTTTGGTATAATAAACAACTGTGTTGATGTGTATGCTTGAATTGTGGCGATGGAAGTAATTCATGTTTGTGCAAAATTATGTTATTCATTATAAAGAACTACATGCGGTAGTTCTATGCAAATATACGTTTGGAATATTGCGCAAATTATGTAATCTATGTTGAAGCTACATGTATGTAGTTGAGTGAAATTTATGCAAGTTTGGGGCTTTGTTATTATGTCGTCATGATGTATACTTTGTGCATAAATCGTTTTGCAAGAAATTGAGACAAGTTTGGTTGTTATAGTTCATATGAAACTATGTCGGAATTTTGACACCATAATCCATGTATTAAGTCATGCTTTTGCAAAACTTATGAATATGGCTAGGCTATGAATGATATTTGGCATAATTGAAATCTATGATTAAGTCTATCTTGTTTAAAAGAATTATATGATGACATATGTGAGACATGGCTAGGTTAGACTCAAAAATCCCTTTTTGCAAGTTTAAAAGCAAACACCATGTTTAGGAATATTTATGCATAAGTATGTTTATACCATCGTTATGTGATTAGACTTAAACCATGATTAAGTTGAACTATGCTTTTGTGTTAGTAACAAAGTATCCCCTTTGTAAACATGTAGAAACCTTATGAACATGACATGTTTATGTTTATGCCATGAACAAAAATTTAACCTTACTTATGCCATGCTTATGTTTGACATTATGCCATGTTTATGCCAAAAGTATTTATGCCATGCTTATGTTTGACATTATGCCATGTTTATGCCAAAAGTATTTATGCCATGCTTATGTTTGACATTATGCTATGCTTATGCGAGGAATATTTATGACATGCTTATGTTTGACATTATGCCTAAATAAAAATATAGATTCATGTGGTAGTTAAACCTATGCAAGTTCACATGCTTTGATTCATGTCACCTATGTTACCACTATGCAAGTACACCAATTTCTATTTTATATTACCAACGTCATATGCAAGTTCATGCGCTCACCTTCCCCTCTTTGTGTATACGCCATAAGCCTCCCCTTTTCGCATGGCTAAATTGGGCTTTAAAAGGCTAAGCCCAATATATATGAACGGACGTGTAAAACGGGGGAAAATAACATTGGGTAAAAATTAATTAATTAATGAAAATATAAAATAGAAGGGCCCAAATTCAAGTGTGGGTTGGGCCCGTGATTGGTGTGATCTTTACACCATTAACTTAATAATGGGCCGCAAATATTTACATATAAATAAAGCAGAATGACAAGATATGTAAATGTAGAAAATACGATGTGTTTAACCCGAGGTTGGATTGAGTGGTGATGTAAACCTGCCCGGAACCGCCCGGTTGTCCAGTAGTCACAACAATACCTATCCAATGTGGGAGGTTAAACATGGAGCCCAGCAAGGACCCGAGGTTAGACTGAGTTGTGGCGTAAGACTGCCCGGAACCAACCGGCAACAGGCAGCCACAACAATACCTGTCTAATGTGAGAGGTCAGGGCCTTAATAAGACAATTAAGGCTGAGTCAGGATTGTTAGGATTAAGTGAACTAAAGACTTAATCAAAATGGAACATGCTAAACTAAACGGACTGGTGGGGTTAGGTTAGGAAACACTTAACCAACTTAGCATGTTGGCTAGAGATAGAAAGCCTAGTAATGGGGGACCCTTTTCAGCAGTAACCCTAAAAGGTGTATCAGGATACCCTGAAACTAGGCAGGGTGGGGCACGATTACTGGGCTGATTGTAAGAGGTCAAAGCGACGGCGGTGGTGTAGCAGTGTAGGTTCTAACGGAGTGCGGGCGTGCACACACTCCGGCGCAGAAAAATAAGGCACTGGACACCAGTAGCATACCTGTGCACTCTAAGGTTGTGTCGGGTTGCCACTATGGGACTTGATACACCCCATGGCGGGACCAGCATAGGTAACTACAGACATCGGGGGCCGTAAGACACATGTAACTATGCGAGTAGGAGCCGATCATCATTGAATGGATCACATCACCCTGATTATGGGGTGCAAACTGGAAACTAGTTTATATGGGTTCAGAGATTAACATGGGGTACGATAGTATATTCGACCCTAGGTAACTTAACCAAGTTCATAGTGTTTGCCCACTTCCTGTTTTACTTATCATACCCAGTTCTTTATTCATAGACAAAGTAGTACTAGACTTACTCAGGCTTTATGTCTGACTCTATTTTTCTTTCGTCTTCTTTCTTCCGTTTCCCCCCCAGGTCCTCAGGGAGGGAACACAGCAGCTTGACCAGCCTCAACATCCAGCTTGAAGAAGAGAAATGTATTGCTTGGACTTTCCTGTTTTGAACTATGGCTTTGGACAATCCACTAAGGGGCTTTTGCAGTTTATCTATGTTTTATTTATGCTTCTTTAAATAATGTACTCAAGACAGATTATGAAAGTGTTATGTTATGTTTTTGGAAAGGATGTTGTTGTAACACGTATTTGACTTAACGAAATAAAGTTTGTTGTTCTTCCGCTGTTTTACAAATATGTGTTCTTATATCTGTCTTGTATATCTGTGACTTGTACTTATAAACCTCCACCAAAATTAGGGCATTCCCTTTGAGAGTGACCCTAACGGAGGTGGGGTGTTTCACTTGGTATCAGAGCATAGGTTTACCAGATAAGATAAAAAGTTTTGAAAAAAATTATTTTCAAAAAGGAAATTTAAAGAAGCATTTTTAAAAGATAAAAATATTATTTTATTTTAAAAAGGCAAAGTCCACTCCCCAAAGCCATAGGAACTATCTCTTATCCTTCGTTTTGAATCTATCCTTTTTGTTTCAGCATGTCCCAAGATCTTAACTTGCCAGAAGGGGTGCCAATACCTGGTTGGTTTAGACGGTTCTTAGAAGCAAGGGCCACTCAGCCAGGTCCTACCGTTCCTCCTCCCCCAGCTGCCGGAAATCATCCAGCTACAGCAGCACCTTTTCCTCCACCTCCTCCTCGGGGAAACACGTTCGCTAAGATATGTAAAGATTTTAAAGCTATGGGAGGAAGGGATTTCCATGGAACTGAGTCCTTCGTAGCAGCTAGGAATTGGCTGAAAGAAACGGAGGACCTATTCATCATCTTTGAGGTAGAGGATAGACAAAAAGTACAACTGGCGGTGTGGCTATTGAAGGGTGAGGCTTCCTACTGGTGGGAAGTCACTAATGCTGAAAGACCAGTGGAGACATGGGAGGACTTTAGGGCAAGGTTTGAGACCAAATTTCTCTCAGATGCAGAAAGGAGTTTGCAGTTAGAAAAATTCCTATTTCTTAAACAAGGGGACAAGACAGTCAGAGAATATGTGAATCAGTTCGATGAGCTGGCTAGGTTTGGACTTGACCTAGTCAATACCCCACACAAGAAGGCTCTCCGTTTTGTCAAAGGGTTAAATGAGCCATTACACAGTTTGGCCATGACCCATATACCCATGGGAGCCACGTATGAAAGATTGGTGCAAATGGCATTGCTGAATGAGGAGGATAAGGGCAAGAAGGAGACGAAGGCAGAAAGCTCTCAAGGGAAGAAAGAGGGTTTGCAGCCCAAGAAGACAGACTTTAAGAAGGGCGGGAAAGGCAACAAAGAGAAGAGGAAGTGCAATTTCTGTGGCAAAGTGGGGCACTTAGTAAAGGACTGCCGGAAAAAGAAGGCCAAGGAGAATGGTGGGTGCTTTTCATGCGGTCAGACAGGCCACAGGGCTAAGGACTGCCCAAGGAAACGAGGACAGGGGCAGGGCGCTGGATCCACCCCAGGGGCACAGGTTCATGTGCTAGAAGCGCCACCATTGCAACAGCGAGGTACAAACACTTCTGTAGAAAGTGTAGTTTATCTTTATGATCACCCCGTTCGCACTTTATTTGATTCCGGCGCATCACACTCCTTTATCTCGTCTGCTTTAGTAGAATCTCTGCACCTAAAAACTAGTATGGTAGAGGACCCCTTAATTGTTTCAAACCCAATTGGGGGCCCAGCTCATTTGTCTATGATCTGTGTGGGATTGAAAATTTCTATTCTAAGTGTTGAATTTCAATGTAGTGCCTTTGTTTTGGGCTTTTCGGGGTATGGTTTGATTTTGGGTATGGATTGGCTATCCAGTAATGGGGCCATCCTTGATTTTGAGAAAAGGGTTGTTAGGCTCCTAACCCAGCTCGGTAATACTTTGGAAATTTCTTGTAATCCCTCGTATGCGGTTATGCTTAGTTATCTTGAATCGCTAGATGCCTCTGTTGAGAATTTGAAATCAGTTAGAGTGGTCCGGGAATATCCGGATGTCTTCGAAGAGGTGAAGGGCTTGCCTCCGAAGCGGGAAATAGACTTCCGCATATATCTTGTAGATAATGCAAAGCCCGTTGCGTTGCCCGTTAGACATATGGCTCCACGAGAAAGGAAAGAGCTCAGTAAACAGATTAAAGAGCTTCTAGAGAAAGGGTTCATTAGGAGGAGCATTTCAGAATGGGGCGCTCCAGTGGTGTTCGCTACAAAGGCGGATGGTTCACTCCGTCTATGTGTTGACTATAGGGAGCTCAACAAGCTAACGAAAAAGAATAGGCACCCTCTCCCTAGAATTGACGATTTATTTGACCAGCTTGTAGGAGCGTCTGTTTTCTCCCAACTCGATTTAGCAACCGGTTTTCATCAGCTAAGGGTGGCTGAAGATAGCATCGATAAAACGACGTTCAGAACCCCAGATGGCTTCTTTGAATGGCTTGTCATGCCTTTCGGCTTGACAAATGCACCTGCTTACTTCGTGGACCTGATGAGTAGGGTATTTAGAGATTTCCTCAACAAATTCGTAGTGGTCTTCGTAGATGATATCCTTATCTTCTCAAAGAGTGAAGAGGAACATGCTCAGCACTTAAGGGCAATCATGGAAACTTTGCGAGTCCATCAACTAAAATCCAAATTATCCAAATGCCACTTTTGGAGAGAAGAGGTGAGGTTCCTAGGGCACATATTATCCAAACAAGGGTTAGCAGTGGACCCTGCGAAGGTAGTGGCGGTACAGGATTGGGAGACACCAAGGAATGCGACTGAGGTCCGAAGCTTTCTAGGACTAGCGGGTTTCTATCGAAAATTTATAAGGGATTTTGCGAAAATCTCAGCTCCGCTCACGAAATTGACCAAGAAGAATCTAGTGTTTAATTGGGATTTGGATTGCGAATTTGCTTTCCAACGACTGAAAAGGGCTCTTACAACAGCCCCAGTTTTGACGCTGCCAGATGGGAGCAAGATGTTCACTGTTTATACGGATGCATGTGGGACAGGGCTAGGCGCCGTCTTAATGCAAGAAGGAAGGGTAGTAGCTTATGGCGGGAGGCAGTTGAAGGTGCACGAAAAGAACTACCCAACCCACGATCTTGAGTTAGCCGCCATCATCTTTGCACTCAAGTCTTGGCGACACTATCTCCTAGGTGAGAAGTTCGAACTTTACACTGACCATAAATCGTTGAAATATCTTTTCTCGCAGAAGGATCTTAACTTGAGGCAACAAAGATGGATGGAGTTTCTTGCCTCGTACGATTTCGAAATCTCCTACACTCCGGGCAAAGGCAACGTAGTGGCAGACGCGTTGAGCCGAAAGAAATTGACCCTAAGCCCGTTGTTTGTTGAAAGACAAAGCCTAGAGTTTATAGCCAGCTTCGACTTTAGGCCCTCCTCCGACTTCGTACCGGGCTTGCTAGCATCACTCGAAGTGCGCCCAACTTTAGTAGATTCAGTAGGGGTAGCACAACGCGAAGACCCTCAGCTTGTGGAAATAATTGATAGGCTAATTAGGGGTGAGACTTCAAGTCACCTCAACAGATACTCCATCGAAAATAAGGGTTTACTAAGGCGGGACGGAAGACTATGCGTCCCACAGACAAACGATTTAATAAAGAAGGTTCTCGAGGAAGCACATCACTCCAAGATGACACTACACCCAGGCGGAGATAAAATGTACAAAGACATAAAAAGGACTTTCTTCTGGAACGGCATGAAAAAGGACGTGGCGGAGTTCGTTTCTAAGTGTATGGTGTGCCAACAGGTTAAGGCGGAACAGAAAAAGCCTGGCGGACTACTACATCCTCTGGAGGTCCCGCAGTGGAAATGGGATAGCATCTCAATGGACTTCATCGATGGGCTGCCTAGGTCTAGGAGAGGCAACACTAGCATTTGGGTAATAGTGGATAGGCTTACTAAAAGCGCCCACTTTTTACCTGTCAAAAGTAAAAGGACTGCCTCATCCCTAGCATCACTTTACCTCAAGGAAATCATTCGACTCCATGGAATACCGTCTAGCATTGTTAGTGACCGAGACCCCATCTTCACTAGTGAGTTTTGGCGGAGTCTGCAAGAAGCAGTAGGAACGCAGTTATGCTTGAGCACAGCCTATCATCCCCAAACCGACGGCCAAACAGAGAGAGTGAACAGAGTTTTGGAAGACCTTTTAAGGCTATGCGTCCTCGACTTCGGAGGGACATGGGAAGACCACCTTCCTTTGGTGGAATTTGCCTACAACAACAGCTATCAAGCAACCATAGGAATGGCGCCCTTCGAAGCCTTATATGGAAGACCGTGTCGATCGCCCACTTGTTGGTGGGAATCCACGGATAAGCTCATACTTGGACCAGACATGATTCGAGAGACTTCCGAGAAAGTAGACTTAATACGAAGAAGGATGAAGACGGCCCAAGACAGACAAAAGTCCTATGCCGACAAGAGGAGGACCGACCTTGAATTTGAGGTTGGAGACAAAGTTTTTCTCAAGGTATCACCGCTAAGAAACGTTGTTCGTTTTGGAACCACAGGAAAGCTAGCGCCAAGATTCGTAGGGCCATTCCCTATTATCGAGAAAATTTTGAAAATGGCCTATAGATTAGAGCTACCCGAGAAGTTGGCTGGAGTCCACAACGTTTTTCACGTTTCACATCTCCGAAAATGTCTGCATGAGTCAGCTGAAGTAGTAGAGCCAAACATCCTCGAAGAGGCCGAAGTGGAACGCGAAGCAACCATAAGAAGAGTTCCAACCCGCATCTTAGGAACGGAAGTGAAGAAGCTACGCAACCGCGAAGTCAAGCTCGTCAAAGTTCAGTGGAGCGACGCCGAGGAAGACGCGACTTGGGAAACTGAAGCTAGAATCCGTACAGCCTACCCTTTTCTGTTCGAGGGTACATCCTTGATCTTTCATTTTCCTTAAGTTGCGCTTTTATCTATCTTCTTAGGTATATTTCCTCGACCTTATATTTTAGGTAGAATCTTTTTGGATGAAAACATGTAATTGAAACATGTTATGGATGATGGTTGCAAGTGGTTGCAAGTGATTGCTAGTGGTTGCTCGTGGTTGCATATACACACACAATCTAGGTTTTAGATCGGCTCAGTCACTTCATATTGCATATGCATATATGTTTGCATTCGTATATGGTTGAACTTTAATGTGTTGTCATATGGATGTTGCATTTGTAATGAATGATTGTGCACTCATGTGAAATCAAGAATAGGGAAAAATTTGCATACATAATGGATTCATGGCACTTACATAATTCGCATTAAGGAGGTCAACTGAATCAGTAGACCGCCTGATTTTGCATTAGATAAGTACATGTACACACACACTTCGCATATGATCATGAAGCATTAGAAATATTTTAAGGACAATGGATGCTCGTGTTTGACGGATGAGTAGATGGATGATTGGATGTTAGGATATACATTTCTCCTAACTTGAAGATTTCGGGGACGAAATCCTTTTAAGTGGGGGAGAATGTAACACCCCGAGAATTCTATAACTGTGAAATTCAGGAATTAAAGTATAATCAAATTCAAATCAAAGAACTAAGGGAAACGGGATACGCCATTGCGTTCGTCTCGGAAAAATACGCGAAATAGAGTCTGAGTTTTCGAAAAACGGAGTCCGTATGTAGAAGATATGGCCTTCGGAAGTTTTTGAATTAAATTTAAAATTCAAGCAGAATTAAATAATTAAATATTCCGAAGTGGGGCCCATTGGGCCAGGGTGGAAGAACACCCGCCTGGGCCACCCAGGTCGACTGGGCTGTCGACCTGGGCTACCCATGTCGACAGGGCTGTCGACAGCCCTGTCGACAGGGGTATCGACCTGGTCAAGCCCAGTCAACCTGGCTGGCCAGGTCGGTGTGTGGTCGAATTTCTGTGGTCTGCTTTGTCATTAGGGCTAGGTGGCGGGTTTTTATTGGTCTCTCTTCCTAATGGACGGCTACGATCTAACCTAGCAACATCAATGGTCCTAATCAATTCCTAACCTCTATATAAACAACCTTAGACTAAACCCTAATCTATTCATTCAAAATAAGATTATAGCTGCCATGTTGCTGAGGAACGACAAAGAGTAGCCGCCGACTAGAGAGAGAGTTAGGAAGAAAGTTCTAAAGCCTAAAGCAATTCAAGCAACCTAAAGCTAATCAATTCAACAAAGGAATCGTGTCTCTTAATTAGAGAATTCGCCGCAACCATTGTAAGTATAGTATTACTTTGGTATAATAAACAACTGTGTTGATGTGTATGCTTGAATTGTGGCGATGGAAGTAATTCATGTTTGTGCAAAATTATGTTATTCATTATAAAGAACTACATGCGGTAGTTCTATGCAAATATACGTTTGGAATATTGCGCAAATTATGTAATCTATGTTGAAGCTACATGTATGTAGTTGAGTGAAATTTATGCAAGTTTGGGGCTTTGTTATTATGTCGTCATGATGTATACTTTGTGCATAAATCGTTTTGCAAGCAATTGAGACAAGTTTGGTTGTTATAGTTCATATGAAACTATGTCGGAATTTTGACACCATAATCCATGTATTAAGTCATGCTTTTGCAAAACTTATGAATATGGCTAGGCTATGAATGATATTTGGCATAATTGAAATCTATGATTAAGTCTATCTTGTTTAAAAGAATTATATGATGACATATGTGAGACATGGCTAGGTTAGACTCAAAAATCCCTTTTTGCAAGTTTAAAAGCAAACACCATGTTTAGGAATATTTATGCATAAGTATGTTTATACCATCGTTATGTGATTAGACTTAAACCATGATTAAGTTGAACTATGCTTTTGTGTTAGTAACAAAGTATCCCCTTTGTAAACATGTAGAAACCTTATGAACATGACATGTTTATGTTTATGCCATGAACAAAAATTTAACCTTACTTATGCCATGCTTATGTTTGACATTATGCCATGTTTATGCCAAAAGTATTTATGCCATGCTTATGTTTGACATTATGCCATGTTTATGCCAAAAGTATTTATGCCATGCTTATGTTTGACATTATGCTATGCTTATGCGAGGAATATTTATGACATGCTTATGTTTGACATTATGCCTAAATAAAAATATAGATTCATGTGGTAGTTAAACCTATGCAAGTTCACATGCTTTGATTCATGTCACCTATGTTACCACTATGCAAGTACACCAATTTCTATTTTATATTACCAACGTCATATGCAAGTTCATGCGCTCACCTTCTCCTCTTTGTGTATACGCCATAAGCCTCCCCTTTTCGCATGGCTAAATTGGGCTTTAAAAGGCTAAGCCCAATATATATGAACGGACGTGTAAAACGGGGGAAAATAACGTTGGGTAAAAATTAATTAATGAATGAAAATATAAAATAGAAGGGCCCAAATTCAAGTGTGGGTTGGGCCCGTGATTGGTGTGATCTTTACACCATTAACTTAATAATGGGCCGCAAATATTTACATATAAATAAAGCAGAATGACAAGATATGTAAATGTAGAAAATACGATGTGTTTAACCCGAGGTTGGATTGAGTGGTGATGTAAACCTGCCCGGAACCGCCCGGCTGTCCAGTAGTCACAACAATACCTATCCAATGTGGGAGGTTAAACATGGAGCCCAGCAAGGACCCGAGGTTAGACTGAGTTGTGGTGTAAGACTGCCCGGAACCAACCGGCAACAGGCAGCCACAACAATACCTGTCTAATGTGAGAGGTCAGGGCCTTAATAAGACAATTAAGGCTGAGTCAGGATTGTTAGGATTAAGTGAACTAAAGACTTAATCAAAATGGAACATGCTAAACTAAACGGACTGGTGGGGTTAGGTTAGGAAACACTTAACCAACTTAGCATGTTGGCTAGAGATAGAAAGCCTAGTAACGGGGGACCCTTTTCAGCAGTAACCCTAAAAGGTGTATCAGGATACCCTGAAACTAGGCAGGGTGGGGCACGATTACTGGGCTGATTGTAAGAGGTCAAAGCGACGGCGGTGGTGTAGCAGTGTAGGTTCTAATGGAGTGCGGGCGTGCACACACTCCGGCGCAGAAAAATAAGGCACTGGACACCAGTAGCATACCTGTGCACTCTAAGGTTGTGTCGGGTTGCCACTATGGGACTTGATACACCCCATGGCGGGACCAGCATAGGTAACTACAGACATCGGGGGCCGTAAGACACATGTAACTATGGGAGTAGGAGCCGATCATCATTGAATGGATCACATCACCCTGATTATGGGGTGCAAACTGGAAACTAGTTTATATGGGTTCAGAGATTAACATGGGGTACGATAGTATATTCGACCCTAGGTAACTTAACCAAGTTCATAGTGTTTGCCCACTTCCTGTTTTACTTATCATACCCAGTTCTTTATTCATAGACAAAGTAGTACTAGACTTACTCAGGCTTTATGTCTGACTCTATTTTTCTTTCGTCTTCTTTCTTCCGTTCCCCCCCCCCCAGGTCCTCAGGGAGGGAACACAGCAGCTTGACCAGCCTCAACATCCAGCTTGAAGAAGAGAAATGTATTGCTTGGACTTTCCTGTTTTGAACTATGGCTTTGGACAATCCACTAAGGGGCTTTTGCAGTTTATCTATGTTTTATTTATGCTTCTTTAAATTATGTACTCAAGACAGATTATGAAAGTGTTATGTTATGTTTTTGGAAAGGATGTTGTTGTAACACGTATTTGACTTAACGAAATAAAGTTTGTTCTTCCGCTGTTTTACAAATATGTGTTCTTATATCTGTCTTGTATATCTGTGACTTGTACTTATAAACCTCCACCAAAATTAGGGCATTCCCTTTGAGAGTGACCCTAACGGAGGTGGGGTGTTTCATCCGAGCCATACATGATGACCTTCAAACAGGAGAAGTCCGAACTAACAATAGCATTTCCTCCCTGTAACCTGGGGGGGGGGGGGGGGGAACGGAAGACAAGAGGCGAAACAAAACGGGGTCAGTCATAAAGACTGGTAAGCCCTATCTACTATTAGTATATAAACTAGTAAAGTTAACTGGCATGAGGAACTGAGATGAACATAAGTATGATGACAAGACAGATAAGCTAAACCAAAATAACAGGATGAACTACTGTACCAAGATACACGAGTGTGTCATGATAAACTACGGTGTCAAGATAAATCAAGGTATCACATTGTCAGGTTTCTATCAAGTATACTATCCCAAGGTATCTACCCTGTATAACGTCCCACGGTATCTATCATGTATATTTTTCCCTTGGTTCTAACATGTATATTTGCTCTGCACCCCTCGTACTAGTATCCCAACCCGCGTCATGTGTTAACTATGAATGTCCCTTGCCCAATGTCATGTAATGGTCCATGTCAACCTAATATAGAGCATATGTAGGTTTTCCCAACTCGTATGTTTCTTTCCATGTATAAGTTCAGTCCTTTGCCGTAGGCCATACGGGCTTTCCCATGTAAACGTTTTATCTTTGAGGTTATTTTGGACTGCTACCCTTGATCTAGTTATGTTTCCTTACCATGAACTATCACGCGTTCACTTAGGATTTATGCCACCTAGGACCACTAGGGATTATGCTACCTAATGAACGTTTCCGTGTCACGGTTTGGGTTCAGCCACCTAGGGCCACTAGGGATTATGCCACCCGTCAACTGCGCCGTTTATCCCACGTATGTATCGTGAATCGTTTTCCATGTCTAGACGCACATGTTCCTCAATGTGCCATCCGAGTTCCGTGCCAGGGCAAATCAAGAAATACGGAACTCGGTCGGGAGATTCAAGTCGTCTGCTGATGCAGATATCAAGGTCTGTTTTTGTACCCGTGGCTATGGTCCCACGTGACCCCTCCCTCAACTACTGAAAGGCAATCCAAGAAAAATCATGTATGAGAACTACACTAGGCCCATCGATGCCCATTTCCAGATAGCCAACCTCACCCATAACTTGATAGCTAGTATATGGTCTCTTCGGAGTTCCCTGCCTTTCCGTACGTACACGATTGACTAAAGATGGTAGGTAGTCGGCGACATGCTATCCCGGGGCTAAATCAAGTATCGTCGACTCCACGCTAATCCATCCTAGTCTTTAGGTCGCTCGCATAGCAACCAAGGCATACTCTTGGCTCTTCTACCGCGGACCTTAACCTCTGTGAGGCCAGGTTTCATGGACCACACGCCACCTCACAGAGGGATACCAAGAGTACCCTCACGTTCCCCGAAGCTTCCGCTTCGTCACCCAGTTCGCTGGAGCTTTTATCCAAGTCAGATAACTTGCTCCTCCTCGTATACTAAGCGATGACCTACCGTACCAGGTTACTCATCTCTTTATGAACTAGTCCATGTCCTTAGCTAAGAATTATTACTTAGTTACCCTTAACTAAGGTTTACCACTTAGCTCCTCTTTCCGTTATCCTTGTTAACTACGATTTCCGACCTAGTCCCCTGAGCTAGGGTTTTGTCAAATGGGTTAAGTGTTGTTATTCAAGTTCATGACTTAACCCGCCTACGAATCATGTCAAGATCGGCTAATTACTCAAGTTCAAGGCTTAGCCCTACAGGTTGGTTAGGTGTACCAAGAAGCTCATGACTTAACCTTATCAAGTCAAATTGGTTAAGTATTTATTTGTCTTAACCCTATCAGATTATCATGTTAGATTGATTAAGCATAGATTATCTTAATCCCATCAGATTATCGAGTCGGATTGGTTAAGCATGGGTTAGCTTAACCCCATCCACTAATCGTATTACAATGGTTAAGCCTACTTTTAAAAGTCTTGTGACTTAACCCTATCAGGTCCACCTATTAGATTGGTTAAGTATAGGTTACTTAACCTCATCAAATCATCACGTATAATTGGTTAAGTACAAGTTACTTAACCCCATTAAATTACCGTGTTAAATTGGTTAAGTATTGGTTACTTAACCTCATTGAATTAACGCATTTAGATTGGTTAAGTGTTTAACTTAACCCCACCGAATTACCATGTTTAGATTAGTTAAGTGAAGGTTACTTAACCCCATCTAATTACCGTGTTTAGATTAGTTAAGTCTAAGTTACTTAACCCCATCAAATTACCGTGTTTAGATTAGTTAAGTCTAAGTTACTTAACCCCATCTAATTACCGTGTTTAGATTAGTTAAGTGTGGATTACTTAACCCCATCTAATTACCCAGTCGGATTAGATAAGCGTAAATTACTTAACCCCATCCCCTAATTGTCTTGTATGGTTAAGTGTCATTAAGAAATCAAGCCCGATCCCAATTAACCTACCCATTCGTGTCATATCGGTTAAGTGTCTTAGTCAAATTTACTTAACCTTATCATGCGGCATTAATTTAATTAATGCACTCTCAACCTCTCACACTAGGCCTTGTTGTGGTTACTAGTTAAGCCGGGCGGGTCCGGGTAGTTTTACACCACAACCTAGTCTAACCTCGGGTCTTAAGCGCGACATGACCAACTTCTCACATTGGATCCTATTGTTTGTAGCCATTAGTTAAGCTGGGCGGGTCCGGGTAGATTTATGCTACAAACTCAACCCAACCTCGAGTTGGTCATTTTCATGTTTGGTCTAGTGTCTTGTTACACTTACAACCCATACGTGTCAAGTTTCCAAGTCCCATGCTCATAGCCAAAGTTACATGTTGTCACGTTTATACCAATTTACCCAAATCATGTTTCATGTCATTAAAGTTTCCCCATAACCTAACCCCAACGCTTTTAAACTCGCATATACATTCACAACAACGCATAATGGATTAAAGAAGGAACTTGGCAAAGGCATGACAAAAAGGGTATAAGGCCACAAGTTAATCATGGTGGCATATGAGGCGTAAGTGTGTTCATTAACTTGCATGTTACATTATTAAGCCTAAAAAACATGCATAACCTCAAACTTAGCACATAGGTGAATCATGGTGATAAATGACATAGAAAGATGGCTAGAAGTTCGCATATGGCATCACATGTAAGCTAACATAAGGGATATGATAGTTCTCATGTTGCCAAAATGCAACATTCAACATAAAGTTTATATCTTTAAGCCCACAAGATCAAGATAATGACTTTTTAGTCATGATAGGATACATAACATGATAGCATGCAACATACTTAATGTTCAAACCCAACTTACAACATGTCACATTAAGTTTAAAGTTAATATCTAAGAGTAGGAAGAGGGCTTACAATGCTATGAAGGCACAAATCACATATAAAACAAAGATTGAGACGAAGCCATTCATGCTATCACCCAAAACCCCCAAAAGAACAAGCTCCAAATGAAACCCTTGAGCAAATATCAATAAAAATCCTTGCTTTGAAGAAGAAAGGTTTCAACTTTGGCTTTGAATGAAGCTTATGAGCTCTCATGCAAGATCCTTGCTTTTTGGTCAAGAAAAGGTTGCAACTTTGGCTAGGATGCAACTTAAGAACACTCATACAAGTTTGAAAGCACTTGTATGAACTCACAATCTCTCATAGAAATAGGCGTAGGAATTTTAGCATGAGAGTGGAGGCCATGAGAGGAACAAATTTGACATAGTTTAGTTGTAGGATTGAATAATGGTGATTTAGGCTAGGTTTAGGGGTCTTTTTATAGAGGATTAGGATAGTATTAGCCATAGGATTAACCCTAGATTCAATCCAAGCCATCAGAGCATGTCTTGGGGAAGAAGTCAAGTGTAGGAACCATCTAGGGCCTTTAGATTAAAGCTGAACCATGAGAACCATTCAAATACAAAATCTGCATTTGAGCGAATCGGCCCACGGGTTGACAGCCAAACACCCTGGATTAACCACTAGTCGACCCAGCGAGCTCGGGTCGACCTCAAAAATCGGCCGGTTCGGTTATTCCTGTAATGACCCGCATTTTCTGCGATATATAATTAATTTATTTAATTATATAATTGGTGATTTAGAGAAGTTAATGATCGTTTAATTAAATAATATTGAATATTTAATAAATAATTATAATATAATAATATATTATAATGTCGAAATAGTCGGAAATAGTGAAATTCACAATATCGTGTGAATTGAATAGCATACGAGATTTGGTGGAGTTTCGATTCAAAATATAATAACGATTATATTAAATCGACGACAGTTGAACGTATAGTTTATAATATATTTATAAACGAGCTCGAAATGGCGCTGCAGTTCGCTATTTGGCAATTTGAACTTCAACTGAATGTACAAGATTCGTTTTAAGCCGGATTTCTGTGAAACAAGAAATGTGTGGAGCTGGTGGAGTATATCTTTCTAGTGGAAGAGAAAAATCAGGATTTCGTCGTGTAGATTTTGAGATATGTCCAAATCAAATTTTAAAATAGTCGCTATAGAATCGTTTATCGACCATAACGGTTTATTCGATATAACTAGAGATTGGGTTTGAATCTAGACAAGGTTCTTTAGAGACATAACGATAAATTAATTTTTAGAATTTTATGGTAATTTTTAATTAATTTAATAAGCGACTTTTTATTTGAAGTATTTCGCAGTCTGAAATCAACATTTTGAAGTTTCAAAATATGAGTCCATCTACCGGTATTATTATATTTTTGGGACCGTGACACACTGTTCGTCACAACGGTATTTTTATCCCTGTCTGTTGCGATTCGTAAAGCAATGGAATTTAGCATAACGGAGACGGTAAGAACTTAGTTCTAGAAAACAAAAGCAATAACACCCACCAAGCCACCCAGACAGCCACATTAAGTAGTCATTGAGTTTGAGTAAATCTCCACTCACTCATATCGGTACATATAGTACCACGTACCACGTTTCTTAGCCTTTTAGTATCATTGGTTTTATATACACCCACGTACACATCATGATCTGTTTCGTTAGCAACCAAGTAAATACTCCTACCTAAAAACGTTATAACCTAATCACAAAGTCTTCCACTGTAAAATCAAAATAAGGCCGCCGGTTTATTTCTCAAGCAAAATAGCAACTTCAAAAATTCATAGGAAATCAAATAAAACTCTAGAAATCCTCAAACAAGTGTTTCTTAATTCCTGATGGCGTCCTCTTCGAATTGGGCTATGTTTTCCTTGGTGCGACAGTGCTTTGCGTGGAGCTCGATACCTCCAGCGCGAGTTACAAGCAGCTGAGATCCCGTTTAGGCTAAGATTTATGACTTAATCCTCGTTTCGGTTATCAGTTTTGGATTCAGCAAGTGCTTGGGAGTTTATACAATTTTTTTGGGAATTCTTGGAAACAAAAAGCGTCGGACCTGGTACAGGGATTCTCGACGTGGGGTTTTAGGGAGGTGGATCGAGTGGGCCGTGGTGGGGTAAGGATGGAGCGGCTTCGGATAAGGAGGAGAATGGTGATGTGCATTTTTGAAACGATGCAGAGGTGGAGGAGGTTGGCTCGAAGGAAAGGTCGGATGTGGCTGTTGAAAATCGGAGCATTCAACCCGAGCAGGGAGTTTGGGGAAGAAGGCATAGCGGGCTTCGGTGGAAATTAAATTAAGTGGGCCGGCTTTGGGGTGAGAAAAGCCCAATATAGTTTTAATTCCAAGTTTATTTTCATTTAAATATGTATTAACTTCTGAACACCGTAAATTATTCATACGTAATCGAAACTCAGCGAAACAAGATCCGTTGGGATCGTATGGACGGGAGCAACACCATGGAACTGACTGGAAGTTGATTGGAGCTCATTTGTATTTACGACAAATTAAACTATTTGATTCAGATCAAATAACAGTTTATCGTTCTTTAACGATGAACTGCAAATGTGAGTAAAAACTCACTAACTCTCCTAAATTTATATTTTAATATAAATTGTATTTTATTTCTGTATTTGACTGCTAGTTATGTACTGTTAATTTTGACTGTTAAGTTGTATTGTTAAATTGGACTGTAGATTGGACTGTTAAATAATTGATTGAAAACAGTATGGATATATATATATATATATATATCTACATATATATATATATATATATATATATCGTTATTAAACGGTGATTTTGTTATCAGTGTATTTCATTAGAAATGCAAGTGATGTTATATACGTTGTTTAACATCGGTGGATGCAGGGAAACAGGTTGGAGGAATCCGACTGGATTCCTCAACAGTTATCTTATTGTTTTTCATATATTTTGATATATGATGTGAATTATAACCTGTTGTTGATTGTGTGTGTATGGACGATATTGAACATCGTGATTTGATATGATTGAATACCATAACATACGGGATGTTGATAAGGAGATTTTCAAAGTGATATTGAAAACAGAGATATTTATAAATTGAAATATTTATAAATAAGGAATATTTATAAATGGAAATATTTATAAATAGGAGGTATTTTAAAAAGGAAATAAATTCAAAACATTTTCTTTTTTGAATGGAAAGGCCTGTGTGGCGAGTTTGGGGATTTTCCCGATGCTCCCGATACAAAGGAGGTTATGGCGAATTTTCCCGGGAATTTAAGGAGTTAGAATATTTCAAGAATAAATTTGAAAAGGGAATATTTGTAAACCATTTACAAATAGAATTGGAAAGGAAACGTTATAAAAAGGGAAATCATTTTTAAAGGGTAGAACCGTTATTTAAAAGTAAATATTTTCCAATAAATAAAACGTTGTTAAAAAGGAAATCTTTATAAAGTGAATAAAGTAATCGAATATAGACATTCGAAAGGAGAAATCGAATATGGTATTCGAAGTTAGTTAATCGAATATAGACATTCGAAAGGAGAAATCGAATATGGTATTCGAAGTTAGTTAATCGAATATAGACATTCGAAAGGAGAAATCGAATATGGTATTCGGAGTTAGTTAATCGAATATGGAATTCGAAGTTAGTTAATCGAATATGGTATTCAAAGTTAGTTAATCGAATATGGTATTCGAAGTTAGTTAATCGAATATGTTATTCGAAAGGGGTTAGTCGAGTCGAGTTAGTCAAATAGAGTTAATCAGTTAGAATTAATCGATTTGAGTTAACCAGTTAGAGTTAATCAGTTAGAGTTAACCAATTAGAGTAATCAGTTAGAGTTAACCAATTAGAGTAATCAGTTAGAGTTAAACCAATAGAGTTAATCAGTTAGAGTTAATCCAAATAATATGCCATTTAGCACGACTTCTAGCGTAATTCGCAGGACTGCAAATAGCCTAAGGCGGTCGGATGTTTCCTGAGGGAATCAGGCGTAACCATTGTGATCGCTGCGATCTAGAGTCAAGCGAATGGAGTTAAATAGAGTTGTCGAATAGTAGTTGTTCAAATGGAGTTAAATAGAGTTGTCGAATAGTAGTTGTTCGAATGGAGTTAAATAGAGTTAGTCGAATATAGTTTATTCGAATAGAGTTGAATAGAGTTAATCGAATAGTAGTTATTCGAATAGAGTTAAATGGAGTTAAATCGAATATTAGTTATTCGATAGGAGTAAATCAAGTTGAGTTAAATAAACCAAGTTAGTCGAGCCTAGTTAATTGAATCGAATTGGTCGAACCAAGTAAGCCGAGTTAGTCGAGTCAAGTTAAGTTAGTTGAGTTAAGTTCATCGAGTTAGAGTTATCAATGTTAGTTTCATCGAAAGGAGTTATCGATGTTAGTTTCATCGAAAGGAGTTATCGATGTTAGTTTCATCGAAGAGAGTTATCGATTATAGTTTAATCGAAGTGAGATTTTCAATTATGAGATATTTGAAAAGGAAGAGTTATCGAATATTAGTTGATCGAAGAGAGATTATCGAATATCGTTTATTCGAGAAGAAGTTAGTCGAATATAGGTTATTCGAAGAAGAGTTAATCAAATAGAGATTTCTCGAAGAGAGTTAATCGGCAAATTCGATTATATCGAATTCGGGAAAGTACTTATACTTTCCAGTGTTTAAATAGAGATTTATTTATTTATAAATAAATAATTGTTAGGTTAATTATTCACTAATAAGAATAGAAGTTATAATTAAAGTTAGATAATTCAGAAGTAGGGATTATAACGTTATCGTTATAACCAATGTTTTAAATATAGAAGTGGATTAGTAAAATTGAATCCGAGAAAGGCGTAAAGAAGTTGTTAAAGATTAAAAGATAAACTTTGACCATTTTGAAGTTATAACGTTGTTCAGTTAAGGTCTGAGAGGTAATTATACCCCAACTTGAGTGACTTCCTTCTTAACTAAGAAATGGTAAGGTTTGATCGTAAAGGAGTTTTGGAAATGTTTTCCAAACAAGAATCAGGATGTTTTCTAAATACAGAAAACAAGGAATGGAAATGTTGCCAGTGTTGATAACATATATTTTCTAAATATAGAAAATAGCAATTGTTAAATATAGGGAAACAGGAGATAAGTAAATAAATGAACTAAAGAGATTTATGTTAAATGATGTTTGTTCGATATAATTTCCATTTGGAAATAATATCGTTGTTTGCACACTTGTTTTTCTTTGATAGTTAACTCACAGACTATCGAAGTTTTTGACCATTTTAACGTTGTTAATATGGAGAGACCGGTTGGATTATTATCCATAGAACCACTCTGTATTGGCATAAGCGTCGCGAATCATATATGCCAAAGATAATTGAAGACGGAGTAAAATGCAAGGGCTATCCTGTTTACAGAATAGTGCCTTCGGTTTGTCCAGTCCCAGGACAACTTGTATGGACGAAGGTCTGACAGAGTATATCCAATGGATCGCGTAAGTTGATCTGTTCAAACGTATTCATGTTTGGTGGCGGAGGAATTCGTTTCTCTTAGCTGTATACCCGTGTTATTTTTGGATAAGTCAATTTGTGATTTGGCGGGTATGACGATGTGACATTTCTAAGTGAATGAAGATGGATGTCTGACATAGTATTTCCAGACGGTCACGTACATTGATTTCTTCAACTATACCAAGAGTGGAAGCGGAGAAGGAAACTTCTTTTAGCTGACACATAATGTATGGTTGTAGATGTCAATTAGCGATTCTGATGGATCTGACAATGTGGCATTCGAAGTGAATCTGATGTGATGATAAAGCGTAGCTTCTAGCCTCATCATCCGGTAAATGACAGAAATCGGGCAGGCAGCATGGCTAAGTCGGTCGCACCGAAGTAGGGTGTATAATCACCTATCTAGAGAATATTCATTTGTTTCTTAAATCTATCAATGCTGTCCCATATATATACGGGAACGGTTGCTGATCCCAACCGTTGGTGATTTACATTCGATACACTCAAGCGAAATGAGTGGTCGGTCATGTGTGGCTGAGTTGCAAGATGTTCTTGTTGAACTCCAGTGTATCGTTCCTAGAGTATACTGATCGGAAGGTGATTCCATACCTTGTCATAGTTGGAAATCCATTACCCAATACGTGCTTGCGGTTTTGATTGTATACTATATATGTAGAACGTGAGATGAAAGCGTTTCTGCTAGTTGATATCTATTTGTACATAGACATTATTATAATATCAAAAAGTTTTTGATATAAAGATATTTTGGATTCTCATAAGGGAAAAACCCGTTCCGTCCTACGGCGTGGTCTTATGAGATATCGTTTACTTGTTCATATACCTGTTTAAACTGTTTTACTCATACCAGTCCCATGACTGACCCGGAGTTTATTTGTTTTGTTTTCCCTAAACTCTTGGGTGCCTAAATTTGTACGGGCAGTCAAGTAGTCAGGAATTTACAGATATAATGGAAGAGCGTGGAGCAGGAGGCTTCAAGATCGGATAGCTATAGTTATTTCCGCTGTGTTGTAAGTGCTATACTCTGATAAGTGCTATTGTATACATAACTGTTATATTTCAAAGTTATGTTATCTATTATATGTTATTCGTTCCGCTGTGAGGTTCGTGTTACTCTGATGTTGTGTTCTTCTTCTTCTTCTATTCTAAGTTTCTATCTTATCTATCCTCACCCTCTGTCTTCTTTCTATTAGTTTCTTGAATTTCCAGTGTGATTTGGGTTGGACTTGTGTTATTTAGTCAGCTCAAATTCCCCCGGATTTTCGGGTCACTACAATTCCCCTCTCCCAATTCGCTATTTTGAACATTTTTGCATATTTATTTATTTAATTTTCAATTATATATATATATCAATATATATATTTCTCTACGCAACCCATTTCACTTAATTAAGTATACTTTAATTTTTGAATTTTTATGTTCAAATTACGGGGTGTTACATTCTCCCCTCCTTAAAGGATTTCGTCCCCGAAATCTCCAAGTTAGGAAGAACGTATCCTACTATCCATCATCCATCTACTCAAAACATCATCCACAGGAAACCATTGTCCTTAGACGATTTCTAATGCCATATGAACATATGAAGAACGTGTGTGTATATGCTCCTTAGATAATGCTAATGATCAGGCCTGAATGATCTTTCTAATGCAAAATATGTTTAGTGCCATGAGTCCAACATGTATGCGAATAGTCCTAGTCATATAAGTACTATATGCGTGCATAAACATTCATTCATATGCAACATCCACATGACAACACATTCAATTTCATCCATAAACAAGTATAAATACTCGTGCATATGCAATATGAAATGTGAGTGCGTCGATCTAGTATCTAATGTGTATTCGTGCATCCACGAGCAACCACGAGCAACCACTTGCAACGTATCAAACATAACATGTTTCAAGCACATGTTTACATCCATTGGATTCTACCTAAGGTTCCCAAGATAAGATCGAGGAGATATACAGGGTTTGCAACAGAAACAGGACCGAGAGGATATCCACCAAGCGATAGCATGCAATCAAGCTCTACAAGAGAACCAGGGATCAACCATATACTCTTAAAAAGAGATATGATGCGCGCGCCTAAGCCGCATTTCCTTGAGCTTAATTCCATTGTGCCTTTACCATCTTTGACTTCATGATTTTTGTAGCTCCTTGATTCCCATTTCCAAGATATGAGTCGGAACTCTTTTCACTGTCGCCTCTCGTTCCACTTTCATTTATTCTTTATTCTTTCCCTAGTATACTTGGCTCAACCATATCTACGTACTCATGCAAGCTCTCCAAAATTCACTAGTGAATTCTGGATCTCGTTTACCGATGTCAATCCATGTTAACACGTGCACTTACTAGGGTGGTTCCTATAACCCATGCTCAAGTGGAATAAACCATTCTTCTTATTGGCGGACGTTACTCGATTGGATCAGAGATTTCCGATAAATGCATCAAGAGATTCTAGGTAACTAACCATGACAGAACCCAAAAGGTTACACGAGACCTCGAAGGTATTACCAAAGCAAGCCAAGAGTCTGACTACCTTCTTTTCAAAACCGAGAATGGTATCCCTTAATGGATAACCACTTTACCTCTAGAATCCATCCATGGCTCAACAAATAGAAGTATTGCTTCTAATCTCAACACTTGGCGTAGACGTTCTCAAATCCAGCAAGTCATGAATAAATGGACCAACTCTCCAACCAGATTTTGGGACAAAACTGGGATCCTTTACCATGCTAGTACTAAGGTGCAGAGACTCAACTATCCAAACAGACTTAAATGATTCGATGATCAAGACAAAGTCTGGACGAGATGATAGAAAAGAACGACTAAACCTTTACCAGAAACGATACCATTTCTTTTAGGTACCCTAGAAATGGGAGCGTACAATTGCCCTCTCCGATGATCTTGTCCTTGTCCTCCTTGATGGACTAAGCCATAGCAACAGTTGCTTATCCTTAAGCTCGCGTCCTTTATCCTTACTCTTATTGTTCTTCCTTGTACCACGGCAACAGGTCTCTTGAGAACCACCTCCATCGCACGGGAAAATACTTACGTAGCTAGACAAGGATTAGTCGCAGTTAGAACTACTATGACTACAGATAGAGGGAAGAAAGGAAAAGAGATTCGATCAAGGAAACAAAGGACAGTGCTAATGGCTTTTGGGGAATAGCCTTTAAAAACTTTTCTTGAAAAATGCTTCTTTGTAAACGGTTTTTCAAATAGTTTTCAGAAGGTTTTAAAAACTTTTGCCCAGTCTGGTAACCTTCTGCTCTGATACCAAATGTAACACCCCACCTTCGCTAGGGTCACTCACAAAGGGAATGCACTAGGTTTGGTGAAGCATTATCGAGGTACACATGCACAGAAATATTACAAGACAGAACATATATATATATAAAACAGCGGAAGTAAAACAAATTTCATTACCTTATAAAATAAGTTCTAAAGCCTTTTACATCAGAATACATCAAAACCTGTCTTCCAACAATAAAGAAGCATACAAACCTTTTCATAAATTATTCCCCAAGTAAAACAGTAAAGTAGCCATAGCCAAGAAAAGTCTGAGCCATACATGATGACCTTCAAACAGGAGAAGTCCGAACTAACAATAGCATTTCCTCCCTGTAAACTGGGGGGGGGGGGGGAACGGAAGACAAGAGGCGAAACAAAACGGGGTCAGTCATAAAGACTGGTAAGCCCTATCTACTATTAGTATATAAACTAGTAAAGTTAACTGGCATGAGGAACTGAGATGAACATAAGTATGATGACAAGACAGATAAGCTAAACCAAAATAACAGGATGAACTACTGTACCAAGATACACGAGTGTGTCATGATAAACTACGGTGTCAAGATAAATCAAGGTATCACATTGTCAGGTTTCTATCAAGTATACTATCCCAAGGTATCTACCCTGTATAACGTCCCACGGTATCTATCATGTATATTTTCCCCCTGTTTCTAACATGTATATTTGCTCTGCACCCCTCGTACTAGTATCCCAACCCGCGTCATGTGTTAACTATGAATGTCCCTTGCCTAATGTCATGTAATGGTCCATGTCAACCTAATATATAGCATATGTAGGTTTTCCCAACTCGTATGTTTCTTTCCATGTATAAGTTCAGTCCTTTGCCGTAGGCCATACGGGCTTTCCCATGTAAACGTTTTATCCTTGAGGTTATTTTGGACTGCTACCCTTGATCTAGTTATGTTTCCTTACCATGAACAATCGTGCGTTCACTTAGGATTTATGCCACCTAGGACCACTAGGGATTATGCAACCTAATGAACGTTTCCGTGTCTCGATTTGGGTTCAACCACCTAGGGCCACTAGGGATTATGCCACCCGTCAACCGCGCCCTTTATCCCACGTATGTATCGTGAATCGTTTTCCATGTCTAGACGCACATGTTCCTCAATGTGCCATCTGAGTTCCGTGCCAGGGCAAATCAAGAAATACGGAACTCGGTCGGGAGATTTAAGTCGTCTACTGATGCAGATATCAAGGTCTGTTTTTGTACCCGTGGCTATGGTCCCACGTGACCCCTCCCTCAACTACTGAAAGGCAATCCAAGAAAAATCATGTATGAGAACTACACTAGGCCCATCGATGACCATTTCCAGATAGCCAACCTCACCCATAACTTGATAGCTAGTATATGGTCTCTTGGGAGTTCCCTGCCTTTCCGTACGTACACGATTGACTAAAGATGGTAGGTAGTCGGCGACATGCTATCCCGGGGCAAAATCAAGTATCGTCGACTCCACGCTAATCCATCCTAGTCTTTAGGTCGCTCGCATAGCAACCAAGGCATACTCTTGGCTCTTCTACCGCAGACCTTAACCTCTGTGAGGCCGGGTTTCATGGACCACACGCCACCTCACAGAGGGATACCAAGAGTACCCTCACGTTCCCCGAAGCTTCCGCTTCGTCACCCAGTTCGCTGGAGCTTTTATCCAACTCAGATAACTTGCTCCTCCTCGTATACTAAGCGATGACCTACCGTACCAGGTTACTCATCTCTTTATGAACTAGTCCATGTCCTTAGCTAAGAATTATTACTTAGTTACCCTTAACTAAGGTTTACCACTTAGCTCCTCTTTCCGTTATCCTTGTTAACTACGATTTCCAACCTAGTCCCCTGAGCTAGGGTTTTGTCAAATGGGTTAAGTGTTGTTATCCAAGTTCATGACTTAACCCGCCTACGAATCATGTCAAGATCGGCTAAGTACTCAAGTTCAAGGCTTAGCCCTACAGGTTGGTTAGGTACCAAGAAGCTCATGACTTAACCTTATCAAGTCAAATTGGTTATGTATTTATTTATCTTAACCCTATCAGATTTTCATGTTAGATTGATTAAGCATAGATTATCTTAATCCCATCAGATTATCGAGTCGGATTGGTTAACCATGGGTTAGCTTAACCCCATCCACTAATCGTATTACAATGGTTAAGCCTACTTTTAAAAGTCTTGTGACTTAACCCTATCAGGTCCACCTATTAGATTGGTTCAGTATAGTTTACTTAACCTCATCAAATCATCACATATAATTGGTTAAGCATAAGTTACTTAACCCCATTAAATTACCGTGTTAAATTGGTTAAGTATTGGTTACTTAACCTCATTGAATTAACGCATTTGGATTGGTTAAGTGTTTAACTTAACCCCACCGAATTACCGTGTTTAGATTAGTTAAGTGAAGGTTACGTAACCCCATCTAATTACCGTGTTTAGATTAGTTAAGTCTAAGTTACTTAACCCCATCTAATTACCGTGTTTAGATTAGTTAAGTCTAAGTTACTTAACCCCATCTAATTACCGTGTTTAGATTAGTTAAGCGTGGATTACTTAACCCCATCTAATTACCCAGTCGGATTAGTTAAGCGTAAATTACTAAACCCCATCCCCTAATTGTCTTGTATGGTTAAGTGTCATTAAGAAATCAAGCCTGGTCCCACTTAACCTACCCATTCGTGTCATATCGGTTAAGTGTCATTAGTCAAATTTACTTAACCTTATCATGTGGCATTAATTTAATTAATGCACTCTTAACCTCTCACATTAGACCTTGTTGTGGTTACTAGTTAAGCCGGGCGGGTCCGGGTAGTTTTACACCACAACCTAGTCTAACCTCGGGTCTTAAGCGCGACATGACCAACTTCTCACATTGGATCCTATTGTTTGTAGCCACTAGTTAAGCCGGGCGGGTCCGGGTAGATTTATGCTAAAAACTCAACCCAACCTCGAGTTGGCCATTTTCATGTTTGGTCTAGTGTCTTGTTACACTTACAACCCATACGTGTCAAGTTTCCAAGTCCCATGCTCATAGCCAAAGTTACATGTTGTCACGTTTATACCAATTTACCCAAATCATGTTTCATGTCATTAAAGTTTCCCCATAACCTAACCCCAACGCTTTTAAACTCGCATATACATTCACAACAACGCATAATGGATTAAAGAAGGAACTTGGCAAAGGCATGACAAAAAGGGTATAAGGCCACAAGTTAATCATGGTGGCATATGAGGCGTAAGTGTGTTCATTAACTTGCATGTTACATTATTAAGCCTAAAAAACATGCATAACCTCAAACTTAGCTCATAGGTGAATCATGGTGATAAATGACATAGAAAGATGGCTAGAAGTTCGCATATGGCATCACATGTAAGCTATCATAAGGGATATGATAGTTCTCATGTTGCCAAAATGCAACATTCAACATAAAGTTTATATCTTTAAGCCCACAAGATCAAGATAATGACTTTTTAGTCATGATAGGATACATAACATGATAGCATGCAACATACTTAATGTTAAAACCCAACTTACAACATGTCACATTAAGTTTAAAGTTAATATCTAAGAGTAGGAAGAGGGCTTACAATGCTATGAAGGCACAAATCACATATAAAACAAAGATTGAGACGAAGCCATTCATGCTATCACCCAAAAATCCCAAAAGAACAAGCTCCAAATGAAACCCTTGAGCAAATATTAATAAAAATCCTTGCTTTGAAGAAGAAAGGTTTCAACTTTGGCTTTGAATGAAGCTTATGAGCTCTCATGCAAGATCATTGCTTTTTGGTCAAGAAAAGGTTGCAACTTTGGCTAGAATGCAACTTAAGAACACTCATACAAGTTTGAAACCACTTGTATGAACTCACAATCTCTCATAGAAATAGGCTTAGGAATTTTAGCATGAGAGTGGAGGCCATGAAAGGAACAAATTTGACATAGTTTAGTTGTAGGATTGAATAATGGTGATTTAGGCTAGGTTTAGGGGTCTTTTTATAGAGGATTAGGATAGTATTAGCCATAGGATTAACCCTAGATTCAATCCAAGCCATCAAAGCATGTCTTGGGGAAGAAGTCAAGTGTAGGAACCATCTAGGGCCTTTAGATTAAAGCTGAACCATGAGAACCATTCAAATGCAAAATCTGCATTTGAGCGAATCGTCCCACGGGTTGACAGCCAAACACCCTGGATTAACCCCTAGTCGACCCAGCGAGCTTGGGTCGACCTCAAAAATCGGCCGGTTCGGTTATTCCCCTCTCTCAAATCGCTGTTTTGAACATTTTTGCATATTTATTTATTTAATTTTCAATTATATATATATATCAATATATATATATATATATATATATCAATATATATATATATATATTTCTCTGCGCAACCCATTTCACTTAATTAAGTATACTTTAATTTTTGAATTTTTATGTTCAAATTACGGGGTGTTACAGATTTTGTATTCGAGATTGATTTTGTACACACACACACACACACACACACATATATATATATATATATATATGAATATATATATATATATATATGTTAGCAGTTCTGTACAGATTTTGCTTTACTTTAGCATGTGCATTGTACTGTAGAATTTGATGTATGAATGCACATTCATATATGTTTTCACCAACTACACACGCTGCTTTTCTTAGCTGTTCAGGACATGTTCTTAGCTGTTTAGGTTCTTTACTGTTCTATGAAAGAACAAGACATACTGCCTTTGAATTTTTAATTGAATTGTATTGTTTGGTATTGTGTTTAGATTTTTCCTAGTCTTATTCTACAAACGCTTTTATTTATGAATCAGTTTGCCAAGGAAAAGTATATCATTGCATACATTTCCTGAGTGCTGATATAAGGATTTAAGTTTAAACTGCGTATTTTATGGAATATTAAATTAAAACATTTCGAATGGTTCATGCCAGAAAAGTTAAGTTGAAAAGTTTAAAATCTGCGTTGTCTATATTTTAGGAAACCGGAGTCTAGTTCTGTGTAGTTGTTTATGTTTACTATTTCTACAGATTGTATGGTATCATGATGTTTCTATAAATATATGTTATTATCTTTCTGCATGATCATTTTTCTTTTCTTTTATGTTGTTCGTTTGTAATGAAATCATACCTTTTTAACGGGTTCTCTCTTCTTCTTCTTCGCAGGTCAAAACCGACGATTCACCTGTTCGGCAAAAAGCATGAAGAAGTTGATCTACAAGATGTTGATTTTCTTTCTTGTTTTTGTATCCAAGAACCTATATTGTACAATATATAAATTGGGACTTGTACTATATAAACAACTTTTATGTTATATGAAATTTTAGTTTCTCATTTTCCATATATTACAGTATTTTACTTTGGACTGTTTACAAATTTTATTTCTCTAGCATGGTTTTTTTTGTATATTTTTACTTAAAAAGACACTAGACTTTTGTGGCTTGTTCACATTCATGGTACATTTGTACCCTTTATTTGTTCTGTGCTCTCTTTAAATGTGTTTGCAAGCACGTTTCTTAACAATAGTGATCACGGTTGTTGGCTCGAGTTCTAAAGGGGCTTTCATTCATATCGTCGAACCAAAAGAAAACATTGAGGTATATGAGAGAACCCGTAACTTCCCCGTGAAGGAAAGAGCGGATACTTTGAGAACAACACACATCGGAACACAGACGGAAGAACATTTCATTGTTATTACAACAATTCCATCAGATACAAGAATATACAGAGTATAAATGATTAAATTGCATTCGACAAATATCAGAGATTACAATAAATTACATAGCAGCGGAAAAATATACAAAACACAACTAGAAGTGATACACGGATACAGAGCTTTCCGAGCATCGTTCCTGCTGTAAATCAGGATCCTGTGAATATAAATCTGCAAAACCAAAACTACTAGCTGCCCGTGCGGAAAATAGGGGCACCCAGAGTTTAGGTTAAAACAATAAACTCTAGGTCAGTCATGGGACTGGTGTGAGAACTAAAACAGTTATAATTCTTTATTTTAAAGTTCGGTAAATCAAGGGACCACGCCGTATAACACGGAACGGGTTTCCTCCCAAGGATACCAGTGCATAGAACAAACAACGCAATGCTAAATAAAGAAAAATGAAGCTGTTATAAGACCAGGTCCCATCACACAATGCAACGCAAGCCGGAGGATAGGGTTTTCCCTTATAACAGCCAAAGCATGCTTGATACGTTTAAAACACATTCTTTGATACTATTATAGGTGTATAGTGTCAAAACAATTTCAATCATAAATATCAATCATAGACGGCATGGGTACCATATATCATGTCACCATACTAGTTCTACAATTAAAACCGCAATATCACGTATTGGAAATTGGATTTCCGTCATGAGCCGAGGCAAGGGGCAAGCTCCTCTCCGCGTTCGAGACACTCTAGCAAATGTCCCAGGACCCCACTATGATCCTTGGATCTTCAGGGCCGGTCCTCTCTTACTTTTGAGGATTAGTTATTCCTGAACACACGTTTCCCGGTCCTTACAGACCTATATCCGAGGCGCCTCATATCCAACAACCACACAGGTGAAAAGTATATAAATGTCAGGGCTGGTAGGTCACTGACACCACCCTAGCTAGAAAGAAACGTCGTGCTCTCCCTGCAGTCACTATCCCATTTTTGACTCATACCGAGGTGTGAGGCTCGCGAATTCACGTTATACACAAAGCTACGCCACACAGGCCGTGCTTTAATCATCAACCACAAGACTTTGCTTTTCAACAGAAGCCTTGATCAATTGCCACTTACGCATGCCACATTGGCAATTCACTCCATGCGACTGATGTCCATCGATATACAACCTCTGAGCTCGTACGTCTCAGAGAAGGGCGTTAAGCAAGAGAATAAATTCTCCGCTGCCAAACAGATGTATATTTAATAGAGATCAATCAACACAGAATAAAATCCAGTGTCAGACACACAATCCATTTACAAGTTCGTTCTGGGTCTGAACGAAACCGGAGGCACTTTTCTCGCATATCCATCCATCTCCAAGTACGTTTGGACGATCACCAACTGTTTCCCTCATCCTGGGTGTACAGCCCAATCAAGATCATCAGTAATCACCCAAACGATGTGAAGACTTCCGGTCTTCAACCACCGTCTTCATCTTCGACATCTCGTCGAATCGGTTATTCATAATGGGTATAAACCCGGCCTTTCTGAATAACCCACGTATATAATAAACGAATGTTACACAAACACAACAAACGCCTCATTCCAATTCAGAATATTCTTTTATTCACAAAATCACATTCTTAGGGAAAGGTTCCCATTAATTTTATCAAAGATAAATTCTTCTAAATTTATTCTTTAATCCTCCTATGGATATCATTTCAAACTAGTCGAGATTAACGAACCACACCGAAGTAATTATTTATTTTATTTCCCAATCCCAACCTATATATCCCATGGAGAAAAACTGGTGATACTCCATTCCTAACACCACGGTGTTATCGGTAAAATTAATTACCATCTCACGTTCAAATCTAATTAAAGATTTAACTATCGCTTTGGAGCAAAACTGGTGATACTCGACTCTCGATCACCTTTCAAATTTGATAATTTTAAATTATCAATTCACATTTTTAATCTAATTAAAGATTCATTAAACTCCACTTAGTTTTAATCTTCTCAAAAATCAATATTCTGCCTTTAACTGGGTTAAAGAACCAATGTCATCAAAAACACGATTCACGACAAACCAAATCACATTTGATATTAAATACAAGGCTATGAATAGAAAATATATCGGCTTATATTCAATATCAAATTCTGAAACTAACAAATATCGTATTGGAAATAACGATATATAACATATCTTTCAAATTCCCCCAAAACAATATCTGTATAGTCACGAAATCCAACATCGAAATATTCCGAAGATAATTTCGATTCAACTCCTCTTCCACTTCACCTATTGGGAATATTGATTATTTTTAAAATCACTTTCAAATTCAATTTATTCATTTCAAAATAAATTGATTTTAATTCTAGTTCAAAACTAGTTCATTTCGATAAAAATCTATTTTTATCATTTCAAATTTGGAGTTTTTCACCCCAGTTCTTTCCAATTCACATATTATGATTTTACACAAATTATTAATATTTTTAATAATTTTATCAAGGTCCGTACAGTCGATTTCCATCAATGGCCATCGAACTGCACTTACAACGACCTTTTCTGAAATTGATTTGGACATAATTCCAAATCCAACCGTTAGATTTCAAATTTCTAATATTCATTGGAAAGCTCTTTTCGATACGAACCCAACGGTTCCGGTTTTAGGAGAATCCGACGGTCGGATCTCCCGCAATGTCCGTTTGAAATAAATGGTCGAAATTCACGAACTGCCGCGGTGCGTTCTATTCAGGCCATTATATTATATATATAATATATATAATATATATATTTCGTCGATTTCTATTTAAAACGAATTTTATAAATCGTTTTAAATCGTTTCAAAAGCAATTTCAACTTTCTTTTCAATTCAAATCAAAATTGAATTCTACTTTATAAATTCGTTTTAAAATTCATTTCTATTCAATTCAAATTTTAATTCAATTTGAATTCATTTTAATTCACTTTCAATTCAATTTGAATTCGTTTCAATTCAATTCATTTCGAAATCGTTTTCAATTCAATTCATTTCGAAATCGTTTTCAATTCATTTCATTTCGAAATCGTTTTCAATTCATTTCATTTCGAAATAGTTTTCAATTCATTTCATTTCGAAATCGTTTTCAATTCAATTCATTTCGAAATCGTTTTCAATTCAATTCATTTCGAAATCGTTTTCAATTCATTTCATTTCGAAATCGTTTTCAATTCATTTCATTTCGAAATCGTTTTCAATTCATTTCATTTCGAAATCGTTTTCAATTCATTTCATTTCGAAATCGTTTTCAATTCATTTCATTTCGAAATATTCGATTTCGAAATCACTTTTCAATATTCATTTTACAACGAATAAAATCGATATAAATATCGTTCACCTCAAAATGGCGCAAAACTAATCAACACGGCTTTATATTTTTCACAACTTCTTTATTTTATTCAACAAATGAATATTCATCCCATTCAACACATGAATCTATATTTTTTTTTCAACCCACGACTAATCTCAACACATAAGTACTGTCAACACATCACTATTTTTGTTATGTAAAATATTTTATAAAACTATGGTATCTATCGTTTGATTTTCAATTAGACTTCTACTGGGAAGTAGTTCTAATTTTAAATATGATAAAGATGTAAATTTTTATTATATAAAATATTTCACTCAACACATGAACATCGTCAACACATGACTATTTTTATATTCAACACATGAATTTTCTTTTATAATATTCATTATTTTCCCGATTGGAATGAGGCCCAATCAATCACCATATAATGTTAAATATACGGATTCCATACAACACATGTATATAATAGCAATAATAAACAATCAACCATCATCCAAAGTGCACCACACTGTATAAGCATCAAATATAGATATCTAACGCTTATAACAGCCTGTCAATCAATCGATCGACATATTTAATCAATCAGGATGAGTGAACTTCAAATTCATCCCAACACAAGTGTGGGGTTTCAAACAATCAAACACAGATTTTATTTGTGCAGTTGGGCGACGTGTAAAATTTATCGACCCAATCGATATCAGTCAAATCAGTGTAT
Organism: Allium sativum; assembly: GCA_030737875.1. Lineage (NCBI taxonomy): Eukaryota > Viridiplantae > Streptophyta > Magnoliopsida > Asparagales > Amaryllidaceae > Allium > Allium sativum. The sequence goes on along the minus strand of CM060913.1, from coordinate 271,865,950 downwards.
ATAAACAAATCGGCCGATTTGTTTATAAATATTCATTTATCCATTTTCACGTTAAAATTATATTTTTAACGATAAAACATTTTATTTTAACACATGAATTTCTATTCAGTTCATTTATTCAATAAAATGATATTTTTATTTTTCTAACATATTTTAGAAAATTTCGGCGGCATAACGGCACGATACTAGAAACGGAACAAGGCCTAGCCTTATCCCCGGTCTAGTGAAGGCCCACGCCATTCACACATCAATCAAATCAATCTCAATTCACCATACAATTCAATTTAAACCAAATAGACTAACCAACTACACAACCAAACAATTTAACAAACAAGCCATCCATGGTCTGTGGATGACGGGTGTCGGGTGCTACTAAGCACCGTCTGCATCCTAGTATATATATATATAACTAGAGAAAGAATTTTTAGAGTGAGAAGTTCTCACCAATAGCTATCCCAAATTCACGACACTTCTTTGATATAAATCTTCTTCGTTCACGCCTTTTTGTTACCTTCGTTGTCCGCTTTCACTACCTATGTTAAAAAATCGATTTTTTTTACTTCGCTATTCCATATATAAAAATAAGCATATTTTCACAACGCTACTATATAGATAAAAATTATATTTTTATCACCTTATTCTTCATATAAAAATTTCACCCTTTCAAAAATAAAGTTTTCGCCTTTATAAAAATAAAGTTTTCGCCTTTATAAAAATAAAGTTTTCATCGTTATGAAAATCACCACTTTATTTTAACGTATATAAAATAAAAATCAGATTTTTATTTCGCTACATATACAAAGATTATATTTTTATATTCTCTATCCTATAAAGATTATATTTTTAATACTTTAGAAATATAAAAATCATATTTTTAATATTTCTATATAGTAAAGACTATATTTTTAATTCTTTAAAAATATAAAAACTATATTTTTATTACTTAAAAAATATAAAGATCGTATCTTTTACCAAATAAAAATCTTTTTCTAATCAGTTTCTTTTTAAAATCGAAATCATTTCATTTGCAAAACAATGTATTCTCCTATTCATAAAAACAGCTTAAACTAACTAATTATTTTAAATAAATTAAAATGAAATGTAAGGAACTTACAGACGGTTAAGGGGGTTCGGTCTGTAGATGTTGTAGCGATGCGGTCTGAAGGGCTGGAAGGTCACGGGGCTGGGCTGTATTGGGTTCGGGAAAAAGGGGGAAAAGCAGAGGTCGGTCGATGGGTGGAAGAGGGGCTCGAGCCAACGTCGGGAGGGGCTTCGTCGGAGATCGCCTGAGGGGGTGGACGGAGATCGAGATCCGCGATGGTGGCGGAGCAGGGGAGGAGGGCGTTGCGGTGGGTTCAGGCGATTCGGGGTTCGAAGGGGGTAACGGGTCTCGTGGGTTCGACGAAGGGGGAGGAAGGTGATGGGGGCGCGGTCGTGGTGGGGTGTGGCCGTCATCGATCACCAGGGGGAGGCGGCGGCGGTTCTTCCCCCCCTGTCGCTCTCGTTTTTAATTTTTTTTCTTTGAATGAACGAATGATTGAAGGGGGGGGGGCCAGAACGAGATTAAAGGGGGAGATATAATTTTTTTTTTATTTTTTTTTATTTTTCAAAAAGTTGACTTTCACATACTACCTCTAAACGAGGTCCACCGCCTGCCGTCCCTAGCTAATTACCCCCATTCCGAACACAATGGAATATGTATCGCAAGCTGATATGATCGTTTGAATCAGTTTCCGTTAAATTTACATTTAAATCACTTTATTGAATTTTAAACGTACCTTTCGAATTACCGAGGTCACATACTAACTCTAAAAATTCCCGAAAAATATTTTCTAGCTTCGTATTGACGATACGGTCCTAACAAAACTAGTTTCGTCGAATTCTGAGACCGTTAGAAAAATGGCCAATTTCCAGTCGATTAAAATCAACTGAAATGGTCAAAACACGTTTTCCTTTGCCACGCTCACATATTGATTCGAAAAATTATGAAATTTGAAACCTAGCAATAATTTGACACTGCGGATCTAACAAAAGTGGTTTCGTCGAAATCCGAGGTCATTTGCAAAATGTCCATTTTTAAGGGCCTGAATTCCATAGCGACTATTCAGAATTTTCAACTGGACATATCTTTTGATTCCCGCTATGAAATCTTGATTTTTCGAATTCGATAGAAAGATATTATCAATTAGATCCTATCATTTTTGGTTTCACTAAAATCCGGATTGTTATGCACCCGGTACATCCAATTGAAGTTTGAAATCGAATTATCGAACTACCGCGCCATTTTCAATTCCTATTTATAATTATATATAAATATTTATATTCTAACGACGACGCGTATAATATATACGTTCTAATTATATTCAAAATAAATTTCTCGTCGATTTTATTTAAAATAATCCATTTTAAATGTTCAAACTTCGCTAAAATTGCCAAAATAAAAATTTTAAACTGGCCCAGATTTTCGGGTTATTACAATCTCCCCCACTTAAAACTTTTCGTCCCCGAAAAGGAACAAAGTCGAATGTGGTTTGATTAATAAGCTCTACATTCGATCTGGCTTCCATTCTCCAACTTTTCAGTTTCTGAGAATTTTCAAAATTTCAAAAATTTGGCTAACACCCTAAATTTTCGAAAAATTTCGCCATAACCTCCCCTGCACCGGGAGCATCGGGGAATTTCAAATAGCTTCCCCGGTCCTTCAGATCTCAAAAAGAAAAAGAAAAAGCCAAGCGGCTAGCCAATAGGCTCACAAAATCATCATCACCCAAACAAAACAGGAAATTATGTAGTAAACATGTACCTATTTGTCGGGCAAACAAATTTTATTCTTCGGCTCTAGCCTCCTTGCTATGACCTGTTCAATGTAAGTATATGTATGCATGCATATGCGACCAATTTTCAATACAATTCAATTATTAGTTTAATTAGGCATAAATGGTTAAAATTAGCAAACAATTAAACAAACAACACAAACATCAATTAATTAGTGAATTAGAGTTTCAAATTCATAATTTTGATACATATACAAAAAATCATGTTTTTGATGCCAATTCACAACAACTGAATCTATCTATATAAGTTTTGGTTCTCACACCAGTCTAATGGAAATATATAGAAAATCACACCTTCGTAACACGAACATAAATATTGATGATGCGATCGCTATCATCAATATCATCTCCGGGCGACTAGAGTGTAACCCTATATCTATCCAGTATATTAAAACTTCGAATATACGTTCATGACGCGTATACGCGAAATCTATATATACTCGATTGCCCATATTCAAAATAAATAAATATTCATATACGTATAAAGCGATTTAAATTTTCAAAACAAAATTGTTTTCATTTGAAAAATATACTCTTCACACTCGTTCTAGGATACTACTGATCCTATCTCTAACGAGTCATTCTAATTGGATTTTTTTCTAATCCAATATCTGATGAATTCTTTCGTATGGTTCTAATGTGTCTTGTTCTCGAGCTCTGTAAACCAAAGCTCTAATACCAAACTGAGAGAACCTGTAACTTCCCCGTGAAGGAAAGAGCGGATACTTTGAGAACAACACACATCGGAACACAGACGGAAGAACATTTCATTGTTATTACAACAATTCCATCAGATACAAGAATATACAGAGTATAAATGATTAAATTACATTCGACAAATATCAGAGATTACAATAAATTACATAGCAGCGGAAAAATATACAAAACACAACTAGAAGTGATACACGGATACAGAGCTTTCCGAGCATCGTTCCAGCTGTAAATCAGGACCCTGTGAATATAAATCTGCAAAACCAAAACTACTAGCTGCCCGTGCGGAAAATAGGGGCACCCAGAGTTTAGGTTAAAACAATAAACTCCAGGTCAGTCATGGGACTGGTGTGAGAACTAAAACAGTTATAATTCTTTATTTTAAAGTTCCGTAAATCAAGGGACCACGCCGTATAATACGGAACGGGTTTCCTCCCAAGGATACCAGTGCATAGAACAAACAACGCAATGCTAAATAAAGAAAAATGAAGCTGTTATAAGACCCAGGTCCCATCACACAATGCAACTCAAGCCGGAGGATAGAGTTTTCCCTTATAACAGCCAAAGCATGCTTGATACATTTAAAACACATTCTTTGATACTATTATAGGTGTATAGTGTCAAAACAATTTCAATCATAGACGGCATGGGTACCATATATCATGTCGCCATACTAGTTCTACAATTAAAACCGCAATATCACGTATTGGAAATTGGATTTCTGTCATGAGCCGAGGCAAGGGGCAAGCTCCTCTCCGCGTTCGAGACACTCTAGCAAATGTCCCAGGACCCCACTATGATCCTTGGATCTTCAGGGCCGGTCCTCTCTTACTTTTGAGGATTAGTTATTCCTGAACACACGTTTCCCAGTCCTTACAGACCTATATCCGAGGCGCCTCATATCCAACAACCACACAGGTGAAAAGTATATAAATGTCAGGGCTGGTAGGTCACTGACACCACCCTAGCTAGAAAGAAATGTCATGCTCTCCCTGCAGTCACTATCCCGTTTTTGACTAATACTGAGGTGTGAGGCTCGCGAATTCACGTTATATACAAAGCTACGCCACACAGGCCGTGCTTTGATCATCAACCACAAGACTTTGCTTTTCAACAGAAGCCTTGATCAATTGCCACTTACGCATGCCACATTGGCAATTCACTCCATGCGACTGATGTCCATCGATATACAACCTCTGAGCTCGTACGTCTCAGAGAAGGGCGTTAAGCAAGAGAATAAATTCTCCGCCGCCAAACAGATGTATATTTAATAGAGATCAATCAACATAGAATAAAATCCAGTGTCAGACACACAATCCATTTACAAGTTCGTTCTGGGTCTGAACGAAACCGGAGGCACTTTCCTCGCATATCCATCCATCTCCAAGTACGTCTGGACGATCACCAACTGTTTCCCTCATCCTGGGTGTACAGCCCAATCAAGATCATCAGTAATCACCCAAACGATGTGAAGACTTCCGGTCTTCAACCACCGTCTTCATCTTCGACATCTCGTCGAATCGGTTATTCAGAATGGGTATAAACCCGGCCTTTCTGAATAACCCACGTATATAATAAACGAATGTTACACAAACACAACAAACGCCTCATTCCAATTCAGAATATTCTTTTATTCACAAAATCACATTCTTAGGGAAAGGTTCCCATTAATTTTATCAAAGATAAATTCTTCTAAATTTATTCTTTAATCCTCCTATGGATATCATTTCAAACTAGTCGGGATTAACGAACCACACCGAAGTAATTATTTATTTTATTTCCCAATCCCAACCTATATATCCCATGGAGAAAAACAGGTGATACTCCATTCCTAACACCACGGTGTTATCGGTAAAATTAATTACCATCTCACGTTCAAATCTAAATAAAGATTTAACTATCGCTTTGGAGCAAAACTGGTGATACTCCACTCTCGATCACCTTTCAAATTTGATAATTTTAAATTATCAATTCACATTTTTAATCTAATTAAAGATTCATTAAACTCCACTTAGTTTTAATCTTCTCAAAAATCAATATTCTGCCTTTAACTGGGTTAAAGAACCAATGTCATCAAAAACACGATTCACGACAAACCAAATCACATTTGATATTAAATACAAGGCTCTGAATAGAAAATATATCGGCTTATATTCAATATCAAATTCTGAAACTAACAAATATCGTATTGGAAATAACGATATATAACATATCTTTCAAATTCCCCCAAAACAATATCTGTATAATCACGAAATCCAACATCGAAATATTCCGAAGATAATTTCGATTCAACTCCACTTCCACTTCACCTATTGGGAATATTGATTATTTTTAAAATCACTTTCAAATTCAATTTATTCATTTCATAATAAATTGATTTTAATTCTAGTTCAAAACTAGTTCATTTCGATAAAAATCTATTTTTATCATTTCAAATTTGGAGTTTTTCACCCCAGTTCTTTCCAATTCACATATTATGATTTTACACAAATTATTAATATTTTTAATAATTTTATCAAGGTCCGTACAGTCGATTTCCATCAATGGCCATCGAACTGCACTTACAACGACCTTTTCTGAAATTGATTTGGACATAATTCCAAATCCAACCGTTAGATTTCAAATTTCTAATATTCATTGGAAAGCTCTTTTCGATACGAACCCAACGGTTCCGGTTTTAGGAGAATCCGACGGTCGGATCTCCCGCAATGTCCGTTTGAAATAAATGGTCGAAATTCACGAACTGCCGCGGCGCGTTCTATTCAGGCCATTATATAATATATATAATATATATATTTCGTCGATTTCTATTTAAAACGAATTTTATAAATCGTTTTAAATCGTTTCAAAAGCAATTTCAACTTTCTTTTCAATTCAAATCAAAATTGAATTCTTCGTTATAAATTCGTTTTAAAATTCATTTCTATTCAATTCAAATTTTAATTCAATTTGAATTCATTTTAATTCACTTTCAATTCAATTTGAATTCGTTTCAATTCAATTCATTTCGAAATCGTTTTCAATTCAATTCATTTCGAAATCGTTTTCAATTCAATTCATTTCGAAATCGTTTTCAATTCATTTCATTTCGAAATCGTTTTCAATTCATTTCATTTCGAAATCGTTTTCAATTCAATTCATTTCGAAATCGTTTTCAATTCAATTCATTTCGAAATCGTTTTCAATTCATTTCATTTCGAAATCGTTTTCAATTCATTTCATTTCGAAATCGTTTTCAATTCATTTCATTTCGAAATCGTTTTCAATTCATTTCATTTCGAAATCGTTTTCAATTCATTTCATTTCGAAATATTCGATTTCGAAATCACTTTTCAATATTCATTTTACAACGAATAAAATCGATATAAATATCGTTCACCTCAAAATGGCGCAAAACTAATCAACACGGCTTTATATTTTTCACAACTTCTTTATTTTATTCAACAAATGAATATTCATCCCATTCAACACATGAATCTATATTTTTTTTTTCAACCCACGACTAATCTCAACACATGAGTACTGTCAACACATCACTATTTTTGTTATGTAAAATATTTTATAAAACTATGGTATCTATCGTTTGATTTTCAATTAGACTTCTACTGGGAAGTAGTTCTAATTTTAAATATGATAAAGATGTAAATTTTTATTATATAAAATATTTCACTCAACACATGAACATCGTCAACACATGACTATTTTTATATTCAACACATGAATTTTCTTTTATAATATTCATTATTTTCCCGATTGGAATGAGGCCCAATCAATCACCATATAATGTTAATTATACGGATTCCATACAACACATGTATATAATAGCAATAATAAACAATCAACCATCATCCAAAGTGCACCACACTGTATAAGCATCAAATATAGATATCTAACGCTTATAACAGCCTGTCAATCAATCGATCGACATATTTAATCAATCAGGATGAGTGAACTTCAAATTTCATCCCAACACAAGTGTGGGGTTTCAAACAATCAAACACAGATTTTATTTGTGCAGTTGGGCGACGTGTAAAATTTATCGACCCAATCGATATCAGTCAAATCAGTGTATATAAACAAATCGGCCGATTTGTTTATAAATATTCATTTATCCATTTTCACGTTAAAATTATATTTTTAACGATAAAACATTTTATTTTAACACATGAATTTCTATTCAGTTCATTTATTCAATAAAATGATATTTTTATTTTTCTAACATATTTTAGAAAATTTCGGCGGCATAACGGCACAATACTAGAAACGGAACAAGGCCTAGCCTTATCCCCGGTCTAGTGAAGGCCCACGCCATTCACACATCAATCAAATCAATCTCAATTCACCATACAATTCAATTTAAACCAAATAGACTAACCAACTACACAACCAAACAATTTAACAAACAAGCCATCCATGGTCTGTGGATGACGGGTGTCGGGTGCTACTAAGCACCGTCTGCATCCTAGTATATATATATATAACTAGAGAAAGAATTTTTAGAGTGAGAAGTTCTCACCAATAGCTATCCCAACTTCATGACACTTCTTTGATATAAATCTTCTTCGTTCACGCCTTTTTGTTACCTTCGTTGTCCGCTTTCACTACCTATGTTAAAAAATCGAATTTTTTTTACTTCGCTATTCCATATATAAAAATAAGCATATTTTCACAACGCTACTATATAGATAAAAATTATATTTTTATCACCTTATTCTTCATATAAAAATTTCACCCTTTCAAAAATAAAGTTTTCGCCTTTATAAAAATAAAGTTTTCATCGTTATGAAAATCACCACTTTATTTTAACGTATATAAAATAAAAATCAGATTTTTATTTCGCTACATATACAAAGATTATATTTTTATATTCTCTATCCTATAAAGATTATATTTTTAATACTTTAAAAATATAAAAATCATATTTTTAATATTTCTATATAGTAAAGACTATATTTTTAATTCTTTAAAAATATAAAAACTATATTTTTATTACTTTAAAAATATAAAGATCGTATCTTTTACCAAATAAAAATCTTTTTCTAATCAGTTTCTTTTTAAAATCGAAATCATTTCATTTGCAAAACAATGTATTCTCCTATTCATAAAAACAGCTTAAACTAACTAATTATTTTAAATAAATTAAAATGAAATGAAAGGAACTTGGAGATGGTTAAGGGGGTTCGGTCTGTAGATGTTGCAGTGATGCGGTCTGAAGGGCTGGAAGGTCACGGGGCTGGGCTGTATTGGGTTCGGGAAAAAGGGGGAAAAGCAGAGGTCGGTCGATGGGAGGAAGAGGGGCTCGAGCCAACGTCGGGAGGGGCATCGCCGGAGATCGCCTGAGGGGGTGGACGGAGATCGAGATCCGCGATGGTGGCGGAGCAGGGGAGGAGGGCGTTGCGGTGGGTTCAGGCGATTCGGGGTTCGAAGGGGGTAACGGGTCTCCTGGGTTCGACGAAGGGGGAGGAAGGAGATGGGGGCGCGGTCGTGGTGGGGTGTGGTCGTCATCGATCACCAGGGGGAGGCGGCGGCGGTTCTTCCCTCCCCCCCCCCCCGTCGCTCTCGTTTTTAATTTTTTTTCTTTGAATGAACGAATGATAGAAGGGGGGGCCAGAACGAGATTAAAGGGGGAGATATAATTTTTTTTTTTTATTTTATTTTTCAAAAAGTTGACTTTCACATACTACCTCTAAACGAGGTCCACCGCCTGCCGTCCCTAGCTAATTACCCCCATTCCGAACACAATGGGATATGTATCGCAAGCTGATATGATCGTTTGAATCAGTTTCCGTTAAATTTACATTTAAATCACTTTATTGAATTTTAAACGTACCTTTCGAATTACCGAGGTCACATACTAACTCTAAAAATTCCCGAAAAATATTTTCTAGCTTCGTATTGATGATACGGTCCTAACAAAACTAGTTTCGTCCAATTCTGAGACCGTTAGAAAAATGGCCAATTTCCAGTCGATTAAAATCAATTGAAATGGTCAAAACACGTTTTCCTTTGCCATGCTCACATATTGATTCGAAAAATTATGAAATTTGAAACCTAGCAATAATTTGACACTGCGGATCCAACAAAAGTGGTTTCATCGAAATCCGAGGTCATTTGCAAAATGTCCATTTTTAAGGGCCTGAATTCCATAGCGACTATTCAGAATTTTCAACTGGACATATCTTTTGATTACCGCTATGAAATCTTGATTTTTCGAATTCGATAGAAAGATATTATCAATTAGATCCTATCATTTTTGGTTTCACTAAAATCCGGATTGTTATGCACCCGGTACATCCAATTGAAGTTTGAAATCGAATTATCGAACTACCGCGCCATTTTCAATTCCTATTTATAATTATATATAAATATTTATATTCTAACGACGACGCGTATAATATATACATTCTAATTATATTCAAAATAATTTTCTCGTCGATTTTATTTTAAATAATCCATTTTAAATGTTCAAACTTCGCTAAAATTGCCAAAATAAAAATTTTAAACTGGCCCAGATTTTCGGGTTATTACAGTATATGTGAACATATATATTTAAGGGTTCACTTAAAAATCTAATATAATATTTGTTATAATATAAATTAAATTTAAATGGCTAGATTAACGAAAATAGTTAAATAAATATCATCGTATTTATTAAACAATGTTTTCAACTTCTAACGGTAGAATTCAAACTCAACACTAACATTCCGGGTTTAAATAATATTCCAATTATATAAAAATCCTTTAATATAATAAATAAGTCGTTAAAATTTAAAAACGATTTCATAGCGACTACTATAAATTTGAATTGGACGTAACTTGAAATTTATAAGCCAAAATTTCGATTTTTCTCTTCCCTTAGAAAAATATAATCGAACCGGTTCAAAGGTGTCTCGTTTCACGGAAATCCGACTTATATCGGATCTTGTATATCAAATCAAAGTTCAAATCGAAAATTTTGAACTATCGCGTCGTTTCGAGTTCGTTTTCATTAATATATAAATATATATTCGAACTGTATTTAAAAATAAATAAATTCGATTAAAAATCCGTTATACTAACAGATTTAATTCGTATTTAAAATGGCTGAAAAATCTGGGACGTTACAAATCATATAAAATTTGACTTGTTAATTCTAGTCTTTGTACGTTTCTTATAAAACTGATGAGCACATCACCAGGTTAACACAAATTTGGCGGCATACAATGAAATTGGGGCTGCATACAATGAAATTATGGCGGCATCTTATGAAAGTTTATGCGGAAAGTGACAAAAATAATTGGCTCCAAATGCATAAAACTCTACAGATCCACATGTCCATGCTAAAAAATTGTATCTTGCAAAAATCTCCATACTCAAAATTCTCGCTGCAAATCCGGGATCAACTTTTCCCTTTCCTTCTCCGACTCATGCAACTTCTCCCTGATTTGAAAGTCTACAGATCCCAAATCTAAAGTCAAGCACAATCCTCAGCAGCCGAAAATGTATGAAGTTTTAGCAAATCCAACTTCGACCAGCAAAAAGAATAATGCTAAATCGGTCTTACTTGCTAATCCAACATGCGCTTGGACCAGCAGCCCAGTTTCCATGCAAAGGTTAAGTGATTCTCATCTAAAATTCGTTCCTTAGTCTTTAATTTTTGATTTTCAAAATTTGCTTTATGATACCGCAGTGTTCATCTGATTTATATTTCAATGCAAGTAAGAAACTTGTCTGGCGTTGTGAAACTAAATAATTCTGCGATGTAGTGTGTTACTTAGGATTTTCCAAATATGCAGGTGAAGTGTTTGTTAAAATTACTGAACCAGATTTTAAGCTTGATGGTGAAATATACAATGACAGAAATTTTTGGCTTCTTTGAATGGAGAATAATGTTGTACAAATTGGCAAATGTTGTCCGTTTGTTGATAAAATTATTCAATTCATGTTTTTTTATTTTACTGGAATGTATTTATGGCAAACATGAAGGTTCTTTCACAGTAATTTTTAACTTTTTTTATTTTTCTTTTTCACGGGTTTTCAGCCAAGATGCTGACTATATCCAACAATATCTGCCATTTCTTTGTATTTTACATTTTTTATGAACCCTTCTTTCAGTCTAAAATAACAAGAACTATGCATTGAAATTGTGGTTCATGCTTCCTCAGTTTTACATTTGGATCTTCTAAACAAATTCAACAAAAACTTTACAGTCATTCACGTGTGTTTTATGAGAAAATTAATTGTTCTTCGTACAAGCTCGGTAAACTATTTGACCTGCTTATTCAAAATAAATTAAAAATTCAGTTTTTATTTTATGATATCTTAAAGTCAATTAAATCAACCTAACACTCGTCAGTACCTCTATTTTTAATGCACCGTTCGTTAAACTTATGTTCAAAAGGCTAGCACTGAACAATTATATGAAATGTGCTTGAAATTATATGACAGATACAAAGTGCATACATCATAAGGTATGATTCAGTTTGACTTCAAAGCAAAGATTTGATATGGATATTTGAAGTAATATTCGATTCAGTTTGAACTTTAACCTATTAACGAAGATTCAAGCAACACACATCATATATGTTTTGATGATTCATAGTTCTGTAGAGCTAAAAACGTTTGATAATTCCAAGTGGTGCACATATAAAAAATTATTGCAAAAATAAACCAATGATATTAGGGAAGACAGCTTTGAGATTTTCTTGTTATTTTAGACTGAAAGAATGGATCATAAAAAGGCTAAGAAAGGTTCTTTCATAGTAATTTTTAACTTTTTTTCATGGCTCTAATTGTAATGAAACATCATTCATTCAGCACAACATTTTATTTTACCATATCCACAGTCCATGAGCATATCACATGCTTTCATATTAAAAATTATTTTGAAGGCTGTCTAATGCCGATTTTGTTGCTACTCTGGCCAAGTTCTAAAAACCGAGCAACACAATCATACTTCACATTATCATATCGGTTCATATTTATTTATATAAATATTGACATTGAATGTTGCATAGCTTCTGTTACGTTTTATAGCTTAGGTTACTTCATACTTTAATATACTTCATTCTTATTGCTTAAAATGTTACTTCATACAGTTTAATTCAAGAACACCTACAACATTGCAAGAAAATCTCAAATTCATTGGAAGTCAACTAAAGAATGAAGACCATTGCAAGAACATTAGCACTGCGAGCAAATCTCAATTTCATTATGTTTGTATTAATCCTACTGATGTATATTTATGAAAGATGATTTCAAATAATTTGGATTTTGGAGTCTTGGATAATGGATTTTGTTGTAGTTGCTTTATGTATTTGAGATACTTGTATGATTTATAAAAAAAATGATGAGAGTTTGAAAATTCTAATATATTGTTTTGGTTCATGTTTTAATTTTGTTTGATATCTTCAGCTTTGTAGATAATATGTTCTAAAATGAATTCTTTTATTAATAATATGTATATAATTTGATCATATATTACAACTTTAAATAATACTTTAAATAAAGTATACTACAACAGTTATAAACAGTTCTAGTAAAGTTTATTACAAATGTGGAAAACAGTTGTAAAATATACATTTCACAATGGTGTCGCAACGGTGCAAAAAAGTTGTAAAAGATTTTAGTCTATTACAACTTCTTAATAGTCGACGGTGGCTCCACCTTTGTAAAAAGTCTTTTACAACTGTTTTCCACCGTTGTAATATGGTCATTTTGTTGTAGTGCTAGCCTCTGCACTAATAAGTCTTATAGAAAAAAGAAAATAAAAATATTTAACTTTGTAAAGTCATTTTTGCATCATGAATTGTCAACACGAAATCTGGGCCGATGCCCATTAATTGTACGTCATTTTGCATCATGAAGTGTGAAGTCGGTTTAACGTATCTGATAAAGGCCATGTAAATTGTACGTTATTTGTACACATAGGAAGCTCCCATTAGCCATGACACGTGTTTTCACAGTAAAAATCCACCAACATGCAATGGTATAATTTGGCTTTCTACACAGTTCGAAAGCAAAACGCAAAGTTTGGTCATCCCATCTTTTTTTCCAGAAATGCACGTTTGAATCACGCACATGCAAATTAAATAAGAGCAGAGCTTAGAATTTGACTTTGCCAACATACAAAAACACATGGCTATGCTTGGAAAATACAACCTACCCTATATTCTGCAAAGCTTCTCATAGAAGTATCTCTTTATTTTATAACTGAGCCGACCCTTTTCCCTTCCCGTCAGACAAATGAAGCCTCCACCCTCAAAATGGAGAATCATGGGCTGAAAGCCTGAAAAAATTAGATTAATTCAAAGAAGTGAATTAGAAAATAAATATGTTTGAGTTCCCCATGTGATTCTCTTTACATTTATACCTCTATTTTTGGGTTTGGTCACCCTTTCCGTCGCCCTGCTATCAACAGCGAAACGAGATCTTTGAGGTTTTGGAGCTTTGATGTGGGAATTGGATGCTGCAGTTGTGGTTAGGGCATTGAGGAGGGTTAGTTGTATAAATTTCGGGGATTTCAGTGCAAAAATTGTTCATATGATCTCTGTAGAAGGTGGAAGCAAGAAGTGGGCTTATCGATGAGAGGGTGAGCTTGAGTTCAACACACTGGCGCTCAGGATTGAAGTGAAGGAGAGGTGGTATGGGTAGGCTGTCGACGTTGACTTTGGTGATGGACATAGGCTACAGAGGGTGGAAAAAAGAAGGTATGGGTATCTGGTTTTTTGTTCTTCGATGTTTGGAAAGAAAACGGAAGCGGTGATTAACACAAGTAGAGGATTAAGGAAGATGTGCCATGGAACTGGGTACCGTAGGTTGAGAGTTTTAATTTCATAAACTGGAACAAGTTCATATTAGCATAGGGAAGAAGGATTACTATGACAACCCACGTCCTTTAATGTCACTCTTTATCAGAATGCATTAAGTTTCGTGAAGCGTTATTGGTAAACAGAAAAAAAACATTTCAAGATAGACATAAAATGACAGTGGAATCTAAAACATTTATTATAATAGAAAAACCACAGTTCAAAATTGGTCACATCATAGTCTGAAATAACCAAAACCTTTTTACATTAATAATAAAAGTTTTTCCTTGTATCATATCACCATCAGAGGACAACAATAATAAAGAAAGCATAATTCCTATAATATAGCCATAGTAGAGTAGATGAAATCAAGCAATACATCTAAGCAGCTTTAAGTGGAATGAAGGGAGAATCCTGATCAAGCTTGAGAATTTCCACCCTGAGAACCTCGGGGAGGAGGGAATGAAAGAGAGAGAAGAGGAAAAAAATTGGTAAGTCATAAAGTCTGGCGAGTCCAGATACTTTTAACATATAAATTAGTAAAAGCATCACGACAGGCATATAAACTGGATAAAGCAGCATAAAAAGGCAATTACAAAGCAGAATGAATAGGATAAACATAAAAGGATAAGTTACACTTCTCTAATACTTTTCTCTATACCATTACTAGTATATCAGAACAAGATGATCCCTACACTTAGCAGATGACAGATTTAGGTGTATTTCTAGTGACGGGTTTTACCCCTAACTATAATATCCAGCCCAATAGAAATGACAGGTATTGCCCCCAACAAGAATAATGGGCTTCTACACAAGACTAGATGTACCTTATTTTCTACCCCAATCGATCGGCTCCCTACTCTGTAGATACCTGTGCTGGCCCACAGTAGGATGTATCACTTCCTAAAGTGACAACCCGTTTGGTTTCAAGATGCATAACAATACCTCCTGATGCCATAGCGTCTTAATTTTCCACTATAAGCTGGACCCATGAATGCAAATGACCCTATTGGAACCTGCACTGTCGACACCCTTTCCTTTTTGAACCGCTTACAATCAATTCAGTAAGCGAGCCCTGACCCCAACCTAGCTCAGGGTGCTCGTTTGAAACCTAGATGGGTTGCTGATCGATAAGGGTCCCACACAGACGACACAAGCTTCCCTCCTAGGCTTGTATCCCCACTACTAGGATTTTGACAAGTTATGTCTATCGCATAACCCCTACAAGCAATATAGGTTAAGTTGTCAGGCTTATTTAGCCCCGTACAAGTTTAACAATTTAACTTAACCCCCACTCACTGATTCAAGCAAGTCTGACTTAACCCCTACTCAATATTTGACGTGTTTATGTACCCACATAGGTTTATACAGGTTAAGTAATTTCCATTAACAAATTCTTATTATTTTCATTGTTTGTTAATGCACTGGTCATCTCACATTAAGTCGACTACTTGTGGTTGTTGGATATGCCGGGCGGTTCCGCGCAGACTTCTACCACAAGCGAGGCTTAACCTCGCATCTTAGTGCTGTTATGCTTACATTTTATGCCCTCGACCTCTCACATTAGATTAACCACTTGTGGTCGCTGGATATGCCGGGCTGTTTCGGGCAGACTTCTACCACAAATGTAATCTAACCTAGCCAATTATTCAGTTTCTAATTACTCTAGTTTTAACCATAATCATCCCTAGCCAATTATTCATGTTTTTTAGTGATTATGCCCAAAATTAAATCTTAGATCTCATTATCTGTTTGGCCCCAAAAATAACAACGCAAGCTATGCCCATAATCCCAAATACAAATTATGCCCCAATATTATCGTTCCCAATTTCACGCATTCGCATATTTCAGCGATAGGCCTAAGCTCGAAGGTAGTCTGGCTATAAAAATCAAAAGGGGAAGAGGAAGGGAAGAGAACAAGAATAGGCATAATAATAAAACTGACATATGATGATAAAATTAATCAATACGACAAGATAGGCATATAATGATAAAACTGGGCATATGAGAATTATAGATTTGGTGTACAAATAATAGTAGATCTAGTGTGATTCAAGTTACTGATAGGCTTAGGCTTAGATCCAGACTTATAGTCATGTCAAGATTACTTTTTAATTTTTATATTTAAAAATAACATAAACTCACTAGGATTGGATCTAAGAAAAGAGAAATAACTTGACATGGTTGTAGCACCGATCTAACTCTTGTTGTTGCTTAAGAATAGGCTAATCAATCTAGGTTGAGGCAGCACTTCGATGTCACCATTGTTTTTAGTGAATAAATCAATGAGAAAGGGGTCCTATTTATAGCCTAGGGCCAACGAATCTTGCACAGAAAGGTGTCCAGGTTCAACAGTCGGTTTGCAGCCCATATCTGTGTATGGGGGTCGTCCCCTACTTAGGGTGTCGACACCCCTGTTGTGGGTTCGACCCATAGGTCGACATCCATGGAGTCGGGGTCGACCCCAAACGGGATGAACTCCCACTCCTTGCTATGAGTCTGAAATTTTTGAATTTTGAATTGTTTTTAATGTTATATATATAATCTTCTTGCGCGTACACAAACTTCTAGGCTTAATAACTTCTTCATACAATGTCCATTTTACGCAAACTCGGAGTCTGTCTTAAGCAGAATTCCGAGACGAATGCAATGGTGCAACCCATTTCACTTAATTAACATTATTGAATTAAGTATTCTTTAATTTTCCTTTATAAAGTGTTATAAAATTATGGGGTGTTACATTCTCCCCTTCTTAAAAGATTTCGTCCTTGAAATCTCCAAGTTAAGAAGAATGCACATCCTAACATCCACATCCATCTACCCATCCAACTTGTAACGACACGGAAAATACGAACCAATTTAAAATTTTTATTTTAAATTATTTGGTGGAAAAATGTGGTAGAAATTAAAATTTCCATTTTTAAATAATATTAAAGCCAGTGAAAATAGTCAATTTTCAAACGATCTCTGTTTTCGACGAAGCCACTTTAATTGGAACCGGAATGTCATATTATTGCTAGGTTTCAATTTTTAGAATTTTTCGATTTAATATGTGAGCATGGCGAAGAAAATGTGTTTGGTCGATTATAGTCAAATTTAATCGACTGAAAAATAGCCATTTTTCAAAAAGTGTCGGAATTCGACGAAATTAATTTTGTTAGGACCGTATCGTCATAACATAGACAAATATATTTTTTCTGGATTTTTCTGAGTCCGTTTGTGGCCTCGGTGAATTTATTTATGCATACGAATTAAATTAATAAAGGAATTAAATATTAAATTAATTAATTCAGGACACAGACAGCCGTTTGGGCTGACGGGACCTGTCCCATTAGGTCCGGAATATGGGCTATTAGCTAGGGTCAACTTTGTTTGGACTGGAATCAACACGGTTTGAAAGATTTGGATTTATTTGTAAAAATATACAAAAATCAATATAAAAATAGGAAAAAACCCTAAAATCTAAACACTATTCACTGTCTCTTTCTGCCGCCACCCCCCTAAAAACAATGGCCGATATCTTCAGCACCCTCCCTAATATCTCTTAATACTTATCATACTTTCAAACAATTCAAAAGGGAAACCAAAGAGGATCGATCCCTCTTTAAATCCAAAAGGTTGGATTTCAGGACGTTGTGTATTTTGCTCGAACAGGGATTGTGAACGTTGACCGTTCGCACGAGAACCGAGGGAGCCCAGGACCACCGAGTTCGCCTCATCTCTGTTCGGAGGCACGCCGTACGAAGGCCGTCGGCGTGGTGGGTCTGGATCGGCGACTAGAGGTCCCATTTGGAAACGATTTGAAGCCCTAGGATTGAAGGAGGAACCAAAAACGTCGGCCTGTAGTGTCTGATAGGAGAAGAAGGGTATTTTCTTTATTAATAAATTTATTTAAATTGTTTTAAAACTTCGATTAACCATATCTAACTCATTTCAATCCGAAATACGATGATTTCAGCGACGTTGTAATCGTGTGACTGAGATCTACGCATCTAGACTGACTGGAGTTGATTCTGAACAGTTTGAATTTTGGCCAAAAATCGTCAACGATTGTGAGATTCTGAATTTAAATAATTAGATAATTTATTTTAATTCTATTCGATCAGTTGAATCATTGTATATTATTCTGATCTGTTATGTGGTGATTGTTGTATTGTTGAATTTTGTTCGTTGTGATGTCATGTTATAGTTTGACAGTTTGGATCTGTAATATTCTGATGTAATCATAATAAAGTTCTCATCTTTTTATTTTTATTTTTATTTTTAATCCTTTTATTTAAGTTGAATTCTTATTTAAAAATAAACTAAATATAATCAAAGTGTTAATCCTTTGTTTGAAAACAAAATATAATCAAAATTTTAATCTTTTGTTTTGAAAACAAATCAAAGTTTTAATCTTTTGTCTTGAAAAAAAATCAAAGTTTTAATCTTTTGTCTTGAAAACAAATCAAAGTTTTAATCTTTTGTCTTGAAAACAAATTAAAGTTCTAATCTTTTGTTTTTGAAAACAAAAGAAAGTTGAATCTTTTATTTACAATATAAAAGAAAGTGGAATCTTTTATTTACAATATAAGAGAAAGTTGAATCTTTTACTTACAATATTAAGGAAAGTTGAATCTTTTATTTACAATACAAAAGAAAAGTTTGAATCTTTTATTTACAAAACATAAGAGAAAAGTTTGAATCCTTTATTTTGTTTTGCAAAATAAAAGAAAGTTTAGGTCTTTATTTGATTTATAAAATAAAGATAGTTTAGATATTTTAAACTTTAATTAAAAGATAAAATAAATATTAGACATCTTATTTGATTTACAAATGAAAATAAGATGAGACCTTTATTGTGATTTATCAAAAGTATACACTAAATTTCATCGTCATGTTTATATAGTTGAAATGACACCAAAATTGCATTGTCATGTTTATATAGTTGAAATGACACCAAAATTTCATCGTCATGTTTATATAGTTGAAATGACACCAAAATTTCATCGTTATGTTTATATAGTTGAAATGACACTAAAAGTTCATCGTCATGTTTAGTTGAAATGACACCAAAATTTCATCGTCATGATTATATAGTTGAAATGACACCAAAATTGCATCGTCATGTTTATATAGTTGAAATGACACCAAAATTTCATCGTCATGTTTATATGGTTGAAATGAACCAAATTTCATCGTTATGATAATATAGTTGAAATGAATCAAATCTTGACATTAGAAAATATATTTATTTTAGGAATATTGTCGCTAGAAAAGATGTCTACATTGGAAATAATGTCCACCTTTTTAATTGCATTTTACAATGCAAATATTACATAGAAAGATTAATTAACTTTTTAATTGGGTTCTCTTAGTTAAAGAAAAGAATAAAAAGACATTTTCTTTTTCAGTGTAAATAGGAAAGAATAAAAAGAGATTTACATTTTATATGTAAATAAAAAGAATAAGGGACTTTTACATTTTTATCTATTATACATTTTAAAATATCATTTTTGGTCGCATTAGAATTGGCGAACAAAAATGTCATTTTGTTGAATATAGAAATTATACATTTTAAAATATCATTTTTGGTCGCATTAGAATTGGCGAACAAAAATGTCATTTTTGGTTGAATATAGAAATATACTTCGTTGAATTATCATTTTTGGTCGCATTAGAGTTGGCGAACAAAAATGTCATGTCTATTTGATATAAAATGATACATTGTTGAAACCATCATTTTTGTCGCACTAGAATTGGCGGACGAAAATATTTCCTTCATAGAATAAAAGGAATGGATTTTAATAAAGGAAATCGCTCAAATGGTTTATAAATTATATATAAATATAAAATATAAAATTAAACGAAACGAGCGCGGCAGGTCGCATATTGACAATCGTAACTTCAAACGAATATATAGGAAGATCCGACCGTTGGATTTTTCCCAAAACTGGAATCGTTAGTACCGCTTTGGGAAGAGTTTCCAACAATATAAATTTCATCAAAATCCGACCGTTAGATTTTAAGATATGTGTAAATCAAATTTTGGTAAAAGCAGCGCCAGCGCCGCCCATTGACCCGAAACGTCGTTTATTTATTTCGAGCTATTTTTAATAAATAAAAATAGCGATAAATAGTTATAAATATATATGAAATGTTTTAAACTATAATTATGTGACAATTATTTGAAAAGGCCGAGTTTAACTCATTTCAAATAATTGAACGGCGATTGAATCAAAGATGTAAGAAGACGATGGTTGAAGATCGGCGATCTTCACATCGAATGGACGATGACTTCTGATACCCTGGACTGACTTACTCCCAGGACTGGGTTGAAGTAGTAATTGTCCGGACGTGTGTGTTGATCGTGCGGATAAGCGAGCGCCTCTTTGGTGTCTCCGGTTTCGTTCAGACCTAGAACGGACTTGTAAATGGTTGCGTGTCTGACGTTGAAATCCACTTCATGTAATTAAATCGATTTCTGTTAATATATGTCTGTTTGGTGGTAGAGAATTTATTCTCTACTTAACACCCGGATACGTAGTAGTAGTTATCGATAGCATGGCGTTGTATTGTCAATGTGGCATGCCAAGATGCAATGATCAAGGCTTTGTTGAAAAGCAGGCCTTGTGGCTAATGATCAAAGCATACCCTGTTTGGGCATAACGTAACTTCGCGAGCCTCACACCCCGGTATGAGTCAAAAAACGGGATTAGGACTGCAGGGAGTGCACACGTTTCTTTCTAGCTAGTGGTGTTTGGGTTTTAACACGACACGGCATTTTACTTATGTGGATTTTGGATTGAGGTACCTCGGGTTTCTGTAGGCCGGAAGTGGTCATACTATAGGTTCAAAAGAACCGGGAAGCGTGTGTTCAGGAATTGCCAATCCACTACCGTTAGGTGGGGACCGACCCTGAAGATCCAAGGGTTCACTGCGGGGGATCCTGAGGCATTTGCTAGAGTGTCTCAAATCGGAAGAGGACGATCCCTAGCCTCGATTTCATGACAGAAAACCAATTCCCAATACGACGACATTTCGGTTTTGATTGTAAACTTACATACGTCGACATAGTAGGATGTAGTGCTATGCCGTCTAGGATTGATATATTTATATTGAAGTATTTTTATACTACTTAAACACTAATGATAATATTAAACTTTTCACGTATTAAGCATGTTTGATCATCATAAGGGAAAACTCTATCCTCCTGTGTGCGTTGCATTGTGTGATAGGATCCGAGTCTTATGATGGTTTCATTTTTCAAAAGTCATTTCGCTGTTTTATATAAACTTTATAAAATATTTCACTGGCAATTCAATGGAGTAAACCCATTCTGCGTTAGCGGCGTGGTCCTGAGATTTGCCATCTTGATAGTTAATTTAGTTAAGAATCCTCACACCAGTCCCATGACTGACTCGTAGTTTGTTTCACTTTTGCAAACTCAGGTGCCCTCTTTCTACACGGGCAGCCAATTGACAGGTTTCTAGGTGATACTTTCTGGTTGGAGCTTGCTTTGGGAGGAAGAAGAATAAGACCTTTTCTCCATCTTTTATTCTGCTTTTGAGACATTTTTCTATCTTTTACTTTTTATGTATGTAATGGGATTTGAAACTTATTTCCTTTCATTTGAGACTTTTTTCTATTTTGTTAAGACTTCTATTATGCTAAGTGGATCCTGTAAACTGCGTACTCTGATGATTCTGTTGTGATACTGGTGACATTTTATTTCCGCTGAAATGTTTATGTGTTATGATAATTATCTGAGATCTGTTTTTGTTGTAAATATGTTGTATTCCAAAAATGATCATCCTTACTTTCGGTCTACGGAAGTTTGGGGTCATCACAATTGGTATTAGAGCGAAGGTTAACCTTAGCTATGGAATATAACATATTTAGAACAATTCGTCTAGATAGAGTCAACATTATTCTAAGACGAGTAGCTCATTAGAGATAGGGCTAGTAATGTCCTAGAGTGAGTACAACAGAATAGCACATATTTACCAGTCATTACATCATCATCTTTTTATCTTGTCCTTATCATATCTTTTCTTGAAAATTCTAATTTTGTTGGTCTGGCTCTCTCCTTGATGGTACAGACTGATTTAAATGGATACTAGAGCAAGAACAGCCCGAGGCGGAGCCCAAGGTGGAGCTCGAGGCGGGGCTAGAGGTGGATCCCGAGTAGGAGCTGGAGGGCAAGCTAGAGACGAGACACCCATCACTCAAGAGCAGCATATTTCAGAGGTCATTGTTGAACCACCACCACCTCCACAGCCTTTCTATTTGGAGAGAATGTCAAAGAAATTCAAGAACCTTGGAGGTGTACCTTTTACAGGGCGAAAGTCTGTGATTCAGGCAGAAGCATGGCTTAAAGACTGCGAAAAGATCCTAGAAGGCTTGGAACTGGAAGATCAGCGAAAACGTTACCTGGTAGTTTGGCAACTAAAGGAGGAAGTAGGGCATTGGTGGGATACAATTAAAATCTGCAATGACGTGGACAATATGTCTTGGGCCAGATTCAAGGAGCTTTTCAATGAGAAGTATGTACCCCCACAAGCTATAGAGCGTCTGCGCGAGCAGTTCGTTAACCTACAGCAAGGGAATATGACCGTTTCTGAGTATGTGAGGAAGTTTGATGAGCTTTCACGATATGCCCCTAGTTTGATTCAAGATCCAGTAGAGAAGAATAAGAAATTTATCAAGGGGCTGTCCAAGAAATATTTGAATCGAGTCACTGCCCATATTAAGCTTCCTTTCAATGAAGTAGTAGAGATGGCGTGCCGCTATGAGGAAAATGACGAGTCTGGACCACAGGATAGAGGGAAAGGTCAAAGCAACAACCAGAAGGAACAGGCTAACAAGAAATAGGAGGCGAGCAATTCTTCTACAGCTAAGCCCCAAGGGAAGAAGAGGGATAGGAGCAAGGTGACTTGCTACAACTGCGGCAATATTGGGCGTTTTGATTACGAGTGTAGAGCACCAAAAAGGGTCAAGAGAAATGATTCAGGCCCTAGTCAGAACCGTGGTCAGAGTTCCCAGAACCGTGGTCAAAATCCTCAGAATCGTGGCCAGAGTTCGCAGAACAAAAGGGAATGCTCAGGTGGCACATGTTTATGAGGGAGCAGACACTCCAGCTTCGACTGAGGGGCCAAATAAACCCAATGTCTTAGGAGGTACGCTTTATATTAAGAACATCCCTATTACTGTCTTATTTGATACTGGTGCAACGCGAAGCTTTATTTCTAATGATACAATTAAAAGGTTGGAATTGAAACCGAGAAAACTCAAAAATTTGATTAGAGCTAATAGTCTGATAGGAGGTTCTCTTATTCTTGATCAGTATTGTAGAGTACCTGTTTCTTACTCTTGCTACCAGTTCCCCTTTGACTTGATCGTTATGAATTTCTCTGGTTATGATGTCATACTGGGGATTGATTGGCTAACAAAGTATGAGGCTGAGTTAATTTGTGCGGAGAAGATCATTAAAGTTAAAACTAAGCTTGGAAATATTACTATCCCGTGCCATGGCTCAGCCACCGACAGGAAAACATTCTGGTCTTCTCTAGAAGTTACCCCTACTTCTATTGAGGATATCCCTGTCGTCAAAGATTACGCTGATGTTTTCAAAGAAATTAAGGGCCTACCTCCACATAGAGAAATCAGCTTCCGAATTGATTTAGCTCCGAATGCAAGGCCTGTTGTACATCTCATTCGGAGAATGTCACCAAAAGAAAGGGAGGAGCTGAAAAATCAAACCAAGCAGCTTTTGTGGAAGGGTATGATCAGGCCCAACTTCTCGGAATGGGGAGCAGCAGTGGTGTTCATCCCAAAATCTGACGGTACTCTCAGGCTATGTGTAGACTACCGTGATCTCAGCAAGCAAACTCTTAAGAACAAATATCCACTGCCTCGTATTGATGACTTGCTTGACCGACTGCATGGGGCACGAGTATTCTCTAGGATGGACCTAGCTACAGGCTTCCATCAACTTCGCATTGCAGAGGAGTGTGTGCCTTTAACTGCTTTCAGAGGCCCTGACATCTTTTATGAATGGCTAGTAATGCCTTTCGGTTTATGTAATGCTCCAGCATATTTTGTTGATTTGATGTATAGAGTATTCAGAGATGTTTTAAATAAATTTGTGCTCGTGTTCATCGATGACATCCTCATCTTTTCTAAATTCGCTACTGAGCACGAACAACATCTAAGAGAAGTCTTAGAGATTTTGCGAAGAAATGTGCTGAAAGCAAAATTTTCTAAATGCATATTCTGGCAAGAGGAGGTGAAATTCCTCGGCCATGTTGTATCAAAGGGAGGAATCTCAGTAGATCCAGGAAAGATCTCAGCCATCCAAGAAAGGAAGCAGCCTAGAACTCCCACGGAGGTCAGAAGTTTCTTGGGACTGGCCGGCTATTATCGGAAATTTGTCAAAGATTTTTCGAAGGTAGCTTGTCTATTGACAAACCTAACCAAGAAGCATACGAAATTCAAGTGGACACCGGAACGCGAGACAGCCTTCCAAGAGCTAAAGAAGAGGTTGACCAATGCTCCTATATTGACCATCATAGATGGCAATCAGGATTTGAAGGTCTGGACCGACGCCTCTAAGCCAGGTTGTTTCTTTATAAATTAACATGTCTGAGATAAAAAATTTCCTTTAATGACAAATCTCGTTTTAACATGTTATCCCTTATTAATTTAAGGTATTGGTGCGGTGCTGATGCAAAGAGGTAGGGTAGTACCATATGCTAGCCGCCAACTGAAACCGCATGAGAAGAATTATGTCACGCATGACCTTGAACTAATGGCCATTGTGTTTGCTCTTCAAATATGGAGGCATTATCTTTTGGGTGAAAAGTTTGAAATTTACACAGATCACAAATCTTTGAAGCACCTTTTTACCCAAAAAGATTTGATTATGAGGCAGCAGCGCTGGGTCGAATTTCTTGCATCATATGACCTGGATATCCTCTATACTCCGGGAAAAGCAAACTTTGTAGCCGATGCACTCAGTAGAAAGAACGCAGAATGCAACAATCTCATTATCGCCAGTCTCATTATCACTCCTTCTTTGATTGATAAAGTCTCTGCTCTTCAAAAGGATGATGAATTTATTCAGAAGCTTTGTGAGCGAGTCCGTAAGGGCGAAGCCTCAAGTTTCCAGATTGATGATAACGGGACCCTCATATTACAAGGACGAATTTATGTGCCGGACATTGCTGAGCTAAAAAGTGAAGTGATGGATGAGTGCCACAAATCTAAAATCAACATCCATCCAGGTGTAAACAAAATGTACCATGATCTCAAGTGCACCTTTTGGTGGAAATCAATGAAGAGAGATATTTCTATTTATGTTGCTAGATGTCCCACTTGTCAGCAAGTTAAAAGTGATCAACAGAAACTGGTAGGTTTGTTGCAACCGCTAGGAGTTCCTGGTTGGAAGTGGGAGGAAATTTCTATGGACTTTATAGATGGCTTGCCCTGAAGCCGAAAAGGCAACGATAACATATGGGTGATTGTCGACCGTTTGAAAAAATCTGCCCATTTCATCCCTGTTCGGTCCAATAGAACAGCTCGAAGTTTGGCACAACTTTATCTCAAAGATATAGTCAGACTGCATGGGATTCCCAAAAGCATTGTCAGTGATCGGGATCCATTGTTTACCAGTAAATTCTGGGAAGCTTTTCAAGAAGAGCTTGGGACCAAGTTGAATCTGAGCTCTGCCTATCACCCTCAGACAGATGGCCAGACTGAGAGGGTGAATCGTGTTTTTGAAGACTTATTGCGTGCTTGCATTCTCGACTATGGCGGTTCGTGGGAGGGCCACTTGCACTTAGTGGAATTCTCCTATAATAATAGCTACCAAGCAAGCTTGGGGATGTCACCATTTGAATTACTTTAAGGCAGGCCATGCAGATCTCCAGCATGTTGGGTGGAGTCGGGCAATCGACTAGTCTTGGGCCCCGACATGGTTCGTGAAGCATCGGATAAGGTTGATTTGATTAAGAAGCGCTTGTTGACTGCTCAGAGTTGACAAAAGAGCTATGCAGACCAGCGAAGAAGGAATCTAGAATTCTCTGTGGGTGATAAAGTATACTTGAAGATTTCTCCTTTGAGAGGCGTGATTCATTTTGGGAAGACGGGAAAGTTGGCAACGAGATTCATTGGTCCATTCCCTATTCTCGAAAGGATTGGTTCTCTCGCTTATAGAGTGCAGCTACCTGATTGGTTGCCAGTGGTGCATGATGTATTTCATGTGTCTCAACTCCGCAAGCATGTGCACGATCCAGATCTGATTGAGGACGAGTTAAACCAACAGGTCCTAGATATTGCTCCAAATCTGACAGTGAGAAAGGACCCGATTAAGATCATTGGAAAAGAAACCAAAATCTTGAGGAATAAGAAGATCAACCTAGTCAAGGTTCAATGGATTGGGGATCCTAGAGACTATACTTGGGAGACAGAGGATAGCATCAAAAAGGCTTACCCCAAGTGCAGAGTGGATATCTCTGAATAACTCTTGTGTTAAGGTACATTTTCCTCAATTTACATTTTCCATCTTGGTTCCTACTTTACTTTGTTTCCTTTTCGAGGACGAAAAATTCTTAAGTGGTGGAGATTGTAACGACCTGGAAAATCCGAACCAATTTAAAATTTTATTTTAAATTATTTGGTGGAAAAATGTGGCAGAAATTAAAATTTCCATTTTTAAATAATATTAAAGCCAGTGAAAATAGTCAATTTTCAAATGATCTCTGTTTTCGACGAAACCACTTTCATTGGAACCGGAATGTCATATTATTGCTAGGTTTCAGTTTTTAGAATTTTTCGATTTAATATGTGAGCGTGGCGAAGGAAAATGTGTTTGGTCGATTACAGTCAAATTTAATCGACTGAAAAAAGCCATTTTTCAAACAGTGTCAGAATTCGACGAAATTAATTTTGTTAAGACCGTATCGTCATAACATAGACAAATATATATATATTTTGGATTTT
This sequence comes from Allium sativum, assembly GCA_030737875.1. Lineage (NCBI taxonomy): Eukaryota > Viridiplantae > Streptophyta > Magnoliopsida > Asparagales > Amaryllidaceae > Allium > Allium sativum. The sequence continues at coordinate 271,838,637 of CM060913.1, read as the reverse complement.
TCTGAGTCCGTTTGTGGCCTCGGTGAATTTATTTATGCAGACGAATTAAATTAATAAAGGAATTAAATATTAAATTAAATAATTCAGGCCACAGACAGCCGTTTGGGCTGACGGGACCTATCCCATTGGGTCCGGAATATGGGCTATTAGCTAGGGTCAACATTGTTTGGACTGGAATCAGCACGGTTTGAACGATTTTATTTATTTGTAAAAATACACAAAAATCAATATAAAAATAGGAAAAAAACCGTAAAATCTAAACAATATTCACTGTCTCTTTCTACCGCCGCCCCCCCTAAAAACAATGGTTGATATCTTCAGAATTTTCCTCCCTAATATCTCTTAATCCTTATCATACTTTCAAACAATTCGAAAGGGAAACCAAAGAGGATTGATCCCTCTTTAAATCCATAAGGTTGGATTTTAGGACGTTGTGTATTTCGCTCGAACAGGGATCGTGAACGTTGACCGTTCGCACGAGAACCGAGGGAGCCCAGGACCACCGAGTTTGCCTCATCTCTGGTCAGAGGCGCGCCGTACGAAGGCCGTCAGCGTGGTGGGTCTGGATCGGCGACTAGAGGTCCCATTTGGAAACGATTTGAAGCCCTAGGATTGAAGGAGGAACCAAAAACATCAGCCTGTAGTGTCTGATAGGAGAAGAAGGGTATTTTCTTTATTAATTTATTAATTTATTTAAATTGTTTTAAAACTTTGATTAACCATATCTAACTCATTTCAATTCGAAATTCGATGATTTCAGCGACGTTGTAATCGTGTGACTGAGATCTACGCATCTAGACTGACTGGAGTTGATTCTGAAAAGTTTGAATTTTGGCCAAAAATCGTCAACGACTGTGAGATTCTGAATTTAAATAATTAAATAATTTATTTTAACTCTATTCGATCAGTTGAATCATTGTATATTATTCTGATCTGTTATGTGGTGATTGTTGTATTGTTGAATTTTGTTCGTTGTGATGTCATGTTATAGTTTGACAGTTTGGATCTGTAATATTCTGATGTAATCATAATAAAGTTCTCATCTTTTTATTTTTATTTTTATTTTTAATCCTTTTATTTAAGTTGAATTCTTATTTAAAAATAAACAAAATATAATCAAAGTTTTAATCCTTTGTTTGAAAACAAAATATAACCAAAATTTTAATCTTTTGTTTTGAAAACAAATCAAAGTTTTAATCTTTTGTCTTGAAAACAAATCAAAGTTTTAATCTTTTGTCTTCAAAACAAATTAAAGTTCTAATCTTTTGTTTTTGAAAACAAAAGAAAGTTGAATCTTTTATTTACAATATAAAAGAAAGTTGAATCTTTTATTTACAATATAAGTGAAAGTTGAATCTTTTACTTACAATATTAAAGAAAGTTGAATCTTTTATTTACAATACAAAAGAAAAGTTTGAATCTTTTATTTACAAAATATAAGAGAAAAGTTTGAATCCTTTATTTTGTTTTGCAAAATAAAAGAAAGTTTAGTTCTTTATTTAATTTATAAAATAAAGAAAGTTTAGATCTTTTAAACTTTAATTGAAAGATAAAATAAATATTAGACATCTTATTTGATTTAGAAATGAAAATAAGATGAGACCTTTATTGTGATTTATCAGAAGTATACACTAAATTGCATCGTCATGTTTATGTAGTTGAAATGACACCAAAATTGCATCGTCATGTTTATATAGTTGAAATGACACCAAAATTTCATCGTCATGTTTATATAGTTGAAACGACACCAAAATTTCATCGTCATGTTTATATAGTTGAAATGACACCAAAATTTCATCTTCATGTTTATATAGTTGAAATGACACCAAAATTGCATCGTCATGTTTATATAGTTGAAATGACACCAAAATTTCATCATCATGTTTATATGGTTGAAATGAACAAAATTTCATCATCATGTTTATATGGTTGAAATGAACAAAATTTCATCGTTATGATAATATACTTGAAATGAATCAAATCTTGACATTAGAAAATATATTTATTTTAGGAATATTGATGCTAGAAAAGATGTTTACATTGGAAATAAAGTCCACCTTTTTGATTGAATTTTACAATGCAAATATTACATAGAAAGATGAATTAACTTTTTAATTGAGTTCTCTTAGTTAAAGAAAAGAATAAAAATACATTTTATTTTTCAGTGTAAATAGGAAAGAATAAAAAGAGATTTACATTTTATATGTAAATAAAAAGAATAAGTCTTACATTTTTATCTGTTATGCATTTTAAAATATCATTTTTGGTCGCATTAGAATTGGCGAACAAAAATATCATTTTGTTGAATAAAGAAATTATACATTTTAAAATATCATTTTTGGTCGCATTAGAATTGGTGAACAAAAATGTCATTTTTGGTTGAATATAGAAATATACATCGTTGAATTATCATTTTTGGTCGCATTAGAGTTGGCGAACAAAAATGTCATGTCTATTTGATATAAAATGATACATCGTTGAAACCATCATTTTTGTCGCACTAGAATTGGCGGACGAAAATATTTCCTTCATAGAATAAAAGGAATGGATTTTAATAAAGGAAATCACTCAAATGGTTTATACATTATATATAAATATAAAATATAAAATTAAACGAAACGAGCGCGGCAGTTCGCATATCGACAATCGTAACTTCAAACGAATATATAGGAAGATCCGACCGTTGGATTTCCCCAAAACTGCAACCGTTAGGACCGCTTTGTGAAGAGCTTTCCAACGATATAAATTTCATCAAAATCCGACGGTTAGATTTTAAGATATGTGTAAATCAAATTTTGGTAAAAGCAGCGCCAGCGCCGCCTATTGACCTGAAACGTCATTTATTTATTTCGAGCTATTTTTAATAAATAAAAATAGCAATAAATAGTTATAAATATATATGAAATATTTTAAACTATAATTATGCGATAATTATTTGAAAAGGCCGAGTTTAACTCATTTCAAATAATTGAACGACGATTGAATCAAAGATGTAAGAAGACGATGGTTGAAGACCGGTGATCTTCACATCGAATGGACGGTGACTTCTGATACCCTGGACTGACTTGCTCCCAGGACTAGGTTGAAGCAGTAATTGTCCGGACATGTGTGTTGGTCGTGCGGATAAGCGAGCGCCTCTTGGGTGTCTCCGGTTTCGTTCAGACCCAGAACAGACTTGTAAATGGTTGCGTGTCTGACGTTGAAATCCACTTCATGTAATTAAATCGATTTCTATTAATATATGTCTATTTGGTGGTAGAGAATTTATTCTCTACTTAACACCCGGATATGTAGTAGTAGTTATCGATAGCATGGCGTTGAATTGTCAACGTGGCACGCCAAGATGCAATGATCAAGGCTTTGTTGAAAAGCAGGCCTTGTGGCTGATGATCAAAGCATAGCCTGTTTGGGCATAGCTTTGTGTATAGCGTAACTTCGCGAGCCTCACACCCCGGTATGAGTCAAAAACCGGATTAGGACTGTAGGGAGTGCACACGTTTCTTTCTAGCTAGTGGTGTTTATGTTTTAACATGGCCCGACATTTTACTTATGTGGATTTTGGATTGAGGTACCTCGGATTTCTATAGGCCGAAAGTGGTCATACTATAGGTTCAAAAGAACCGGGAAGCGTTTGTTCAGGAATTGCCAATACACTACCGTTAGGTGGGGACCGGCTCTGAAGATCCAAGGGTTCACTACAGGGGATCCTAAGACATTTGCTAGAGTATCTGAAATCGGAAGAGGACGATCCCTAGCCTCGATTTCATGACAGAAAACCAATTCCCAGTACGATGACATTTCGGTTTTGATTGTAAACTTACATACGTCGACATAGTAGGATGGGGTGCTATGCCATCTAGGATTGATATATTTATATTGAAGTATTTTAATACTGCTTAAACACTAATGATAATATTAAAATATTAATTTTCACGTATTAAGCATGTTTGATCATCATAAGGGAAAACTCTATCCTCCTGTGTGCGTTGCATTGTGTGATAGGATCTGAGTCTTATGATGGTTTCATTTTTCAAAAGTCATTTCGCTGTTTTATATAAACTTTATAAAATATTTCACTAGCAATCCAATGGAGTAAACCCGTTCCGCGTTAGCAGCGTGGTCCAGAGATTTGCCATCTTAATAGTTAATTTAGTTAAGAATCCTCACACCAGTCCCATGACTGACTCGTAGTTTGTTTCACTTTTGCAAACTCGGGTGCCCTCTTTCTACACGGGCAGCCAATTGACAGGTTTCTAGGTGATACTTTCTGGTTGGAGCTTACTTTGGGAGGAAGAAGAAGAAGACCTTTTCTCCATCTTTTATTCTGCTTTTGAGACATTTTTCTATCTTTTACTTTTTATGTATGTAATGGGATTTGAAACTTATTTCCTTTCATTTGAGACTTGTTTCTATTTTGTTAAGACTTCTATTATGCTAAGTGGATCCTGTAAACTGCGTACTCTGATGATTCTGTTGTGATACTGGTGACATTTTATTTCCGCTGAAATGTTTATGTGTTATGATAATTATCTGAGATCTGTTTTTGTTGTAAATATGTTGTATTCCAAAAATGATCATCCTTACTTTCGGTCTACGGAAGTTTGGGGTCATCACAAACATTCACAAGCAATCAAATTTTTTTTTTTTTGAATTTTGGTTCACTTTATTGCTTACCAAATAAAAACCGCCTTCATAAGCTTCGTTAAAACCCTATAATCCCCCTAGTGGGTACCTTATAGGGAAAAAGAGTAGTTATAAAATCGGTATACATCATATAAACGACCAAAGTCATAAACAAAAGAAAATACAACCAAAACTTCAAAAAAAAACAAAAAAAAGGTCCAATCTTCAAGGCCTATAGAACAGGCCCATCCACCACTTCCAGTTCAAACACGAAGCTTCACTTTATCCCGTATCGTTTAACTCAATACCCCATCTCTGAGTAAACATTCATTCCTCAAAGTATGAGCCGATCTAGATCCATTATTTTGAACCAGAGAAACAATTTCTCGTTCAATTTTGAGGAAAGTAACTGTTGAATGATTTTTCTTACTCTGAAAAACCCTTAAATTCCTCTCTCTCCAAATAAAGTAGATGGCTATTGTGAAGGATCCAAAAGCTAAATCCCTCAATTGATCTTTTGCTGAGAAGTTTGTATGTAACAATATTGCTTCTTCCTTCAAATCAGAGGAGACTATTAATGAAAGTTACAAATTTTGTTTCAGAGATAGCCAGATGAAGGAAGAAAAGTCTCACTGAAACAACATATGCTCTATGGTTTCCGGATGATTCTCACATAGTGGACAAAGAGGATTTACTTCGGTATTATAGCGCAAAATTCTATCTTTAGTGTTCAACCTCCCCAAAATAGCAAGGTACAATATAAAAAACATCCTTCTACTATTCTTTTTATGCCATATAACTAAATAAGTTGGATATGGAATTTCATGAACTCGAATAAACTCCCAAACATTATGAAAAGAAAAAGCACCCCCTTCACACCATTCATATCTATCTTGATTTAGCTTAGGATGAGTTTTAATTCACAGGCAATCATTGTCCTTAAAAGATTTCTAATGCTTATATGAACTTATGCAAAGGTGTGTGATTTGTCCTTACACCAATGTGAAAGATCAGGCGGTCTACTGATTCAGTCGACCTCCTTAATGCAATGTATGTTTGTGTCGTGGATCTAGCATGTACGCACATAACCTTAATATCATGTACATACTATATGCGTGCACAATCATCCATCCAAATGCAACGTCCATATGAAGATACATCCATTTTCATCCATAGAATTTTCTTAAAAAATGCACACGCATCCATATGCAATATGAGAGTGATTGAGACGATCTAGTGCCTAATGTGTGTTTATATGCATCCACGAGCCACCACTAGCAATCAATTGCATCCATCAAACATAACATGTTTCAACCACATGTTTACATTCATAGGGTTTCTACCTAAAGGCCGAAGATTCGATCGATAGGATATAATTAAATGATAGAAGCAGGTTCAAAAATAGTAGCTTTGGAAAAGAAGTTACTAACATATCCTTGAAAAGAAAAGGGTACGAAGCGCGAATCTTGTCTTCAGTCTCCCAAGTTGCATTCGCTGGGTCTTATCCCCACTGAACCTTTATCAACTTGACCTCTCGGTTGCGTAGCTTCTTAACCTATGATCCAAGAATATGAGCAGGAACTTGTCCGACTGTCGCTTTCCGTTCCACCTCTACTTCTTCAAGCATACTCTGCTCAACTATTTCTGCGGTGTCATGCAAGCACTTCCATAATTGAGAAACATGGAAAACATCATGGACACCTGCCAATCTCTCGGAAACATTACTCTATAGGCCATTTGGCCAATCCTTTCTTTAATGGGAAATGGCCCTACAAATCTTGGTGCCAGTTTCCCTATAGATCCAAAGCTAACCACATTCCTAAATGGTTATACTTTGATGAAAACCATGTCTCCTACCTCAAACTCGATATCCGCCCTCCTCTTATCTGGTATGACTTCTTCTTGGCTTGATATTTCTTCATACATCTTCGAATAAGATCCACCTTCTCTAAGGTTTCCCTTAACATCTCAGGTCCATGTAGAAGCCTGTCTGTAGTTTCCTACAAATAAATTGGTGATCTACAGGGTCGTTCGTATGATGCCTCATAGGGTGCCATGCCAATGCTAGCCTGATAGCTGTTGTTATAGGCGAACTCCACCAATGGAAAATGTTCTTCCCATGTCCCTCTGAAGTCTAGGATACACAGCCTTAAAAGATCCTCAAGAACTCTATTCACCCTTTCCGTCTGTCCATCGGTCTGAGGATGATAAGCAGTGCTCAAACACAACAGTGTACCTACTTCCTCTTGCAAGCTTCTCCAAAATTCGCTGGTGAATATGGGGTCACGATCACTCACAATACTGGAAGGTACTCAATGTAAAAGGACTATCTCACGAAGATAAACTGATGCCAACATGCTGCCATCCTCTTGCTCTTAACGGGAATGAAATGAGTGCTCTTAGTTAGTCTATCCACTATAACCCAAATACTGGTGTTGCCTTTCTTTAATCTAGGAAAACCATCAATGAAATCCATAGAGACGCTCTCCCACTTCCACTGCGGAACCTCTAAAGGATGAAGCAAGCCACCGTGCTTCTTTTGCTCAGCTTTGACTTGCTAGCAAACCAAACATTGAGAAAACAAACTCTGCCACATCTCTCTTCATCCCAACCCAAAAGAAAACCCTCTTCATATCCCTATACATTTTATCACCACCGGAATGAATAGTCATCCTAGAATGATAGGCTTCCTCAAGGACTGTCTTCAACAAGCTTCCGGATCGAGGAACACAAGTCCTCTCATCTCGCCGCAACCACCCTTTATCATGTATTGAATATCTACTAAGGTGAATTGAAGTCTCACCTCTACTGACCTTGTCCAAAGTATCTGCTACCAGTGGGTCTTCTCACTGCGAAGCTCCTATCTGATCCAAAAGAGTAGGTCGCACTTCCAATGATGCCAATAAGCTAGGTGTAAATTCGGTAGTGGGTCTAAAATTAAAAGTTGATATATACTCCAAGCACTGCCTCTCTACAAATAGAGGACTCAAGGTCATCCTCTACCCACTCAGTTCATCCGCCACTACGTTACCCTTACCAAGGGTATAAGCAATCTCAAAATCATAGGATGCTAGGAACTCCATCCATCTCTGTTGCCTCAAATTAAGATCCTTCTGAGAGAAAAAGTACTTGAGTGATTTATGATCCATATACAACTCGAACTTCTTCCCAATTAAATAATGATGCGAAGACTTAAGCGCAAACACGATAGCAGCTAATTCCAAGTCGTGTGTAGGGTAGTTCTTCTCATGAACCCTTAACTGTCTTCCTCCATAACAAACTACACTTCCATCTTGCATTACTACATCATCAAGCCCTGTACCGCATGCATCAATGTATATTGTGAATGCTTTGTTTCCGTCAATCAAAGTCAAGACTGGGGCTGTTGTCAGAGCCCTCTTCAATCGCCGAAAAGCATCCTCACAGTCTATATCCCAAGAAAATGCCAGATTCTTATTTGTCAGCCTGGTGAGTGGAGCTGATATCTTTGCGAAGTCCTTGATGAACTTCTTATAATAGCCTACTAGACCAAGAAAACTTCTCACCTCTGTTGCATTCTTAGGAACCTGCCAATTCTAGACTGCAACCAGCTTTGCGGGATCTACTGCTATCCCTTCCTTAGAGACCACATGCCCTAAAAAATCTTACGTCTTTCCTCCAAAAATGACATTTGGAGAACGTCTCCTTAAGCTGATGTGCTCGGAGGGTCTTTATAACCTCCTCTATATGCTGGGCGTGCTCTTCCTCGATCTTTGAGAAAATCAAGATATCATCAACAAAGACCACAACGAACTTATTTAGGAACTCCCAAAATCCTCTAATCATCCGATCCAAAAAAATGGCAGGAGCATTCGTCAACCCAAAAGGCATAACGAGCCACTAGAAGAAACCATCTGGAGTTCTAAAGGCAGTCTTGTCTATACTGCGCTCGGCCACCATTAACTGTGAAACCCTATGGCCAAGTCTAACTGTGAGAAAACAGACACACCAACAAGATGGTTAAACAAATCATCTATCCTTGGGAGCGGGTGCCTATTCTTCTTAGTGAGCTTATTCAACTCCCTATAATCCACGCATAAGCGAAGCAAACCATCCGCCTTAGTTGCGAATACCACTGGAGCTCCCCTTTCCAATATGCTTTCCCTAATAAACCCTTTTTCAAGCAACTCCTTTACTTTCTTGCTGAGCTCCCTTCCCTCCCTTGGAGCCATGTGGATTACATGCAAAGCAATTGGCTTTTCATTGTCCACCAAGTATATACACCAAGTATATATGAAAATCAATCTCACGTGGGGGTAAGCCTCTAACCTCATCAAAAACATCTGGATACTTACAGACTACTGGTAAGATCGTAAATCATCAATAGATGCATCAAGCGATTTTAGGAAACTAAGCATGACAGACCCTTTAGGGTCAAAAGACATCTCGAGGGTCCTCCCACGGAAAGTCAAAAGTATAACATCCCTCCTCTCACAATCTAGAATGGCACCATACACGGCTAGCTAATCCATCCCTAGAATCAATCCGTAGTCCATGAAACCAAGCACATATGCGTCGCACTTGAACTCGATGCCCAACACAGATATTATATAACCTTTATATATCATAGACAAATGAGTTGTACCTAGTATGGGGTTTGAAACGACAGTGAGATCTAAAACCATACTAGTACTAAGATGTAGAGACTCAACCACAGAATCAGATATAAAAGAATGCGAAGCGCCAGAATCAAAAAGAGTACTAGTAGGATGATCGGAAAGAGAAATCAAACCTTCCACAAAAACTTTCCTACCTCTATCCGGAACATCAGCCATAAGAGCATGCATCTGCCCTCCAGAAGATCCTGCCCTTTGACCATGTCCTTGCTTCTTCGGGCAGTCCTTAATAAGATGTCTAGCTTCTCCACAATGGAAACAACCACCCTTTTTTTGTAGTCTTTGCTCAAATGACCCACACGTCCATAGTTAAAACACTTCCTCTTTTCTTGGGCATTGTCGTTCTTTCCGCTCTTCTTTTGCTGTTGTTTATCCTTCTTGGGCCCTACTTTCTTGTTCTGAGCCCCCTCAGTCTTAGCCTCTATCTTTCTTCCTTTATCTTCCTCATGCATCAATGCCATATCAACGTGTCTCTCAAAAGTCGCTCCCATCGGAATATGAGACATAACCAACCCATGAAGGGGTTCATTCAATCCTCTAGCGAATCTCAGAGATTTCTTATGCAGTGTGTTCACTTGTTCCAAACCAAACCTTGCCAATTGGTTAGGCCTATTCACATTCTCCCAAACAGTAATGCCTCCTTGCTTAAGTGCTAAGAACCTTTCCATCTGCATACTTTGCTCGGCTTGGAAAAGAAACTTCATCTCGAACTTTTGCCTAAAATCATCCCAAGTCTCGACTGGACGTTCCGCATGCGTAACTTCCTACCAGAAAGAGGCATCATATTTCAGCTGCCAAACGGCCAACTGAATCTTCCTTCGGTCATCCACCTCAAAAATCCCAAACAAATCCTCTGTCTCCTTGAGCCAATTCCTTGCTTGAAAGAAGTTTCCATCCCTCGGAATGGATTTTCTCCCATAGCACAAAAATCCCTGCATATCTTAGAGAAATTATCAACACGCGGAGGAGGAAGAGAAGGAATAGCGGATGCAGCTATGTAACAGGTGTATGCTTGGCCTTTGGTAGGTGTCGTAGCCTCCACATACCTACCAAACCAAGCTGGTATCTTTACGCCCTCAGGAAATATTAGGTTCCCCAAACATACTGAAAAGAAAAGGAAAAGGGTTTCAAACAAAGAGTCAAAAGATATTACATATGGCTTTAGGGAATATGCCAATAGACTTTTCTTTTGAAAATGCTTTCTTTTAAAAACCTTTCTTGAAAACAATTTTCAAAATCTTTTGTCCAATCTGGTAACCTTCAGCTCTAATACCAAGTGTGACACCCCACATCCGTTAATGTCACTCTTTATCAGAATGCATTAAGTTACGTGAAGCATTATTGGTAAACAGAAAATGGACATTACAAGACGGATATAAAATGATAGCAGAATCAAAAACATTTATAATAATAGAAAAACCACATAGTTCAAAATCTAGTCACATCGTAGTCTGAATACTCAAAACCTTTTTTCATTAATAATAAAAGTTCTGCCTTGTATCAAATCACCAGCAGAGTACAACAATAATAAAGAAACATAACTCCCATAATATCGCCATAGTAGAGTAGATGAAATCAAGCAATACATCTAAGCAGCTTCAAGTGGAATGAACGGAGAATCCTGATCAAGCTTGAGAATTTCCACTCTGAGAACCTTGGGGGGGGGGGGGGGGGGAGGAAACGGAAGAGAGAGAAGATGAAACATAATAGGTCAGACATAAAGTCCGGCGAGTCCAATTACTTTTAACATATAAATAAGTAAAAGCATCATGACATGCATATAAACTGGATAAAGCAGCATAAAAAGGCCTTTATAAAGTAGAATGAATAGGATAAACATAAAAGGATAGGTTACGCTTCTCTAATACTTTTCTATGCACCATTTCTAGTATATCAGAACAAGATTATCCCTACACTTAGCAGATGATAGATTTAGGTGTACTTCTAAGGACGGGTTTTACCCCCAACTATAATATCCAGCCCAACAGAAATGACAGGTGTTACCCCCAACAAGAATAATGGGCTTCTACACAAGACTAAATGTACCTTAATTTATACCCCAATCGATCGGCTCCCTACTTTGTAGATACTTGTATTGGCCCCATAGTAGGATGTATCACTTCCTAAAGTGGCAACCCGTTTGGTTTCATGATGCACAACAATACCTTTTGATGCCACAACGTCTTAATTTTCCACTACAAGCCGGACCCATGCACACTCATGACCCCATTGGAACCTACACTATCGACACCCTCTCCTTTTTGAACCTCTTACAATCAATTCAGTAAGCATGCCTTGACCCTGACCTAGCTCGGAGTGCTCGTTTGATACCTAGATGGGTTACTGACTGATAAGGGTCCCACATAGATGATACAAGTTTCCCTCTAGGGCTTGTATCCGCGATACAAGGATTTTGACTGGTAGTGTCTATTGCATAACCCCCACATGTAATATAGGTTAAGTTGTCTAGATTATATAGCCCCTACATATTTAACAATTAACTTAACCCCCACCCACTGATTCAAGCAAGTCTGACTTAACCCCTACTCAATCTTTGACATGTTTATGTACCCACACAGATTTAGACAAGTTATGTAATTTCCATTAACAGATTCTTATTATTTTCAATGTTTGTTAATGCATTGGACATCTCACACTAAGTCGACTACTTGTGGTTGCTGGATATGTTGGGTGGTTCTGGGTAGACTTCTACCACAAACGAGACTTAACCTCGCATCTTAGCGCCGTTATGCTTACATTTTATGCTCTGACCTCTTACACTAGATTAACCACTTGTGGTCGTTGGATATGCCGGTAGTTTTGTGCAGACTTTTACCACAAGTGTAATCTAACCTCGTGTTGAGGTGCAGTTTCAGTTTCTAATTACCGTAGTTTTCGTCATATTTATCCCTAGCCAATTATTCATGTTTTTTCAGTGATTATGCCCAAACTTAATCTTAAATCTCATTATCTGTTTGGCCCCAAAAATAACAACACAAGTTATGCCCACGACCCCAATACAAATTATGCCCCAATATTATCGTTTTCCCATCATTCCCAATTTCGTGTGTTCGCATATTTCAGCGATAGGCCTAGGCTCGATGGTAGCCTGGCTATAAAAATCAAAAGGGGAAGAGGAAGGGAAGAGAACAAGAATAGGAATAATAATAAAACTGACATACAATGATAAAATTAATCAATACAACAAGATAAGCATATAATGATAGAACTAGGCATATGAGAATTATAGATTTGGTGTACAAATAATAGTAGATCTAGTATGATTCAAGTTACAAATAGGCATAGGCTTAGATCCAGACTTATAGTCATGTCAAGATTACTTTTTAATTGTTTATATTTAAAAATAGCATAAACTCAATAGGATTGGATATAAGAATGGAGAAATGACTCGATGTTGTTGTAGCATCGATCTAACTCTTGTTGTTGCTGAAGAATAGGCTAATCAATCAAGGATGAAGCAGCACTTCGATGTCGCCATTGTTTTTGGTGAATAAAACAATGAGAATGGGGTCCTATTTATAGCCTATGGTCAGAGAATCTTGCACAGAAAGGTCTCTAGGTTCAACATTCGATTTCCAGCTCAGATCTATGTGTAGGGGTCGACCCCCACTTAGGGTGTAGACATAGGGGTTGATACCTCCGTTGTGGGGTCGACCCATAGGCGACTCCCATGGAGTCGCGGTCGACCCTTAATGGGCCGAACTCCGACTCCTTGCCGCATGTTTGATATATATACATGTCAATACAGTAAATATTACCTATTTGTCCAAAAGAAAAAGAAATAGGCAAGCGGCTAGCCAATCGGCTCATAAAATCATCAAAACCCAAGAAATACAGTAAATATGTACCTATTTTTCGGGCATACAATTTTATTCCTCTTCTTAGCTTCCATGCTAATACCTGTTCAATATATATACATGTATATGTATGCAATTGCAAACAATTTTCAATTTAGTTTAATATTCGATTTGGCTAAATTTAGCTTTCATTCTCTAATTGGTTTGATTATTCCAATTTAATTAGTTGAACTAATAATCATACAACACAATCAACAATCAATTAGTTGATTTAATTTTCAAATGCATAACTTTAATATATATTCAAAAATCATCTTTTTGGAGCCAAATCACAACAATAAATCCTAGCTAAGTTTTGGTTCTCACATCAGTCAATTGGAAATATATAGATATCCTACTTTCGAAACTTGAAAATAAATGCTGATAATGGTCGACCTATCATCAGAATCCGGACGACTAGAGTGTGATTCTATATCTGTCCGGTATATTTGAGACTTCGAATACACGTTTGCAAGTCGTATTTTCAAATTCTTCATATACCCGATTGTCCAAAATCAATTTAAAATAAATACTCAAATACGTATAATAAGGTTTAAATTTTCAAAACAAATCTCATTTTCATTTTTATTTCAAAAAAGACACTCTTTGAACTCATTTTAGGATACTACTGATCCCATCTCTAACAAGTAACTCTTATTAGATATTACTAATCCAATCTCTGATGAATTCTTTCATTCCGTTCGAATGTGTCTTATTCCCGAGCTCTGTAAACCAAAGCTCTGATACCAAAAATGAAACGACCCAAACTTACCTTATGGGAAAGTATGGATTGAGTTGAGAACACGACAAATCAGAGCGGAAACGATAGAACATTTCGTTTCTTATTACGACAATTACATCAGAGTACAAATTTATAACAGAGTATAAATAAATAATATACATTTGATAAATATCAGAGATTCAAATTACAAAGCAGTGGAAAATAATACATAATACAACTGAAAGAAATACACAGATACAGAGCTTTTCAAATATAGCTCCACCTGTAAACCAGGATCCTGTATAAATAAATCTGCAAAACAAAAACTACTAGCTGCCCGTGTGGAAAATAAGGGCACCCAAAGTTTAGGTTAAAACAATAAACTCCAGGTCAATCATGTGACTGGTGTGAGAACTAAAACAGTTATTTAAAACTTTAGTATAAAGAACTATGTACAAAAAAAAGAATATGGTTTTGAAGGAACTGGAATTTCGTGTACAGATATTAAAAAAATAATTGATTTAATTGAGGTTATAATCCATATTGGATTCCCAAATTTATTAATAGAGGGTCGAACATGAGGAATCGAAGAATTACAGATGAATGTACAAAAAGAATTTCGTTCTGTGAACCAAAGAATCAATATTGCTATCAAACGAATAGAAAAACTTTATGGAGACCCCGATATTCTTGTAGAATATACAGCTTCTCAATTAAGAAATAGAGTTTCATTTACTTTAAAAATAAAGTAAATCATGGGACCACGCCATATAACACAAAACAGGTTTTCTCCCAAGAATACCAGTGCATATAATAGTTTACTGACAACGCAATGCTTTTTGGAAAAAATGAAGCTATTATAAGACTCAGGTCCGATCACACAAAGCAACACAAGCCGAAGGATAGAGTTTTCCCTTATAATAGCCAAACATGTTTGTTATGTAAACAAATCATTTTGATATTACTATAAGTGTATAGTGTCAAAATCACTTCAAATATAAATGTATTAATCATAGATGACATAGTTACCCATGCTACTATGTCGCCATACTAGTTCTGCAATTCAAACCGGAATGTCACATATTGGAAATTGGAATTCCATCTATGAGTTGAGGCCAGGGATGACTCCTCACCGATTCGAGACATTCTAGCAAATGCCTCAGGATTACACACTGCGGGGCAATCCTTGGATCTTCAGGACCGGTCCACACACATTTTACTGGATTAGTTATTCCTGAACATACGTTTCCAGATCCTATCGGACCCATCCATCGGCCCCGTAGTGACCGATATATCCAAGGCACCTCGCAATCCATCCTCCACATAGGTAAAAATAAATAAATGTCTGGGCTCCATACCACCACCAATAGCTAGAAAGAAACGCCGTGCACTCCTTGCAGTCACGATCCCGTTTTTGACTCATACCGAGGTGTGAGGCTCACGAATTAACACCATACACAAAGCTATGCTATTTAAAGCCATTCTTTGATCATCAACCACAAGACTCTGCTTTTCAACATAAGCCTTGATTATCTGCATCTCAGCATGCCACACTGACAATTCACGGCATGCGACTGATGCCTATCGATATATAACCTCTGAGCTCATACGTGTCAGAGAAGGGCGTTAAGCAAGAGAATAAATTCTACACCTCCAAACAGATATATATTTTTTAGAAATTAATCAACACAGAATAAAATCCAATGTCAGACTCATATCCATTTACTAGTTCGTTCGGAGTCTAACGAAACCGGAGACACCTTATTCCTCGTCTCATATGTCCAGTATAGGAGAGAGGTCCTTGCATATCAGGTCGATCTCCAAGTACGTCTGGATGATCACCACTTATTACCTTGTCTTGGGTGTACAACCCAATTAAAACATCAGTAATCATCCAAACGGTGTGAAGATCTCCGGTCCTCAATCACCGTCTTCATCGTCGACTTATCATCGTCATATAGGTTATTCAGAATGGGTATAAACCCGGCCTTTCCGAACAACCCACGTATATTATAACCAAGTGATATAAACACACAACATATGACTCATTCCAGTCTAGAATATTCTTTTATTCAAATATTCTTTTCACAAATTAAACCAAATTAAGGTTTTCCAAACTAGTCGGGATTAGCGAACCTTACCGAAGAAATTATTTATTTTATTTCCCGATCCCAACCTATTCATCCCGTGGAGCAAAACTGGTAATACTCCATATCTAACACCATGGTGTTATCCATAAAATTAATTACCATTTCACGTTCAAATCTATTAAAGATTTAACTATCGCTTGGAGCAAAATTGGTGATACTCCATTCTCGATCACTTCCCAAATTTGATAATTTAAATTATCACATTCACATTTTAATCTAATTAAAGATTCATTAAAACTACACTTAGTTTCAATATTCCAGAAATCATTATATAATGATTATTCCAATTTAGGAAATAAATCCTGTCTTTAATTGGGTTAAAGAACCAACGTCATTTAAAACGCAGTTCACGATAAACCCAAAATCACATTTCATTATGGAATCTTCACGGAAAATAGATCAATATATATAATCGATATAAACTTCCATATCCAACCAATAATATAAACGGAATAATGGCAAAGCCTTTTAAATTCCATATATAGTAATAGTCTTCCTCCACAGAAGTTCATTTCGATTATTACCAAATCGAATTTCGTTCTGTTCCAATTTATTTATTAAATTGAAAACTTTACTTTGGAAAATTTCCTTAATCTTAATTAAAAGATTTATAAATTCCAAATCACATTTCATTGTTAATCGGGTTAAAGAACAAAGTCGTTAAAAACATAGTTCACAATAAACCCAGTTCACATTCCATTTTCTTCAATTACTAAATATAACTGGAAACTCTAATAATCTTAATTAAAAGATCATTCTTTTCACATGCAGTTTAAGAACAATGTTATTAAGACACCACTCACGACAAACCCAAAATCCAATTTGATATATCATATAAGGCTCTAAATAGAAATTATATCGACTTATATTCAATATCAAATTCTGAAACCAACACATATCGTATGGGGAATAACGATATACATCTATCTTCCAAATTCCTCCACAATATATGTATAATCACGGAATCCAATATCGAAATATCCCAAAGATGATTTCTATTCAAATCCATTCCAATTTATGTATGGGAAATTTCTGGTTTTAATATAATCCTTTATAAATCCAATTTAATTATTTAAAAATTATTGAATTTCAATTCTACTTAATAACTAGTTCATTTTGATAAAAATATAATTTTATCTTTACAAACATGGAACTTTTCATCCAAATTCTTTCCAAATCATTTACTATGATTTTACACAAATTATTAATATTTTTAATAATTTTATCAAGGCCCTTTTAGTTGATTTCCATAAACGGTCATCGAACTGCATTTACAACAACCTTTTCCAAATTTAATTTGGACATAATTTCAAATCCAACCATTAGATTTCAAATCTCTTATATTTGTTGAGAATCTCTTTTTGATACAAACCCAATGGTTACTGTTTTAGGAGAATCCGACGGTCGGATCTCTCGTAATATCAATTCGAAGTCAATGGTCGAAATTCGCGAATGGTCGCGATGCGTTCTATTCAGGCCATTAAATATATAATATATATTATAGTGAAAATTAGGGTTACATCCCTAAAACCAAACTTAATACATGCCACTTCCTCCCCAAGTTTCGATTACATACCCGCCCCCTGTTTTTGAGTCCCGCCTTCTTCTTTTTTTACTTCTTCCGGCTCCTGACATTTGAGTTACGCCTATTTCAATTTCTGCACAAAATTTTTGGCGCTACTGATTAAAAAAGAAAAAAAATTATAAAATCTGGAAGTAATCCCAGAAGTCCACGCAAAGAAAAAAATAGTTGCATATATGTATGCAACTATTGCCTATAGTTGCATACATACATGCAACTTTTTGAATACACATGCACATATGTACGCACAGCTCTTAAATAACTACATATATATATATATATATATATATATATATATATATATATATATATGCAGTTTTTTTGTATAACTGCATACATGTGTGCATATATGACCAAATATGTGTAAAAGTGAAAAAGTTGCATGTATATATGCTGTTTTCAAAAAAATCACATTTTTAAGAAAGTTATTTATATAAAAATCTCAGCTTTTTAAGCAATGTTATTTATTATAAAAATCAGATTTTTAACAAAGAAAAATTATTCGAGAACTCACCCGTTCGGCGGACAGCAGCAGCAAAAGCAGATGCATGAAAAATCCCCGATGGTAGCAGGGATGGTGGCGGTTTTGAAGTGGTGATGCACGGTGGCTTCTTGGTAGCTCGCTGGTCAACGAACGGGGTTGGCTTCAAGTCGATAACGGCGGATGTAGTAGCTGCTGCTTTGGTGGCGCCTCTAGTTGCTTCACTTGACTTTGATGGAGCGAGGGGGTTGGCTGACATCATGGAGGAGCGAACGGATTCGGGTACGGAGCTGAGGAAGGATGGCGATGGAGGTGGTAAAGGCGGAGGGATGGGGGGAGCGACGATGGGTCTGGGGATGGGGGTGGCGCTTCGACGATGGGGGCGGCGGTTCGACGATGGCGGGGGTGAGGGGCATCTCAGGAAGGGTGACGGGCTTTTAGAGAAAGGGAGCGGGTTTTTTTTATTTTGACCTAGGGTTTGACTGAGTAGAGAGAACTATGGTTATACCCTTATATAAATAATTTATTTAATCATTCCTTTAATTCCAAAAGGTTAGTTTTTAATTCGAACTCCAAATCGAACCCAACGACTATCATTCTTAGCTAATTACCCCCATTTCGGACACAATGGTATATGCCCTGTTAGCCAATTCGACTATTTAGATTAGTTTTTATTTAAATTAAAATATAAATCGATATATTGAATTTCAACGCACATTTTAGTTTACTTGGGCCACATAATGACTCCAAAAATTACAGAAAAATAAATCTATCTATGTTTTTATGATACGGTCCTAACAAAAGTAATTTCATCGAATTTGGAGACTGTTTGAAAAATGGACATTTTCTCTTCAATCCAATTCAACTAAAATTGACAAAACACGTTTTTATTTGCTACGCTCGCATATTAATTCCAAAAGTTATGAAAATTGGAATCTAGCGATAATTTGACATTCCAGATCCAAAATAATTGGTTTCGTCGAAAATGTAGGTCGTTTGCAAAATGGCTATTTTTAAGGGCTATACATTTAATAAAATGTATATAAATTCCAAAGCGACTATTTTAATTTTTAAACTGGACATTACTTTCAATTTATATTATGAAATCTTAGTTTTTCACATCTGTTAGAAAGATATTATTAAACGAATTCAAATATTTTTGGTTTTATTGAAATTCGATTTATTTTGAATTCTGTACATTCATTTGAAATTTAAAATCGAATTTTCAAACTACCGCGCCATTTTAGGCTCATTTTATAATTAAAATAAATTTATTCATTCTAACTTCATTTAAAATAAAATTTTAGTCATTATTATTTAAAATAAATCATTTTAAATATTTAAAATCCATTAAAATAGCTAAAATAAAAAATTATATTTGTTCTA
Organism: Allium sativum; assembly: GCA_030737875.1. NCBI lineage: Eukaryota > Viridiplantae > Streptophyta > Magnoliopsida > Asparagales > Amaryllidaceae > Allium > Allium sativum. The sequence continues at coordinate 271,819,182 of CM060913.1, read as the reverse complement.
AAAATCCGGGTTGTTAAAGTTTTGATGACAACAACCTTATTTCAGTGTTAATTGATTATAAAATATATACTGACATCTGTATCTAGATTATATATAAATACACATATATGCAGGATTTATATACTTGAATTAACACTGAAGACTGTACAGTTTTAGAGATTTAGAAATTCAGAATTCAGAGAAGATTCAAGACTCATGAGTAGTCAAGAAATCAAGAGTTTAAGATAAATATAGTAATAGAGTCTAGTATATATGTAAGACTTTGAATAACACTCCACGTTCAAATTCAAATTCTCTTTTTCAAATTCTGTTTTTTCAAAATTCGAATTCAAATTTTAATTAGTTTTCTATCCTACTTTTGATTTCAAACTTAAGTTTTAAAGTTTATAAGTTTACATATATTTGTCTAGTTACATACTTGTATAATTTTATATTTATATAGTTTTAAGCTTTATAAATTTATAAATACATTTATATAGTATATATATTTATGTTTTCATAAGATTTTATACTTTAGAATACTCTTTTATGTCACTAAGTTTTAATTCAAGAATTTCCAGAATAGTGTATATATATTTAAGCACTTGAAAATGATCAAATTTCAAATTTTACAAAGGCTATGTCGACATACATAATACCCTATGTCGACATACAACTGTCACTTTTTCAATTTTGAAAGGAAGTGTCTTTTCACTATTTGTAACGTTCCAGAAGCATTGCAACCTTTCAAATCTTATAAATAAGGGTTGAATTCGAATTTTTTAACCATTCTTCTTCTCCATCTTCACCCCTTTACATTACTCCATTATTATTTCTTTTTTTTTTATTGATTTATACAATTTTACTATGCCAATTTCTATTCTAATTACATAAAATTTCTTATCTTCTCACTCTCTACTCATTACTCTCTGAATTGAAGTGTTATTGAAGAGTTATAGGGGTGTTGTAGTCATTTGGGATTATTTGGGAAAGGATGTGTTCCTTGTAGCCCTGAAATCAAGGAAAGGAATCAATGTTAACCTTGTAGTTGTGAAATGAAGGGTGTGGTATAGGTGTGAAGCCTATAGTGTGAAATCAAGGGTGTGAAATCGGTGTTAACATTGTAGCCGTGAAATCAAGGAGATTGTACTTGGATATTGATAAAGTAATAAAACTTTTCACGATCAAACATTGCATGGGTCTGGACGTAGAAGTAATCCAAACGAGTATAAAATCCGATGTGTTCTTTCCTTTTCTGCTTTTTATTTTTATTTGTTTCTGTGTTTGTGATTGATTATGCGTTTGTGATCATCTCTGTGGTGTATGATTCACTTAGTAGATCATGTAAGTTTTAGATTTTCTTAAATTCCTTAAAAACACTATTCACCCCCTTTAGTGTTAGTTTTGCCTTAAGATCCATATTCTGCGTTCCCTAACAATTGGTATCAGCGCAAGGTTTTTCAAAAAGTTCATAATCTGACTTTTGAAAATATTAAATGGCAACTAACACTAGTAATAATAGTTATTTTGTAAAGGATCAGTCCACTATTAGACCACCACTATTTAATGGTAGTAATTATTCATATTGGGCATGTAGAATGAAAATATATTTACAATTAGTAGGATTAGACACATGGAATAATACATAGATTGAGTATGTTGAACCCACAACTAATTTTGCACTATGGACTAATGAACAAAAGGCTGCTGCACAAAGCAATTCTAAAGCCATGAGTATGTTGTTTTGTTAATTAGATAGGAATGAATTTAATAGAGTTCCAGTCTGTAAAACTGCTTATGAGATTTAAAAAACTTTACAAGTTACTCATGAAGGAGCTAGTAAAGTTAAACAAACAAAGATATCAATGATAATTAATCAGTTTGATTTATTCAAATTGAACGAGAATGAATCTATCTCTGATATGTATTGTAGATTTCAAGAGATAGTGCATTCAATAATAACACTGGGAAAAAATTATTCAGAAGGAGATCAAATAAGAAAAAAATTGAGTTCATTGACTCTAGAATGGGATCAGAAAACATTGGCAATTGAAGAATCCAATAATGTCGATGAAATGAAGATTGAGGAGCTAGTTGGAAATTTGATGTCTTTTGAAGTCCAATTACAGAAAAGAAAAGAAAACAAAAGAAAAGAAAATAGATCAACTGACAAGAAATCTATTACATTCAAAGCAACAACAAATGGTTCGGACTCAAGCAGTGAAGACGATGAAGAAACAACCTAAATGACAAGACAGTTCAAAAAATTTCTGAAATACAAAAACAGAAATAGTTTTCAAAGAAACAACCAAGGAAGTTTAGGAAGATATGATGATCGATGTTATAATTGCAATAACCAGGATGTAATGAACTGGGATTTTCGACCCAGAAAATCAACACTAAAACCATGTCAATTATTCAGGCGCCGAACATTCCAGATCATTTACAGAAAGAATTTAGAGGGTGAGAAATAGATAAGATAGAAAATTAGAATAGAAGAGGAAGAAGAACATAACAACATCAGAGTAATCATGAATCTCATAGCTGAACGAATAAATATATTATATAACATAATCTTTGAAATAAAACCAGTATCTATATACAATATTATTATTAGAATACAACACTTACAACATATAGGAAATAACAATTGCAATATAATCCTAAAGCCTACTGCTCCAGCTCTCCAAGTATATATGTAAAATTCCAACTACCTGACTACCCGTACAAAATTGGGCACCCAAGAGTTTTGGGAAAACAAAACAAAATAAACTTTGGGCCAGTTATGTGACTGGTGTGAATAAACTCCAACCATTTGTTCAACTTTTAAAATCCTTTTAAAAGAAAGGATAATCATAAGGCCAGTCCACACATAAACACGGATGTTTTTTACCTTTCGATAACCCAAATCAATCGTTATATCAAATCTTTTCTGATATTACAATAGTTTCTATCAACCAACACTAATAATCATTTAGCAAAACGGTTTCATATCACGTATATAATATATAATCAAAAACCACTGGCGCTTATTGGGTAATGGATTCCAACTGGCAAGGTATGGGACCACCTTTCGACAGTGTATCTCTAGAGAGAAGTACACCGGGTTCAACAAGAACATCTTGTAACCCAGGCTAAACATGACTGGTCACTCATTTCGCTTGAATGTACAGAATGCATTATCACCAATGGTTGGGATCGGCAACCGTTTCCCAGAAGGGACAACATCGAAATAAGTTAAAGAAGTAAATTAAATTTCTCTAGATCAGGTGACAATACACCATAATTTGCAGCTAATCATTTAGCCATGTGACTTACCTGATTTTATACCATTTCCTGATTGTGAGGCTTTAGGTCATAATGTACATATCGCACCTTAATTTACTTTGAATGTCACATCGTTATACCCGCCAAATCACAAATTGATTTCCCCAAAAATATCATGGGTATATAGCTAATAGAAACGAATTCCTCTGCCACCAAACGTAAATATGTCTGAAGAGATCAACTTACATGATTTATTAAATATACTCTATCAGACATTCATCCATATAGGTTATCCTAGGACTGGACAAACCAATGGCACTATTCTGTAAATCCATCTTAGGCAATTTCTACCCAGGATTTGATAAAACATCCCATGTGTAATGAACCGCATTGGTAGAGGTATTGTAATCAATTTATTTAGTTATATTAATAGTGATATAGTGAATTAAATGGTCATGGAATTAAATAATGGTGAATATTTAACCAAAATAATAAATTAAATAATATATTTAATTCTGAAATAATAAGAATTGGTTGAAATGGCGATATGGTGTGAACTGGATCATCGGTGATATTTAATTCAGTTTAGAATTGAATTAGAATAACGAATATATTATTTGAACGACAGTTTGAACGTATAATTATATAATAATTAAAATCGAGCTCGAAATGGCGCTATAGTTCGTAAATTGGCGATTCGAACTTCAACTGAATGTACATGATTCGTTTTAAGCCGGATTTCTGTGAAATAAGAAAGTGTGGAGCTGGTGGAGTATATCTTTCTAGTGGAAGAGAAAAATATGGATTTCGTTGTGTAGATTTTGATTCACGTCCAAATCAAATTTCAGAAAAGTCGCTGTGGAATTCCTTCATAAATTCGTAACGCTTTATATACGTTATAAAATGATTTTCAATGTAAATTGAATATCGATTCAACCGGGACTAGGAATATCGAGAATATAATTACCCTGGAGCTGTATGGTATTCCACTATGAATATATACGACAATATATATATATATATATATATTTATATTTAATTTAATTATATTTAAATATATTTATATATTTAAATGGGTCATTCAGAGCTTTAAAAGTAGTCGGTTTTGCAAACGAAGTCGAAATTCGACGAAACTAATTTTGTTGGATCCGTAATGTCAAATAGTTTCTAGATGTCAGTTTCTGTGATTTTTGAAGTCATTGTGTGGCCGTACGGATTTTTAGAGTGAGATACAGTCAGTATTTTGACGGTTAAAAATACGCTATGTAAGCAAACGGAGTTGGAATTCGACGAAACCAGTTTCGTTAAGACCGTAATGTCGAACTCTAGCAGTATGTCCAGTTTGGGGATTTTTGAGTATCATGCGTGATCACATGAATTTTTAGAAGGAAATAATGAATTAACAAAAAAGGAATATACCGGGAATATCCCTTCTAAATAAATATCTAGATATTTATATCCCCTATATATACCCCCTTACAAATCCTTAAAACCTAATTCCTCGATCAGATTTTTTCCGCCGTTCTACTTCTTCATGAACGTGAGTTTCATCACGGAAAGAAAATCCAAACAAATTCAAATCAATTCCAATAAATCGAGATGTGTATGTATTTGAACTCGTGAGCCTATCCTGTACATTCTAGGATGAATTTTGTAGGTTTCGATCACCATTTCTCGGCTGTACGTGTTCAACAGTAGGCCTAGGGTTGAGTTCTTTGAGTGTGTGATGATCGATGGTTGAATTGGGTATCATAGTTGGATTGAGGGAGTGATTAGGAGTGTGTATGCAAAGTTAGGGATAAAAACCATGCCAGAAAGTGTCGCTACTCACCTGTAGCCGAACTGAGAACGCTCGACGTCGGAGTACAATAATGGGGGGCGAGTTGGAAGTGAGTGTGTTCAGGTGGAAGAGGGTGCGAAGAGATGAAGCATGGTGGTTTTGGTTAAAGGTTCGATGGTGTATCCTTGGAGATAATGGGGTTGAAAGGTCGGCAAATGGCCATGATTTTTGTTCGGTGCCTGTAGAAGATGAGGAGGAAGAGAGGCCACGAGGTCTGGGCTTGAATAGGTGCAGGTTTAACCGGTGTTGGGCCAAGAATGAGAAGGGTGAGGCCCACTCAAGTTTAAGTTAATATAATCTAAGAATCTGTTTAATTATATAGCGTATTAAATTGTTAATTACATATCTTGATCATACGAAATCAGAATCACGAACGGTCGGATCCGTTGGGATCGTATGGACGGACACTACACGATGGAATTGATGGGATGTACATCGGAGCTCATTACAATTTATGGAAAAATAAATTGTCCTTCTGAATCAAGCGATGGTTATCGTTATTAACGATGATCGTCTAATGTGAGTAAATCTCACTAACTCTGAACAGTTTATAATTTCATGTTATATTTTTAGAACTGTTAAATACTGGCCGATTGACTGTGTGTTGACTGTTTGATTGAACTGCTAGTCAGTTAGTTGAATTTCTATATTGATTTCATTTAATAGAATACATCATATGGAACTGAAAGTGATGTTTATTTTATTGTGTAACATCTGTGGATGCAGGGAAACAGGTTGGAGGAATCCAACTGGATTCCTCAACATTTATTTTACTATGATTCATATATTGTGATATATGATGTGATATATAATCTGTTGTCGATTATATGTGTTTGCACGATACTGATCATCGTGATTTGATATGTTGAATACCATAACATACCGAAATGTTGATAAGGGAATATTTTCAAAGTGATATTTGAAAATAAGATATTTATAAATGGAATATTTATAAATAAGAAATATTTATAAATTGGAATATTTATAAATAGGAGTTATTTAAAAAAGGGAAATTATAAAATCAAAGAATAGATTTGAAAGGGAGATATCTGCAAATTATTTGCAAATAGAATAATAGAAAAGGAAATATTTGTAAATCATTTACAAATAGAATTGGTAGGAAATATTTAGAAAATAAATTGAGTTATGAAAAGGAAATCATTTGTAAAGTGAAGAACCGTTACTAAAAGTAAATCTTTATAAACGAATAGTTTCTTCAAAAAGGAGTTAATCCAATTTAGTTATTTGAATAAAGTTAAATCGAATATGGTATTCGAAGGGAGTCGATCGAATATGGTATTCGAAAGTTAGTAAATCGAATATGTTATTCGGAAAGGGGTTAGTCGAGTCGAGTTAGCTGAATAGAGTTAATCAAATATTTGTTATTCGAATAAGAGTTAACCAGTTAGAATTAATCGAATAGAGTTAAAATAAAGGAGTTAATCGAATATATTTTATTCGAATAGATTCAATTGAGTTAATCGAATATTAGTAATTCGAATAAATAAAAGGAGTTATCGAATATTAGTTATTCGAAGAAGAGTTAAATAGAGTTATCGAATATTAGTTATTCGAATAGAGTTAAAGGAATAAATCGAATATAGTTTATTCGAATGGAATTAGAGGAATTAATCTAATATAGTTTATTTGAATAGAGTTAGAGGAGTTATCGAATATAGTTTATTCGACAGGAGTTAAGTGAATAGAGTTAATCCAAAGGAGTTAATCGAATAGAGTTAATTGAAAAGAGTTAATCGAATATAGTTACTCGAAAGAAAGGTTAAGTAAGGAAGTTAGTTAAAGAAATATAAAGTGAACTTTGTCTATTTCAAGGTTAGAAACGTTGTTCAATTAAGGTCTGAGAGGTAGTATTACCCCAACTTGATTGACTTCATTTTTAACTAAGGAATGGTTAAGGTCCGATAGTGATATGTAGATAAACAAAAGGAAATGTTTTCCAGTGTTAATAACATATATTTTCTAAACATACGAAATAAAGATATATATATATATATATGATTGATGGTTGATTGATAGAATTTCCATCTGGAAATAATATCGTTGTTTGCACACGTATTTTTCTTTGATAGTTAACTCACAGACTATCGAAGTTTTGACCATTTTAACGTTGTTAATATGGAGAGACCGGTTGGATTATTATCCAAAGAACCACTCTGTATTGGCATAAGCGTTGCGAATCATATATGCCAAAGATAATTAAAGATGATGTAAAGTGCAAGGGCTATTGTATAAATCTTAGATAACAGTGTCTAAGATGGATATACTGAGTAGTGCCTTCGGTTCATCCTGTTCCTGGATGACTTGTATGGACGGATGTCTGACAGAGTATTTCTAGACGATCACATATATTGATTTCTCCAACCGTACCAAGAGTGGAAGCGGAGTAGGAAACTTCTTTTAGCTAACTCATAATGTATGGTTGAGGACGTCAAATCGGTGATTTGATGGATTTGATGATGTGGCATTCAAAGTGAATCTGGTGTGATGATAAAGCGTAGCTTCGAGCCTCACATCCGGTAAATGACAGAAATCGGGCAGGCAACATGGCTAAGTCAGTCACACCGAAGTAGGGTGTATAATCACCTGGTCTAGAGTTTCATTTACTTCTAAAAATCTATTGTTGATGCTGTCCCATTCGGGAAATGGTTGCTGATCCCAACTGTTGGTGATATAAATTCGATACACTCAAGCGAAATGAGTGGTCGGTCATGTGTAGCCGGGTTGCAAGATGTTCTTGTTGAACCCATTGTATTCCTCTCTAGAGGTACACTAGCGAAAGGTGGTTCCATACCTTGTCATAGTTGGAAATCCATTACCCAATATGTTCTTGCGGTTTTGATTGTATACTATATATGTAGAACGTGAGATGAAAGTGTTTCTGCTAGATGATTATTTTATTGTGTTGGTAGGCATTATTATAATATCAAAAGGTTTTTGATATAAATATATTTGGATTCTCATAAGGGAAAAACCCGTTCTGTTATACAGCGTGGTCTTATGAGTTATCGATTACTTGCTTGAACTGTTTTTATACTGTTTTACTCACACCAGTCCCATGACTGACCCGGAGTTTATTTGTTTGTTTCCCTAAAATCTTGGGTGCCTAAATTTGTATGGGCAGTCAAGTAGTCAGGATTTACAGATATACTAGAAGAGCTTGGAGCAGGAGGCTTCAGGATTATAAAGCTATAGTTATTTCTACTATGTTGTAAGTGATGTACTTTGATAATTATATGAATATTCAAGTACAGATTTGTATTTCAAAGTTAATTTATGAAATATATTTATTCATTCCGCTGTGATATTCGTGTTACTCTAATATTGTGTTCTTCTTCTTCTTCTTCTTCTATTCTAAGTTTCTATCTTATCGTTCCTCACCCTCTAATTTCTTTCACCAATGACCGGTATTTTTCGACGTTTGGTTAGTCATCATTGAGTTTATTCCGATAACCAAAGTCGTCAAAAACCCGGGTCATTACAGTTGGTATCAGAGCTTAAGTTAAGTTTTACCTTGGCTCTATGGCGTGACTCGGTAGAGATAGGGTTAGTAATACCCTGGATTGAGTTTGAGTGTATAGATACGAGTGAACGTATTTGTTATTGATATAAACATTGTTTTATATTGTGGAGATTTATTGGTTGAGTTGTTTATGGGTTCAGTTTGATCAGTTTGATCCACTATATCAGTAGGAGTTTATAAACGCTCGAATACGATAGGTCGGCACGATATGTTTTGAAAAGAGGGCAAATGAAAATAATTTTAGCCAAAGTGTATTTTGATATATATTGGATATATTGGGTGTTATTATAATCGAGTAAGATTATAAATTAAATGGTTATGTAAATAACAAATCAAAATTCATATAAGTGAAATACGTGAAATCAGATGAGTTAAATCTGAAATTTAAACCAGAAATTGAGTTAAAACTCTGGAGAATTGGATAAGTGTTTGTAAATGGATTTGGATTAAAAATAAGGAAAATTTAAGATCCTGGGAGATTTTAAATTGTTTTACAAGCATTGTGAATTATATTTTGAAATGAAATTTCAATGTGAAAATGTTTAGAAATGGTTTTATAGTATTGAACTCACTTCGATCGCTGGAAAATAGGTTCTGATGATGACAGCTGCATCATCAGTATTCATTTTCGAGTTGTAAGTGACGAATTACTACTAGAGATACTGTTTTGAATTTGTTTTGGGAAAGACAAGTTGTGTTGAATTTCAAAACGGTATTGAAATAGAAATTGAATATAGAAATTCAAAGGGAGTTTGAATATATGAAATTCAATGGAATTGAAATAGAAATTGAATATAGAAATTCAAAGGGAGTTTGAATATTTGAAATTCAATGGAATTGAAATAGAAATTGAATATAGAAATTCAAAGGGAGTTTGAATATATGAAATTCAATGGAATTGAAATAGAAATTGAATATAGAAATTCAAAGGGAGTTTGAATATATGAAATTCAATGGAATTGAAATAAAGTTTGAATATAGAAATTCAAATATAGAATTTGAATATAGAATTCAAATGTAATTTAAACTATAGAATTTGATAATAGATTTGAATATACAGAATTTGAATAATTTTTTTTGAATAGAATTCGAATAGAATTAACTAAGTCGAAGAGGAATTAGTTAATCGAGTTTTGAATTTAAAGTTGAACTTTGAAAGGTGAATTGGATTTGTAAATGGATATTCGAAATCGAATATAGAACTTAAATTTGAAATTTGGATTCAAATTAGTTAATAAGTAAGTTAAAATATATTTGAACATGTCATATTCAAATATAAAAGTGAAATAGACTAAAGAGTTAATTAACAAATTAATTAACGAATTGAGTTAAAACAATCAGGTATAGTTAAAATAGATTGCACAGGTATAAATATACATGAGGTAGGTATGGATAAGGTATGAAGGTATATAAATAGAATGCTCGACGAAAAGGTATGTATTTAATTCATATATGAGATTTTATGCGCCATATCGGCTAGCTGCTTGGCTTTTTCTTTTTCTTTTGGATTGGCGGGGGCCATGGGAGGTTATTAGTAATATCCCGATGCTCCCGGTACAAAGGAGGTTATGGCGAATTTTTCCGAAAATTTAAGGAGTTAGAATATTTTTAAGATAATTTGATAGTTAGAAATCAATGTATCAATATATATAAAAGTCGATAAGGAAACGAACTTAGAAATAGAATAGTAAAATCAAAAAGGGAAGACTAGGAATAAAATCTCGTAAGAATAGAAAGAGGAAGCGTATACGTGTTTAAAAGTGAATAAGTAGCTATATGGTATTGACTATTCGAGTAAGTAGTCATATATGTTGTAACACCCCGTAGTTTTGTAACATTAAGTTTCACAAATTAAAGTATAATTAAATTTTAGAAGAAGAATTAAGGGAAACAGGATAAGCCATTGCGTTCATCTCAAAATTCTGCTTGAGATAGAGTCCGAGTTTGCGTAAATTGGACTCCGTACGAAGGAGATATGACCTCCGGAAGTTTAAGAATTTATTTAAAATTCAAACAGCTCGAAAAACGTATTGGCATGTCTGACACATGCCAATGACTAGTGACATTTAAAGTGGTATAAATTATACCCAAAATTAGTGAATGTGGATAATTGGGCCATAAACATTTACATATAAAAATGAAAAGTGACAAATATGTAAATTAAGAAAACCGACATGCTTAACCCAAGGTTGGATTGAGTTCTGATGTAAACCTGCCCGGACCCGCCCGACTGTCCAGTAGTCACAACAATACCTATCCAATGTGGGTGGTTAAGCATTGAGCCCAATAAGGACCCGAGGTTAGACTGAGCTACGGTGTAAACATGCCCGGAACCGACCGGCACATCCAGTAACCGTAGCAATACCTGTCTAATGTGAGTGGTCAGGTGCTCTAAGAAGCTAAGTTAGGATTGGTAGGGTTAAGTTAATCTGAACACTTAACCAACTTAACGTGTTAACAAGACAAGACTTGTAGGAGCTAAATAACTAAGAAAGACACTTAGCCAATTTAACATGTTAACTAGACTAGAAGGTGTGGTTAAGTAAAGTTAATACACTTAACCAATTTAACATATTAACTAGACTGGAGGTTGAGGTTAAGTAAATTTAGAATACTTAACCATTATAACACATTAGCTAGATAAGTGGGTAAGGTTAAGTAAATACACTTAGCCAATTTAATATGTTAGCTGGACTAGAGGGTAGGGTTAAGAAAACTTAGAACACTTAACCATCATAGTGTGATAAATTGAACCGGGTTAAGTTGAAACATGAAGGTACAATACCTAACCATTAGAACATGTTAATTAAACAGATGTTACGGTTGAGTTAACTAAGGGAACACTTAACCGTTATAACATGTTAGTTAAAACAGATGGGTAAGGTTTGGTTAAAAGGGACACTTAACAAATACAAGATGAATGGGTAGGGTTAAGTAATAAGAAATACTTAACCAATATAACTTGGTTTGTGATAGGGTTAAGTCGACATGAACTACTGATAACACTTAGCCAGTTTAATATGACAAAGGAATGGGTTAAGCTAACTTGAATTGACTAATGATACTTAACCAATCCAACTTGACGAGAAAGAGGGCTAAGTAGTAAACCCTGGTTAAGAAACAATCGAGAACGGGAGCTAAGTTGAAATCCCCAGTTAAAGAAACTAAGTGATAAGCCTTAGTTAACCTTATTTATGGGAAAAGAAACTAAGTGGTAAACCTTAGTTGAGAACAACTAAGTAATAATTTTTAATCAAGAAAACTGAGCCGGTCCATAATAGATGAATAACCCGATATGGTAAATCATCGCTGAACAAGTACATGAGAAGGAACAAACATTTATCCGATTTCGAAAAAGGCTCCAGCAGACTGGGTTTAGAAGCATATAGCTTCGGGGGACGTGAGGGTACTCTTGGTATCCCTCTGTGAGGTTGCAGATAATCCACCTAGGCTCACAGAGGTTAAGGTCTGCGTCAGAAGAACCAAGGGTATGCCTTGGTTGCAATTTAAGGCAACCTAAAGGCTGGGATGGACCAGCATGATTCGACGAGACTAGTAGCCCTGTGATAGCGACTCGTCGTCTACCTACCATCTTGAGTCAATCGTAGTGCTCATGCGGAAAGGCAGAGAACTCCCAACAGACCATATACTTTCTATCTAGTTATGGGTGAGGCTGGCCAATAGAAAAGTGGGGCATAGGTGGCAAGAGTATAGTTCTCGTGCTTGATTTTCTTGGATTGCCTTTCATTTGTTGAGGGAGGGCTCACGTGGGACCATAACCACTGGTAGAAAAACAGACCTTAGCATCTGCATCGGCAGATATCTGAAAGCTTCCGACCGAGTTCCGTGTTTCTAGAATAGCCCTGCCACGAGACTCGGGTCGCACATTTCAGGACATGTGCATCTAGACAACGATAAACGATTCGCGACACATATGTGGGGAAAGTCTAGGAACATATATCACTCTAGGTAGTGTGTCCTAGACTAGGGGCATCGTTCGACATGTAGCATAATCCCTAGTGGACCTAGGTGGCATAAATCCTGAATCCGCGAAGTATTAGACAAGTCGCAAAAACCCTAGTCGAATCTAAGGAACGCTCGACTGAAAACCATAGATGAAATCTAGGTAATAACTAAATGTGCGCCTAATGGCAACCACAGTTACAGGGACTGGGATCACGTTATCATTTGATACAGATTACTAGTTGGGATACTAGTTAGGTTGTGCAGAGATTAGTATGAGGTGCAATAGTCATTTCGATTTTAAACCGCTTTGCATTAGTTTATGGTATTTTTCCATTTTCAGTTTATGCATGTCATGTCCTTTTCTTTATTCATATACCGAAGCACCACTAGACTTACCAGGCTTTATGTCTGACTCTATGTTTTCTTTCGTCTTCTTTTCTTCCGTCCCTTCCCCAGGTAGTCAGGGAGGGAATAGCTCAGATTTGTATGGACCTGTTACTCTTTCCAAGCTTGAAGATTCTTTGAGGTGCTGCTTTGTACTCTCTTTTCCACCGTTATGGCTGGCTAATGTTTTATTGGGGAATATCATTGTATATTCATGCTTCTTTATTTTGTTAAACAAGATAGATACTTTGTTGTTGGAAACAATCTTTGTACAAGTTGTTTATAAATGAAATAATGTTTTATTCACTTTTCCGCTGCTTTATTTATATGTCTTGTAATTTATCTGCATCTTTTACCTACAATACTTCACAGAACTTAGTGCATTCCCTTTGTGAGTGGCACTAACGGATGTGGGGTGTTACACGTGGTATCAGGGCTGAAGGTTACCGGATCAGATAATAGATTTGAAAAATTATTTTCGAAACGGGTTTAAAAGAAGCATTTTCAAAAGAAAAGTTTTGTTTTAAAGGCATATTCCCCAAAGCCATATGCACTATCTTTTGATTCTCTGTTTGAGTCCTTGTTTCCTTCTTTCCTGAGTCTCTAGGGCTCCTGGCTTTCTGGGAGGTAACCTCATCGAAGGGCGAAGTAGTACCCGACTTCCATCTATAGTCGTAATAGTTTCACCTACGGCTGGTTTTCTTTCAGGCTTTGTAGGGTTTTCTATACGATGGGGACAGCTTTCGAGAGATTTGTCAACATGATTACACAAGGAAGAGGACGAGAAGTTTGGCTAAGGGGCACAACCCAGGATGAAGAATTCATGGATATGGACTTGGTTCACGAAGGAGGAAGGAATTATAAAACCTAAGACAAGAGGAAGTAGCTTTTCTATGGTATAATAGGGCATATAATTAAGGACAGGGGCAAGGACGAGGGAAAGGATTTTCAGGAGGACGAGTGCGTGCTTTCACCACCAGAATACCTAGGAGAGAGATAGTAAAAATCTCCATTAGAAAAGTTTAGCTTTTCATTTGATCAACATGTTAGTACTCTTTTGATCTTAGCGCTTCACATTCGTTTATACCTGCTTTCATAGTTGAGTCTTTGCACCTAGGTGCTTGTATAGTAGAATATCCCAATTAGTCTCAGATCCAAATTGGTGGTTCGGCCCGTTTACCTTTGGTTTGTAGGGATTTGAGAACGACCACATTAATGTTGAATTTAAGCATAATGTTTTGGTTCCATGGGCTATGAGTTGATCCTAGGCATGGGTTGATTGGCTAGTAATTCTGAAAGTTAGACTTTTTGACTTGCCTTGGAAATACCCTCGAGACTACGTGATCCTAAAAGGATCAGTTAGGCTTAGCTATCTAGAATAGCTTAATACATTTATCGACGATTTGCAATCCGTTAGAATAAGTCCATGAGTATGCAGATGTTTTGATTAGGTTAGGGGTTTACCCCTAAAACGCGGGATAGACTTCCGCATATATCCAGATGACAATGAAAAGCCAGCTATCCGATCAATGATAGTTTTGGAAATGGAAGTCAAGAAGCTTCACAATCATGAAGATTAACTAGATAAGATACGGTACAGAGAAGCTCAAGAAGATGCGACTTAGAAGACTGAAGACTAGATCCGTGCATCATACCCTTTTTCTTAAGGGTATATCCTTTCTCTAAGAGTTTTATGCCTACTTGTTTCTAGCTTTTAAGATATATCCTCTTGGATGTATCAGCGATTCTTAGGTAGAAGCCAATGGATGTAAATGTGTATTTGAAACATGTTATGACTGATGGTTGCAAGTGGTTGCTTGTGGATGCATATACACACCATATGCGCTAGAACGACTTAGTCACTTTCATATTGCATTCGCATATATGTATTTGCTTAACTGATTTAATTTGATATGTTATCATATGGATGTTGCATACGGATGAATGGCTATGCACACATGTAGTATTTACATAACTAAGACGCTTGCATACATGACTGGACGCATGACACTGACATAATTCGCATTAAGGAGGTCAACTGAATCAGTAGACCGCCTGATTTTGCATTAGATAAAGACATATACACACACTATGCATATAAACATGAAAGCATTAGAAATATTTTTAAGGACAATGAATGCCTGTGATTGAATGGTTGAGTAGATGAGTGATTGGATAGTAGGACACATTCTTCCTAACTTGAAGATTTCGGGGACGAAATCCTTTTAAGAGGGGGAGAATGTGACACCCCGTAGTTTTGTAACATTAAGTTTCACAAATTAAAGTATAATTAAATTTTAGAAGAAGAATTAAGGGAAACAGGTTACGCCATTGCATTCGCCTCGAAATTCTGCTTGAGGTAGAGTCCTAGTTTGCGTAAATTGGACTCTGTACGATGGAGATATGACCTTCAGAAGTTTAAGAATTTATTTAAAATTTAAACAGCTCTAAAAACGGATTCAAAATTCAAAAATAGGACCAGACCCGGGCTAGGCAGCAAAATTCCTGCCCAGGGCCCAGGTCGACCATAGGGTCAACCTGGTTGACCCAGGTCGACCACAGGGTCGACCATAGTGTCAACCTGGTTGACCCAGGTCGACCATAGGGTCGACCTCCCCTGTCGACCTGGTCAGGTCTGGCTGGCCTGGTTTGTGTTCTGGTCGAATTTCTGGGCCTGGTCTTGTCACTAGTCCTAAGTTGTCTTCTTTTGATTGGCTTCTCTTTAGAACGGATGGCTTTGATTAAACCTGGCTTCATCGACGGCTCTAATTAACTTGCAACTCTATAAAAATACCTTAGGTCTCCAACTAAAATTCACACAAAAATAAGAACTTGAGCCGCCATGATGTCAGAAGAAAACTAAGGAGAGCCTCCGCTTGATAAGAGACGAACAACAATTCAAGAAAACAAAACTCTAATCTAATTTCTACACAATGTTTTCTACTCCAAGGGAAAGCTTTGCAAATTCAGAATAACAGAAACCAGAAAACAAGTTTCAGCGCCCGTTGTAAGTATAGTGGATTTTTTGAATATGAATAGAAATTGCGATGTGATTCGATGTAAATGAAATTGGGGTTTTACTATCGCAAAATATTGATGTAAATTCTGTGTATTGCGTTGATTATGTCATATTTTGTATTGGGTGTTTGTGGCATAAATTGGTTGATGCGAGCCTATTGACATTTGTATATGAAAATAAATATCACTTGCAAGTTTGTAGTAAAACACTAGAATTGACATCTTTATGTTTTGTCACTAACATGGTTAGCATACATTCTTTTTAGGCCTAAGTTGCGACTCATGTAAACATGTTCCAAGTTGAAACCTTTTTATATGTTATTATGTTTATTTGCAAGTGATAATTGGGTTTATGCAAGTACCTTTTGGGTTACACAAATTATACGAATTTCACGTTGAAATAGGCTACTTGATGTAAAGTTAGCTTACACCTTTGGGTTATATAAAAAAGTGGACACTTTTATGCTAGTTTCATGTTTGACATTATGCCTAGTTATATGTGTATAAAACCATGTTTAAACAAGTCTAGAAATATGCCATTTCATGTGACACCAATTTAGATATATCCTTATTAAATGCAAGTTCACATGACACACAATCTATGTTAGTGAAAACGCTATGTTGCAAGTTCATGCGCCACACACTTTTATGTATTCTAGAACTTCATGATTCTGTGCTTCCCCTTTTTATGTTTATGAGTTGGGCTGAAATGTTAAGCCAAACATATGTTATGCTGCGTACGTACAAACGAGGGAAACAAACGTTGGGTTTAAAATAAAATACATGTATTGGCATGTCTGACACATGCCAATGACTAGTGACATTTAAAGCGGTATAAATTATACCCAAAATTAGTGAATGTGGATAATTGGGCCATAAACATTTACATATAAAAATGAAAAGTGAGAAATATGTAAATTTAGAAAACATGACATGCTTAACCCGAGGTTGGATTGAGTTGTGATGTAAAACTTCCCAGACCCGCCCGGCTGTCCAGTAGTCACAACAACACCTATCCAATGTGGGTGGTTAAGCATTGAGCCCAATAAGGACCCGAGGTTAGACTGAGCTACGGTGTAAACCTACCCGGAACCGACTGGCACATCCAGTAACCGTAGCAATACCTGTCTAATGTGAGTGGTCAGGTGCTCTAAGAAGCTAAGTTAGGAATTGTAGGGTTAAGTTAATCTGAACACTTAACCAACTTAACGTGTTAACAAGACAAGACTTGTAGGGGCTAAGTAACTAAGTAAAACACTTAGCCAATTTAACATGTTAACTAGACTAGAAGGTGAGGTTAAGTAAAAGTTAATACACTTAACCAATTTAACATATTAACTAGACTGGAGGGTGAGGTTAAGTAAATTTAGAATACTTAACCATTATAACACGTTAGCTTGATAAGTGGCTATGGTTAAGTAAATACACTTAGACAATTTAACATGTTAGCTGGACTAGAGGGTAGGGTTAAGCAAACTTAGAACACTTAACCATCATAGTGTGATAAATTGAACAGGATTAAGTTGAAACATAAAGGGACAATACCTAACCATTAGAACATGTTAATTAAACATATGTTACGGTTGAGTTAACTAAGGGAACACTTAACCGTTATAACATGTTAGTTAAAACAGATGGGTAAGGTTAGGTTAAAAGGGACACATAACCAATACAAGATGAATGGGTAGGGTTAAGTAATAATCAATACTTAACCAATATAACTTGGTTTGTGATAGGGTTAAGTCGACATGAACAACTGATAATACTTAGCCAGTTTAATATGACAAAGGAATGGGTTAAGCTAACTTGAATTGACTAATGACACTTAACCAATCCAACTTGACGAGAAAGAGGGCTAAGTAGTAAACCCTTGTTAAGAAACAATCGAGAACGGGAGCTAAGTTGAAATACCCAGTTAAAGAAACTAAGTGATAAGACTTAGTTAACAAGATTTATGGGAAAAGATACTACGTGGTAAACCTTAGTTGAGAACAACTAAGTAATAATTCTTAGTTAAGAAAACTGAGCCAGTCCATAATAGATGAATAACCCGATATGGTAAATCACCGCTGAACAAATACATGAGAAGGAGCAAACGTTTATCCGATTTCGAAAAAGGCTCCAGCGGACTGGGTTTAGAAGCACGTAGCTTCGGGGGGCATGAGGGTACTCTTGGTATCCCTCTGTGAGGTTGCAGATTATCTGCCTGGGCTCACAGCGGTTAAGGTCTGCGTCACAAGAACCAAGGGTATGCCTTGGTTGCAATTTAAGGCAACCTAAAGACTGGGATGGACCAGCATGATTCGATGAGACCAGTAGCCCTGTGATAGCGACTCGTCGTCTACCTACCATCTTGAGTCAATCGTATTGTGCATGGGGAAAGGTAGAGAACTCCCAACAGACCATATACTTGCTATCTAGTTATGGGTGAGGCTGGCCAATAGGAAAGTGGGGCATAAGTGGCAAGAGTATAGTTCTCGTGCTTGATTTTCTTGGATTGCCTTTCATTAGTTGAGGAAGGGGTCACGTGGGACCATAACCACTGGTAGAAAAACAGACCTTAGCATCTGCATCGGCAGATATCTGAAAGCTCCTGACCGAGTTCCGTGTTTCTAGAATAGCCCTGCCATGGGACTCGGGTCACACATTTCAGGACATGTGCATCAAGACAGCGATAAACGATTCGCGACACATACGTGGGGAAAGTCTAGGAACTTATACCACTCTAGGTAGTGTGTCCTAGACTAGGGGCATCGTTAGACAGGTAGCATAATCCCTAGTGGACCTAGGTAGCATAAATCCTGAATCCGAGAAGTATTAGACAAGTCGCAAAAACCCTAGTCGAATCTAGGGAACGCTCGACAGAAAACCCTAGATAAAATCTAGGTAATAAATAAATGTGAGCCTGATGGCAACCACAGTTACAGGGACTAGGATCACGTTATCATTTTATACATATTACTAGTTGGGATACTAGTTAGGTGGTGCAGAGATTAGTATGGGGTGCGGTAGTAATTTCGATTTTAAACTGCTTTGCCTTTGTTTATGGTATTTTCCCATTTTCATTTTTTGTCTGTCCTGTCCTTTTCTTTATTCATATACCGAAGCACCACTAGACTTACCAGGCTTTATGTCTGACTCTATGTTTTCTTTTGTTTTCTTTTCTTCCATTTCCCCCTTCTCCCCCAGGTAGTCAGGGAGGGAATAACTCAGATTTGTATGGACCTGTTACTCTTTCCAAGCTTGAAGATTCCTTGAGGTGCTGCTTTGGACTCTCTTTTCCACCGCTATGGCTGGCTAATGTTTTTTGGGGAATATCATTGTATATTCATGCTTCTTTATTTTGTTAAATAAGATAGATACTTTGTTGTTGGAAAACAATCTTTGTACAAGCTGTTTATAAATGAAATAAACTTTTATTCACTTTTCCGCTGCTTTATTTATCTGTCTTGTAATTTATCTGCATATTTTACCTAAAATACTTCACAGAACTTAGTGCATTCCCTTTGTGAGTGACACTAACGGATGTGGGGTGTTACACCTGGTATTACGTTATAAATGTTATTCAGTTAAGGTCTGAGAGGTAGTTATACCCCAACATTATTGATTTCATTATTACCAAATAAATAGTAGGATTTCAGGCTCGAAGATCATTGTTGAATAAGAGTTAGTTGAATATAGTATTTGGGTTTTCATAACGATGTTTTACACAACATCCGTTTTAACCCAAATAAGTGTAAGCTTGGAAATATAATATAGAATATTTCCTAAGTATGGAAATAAACGAGATCGAAAAAGAGATAAGTAATTGGAATATTTTCCAATTATAAATAGCATATATTTTATAAAGTTTAGAAAATAAAGGAAGGTGATATTTGGAAATGTTTTCCAAATAACATAAAAAGCCAATATGGTTATTGAAAATATTTGGTTAACAAATATTGATAAAGAAATAGAGAAGTGATTTAACTAATGGAATATTAATTAAGAGATCAGTGACATGTTCAAAAAGGAAAATTTGATTTTTGAAAAGAGTAAACTGTTTGAAAACTCCCAGGGAAAGACTATTTGAATTAAAAACAAATTTAACAGAAATTTGTGAAAAGCAAATTTGAATTTAAGTAAAGCCAGTAAGGTGGTAACTGAGATTGAATTAGAATGATATCAAGACAAATTGGATTGTGAGATTCAAATTTGAAACGAATTTGATAATCAAGTTAAGAGTTGGGAATCGAGAAGAAACTCGAGTTGAAATGATATTTGGCTCGGATATAAGCGAATGGGTGGACTTGTGGATAAAAACAAATTGGAATTTGATTGGGATGACCCTTGTATCCGCTGAATTGATAGCATACGGAAGTGATAGAGGTGATATGCTGACAAAAGGTACAAGTTTAAATTTCTATTGGATATAAGATTTATGAGCCGAATTGGCAAGCCGCTTGGCTGTTTGATTTTCTTTTGGGTTGGAGATGGTCTAGAGAGGCGAGTGGTGGTTTGACGTATTGACCAATACAAAGGAGGTGCTGGCGAAAATTTTCGAAGAATTAAGGTGTTAGAAATTTTTCAGGATTTTTGAAAATTTTCGTTGATAAGAAGAAACAAATAATTTAATTGAAATTAAATTGGTTCAGTTGAAACTGAAGATTTAGAAGTGAACAAATATGTTCTAACCAGTAGATAGGGTCGTTCTCTACCTTAGCAATTTCGAGGACGAAATTATTTTAAGTGGGGAAGAATGTAATGACCCGCATTGGCAGAGGTATTATAATTAATTTATTTAATTATATTAATAGTGATATAGTGAATTAAATGGTTGTGGAATTAAATAATGGTGAATATTTAATTAAAATAATAAATTAAATAATATATTTAATTCTAAAATAATCAGAATTGGCTGAAATGGCGATATGGTGTGAACTGGATCATCGGTGATATTTAATTCAGTTTAGAATTGAATTAGAATAACGAATATATTATTTGAACGACAGTTTGAACGTATAATTATATAATAATTAAAATCGAGCTCGAAATGGCGCTGCAGTTAGTAAATTGGCGATTCGAACTTCAACTGAATGTACAGGATTCATTTTATGCCGGATTTCTATGAAATAAGAAACGTGTGGAGCTGGTGGAGTATATCTTTCTAGTGGAAGAGAAAAATCTAGATTTCGTCGTGTAGATTTTGATTCATTTCCAAATAAAATTTCAGAAAAGTCGCTGCGGAATTCCTTCATAAATTCATAACGCTTTATATACGTTATAAAAGGATTTTCAATGTAAATTGAATATCGATTCAACCGGGACTTGGAATATCGAGAATATAATTACCCTGGAGCTGTATGGTATTCCACTGTGAATATATACGACAATATATACATATTTATATTTAATTTAATTATATTTAAATATATTTATATATTTAAATGGGTCATTCAGAGCTTTAAAAATAGCCGGTTTTGCAAACGAAGTCGAAATTCGATGAAACTAATTTTGTTGGATCCGCAATGTCAAATAGTTGCTAGATGTCAGTTTCCGTGATTATTGAAGTCACTGTGTGGCCATACGGATTTTAAGAGTGAGAAACAGTCGGTATTTTGATGGTTAAAAATACGCTGTGCAAGCAAACGGAGTCGGAATTCGACGAAACCAGTTTCGTTGAGACCGTAATGTCGAACTCTAGTAGTATGTCCAGTTTGGGGATTTTTGAGTATCGTGTGTGATCACACGAATTTTTAGAAGGAAATAACGAATTAACAAAAAAGGAATATACCGGGAATATCCCTTCTAAATAAATATCTAGATATTTATTTCCCCTATATATACCCCCTTACAAATCCTTAAAACCTAATTCCTCGATCAGATTTTTTCCGCCGTTCTACTTCTTCATGAACGTGAGTTTCATCGTGGGAAGAAAATCCAAACAAATTCAAATCAATTCCTATAAATCGAGTTGTGTATGTATTTTAACTCGTGAGCCTATCTTGTACATTTTAGGATGAATTTTGTGGGTCTCGATCACCATTTCTCGGTGGTACGTGTTCAACAGTAGGTCTACGGTTTGAGTTCTTTGAGTGTGTGATGATCGATGGTTGAATTGGTTATCATAGTTGGATTGAGGGAGTGATTAGGAATGTGTATGCAAAGTTGGGGACAAAACCATGTCAGAAAGTGTCGCTACTCACCTGTAGCCGAGCTGAGAACGCTCGACGTCGAAGTACGATAATAGGGGGTGAATTGGAAGTGAGTATGTTCAGGTGGAAGAGGGTACGAAGAGATGAAGCATGGTGGTTTTGGTTAAAGGTTCGGTGGTGTATACTTGGAAATAATGGAGTTGAAACGTTGGCTAATGGCCCTGATTTTTGTTCGGTGCCTGTAGGAGATGAGGAGGAAGAGAGGCCACGAGGTCTGGGCTTGAATGGGTGCGGGTTCAACCGGTGTTTGGCCAAGAATGAGAAGGGCGAGGCCCACTAAAGTTTAAGTTAATATAATCTAAGAATTTGTTTAATTATATAGCGTTTTAAATTGTTAATTGCATATCTTGATCATACGAAATCAGAATCACGAACGGTCGGATCCGTTGGGATCGTATGGACGGACAATACACGATGGAATTGACGGGAAGTCCATCGGAGCTTGTTACAATTTATGGAAAAATAAATTGTCCGTCTGAATCAAGCGATGGTTATCGTTATTAATGATGATCGTCCAATGTGAGTAAATCTCACTAACTCTTAACAGTTTATAATTTCATGTTGTATTTTTAGAACTGTTAAATATTGGCCGATTGACTATGTGTTGACTGTTTGATTGAACTGCTAGTCAGTTAGTTGGATTTGTATATTGATTATGTTTAACAGAATACATCATATGGAACTGAAAGTGATGTTGATTTTATTGTGTAACATCTGTGGATGCAGGGAAACAGGTTGGAGGAATCCAACTGGATTCCTCAACATTTATTTTACTGTGATTCATATATTGTGATATATGATGTAATATATAATCTGTTATTGATTATATGTGTTTGAACGATACTGATCATTGTGATTTGATATGTTGAATACCATAACATACCGAAATGTTGATAAGGGAATATTTTCAAAGTGATATTTGAAAATCAGATATTTATAAATGGAATATTTATAAATAAGAAATATTTATAAATTGGAATATTTATAAATAGGATATATTTAGAAAAGGGAAATTATAAAATCAAAGAATAGATTTGAAAGGGAGATATTTTCAAACCGTTTGCAAATAGAATAACAGAAAAGGAAATATTTGTAGATAGGAAATATTTATAAAATAAATAGATTTATAAAAAGGAAATCATTTGTTAAGTGAAGAACCACTACTAAAAGTAAATCTTTATAAATGAATAGTTTATTCGAAAAGGAGTTAATCGAATTTAGTTATTCGAATAGAGTTAAATCGAATATGGTATTCGAAGGGAGTCAATCGAATAAGGTATTCGAAAGTTAGTAAATCGAATATGTTATTCGGAAAGGGGTTAGTCGAGTCGAGTTAGCTAAATAGAGTTAATCGAATATTTGTTATTCGAATAAGAGTTAACCAGTTATAATTAATCGAATAGAGTTAAAATAAAGGAGTTAATCTAATATAGTTTATTCGAATAGAATCAATTGAGTTAATCGAATATCAGTAATTCGAATAAAGTAAAAGGAGTTATCGAATATTAGTTATTCGAAGAAGAGTTAAATTGAGTTATCGAATATTAGTTATTCGAATAGAGTTAAATGGAGTTAAAGGAATAAATCGAATATAGTTTATTCGAATGGAATTTGAGGAGTTAATCGAATATAGTTTATTCGAATAAAGTTAGAGGAGTTATCGAGTATAGTTTAATCGACAAGAGTTAAGTGAATAGAGTTAATCCAAAGGAGTTAATCGAATAGAGTTAATTGAAAAGAGTTAATCGAATATAGTTACTCGAAAGAAAGGTTAAGTAAGGAAGTTAGTTAAAGAAATATAAAGTGAACTTTGTCTATTTCAAGGTTAGAAACATTGTTCAATTAAGGTCTGAGAGGTAGTATTAACCCAACTTGATTGACTTCATTTTTAACTAAGGAATGGTTAAGGTTCGATAGTGATATGTAGATAAACAAAAGGAAATGTTTTCCAGTGTTAATAACATATATTTTCTAAACATAGAAAATAAAGATATATATATATATATATATATATATATATATATATATATATATGATTGATGATTGATTGATAGAATTTCCATCTGGAAATAATATCGTTGTTTGCACACGTATTTTCCTTTGATAGTTAACTCACAGACTATCGAAGTTTTGACCATTTTAACGTTGTTAATATGGACAGATCGGTTGGATTATTATCCAAAGAACCTCTCTGTATTGGCATAAGCGTTGCGAATCATATATGCCAAAGATAATTGAAGACAGAGTAAAGTGCAAGGGCTATTGTATAAATCTTAGATAACAGTGTCTAAGATGGATATACTGAGTAGTGCCTTCGGTTCATTCTGTTTCTGGATGACTTGTATGGACGGATGTCTGACAGAGTATTTCCAGACGATCACGTATATTGATTTCTCCAACCGTACCAAGAGTGGAAGCGGAGAAGGAAACATATAATGTATGGTTGAGGACGTCAAATGGGTGATTTGATGGATTTGACGATGTGGCATTCAAAGTAAATCTAGTGTGATGATAAAGCGTAGCTTCTAGCCTCACATCCGGTAAATGACAGAAATCGGGCAGGCAACATGGCTAAGTCGGTCGCACCGAAGTAGGGTGTATAATCACCTGATATAGAGTTTCATTTACTTCTAAAAATCTATTGTTGATGCTGTCCCATTCGGGAAATGGTTGCTGATCCCAACAGTTGGTGATATACATTCGATACACTCAAGCGAAATGAGTGGTCGGTCATGTGTGGCCGGGTTGCAAGATGTTCTTGTTGAACCCAGTGTATTCCTGTCTAGAGGTACACTAGTGAAAGGTGGTTCCATACCTTGTCATAGTTGGAAATCCATTACCCAATACGTGCTTGCGGTTTTGATTGTATACTATATATGTAGAACGTGAGATGAAAGCGTTTCTGCTAGATTATTATTATATTGTGTTGGTAGACATTATTATAATATCAAAAGGTTTTTGATATAAAGATATTTGGATTCTCGTAAGGAAAAAACCAGTTCCGTTATACAGCGTGGTCTTATGACGTATCGATTACCTGCTTGAACTGTTTTTAAACTGTTTTACTCACATCAGTCCCATGACTGACCCTGAGTTTATTTGTTTGTTTCCCTAAATTCTTGGGTGCCTAAATTTGTATGGGCAGTCAAGTAGTCAGGATTTACATATATACTGGAAGAGCTTAGAGCAGGTGCCTTCAGGATTATATAGCTATAGTTATTTCCACTGTGTTGTAAGTGTTGTACTTTGATAATGATATGAATATTCAAGTACAGATTTGTATTTCAATGTTATGTTATGAAATATATTTATTCGTTCCACTATGAGATTCGTGTTACTCTGATATTGTGTTCTTCTTCTTCTTCTATTCTAAGTTTCTTTCTTATCTTTCCTCACCCTCTAATTTCTTTCATCAATGACCGGTATTTTTCGACGTTTGGTTAGTCATCATTGAGTTTATGGCGATAACTAAAGTCTTCAAAAACCCAGGTCATTACACCATGCATAAACTCTATCTTCAATTATATTCATCATATTTGATTCGCAACGCTAACGCCCATACAGATTGGTTTTCAGATAACAAATCCGATTCCGGTCTCTCCGTATTGACAACGGAAAAATGGCAAAAACTTTGATAATCAGCTATTTAACTATCAAAGGAAAGCATCCATACACACAACGATCTTATTTCCAAATGGGAATTTTATCAATCAATCAACCTTTTCCTTTAAATAAGTTTATCATTAATTTATTCATTTTCCATTCCCATATATTCGTGAATTCTTATTTTCTAAATTTAGAAAATATATGTTATTAATATTGGAAAACATTTCCATTCTTGATTCACGCATCACTATCTTCCGACATCTATCAGTCTCTAACTGTAAACTAGTAAGAGGAAAATTTCCTGAGTATCTGCCCCGAAGGATGAAACCAACATCAGATCGATACCCAAAAAGATGATCAACATAACTAATCTCCAGTCAGATTCTAATTTCCTTAACTACGTTTCTTATCTTCTTATCAAATCATTGCTTACGCAACTCTCAAATTCAGCTTATGAATCCAATTCTTTTATGAAAAACATTTATTATAACGATAGCATTATAATCCGTACTTCCGAAATATCTAACTTAAAAATATAACTTTTATTCCTTAATTTAAATAAATAACTAAATAAACAATTTATTTATAAATAAATCTTGATTAAAAATTGAAAAGTAAATAGTACTTTACCGAATTCGATATAATCGAATTTCAATGCATAACTCTCTTTCGAATAATTCCAATTCGATAAATATTCGATTAACTCTCTTCGAATAACTTATATTCGATTAACTTTATTCCAATAACTAATATACGATTAACTCTATTCGAGTAACTAATATTCGATTTAACTCTATTCGAATTACTAATATTCGATTTAACTCTATTCGAATAACTAATATTCGATTTAACTCTATTTGAATAACTTATATTCGATTAACTCTATTAGAATAACTAATATTCGATTAAATCTCTTCAAATAACTAATATTCGATTAACTCTATTCGAATAACTAATAT
Source organism: Allium sativum (assembly GCA_030737875.1). NCBI lineage: Eukaryota > Viridiplantae > Streptophyta > Magnoliopsida > Asparagales > Amaryllidaceae > Allium > Allium sativum. Next base: position 271,792,428 of record CM060913.1, on the reverse strand, counting down.
TCGATTAACTCTATTTGAATAACTAATATTCGATTAACTCTCTTCGAATAACTAATATTCTATTAACTCTATTCGAATAACTAATATTTGATTAACTCTAATTTAAATTCCTATTTCAAAACCCAGTTTCCTTTATAATATTTTCATTTTGCAAAATATTTACTTAAATCCCTTATTCACATCAAATGTGAAAAATATTTCTTTTATCAATTCATACAGTTTGATTTCGTATTAAAAAACAATATCCAAATTCCAAATTCTATTTATACTTCTATTTATAGACTATTCGTAAAAATCTTATTTATAACTCCCTTTACAATTGCTACGATTACATTCGATTTCAAATATCGGTATTGGAACCAATTTTACTTCTCTATATAAATCTCAGACTTATATATTCCATTTATCAAATGATAACTATTTTATTTTATTTATAAAATATTATTTATAAATTAATCTTCTCACTTTATCTATTAAAATAGATTCTATTTAAAATCTACTATAATAATTCTTCCCATAATTCTTTTATATCTCGCCAATTTACTTTTATAATCCTATTTATTTTCCAAATATTTCCTTTTATAATTCTATTTATTTTCCAAATATTTCCTTTTATAATTCTATTTATTTTCTAAATAAATATTCCTTTTATATAATCCTTTGATATTATATAAATATTTTATCTCAATATATACTTTGAAAAATCCCTTTTCATTCTAGTATTATTTATGGTATTTAAAATACCAAACTCAAAGACCAGTGTCATCCAAATACATCAAAATCAATCATGGATTTTATATAACATCATATATCACAATATATGAAAAACAGTATTATAAATATTGAGGAATCCAGTTGGATCCCTCCAACCTTTTTCCCTGCATCCATAGATGTTAAACAATATATTTAACATCAACTTCATTTCAATATGAAATATTCTGGTAAATAGAATCAATAATTGATTAACGTTATATATTATTATCTATAATTTCAACCAATTAATTAGCAGTTCATCCAAAGAGTCAACACACAAGAGTCAAACAACATTTATCAGTTCTAAGATAACATTATAAAAAAATATGAACTGAGCAGAGTTAGTGAGACTTACTCACATTGGTCGGTTATCGTTAAATAACGATAAGCGATCATCGATTTTAATCAAATCAGGCAATTTGTTTCGCTATAAATTTTAACGAGCTCCAATTCACTCCGTATCAGTTCCATTGTGTAGCTTTCGTCCATACGATCCTAACGGATCTGACCGTTCAAAAAATTATGGTATAGTATGATGAAGTTAAACACCTTTATATGTACATAAATGGTTTGAAATAAATTAATTGTCATTATTAATTAATAAATCATTAAACCTTAATGGATTCCTAAATCCACGTCATCACTGCTTAATTCCAATGCTCATCCTCTTCTTCCTCAGGAAGTTCGAACCCGACTCCAGCTTTTCAAATGGCCAACTCGTGACTTTGCGATCTCTTTACACTCTCCTTTTTCCATGAATCTTAAATCCGATTCCACCACCCTTTCCCACTTTGGAACCTCTTATACCTTAGCACCACCACTACTCCCTCGCAAGCCCAGCTAAAATCTGACGTTAAACACAATTTCTGTTAAAACGAAAACACCCAGCTCGATACAAACTTCCTCAAATCCCCTCCACCAATTCATATAAAACCAAACTGGAATCACCATTTCAATCTCCATCACATACTCTTTCTAGCCATATTAAAACAACACTCTCGATTAGCGTTTGTAAATCGCGACAGTCAGCTCTGGGGCTCGCTACAGTGAAGCCTCCGGCATACATTTGTGCAGAATTCTCCCATGATTGGAACGCTGATGCTAAAAGATGCTACAATTTCAAATATACCAACGGAAACTCGAATTGATTCTTCATTTCCAAGAATAACTTTGCCCTAGGACTCACTGTGAAATTTGCAGCGACGGAAAGTTGGTTCAAACAATATAAAATGGGTATCAATTGGAAGAGAAAGCTTTTAGGACTCCACACATATATTTCTTTTGATTTTAGGAATTTTATCCACACCGATTTTGGTTCTATAATTCTCGAACTTTTTACTATAACAGAAAGAATGGTGGCAGCGGGTTTGTGCGCATTAACCAGAGAAGTGAATTATTAGTTTTTAGTATAAGGTGTGGGTATATCTATAGGATAAATTTTGGCTTCCATTAGAAGCTTCATTCAATTTTTGTATTAATATATATTCGATAATCGACTCCATTTATCACTTTAAAAATTCCTATGATCACATACAACGTCCAATTTCGACGAAAATGGACTCACAACTACATTTCGACGTTACGGGCTCAACGAAACTTGTTTCGTCGAAATCCGAGTTTGATTTCTCTTACAACATATTTTTAAAGTCAAACTATTGTTTATTTTTCACATTAAAATCCCGTACGGCCACATACTGACTCCAAAAGTCACGAAAATTGAAATCTAATAATAATTTAATATTCCGGATCCAACAAAATTAGTTTCTCCAAAAACGGAGATCTTTTGCCAAAATGGCTATTTTTTAAGCTCTAAATAAATATATTTTAAAAAAATTTAATTTAAGATTAATAAATTAATATTATCGTATATATTCACAACAGAATATCATACAGATCCAAAATATTCTTATCTGAATTTATAACTCGATATTTTAATCCAGTGTTAAATCAATACCCAATTTATATTAAAAATCCTTTGATAATATAAATCATTATAAATTATAAAGGAATTCCATAGCGACTTTTCGAAAATTTGATTTGGACATAACTCACAATCTACACGACGAAATCTTGATTTTTTTCTCTTCCATTACAAAAATGTACTTCACGAGCTCCAAACGTTTCTTGTTTCAAAGAAATCCGACTTAAAAAGGATTATGTATATTCGTTTAAATTTCGAATAGCCAAATTATGAACTATCACGTCATTTCGAGCTTGATTATAATTATAATATAATTTATTCGTTTAACTGTCGTTTATTTAATATATTCATTATTATAATTCAATTCTAAATTGAATTTTATCTTATAAATAATCCAACTCACACAATATTGCGAATTCTACTATTTCCGACTATTTCGGAATTAAATATATTATTCTATTATTAATATTAATTAAATATTCAATATTATTTAATTAAACAACCATTTAAATCTCTAAATCACTATTTAAATAATTAAATTAATTAATTATTATACCGTAAAAATATGGGACGTTACATTCTTTCCCCCTTAAAATAATTTCGTCCTCAAAATTGCTAAAGGTAGAAAACAAACCCTATTAACTGGGTGAAAAATTATTTATTTACTTCTTAACTCAAGTTTCACTGAAACAATTTATTTTAACTAAATTATTAATTCATTTTTATTAACAAAAATTTTCATAAGTTCTAAAAAAAAATCTAACACCCGAAATTTCAAAAAATTTGGCCAGCACCTCCTTCGTACGGCTCAATTGGTACAACGACAACTCGCCTTTCTAGGCTTTCTCCAATCCAAAAGAAAATCAAATAGCCAAGCCTCTTGCCAAACAGGCTCATAAATCTTATACCCAATATAAAATATAAACTTGTACCTTTTTGTCAGGCTTATCAATTTATCATTTCCATATGCTGCTAATTCAGCATATACCAATGTCATCCCAATCAAACTCCAATTAATTTATCCTCAAAACCAAATCACCTGCTTATCCGAGCCGAATTATATTTCAAACTCTAATCCATTCTTGATTCCAAACTCTTAACTTACAAATCCAATACCATTTCAGATTCCTATCTCACAATTCAAAATCTGATTCTATTTGGTATACTATATTCCAATTCAATTTCCAGTTATTTGGTTTCAATTCAATTCATATTTGCTTTCACAAATTTCTATTTAATTTCCCCTTCTGGCTTTAATTCAATTTGAATTTGCTTTTGCAAGTTTTCTTTAAATTTGTTACTAATTCAAAACAATCTTCCTGAGAGTTTTAAACAACTTACCCTTTTCAAACATCCAATATTCCTTTTTCGGAATCAAACATCTTGTTTTCTTTTCAAATCAATTCAAAAATGAATATCTTTGGTAGTAATCCATCACTTAGAACTCGAAAATGAACACTGATGATGTGGCCATCACCATCAGGGTTATTTCCCAGCTACTTAAGTGAGTTCAATACTATATCACTTTACACAACCATTTTTAAGCACTTCCATTTTGAAATCAGTTCAAAATATTCTTCCCAGTGCTTGAAAAACAATTTGAAATCTCAAAGGACTTTAAAATTCTCATATATTTAATCCAAAATTTATTTCAAACACCTTTCCAAGTTTCCAGAGTTCTAATACAAATTCTGGTTTAAATTCAGATTTTAATCCATCTGATTTTATATTATACAAATTCTAATTGGTTATTTATGACCATTTCACTTTTTATAATCTCATTCGACTATAATAACAAACAACACACCGAATATAATAATTCCAATATATATATATATACTTCTTTATATCAAAAAATATTTTGGGCAAAATTATTCCATTTATCCTCTTCATAACATGTTGTGTCAGTTCATCGTACTCGAGTGTTTAGAAACCCTTATCGATACAGTGGATCAACCTGATCGACCAGAACTCATAAACAACTCAACCAATAAATCTCCACAACATAAAACATTATTTTATAAAATAACAAATACGTGCCCATATATATACACTCAAACTCAATCTAGGGTATTACAAACCCCATCTCTACTAAGTTACGCCATAGAGCCAAGGTACTCACTTAACCTTTAGCTCTGATACCACTGTAACGAACCGAAATTTTTGACCTAGAAAATCAACATTAAACCCATGTCAATTATTCAGGCATCGAACATTCCAAATCATAAATACAAAGAAGTTAAAGGGTGAGAAATAAATAAGATAAAAAATTAGAGTAGAAGAGGAAAACGAACATTGCAACATCAGAGTAATCACGAATCTCATAGCGGAATGAATAAATATATTATATAACATAATCTTCGAAATAAAACCAATATCTATATACAATACTATTACAACACAGCGGAGATAACAATAACTATATAATCCTGAAGCCTCCTGCTCCAGCTCTCCAAGTATATCTGTAAAATCCCGACTACCTGATTTCTCATACAAAATTGGGTACCTAAGAGTTTTGGGAAAACAAAACAAAATAAAATCTGGGTCAATCATGTGACTTGTGTGAGTAAACTCCAACCATTTATTTAACTTTCAAAATCCTTTTAAAAGAAAGGATAATCGTAAGACCAATCCACACATAAACACGGATGGTTTTTACCTTAAATAACCCAAAACATTCTTTATATCAAATCTCTTCGGATATTACAATAGTTTCTATCAACCACAAATAAAAATCATGTAGCAGAACGCTTTCAACTCACGTTCCACATATATAATATATAATCAAAAACCGTGGGCGCTTATTGGGTAATGGATTCCAACTAGCAAGGTATGGGACCACTTTCCAATAGTGTATCTCTAAAGAGGAATACACTGGGTTCAACCAGAACATCTTGCAACCTAGGCTAAACATGACCGGTCACTCATTTCGCTTGAGTGTACTGAATGTATTATCACCAACAGTTGGGATCAACAACCGTTTCCCGGAAGGGACACCATCGAAATAGGTTAAAGAAGTAAATGAAATTTCTCTAGATCAGGTGACAATACACCCAAATTGGCTGCTAACCACTTAGCCATGCGACCTACCCGATTTTATACCATTTCCTGGTTATGAGGCTTGAGGTCATAACGTACATATCACACCTTTATTTACTTAGAATGTCACGTCGTCATACCTGCCGAATCACAAATTGATTTGCCAAAAAATATAACGGGTATACAGCTAAGAGAAACAAATTCCTCTTCCACCAAACGTAAATACTTCTGAAGAGATCAACTTATGCGGTTTATTAAATATACTGTGACGACCCCAAACCCCGTACTGATGGCGGCAAGGGTAATCTTTGGAATATAACACATAAATAGATAATAGCAGAGAAAAGTTAAATAAATACACCAGATAATGTACAAATAATACACTGGACAAACGTAATCATCAGAGTTACATAGTATACAGGATCATACTTAGTACAAATACAGTTCAACTATACATAAATGTCTACAGCGGAAAACAAACATAATATGTACAATTGGAGCTGAACAGCATAAAATAGATAAATGATAGAATCCATCTTCAGCTCCAGCTATCTAGAAAGAGTCTGCTAAAACCTGAATACAAGGCTGCCCGTGTAGAAAGAGGGGCACCCGAGTTTGCAAGTGAAACAAACTAGGAGTCAGTCAAAGGACTGGTATGAGAAATCTACTTAACACATTTTATAATAAGGCTAATCACAGGACCACGCCACTTTCGCGGAATGGGTTTACTCCATTGGATTGCTAGTGCTTTACAACAAGTAAATCTTTTAAACATCGCAATGCGTTTTATAAAAATGAAGCCATTATAAGACTCAGTTCCCATCACACAATGCAACGCAAACCAGAGGATAGAGTTTTTACCTTATAATGGTCAAAATATGCTTGGTACAAATAAAACAAAAGCATTTGATATTACTAGTGTTTATATGTTTCAAAAACAATTTCAAATCATAAGTATCAGTCATAGACGACATGAGCGTCCCATGCCACTATGTCGCAAAATATAGGTTTACAATCAAAACCGCACAATCACATATTTGGAAATTGGATTTCCATCATGAACCAAGGCAAAAGATAGTCCTTACCGACTTCGAGACTCTCTAGCCCAAGCCTGAGGACCCAAACACAGGTGAGACCTTGGATCGTCAGGGCCGGTCCACCAATGTGGATTAAAATGCCTGAACACTGCGTTTCCCCACCCTTGGGGCGTAAATGAGCAAACAAATGACTCCATCGGTCCCGGATCGACCGATATATCTGAGGCGCCTCGCAACAACAACAACCACATAGGTGAAAATGATATAAATGTCAGCCAGTTCAAGCACCGACACCACCTCTAACTAGAAGGAAACGCATGCCCTCCCTGAGGTCCTCTCCCGTTTCTGATTCATACCGAGGTGTGAGGCTCGCGAATTCACATTAAACACAAAGCTACACCACACAAGCAGTGCTTTGATCATCACCACAAGACTTTGCTTTTCAATAGAAGCCCTGATCACTACATCTTAGCATGCCACACAGGCAATTCACACCATGCAACTGATGGCTATCAATCACACAGAATAAATTCCAATGTCAGACACACAGTCATTTACAAGTCCGACCTGGGTCTGAAAAAAACCGAGGCACTATATACCTCGCATACCCATCGATCTCCACGTACGTCTGGACAACCACCACTCATTATCCATATTTCAGGATGCCTCCCAATCAGGACATCAGTTATCATCCAACCAAGGTGAAGATCTCCGGTCTTCAACCACCGTCTTCATCTTCGATTTCTTATTGTCGATTCAGTTATTCAGAAGGGGATAAACCTGGTCTATCTGAGCAACTCGCGTATATAAATGACAAGCACTACACAAACACAACATACGCCTCATTCCAATTCATTAGTCACTAACCGTCAATCAGTAAGAGAACGATTTCCCAAATATTAACCCCGAAGGCCGAAACCAACATCAGATCAAAACCCAGGAAACCATTTGACTTATCTAACCTTCAGTTAGTTCCTAAATTTCACATTCCATATTGTTTATAATATTTTATAATGATTTATCGCTATTTTTATTTATTTATTTATAGCCAATTTATTCAAACGACGCTTCGGGCCATAACGCGGCCGTGGCGCTGTTTTTCTTCAGATTTAATTAACACATATCTAAAAATATAACCATTGGATCTTCACAAATTTTATATCATTATAAACATCTTTCCAAAACGAATCCAACGGTTCCAGTTTTGGGAAAATCCGACAGTCGGATCTCCCGGTACTCTCGATTGAAGTTTCAATTTCAAAATACGAACTACAGCGTCGTTATTCGATTTAATTTAATTATATTTATATATATATAAATATAATCGATTCTGGTGTTGTTTTTCTTTAGATTTGAATTAAACATTTCAGACAATCCAACCGTTGCATCTTCACAAAGTAGGTGTCGTTGGAAAGATATTTCCAAAGCGAACCCAACGGTTTCGGGAAAATCCGACGGTCGGATCTCCTGCACTAATCGTTTGAAATCATGGTTTCAAAACACGAACTGCAGCTTCGTTATTCGATATATTTCAATTATATATATATATATAAATATAATCGATTCTTCAATTTCCAAAGTATATTCTTTTCTTACATTTGATAAAAATGATATTTTTATCCACCCGACATTTATTTCAGCACTTCACTATTTTTAACAATTCATGTATATAATAAAAATGTGATTTTTATTGCAATACAATTTATTTCAAAACACGACTATTTTATATAGTTCATATAGTTGATAAAAATAAGATTTTTATTATAAAACAATTTATTTCAAACACGAATACCATTCAACACATGAATTTCTATTCAACGAATGAATTTCTATTCAACACACGAATATAGTTTCAACATATAAAAATAATTCTAACACATGAATATTATTCAAAATTTCGGCAGCATAACAGCAGGGTAGTTAAAACCGGGGCCGTCCCTAGTACGACTCCTCGTTCTACCTTAAAGCCTCGCAGCTTTTGACAATGGGGATTTCATGCATCTAGTTCGCACGCAGGCGGCATGTATATTTTTTTTCATTTCCACAAACTAATCCTATGTGGTTTCAACCAAATAATTCTCAACCACAAACGGGTATTTTTCAATCACAATCAATCAATTTAAACCACAAACAATTCTAATCAAACATTCGCTATCAATCAGTTTTCACACCAATCACAACCAATAAATATCGTCCATGGTTTGTGGACGAGGGGCGTATATATATATATATATATATATATATATATATATATATATATATATATATATATAAGTATACTTCACTTCCATTCAACACATATATAATTTTTTACAACGCATACATAACTTATACATCGACCGTACAACTTATGCAACGCTTATACATGAGGTGTACAACGCTTATATAACCCATACATTGACTATATAATTTATACGTCATCGTTTTCCATATCGTTTATAGTTTAGAAATCTCACATTGGGTTCCACTACACCAAAAATAGCAGAAGGCTCAGAAAAATTTGCGGTCTCTTCTAGAATGTAGAAGACGTCCACACGAGTTCACTCTCTCTTGTTTCGCTGAATTTCGTCGAGAAACGAAAAAGATATGATTTTTACAGTGAAATCAAAAACCGTAGCGCTTTAAACTGCTATAATATAGTTTACATAATTTTCAGCTGTACCTTTCTATTTCTGTTCAAAACTAGGTTTCGCTGCAACTTCCAATCCATGGCTCGAGGTGACGATCAACAGGCGTGACTTCGAAGAGCTACGAACAACGCTCAGATCGGTGGTAGGCCCGGCCAGTTCGGTTGTAACAGAAAAGAATTTCTCTCGATCCGAATCGATCGTTAAACCGACTAAGACCGTTCGAAACCCCTGATCGTTTTGAGAACAGAACAAATCAGAACTCAGACAGAAGAACTTTTCATTGTTATTTCAACAATTCCATCAGATACAAGATAATACAGAGTATGAATAAATATTACACAGAAAATATCAGACATTCAAATTACATTTATATACATTGCAGCGGAAAATAATACAAAAACACAACTAGAAGTAATGCACGGATACAGAGATTACAATAAATTACATAGTAACGGAAAAATAATACAACACACAACTGAAAGTAATACACGGATACAGAGCTTTCCGAGTATCGTTCCAGTTGTTAACCAGGATCCCGTGAATATAAATCTGCAAAACCGAAACTACAAGCTGCCCGTGTGGAAAATAGGGGCACCCAGAGTTTAGGTTAAAACAATAAACTCCAGGTCAGTCATGTGACTGGTGTGAGAACTAAAAAAAATATTAATCTTTATTTTAAAGTTCAGTAAATCAAGGGACCATGCCGTATAACACGGAACGGGTTTCCTCCCAAGAATACCAGTGCATAAAACAAATAGCGCAATGCTAAATAAAGAAAAATGAAGTTGTTATAAGAACCAGGTCCCAACACACAATGCAACGCAAGCCGAAGGATAGGTTTTTTACCTTATAACATCCAAAGCATGCTTGATACGTTTAAAACACTTTATTTTGATATTACTATAAGTGTATAGTGTCAAAACAATTTCAATCATAAATATCAATCATAGGCGGCACGAATGACCCATACCACTATGTCGCCATACTAGGTTCTACAAATAAAACCGCAATATCACGTATTGGAAATTGGATTACCGTCATGAGTCGAGGCAAGGGGCAAGCTCCTCTCCGATTCGACACACTCTAGCAAATGCCTCGGGACCGCACACAGCAATCCCTGGATCCTCCAAGGCCGGTCCTCTCTTACTTTTGAGGATTGGCAATTCCTGAACACACGTTTCCCGATCCTTACAGACCTATATCCGAGGCGCCTCGCATTCCAACAACCACACAGGTGAAAAGTAGATATAAATGTCAGGGCTGGTAGGTCACTGACACCACTATAGCTAGAAAGAAACGTCGTGCACTCCTTGGGTCCTTCTCCCGTTTTTGACTCATACCGGGGTGTGAGGCTCGCGAATCCATGTTATACACAAAGCAACGTCACACAGACCCTGCTTTGATCATCAACCACAAGACTTTGCTTTTCAACAGAAGCCTTGATCAATTGCCAATTACGCGTGCCACACTGGCAAATCACTCCATGCGACTGATGTCCATCGATATACAACCTCTGAGCTCGTACGTCTCAGAGAAGGGCGTTAAGCAAGAGAATAAATTCTCCGCCGCCAAACAGATGTATATTTAATAGAGATCAATCAACACAGAATAAAATCCAATGTCAGACACACAATCCATTTACAAGTTCGTCCTGGGTCTGAACGAAACCGAAGGCACTTTCCTCGCATATCCATCCATCTCCAAGTACGTCTAGACGCACACCAACTGTTTCCCTCATCTTGGGTGTACGACCCAATCGAACTGCACTTATTATGATTTTACACAAATTATGATTTTACACAAATTATTAGTATTTTTAATAATTTTATCGAGGCCCGTACAGTCGATTTCCTTCAACGGCCATCGAACTGCACTTACAGCGACCTTTTCCAAATTTGTTTTGGACATAATTCCAAATCCAACCGTTAGATTTCAAATTTCTAATATTCATTGGAAAGCTCTTTTTAATACGAACCCAATGGTTTAGGTTTTAGAAGAATCCGACGGTCGGATCTCCCGAAATGTCCGTTCGAATTCAATGGTCGAAATTCACGAACTACCGCGGCGTGGCGCGTTCTATTCAGGCCATTATATATATAATATATATTATATATATTTCGTCGATTTCCTTTTTAAAACGTATTTTATAAATCGTTTTAAATTCGTTTTCAAAACCATTTCAACTCTATATTCAATTTCAAATCAAAATTGAATATTTTATATCATTACTATATAAATGATAATATTTTCAAAACATTATATTTTGAAATCACTACCTTTTCTATATTCATTATAAAAACGAATATAATCGATATAAATATCGTTCACGTAAAAATAGCGCAACTCTAATCATCACGGCTTAATATATTCCGATAAATTCGTTATTCTATTCAACAATTGAATATTTATTCTATTCAACACATGAATCTATATTTCTTTCAACACCTGACTAATCTCAACCCATGAGTACTGTCAACACATGACTATTTTTGTTATGTAATATATTTTATAAATTATGGTATCAATCGTTTGATTTTTAATCAGACTCCACCGTGAAGTAGATTCTAATTTTATATATGATAAGGATTTAAATTTTATTGTTAAAATATTTTACTCAACTCATGAATAGTTTCAACACACAAATATCTTCAACACATGACTATTTATTCTATTCTAATATTCTTTATTTTCCTCGATTGGAATGAGGCCTAATCAATTACCATATAATGTTAATTGTATGGATTCCATACAACACATGTATATAATAGCAACGATAAACAATCAACCATCATCTAAAGTGCACCACACAACTGAAGCATCAAATATAAATAATTAACGCTTACAGAGCCTATCGACTAATCGATCGACATGCAATTAAATAATTGAGATTAGTGTACGCCAAATATCATCCCAATACCCGTGTGGGGTTTCAAATCAACAAACACTGAATATTATTTGTGAAGTTGGGTGATGTGTAAAATTTATCATCCCAATCAATATCCTTCAAATAGGTGTACATAAACAAACCGTCCGGTTTGTAAATGAATATTTATTTATTCCCATTCACTATATTCATATTCACATTAAAAATTATATTTTTAATGATAATTAATTTACTTCAACACATGAATATTTTCATTATCTATTTCTCATCAACATCACAAACAAATTCACAACACAACAAACAAACATACAAGCCGTCCAAGGTCTGTGGAAGACGAGTGTCGGGTGCTGCTAAGCACCATCTGCATCCTAGTCTATATATATAACTAGAAAAAAATAGAAATTTAAAGTGAGAAATTCTCACCCAAGCTAAACCAAACGCCACGACTCTTCATTTGTAGATAATCTTCGCCGTTCTCGCCTTTTGTCACTTTCGTTGCCCGTAGCCACTACATATATATAAATCACATTTTTATATTGTTGCTATGTATATAAAAATCTCATTTTTATAATCACCCCATATGGATTAAAATTCTATTTTTACACCGCTACTATATAGATAAAAATTCTATTTTTACACCGCTACTATATAGATAAAAATTCTATTTTTACAACGCTACTATATAGATAAAAATTCTGTTTTTACAACGCTTCCATTTATACAAAAATTATATTTTTATATTTCTACTTCTTATATAAAAATTATATTTTTATTCTTCACATCGTATAAAAATTATATCTTTATTTCGCTACTTCATATCTGTAAAAATAGAATTTTTATATTTCTATAAATATAATCTTTTCTTTGTTTTAAAAATAAAGTCTTTTCGATTTTAAAATATAATCTTTTTATATTTCTAAAATTAACACTTTTCCTTCATGAACACATTATAAAAATCAAATCTTTATCTCGCTACACCCATAATAAAAATCTCAACTTTTACATAAATAAAAATCTCACCTTTAATATAGATTAAAAATCTAAACTTTTTATATGATAAAAATCCAACTTAAAAAATCGTATTTTTATTACAAAATCATATATTTTACTTTACCGTTTAAATAATAAAAATCCTATCTTTCTATTTGTAAAAATCATACTTTTCCTATACAAAGATTCGACCTTTTCTAAAATAAAGATCTGACATTTTCTAATATGAAAATCTAATTTTTTTTCTCTAATATGAATACCCTATTTTACACTGAAGAAAATAAGTATATCATTAAAATAAAACCCACCCATTTTATAACATACATAAATAAAAGAAAATAAACAAAAATAAATATAAATTAAAACTTACAGTTGAAGGTTGGAAGAGGGGAGGGGCTGCTGGGGATGCGTCGGAGGTGGCGCACGGCCTAGGGGAGTCACGGTCGGCTATTTCAATTAGGGGAGGAGAGGAGGAGGAAGAGCAAGGGGGGAGAGGGGTAACGGGTCTCGGATCTGCGGAGGGAGGAAGGGGAAGAGGAGAGATGGAGGCGTAGGGGGAGCCGACGCGGTGGAGGGGGCGGTGACGTGGGCGGCCTGGCGGAGGCGGCTGCGATGGGAACATCGATCGTTTTGTTTTTATTCTTTTATTCTTTAGTCGATCTGAAAAAGGAGAGGAGATGGAGAGAGTTATATATATATATATATAACATTAATATATTATTATTATTTACAATTTAAGTTGACTTTTCATACGATCTCCACACAACACCCAACGACTGTCGTCCCTAGCTAATTACCCTCATTCCGAACGCAATGGGATATGTATTGCACGCTAGTTCGATCGTTTCGATCAGTTTTCGTCAAAATCAACATAAATATATATTGAATTTGAACGCACATTTCTATTTACCGGGGTTACAAACTAACTAGAAAAATTCTTGAAAAATATTTTCTAGCTTCGTATTGACGATATGGTCCTAACAAAACTAATTTCATTGAATTCTGAGACCGTTGGAAAAATGGCCATTGTCCAGTCGATTAAAATCAACTGAAACTGGTCAAACGCGTTTTCCTTTGCCACGCTCACATATCGATTCGAAAAATTATGAAATTTGAAAGCTAACAATCACTTGACATCGCGGATCCAACAAAAGTTGTTTTGTCGAAACCGAGGTCGTTTTCAAAATTTCCATTTTTCAGGGCCTGAATTCCATAACGACTATTTAGAATTTTCAACTGGACATATCTTTTGATTCCCGCTATGAAATTTTGATTTTTTGGATTCGTTGGAAAGATATTCTCAATTAGATCCTAATATTTTTGGTTTCACTAAAATCTGGTTTATTTTGCACCCAGAACGTTCAATTGAAATTTGAAATCGAATTATCGAACTACCGCGCCATTTTCAATTCTATTATAATTATAAATTATTGTTTATATTCTATCGACGATCTATATAACTATATACGTTCTAATCTATCCAAAATAAATTTTTCATCGTTACTATCTAAAATAAATCATTTTAAATAATCAAAATTCGTCAAAATTGCCAAAAAAATAAAAATTAAACTGGCTCGCATTTACGGGTTATTACAATCTCCCCCACTTAAAACGTTTCGTCCTCGAAAAGGAACGAAGCCGGAAGTTGTTTTACTAATCAACTCAACTTCCATTATTTTCATTACGGCTTAAGTTCTTCAACTTTTCAGTTTCTAAGAACTTTACAAATTTTTCTAAAATTTGGCTAACACCCTAAATTTTCAAAAAATTTCGCCATAACCTCCCCTGCATCGGGAGCACCGGGAAAATCCCGAAATTGCCATACAGGCCCTCTGATCTAAAAAAGAAAAAGAAAAAGCCAAGCGGCTAGCCAATCGGCTTATAAAATCATCATCACCCAAACAAAACAGTAAATTATGATAAACATGTACCTATTTGTCGGGCAAACAAATTTTATTCTTCTGCTCTAGCCTCCTTGCTATAATCTGTTCAATGTAAGTACATGTATATGCAAGCAAATGCGACCAATTTACAATACAATTCAATATTCGATTCTATTAGGCTAAATGGTTCAAAATTTCAAACAAATAAACAAACAACACAACCATCAATCAATTTGTGGATTAACGTTTTAAATTCATAATTTTGATACATATACTAAAAATCATGTTTTTGATGCCAAATCACAACAATAAACCTAATCTAGTTTTGGTTCTCACACCAGTCAAATGGAAATATATAGATATCACACCTTCGAAACTCGAATATGAATACAGATGATGATGCACCATCATCAGAATCATCCCCGGGTGTCTAGAATGTGATTCTATATCTATCCAGTATATTAAAACTTCGAATATACGTTCATGACGCGTATATGCAAAATCTTTATATATTGGATTGTCCATATTCAAAATAAATAAATATTCAAATACGTTTAAAACGATTTAAATTTTCAGAACAAAGTTCGTTTTCATTTGAAAAATATACTCTTCACACTCGTCCTAGGATACTACTGATCCTATCTCTAACGAGTAATTCTAATTGGATATTACTAATCCAATATTTGATGAATTCTTTCGTATGGTTCTAATGTGTCTTGTTCTCGAGCTCTGTAAACCAAAGCTCCGATACCAAACTGTAACGGTAAAGAAGTTCGCTCGATCTGAATCGATCGTTAAACTGACTAAGACCTTTTGAAACCCCTGATCGTTTTGAGAATAGGACAAATCAGAACTCAGACAGAAGAACTTTTCATTGTTATTTCAACAATTCCATCAGATACAAGAGTATACAGAGTATGAATAAATATTACACAGAAAATATCAGATATTTAAATTACATTTAAATACATCGCAGCGGAAAATAATACAAAAACACAACTAGAAGTAATGCACAAATACAAAGATTACAATAAATTACATAGCAGCAGAAAAATAATATAACACACAACTGAAAGTAATACACGGATACAGAGCTTTTCGAGTATCGTTCCAGCTGTTAACCAGGATCCTGTGAATATAAATATGCAAAACCAAAACTACTAGCTGCCCATGTGGAAAATAGGGGCACCCAGAGTTTAGGTTAAAACAATAAACTCCAGGTCATTCATGTGACTGGTGTGAGAACTAAAACAGTTATTAATCATTATTTCAAAGTTTGGTAAATCAAATGACCACGCCGTATAACATGGAACGGGTTTCCTCCCAAGAATACCAGTGCATAAAACAAATAGCGCAATGCTAAATAAAGAAAAATGAAGCTGTTATAAGACCCAGGTCCCATCACACAATGCAACGCAAGCCAGAGGATAGGGTTTTTACCTTATTACAGCCAAAGCATGCTTGATTAGTTTAAAATACATTATTTTGATATTACTATAATGTATAGTGTCAAAACAATTTCAATCATAAATATCAATCATAGGCGGCATGAATGACCTGTACCACTATGTCGCCATACTAGGTTCTACAAATAAAACCGCAATACCACGTATTGGAAATTGGATTACCGTCATGAGTCCAGGCAAGGGGCAAGCTGATCTCCGATTCGAGACACTCTAGCAAATGCCTCGGGACCGCACACAACAATCCCTAGATCCTCCAAGGCCAGTCCTCTCTTACTTTTGAGGATTTGCAATTCCTGAACACACGTTTCCCAGTCCTTATAGACCTATATCCGAGGTGCCTTGCATTCCAACAACCACATAGGTGAAAAGTAGATATAAATGTCAGGGCTGGTAGGTCACTGACACCACCATAGCTAGAAAGAAACATCGTGCACTCCTTGGGTCCTTCTCCCGTTTTTGACTCATACCGGGGTGTGAGGCTCGCGAATCCACGTTATACACAAAGCTACGTCACACAGACCATGCTTTGATCATCAACCACAAGACTTTTCTTTTCAATAGAAGCCTTGACCAATTGCCACTTACGCGTGCCACACTGGCAATTCACTCCATGTGACTGATGTCCATCGATATACAACCTCTGAGCTCGTACGTCTCAGAGAAGGGCGTTAAGCAAGAGAATAAATTCTCCGCCGCCAAACAGATGTATATTTAATAGAGATCAATCAACACAGAATAAAATCAATTGTCAGACACACAATCCATTTACAAGTTGGTTCTAGGTCTGAACGAAATCAGAGGCACTTTCCTCGCATATCCATCGATCTCCAAGTACGTCTAGACGATCACCAACTATTTCCCTCATCTTGGGTGTACAGCCCAATCGAAATCATCAATAATCACCCAAAGGATGTGAAGACTTCCGGTCTTCAACCACCGTCTTTATCTTCGACATCTCGTCGAATCGGTTATTCAAAATGGGTATAAACCTGGCTTTTCTGAATAACCCGCGTATATAATAAACACGTGTTACACAAACATAACATACGCCTCATTCCAATTCAGAATATTCTTTTATTCAAAATTTCATTCTTAGGGAAAGGTTCCCATTAATTTTATTAAAGATAAATTCTTCTAAATTTATTCTTTAATCTTCCTTTGGATATCATTTCAAACCATTTAATGGTTTTCCAAACTAGTCGGGATTAGCTAACCACACCGAAGTAATTATTTATTTTATTTCCCAATCCCAACCTATTCATCCCATGGAGCAAAACTGGTAATACTCCATATCTAACACCACGGTGTTTTCGGTAAAATTAATTACCATTTCACGTTCAAATCTAATTAAAGATTTAACTATCGCTTTGGAGAAAAACTAGTGATACTCCATTCTTGATCATTTTCCAAATTTGATAATTTAAGTTATCAATTCACTTTTAATCTAATTAAAGATTCATGATTCATTAAAACTCCACTTAGTTTTAATCTTCTCAAAAATCAATATCCTGTCTTTAACTTGGTTAAAGAACCAATGTCATCTAAAACACGATTCACGACAAACCCAAATCACATTTGATATTAAATACAAGGCTCTGAATAGAAAATATACCGGCTTATATTCGATATCAAATTCTGAAACCAACAAATATCGTATTGGAAATAACGATATAAATATATCTTTCAAATTCCCACAACAATATCTGTACAATCACGGAATCCAACATCGAAATATTCCAAAGACAATTTCGATTCAAATCCACTTCCATTTCATATATATTGGAAATTCTGGTTATTTTCAAAACCAATTCAAATTCAATTTATTTATTTCGAAAATAAATTGATTTTAATTCTAGTTCAAAACTAGTTCATTTCGATAAAAATATATTTTTATCTTTTCAAATGTGGAATTTTTCACCCTAGTTCTTCCTAATTCACATATTATGATTTTACACAGATTATTAATATTTTTAATAATTTTATCAAGGCTCGT
This sequence comes from Allium sativum, assembly GCA_030737875.1. Lineage (NCBI taxonomy): Eukaryota > Viridiplantae > Streptophyta > Magnoliopsida > Asparagales > Amaryllidaceae > Allium > Allium sativum. The sequence continues at coordinate 271,773,832 of CM060913.1, read as the reverse complement.
ACAGTCGATTTCCATCAACGACCATCGAACTGCACTTAAAGCGACCTTTTCCAAATTTGATTTGGACATAATTCCAAATACAACCGTTAGATTTCAAATTTCTAATATTCATTGGAAAGCTCTTTTTGATACGAACCCAACGGTTCCGGTTTTAGGAGAATCCAACGGTCGGATCTCCCATAATGTCCGTTCGAATTCAATTGGTCGAAATTCACGAACTGCCGCGGCGCGGCGCGTTCTATTCAGGCCATTATATATAATATATATATTATATACATTTCATCGATTTCCTTTTTAAAACGTATTTTATAAATCGTTTTAAATTCGTTTTCAAAACCATTTCAACTCTATATTCAATTTCAAATCAAAATTGAATATTTTATATCATTACTATATAAATGATAATATTTTCAAAATGTTATATTTTGAAATCACTACCTTTTCTCTATTCATTATAAAAACGAATATAATCGATATAAATATCGTTCACGTCAAAATAGTGCAACTCTAATCATCACGGCTTTATATATTCCAATAAATTCGTTATTCTATTCAACAAATGAATATTTATTCTATTCAACACATGAATCTATATTTCTTTCAACACCTGACTAATCTCAACCCATGAGTACTGTCAACACATGACTATTTTTGTTATGTAATATATTTTATAAAATTATGGTATCTATCGTTTGATTTTTAATCAGACTCCACCGTGAAGTAGATTCTAATTTTAAATATGATAAGGATGTAAATTTTATTGTTAAAATATTTTACTCAACTCATTAATAGTTTCAACACATGAATATCGTCAACACATGACTATTTATTCTATTATAATATTCTTTATTTTCCCCGATTGGAATGAGGCCCAATCAATTACCATATAATGTTAATTATATGGATTCCATACAACACATGTATATAATAGCAACGATAAACAATCAACCATCATCCAAAGTGCACCACACAACTGCATAAGCATCAAATATAAATAATTAACGCTTACACAGCCTGTCGACCAATCGATCGACATTCAATTAAATAATTGAGATTAGTGTACGCCAAATATCATCCCAATACCTGTGTGGGGTTTCAAATCAACAAACACTGAATATTATTTGTGCAGTTGGGTGATGTGTAAAATTTATCATCCCAATCAATATCCTTCAAATAGGTGTACATAAACAAACCGTCCGTTTTGTAAATGAATATTTATTTATTCCCATTCACTATATTCATATTCACGTTAAAAATTATATTTTTAACGATAATTAGTTTACTTCAACACATGAATATTTTCATTATCTATTTCTCATCAACATCACAAACAAATTCACAACACAACAAACAAACATACAAGTCGTCCATGGTCTGTGGACGACGGGTTTCTGGTGCTGCTAAGCACCGTCTGCATACTAGTATATATATATATATAACTAGAATAAAAAAAGAAATTCTAAGTGATAAGCTCTCACCCAAGCTAAACCAAACGGCACGACTCTTCATTTATAGAAAATCTTCGTCGTTCTCGCCTTTTGTCACTTTCGTTGCCCTTGGCCACTACATATATATAAATCACATTTTTATATTGTTGCTATGTATATAAAAATCTCATTTTTATAAGCACTCCATATGGATAAAAATTCTATTTTTACACCGCTACTATATAGATAAAAATTCTATTTTTACACCGCTACTATATAGATAAAAAATTCTATTTTTACAACGCTACTATATAGATAAAAATTCTATTTTTACAACGCTTCCTTTTATATAAAAATTATATTTTTATATTTCTACTTCTTATATAAAGATTATATTTTTATTCTTCACATCATATAAAAATTATATCTTTATTTCGCTACTTCATATCTGTAAAAATAGAATATTTATATTTCTATAAATATAATCTTTTCTTCGTTTTAAAAATAAAGTCTTTTCGATTTTAAAATATAATCATTTTATATTTCTAAAATAAACTCTTTTCCTTCATGAACACATTATAAAAATCGACTCTTTATCTCGCTACACCCATAATAAAAATCTCAACTTTTACATAAATAAAAATCTCACCTTTGATATAGATTAAAAATCTAAACTTTTTATATGATAAAAATCCAACTTAAAAAATCGTATTTTTATTACAAAACCATATATTTTACTTTACCGTTTAAATAATAAAAATCCTATCTTTCTATTTGTAAAAATCATACTTTTCCTATATAAAGATTCGACCTTTTCTAAAATAAAGATCCGACCTTTTCTAATATGAAAATCTAATTTTTTTTCTCTAATATGAATACCCTATTTTACATTGAAGAAAATAAGTATATCATAAAAATAAAACCCATCCTTTTTATAACATACATAAATAAAAACAAATAAACAAAAATAAATATAAATTAAAACTTACAGTTGAAGGTTGGAAGAGGGGAGGGGCTGCTGGGGATGCGTCGGAGGTGGCGCACGGCCTAAAGGAGTCACGGTTGGCTATTTCAATTAGGGAAGGAGCGGAGGATGAAGAGAAAGGGGGAGAGGGGTAACGGGTCTCGGATCTGCGGAGGGAGGAGAAGAGGTGAGCTAGAGGCGTAGGGGGAGCCGACGCGGTGGAGGGGGCGGCGACATGGGCGGCCTGGCGGAGGCGGCTGCGATGGGAACAACGATCGTTTTTTTTTTTTCTTTTATTCTTTAGTCGATTTGTAAAAGGAGAGGAGAGGGAGAGAGTTTTTTTATATATATAATATTAATATATTATTATTATTTACAATTTAAGTTGACTTTTCATACGATCTCCACACAACACCCAACGACTATCGTCCCTAGCTAATTATCCCCATTCCGAACGCAATTGGATATGTATCGCTGGCTGATTCGATCGTTTCACTTAGTTTTCGTCAAAATCAACATATAACTCTATATATTGAATTTGAATGCACATTTCAATTTATCGGGGTCACAAACTAACTAGAAAAATTCTTGAAATATATTTTCTAGCTTCGTATTGACGATACGGTCCTAACAAAACTAATTTCATTGAATTCTGAGACCGTTGGAAAAATGGTCATTTTCCAGTCGATTAAAATCAACTAAAACTGGTCAAACGCGTTTTCCTTTCCCACGCTCACATAACAATTCGAAAAATTATGAAATTTGAAATCTAGCAATCACTTGACATCGCAGATCCAACAAAAGTGGTTTCGTCGAAATCCGAGGTCATTTGCAAAATTTCCATTTTTCAGGGCCTGAATTCCATAGCGACTATTCAGAATTTTCAACTGGACATATCTTTTGATTCCCCCTATGAAATTTCGATTTTTCGGATTCGTTGGAAAGATATTCTCAATTAGATCCTAATATTTTTGGTTTCCCTAAAATCCGGTTTATTTTGCACCCAGAACATTCAATTGAAATTTGGAATCGAATTATCGAACTACCGCACCATTTTCAATTCTATTATAATTATAAATAATTAATTATATTCTATCGACGATCTATATAACTATATACGTTCTAATCTGTCCAAAATAAATTGTTCGTCGTTATTATTTAAAATAAATCATTTTATATAATCAAAATTCGTCAAAATCGCAAAAAAAAAATTAAACTAGCTAGCATTTCTGGGTTATTACATCGGTTGTCGGAGGCGTCAGTGGCGGCGGCTCGAAGTCGTTGACTTCTCGGAGGCGATTCTCAGCGATGGAGCAACGATACGAGGTGCACCTTATATGGATTTGAAGAGCTCGAGATGATCTTCAAAAAGTTCAACTGGGCCAGGGCGTTTTGGTGCGTGTAGGAGGAGGAATCGAGGGAGGAAGGATCGAACCACTTCCGCCGTGCGTCGAGATGGTTTTTCGGGTTTGGGAAAGTTGACCGACCAATGAGATATTTTTATTTATTTATATATTTTTAAATTTCCAAAATACCCCTTGTCACATACGATCTCCAATCCAAACCCAACGACTATCGTTCCTAGTTAAATACCCCATTCCAAACACAATGGGATATGTTTCGTAGGCTTATTCGACTGTTTTAGTCAGTATCCCTTCAAATTAAAATATAAAACATTTAATATTCGATTTGAACGTACATTTCAATTTGTTAGGGCCACAAACTGATTTGAAAAATTCTAGAAAAATAAATCTAGCTATGTTTTGATGATACTGTCCCAACAAAACTAGTTTCGTCGAATTCTGAGATAGTTCGAAAATTGCCCATTTCTGGTCGTTCCAATCTAACTGTAATTGACCAAAACACGTTTTCCTTTGCCACGCTCACATATTAACTTCAAAAATTATGAAATTTGAAATCTAGCAATAATTTGACATCCTGGATTGAACAAAAGTTGTTTTGTCGAATTCTGAGGTCGTTTGCAAAATGGCCGTTTTCACGGGCTATATAAACTCTATAGCGACCTTTCTGAAAATTCATTTGGCCATAACTTTTGCTTTCCGCTATGAAACTTCGATTTTTCAGATTCATTAGAAATATATTCACTAACAGATTTAAATATTTTTGGTTTCACTCAAATCCGTTTTGTTTTGCACCTGGTATAGTCAGTCAAAGTTTGAAATGAAAATTTAAAACTGCCGCGCCATTTCAGGCCTTGTTTATAATTAGAAATAATTATATTCATTTTCAATGTCGATTCAAACTTAATTTTCATCGTTATTATTTAAAGTATTTATTTTAAATATTTAAAATCCACTAAAATAGCGAATTTAAAAAATTTAAATTGGTTCAGATTTTCTGGGTCGTTACAATCTCCCCCACTTTTGGCTTCCATTCTCCAACTTTTTAGTTTCTGAGAATTTTAAAATTCTTCAAAAATTTGGCTAACACCTGGAATTTTTGAAAAATTTCGCCATAACCTCCGTTGTACGGGGAGGGGTTTGGAAATTTATTGGGCCGTATTAGGTACCCAATAAATCCTATAAAGCATATACATATTTATAGTAATATATTCTGGCGTTTACAGGGGAGCGTGTATAGATAATAACTCTGGAGAATAAATTCTCGTCACCTTGTCAAAGCCTGAGGGAGTGTGTATTTTTAATTGCTCCAGGGAATAAATTCTCGTCACCTCGTCCCGTGTGGGAAATAAATAATCCATGTGCCGTATCTAATAACTAGAGAGACGTGATTATTGTCAACTCCAGACCCGTGTGGTTTTTTTTTATTAAACTGGCATCTTATCGTTACAATTTTATATGGTCCATATCAGTCATCAATTCAACCTGTAAAATATAGTCATCGCCATACAAGCGTCTCGCTCGTATGGTAAATCTTCAACCTCATCACACAAGCTCCAAATGCTTATGTGGTATATGATGAAGTATGCCTATCTTCAAGAAGTATGAAGTTCAAAATTAATTGTTACTACCCTATGGCGATATTTATTATTACACACAGAACAACCAGCACTCCGCATCCAATGGCATTCACAGGAGTTGATATAATAATATTTCGCATACAACTCATTAAGGTTTACCTATTTGTCGGGCACACAAATAAATTCTTTACTCAATAGATAATTCATTTACCTGTTGAAACATATATAATGCACACGTATATATTTCTATCTATTTTATATCAGTTCAATGTGTGATTTAATAAAATAAATTCTACCATTCATTCTCTTATTAATTAAATTAACTATCGTTCTAATCATTTAATTAATCCAACCCACTATCACACAAACCAAACAACAAGCAATTTGTTTTTAACTTTTCGAAATCATACAAATTAACACATACACTCTTTTTAAATAAATCAGACTATAGAATTAAAAGTGCACATCCATGGAAAGAAAATAACAACAAAGTAGAGAACTAAACGGTAATGAAAAGTATGGTAAATGTACCTTGCACTGGAGTCAATAAGAGATATCTACTCGACACTTAGGATAGGCTTTCTGAATGCTCTCCTCAGTTTCCCAAGTACAATCTCGCAGATCTCCACTCCATTGCACTTTGACTAAATGAACCTTCTTGTTCCTCAGTTCTTTGGTTTCTTTGCCAATGATCTTTAGCAGCTCTCAATTCACATCTAATTCTGGAGTAATTTCAATATCCTGTTGTGCGGCTTCTTCCACAATCAAGTCTAGATCATGAACGTGCTTTCGAAGTTAAGATATGTGAAATACATCATGTACTCCAGGCAACCAATCAGGAAATTGAATTCTATAAGCGAAGGTCCCAATCCATTCGAGAATAGGAATGGACCAATAAATCTGGGCGCCAACTGTCCAGTTTTTCCAAATCTAATCACTCCTCTCATCGGAGAAACCCTTAGATACACATAATCACCAACAGAGAAAGCCAAATCCCTTCTTCTCGAATCAGCATTGCTCTTCTGTCGACTTTGAGCGGCGAGTAATCGTTTCTTAATGAAATCGACTTTGTCGGCAACTTCGCAGATCGTATCAGGTCCCAATACAAGCCTACTACCAGGTTCGACCCAACAAGCAGGAGATCGGCACAGCCTACCATACAATGCTTCAAATGGTGACATTGTTAGGCTCGCTTGGTAGCTGTTGTTATATGATAACTCGGCCAAATGTAAATGGTCTTCCCATGATCCACCGAAATCAAGTACACAAGCCCGCAATAGATCTTCTAGTATAATCCTCTCAGTCTGACCATCTGTATGAGGATGATAAGCGGTGCTCAAGTTCAGCTTCGTTCCCAGTTCTACTTGAAATGCCCCCTAGAATTTGCTAGTAAATATTGGATCTCTATCACTAACTATACTAAGCGGTACTCCATGTAGCCTAACAATTTCCTTGAAATATATCTACGCCAGACTCTGAGCAGTTCTGTTTAATCTGACGGGTATGAAATGAGCGGTCTTCGTGAAGCGATCCACGATCACCCAAATACTGTCATTTCCTTTCCTGGTTCTGGGAAAACCATCTATGAAGTCCATGGAAATATGTTCCCACTTCTAACCTGGAACATCCAGCGGTTGCAACAATCCAGCCAGTTTCTGTTGGTCGCTTTTGAATAGCTGGCAAGTAGGGCATCAGCTAACATATAAAGAAATGTCTCTCTTCATCGATCTCCACCAGAAAGTGGGTTTGATGTCATTATACATTTTGCTTACACCTGGGTGGATACTAAGTTTTGACTTGTGGCATTCATCCAGTACTTCCTTTCGGAGCTCAGAAATGTTAGGAACACAAATTCGACCCTTTAGCCTTAGAATCCCATCATTATCAACTTGAAAACTCGAGGGCTCGCCTTTCTGAATTATCTCTCTGATCTTCTGAATGAAGTGATCATCCTTCTGAAGAGCAGATATTTTATCAATCAATGAAGTTGTAATGATAAAACTGGCGATCATTACATTCTTTCTACTTAACGCATCGGCCATGACATTGGCTTTCCCTGGAGTGTATAGAATCTCAAAATGTATGCTGCAAGGAACTTGAGCCAACATTGCTACCTCAGATTCAAGTTTTTTTGGGTGAACAGATACTTTAACGACTGGTGATCTGTAAACAGTTCGAATTTCTCACCCAGAAGATAGTGTCTCCAGATTTTCAAAGAAAATACGATAGCCAATAACTCAAGATCCTGAGTGACATAGTTTTTTTCATGGGGCTTCAGCTGACGGCTAGCATAAGTAACAACTTGACCTCTTTGCATTAATACTGCACCAAGGCCTTCTCTAGGGGCATCTGTCCAGACTTTCCGGTCCTGATTGCCATCGATTATCGTTAACACTGGAGCCATTGTTAATCTTAACTTTAGCTCCTCAAAAGCCTCCTCACATTCTGGAGTCCACCTGAATTTTGAGTGCTTCTTTGTAAGCTTCGTTAAGTGACTAGATATCTTCGAAAAATCTTTAACGAAATCCCGGTAATAACTAGCCAAATCGAGAAAACTTCGGACTTCTATGGGAGTACTAGGCTGTTTCCAGTTTTGAATAGCTGTGATTTTACTTGGATCCACATCAATTCCTTCTTTTGATACGACGTGGCCCAGAAACTTCACTACATTTTGCCAAAATATACATTTGGGCAACTTAGCTTTCAATACATTCCTTCTCAAAATTTCTAGAACTTGCTCCAAATGTTTTTCATGTTCGGCCTTTGACTTAGAGAAGATTGGAATATCGTCAATAAAAACCAGAACAAACTTATTCAGGACTCCTCTGAACACTCTATTCATCAAATCGACAAAATAAGCTGGAGCGTTACATAAGCCGAACGACATTACTAACCACTCATAGTATAAGTCTTGACCTCTGAATGCTATCATAGGAACACACTCTTCGGCAATACGAAGCTGATGGAAGCCTGTAGCTAGTTCCATCCTTGAAAATACTTGTGCTCCATTCAGACGATCCAATAAATCATCAATTCGCGGCAATGGATATTTATTCTTTATTGTCTGCTTATTCAAGTCACGATAATCTACACATAGTCGCAGAGTACCGTCAGACTTTGGGACAAACATCACTGCTGCTCCCCAATCAGAGAAACTAGGCCTGATCAGACCCTTCCATACAAGCTGTCGAGTTTGATTGTCTAGTTCTTCTTTCTCCTTCAGAGTCATTCTCTGAATAGCGTGCACTACCGGCCTTGCGTTCGGAATTATAGCGATCTTGAAATCAATTTCTCTCTGCAGAGGTAAGCTGACAACTTCTTCGAACACATCTGCATAATTCTTTACGACGGGAATATCTTTGATGAGGTTGGGAATATTCTCTGTGACTACAGGGATATTTTCTATTTGAGCAGGAGAAACATCCAAAGCTGCCCAGAAGTCTTTTCTATTAGAATTCTGACCTTCACAGGGAATGGTTATATAGTCACCTGTTTTAATCTTCGCCCTAACGACTCTGTCTGCGCATTTAACCCCAATTTCATATTTGGTCAACCATTCTAACCCCAAGATAAAATCAAACTCCGTAAAATTCATGACGACCGCAATGGCAGGGAACCGATAACAAGAAAAAGAAACCTGCACCCCATTAATCCAACCGAGATCGAGGGAACCCCAACCGGATTATGGACAGTCATTGGTTCTTTGAGCTTCTTCAAATTCAAATCCAGTTTCTTAACCGCATTCTTTGCAACAAAGCTTCGCGACACGCCGGTGTCAAATAGTACTTTAACTGGGATATCTTTGATTGCTACTGTGCCTTCTAAAACATCTGGCCTTTCCTGAACAAACAAGGATGCAGGCACTTCTGCCACTTCATTTACATGTGCGGCTTTAGACTTTTTCTTTAATGGTTGGCAATTCTTCTCAATATGACCAACCTGATGGCACTTCCGGCATTTCCTAATCTATCGAGACTTCCTACCGGGTCTAAATACATTTTTCTTCAAGGATTTACAATTTACCGAGAAATGTCTCTACTTATTGCAGTTTGAGCAGGCAGTGGTCATTATTGGTTCTTTCTCAGATCTGGCACTTTTTCGATTTACTTTAGGCTTCTTACTGACCTCAGGACGATTAGTTTCAGACTCACCTTTATTACTAGAACTGACTTCCTCTTCTTAGCATAACATACCTTTCTTGTCGAGATCCTCATACTGGTAAGCCATGTATATCATTTCAGAAAAAGGAAGCTTCACATTCCTCATCACACTATTCTGATATTTTCTTTGCAGGCCATGAATAAACCTCAGATTCTTCCTCTTCAGGTCTTGAATCAGACGAGGGGCAAAATGAGAGAGTTCATTGAATTTCTTATGATATTCTGGAATGGTCATATCTCCTTGTATCAGATAAGAAAATTCATCACATAGCCGCTCAGTTGCTTCAGAAGGAGTAAATCTTTCTAGGAAAATCACTTTGAATCTACCCCAGGTGATATCACCTTCTGGATTATCCTCAATAATAGAATCCCACCAGAACAAAGCTTCGTCTTTGAGTGCCCAAGATTCCAGTAATCTTTTCTGGTCATCCCTTAGCTTTAAACCGTCAAAGATCTTCTCAGCAGAACGAACCCAAGCTTTTGTTTTCATAAGAGATTCTTCGCCCGAGAACGGTATTCCACCCATATTTCGATACTTAATTAATAGGGCCTCAATATCTGGTTCTGCATTTCTTCTATTTCTGACACTCATTTTCTAGTACTTCTGCAAATAGCAGATCAAGTGTCAGGTCACAGAAAAGATATTTTAAAGCATAGAGACAAATACTTGAATATAAATGTGCCTATCGGGATGTATTCCATTCTGTTTTGCTCATACTAGGATATAACTGATCCTATCTGTATTGAGTTACCCGTCCTAGAACACTACTGGTTCTATTTCTGACGAGTTCGTTAATATGCTATATTCCAGCACTAAGCTTAACAAAGGCTCTGATACCACGCTGTGACGACCCCACACCCCGTACTGACGACAGCAAGGATAATCTTTGGAATATAACACATAAACGGATAATAGCAGAGCAGAATTAAATAAATACACCAGATAATGTACAAATAATACACTGGATAAATTTAATCATCAGAGTTACACAGTATACAGGATCATACTTAGTACAAATACAGTTCAGCTATACATAAATGTCTACAGCAGAAAACAAACATAATATGTACAATAGGAGCTGAACAACATAAAATAGATAAACGATAGAATCCATCTTCAGCTCCAGCTATCTAGAAAGAGCCTGCTAAAACCTAAATACAAGGCTGCCCATGTAGAAAGAGGGTCACCCGAGTTTGCAAGTGAAACAAACTACGAGTCAGTCAAAGGACTGGTATGAGAAATATACTTAACACATTTTATAATATGGCTAATCACAGAACAATGCCACTTTCGCGGAATGGGTTTGCTCCATTGGATTCCCAGTGCTTTACAACAAGTAAATCTTTTAAACATCGCAATGCTTTTTATAAAAATGAAGCCATTATAAGACTCAGTTCCCATCACAAGATGCAATGCAAACCGGAGGATAGAGTTTTTACATTATAATGGCCAAAAAATGCTTGATACGAATAAAACAAAAGCAATTGATATTACTAGTTTTTATATGTTTCAAAAACAATTTCAAATCATAAGTATCAATCATAGACGACATGAGCGTCCCATGCCACTATGTCGCCAAAAATAGGTTTACAATCAAAACCGCACAATCACGTATTTGGAAATTGGATTTCCGTCATTAACCAAGTTAAAAGATAGTCCTTACTGACTTCGAGACTCTCTAGCCCGAGTCTCAAGACCCAGACACAGATGAGCCCTTGGATCGTCAGGGCCGGTCCACCGATGTGGATTAAAATGCCTGAACACTGCGTTTCCCCACCCTTTGGGGTGTAAATGAGCCAACAAATGACTTCATCGGTCCCGGATCGACCGATATATCTGAGGTGTCTTGCAACAGCAACAACCACATAGGTGAAAATGATATAAATGTCGTCCAGTTCAAGAACCGACACCACCTCTAACTAGAAGGAAACGCATGCCCTCCCTGAGGTCCTCTCCCATTTCTGGTTTATACCGGGGTGTGAGGCTCGCGAATTCACATTAAACACAAAGCTATGCCACATAGGCGGTGCTTTGATCATCACCACAAGACTTTGCTTTTCAACAAAAGCCCTGATCACTGCATCTTAGCATGCCACACAGGCAATTCACACCATGCAACTGATGGCTATCAATCACACAGAATAAATTCCAATGTCAAACACACAGTCCATTTACATGTCCATCCTGGGTCTAAACGAAACCAGAGGCACTATATACCTCGCATACCCATCGATCTCCACGTACGTCTGGATGACCACCACTCATTATCCATATTTCGGGATGGCTCCCAATCAGGACATCAGTTATCATCCAACCGATGTGAAGATCTCTGGTCTTCAACCACCGTCTTCATCTTCGATTTCTTATTGTCGATTCAGTTTTTCAGAATGGGATAAACCCGGTCTCTCTGAGCAACTCACGTATATAAATGACAAGTGCTACACAAACACAACATACGCCTCATTCCAATTCATTAGTCACTAACCGTCAATCAGTAAGAGAACGATTTCCCAAATATTAACCCCGAAGGTCGAAACCAACATCAGATCAAAACCCAGGAAACCATTCGACTTAGCTAACCTTCAGTTAGTTCCTAAATTTCAAATTCCATATCGTTTATAATATTTTATAACGATTTATCGCTATATTTATTTATTTATTTATTTATTTATAGCCAATTTATTCAAACGACGCTTCGGGCCATAACATGGCCGTTGCGCTGTTTTTCTTCAGATTTGATTTACACATATCTGAAAATATAACTGTTGGATCTTCAAAAAATTTATATCATTAGAAAGATCTTTTCAAAACGAATCCAATGGTTCCAGTTTTAGGAAAATCCAACGGTCGGATCTCCCGGTACACTCGTTTGAAGTTTTGATTTCAAAATACGAACTACAGCGTCATTATTCGATTTAATTTAATTATATTTATATATATAAATATAATCGATTCTGGCGCTGTTTTTCTTCAGATTTGAATTAAACATTCCGAACAATCCAACCGTTGGATCTTCACAAAGTTGGTGCCGTTGGAAAGATATTTCCAAAGCGAACACAACGGTTTCGGTTTCAGGAAAATCCGACGGTCGGATCTCCCGCACTAATCGTTTGAAATCACGGTTTCAAAACACGAACTGCAGCTTCGTTATTCGATATATTTCAATTATATTTATATATATAAAAATATAATCGATTCTTCGATTTCCAAACTATATTCTTTTCATACATTTGATAAAAATGATATTTTTATCCACTCGACATTTATTTCAACACTTCACTATTTTTAACAATTCATGTATATAACAAAAATGTGATTTTTATTGCAATACCATTTATTTCAAAACACGACTATTTTATACAGTTCATATAGGTGATAAAAATATGATTTTTATTATAAAACAATTTATTACAAACACGAATACCATTCAACACATGAATTTCTATTCAACGAACGAATTTATATTCAACACACGAATATAGTTTCAACACATAAAAATAATTCTAACACATGAATATTATTCAAAATTTCGGCAGCATAACGGCAGGGTAGTTAAAACCGGGGCCGTCCCTAGTACGACTCCTTACTCTACCTTAAAGCCTCGCAGGTTTTGACAATGGGGATTTCATGCATCCAGTTTGCACGCAGGCGGCACGTATATTTTTTTCATTTCCACAAACTAATCCTATGTGGTTTCAACCAAATAATTATCAACCACAAACGGGTATTTTTCAACCACAATCAATCAATTTCAACCACAAACAATTCTAATCAAACATTCGCTATCAATCAATTTTCACACAAATCACAACCAATAAATATCGTCCATGGTTTTGTGGACGAGGGGCATATATATATATATATATATATATATATATATATATATATAAGTATACTTCACTTCCATTCAACACATATATAATTTTTTACAATGCATGTATAACTTATGCATCGACCGTACAACTTATACAACGCTTATACATGAGGTGTACAACGCTTATATAACCCATACATCGACTATATAAATTATACATCGTCATTTTCCATATCGTTTATAGTTTAGAAACCTAACATTGGGTTCCACTCCACCAAAAATAGCAGATGGCTCAGAAAAATATGCGGTCTCTTCTAGAATGTAGAAGACGTCCACACGAGTCAACTGTCTCTTGTTTCACCGAATTTCATTGAGAAATGAAAAAGATATGATTTTTACAGTGAAATCAAAAACCGTAGCGCTTTAAACTGCTATAATATAGTTTATATAATTTTCAGCCGTACCTTTCTATTTCTGTTCAAAAGTAGGTTTCGCTGCAACTTCCAATCCGTGGCTCGAGGTGTCGATCAGCAGGCGCGACATCAAAGAGCTTCAAATGGCGCATAGATTGGTAGTAGGCACGACCAGTTCGGTGGTCGGAGGCGTCAGTGGTGGTGGCTCGAAGTCGTTGACTTCTCGGTGGCGATTCTCAGCGATGGAGCAACGATACGAGGTGCTCCTTATATTGGTTTAAAGAGCACGAGATGATCTTCAAAAATTTGAACTGGGCCAGGGCGTTTTGGTGCGTGTAGGAGGAGGAATCGAGGGAGGAAGGATCGAACCACTTCCATCATGTGTCGAGAGGGTTTGTCCGGTTTGGGAAAGTTGACCGACCAATGAGATATTTTTATTTATATATATATTTTTAAATTTCCAAAATACCCCTTGTCGCATACGAACTCCAATCCAAACCCAACGACTGTGGTTCCTAGCTAAATACCCCCATTTCGAACATAATGGATATGTTTCATAGGCCCGTTTGACTGTTTCAGTCAGTTTCCCTTCAAATTAAAATATAAAACATTCAATATTCGATTTGAACGTACATTTCAATTTGCCAGGGCCACAAACTGATTCGAAAAATTACAGAAAAATAAATCTAGCTATGTTTTGATGATACTGTCCCAACAAAACTAGTTTCGTCGAATTCTGAGACCATTTGAAAAATGGCTCATTTCTGGTCGATCCAATCTAACTATAATTGACCAAAACACATTTTCCTTTGTCACGCTCACATATTAACTTCAAAAATTATGAAATTTGAAACCTAGCAATAATTTTACATCCTAGATCCAACAAAACTAGTTTCGTCAAATTCTGAGGTCGTTTGTAAAATGGTTATTTTCACGGGCTATATAAACTCTATAGCGACCTTTCCGAAATTTCATTTGGCCATAAATTTTGCTTCTCGCTATGAAACTTCGATTTTTCTGATTAGTTAGAAAGATATTCACAAACAGATTTAAATATTTTTGGTTTCACTCAAATCCGTTTTATTTTGCACCCGGTACAGTCAGACAAAGTTTAAAATCAAAATTTGAAACTGCCGCGCCATTTCAGGCCTTGTTTATAATTAGAAATAATTATATTCATTTTCAATGTCGATTCAAACTTACTTTTCATCATTATTATTTAAAATATTTATTTTAAATATTTAAAATCCACTAAAATAGCCAATTTAAAAAATTAAATTGGTTCAGATTTTCCGGGTCGTTACATATACTCTATTAGACATTCTTCCATACATGTTATCTTGGAACCGGACAAACCGAAGGCACTATTCTATAAATCCATCTTAGGCAATTTCTACCTTGGATTTGACAGAACTTCCCTTGCATAAACTCTGTCTTCAATTATCTTCATTATATTTGATTCGCAATGCTAATGCCCATACGTAGTGGTTTTCATATAATAAATCTGATTCCGGTCTCTCCGTATTGACAACGGAAAAATGTACAAAATTTTGATAATCGGCTATTTAACTATCAAATGAAAACATCCATACACACAATGATCTTACTTCCAAATGGGAATTTTATCGGTCAATCATCAATCAACGTTTTTCCTTTAAATTAATTTATCATTAATTTATTCATTTTCCATTCCCATATATTCGTGAATTCTTATTTTCTAAATTTAAAAAAAAATGTTATTAATATTGGAAAACATTTCCATTTCTGATTCACGCATCACTATCTTCCGACATCTATCAGTTTCTAACTGTAAACTAGTATGAGAACAATTCCCTGATTATCAGCCCCGAAGGCCAAAACCAACATCAGATCGATACCCAGAAAGATGTTCAACATAACTAATCTCCATTCAGATTCTAATTTCCTTAGCTCTGTTTCTTATCTTCTTAACAAATCATTGCTTATGCAACTCTTGAATTCAGCTTACGAATCCAATTCTTTTATGAAAAACATTTATTATAACGATAGCGTTATAATCCGTACTTCCAAAATATCTGACTTAAAAATATAACTTTTATTCCTTAATTTAAATAAATAACTTAATAAACAATTTATTTATAAATAAATAAATAAATCTTGATTAAAAATCGTAAAGTAAATAATACTTTCCCGAATTCGATATAATCAAATTTCAATGCATAACTCTCTTTTGAATAATTCCTATTCGATAACTCTCTTCTGGATAAACTAATATTCGATTAACTCTCTTTGAATAACTTATATTCGATTAACACTATTCGAATAACTAATATATGATTAATTCTATTCGAATAACTAATATTCGATTTAACTCTATTCGAATAACTAATATTCGATTTAACTCTATTCGAATAACTAATATTCGATTTAACTCTATCTGAATAACTAATATTCGATTTAACTTTATTCGAAAAACTTATATTCGCTTAACTCTATTCGAATAACTAATATTCAATTAACTCTGTTCGAATAACTAATATTCAATTAGCTCTATTCGAATAACTAATATTCGATTAACTCTCTTTGAGTAACTAGTATTCCATTAACTCTCTTCGAATAACCAATATTCGATTAACTCTAATTTAAATTCCTATTTCAGAACCCAGTTTCCTTTATAATATTTTCATTTTGGAAAATATTTACCTGAATCACTTATTCACATCTAATGTGAAAAATATTTCTTTTATCAAATCATACAGTTTGATTTCGTATTAAAAAAACCATATCTAAATTCCAAATTCTGTTTATTCTTCTATTTATAGACTATTCGTAAAAATCTTATTTATAACTCCCTTTACAATTGCTACGTTCACATTCGATTTCAAATGTCGGTGTTGGAACCGATTTTACTTCTCTATATAAATCTTAGACTTATATATTCCATTTATCAAATGATAAATATTTTATTTAATTTATAAAAAATATTTATAAATTAATCTTCTCACTTTATCTATTAAAACAGATTCTATTTAAATTCTACTTTAAATAAATCTTCCCGTAATTCTTTTATATCTCGCCAATTTCCTTTTATAATCCTATTTATTTTCCAAATATTTCCCTTTATAATTCTATTTATTTTCCAAATATTTCCTTTTATAATTCTATTTATTTTCTAAGTAAATATTCCTTTTATATAATCCTTTGATTTTATATAAATATTTTATCTCAATATATACTTTGAAAATTCCCTTTTTCATTCCAGTATTATTTATGGTATTTAAAATACCAAATACAAAGGCCAGTGTCATCCAAATACATCAAAATCAATCATGGATTTTATATCACATCATATATCACAATATATGAAAAATAGTATTATAAATATTGAGGAATCCAATTGGATCCCTCCAACCTGTTTCCCTGCATCCACAGATGTTAAACAATATAATTAACATCAACTTCATTTCAGTATGAAATCTTATGATAAACAGAATCAATATTTGATTAACGATATATGTATATATATATCATTGTCTATAATTTTAACCAATTAATTAGCAGTTCATCCAAAGAGTTAACACACAGCAATCAACTAACATTTATCAGTTCTAAAAATATGTTATAAAAATATAAACTGAGCAGAGTTAGTGAGATTTACTCATATTGGTCGGTTATCGTTATATAACGATAAGCGATCGTCGATTTGATTCAGATCAGGTAATTTATTCTCTATTAATTGTAACGAGCTCCAATTCACTCCACTTCGGTTCCATTGTGTAGCTGTCATCCATACGATCCCAATGGATCTAACCGTTCAAAATTCTGAAATAGTATGACGAAGTAATACACCTTTAGATGTACATATATGGTTTGAAATAAATTAATTGTCATTATTAAATTAATAAATCATTAAACCTTAATGGATTCCTAAATCCAGGTCATCACTGCTTAATTCCAATGCTCATCCTCTTCTTCCTCACAAAGTTCAAACCCGACTCCAGCTTTTCAAATGGCCAACTCGTGACTTTGCGATCTCTTTACACTCTCCTTTTTCCATGAATCTTAAATCCGATTCCACCACCCTTTCCCACTTCGGAACCTTTTCTACCTTAGTACCACCACTACTCCCTCGCAAGCCCAGCTGAAATCCAACATTAAACCAAATTCCAATAAAAAAAACTCCTAGGCTGATGCAAACTTGCTCAAATCCCCTCCTTCAATTCATATAAAACCAAACTGGAATCACCATTTCAATCTCCATCACACACTCTATCCAGCCATACTAAAAACAACACTCTCAATCACCGTTTGTAAATCGTGACAGTCAGCACTGGAGCTCGCTACAGTGAAGCCTTCGACGTACATTTGTGCGGAATTCTCCCAAGATTGGCACGCTGATGCTAAAAGATGCTGCGATTTCAAATATACCAACGGAATCTGGAATTAATGCTTCATTTCCAGGAACAACTTAGCCCTAGGATTCGATATGAAATTTGCAGTGATGGAAAGTTGGTTTGAACAATAAAAAATGGGTATCATTTGGAAGAGCAAGCTTTATGGATCCACACATATATTTCTTTTGATTTTAGGAATTTTATCCAGATTGATTTTGATTTCAGAATTCTCGAACTTTTTACTATGAGATAAAGATTGGTGGCGGCAAGTTTGTGTGCATTAACTAGAGAAGTGAATTGTTAGAATTTAGTATAAGGTGTGGGTATATTTATAGGATAAATTTTGGCTTCCATTAGAAGCTTCATTCAATTTTTATATTAATACATATTCGATAATCAGCTCCATTTATCACTTTAAAATTTTCTATAATTACATACAACCTCTAAGTTTGACGAAAATGGACACACAGCTACAGTTGGATGTTACGGACCAAATAAAACTTGTTTCGTCGAAATCCGAGTCTGTTTACTCACACAGCGTATTTTTAAAGTCAAATTATTGACTGTTTTTCACATTAAAATCCCATACGACCACATACAGACTCCAAAAATCATGAAAACTGAAATCTAATAATAATTTAATATTTTGAATCCAACAAAATTAGTTTCGTCGAAAACGGAGATTGTTTGCCAAAAATGGCTATTTTTAAAGCTCTAAATAAACACACTTAAATATTAATATGTTTAAAAATAATTTAATTTAATATTAATAAATTAACATTATCGTATATATTCATAATAGAATATCATACAGCTCCAAAATATTCCTATCTGAATTTATAACTCGATATTTCAATCCAGTGTTAATCGATACCCAATTTATATTAAAAATCCTTTTATAATATAAATAAATCATTATAAATTATAAAGGAATTCCATAGCAACTTTTCAAAAATTTGATTTGGTCATAACTGACAATCTACACAACGAAATCTTGATTTTTCTCTTCCATTAGAAAAATATACTTCACCAGCTCCGAACATTTATTATTTCACAGAAATCCGACTTAAAACGGATTATGTATATTCGTTTAAAGTTCAAATCGCCAAATTACGAACTGTTGCGCCATTTAGAGCTCGATTATAATTACAATATAATTTATTCATTCAACCATCGTTTATTTAATATATTCGTTATTATAATTCAATTCTAAACTGAATTATATCTTATAAATAATCCAACTCACACAGTATTGCGAATTCCACTATTTCCAACTATTTCAGAATTAAATATATTATTCTATTATTTGTATTAATTAAATATTCTATATTATTTAATTAAACAACCATTTAAATCTCTAAATCGCTATTTAAATTAATTAATTATTGTACCTCAAAAATACGGGATATTACATAGGACATATAAAGAGATTGTGTCCATATCCAAATAAATCAACTCAACAGATGGGCAATCGCAATTCATCGAAGAAAAAAAAGAGGGCATATGTAGCATGTAACACCCCATACTTTTCTATGCCCAAATTTTGACAAAATCAGAACTTGAACACATCCATGCATAGAGCGTATATCTGGTACCTGCAATAAATGAGCATGAGCATAATCAGAGTACGGTAAAAGAAAACTCATAGTGAAAACAAAATAGGGTATACTAGTGTTAACTCAAGTAACTACTTTTTTAAAGTAAGTCACTTTGATAATACTGAGCGTGATGGAGAAGGAGAACAGAAAGACAAAATTAATCATCTGAGGGAACCCGACCTTATCTATGAAACCTGGGAGGTTGTAATAAGGGGGGAGGGTCAGAAAAACAAGTTCTAGTGACTAATAAATGTACAACACATACTGTAACATAGATATATTCCATTTGGTTCGACACAAGCTATATGCCTAACAAGGTTAGTAGTTCTAAACCAACCTTTTTAAAATTGACGCATGACTCTACTACCCTTCCCAAAGCAGTATTTCCAAATTATATTATCGAGATAGGACATTTACATACATTTTTGTGAAGCCTTTACAACAGAGCTTAACTGGTTTATTCTATCGAGAGTAGATCCTTTATTATGAGGTTTCTATCTCTATCCTTATTTATTGTTCTTTATTATTTAACACCTCCCTATCAATGATAGATAGGGTGGATTCTCGCTGATCATTTAAGAATCTAGGCGGACCTATTGGTCATTTATTATCCCTCGATAATATATTCAACGTTAACATAAACTGGAGGGCACCAGCCAGGAGCCCTAATAGTTAAGGCTTTCGTCATTCACGCATATACCTTACCCCGCATAAGGTAAGAGAAGGTATTTTATCATTCTTTATATCTTCTAGTAGACCTTATTAGATAACCTGCTTAGTTTCTTACAACTTCCCCTAGGATAGATGCCATATCTGACCCTTTTAATTTCCAGGTTTGGGTAGGCCAACACACACCTCCCATTTAAGACCCATATACCGAAAAACCTATTCCTAGGTGGACTCTTTAACCCTAATCACTTAGCCTTTTAGGACACAGGAAGAGGACTATACGCGAAGGTTACTAGTTCGTCCCCCATTTGCCTTTAACACCTTTCCCTTTTTGGGATAAAGTAGGCTATGTTATTAAGTCATTCCCGTTTAGTTCCTTTATACAGAAATACTATACATACACCATTTATTTGTGTCACTGATTTACATGGTTAATAATATCTTACTAAATCCCACTATATTTTCTATTTCCATTACTATTAATAAGGAAGGTTATATTCCTTCTTCCGTAGGATATTTATTTAATACCTTCCCTAAATTGGACTTAGTGTTTAAATGAAAATCAATATTTCCCTTACGACCCCCATTTTCTTATATTTCATATTTATTACTCTTTATGACTCTAAAGATCATATTTTCCTAAGGCAACTATTTATCAGTCCCAAGTTATCTATTTTTGTACCCCAATGGACAATTCCTATTTTTATTCTTTTATTTATCTGCTTATTTGTTTACTGGTTGTTATATATATATATATATATATATATTCACTTATGCACCAGGCCTTCTACATTAAGTTGACTACTTGTGGGTGCTGGATTTGGCGATCGGTTCCGGGCAGGCTTCTACCATTAGTGAACTTAACCTCGTGCCACAGTACATTCATATTCATGCATTGGACTCCTCACATTAAACTGACTACCTGTGGTTTATGGATTTACCGGTTGGTTTCAGGCAGGCTTAATCCACAAGTTGAGATTAACCTCGTGTCTAAATGCAATTTTATTTGTAATTTTCCTAATTGGGTCCGCAACAATTACCCTAATTGATTTTAGGAATTGTAACTATTTTTCCCATCACATTTATTTTCCCTAAATCAATATTGATTACAATGGTTATTCCCTTATTTGCGGTCTCATTTATGGCAATTAATTATATTTATTGCTACAAATGATCACCCAAAAAAATAAAAAATTTAAAAAGGATTATATTTACATATAATTCCATAATTGAACCTTATCCAACATTCAAACATTCCGTACAATTATATTTCACTCTTTTACATTGGTTTGGACAGATAATATTTATATATTCATTTTTATGTTTTCGTGCGGTCAACGTTGTTATTAATATTTATTTCTTATTTATTATTTTGCAATACTTATTTTTTAATTAATGATTTGGTTTAATCAATTAACCAACATTTCTTTTTACGTTCAACCTTACCAGAAAGGTTTCAAGTTTCACAAGAACCGTTAGACGCAATCATTGTAAATCATGCCCATTTTATGGAATTGACATATTTCCAAATCACAAGAAATATATGTAATATATTTTTATTTTGGAATAGTTGATGAAAATTCCATACAAAAACATATATTTATTTTTGTATGTACCATTGCACCAGTTTCCATTTTTAATTCATTTTGTCATACTTTTTGCGATTCTAAAATAATGGCTCTTTATTTAAAAATGAGGAAAATGACATAATTTACAATGCTTAAGCCAAAAACCCAACAATATTGAATGTAAACAAGGAATATTTCTTTTATTCTTTCAATCACATAATACACAAATTCATCTTTTTACCCAAACTTAAATATTTCATATTTTGGCACTGAACTAAAGATCTGGAACATAACCACAACACATTTATGTTTAATGGGACTGATTTCCAGATCCACAGTGTTATGTAACATGTACAACATATTTCGTGTTTCATGATATAACTGTAGGAATATGTGGGAAAAATATATAAAAATCCAACAATTCATGTTATACATAACCACAACTTGCCATTTACCAATTTTAAACATATTCATAATCAGATCTGATGGTTATCGCAATTCACATTTATTTATATAAACAGACCTGATTGGCATAAAACATAGATTGGATTCAAATGAAATAGATAAGTCATTATAATTGTATTAGTAAATTTCCCACTCACCTTACGACTTCCAATTTCTTAGTTTTGAACCTTTTTAGGCTTACAATCTACAAAATCTTAATAATCTACAGTTTATCTAGAAAGGGAAAATTCTAGATCTGTAGAAATTTAAGAAAACGGGAAGAGAGTGAAGAAATCTATCGTTGAGCATCCTCTTCCATTAAATCTATTAATCTACTCAATTCCATATGAATTTGATTTGATTTGTTATATGTATGAATATATATTATTTAGAAATTAGGTTAGATGAGGAAGAAAAATGGCAGAGTTCCGTTGCCTCTTTAGATTTGAATAGAAGAGAATGGAGCTCTACCTCTTTATTTACAGGGGTGGGAATGTTTTAAAACCCTTGGATTAGTTTTAAATTGTGATGGCCCGCCCTGCACCAGCCTGCATTTCCTCCGAAAGTGCGTTGTACACATGCCCGACTAGCACGGGACGGTCGTGAGAAGAGAGGAAAGAAGGGAATGAACTAACCAAGAACCTGTAGAATGTCTCACAGCGCATGGAGTAAAATATAATAATGATAACATACTTGACATAAAACAGGTGAGACAGTGCATAAGCTGATAACTAAAATCAACATCAACATCAGAGCAGCGGAAATCCAAATACAGCTTATTACAACTTTTCAAATTTACTGTCTCTAAACAAAAGAGAGCTAAAGTAGAAGATGCACCACCAATGCCCAAGCAGTTATCTTCAACAACCCAAGGAGAATACTATATACATGTTACGTGGAAGGCTCCTGCTCGTCTCCGGATCATCTACCCGTGCATCACCAGCTAACCTGTCTCTAGTCTGCTCGTGTGAGCACCCAGAGTAATAAAAGGAGACATAAAACTCTGGGTCAGACATAAAGCCTGGTATGAGCGATAAGCATCCAAACAGAACAATAACAGGTATACTAAACCATACCTGAACCTGCAACCAAAGAGTTAGTACCACATACCGTACAATACTCTAAGGTGCCAAAATAAATAGTGTAAGAATACGGGGGTGGGGTGTGAGTGTCATAATGATGGCAAACAATCATCCATAGCAACCATCCTCACATCTCTCACTCAGTGCGTAAAGCATATGATGTCCACCACTGTCAATCACTAGACCCATCGAAGTAGTGACGAAGTTCAACTTGTACAACTACTACTACTACCAAGCTTACCACATGGAGTCAAGACCAAATCTTTACAAATGACCCCACTTCATTGGTTTATAGCCCTTTAGTCGTACATAGGCCATTTCAGCCCTTAATCCGTTTACATACTTCCCATACATAGTGATCCAAAGTCATAAACATCGACTGCCCCTTTGCACACGTCCCGCAGCAAAGCCCAATCATGAAGTGAACTCATCGGTTCCCAACTGGATCCTGAGCTCTAACTTCCCATATTGGACTACCTTTACATCTCGGGTTTTGGTCATCATCTTCATCAGGATCGGTCTCCATCATTCGGGTCGGGTCGCGCCTCCTGCATCGGATCGGGTCGGGTGCCTCACTTCGAGTCGGGTCGGGTGTCTTCCTCCGGGTCGGGTCACGTATCTTCTCCCTTCCAGTTCGTGCTTCCGCTCCGATCCGCTTCCTCGTACTTCACGTGCTCCGATCCGATTCCTTTGCCTTAATTCAGTCCGAGCCCTTCATCCTTCAGTCGATCTGATCCGAGCCCTTCGTCCTTAAGTCGATCCGATCTCTCCTCCTTTATCCGATCCGATCCTAGTTAAATTAGCGTGGCCTTCCTTTTTGCCAGTTGTCCCAAGTGTCAAGTTCCGATCCGATCAGATCCCTTGCCCAGTTCAACTCATCCGATCCGAGTCTCCATATCCGATCCGATCCGGTCCAGAATCTGCACTTCTCTGCAACTCTTCCAGCAAGTATTTTATGCCATTCGACGGTGTTTTTGACAAATCTAACAATTCTAATCAATCATAAAACACACCATAGAGTCATAACAACATGTAATAGCAACCACAAACTGCAAAACAACAATTCAAATGAATCAAAATGGATCAAAAGTGGCTAAAACCTCATATTTTCCCATAATCCCACTTAATCATGTTAAGCGCATACTTAGTAAAACTTAACCAAATCGCCCAAATTTTCTAATAGAGGCATAAAATATTATTTAAGAATTTCTAAACATTTTTCCAGAATTTATTAGTGTATAAATTCGCTAATCTTCACTAATTATCCTTAATTACTGTAATTAGTGCAAAAACTATGCAAATCACTCACCTTTGCCACAAAATAAAACAACAAATCTGAAATACTCTCTGTTTGGGTCGAACTCCTATGTATAGCAGCAGCTCCATCCTTGCACTGTTGCTATTTGGCCTTGTTTTGATGTAGTTTAAGCTTAATCTTCACTAAAAATGTGTTTTGGAGTGGTTTTAGAGGATGGAAGCCATTACTAAGATCTCAAGAAGGTTTGTGGTGGCTCAAAACTGAAATGAAAGTGATTTCCTAACCCTAATCTGCCCTCCTATGCCTCTAAACCCGAAATTCCCCTCTGGGCTAGCTGCTAATCACCCGGTTAAGCCCAATTAAGCTGTTTTTCACCATCTGAAACTTGTTTCAGCCATATCTCCCAAATGGTGAGTCCGTTTGGCTAATGTGACCACTCTACGGAATTGTAAACCATCATCCGTAGCCAATAGAAATGGTTTTAGGTCAAAATTCCTTTTCAATCAAAAGTTATGGCCAAAACAGTACCAACTAGGGGTAAAATGGTCATTTAAAAATCGGGAAAAATCATGAACATGGGAAATGACCTCAATAGTCGTCTCCCAAAGTTACATGACCATACGACTTCGTATGTGAAAGAAATAAATATCCTACGGTCCTATGGTGCGTAGAATACGGGTCGTTACACTCTTCCCCCCTAAAGAAATTTCGTCCCCGAAATTCCTTAAACCAAAACATACAAAGGATCCTGCATGCCTAACAACCACATATAACAATCAAACATGCAAAACAAGCAAACAAGCCTATCCTAGCATGCGGAAAACTAAATCGAAGTCAAAATCTTACCAGGCAAAGAGTTCTGGGTATGTCTTCCTAATGTTCTCCTCTGTCTCTCAAGTACAATCATTCTCGTCCTCGCTCCACTGAACCTTGACTAGTTTCACCGCCTTCCTTCGAAGTTGCTTCATGTCGTGCTTGACAATACGGGCCGGCTTGCGGTTCCCAACCGCCTCGGGTTCTACTTCGAAGTCCTCTAACTTATCAGGTGAAATAGTCATATCTGAGTCATGAATGAACCTCCTTAGTTGGGAAACATGAAATACATTGTGAACTCCCGCCATCTTCTCTGGTAAGTCAATTCTGTATGCCAAATTCCCGACTAGTTCAAGAACAGGGAATGGGCCAACAAATCTTGGTGCCAACTTGCCTCTCCTGCCAAATCGTATTATGCTCTTCAATGGATAAATCTTGACAAACACCAAGTCGCCAACGGAGAATTTTAGGTCTCTTCTTCTCTTATCAGCATAACTCTTCTTCCTATCTTGGGCAGCCTTCATTCGTTGTTGAATGATCTTAATCTTATCTGAAGTTTCCCTCACCACATCTGGTCCAAGCATAAACTTCTCGCCAGTCTCTAGCCAACATGATGGTGAGTTGCACGGTCTTCCGTACAAAGCTTCAAACGGAGCCATACCGATACTGGATTGGTAGCTATTGTTATATGCAAACTCTACTAGATGCAAATGGTCATCCCATGATCCACCAAAATCCAATATACATGCTCTCAAGAGATCTTCCAAAATACGATTCACCCTCTCCGTCTGACCGTCGGTCTGTGGATGATATGCGGTACTGAGATGTAACTCTGGCCCTAGAGCCTCTTGTAAGCTCTTCCAAAACCGACTAGTGAACAACGGGTCTCGGTCACTCACAATGCTTTTAGGTACTCCATGAAATCTCACTACCCACTTCATATACAATTCTGCTAACTTGGTTGCCGTTCTAGTCGATTCGACTGGTATAAATCTTGCACTTTTAGTCAATCGGTCCACAATCACCCAAATGCTATCATGTCCCGATCTAGTCCTTGGTAAACCATCGACGAAATCCATCGAGACTCGCTCCCATTTCCATTCGGGAATTTCTAATGGCTATAACAACCCACTAGGCTTCTTTTGCTCGGCTTTAACTAGCTGGCAATTCATGCATTTGGATATAAACCTCCCAATGTCTCTTTTCATTCCTTCCCAGTAGTAGGTCTGCTTCATATCTCGATACATCTTGTTACCACCGGGGTGTATAGTCAGTTTTGAGTGATGACATTCTCTAAGCACTTCATCTCTCAATCCATTGACATTGGGTACAACAAGCTTTCCATTCTTTCTAAGCCATCCATATCGATCGAGCCCATACTTGTTCATCTCCTCATCGATACCCACCTTTAACTTGGAGATGATTTCCAATAGGTTAGGATCGTCCCTCTGACTAGAGCCGATCCGCTCAATCAAAGTTGGTCTGATCGTCAAACTTGCTAACATTTCTGGATCCAATTCGCACTTTGGTCTGAAATCATACCCAGCGATGTACTCCAGTTGTTTCCATTCTAGAAACATAGCCCCTAAACTGGAATGTCTCCTACTCAATGCATCAGCCACCGCATTGCCCTTTCCCGGTGTATATGCGATGTCAAAATCATAGGAAGCCAAGAGTTCTAACCATCTTTGTTGCCGGAGATTTAGATCTTTCTGAGAGAAAAGATACTTCAATGACTTATGATCTGTGAACAACTCAAATCTTTCTCCCAAGAGATAGTGTCTCCACATCTTCAACGCGAACACGATCGCTGCCAATTCCAAATCATGGGTAGGGTATCTTCTCTCGTGTGGTTTCAATTGCCGACTTGCATAAGCTACAACCCTACCGCCTTGCATCAATACAGCACCCAGTCCGGTACCACAGGCATCCGTGTATACCGTTATCTCTTCATTCCCCTTAGGAATGACTAACACTGGTGCGCATGTCAACTTGTCCTTTAGACTCTTGAATGCATTCTCGCACCTTTCATCCCAGACAAAAGCTTGATTCTTTTTGGTCAACTGGGTCAATGGTGCTGCTATCTTGGAGAAACCTTGGATAAACATACGATAATATCCAGCTAACCCCAAGAAACTTCTTACATCTTTTGCATTCTTGGGCATAGGCCAATCCTGTACCGTATCCACCTTCGCCGGGTCCACGGCAATACCATTCTCTGATACAACATGGCCAAAGAACCTCACTTCCTTCTTCCAGAAGTAACACTTAGAAAACTTTTCTTTCAATTGGTGTTTTTTCAACACCTCCATCACTATTCTTAAATGTTCCTTGTGTTCTTCCTCTATCCTTGAGTAGACCAAAATATTATCAACGAACACAAGGACAAACTTATTCAACTGATCTCTGAATACCCTATTCATAAGATCCACAAAATATGCTGGGGCATTGGTCAGCCCGAATGGCATGACCAACCACTCATAAAACCCAGACGGTGTTCGAAATGCCGTTTTAGCTATACTCTCAGCTTCCACTCTAAGCTGATGAAAACCTGTCGCGAGATCCAACTGAGAAAATACTCTCGCGCCACTCAACTGATCGAACAAATCATCTATCCACGGTAGAGGATACTTGTTCTTCCTCGTCACTTTATTCAACTCGCGGTAGTCTACACACAAACGAAGGGAACCATCCGCCTTGGTAGCAAACACAACTGGTGCTCCCCATTCAGAAACACTCCTTCTGATAATCCCTTCTTCAAAAGATCGCTGACTTGCACCTCGAGCTCTCGCTGCTCTCTTGGTGCCATACGACGAAGTGGCATCACTATAGGTCTGGCATATTTTACCAAATCAGTACGGAACTCAATCTCTCGGTGTGGTGGAAGTCTGGTCACTTCTTCGAAAACATCCGGATACTGGCCAACCACGGGAAAACCTGACAACTCACTATGCGGAATATCGAGGGAGTTTAGAAAACTAACTAATACCCCCTTACTTGGTAGACCACCAAGCACTATCCTCCGTCCATCATCCGCTCTAGCTGTCACCAAAAAGCCCTCACAATCTACCACCATCCCATATCTTCGGAGCCAATCTACTCCAAAAATAATGCCAAACCCAGTAAAGCCCAAAACAAAGCAACCACAAACAAACATGCATCCATGACTCGATAAGACCACATTATGACAAATCATGCTAAGGCTAGTCGAACCACCAATCGGGTTCGTCACTATTAAAGGTCTATCGACAATCTCGGGCTCCAATCCCAACCTATCTACCAGGTCACTAGATATGAAAGAATTGGAAGCTCCGGTATCAAACAAAACTCTAACAGGAACATCATAAATAGAAAGCATACCTTGAATTACGACATTCTTTCCCTTCTCCGCCGCTGTTGGGGCATTCGATGAAGAAGGAATAGAATTAAGGGCGTAGGCTTTCACCATTTTCTTTTCTTTAGGGGGTTGCGGACACTTGTCCTTGTGATGTCCCATTTGGCCACAGTTGAAGCACTTCCTATCCGCTGGCTTGGCCCGACAATTACTAGCATAATGGCCCTTCTTACCACAGCTGAAGCACTCAACATCTTGCTTATTCTTTTTCTTCTGGCCATCCTTAGTCTGATTCTGCTTTCTCTTACTCTGGGAACCACCCTTGCCTCCACCACTTACTTGTGGCTTTGGCTCATCTGCGGATGCAACCTCAGTCTTTGGCTTAGGGTAGAGACTTTCTGATCTCAATGCTTTCCCCACAATCGACTCAAACGTCTCATCGATGTGGTTACTAAGTCTTTCCCCCAAGTACTGATCCAAACCAGTTATGAATTTCTCATTCTTCTTCTCGGCAGCATCAATAAGAGATAACCCATATTTTGACAAAGTGTCGAATTCAGCAATATACTCCGAGACAACTCTGCCATTCTGCTTGAGCTCCAAGAATTTCTTAAACAACACTGACTTCTGAGCAGCTGTAATGAACTTCTTGCTAAAGCGAGCCTTAAATTGCTCCCAAGTAATTTGATATTCGGGAGTAGCTGCCTTTATAGCATTCCACCAATTCATTGCCCGCCCTTGCAGCTGATGGGACACTTGCTTTCTCTTCATCGCATCCTCGATACCCAAATCCTCGAAGATACGTTCGCAACTATCCAACCAATCCTGAACATCCGTGGCTGACTCCGATCCATGGAACGGCTTCCCACCAAGGCTAGTATAATCCTTATTTAGCATGGCGAAGTTGACTCTCGGCGCTTGCACTATTGGACCACCAACATTTCCATCATTAGGAGCTTCCCTCTGCACATCCCTAAGCAACTCTCTCATGAGGTCAGTAAACATCGTCCTCATGTCAGCAGCATTCCCATTATTAGCCCCTCTACCGGTACCTCTAACATATTGGCTCATCGTCAATCTGAAAAAGGAAACGATTAACGACCCCATAGTGGTGCTAGTGCAGCACGACTTCATTCTTATACTACTAATAGTATATATATAGCTTTGAAAACCAAAATAATCACTAATACGCTCTCTCATATACGTATATTATCTCTCCCTGATAACTTCCCTAGGTCAACTACGCAACCTGGCTCTGATACCAAGTGTGATGGCCCGCCCTGCACCAGCCTGCATTTCCTCCGAAAGTGCGCTGTACACATGCCCGACTAGCACGGGACGGTCGTCAAAAGAGAGGAAAGAAGGGAATGAACTAACCAAGAACCTGTAGAATGTCTCACAGCGCATGGAGTAAAATATAATAATGATAACATACTTGACATAAAACAGGTGAGACAGTGCATAAGCTGATAACTAAAATCAACATCAACATCAGAGCAGCGGAAATCCAAATACAGCTTATTAGAACTTTTCAAATATACTGTCTCTAAACAAAGGAGAGCTAAAGTAGAAGATGGACCACCAATGCCCAAGCAGTGATCTTCAACAACCCAGGGAGAATACTATATATATATTACGTGGAAGCCTCCTGCTCTTCTCCGGATCATCTACCCGTGCATCACCAGCTAACCTGTCTCTAGTCTGCTCGTGTGAGCACCCAGAGTATTAAGAGGAGATATAAAACTCTGGGTCAGACATAAAGCCTGGTATGAGCGATAAGCATCCAAATAGAACAATAACAGGTATACTAAACCATACCTGAACCTGGACCTGCAAACAAAGAGTTAGTACCACATACCGTACAATACTCTAAGGTGCCAAAATAAGTAGTGTAAGAATACGGGGGTGGGGTGTGAGTGTCATAATGATGGAAAACAATCATTCATAGCAACCATCCTCACATCTCTCACTCAGTGCGTAAAGCATATGATGTCCACCACTGTCAATCACTAGACCCATCGAAGTTATGACGGAGTTCAACTTGTACAACTACTGCTACTACCAAGCTTACCACATGGAGTCATGACCAAATCTTTACAAATGACCCCACTTCATTGGTTTATAGCCCTTTAGTCGTACCTAGGCCATTTCAGCCCAGAATCCGTTCACATACTTCCCATACATAGTAATCCAAAGTCATAAACATCGACTGCCCCTTTGCACACATCCCGCAGCAAAGCCCAATCATGAAGTGAACTCATCGGTTCCCAACTGGATCCTGAGCTCTAACTTCCCATATTGGACTACCTTTGCATCTCGGGTTTTGGTCATCATCTTCATCAGGATCGGTCTCCATCATTCGGGTCGGATCGCGCCTCCTGCATCGGATCGGGTCGGGTGTCTCACTTCGGGTCAGGTCGGGTGTCTTCCTCCGGGTCGGGTCGCGTGTCTTCTCCCTTCCAATTCGTGCTTCCGCTCCGATCCACTTCCTCGTCCTTCACGTGCTCCGATCCAATTCCTTCGCCTTACTTCAGTCCGAGCCCTTCATCCTTCTGTCGATCCGATCTGAGCCCTTCGTCCTTAAGTCGATCTGATCTCTCCTCCTTTATCCGATCCGATCCCAGTTAAATTAGCGTGGCCTTCCTTTTTGCCAGTTGTCCCAAGTGTCAAGTTCCGATCCGATCAGATCCCTTGCCCAGTTCAACTCATCCGATCCGAGCCTCCATATCTGATCCGATCCAGTCCAGAACCTGCACTTCTCTTCAATTCTTCCAGCAGGTATTTTACGCCATTCGACGGCGTTTTTGACAAATCTAACACTTCTAATCAATCATAAAACACACCATTAAGTCATAGCAACATGTAATAGCAACCACAAACAGCAAAACAACAATTCAAATGAATCAAAATGGATCAAAAGTGGCTAAAACCTCACATTTTCCCATAATCCCACTTAATCATGTTAAGCACATACTTAGTAAAACTTAATCAAATCGTCCAAATTTTCTAACAGAGGCATAAAATATTATTTAAGAATTTCTAAACATTTTTCTAGAATTTATTAGTGTATAAATTCGCTAATCTTCACTAATTATCCTTAATTACCGTAATTAGTGCAAAAACTATGCAAATCACTCACCTATGCCACAAAATAAAACACCAAATCGGAAATACTCTCTGTTTGGGTTGAACTCCTATGTATAGCAGTAGCTCCAACCTTGCTCTGTTGCTATTTGGCCTTGTTTTGATGTAGTTTAAGCTTAATCTTCACTAAAAATGTGTTTTGAAGTGGTTTTAGAGGATGAAAGCCATTACTGAGATCTCAAGAAGGTTTGTGGCGGCTCAAAACTGAAATGAAAGTGATTTCCTAACCCTAATATGCCCTCCTATGCCTCTAAACCCAAAATTCCCCTCTGGGCCTAGCTGCTAATCACCCGGTTAAGCCCAATTAAGCTGTTTTTCACCGTCTGAAACTTGTTTCAGCCATATCTCCCAAACGTTGAGTCCGTTTGGCTAATGTGACCACTCTACGGAATTGTAAACCATCATCCGGAGCCAATGGATATGGTTTTAGGTCAAAATTCCTTTCCAGTCAAAAGTTATGGCCAAAAACAGTACCAACTAGGGGTAAAATGGTCATTTAAAAATCGGGAAAAATCATGAACATGGGAAATGACCCCAATAGTCGTCTCCCAAAGTTACATGACCATACGACTTCGTATGTGAAAGAAACAAATATCCTACGGTCCTATGGTGCGTAGAATACGGGTTGTTACATAAATTATAGTTGTCCATCCATTATAAATAAAACAAAACAAAACCCTAGCCGTCACTAGGTAGTTTGACACCCAATAGGTCGACCTGGGCGGTCAACCGCTGATCGACCCCCAACTCAACCGTCTAGGCATCAAACTTCCCAGGTTGGCTGGGTTATATAAGGTAAATTATTAATTAATTATTTTGTTTAAATATTTTTTGTCCGTTTTCGTATTTCATTCGTAACTTTTTAATACGGACTCCGTTCACGAAACTCCAAACATGAAAGTTGACTAGAATTACAAGATGAATGCAACAGTTAATGTCTCGAGACCAAATTCCATCACTTACAGAAATTCCTATTTTTTAAAATTTAAGTAAATGATTTATATTGCCAAAATTCCGGGTTGTTACACAGCAACTTTAGACGATTTAGATTCATCATCAAGTGATGAAGAGCCAGAAACCAGGAATTCAAATATGTGCTTTATAGCAATTCAAAATTCAGAAAATATCAAAGAAATTGATCTAAAAACTGGGTACACCTTAATTAATTATTATTATTTTTGGTTGAATGGATGCTTTGATTGCCTTGATTGTTTTCTTTGAATTTGAAATTTAAACTTTAAAATTCAGAAACTTGAAATTTAAAATTCAAATTTGAATTTTGAAATTCAAAATATAAATAAAATAATAATAAATAAATATAATAATAAAATAAAATTTGGATGTGTGCTTGGATTAGTATTATTTCAGGAAATAGTCATACCGGAAATATAAGTCGATAATTTAAAACCAAAAGTCACAAAACCATATTCCTTTTGAAATTTCTACATGTATGTCGACATACATATGTCTATATGTCGACATAACAGCCTGTAAAATGAAATTCAAATTTTGAATTTCAAAGCTTTAAACTTTCGAACTTCCCTCCAACTTTTCACTAACTCCCAAAGACTGAAAAGATGTCATTAATTTTAGAAAAGTTGTGTCTATTTAATTCATATCTATTCAATCTCTATTTATATTTATTATACCTTATTCTCCTTCCCTCTCATTCAAAATTCAAACTATTCTTCATATCTGTACTCTTCAAAGCTCTCTAATGGCATCCTCTAACAATACTCAAACTGTGAGATTATCCAAAACCATCAAAGGATATCTCTACAGTGATATATCAAAACCTATGGTGACTATGTAGCAAATGCAAAAGTCAACACGGGTGCTTTCGCCATCTTTGGAGACTTTCCATCCTATGAGCTTACTTTTCTTTTCAATCATGACGAAGTGTTGAGCTTGATTGATGCTTGGGATGTCGACCAATTATGTAACTCAAAACTCATCAAAATGTTCTATGCTAATCTCAACTATGGCTTTTACGAAGGAGGTGACCAAAACCAAATTTGGAGTAGCGTAAAAGGCACAAAAATCATTTTAGATTGTGAAATTTTAGGATATACTCTAAATTGCAATAGTATGGGCTCGGATTTTTCGAAACTCAAAATCGAAGAAACATATTTATAAACCTATCACCACATTTTTTAAAGCGATGCTCACGTGGAATTCAAAAATCGCTTTTGACCGACACTTTCGAAGAACTAGAAAAACACGAATTTATTATAATAATAACTGCAAGCGCACAGATCATGTAGTATGCAGGTCGAATCACAGGGAGGTAAACTAGATTAAATTATTTATATAATTTCTTGGGCAAGTTAGACGAAATTTAGGGGTTGGGTTGAAAAACAATAAAGATTGAAACTGCAATTTGATTCAGAACAAATCTAATTGAACCGATGATCAAATCACAATTTTCAATTAAAAAGCAAATAAAACTATGAATCAGATCTGAATCTAATCAAATCTAATTTAACGTTGGAAAGAAATTAAAAAGAAGCAATTAAATAATAAACAGAAAATAAAATTAGGATTACCGCTGAATCAAATCAGACGGTCAATCACTAATGAAAATAAGTGCAAAATACAAATAGCGCTCTACCAAATCTAATTATGTAGACAACATTAATTGCTAAGAAAAATAAAAATGCAAAAATAGAGAAAAAGAAGAAAACTTTATTGATTCCAGGATGATCGTTTACAATGAGATTACATGGATATTTATAGGAGATAGATAGCCAATCTAAAGCCCTAATCATATATGGGCCAATTAATTAGCAATTATTCCTCCTATATTAATTAGCAATTATTCCTCCCATATTAATTAGCAATTATTCCTCCTATCTCTTCCTCATTTGGCATGTGACTAATTGAAGGGAGATAAGATTTCAGGAGATTTCTTCTACCAAAGATGAGCATATATTAAACACCAAAAGAAACACAATACGAAGTCTTCATCTGCAGATCTTCATATGTATACACACAACATCTTAATCTTTATTTTCTATTTTTATGGCTGCATGTGGCTTAGTTGGCATATCTGTAATAGTGACAAAATAACACCCAAGTAATATTTATTTACATACAAAAGATAAGATATTGGAGAATAAAATAAACATATTTCTATGTTAATCAAATACCGCCACACTTATTTTTACTCGTCATTAAGTAAAACAAAAATTAAAAACTAACTAGATAGGTCACACTTTCATAGGAAACACGATTGCATTGAGCATATGCAACAAGTCGTTAAACCTCTAGGTGTCCCTAGTAGGACGAGTGTTGTCTCGTGAGGGTTTTCAGCGGATATTACCCACAAAATCCGAATACGGTATGTTATGATTCTAATGCAGCTACATGGATGCACAAACAAATGCAAATGAGAACAAAAATAAATAAATGAAAACACGACTTATTCCAAAAAGTGGTACAACAAATTAAATTGACAATTTCTAATCAGTTGATTTTATTTTATATACCTCAACTTGTCACAAATTTTGAACACAATTCAAGTTTTCAAATGTTAAATTCCAGTTGGCCAGTTGGTTCCGTTAAAAACATAGTGCAACCATGAAATAAATTCTTAGTTTGCTTGTCACAGTTTGTGAAGTGGTATTCTAATTTCCTTGTGTATGGCTAGTCAAAACAATAAGGTCAAGAAATGTTTGGGCATCATCGCTTATTCTTTATCTTTGTAAAAGTTAAAGTTTATGATTAATTACATACACCTAACTTAAAAGACCAAGTTATACCACCCATACACTGCCTTGTGGACTGGCGAAGAGTTGGGATAGAGCTTGGCAGATTGTTCAGACCGATGCTGACTTTGTCAACAACATGTCGGTAATTCTTAGGTGTCCAGCTCATAAAATGAGGCTAAGATATACCAACACTTACTTTGTCAACAACATGTCGGATAGAGCTTGGCGGGTTTGCACACCAACGCTAGATATAAAGCAATGTTGGATACCCTTGGATTGTTATTATTATTATTATTGAAAATGTAAGAACAAGAGAGATTACGCGAATTCAGCTTAACACAACTTAGTTTTAAAGATTAGAAAAGCCAATATAAGTGTTTTAAGTCCTCCACTGACTAAACAAAGGTTTCAATTTAGAATAAACTTGATGGCCATTACCTAAGAATCTCCTATGTAACGATTACACCATTATCCCTCAAAATTCAACTTTTCATTATATTTCTTATTCTATATTAGTTGAGAGAGAAAAATACTATCAACTAATTAACAATCGTTAACTTATTCTGTTGTATCAACCTAAAATGAGTCATATTTTCAAAAAAAATGGTATGTTACTACAACCTAAAATGCATGATGGACCTATCTAAATGCGTGAAAATGAAAAGAAGAAAAATTAAAGGAAATAAAAAATAATGCAATGCAGACTCCCCCACACTAGAACTAAACAACGTCCACACTGTTAACGTTTCCTAAATTTGAAAGATCGTACCCAAATATGGATTAATTGCAGAATGGTTTGTAAAATAAAATGCAATCTAACTATATGTAAGAATGGATCATATGTACAATGATATATGTGTTTGCGATGCAAAGAATGCCACCAACTTTTTCCCCCACTCTTGGTTCTAGCCTGATAAAACTTATTCCCACCAGGTCTAGGCATGTTTTCTAATAAGCAAAGGTTTTTGAAAACCATCTCATCTTTATACATAGATTTATAGTCCAGTAGATAAATATCCAGTGTCATCCTAACCAAAAGTTTTTCAATAGAAGTAATGCTTCCAAGATGATTCATGCGTTCGACAAATTTATCATTGTAATTATGCAAAAATTTGTGATCATATATAAACTCAGTTACAATCATGATATTTAGATTCTAAGTGTTGTTCAAGATTATGTGATCAAATTTCTCAATTTTATTAATTGACAACGTATTTTCAACAATGACAATTTCAAATTCGTTTGAAGTTTTTGCAATGTTAAAATTTTCGAACTCGTGACTAGAATCTGCTACTTCCTCATATGACAATTCATCTTCATACAACCCAAAAAATTCATGTTCATTAAAATCCTTCTCAAATTTTGAGTTTTTGAAAATTTCAACGTCTTTGTTTTGTTCAATTTCTAAAATTTCAAGTTTCTCACAGCTTGAAAGAGAAAGATCGAAATCTGAGCTTAAATCTCTTTCTTGAAAATAGTTGAAGTCTAAATCATTTACTGAATTGTGAACAACTTCATTTAGATGGTTATTCTCATTTTCCAAAGTTGTTATTTGAAAATTTTCACTATCAGTAAAGGATGGATTATTCCCTGATTCATCGCATATTTGAATTTGATTTTGTTTCTCGAGTTATTCTTTAAAAGACGTCATTAAACAAAGAAGTTCATCAAGCTATCTATCTTGCCTTTCTACCCTCTCTCTAAGAATGTTAAGATGACATTCTTCAGAATCGTTGATTTGAGAGCTCTTATTTTGGATTTCTTGATTCTTAAAATTATAGTTCACATTAATTTCATGATCAATACTATTTCCAATGAGGTGGTTGCTTGAATTTTCAGAAAAATGACAATGATATTGGAAATCATTTTGATTGTAAAAATTATGTTCGTAACCAAAACTGTTGAAATTCGATGAAAAATTGCAATTTTGGTTATTTTCAAGATGTTGATATGGGCTATAAC
Organism: Allium sativum; assembly: GCA_030737875.1. Lineage (NCBI taxonomy): Eukaryota > Viridiplantae > Streptophyta > Magnoliopsida > Asparagales > Amaryllidaceae > Allium > Allium sativum. The sequence continues at coordinate 271,736,157 of CM060913.1, read as the reverse complement.
TTTGAAAATTTTGGTTTACAAACCCATATTGATGTTGATCAAAGCAATATTGGGATTCAAAGCTGTTTTGATGAGGATGTGGCCCATAGTCGAAATTATTGAAGTTAGAATTGAAATCGTAATTTTGATCATTTCTATGATTTTGAAAATATTGGTCATTTGGAAAATTTTGAAAATTGTTGGCATTGGGCTTGTGAAATTTCGGAAAATTTTGCCTCATGAGGTGTAATTCATACTCATATTCAAAAGGACGTCTACTTTGATTATTATCCCACATTTCTCTCAAGAATTTTTTTTGAATCAGACATTTGAATGAAGTCAAAGCAAGAAAGAAATTATTCTCATTTCAAAATAGTATAAAATACTGAGTTGTGCTCTATTGATTAACTGACTCAATTAGAAGGGGGAAGAGGGTCTTCACGTATAGTATAAATACTATGGGATACAACCAATGTTTTATTGGTAGTATGCAACCTCTTTTGCTAATAGTTCAATAAATTGAACTACTATATATCCGCGATCCAATTATACGAGATAGTCAACTTCACAAAACACCACTATTCAATTATATTATTTTGCGACGTCTATTTTTATTGTTGAAAACAATGAGTATGAAGATTTCAGTTATGGAAATATCATTCAACCACAAAAATCAGATAATAATAACTATAGAAATTTAAAATATTGTACAAGCAAGCTGCTTCCCCAGTAGAAGATTTTTATAAGCAATGTCTATATTTTTTCTTTGCTAGTGCACCTGTAGAGTTAGAAAATTTTATAGTGGGGTATGGAAGTCTGTCCATAATATTTGAATAGCATTGACAATCAAATCAACTATTGGAATTTCGTTTGATCTTTGAATTTTTGTTTTGCTTGAAGTTTGTCTGGTTGATTCCCCCCTTTTCTTTTGTTGATTTCTTGAGAGATTTTTCTGGTTTTTTTTTATATTTTGTCTGAAGCAAGTTGAAACTAAATGATAACTCAGAAAACTCAATCAAAGTAGGCAACACACAATTCAAAATTTATTTGGAGAATCTCAAATGAAATCTAATTAAACCTATCCTATCCAAGAAAAGAATGGAAACAAAAAATAGTAGCAAAAAAGGAACACACAAATCACTAAATCAGGAAATATCGCACCCAATATAAATCAAAATCAGAGCATCTCTTACTTACACACCAAACCCAGTTCTCAACTAATTGGCACACTGTCACTCAACAGGGAAATCAATCATGAAATAAACTTCTGTTTCTCACGGACAAAAGACACACATTTTTTTTTGAAAATTAGATTTCTCTAATCAGCTCTTATTCAAATATGGTTTGAATCGGCTAGGGCTTGGATTGTAAGCATATGAGATTGCCGAATTAGGGTTCAAATTTTGTTTTTGCGATTGTTGTTCGATTTCAAATCGGGTGGCGGCTTGGATGTTGAGGGATTTGTGAAGTTTGAGGAACATTGGTTTGATGAGGAGGCTCGGGAGATTTTCTATTGTAGATTGGGTTTTCGGATTATGGATGCTCACGCGAGTTTGAAACAAACGGTGTTGATTTGGGAAAATTTTATCTTGGAATTTGATTAAGTGGACGAAGGCTTTACGGTTTGGGCAAGGTCCGATGGATTTTCAGATCTGGACGTGAAGAATGTGGTGGGGTCTTTAATGTGGATTTTGATTAGAGCATTTCAAAGGTTTGGTAATGAATGCTGTTTGGTTTATGAAGGGTCGTTAGTTTGTGCATGTGAATGGGACCGTTGCGTTTGCGGAATTGGTTTGTTTGAAGATCAAAAGAGCGGAGGCAGTGAGATATGAGATATGGTTGGAGATTGCTTAAGGGAGTGGTAGAACTGGGCGGAGATATGGTGGTGGAATTTATTACAGTCGTGGAAGTAGTGGTGAAAAGGTGGTGACTGAGGTGAGGTTTGGTTATGGGATTGGAAATTTTCGGATTGTTTGTTTGTGCGAAGTGGATGATAGTTGATGGCAGGTTAAGGTTGATGATGGTTTGCAGGGATGATTGTCTAAGTTGCGTGAAGGTTAAGGAGTGTGGATGCTAGCTATGCATTGTGGTAGTTGGTAGATGACGCTTTGCTGGAAGAGGAGAGATTCTTGACGGTGTTTTGCTGAGGACGTGGATTGATGTTGGTTTGTGGTTGGGAATTGGGAGATGACCTGATGTAGATGTTAGTGTGGATGTTTGTTGATGACTTATGAGAAGAAATATGACAAAAGAAGAAAGTCTGATTTTTAATTTATTGATTTCTTTTTTCTTTTGATTTTGTAAAATAAGAAATGTGAAGAATTGGAAAGAAATTGAAAAAAAAGGAAAGAAATAGAGGAGGAGATCAATTGGAAAGAAATTGAAAATTTTGGCAAGTATTTTTTATTTATTTTGGGAATGGAAAGATGGCAAGAAATAAAAATTAGAAAAAAAAGAAATTTGTTGTATTTTTTATTTTTTTAGAAATTTTGTAAAGAAAGGGAAGAAATTGATAGGAAAAGGTGAAACAAAAAGGAAAAGAAAATAAATATGAAAAAATGGCAAGATTTTTTTTTCTTATTTGGAAGATCACAATATCATTATAAAATACCAAATCTAACCAATCAAGATTTTTTTTCTATATATACAAGAAAACAAAAAGGAAAAAAAATTAGAAACAAACACGAATCAAAAATTAAATAAATAATAAAATTCAGTGTTACCTCCCCGGCAACGGCGCCACAAACTTGATCGACGCATTCTAAGAACTAGAAAAGTGCGAATTTATTATAATAATAACTACAAGTGCACGGATCATGTAGTATGCTGGTCGAATCACAGGGAGGTAAATTAAATTAAATTATTTATACAATTTCTTGGGCAAGTTAGATGAAATTTAGGGGTTGGGTTGAAAAACAATAAAGATTGAAACTGCAATTTGATTCAGAACAAATCTAATTGAACCGACGATCAAATCACAATTCTCAATTGAAAAGAAAATAGAACTATGAATCAGATCTGAATATAATCAAATCCAATTTAACCTAGGAAAGCAATTAAAAAGAAGAAATTAAATAACAAACAGAAAATAAAATTAGGATTACCGCTGAATCTAACCAGACGGTCAATCACTAATGAAAATAACTGCAAAATACAAATAGCGCTTTACCAAATCTAATTATGTAGACAACACTAATTACTAAGAAAAATAAAAATGCAAAAAAAGAGAAAAAGAAGAAAACTTTTTTAATTTCATGATGATCGTTTACAATGAGATTACATGGATATTTATAGGAGATAGATAGCCAATCTAAAACCCTAATCATATATGGGTCAATTAATTAGCAATTATTCCTCCCATATTAATTAGCAATTATTCCTCCCATATTAATTAGCAATTATTCCTCCCATCTCTTCCTTGTTTGGCATGTGACTAATTGAAGGGAGATAAGATTTCAGGAGATTTCTTCTACCAAAGATGAGCATATATTAAACTCCAAAAGAAACACAATGCGAAGTCTTCATCTGCAGATCTTCATATGTATATACACACATCTTTATTTTCTATTTTTATGGCTGCATGTGGCTTAGTTGGCATATCTATAAAAGTGACAAAAAAACATCTAAGTAATATCTATTTATATACAAAAGGTAAGATAATGGAGCATAAAATCAACACATTTTTATGTTAATCGGCTTTTTCCACCCAAAAACAAGAATCATAAACCTTTTCCTTCAACATACCATCACTCCTCATTCCGGAAACTTTAATAACCCAACTCTCAAAGTCCATAAAGCATTCTTTGCAATTATTGGTGGATATAACATCAATTGGGTTTGATATGATCTTTAGCCCAAAGAAATGTCAACCCATGAAAACACTCTATATTATAGAGTTTATCTCACTCGTATCTTCAAATATTTCGGAGTGGATTTCAAGGGAGAAGAATCTGTATCAAAAAAGGTGTTTGACTTCACAAATATACACCTTATGCAAATCCCACTCACCTTCAAACCTTATGAGACATTCGAAGACAAGAAAGCTCGAATGCAACAAGAACAAGAGCCTATGAATATCGAAGAAGAAGAAGAAATTTCTTTTGAAAGTGTTGAGTGTCCAATCGACACTAGAACCGTTTCTAAAGAGACTTGTTCAAAATCAAGTGAAACTAGCCAAGAATCTAAAGAAGCTCAAGTAATGTTTTACCAAAATGACTAAGTTGATGGGCATAATAGGAAGGAAACGTGGAATTTCATCTTCCTCCTCATTATCCGCTGAAATCTAAGCCTACCTAGTTTAAGTAATCTTTAGTATTTGCTTTCGAATATCGTATTTAGTGTCTAGTAATTAGTTGGATGTATTTGCTTTTAAGTAGTAATGAATGGAGTTTTATTTATGTCAAAACCATCCTTAAGTTACTGTAAAAACATCATAATTAAATATATTAGTATAATATATTAACAAGTAACTCAAAATTGAAAATTTTCAATTATGTATGTCGACATACATAAATGCTTATGTTGACATATAACTGTCAATTTTTCAAAAAAATTCAAAGTTTAAATGTATATAACAAACTCCTGTCCATTCAAATCCAACGAATTCCAGACCCTGTTTAAGCCTATTTCTTCCATAAGAAAATTATTCTATATATTCTCTTTCCTCTCTATTCAATTCTTATCAAAACTATACCAAATCCATTTCATAATTTGATTGAAAATCTTGAAGATACCTTGAATTTATTCAATAACATCTTATCCATAGTTCTACGGAATCAAAATCATCTTGAATTAAGCCAAAGAATGATGTTTGAATAACAAGAGAAGCACTTTGATGCCATTTGTTGGCTAATCTGTTCACTTTTCAGAGATGAAGACAACAATCTTTCTAAGGCACCGCCAACAAAAGAAGATGAAGACCAGAAATTCATCAAGAAGGATCCGATCTTTGGGGAAGACAGATGGGTAGAAGTCCCAAGAAATGTTTAATTTTTTGGTATGATTTGATTGGTTTGATTTGTTTGAATATGCATGAATTTATGTTTTGATTGGTTTGAATTACTTTAAAACTGTATATATTAAAACATATGTAAATATTGCTTGGATTGGTTTGCTTGGATTTATTGGATTGAAAACATGTATGTGAATTATACGCAATTTTGACATTTGGATTGATTTGTTTATGTACTTAGTTTTATTTAGGCATAAATTTAGGGGGTTAATAGGATTAGAATTTCTTTTTGATAATGCCAAAGGGGGAGAAATTATAAAATATAGACTTAGTTTAAGTAGAATATACAGAATTCATACTGATAGGGAGAGTATTAGAAGGATCGGAATAAACAGGTATGAACAGGTTTGAATATTTTATAAACTAAGGTTGTCATCATAAAAAAGGAGGAGATTGTTGGAGAATAAAGTTTTGATGACAACAACCTTATTTCAATGTTAATTGATTAAAAATATATACTAACATATCTATCTAGAATATATATATATATATATATATATATATATATATATATATATGTGTGTGTGTGTGTGTGTGTGTGTGTGTGTGTGTGTACACACACACACATATGCAGGATTTGTGTAAAAACCCGAATTTTTATAACATGTTAAAACAAGAAATCAGGGCAGAATTAAATCATAAGTTAAGAATCATTGGGAACGGGTTACGACTTTGCGTTCGTCTCGAAATTCTGCTAGAAAACGAGTCCGAAATTTCGTAAATCGGAGTCCGTATGACCAAGATATGGCCCATAGAAGATTTCAGAAAATTCAAAATTCAGCCCCAAACAGACTGGGTGGGAAAATTTCCCGCCCAGCCCCAGGTCGAATGGGGGGTCGACTGGGGAGTCGACCTGCCCTAGCCCAAGGTCGACTGGGGAGTCGACCTGGGTGTCGACCTGGTGGTCGACCCCCCTGGTCGGCCATGTTTCCCTGGTGCACCTGTTTGCTCCTTTGGTCTGGTCAGTTGGCCTGTGACGGGATTTGATGATTCAGATCTAAACTCGGGTTAATCCTATGGCCTAAACTAGTCTCTACACCTATAAAAACACACTAAGACCTAGCCTAAACCATCACAAATCATCCTAACAACTAAATTTTGCCAAAATGCTCCCCAATCATGGCCTCCATCTTCATCTTGAGAGCTTCTAAAGCAAAAAGGAGTAATCTTTCTTCATCAAATCAAAGGAGCTACTCATTCTCAAGGCTTCTAGTGTTGCTACATCATTCCTAGAGCTTCTACAACGTCTCCATCTTGTTCTATTTTGTTCTAGTTCTCATAGCCACGATTTGTAAGCCTCACTCTACTCTTAGATTTAAACTATGAAGTTAATATGAACATGTAGCAAGTTGAAATGGTATTTTTGGTGTAATACTTGTCTTGGGGCTATATTTGTATGCATAGATCCATTTATGACTCTTTTGATCTATGATTGTGGAACTATCATGAACCTAGTACCGTTCATCTTGATTTTTGGGTAGAAAGCTATGAGCTTTATTTGGGGATTATGCATATTGCAACATAGAACCCCTCATAACCTTGATGTTAGCTTGCCTATGATGTTAAACTACATGCTACCCACAAGTTTATTTGCTAAGTTTGATGTCATACATGTTTTGAGGCCAAAAATCCTATATGCTAGTTGTGATGAACACCTTTGCCTCAAATATCATCATGTTTAACTTATGACCAAATTTACCACCTTATGCCCATCTTGGTCATATTTTTATGTTCCTTGATTCACTTGTGTTGATGCGAATTTACGTGCGAATGGGAATACGTTATGGGTAGTTAGGCAAACTTGAAATGACATGAAAAACATGACTTGAAATGTGACATGAAACTTGATTATGCTTGAAAACGTGAATGTGGTCATGATATGTAGAAAATCATAAAGTGGCCAACTCGAGGTTGGGTTGAGTTTGTAGCGTAAATCTGCCCGGAATCGCCCGGCAAATCCAGTGGCTACAAACAATAGGATCCAATGTGAGTAGTTGGTCATATCGCGCTTGAAACCCGACGTTAGACTAGGTTGTGGTGTAAATCTGCCCGGACCCGCCCGGCACATCCAGTAACCACAACAAAGTCTAATGTGAGAGGTTGGGCGCACTAAGTTAACTAATGCCACATGATAGGGTTAAGTCATGAACCACTTGGATACACTTAACCAACTTGAAACATGATTGGATAGGGTTAACCACACTTAACCAGTTAGAAACCCTATTTACGTGGTCCTTTTCAGCAGTAACCCTCTTGGATGTATCACGATACCCTAGGGACTAGGCTGGGGTGGGGCACGATTACTGGGCTGATTATAAGCGACCGAAAAGACGGCATAGTAGGTGCACCAGTGTAGGTTCAGGCGGACTATGGTCGTGCACGTAGTCCGGAGTTGAATAAAACAGACATGGGCACAAGTAGGTAGACAGTGCGTGCTTGATTTGTGTCAGTGGTTGGCACCCTAGGACTTGATACACCGTAGGGTGGACCTAGCACAGTTGACTACATTCCATGATTGGGTCGTATGACACCGACACTCGACGAGTTAGGGTTATAGGGAGCCGATCGACTAGACCGTGTAGTTGGACCTTGAATTGGGTCATCTCATGATATTGGGCCAAGGGATCATTTCTTGTTTATACTTGACATGGGTTAGAATACTAGTACTGTTAGTGCAAAACTAAACCTTGTATATGCGATGCCACACTTTATCTACCTTGTTATCTATTTATCAAGCCAGTTAGTTACCATCTTTATGTTTCATCTCAGTTTCTCATGTTTAGTTAACTTCATTAGTTTTTATACTAATAGTAGGTAGGACTTACCAGTCTTTATGACTGACCCTTTTTCTTTGGCATCTTTTCTTCCGTTTCCCCCCCAGGTTCTCATGGAGGGAACACTAGTGCTTAGCTTGGACATTTGGCTTGCTTTCTTGACAGCTCATGTACGGTTTGGACTTGAGCTTGTTATGGCTTCACCACATCTGTCATAGGAATAGTTTACTTTATGTTATTTTCAGTTTATGTTTTCTAGACTTGTGGTAGTTGGAAAATAATGACTAAGTACTTTGATGTTAGTTGACTATTTGGTTTTGAAATGGTTAACTATGGTTTTTAAATTTCTACCGCTGCTTTAGTTATTTATTTATCTATGTTCTGTCTTGTGATATCTCTGTGCATGTTTACCTAGACAACACCCCTCCAAAGCTAGTGCATTCTCTTGAGGGTGACCCTGGCAGAGGTGGGGTGTTACATTTGGTATCAGAGCATGAGGTTTTACTAGACTGAACAAAAGTTTTAAAAACCCTTTTTGAAAAACTATTTTCAACACCAATTAAGTATTTTTCCAAGGAAAGTCTAGTTTATTTTAAAAGGCTATTCCCCAAAAGCCATTAGCACTATCCTTCGTTTCCTCGTTCTAAATCTATCTTTTCCTTTTTCAGCATGGCCGATCTTAACCTTCCCGAGGGAATACCCATATCCGGATGGTTCCGAAGGTACTTGGAAGCTAGGGCCAACGATGCGGGTCCAGCAAACACTCCCACTCCTCCTCCCGTACCTGAGGTTCCTCCTCCTCCTCCTCAGCGTCCACAAGCGGATTTCGCGATGATTTACAAGGACATTAAGGCGATGGGTGGCAAAAAATTTGTTGGGACAGATACTTATGTTGAGGCAAGAAACTGGTTAAAGGAAACTGAAGACCTTTTTGCTATCTTTGATGTGGAAGATCGTAGGAAAGTTCTGTTGGCAGTATGGCTATTGAAAGAGGAAGTTGCTTATTGGTGGGAAGTCACCAACGCTACTAGGCCTATAGAGACTTGGGCCGACTTTAGAGTGAGATTTGGGCTTAAGTTTCTATCATCTGCTGAGGAGAATCTGTATATGGAGAAGTTTATATCTTTGAAGCAAGGGGACATGACCGTGAGGGAGTATGTGAATAAGTATAACCAACTTGCTTGATTCGGTTTAGACATGGTTAACACACCTCAGAAGAAGGCTCTATGCTTTGCTCGAGGATTGAATGAGCCATTGCAAGGTTTGGCCATGTCTCATATACCCATGGGGGCCACATTTGAGAGTTTAGTGGATATGGCCTTGCTTCAAGGAGATGATAAGAATGGCAAGAAAGAAGTTAAGCTTAATGAGACTCAAACCAAGAAGGCGGACTCCAAGTGGGGAGGCAACCAGAGAAACCAGAGCAACTAGAACAACAAGAACAACAAGGGTAACAAGGCCAACAACAACAAGGCAAAGGAGACAAGGAAGTGCAACTTCTGTGGGATCACTGGACACATAATCAAAGATTGTAGGAAGAAGAAGAGGAAGTTGGGAGAATGCTTTCATTGCAGAGAGTCTGGACACTTCACTAAGGACTGCCCAAAGAAGCAAGAACACGGGCAAGGACAGACTCAAAGGGCAGGACCTGCTAGAGGGCAGATGCATGCTCTCAACACTACTCCAGCTCCGGACCGAGGTAGTATTTCTGTAGAAATCCTTGTTTACATTTCTGGTTTTCCTGTTCGAACTTTATTTGATTCTGGCGCATCGCATACCTTTATTTCTTCTGACATTGTTGAAAGTTTGCACCTAAGTACTAGTCTAGTTGAGGATCCCGTTAGTGTTTCAAATCTAATTGGGGGTTCCGCCCATCTATCTATGATTTGTATGGATTTGAGGATTTCTATCTTGACCGTAGAATTCACATGTAATGCTTATGTTCTCGGGTTCATGGGATACGGGTTGATTTTGGGCATGGATTGATTGTCCAGTTATGGAGCCATTCTCGATTGTGAGCATAGGGTAGTGAGGCTTATGACTCGCCTTGGCAATACCCTAGAGATTTCTTGCAACCCTCTGGATCCTGTCATGTTATGTTATCTTGATTCTCTCGACTCGTCTATTGACAATCTTCAATCTGTGAGGGTTGTCCGAGATTATCCTGATGTTTTTGGTGAGGTGAGGGGGTTACCCCCTAAACGCGAGATAGACTTCCGTATTTATCTTGTTGATAATGCCAAGCCAGTTTCATTACCTGTTAGGCACATGGCCCCGCGAGAAAGAAGAGAGCTTAGCAAGTAAATCAAGGAGTTGCTTGAGAAAAATTTCATTAGGCGAAGCATTTCTGAATGGGGTGCTCCTGTGGTATTCGCTACTAAGGCGGATGGTTCGCTTCGTCTATATGTTGATTATCGTGAGTTAAACAAGCTGACAAAGAATAATAGGCACCTGTTACTGAGGATTGATGATCTCTTTGACCAACTTGTAGGTGCTTCTGTTTTCTCTCAACTCGACCTAGCCACCGGATTCCATCAGCTTAGGGTGGCTGAGGATAGTATTGACAAGACTGCGTTTAGGACTCCAGATGGATTCTTTGAATGGCTTGTCATGCCGTTCGGTTTGACTAATGCACCCGCATACTTCATTGATTTGATGAGTAGGGTGTTTAGGGAGTTCCTTAACAAGTTTGTGGTTGTCTTCGTGGATGATATTCTGATCTTCTCTAAGGACGAGGAAGAGCATGCTATACATCTCAAGGAGGTTATGGATACGCTTAGAGCTCATCAGTTAAAAGCCAAGTTCTCCAAATGTCATTTCTGGAGAAAGGAAGTTCGGTTCCTTGGGCCTATAGTTTCTAAGCAAGGCATAGCTGTGGATCCCGCTAAGGTAGTGGCGGTACAAGACTGGAAAGTTCCGAAGAATGCAACTGAAGTGAGAAACTTTCTCGGTCTGGCAGGATTTTATAGGAAGTTCATTAAGGACTTCGCTAAGATTTCAGCCCCTCTTACTAAGTTAACGAAGAAGAACTTAATTTTTGCATGGGACATAGAGTGTGAGCTTGCTTTTCAAAGGCTCAAGAAAGCCCTCACCACAGCTCCAGATCTAGCATTACCTGTTGGAGGGAAGTTGTTTACCGTGTACACCGATGCATGTGGCACGGGATTAGGCGTTGTCCTGATGCAAGAAGGGAGAGTGATATGCTTTGGGAGTAGGCAACTCAAGGTTCATGAGAAGAACTATCCCACTCATGATTTGGAGTTGGCGGCCATCGTCTTTGCACTCAAATCTTGGTGCCATTATCTTCTAGGTGAAAGGTTCGAGTTATATACTGATCACAAGTCGCTCAAGTACCTCTTCTCACAGAAAGATTTGAATCTAAGGCAGCATAGGTGGATGGAATTCTTGGCATCATATGACTTCGATATAGCTTATACCCCTGGCAAAGGTAATGTTGTGGCGGATGCGCTAAGTAGAAAAAGGTTGACTTTGAGTCCCTTGTTTGTTGAGATGAAGAGCTTAGAGTTCTTGGCAACCTTTGATTTTACACCTGCTGTTGAGTCGATGACTGGTTCGTTAGCATTCCTTGAGCTTAGACCTACACTTCTTGATCAAGTTGGGGCTTCACAAAGGGAAGACCTGCAGATAGTCGAGATCATGGACAAGTTGATTCGTGGTGAGACGTCAAGTCACCTAGCTAGATATACTATTGATGAAAAGGGATTGCTAAGGCATGATGGAAGGCTATGTGTCCCACAAGTGGGAGACTTAGTAAATAAGGTTCTTGAGAAGGCGCATCACTCGAGGATGACCATACATCCCAGAGGGGATAAGATGTACCGGGATATGAAGCGCATTTTCTTTTGGGATGGGATGAAAAAGGATGTGGCAGAGTTTGTTTCTAGATGCATTGTTTGCCAACAAGTAAAGGCCGAGTCGAAGAAGCCCGGTGGGCTACTACATCCGTTGGAGGTCCCGCAATGAAATGGGAAAGTATCTCTATGGATTTTGTGGATGGAGTGCCGAGATCAAGGAAGTGGAATACTATCATATGGGTCATAGTGGATAGACTCACGAAGAGCGCTCATTTTATTCCAGTGAAGAGCAAGAGGACCGCATCATGGCTAGCATCTGTTTATCTTCGAGAGATAGTGCGATTGCATGGAGTTCCTTCTAGCATAGTTAGCGATCGTGACCCAATCTTCACTAGCCAATTCTGGAATAGTTTGCAATAAGCAATGGGTACGCGACTGAATCTAAGTACAGCCTATCACCCACAGACTGATGGTCAGACCGAAAGGGTGAATAAGGTGCTAGAAGATCTGTTGAGGCTATGCATTCTTGACTTTGGTGGCACTTGGGAAGACCACCTTCCTCTCGTAGAGTTTGCTTATAATAACAGCTACCAAGCAAGCATAGGGATGGCACCATTCGAAGCTTTGTATGGGAGGCCGTGCAAGTTACCAATATGTTGGTGGTAGACGACGGATAAGCTTATACTTGGGCCCGACATGATAAGGGACACATCCGAGAAGGTTGAGTTGATTCGAAGGCGGATGAAAACGGCACAAGACAGACAGAAATCCTATGCAGACAAGCGAAGGACAGACTTAGAGTTTGAAGTTGGAGATATGGTCTTTGTGAAGGTTTCTCCTTTGCGAAATGTGGTTCGTTTTGGAGCAGTTGGAAAGCTAGCACCAAGGTTCGTAGGACCCTTCCCTATCATCGAGAAGATTGGGCAAATGGCCTATAGGGTGGAATTTCCTGAGAAGCTGGCTGGAGTGCACAATGTCTTTCATGTCTTGCATCTCCGAAAATGCCTACATGAATCAGCCGAAGTAGTTGAGCCTCGCATTCTTGAAAACGTGGAAGTAGAGAAAGAGGCAACCCTGAGGCGAGCTCCGATTCGTATCTTGGGAATGGAGATCAAGAAGCTAAGGAATCGAGAAGTCAAGTTAGTAAATGTTCAGTGGAGTGAAGCCGATGAAGATGCAACTTGGGAAACCGAGGAGAAGATCCATGGGCTTTATCCATTTATTTTTGAGGGTACATTCTCAATCTCCTTTCCAAGTTAGCATATCTTTCTTTTGCTATCCATGTTTATCTTGTTATTTCGTTAATCTTATCATGAGAACCTTAGGTAGAAACCCTTTGGATGAAACATGTATTTGAAACATGTTATGCTCGATGGTTACAAATGGCTGCAAGTGTTTGCAAGTGGTTACTCGTGGATGCGTGATACACGTTAGGCACTAAGACCGGCTCACACACTTTCATATTGCATATGCATGAGTGTTTATGCTTATTCATGGATGAAATTTGTTATGCTATCACATGGATATTGCATATGGATGAATGTTATGTGCACTCATGTAGAGATTATAAATTATGTTAGGAATTTGCATACATTTGGACTCATTACACTAACATATTCTGAATTAAGGAGGTTTACTGAGTCAGTAACCGCCTGATTTTCGCATTAGATAGGTGCATATACACACACTTTTGCATATATTCATACAGCATTAGAAATCTTTTAAGGACAATGACTACTGGTGGATGATGTTTTGAGTAGATGGATGATGGATGGTAGGATACGTTCTTCCTAATTTGGAGATTTCGGGGACGAAATCCTTTAAGGTGGGGAGAATGTAACAACCCGAATTTTTATAACATGTTAAAACAAGAAACCAGGGCAGAATTAAATCATAAGTTAAGAATCAATGGGAATGGGTTACGCCATTGCGTTCGTCTCGAAATTCTGCTTGAAAACGAGTCCAAAATTTCGTAAATCGGAGTCCGTATGACCAAGATATGGCCCATAGAAGATTTCAGAAAATTCAAAATTCAGCCCGAAATTCAAATTCAGCCCCAAACAGACTGGGTGGAAAATTTCCCGCCCAGCCCCAGGTCGACTGAGGGGTCGACTGGGGAGTCGACCTGCCCCAGCCCCAGGTCGACTGGGGAGTCGACCTGGGGGTCAACCTCCCTGGTCGGCCATGTTTCCCTGGTGCACCTGTTTGCTCCTTTGGTCTGGTCAGTTGGCCTGTGACGGGATTTGATGGTTCAGATCTAAACTAGGGTTAATCCTATGGCCTAAACTAGTCTCTACACCTACAAAAACACCCTAAGACCTAGCCTAAACCATCACAAATCATCCTAACAACTAAATTCTGCCAAAATGCTCCCTAATCATGGCCTCCATCTTCATCTTGAGTGCTTCTATGCCAAAAAGGAGTAATCTTTCTTCATCAAATCAAAGGAGCTACTCATTCTCAAGGCTTCTAGTGTTGCTACATCATTCCTAGAGCTTCTACAACATCTCCATCTTGTTCTATTTTGTTCTAGTTCTCATAGCCACGATTTGTGAGCCCCACTCTACTCTTAGATTTAAACCATGAAGTTAATATGAACATGTAGCTAGTAGAAATGGCATTTTTGGTGTAATACTTGTCTTGGGGCTATTTTTGTATGCATAGATCCATTTATGACTCTTTTGATCTATGATTGTGGAACTATCTTGAAACTCGTACCGTTCATCTTGATTTTTGGGTAGAAAGCTATGAGCTTTATTTGGGGATTATGCATATTGCAACATAGAACCCCTCATAACCTTGATGTTAGCTTTCCTATGATGTTGAACTACATGCTACCCACAAGTTTATTTGCTAAGTTTGATGTCATACATGTTTTGAGGCCAAAAATCCTATATGCTAGTTGTGATGAACAATTTGCCTCAAATATCATCATGTTTAACATATGACCAACTTTACCACCTTATGCCCATCTTGGTCATATTTTTATGTTCCTTGATTCACTTGTGTTGATGCGAATTTACGTGCGAATGGGAATACGTTATGGGTAGTTAGGAAAACTTGAAATGACATGAAAAACATGACTTGAAATGTGACATGAAACTTGATTATGCTTGAAAACGTGAATGTGGTCATGACATGTAGAAAACCATAAAGTGGCCAACTCGAGGTTGGGTTGAGTTTGTAGTGTAAATCTGCCCGGAACCGCCCGACAAATCCAGTGGCTACAAACAATAGGATCCAATGTGAGTAGTTGGTCATATCACGCTTGAAACCCAACGTTAGACTAGGTTGTGGTGTAAATCTGCCCGGACCCGCCCGACACATCCAGTAACCACAACAAAGTCTAATGTGAGAGGTTGGGCGCACTAAGTTAATTAATACCACATGATAGGGTTAAGTCATGAACCACTTGGATACACTTAACCAACTTGAAACATGATTGGATAGGGTTAACCACACTTAACCCGTTAGAAACCCTAGTTACGTGGTCCTTTTCAGCAGTAACCCTCTTGGATGTATCACGATACCCTAGGGACTAGGCTAGGATGGGGCACGATTACTGGGCTGATTGTAAGCGACCGAAAAGATGACAGATTAGGTGCGCCAGTGTAGGTTCAGGCAGACTATAGTCGTGCACGTAGTCCAGAGTTGAATAAAACATACATGGGCACTAGTAGGTAGACTGTGCGTGCTTTATTTGTGTCAGTGGTTGGCACCCTAGGGCTTGGTACACCCTAGGGTGGACCTAGCACAGTTGACTACATTCCGTGATTGGGCCGTATGACACCGACACTCGACGAGTTATGCTTATAGGGAGTCGATTGACTAGACCGTGTAGTTGAACCTTGACTTGGGTCATCTCATGATATTGGGCCAAGGGATCATTTCTTGTTTATACTTGACATGGGTTAGAATACTAGTACTGTTAGTGCAAAACTAAACCTTGTATATGCGATGCCACACTTGATCTACCTTGTTATCTATTTATCATGCCAATTAGTTACCATTTTTATGTTTCATCTCAGTTTCTCATGTTTAGTTAACTTCATTAGTTTTTATACTAATAGTATGTAGGACTTACCAGTCTTTATGACTGACCCTTTTTCTTTTGCCTCTTTTCTTCCATCCCCCCTACCCACAGGTTCTCAGGGAGGGAACACTAGTGCTTAGCTTGGACATTTGGCTTGCTTTCTTGATAGCTCACGTATGGTTTGGACTTGAGCTTGCTATGGCTTCACCACATCTATCTTGGGGATAGTTTACTTTATGTTATTTTCAGTTTATGTTTTCTAGACTTGTGGTAGTTGGAAAATAATGACTAAGTACTTTGATGTATGTTGACTATTTGGTTTTGAAATGGTTAACTATGGTTTTTAAATTTCTATCGCTGCTTTACTTATTTATTTATCTATGTTCTGTCTTGTGATATCTCTGTGCATGTTTACCTAGACAACACCCCTCCAAAGCTAGTGCATTCTCTTGAGAGTGACCCTGGCGGAGGTGGGGTGTTACAATTTGTATACAGGAATTAATATTGAAGATTGTACAGTTTTAGATACTTAGAGATGCAAGAGATTCAGAATTCAGAGAAGATTCATGACTCATCAGTAATCAAGAAATCAAGAGTTCAAGATAAATATAGTACTAGAGTCAAGTTTGTGTGTAAAACTCTGAATAGCACTCCAGGTTCAAATTCAAATTTTAATTTTAATTAGTTTTTCTATCTTACTTTTAGTTTCAAACTTAAGTTTTAAATTTATATGTTTATATATATTTAATTTATATGTTTATATATATTTGTAAAGTTGTATACTTGTATAATTTTATATTTATATAGTTTTAAACTTTATAAATTTATAAATATGTTTATATAATATATATTTATGTTTTCATATAATTTTATACTTTAGAATACTCTTTTATATCACTAAGTTTAAATTCAAGAATTTCAAGAATAGTATATATATTTTAACACTTGAAAATGATCAAATTTTAAAATTTACACTACGCTATGTCGACATTCATAATGGCCTATGTCGACATACAACTGTCACTTTTTCAATTTTGAAAGGAAGTGTCTTTTCACTATTTGTAACGTTCCAAAAGCGTTGCAACCTTTCAAATCTTATAAATAGGGGTTGAATTCGAATTTTTTAACCATTCTTCTTCTCCATATTCACCCCTTTTCATACCCCCATCACAATTTCATTTTTTTTTATTGATTTATACACTTCTACTCTGCCGATTTCTATTCTAATTACATAAAACTTCTTCTCTTCTCACTCTCTACTCATTACTCTTTGAATTGAAGTGTTATTGAAGAGTTATAGGGCTGTTGTAATCATTTGAGATTGTTTGGGAAAAGATGTGTTCCTTGTAGCCCAGAAATCAAGGAAAGGAATCGGTGTTAACCTTGTAGTCGTGAAATCAAGGGAATTGTTCTTAGATATTGATAAAGTAATAAAACTCTTTGTAATCAAGCATTGCGTGGGACAGGACATAGGAGTAATCTGAACCAATATAATATTTGGTGTGTTCTTTTCTTCTCTGCATTTTATATTGTTTATTTATGTGTTTTTGACTTTTTCTTGTTTGTGATTGATTTTGTGTCTGTGCTTATCTCTGTGGTGTGTGATTCACTTAGTAGATCATATAAATTTTAGTTTTACTTAAATTCCTTAAAAACACTATTCACCCACCCTCTAGTGTTAGTTTTGCCGCGTTCCCTAGCATATTTTTCTAAAAAAAATCAAAAATCTAGATTTCGTCTTATAGATTATAAGTTATGTCCAAATCAAATTTTTAGAAAGTCGCTATGGAATCGTTTATAAACCATAATGATTTATTTAATAAAATAAATGTATTTTAAATAGATTGGTTATAATTTTAACTTAAAAATGGAGATACTGAGTTATCCGAAATAGCTAATTATTGAAAGATTTTTAAGACGTATTTTTTTTTAATTTATGGAATTTTATTGTAATTTTTAAATAGGAAAATAAAAAAACTATTTCGCTTAATGTATTTTACGCTCAAGATCAGCATTTTTAAATTTCACGATGTATATTATAGTATTGGGATCATAACGCACTACGCACCACAATGGTATTTTTATTTTTCGCGCTAGCAGCTCGTTTGTGAACAAAATTTTACGCGCTAAGAGAAACTATTAACATATACAAATGGCATGTCACCATCTGCTAACCATGTTGCCCTCAGTATTCTATGCATATGCCTACGTTTTAGAGAATGCTCGCACATGCCTAACGCTACACCCTTCTGAAAAACTAACCTCTACACTAATGTGTCTTATAGAAAAAGAAAATAAAAATATTTAATTTTGTAAAGTCGGTTTTGCATCATGAATTGTCAACAGGAAACCTGGGCCGATGCTTATAAGTTGTACATCATTTTGCATCATGAATTGTGAAGTCATTTTAACGTATTTGATAAGGACCACGTAAATTGTATGTCATTTGTACATGTGGGAAGCTCACATAGCCATGACACGTGTTTTCACCAAAAAATCCACTAACATGTAATGGTCAAATTTGGATCTCTTCCACAGTTCTAAAGCAAAACGCAAAGTTTTGTCATCCCATCTTTTTTTCATAAATTCACGTCTGAATCATGCACATGCAATTTAAATACGCGTAGAACTTAGAATTTGACTTTGCCAACGTACAAAAGCACATGACTACGTTTTGAAAATACCACCTACCATATATTCTGCAAAGCTTCTCATAGAAGCATCTCTTTATTATATAACTGAGCCAACCATTTCCCCTTCCCATCAGACAAACATAGCCTCCACCCTCAAAATGGAGAATCGTGAGCTAAAAACAATTAGATCAATTCAGAGAAAAATCGATAAATTAGAAAATAAATATGTTTGAGTTCTCCATGTGATTCTCTTCACATTTATACCTCTATTTTTTTGTTCAGTCACCCTTTCCATCGCTCTGATATTAACAACGAAATGGGGACATGAGATCTTTGAGGTTTTAGGTATTTTATGTGGGAATTGGATGTTGCAGTTGTGGTTAGGGCATTGAGGAGGATTGGTTGTATAAATTTTGGGGATTTTAGCGCAAAAATTGTTAGCTTGATCTTTGTAGAAGGCAAAAGGAGGAAGTGGGATTATTGACAAGAGGGGAAGCTTGAGTTCAACTGAATGGTGCTCGGGATTGAAGTGAAGGTGAGGTGGTATGGGTTAGGTAGTCGACGTTGAATTTAGTGACGGATAGAGGCTGTAGAGGGTGGAAAAAGAAGGTATGGGCATCGGTTTCTTTGTTCTTAGATGATTGGAAAGAAAATGAAAGTGATGATTAACAAAAGTACAGGATTAAGGAAGATGTGCCATGGAACTGGGTACAGTACGTTGAGAGTTTTAATTCCATATACTGGAACGAGTTCACATTGGCATAGGGGAGAAGGATTACGGGCTAGGAAGTTTTTGTGAGGCGTTTTCGGTTGAGTGTGTAAAAGTACAGATTAGATAAAGGATTTAACATTGGCTATGGTTCTAAAAAAATACTAAATGTAGAAGACATGTTTTGGACCTTTCATGACCGAGAAGAAGTTCATTCGCAGTCTAATCAAGGGATAAGCATTAATTCTTGATTTATTAAGTTAAACGGTAATTAATTTAATGATGGCCACTAAATAAATTTAAACTGTTTAAATTGTCATAAGCTCGTAATACCAATAACAGGTTCATTCATGAACAGAATCGGGCAAAACCGGACACATTGGAAGCATAACAACGAAATCTACGTTATGGAATTGATGTTGCTAAAACCAGAGATGCAGGAATTTCATGATAAAATCAAATACTTGTTTGATTTTAAATTAAATAAAAGCAGAACCATCAACTGCGAAACAATGTGAGTAAACTCACTAACTCTGGCTCATTTATGTTTTTACATAAACGAATTTTGTAACACCCCACACTTTTCTGCACCCAAATTTTGACAAAAATCAAAACTTGAACACATCCAAGCATAGAGCGTATATTTGGTACCTGCAATAAATGAGCATGACCATAATCAGAGTACGATAAAAGAAAACTCACAGCGAAAACAAAATAGGATAACTAGTATTAACTCAAGTAACTACCTTTTTTCAAAGTAAGTCACTTTGCCAATACAGAGCACGAGAGAGAACAAGAACCGAAAGCCAAACATAATCATCTGTGAGAACCCGACCTTCTCTAGGAAACCTCGGAGGTTGTAATGAAGAGAAGGGTCAGAACAACCAGTTCTGGTGACTAAGAAATGTACAACACATATTATAACACAGATATATTCCATTTGGTTCAAACCAAGCTGTATGCCTAACCAGGTTAGTGATTCTAGCCTAACCTAGTAAATGTATACATGCGACTCTACTACTCTTCCCAAAGTAGTATTCCCAAAATTACATTATCAAGATAGGACACTTACATGCATTTTTGTAAGCCTTTAAAACAGATCTTAACTGGTTAATTTTATCGAGAGTGCGTCCCTAATTATGGGGTTTCTATCTATATCCTTATTCACTTATTAACCCTCGATAATATATTCAATGTTAACATAAAACTAGAGAGCACTGGCTACGGGGCCTACTAGTTAAGGCTTCCGTCACTCACGTATATACCCTTGCCCCGCATAAGGTGAGAGGAGGTGTTTTATCATTCGTTATACCTTCTAGCTAACATTATTAGATAACCTCCTTAGTCACTTATTACTTCCCGTAAGATATATCAGGCCCTTTTAATTTCTGGGTTTGGATAGGCCAACACGCACCTACCTTTTAAGACCCCTATACTGAAAAACCTATTCCTAGGTGGACTCTTTAATCATGGTCACTTAGCCTTTTAGGACCCAGGAAGTAGACTATACGAGAAGGTTATCAGTTCATCCACCATTTGCCTTTAACACCTTTCTCTTTTTGGGATAAAGTAGGCCATGTTATTAAGTTATTCCCTTTTAATTCCTTTATACGGAAATACAACACGTACAACATTTATTTGCATCATGGGTTTATAGAACGATGTGCTAAATGGGTCACACATCTACATGTGAAGTTCGAACATAGATTATCGAACACAAAAACCGACACTAATAAAAAGGGATTTGCTGCACAATCTACAAAGTCAGTCAAGCAAGAGACCATGCAAGTCCGCGTATAACACGTATTCTTCTAAAATCTCATCGATATTCTCCTCAAAAAAACCTCTAAAGATAGCTTAAACCTTCATCTCCGAAACGATAATCCCCTTCGAAAGAACCTATTTGAATAAGCTATAGCAACGGTAGATGCACCAAAAACACAAATCCTATTCTAAGATCTTGAAGCAATGGGCTGGTGCAAGCCCAACCGCCCTACCAAATTTTCTTAGCCCTAAAGTGGTAAGACCTTTTTGCTCATTCCGATCCAACAAAATGATCTCTACCCAAGGATGAGACTTAAATGGTGTGAGTAAGATCGAATAGCGCAACTAGGTGTTATAGGCCAAGAAATATTCATAGAGAAGAAATTAGATCTTGGAGTAGTAGTGAGGTAAGATCTAATGCACAAACAAACGCGGAAAATGAGGAATTAAGGCGACAACAAAGAAAGAAGAGGATAGAGATATGGTTCGACTAGATGAGGAAGAAAGGAAGAAAGAAGGAAGTTAAGGGGTAATTTGATGCAAATTTTAGGGATGAGTCCTTGGTCCAAGTTGTACCAAAGCTGATCAATTAATTGACCATCCTAGTATAGCAATAACAGTCAACTACCAAATGGGCTTTGGACAGAGGTTGGACCTTGACTTTATTAGTTTGGATTTAAATATTAATCGTCCCGCGTTTTCTTTTAGGATTTGACGCAATCCAAAAAATAATTACCCTCATCACTGTGATATTTAAAAACCGTAGTTAAACTCTGAACCAACTCCAAGGGTCTATAGTCTCAATACGATGCTGCGACAACACAATGAACGAACAAATTCCCAAAATTCAGCTAGAAATCCGTAATATAAACTAAAATGTATTTTCCCCTTACCTAACTGACAACAAATAGACGATTCACGAATTCGAATACCCCAAAAATCTGGATGAACGATTTTCGTTGGCCTTTTCAAAGAAAATTTTAAAACGTTTTCAAAAATGGAATTTCATTATAAACTAACAGTTTCGTATTTATAAATCTATATTATTATTACTTATATCCAGTTTATATTTCAAACCGGAAAAACCTTTTCGTGTTCAAAAATGTAGGAACTTTAAAATATTAAGGATTAATTGTGATAATTTAAATAAATTATCTAATAAACATAGGAAGAGGGACACTACAAATTACCGAGAATAAATATATTGTTTTCAAGTTTAGTGGCATATTCCTTGTCATTTGAAATGACCCAAACTCGCCCTAACGGGAAACCCCAGATTGAGTAGAGAACATGACAAACCGAAACACAAACAGAAGAACATTTCATTGCTTTTACCAAAACTACATCAAAGTACAAGAATATAACAGAGTATGAATAAATATTACACATCAAAAAAATATCAGAGATCTAAATTACAATGCAGCGGAAAATAATACATAACGCAACTTGAAAGAAATGCACGGATACAGAGCATTCCGAATATAGCTCCAGCTGCAAACCAGGATCCTGTGAAAATAATATATGCAAAACCAAAATTTCAAGTTGCCCATGTGGAAAACAGGGGCACCCAGAGTTTAGGTTAAAACAATAAACTCTAGTTCAGTCATGTGACTGGTGTGAGAATTAAAAATAGTTATTTAAAACTTTACTTTAAAATCAGGTAAATCAAGGGACCATGCCACATAACATGGAATAGGTTTAACCCCCAGAATACTAGTGCATAAAACATACAGTGCAATGCTAAACAAAAAATGAAGCTATTATAAGACTTAGGTCCCATCACACAATGCAACGCAAGCCGGAGGATAGAGTTTTACCTTATAATAGCCAAAAATGCTTAGTACGGGAAATTTCATATTTTATTATTACTATAAGTGAAGAAATCAACTTCAAATATAAATGTATCAATCATAGGCGGCGTAGGTACCCATATATTACGTCGCCAAATATATATTTACAACTAAAATCGTGAAATCGCGCATTGGAAATTGGGTTTCCATCTACGAAACAAGACAAGCGATCGTCCTTACCGATTCAAGACTGTCTAGCCGGAGTCTCAGGATACAGCCGCAACAACACCTACGGTTGGCGACAAGGCCGGTCATCCGTCGATGATTGGCAGTACCATAAACTATATGTTAGCCTACCCTATGGGGCATAAAATCTGGTTAGTATGTCGACCATAACATCCATCGATCCCGTAGTGACCGACATATCCATCGATCCCGTAGTGACCAATATATCCGAGGCACCCCTCTATACATCAAATAATGAAAAGCAACATCCACATGAGTAAACAGTCTGGGCTTCATACCATGACGTTACTCCTAGCTAGAAACTAACATATGTCCATTTCATTAAAGTCCTCATCCTATTTCTGGTTCATACCGGGGTGTGAAGCTCATGAATTAATGCTACACAAAGCTATGCTATTTAAAGTCATGCTTTGATCATCAACCACAAGTCCATGCTTTTCAACAAAAGCCTTGATCACATGTCACTCAGCATGCCACACTTTCACTCCATACCGTACCACTGTTTTTTGCCGATATATAACCTCTAAGCTCGTACGTCTCAGAGAAGGGTGTTAAGCAAGAGAATAAATTATCCGCCACCAAACAGATATGTATTTAGCAGAGATCAACAAATACAGTATAAAGGAATACAATGTCAAACATACTATGTCCACCTCTACTTCCTTCAATATACTCGGCTCAACTACTTCTATTGTATTATCAAGAACTTCCACAAATGAGAAACGTGGAAAACTTTGTAATCTTCGGATAGTCACTCCGGTAGCTTTACTCTATAGGCCATTTGGCCAATCCTTTCTATTATGGGAAATGGCCCTACAAATCTTGGGGCTAACTTCCCTACAGATCTGAACTGAACCACGTTCCTCAAAGATGACACTTTAATGAAAGCCATGTCTCCTACTTCAAATTCAATGTCAGTCCTTCTTTTTTCTACATAGGATTTCTGTCTATCTTGAATGTTCTTCATTCGTCGTCTAATAAGATCAATCTTCTTCGACGTTTCTCTAATCATATCTGGTCCAAGTAACAGCCGTTCAGTAGATTCCCACCAACAAGTTGGTGATCTATAGGGTCATCCGTATAATGCTTCGAAGGGTGCCATGCCAATGCTAGCTTGATAAATGTTGTTTTCGGCGAACTCTACTAAAGGAAGATGCTCTTACCAAGTCCCTCCGAAGTCTAGGATAGACAGCCTCAAAAGATCTTCAAAAATTATGTTCACCCTTTCCATCTATCCATCGGTCTAAGGACGATAAGCGGTGCTCAAACACAACTATGTGCCTAATGCTTCTTGCAGAATCCTCTAAAATTCCCTACTGAAAATGGGTCATGATCACTTACAATGCTGGAAGGTACTCCATGAAGACGGACTATCTCTCAAACATAAACTATCGTTAACCAAGCTACCATCCTCTTGCTCTGAACTGGAATGAAATGAGTGCTCTTAGTAAGTCTGTTCACCACACAACCCAAATACTGGTGTTGCCTTTATTTGATCTAGGTAAACTGTCTATGAAATCCATAGAGACACTCTCCCACTTCCACTACAGAACCTCCAAAGCATGAAGTATACCACCGCGCTTCTTTTGTTCAGCTTTGACTTGCTGACAAACCAAACATTGAGAAACAAAATCCGATACATCCTTCTTCATTCTAGCCCAAAAGAAAACCCTCTTCATGTCCCTGTACATCTTATCACTGCCTAGATGAATAGTCCTCTTAGAGTGATGGGCTTCTTCTAGGACTTTTTTCAACAAACTCCCAACTTGGGCAACACAAAGCCTTCCATCTCGTCGCAACCACCCTTTTTTGTCTATGGAATATCTATTGAGGTGACTAGAAGTCTCCCCTTTACTAAGCCTATCTAGGATGTCTGAAATCTGTGGATCATCTCGATAGCGAAGCTCCTATCTGATCCATAAGAGTAGGTCGTATCTCTAGCGATGAAAATAAGCCAGAAAAAATCTCGATGGAGGGTCTAAAATCAAAAACTGGATATAATCTCCATGCTTTTCCTTTCCACAAACAGAGGACTTAAGGCCATCCTCTGCCTACTCAAATCGTCTTCCACCACATTACCTTTGCCAGGGGTATACGAAATCTCGAAGTCATAAGATGCTAGGAACTCCATCCACCTTTGTTGCCATAAATTAAGATCCTTATGCAAGAAAAAGTTCTTGAGATATTTACGATCTGTGTACAACTCGAACTTCTCTCCAAGCAAATAACTTATCTCCAAGAAAATAATGATGCCACCTCTTAAGTGCGAATATTACAGCAGCTAGCTCTAAATCATGGGTAGGGTAGTTCTTCTCATGAACCCTTAGCTATCTACCCCCATAACACATTACCTTTCCCTCTTTCATCAGAACCTCACCAAGCCTTGTACCACATGCATCCGTGTAAACCGTGAAAATTTTGTTTCCATTGGGCAATGTCAAGACAGGGGATGTTGTCAGAGCCCTCTTCAATCATTGGAAAGCAACATCACAATCTATATCCCATTAAAACGCCAAATTCTTCTTCGGCGGCCTGGTGAGCAGGGTTGACATCTTTGCGAAGTCCTTAATGAACTTCCTATAATAACCTGCTAATCCGAGAAAGCTTCTCACCTCCATTGCATTTTTCAGAATTTAACAATCTTGAATTGCAACTAAATTTGTAGAATTTATTACTATCCCTTCTTTAGAAACCACAAGTCCAAGGAATCTCACCACTTTTCTCCAAAATGGCATTTGCAGAACTTTTCTTTATGCTGATGTGCAAGGAGAGTTTTCAAAACCTCCCTCAAATGTTGGGCATGATATTCTTCATTCTTTAAGAAGATCAAGATGTCATCAACAAAGACCACAGAAAATTTATTTAGAAACTCCCGAAACACTCTACTCATTAGATCAACAAAATAGGCGGGTGCATTCGTCAACTGTAACAACCTGGAAAATCAGAACCAATTTAAAATTTTTAATTTGGCTATTTTAGTAGATTTTGAATATTTAAAATAAATTATTTTAAATAATAACGACCAAAAATCTATTTGGATCCAAGTTATAGCGAATATATTTATTTTAATTATAAAACAAGGCCTGAAATGGCGCGGCAGTTTGAAAATTTGAATTCGTACTTTGATTGACTGTACAGGATCCAAAATAAAACGGATTTTAGTGAAACCAAAAATATTTAAATCTGTTTAAGAATATCTTACTAACGAATCTGAAAAATTGAAATTTAATAGCGGGAATCAAAAGTTATGGTTAAATGAATTTTTAAAAAGGTCGTTATGGAATTAATAGAACCCGTGAAAATAGACATTTTGCAAACGACCTCCGTTGTCGACGAAACCACTTTTGTTGGATCCGGAATGTCAAATTATTGCTAGGTTTCAAATTCCATAATTTTTAGAGTTAATATGTGAGCGTGGCAAAAGAAAACGTGTTTGGTTAATTTCAGTTAAGTTGGATCGACTAGATAATAGTCATTTTTCAAACGGTCTCCAAATTCAACGAAATCAGTTTTATTGGGACCGTATCGTCCAATCATAGCTAGATTTATTTTTATGGAATTTTTGGGATCAGTATGTGGCCCCGGCAAATTGAAATGTACATTCAAATCCATATTTGAATGTTTTATATTTTAATTTGAAGAAAAACCGACTGAAACAATCGAATTGGCTTATGAAACATATTCCATTGTTTTCGGAATGGGGGTAATTAGCTAGGAGCGACAGCCGTTGGGTTTGAATTGGAGTTCGTATGGACTAAGGGGTATTTTCGAAATTAAATAAATTAAATAATTTAATTATATGTGTGGACCAATGAAAATTCTCCAACACTTCATCGTATCTGAAAACAAACCCCGATACCCCATGTTCGAACGACGGCTCCCTTTCTTCGCTTCTCTCCTCTTTTTCTCCTCAATCATTCAACGAAATCCAGTGCCACAGTAGAAGTTTTGGTAGAGATTCTCCTGAGATTCACATCCATCTAAACCGCGCCCTCCATCGTCGTGTGTAGCTTGAGATCCAACGCTCCAAAGTCAACGCGTTTCAACCTCCGGCAGAGCTCCGATTTGCTGTCGAGTTGAGGGTGATGCACTCGCCAGGAAGCTGATCCGAAGCTCTACAACATCGTATAGTCTGATCATCCTCAAGCCCCATGGATTTCACGAAAACTGTTAACCTAGTTTGGAACGAAAACTCTTAACCTAGTTGCAAACTTATAAAAATCATATCTTTTTGCTATGTGGTGAAATTCTGTGAAACAAGAGACATTGGACTCGTGTGGACATCTTCTACCTTCTAGAAGAGACCGGAGAATTTTTGGAGCTTACTACGATTTTTGGAGGAGTGGAACCCAATGTGAGATTTCTAAATTTAAAACGATATGGAATGGCAATGTATTAATTATATGATCAATATATAGGTTATATAAGCATTGTACACCTCATGTATAAGCGTTGTATAAGTTGCATGTGCGATGTATAAGTTATATATACATTGTAAAAATCATATGTGTGTTGAATGGAATTGAAATGAAATGGAAATATATTTATATACGTATATATTCCCCTTGTCCACAGACCATGGACGATATATATTGATTGTGATTGTATGGATTTTGGTTGACGTGAAATTTGGTTAATAAATGCGAATGGTTGATAATGATTGTTTGTGGTTGAAACAAAATTGGAATTGTTTGTGAAAAAATCCGTTTTGATATGAAAATGATCGAAATATTTAGATTATAAGGATAAGCCCCTTAGGGAACGCTGTGAGGCGTAAGGTAGTGCGAGGAGCCGTACTTAGGACGATGCCGGTTTTGAACCCCCTGCCGTTATGCTACCTAAATTTTCTGAAATATTCATGTGTTTGATTTATATTCATGCATTAAAATATATTCACGTGTTGGAAAATACTTATGTTTGAAATAAATTGTTTGAACTATAAAAATAACATTTTTATTGTATGTACGAAGTATATAAAATATTTATGTTTGAAATAATTTGTTTGCAATAAAAAATCACATTTTTATTATATATATGAATCGCTAAAAATGTTCATTTTTGAAATAAATTGTTTTAACAATAAAAAATCATATTTTTACTATATATATGAAGTGTTAAAGAAAGTCATGTGTTGAAATAAATATGTTTTGGGTAATTTTTTTTTTTATCAAATATATGAAATGAAAATGGTTTGTAAATCGAAGAATGGATTACATTTATATTTATATACAATTAAAATAAATCAAATAACGATGCTGTAGTTCGTATTTTGAAATCGTAATTTTAAACGATTATTGCGGGAGATCCAACCGTCGGATTTTCCCGAAACCGAAATCATTGGGTCCGCTTTGGAAATATCTTTCCAACGATACCAAATTTGTAAAGAACCAATGGTTAGATTGTGTGAAATGTTTAATTCAAATCTGAATAAAAACAGAGCTAGAATGGATTATATATATATATATATATATATATATATAATTAAAATAAATCGAATAACGATACCGCAGTTCGTATTTTGAAATGGTAACTTCAAACTATTGTACCGGGAGATCCCGGATTTTCCTAAAACTGGAACCGTTGGGTCCGCTTTGAAAAGATCTTTCCAGTGATATAAAATTTTGAAAGGTCCAACGGTTAGATTTTCAAATATGTGTAAATCAAATCTGAAGAAAAACAGCGCCATGGCCGCGTTATGGCCTGAAGCGTTGTTTGAATAAATTGGCTATTTTTAAATAAGTAAAAATATCGATAAATCGTTATAAAATATTATAAATGATACGGAATGGAAATAAACTGAATTTACTCGGTTTATTGGATATTTGCTGGTTGAATGTGGTTGACAAGAAAATTACATTAATGAACAGAATTATTAACGTCAAATAATTTAACCATGGACATGAATTGATTTGAATTCTAAATATACGTGAATTAATTGAAAAGGCTGAGTTAATTCTCATTTCAAATAATTGATCGACAATTAGAAGTCGAAGATATGAAGGCGGTGTAAGACCAATGATCTTCACATCGAATGGATGGCTACTAATGCCTTTGATGGGAGTTGATGACCTGAAGGGTTACAGTAGTAGTTGTCTGGACGTACTTGTTGATCGTTCTATTGTGTGAGGGCCTCTCTCCTGTACTGGACATACTGGATGAGGTATAAGGTACCTCCGGTTTCATTCAGACCCAGAACGGACTGTAAATGGATGTATGTCTGACGTTGTGGATTGACAACGTGGCATACAGAGATGCTGTGATCAAGGATTTTGTTGAAAAGCAGAGCCTTGTGGTTGATGATCAAAGCATGGCTTAAATAGCTAGCCTTGTGTTTAACATTGATTTGCGAGCCTCACACCCCGCTATGAACCAGAAACATGAGAGGACATCAGAGAGGACATACGTTTCCTTCTAGCTAGGAGCGGTGTTTTGGGTTTTACATGCCAGGGCATTTTACTTATGTGGATGATGGATAGCGAGGCGCCTCGGTTACTTTGGTCTCTTCGGAGCCGATGGTCTAGTCGGGATATGACAAGTTTACGTCCATAGGGCGGGGAAACACAATGTTCAGGCATTTTAATCCACTCCGTGTGGACCGGCCCTAACAATCCAAGGTTTCACCTGTGTCTGGGTCCTGAGACATGGGCTAGATTGTCTTGAAGCAGTAAGGACGATCCCTTGCCTTGGTTCATGACGGAAATCCAATTTCCGAATCTCATGCGGTTTTGATTGTAAACCTATATATGGCGACATGATATCTGGTACCCATGTCGTATATGATTGATACTTATGATTGAAATAGTTTTTTAAACATATAAACACTAGTAATAATAATATCAAATTCTTTTGTTTTATTTGTATCAAGTATATTTTTCCATTATAAGGTAAAATTCTATCCTCCAGTTTGTGTTGCATTGTGTGATGGGAACTGAGTCTTATAATGGCTTCATTTTTGTAAAAAGCATTGCGATGTTTAAATGATTTACTTGTTTTCAAGCGCTGGAAATCCAATGGAGTAAACCTGTTCCGCGTTAGTGGCGTGGTCCTGTGATTGGCCTTATTATTAAAATAAGTTAAGTAGATTTCTCATACCAGTCCCATGACTGACTTGTAGTTTGTTTCAATTGCAAACTCGGGTGCCCCTATTTCTACACGGGCAACCTTGTATTCAGGTTTTAGCAGGCTCTTTCTAGATAGCTATGAAGCTAGAGATGGATTCTATCACTTCTTTCTTTTTATGCTGTTCAACTCCTGTTGTACATATTATGTTTTGATTCCGCTGTAGACATTGTATGTAAAGCTGAAATATATTTTGTACTAAGTATGTCCTGTGTACTATGTAACTTTGATGATTATGTTTATCTAGTATATTCTATTGTACATTATCTGGTGTACTTAGATATTTCTTTCTGCTAATATTTGTTTATGTTTTATATTCCAAAGATTACCCTTGCCACCGTGGAATAGGGGTTTGGGGTCCTCACACGTGGTATCAGAGCTTTGGTTAAGCTTAGTTCTGGAATATAACATATTAATGAACTCGTCAGAAGTAGAATCAGATGTATTCTATGATAAATAACTCATTTCAGATAGGATCAATAATATCCTAGAATAAGTGTAGCAGAATGAAATACACCCTGATAGACACATTTACATTCCAGTATATGTCTATATGCTTAAAAAATGCCTTTTCGGTTGGCCTAACACTTTGTCTGCTATTTGCAGACATCATAGAAAATGAGTGGTAGAAGTAGAAGAGGTAGGTCAGAACCAGATAATGAAGCTCTATTAAATAAGTATCGAAATATGGGTGGAGTGCCGTTCTTGATCAATGAATCCATTATTCAAACTCAAGCATGGATGCGCTCTACTGAGAAATTTTTTGAAGGTTCAAAGCTGAGAGAAGATCAAAAAAGATTATCGGCATCTTGGGTGCTGAAAGACGAAGCTTTAATCTGGTGGGAAGCTATTATTAAGGATAATCCAGAAGGTAATATTACCTAGGATAGATTCAAAGAAATTTTCAATGAAAGATTTATTCCTCCAGAAGCAAATGAGCAGTTAAGTAATGAATTCTACTATCTGATATAAGGAGATATGACCATTCTGGAATATCATAATTAATTCAATGAACTTTCTCGTTTTTCCCCGCATCTAATTCAAAAACCTAAGGGGAAGAATCCAAGGTTAATTAACGGGCATCAAAGAAAGTACCAAAGTAGTGTAACTGCACATGTGCAACTTCCTTTTTTTGAAATGATATACATAGCTTACCAGTATGAAGATCTGGATAAGCAGGGCCTTTTGGAAGACAAGGAAGAATGTAGTTCTCAAAACAAAAGGAAATTTGAAACTGATATCCTAGAGACAAGTACACAGCCTGAGGCAAGTACGACGTCTGGGGTTAGAAAAAGCCAAGAGTCAACAGGGAAGAGGTTAAATCTGAGATAGAGCCGGTAATGACTGCTGTATGCAATAACTGCAAGAAGCGAGAGCATTTTCAATGGAATTGCAGATCCTCAAAGAAAGGAATTAATGTTGGGTCCTAATCCAATAAGAAGGGTCAAGAGAATAGGAAACGCAATCAGTGCTACCAGGCTGGTCATATTGCGAAGAATTGCCAGCTATCACAGAAATCTAAAGCAGTACATGTAAATGAAGTCGCAGAAGTTCCTGCATCCTCAGCCAGAAAAGCGAGGCCGGATGTTTTGGAAGGCACGCTTACTATCAAAAATATTCCAATTAAAGTATTGTTTGACACAGGTGTGTCACGAAGCTTTATTGTAAGTATTGCGATTAAGAAATTGGATTTGAAATTGAAAAAGCTCAAAGCACCCATGACTGTCCATAATCCGGTTGGGGGTTCCCTCGATCTTAGCTAGATTTGTGGGGTGCCTATTTCTTTTTCCTGTTATCGGTTCCCTACCATCGCGATCGTCATGAATTTTAAAGAATTTGATCTTATTTTGGGATTGGATTGGTTAACCAAATATGAAGCTGAGGTTAAATGCGCCGACAGAGTCGTTAAGGTGAAGATTAAATCAGGGAATTATATTGCCATTCCATGTGAGGGTTCGAATTCAGATAGAAAAGACTTCTGGGCAGCTCTGGATGTTTCTCTTGCTCAATTAGAACCTATTCCTGTCGTTACGGAGAATATTCCAGTCGACATTGAAAATATTCCTGTCATCAAGAATTATGCGGATGTGTTTGAAGAAGTTGTTAGCTTACCTCCGCGTAGGGAAATCGATTTTAAAACCGCTTTAATCCCAAATACAAGGCAAGAAGTTCACGCTATTCGAAGAATGACCTTAAAGAAAAAGAAGAGTTAGACAATCAAACTTGACAGCTTGTATGGAATGGTCTGATCAAGCCTTGTTTCTCTAATTGGGGAGCAATAGTGGTATTTGTCCCAAAGTCAGATGGTACTCTCCCACTATGCATGGATTATCGTGACTTAAATAAGCGGACATTAAAGAATAAATATCCATTGCCGCGGATTGATGATTTGTTGGATCGATTGAATGGCGCGTAGGTATTTTCACGAATGGAACTAGCTACAGGTTTCCATCAGCTTCGTATTGCCATGGAGTGTGTTCCTTTGATAGCATTCAGAGGTCCAGAAATATTCTATGAGTGGTTAGTAATGCCGTTCGGCTTATGTAACGCTCCAGCTTATTTTGTCGATCTAATGAACTGGGTGTTCAGAGAAGTATTGAATAAATTTGTACTGGTTTTTCATTGATGACATATTGATCTTCTCTAAGTCAGAGAGCGAGCATGCAAAACATTTGGAACAAGTGTTAGAGATTCTGAGAAAGAATGTTTTAAAGGAAAAAAATTTCCAAATGTATATTATGGAAAGATGTAACAACCCGTATTTTTGAATAACATGTTATAACGTAAATCAAGGCAGAATTAAATTTTAAAATATGAATCAAGGGAAATGGGCTGTGCCATTGCGTTCGTCTCGGAAAAATACGCGAAATAGAGTCCGAGTTTTCGAAAATCGAAGTCCGTACGAAGAAGATATGGACGAACGAAGTTAGGCAGAAAAACCGAAAACAAGCCAGAATGCACTGGCGCACTTGTGAAGTGCGCCAGTACAAAAATGCACTGGCGCACTTGTGAAGTTCGCTAGTACAAAAATGCACTGGCGCACTTGGCAAGTGCGCCCAGGCCGAGCAGCAGCCTGCACAGCTTTCTGCTTTGGCCCTGGTCAGCCTGGTGCACCTGTTTTGCTGTTTGGCTTGGTTTTGGAGGCTTGTGACGATTTTGGAGGGCTTGGATCTATCCTAGAGTTAATCCTATGGCCTAAACTACTCCTAATCTCTATAAAAACACCCTAGGACCTAACCTAAATCAATAAAAACCATTCTAGCAACTAAGTGCTGCCAAAATCTATCTTGATCATGGCCTCCATCTTCAACTTCAAAAGTCTATGCTTGCAAACTAGATTCAAGGCAAAGGTGCAAGCTTTCTACACCAAATCAAGAGTGTTGGCCATCGTCTCAACATGGATTCTACGACAAAACGATTCATGTTCCTAGTCCTCTTGCCTCGCTTTGTAAGTTCTAGCTACTTCTAGATCTAAACGGTAGTTTTAATGATGGCATGGGATAAAATGCGATGAAACATAAGTATGCTAGCCTATGTGAACTTAGTCATTGCACTTTTCTTGAAACTATGACCTTGGGCTATGTTAGTGACTAAATCATGCTACACAAGTTGCATTTGGCTTAGTTTATCATGCAAGTTCGAATCTTTACTTAGGAAATGTTAGCATGAACCCTTGGGAACCATTTTGACTTGTGAACTACTTGCATGAACTTGATTTGGGGCTTATGCATGTTAAGGAACCTAAACCCCTCATGATTATTAACATGCATATGATGAACCTATTATGCACATGTTAGGATTTCCACCCTATGTCACCATTTCCTTGATAATCACCCTTTTTGCTAGATTTGGAATCATACATGTTTGAGGCCTATGATGCATATGCTAGTTGAGTGGTACACCTTGGTCTCAAATTGCACCATGTTTGACTTATAACCATCTTTGACATCTTATACCCATCCTTGTTATATTATTCCTACTATGTTGACACGCTTTCATTTGCGTTGGGAATACGATTTGGGTAGTCTAGGCAAACGTGAATATGACATGAAAACATGACTTGGAATATGACTTGAAATCTTGACATAGAATATTGGTATAGATTATGCATGAAAACATGTTTATGATAAACTTGGACATGACGCATTGTAAAACATGAAAGTGGCCAACTCGAGGTTGAGTTGAGTTTATAGCATAAATCTACCCGGAACCGACCGGCTTAACTAGTGGCTACAAACAATAGGACCCAATGTGAGTAGTTGGTCATATCGCACTTAAAACCCGAGGTTAGACTAGGTTGTGGTGTAAAGCTACCCGGACCCGCCCGGCTTAACTAGTAACCACAACAAAGTCTAATGTGAGAGGTTGAGGTGCATTAAGTTAATTAATGTCACATGATAAGGTTAAGTAAATCTGACTAATGACACTTAATCGATATGACATGAATGGGTAGGTTAAGTGAAACCAGACTTGATTTCTTAATGACACTTAACCGTAAAATATAGTTAGGGGATGGGGTTAAGCTAATCCATACTTAACTAATCCGACTCGGGAATTAGATGGGGTTAAGTAACCTACACTTAACTAATCTAAACACGGTAATTAGATGGAGTTAAGTAACCTACACTTAACTAAACTAAACTCGGTAATTAGATGGAGTTAAGTAACCTACACTTAACTAATCTAAACACGGTAATTAGATGGAGTTACGTTAACCTAGACTTAACTAATCTAAACACGGTAATTCGATGAGGGTAAGTTAAACACTTAAACAATCTAAACATGATAATTCCATGAGGTTAAGTAACCAATACTTAACCAATTTAACATGATAATTTAATGAGGTTAAGTAACTTATACTTAACTAATTATACATGATGATTTGATGAGGTTAAGTGATCTATACTTAACCAATCTAAAATGAGAACTTGATAGGGTTAAGTCACGAAC
This sequence comes from Allium sativum, assembly GCA_030737875.1. NCBI lineage: Eukaryota > Viridiplantae > Streptophyta > Magnoliopsida > Asparagales > Amaryllidaceae > Allium > Allium sativum. The sequence goes on along the minus strand of CM060913.1, from coordinate 271,701,334 downwards.
CACTTGAATATACTTAACCAATCCGACAGGATGATTTTGATAGGGTTAAGTCATGAACCGCTTGATATACTTAACCAACTTGACACATGGTTTGTAGGACTAAGTCTTGGACTTGAATACTTAGCCAATTTTGACATGATTTGTAGGCGGGTTAAGTCATGAACTCGAATGACAACACTTAACCCATTAGACAAAACCCTAGTTCAGGGGACTAAGTGTAAAACCGTAGTTAACAAGGATAACGGGGAAAAGGAACTAAGTGATAAACCTTAGTTAAGGATAACTAAGTAATAATTCTTAGTCAAGGAAGTTGGACCAGTTCCTAAATAGATGAGTAACCCGATTCGGTTGGTCATCTCTTCAGCAAATACACGAGGTGGAGCAATATCTGATTTAGATAAAGGCTCCAACGAACTGGGTGACGAAGCGGTAGCTTCGGGGAACGTGAGGATACTCTTGGTATCCCTCTGTGAGGTTGCGGATGGTCCATGAAACCTGGGCTCACAGAGGTTAAGGTCTACGGTAGAAGAACCAAGGGTATGCCTTGGTTGCTATGCGAGCAACCTAAAGACTGGAGTGGATTAGCGTGGGGTCGGAGATATTTTCACGGTAGCCCTAGATAGCACATCGTCGGCCACCTACCATCTTTAGTCAATCGTGTACGTACAGAAAGGCAGAGAACACCCAACATACCATACTTGCTATCTAGGTATGGGTGAGGTTGGCCGTCCGGGAAGTGGGCATCGATGGCCTTAGTGTAGTTCTCATACATGACTTTTCTTGTTTTGCCTTTCAGTAGTTGAGGGAGGGGTCACGTGGGACCATAGCCACGGATACAAAAAAAGACCTTGATATCTGCATCGGTAGATGACTTAAAGCTCCCGACCGAGTTCCTTATTTCTTGATTTGCCCTGGCTCGGAACTCGGATGGCACATTGAGATACATGTGCATCTAGACATGGAAAAATGATTCACGATACATACGTGGGAAGAAGGGTGTGGTTGACGGGTAGCGTAATCCTTAGTAGCCCTAGGTGGCTAAAACCCAAATCGAGATACGAAAACGTTCATTAGGTAGCATAATCTCTAGTGGTCCTAAGTGGCATAAATCCTAGTTGAACACGCGATAATCATGATAAGAAAACCAAGCCAGATCAAGGGTGACAGGCCAAACGATTTCAAGGATAATACGACATGAGGAAGCCCGTACGAGGTACGGCAAAGGACTGAACTTATACACTTGGAAAGAAACATACGAGTTGGGAAAGACCTACATATGCTATATATATTAGGATGACATGGACTATCACATGATATTGGGCAAGGGACATTCATAGTTAACACATGACGCAGGTTGGGACACTAGTACGAGAGGGGCAGAGCAAATATTCATGATAGATATCTTGGGAATATTATACCTGATAGAAACCCGACGATGTGATACCTTGATTTGTCTTGACACCGTAGTTTATCATGATACCTTAGTTTATCTTGATACAGTAGTTCATCCTGTTATCTTGGTCTAGCTTATCTATCTTGTCATCATCCTTATGTTTACTTCCAGTTTATGCATGTCATGTTACCTTTACCTGTTTTTATGCTAGAAGTAGATAGGACTTACCAGTCTTTATGACTGACCCCGTTTTCTTTCACCTCTTTGTCTTCCGGTTTCCCCCCAGGTTTTCAGGGAGGAAATGCTGTTGTTTAGTTCGGACCTCTTATGCTTGAAGGTCATCATGTATAGCTTGGTTTTCTCTTGGCTATGGCTGCTTCACCGCTTTATTTTGTGGAATAATTTGTGAAAAAGTTTTATGCTTCTTTACTATTGCAAGACATGTTTTGATGTATTCTGATGTAAAAGGCTTTAGACCTTATTTTATAAGGTAATGAAATTTGTTTTACTTCCGCTGTTTTATATATGTTCTGTCTTGTAATATTTCTGTGCATGTTTACCTCGATAATGCTTCACCAAACCTAGTGCATTCCCTTTGTGAGTGACCCTAGCGGAGGTGGGGTGTTACATTTGGTATCAGAGCAGAAGGTTACTAGACTGGGCAAAAGTTTTTAGAACCTTTTGAAACTATTACTGTTTACAAAGAAGCATTTTTCAAGGAAAGTTTTATTTTTAAAGGCTATTCCCCAAAGGCCATTAGCATTATTCTTTGTTTCCTTGATTGAATCTCTTTTCCTTTCTTTCCTCCATCGGTAGTCACAGTAGTTTTAACTGCAACTAATCCTTGTCTAGCCACGTAAGTGTTTTTCGTGCGATGGAGGAAGTTCTCGAGAGACCTGTTGCTACGTTATAAGAAAGGATAGTAAGAACAAGGATAAGGAACACGAGCTTAAGAATTGGCAACTTGTTTGTATGGCTTAAGCCACAATGGAGGAAAAACGGGACGGATAGTTAAGTGTTATGGGACGATGACAAGATCATCGAGAGGGCAATTGTATGCTCTCATTTCTAGCGTACCTAAGAGAGATGGTACCATTTCTGTTGAAGTTTTAGCCTTTCTTTTCTATCATCCCGTCTAGACTTTGTCTTGATCATCGCATCATTTAAGTCTGCTTCGATAGTTGAGTCTCTGCACCTTAGTACTAGCATGGTAGAGGATCCCATTTTCGTCTCAAATCCTATTGGAAGATTAGTCCATTTATTCATGACTTGTTTGGAATTGAGAGTGTAAACGTTAAGTGTTGAGATAGAAGCAATGCTTCTATTGTTGAGCTATGGATGGATTCTAGGGTTGAAGTGGTTATCCAATAAGGGATGCCATTCTCGGTTTTGGAAGGAGGGTAGTTAAACTCTTAACTTGCCTTGGTAATACCCTCAAAGTCTCGTATAACCTTTTGGGTTTTGTCATGGTTAGTTACCTAGAATCTCTCGATGCATTTATCGGAAATCTCTTATCCGATCGAGTAACGTTCGCCAATAAGGCGGATGGTTCATTCCGCTTAAGCATGGGTTATAGGGATCACCCTAGTAAGTGCACGTGGTAACATGGATTGGCATAGGTAAACGAGATCCAGAATTCACTAGTGAATTTTGGAGAGCTTGCATGAGTACGCAGATATGTTCGAGCCGAGCATACTAGGGAAAGAATAAGTGAAAGTGAAACGAGAGACGACAGTGAAATGAGTTCCAACTCATGCCTTGGAAATAGGAATCAAGGAGCTACGAAAATCATGAAGTCAAAGGTGGTCAAGGCACACTGGAATTAAGTTCAAGGAAATGCGGCTTAAACGTGCACATCATATCTCTTTTTAAGAGTATATCGTTGATCCCTGGTTCTCCCGTAGAGCTTGCTTGCATGCTATCACTTGGTGGATATCCTCTCGATCCTGTTTCCGTTGCAAACCCCGTAAGGAGTTTATCTTGTTCATCTTCTCGATCCTATCTTAAGGACCTTAGGTAGAACCCTGTGGATGTAAACATGTATTTGAAACATGTTATGATTGATATGGTTGTAAATGGTTGCAAGTGGTTGCTCGTGGATGCGCGAATGCACATTAGATACTAGATCGACTCAGTCACATTTCATGTTGCATATGCACGAGTATTTATACTTGTTTATGGATGAAATTGAATATGTTATCATGTGGATGTTGCATGTGGATGAATGGTTGTGCACACATATAGTGTTTAAATGGCTAGGACTAATTGCATACATGTTGGATTCATGGCACTAAACATAATTTGCATTCGAAAGATCATTCAGGCCTGATCATTTGCATTAGATAAGGAACATATACACACACTTTCTACATATGTTCATACAGCATTAGAAGTCCTTTAAGGACAATGGTTGCCTGTGGATGATGCTTTGAGTAGATGGATGATTGGACGGTAGGATACGTTCTTCCTAACTTGAAGATTTCGGGGATGAAATCCTTTAAGGTGGGGAGAATGTAACAACCCATATTTTTGAATAACATGTTATAACGTAAATCAAGGAAGAATTAAATTTTAAAATATGAATCAAGGTAAACGGGCTGTGCCATTGCGTTCGTCTCGTAAAAATACGTGAAATAGAGTCCGAGTTTTCGAAAATCGGAGTTCGTACGAAGAAGATAAGGACAAACGAAGTTAGGCAGAAAAACCGAAAACAAGCCAGAATGCAATGGCGCACTTGTGAAGTGCGCCAGTACAAAAATGCACTGGCGCACTTGTGAAGTGCGCTAGTACAAAAATGCACCGGTGCACTTGGCAAGTTCGCCCAGGCCGAGCAGCAGCCTGCACAGCTTTCTGGTTTGGCCCTGGTCAGCCTGGTGCACCTGTTTTGCTGTTTGGCTCGATTTTGGAGGCTTGTGACGATTTTGGAGGGCTTGGATCTATCCTAGGGTTAATCCTATGGCCTAAACTACTCCTAATCTCTATAAAAACACCCTAGGACCTAACCTAAATCACTAAAAACCATTCTAGCAACTAAGTGCTGCCAAAATCTATCTTGATCATGGCCTCCATCTTCAACTTCAAAAGTCTATGCTTGCAAACTAGATTCAAGGCAAAGGTGCAAGCTTTCTACACCAAATCAAGAGTGTTAGCCATCATCTCAACATGGATTCTACGACAAAACGATTCATGTTCCTAGTCCTCTTGCCTCGCTTTGTCAGTTCTAGCTACTTCTAGATCTAAACGGTAGTTTTAATGATGGAATGGGATAAAATGCGATGAAACATAAGTATGCTAGCCTATGTGAACTTAGTCATTGCACCTTTCTTGAAATTATGACCTTGGGCTATGTTAGTGACTATATCATGCTACACAAGTTGCATTTGGCTTAGTTTATCATGCAAGTTCGAATCTTTACTTAGGAAATGTTAGCATGAACCCTTGGGAACCATTTTGACATGTGAACTACTTGCATGAACTTGATTTGGGGCTTATGCATGTTAAGGAACCTAAACCCCTCATGATTATTAACATGCATATGATGAACCTATTATGCACATGTTAGGATTTCCACCCTATGTCACCATTTCCTTGATAATCACCCTTTTTGCTAGATTTGGAATCATACATGTTTGAGGCCTATGATGCATATGCTAGTTGAGTGGTACACCTTGGTCTCAAATTGTACCATGTTTGACTTATAACCATCTTTGACATCTTATACCCATCCTTGTTATATTATTCCTACTATGTTGACTCGCTTTCATTTGCGTTGGGAATACGATTTGGGTAGTCTAGGAAAACGTGAATATGACATGAAAACATGACTTGGAATATGACTTGAAATCTTGACATAGAATATTGGTATAGATTATGCATGAAAACATGTTTATGATAAACTTGGACATGACGCGTAGTAAAACATGAAAGTGGCCAACTCGAGGTTGAGTTGAGTTTGTAGCATAAATCTACCCGGAACCGACCGGCTTAACTAGTGGCTACAAACAATAGGACCCAATGTGAGTAGTTGGTCATATCGCACTTAAAACCCGAGGTTAGACTAGGTTGTGGTGTAAAGCTACCCGGACCCGCCCGGCTTAACTAGTAACCACAACAGAGTCTAATGTGAGAGGTTGAGGTGCATTAAGTTAATTAATGTCACATGATAAGGTTAAGTAAATCTGACTAATGACACTTAACCGATATGATATGAATGGGTAGGTTAAGTGAAACCAGACTTGATTTCTCAATGACACTTAACCGTAAAATATAGTTAGGGGATGGGGTTAAGCTAATCCATACTTAACTAATCCGACTCGGGAATTAAATGGGGTTAAGTAACCTACACTTAACTAATCTAAACACGGTAATTAGATGGAGTTAAGTAACCTACACTTAACTAATCTAAACACAGTAATTAGATGGAGTTAAGTAACCTACACTTAACTAATCTAAACACGGTAATTAGATGGAGTTAAGTTAACCTAGACTTAACTAATCTAAACACGGTAATTCGATGAGGGTAAGTTAAACACTTAAACAATCTAAACATGATAATTCCATGAGGTTAAGTAACCAATACTTAACCAATTTAACATGATAATTTAATGAGGTTAAGTAACTTATACTTAACCAATTATACATGATGATTTGATGAGGTTAAGTAATCTATACTTAACCAATCTAATATGAGAACTTGATAGGGTTAAGTCACGAACCACTTGAATATACTTAACCAATCCGACAGGATGATTTTGATAGGGTTAAGTCATGAACCGCTTGATATACTTAACCAAATTAACACATGGCTTGTCGCACTAAGTCTTGGACTTGAATACTTAGCCAATTTTGACATGATTTGTAGGCGGGTTAAGTCATGAACTCGAATGACAACACTTAACCCATTAGACAAAATCCTAGTTCAGGGGACTAAGTGTAAAACCGTAGTTAACAAGGATAACGGGGAAAAGGAACTAAGTGATAAACCTTAGTTAAGGATAAATAAGTAATAATTCTTAGTCAAGGAAGTTGGACCAGTTCCTAAATAGTTGAGTAACCCGATTCGGTTGGTTGTCGCTTCAGCAAATACACGAGGTGGAGCAATATCTGATTTAGATAAAGGCTCCAACGAACTGGGTGACGAAGCGGTAGCTTCGGGGAACGTGAGGATACTCTTGGTATCCCTCTGTGAGGTTGCGGATGGTCCATGTAACCTGGGCTCACAGAGGTTAAGGTCTGCGGTAGAAGAACCAAGGGTATGCCTTGGTTGCTATGCGAGCAACCTAAAGTCTGGGGTGGATTAGCGTGGGGTCGGAGATATTTTCACGGTAGCCCTAGATAGCACATCGTCGGCCACCTACCATCTTTAGTCAATCGTGTACGTATGGAAAGGCAGAGAATACCCAACAGACCATACTTGCTATCTAGGTATGGGTGAGGTTGGCTATCCGGGAAGTGGGCATCGATGGCCTTAGTGTAGTTCTCATACATGACTTTTCTTGTTTTGCCTTTCAGTAGTTGAAGGAGGGGTCACGTGGGACCATAGCCACGGATAGAAAAATAGACCTTGATATCTGCATCGACAGATGACTTAAAGCTCCCGACCCAGTTCCTTATTTCTTGATTTGCCCTGGCTCAGAACTCGGATGGCACATTGAGATACATGTGCATCTGGACATGGAAAAATGATTCACGATACATACGTGGGAAGAAGGGCGTGGTTTACGGGTAGCATAATCCCTAGTAGCCCTAGGTGGCTAAAACCCAAATCGAGATACGAAAACGTTCATTAGGTAGCATAATCCCTAGTGGTCCTAAGTGGCATAAATCCTAGTTGAACACGCGATAAACATGATAAGAAAACCAAGCCAGATCAAGGGTGACAGGCCAAACGATTTCAAGGATAATACGACATGAGGAAGCCCGTACGAGGTACGACAAAGGACTGAACTTGTACACTTGGAAAGAAACATACGAGTTGGGAAAGACCTACATATGCTATATATATTAGGATGAGATGGACTATCACATGATATTGGGCAAGGGACATTCATAGTTAACACATGACGCAGGTTGGGACACTAGTACGTGAGGGGCAGAGCAAATATTCATGATAGATATCTTGGGAATATTATACCTGATAGAAACCCGACGATGTGATACCTTGATTTGTCTTGACACCATAGTTTATCATGATACCTTAGTTTATCTTGATACAGTAGTTCATCCTGTTATCTTGGTCTAGCTTATCTATCTTGTCATCATCCTTATGTTTACTTTCAGTTTATGCATGTCATGTTACCTTTACCTGTTTTTATGCTAGAAGTAGATAGGACTTACCAGTCTTTATGACTGACCCCGTTTTCTTTCACCTCTTTGTCTTTCGGTTCCCCCCCAGGTTTTCAGGGAGGAAATGCTGTTGTTTAGTTCGGACCTCTTATGCTTGAAGGTCATCATGTATAGCTTGGTTTTCTCTTGGCTATGGCTGCTTCACCGCTTTATTTTGGGGAATAATTTGTGAAAAAGTTATATGCTTCTTTACTATTGCAAGACAGGTTTTGATGTATTCTGATGTAAAAGGCTTTAGACCTTATTTTATAAGGTAATGAAATTTGTTTTACTTTCGCTGTTTTATATATGTTTTGTCTTGTAACATGGCATAGTGATCTTGCATAAACATGCATAACTAAATAAACTTGCAAATCATGGCTTGGTGATCTTGCATAAACATGCATAACTTGTTAAACTTGCAAATCATGACTTGGTGAACTTGCATAAACATGCATAACTTGTTAAACTTGCAAACCATGACTTAGTAAACTTGCATAAACATGCATAACTTGTTAAACTTGCAAACCATGACTTAGTAAACTTGCATAAACATGCATAACTTGTTAAACTTGCAAATCATGACTTAGTAAACTTGCAAATCAAAACATGCATACTTCATCAAACATGTGTAACATAGCATAGTGAACTCACATAAGCATGCATAACCCATTAAACATGCATAACATAGCATAGTGAACTCGCATAAGCATGCATAACTCATTAAACATGCATAACATAGCATAGTGAACTCGCATAAGCATGCATAACTCATGCATAACATAGCATAGTGAACTCGCATAAGCATGCGCAACTCATTAAACATACAAAAATCCCAACTTTCATCACATATTAACTTTAGAGTTTCTAAAATGAAGGTAAGAGGGCTTACAACTATGATGAAGACACAAATCTCCTAATAGAGATTGAGAAGCCCTTTTTTATGCAAGCATAAAACCCCAAAACAAAGCTCCAATAAGAAAACACCCAAAAACACTATCTTAGCAAATAAAACTTGCAACTTGATGATGTATGCAAGCTAATGATCATTCATACAACTTAGAAATGCTTGTATGAACATCAAAATCTTCATAGGAATGATTCATGAAGAGGGTGGAGGCTAGGGTTTTTAGGTGGAGGCCATTTGAGATTTCAATTTGACATAGTTTGGTTGCTAGAGTGAATAATGAGGGTTTAGGGTAGGATTAGGAGCTTATTTATAGAAGATTAGAGTGGTTTTAGCCCTAGGATTAACCCTAGGTTAGTTTTGGCCCGTCAGATCTCGGAATTCTCTAGAACCAAGCCACAAGACCCAGCCCAAATCAAAATGGTGCGCCAGGCAACATTGCCTGGCTACCCCCTGTCGACAGGGCTGTCGACAGGGCTGTCGACACCATAGGGACCCTGTCGACAGGCCTGTCGACATGCGGGTCCTGGCGGGAATTTTCCCACCTGCGCCAGTTTGCCCTAACCCCTGTTTTTAATTTTAAAATTTAAATCTGTTTTTACTTAGAAATTTTCTGCAAATTTCAATGGGCCTTAACTGGGTCATACGGACTCCGATTTTCGAAAACTCGGACTCTATTTCGCGTATTTTTCCAAGACGAACGCAATGGCATAGCCCATTTCCCCTTGATTCCCATTTTATAATTTGATTCTGCCTCGATTTTTGTTATAACAGGTTATTAAAAATACGGGTTGTTACATTCTCCCCTCCTTAAAGGATTTCGTCCCCGAAATCTTCAAGTTAGGAAGAACGTATCCTACCATCCAATCATCCATCTACTCAAAGCATCATCCACGAGCAATCATTGTCCTTACAAGATTCTAAATGTTGTATGAACATATGCAAAAGTGTGTGTATATGTACTTACCTAATGCAAAGATCAGTCGGTTACTGATACAGTAAACCTCCTTAATGCACATGTATGTCTTATCTAATGCAAAGATCAGGCGGTTATTGATACAGTAAACCTCCTTAATGCATATGTATGTCAGTGAAATGAATCCATATGTATGCAAATTCCTAGCATAATCCATAGTATCAATATGAGTGCACATAACATTCATCCATATGCAACATCCATGTGGTAGCATAACAAGTTTCAACCATTAATAAGTGTAAGCACTCATGCATATGCAATATGAGGAGTGTGCGAGCCGATCTAGTGCCTAATTGTGTATAATGAATCCACGAGCAACCACTTGCAAACACTTGCAACCACTTGTAACCATCAAGCATAACATGTTTCAAATACATGTTTCATCCAAAGGGTTTCTACCTAAGGTCCTCATGACAAGATAAACACGATAAACTAGATAAACATGGACAGAGAGATATGCATACATTCCAACTCTGACATATAGTACTAACCGATGAGCCATAACCCCCTTATGGAGTTTACAACAGAAATAAGATCGAGAATGGGACCGAGAGGATATATATACAAAAGATAATTTGCAAGCAAGCTCCCCAGGAAAACAAGGATCAAGGATGCACTCCTAGAAGGATATGATGCGTGTATCTAGTCTTCACTCTTCTTAGTCACGTTTCCTTGAGCTTAACTCCACTGTGCTTTGACCGTCTTTTACTTCATGATTTCTTGGCTTCCTAACTCCTATTTACCAATTTCGAGTTGGAACTCATTTCATTATCACCTCTCGTCTTTCTTTTCCACTTATTCTTCTTTCTGTATACTTGGCTTAAACATACTATAACCTCATGATTTCATGCAAGCTCTCCAAAATTCACTAGTGAATCCTGGATCTCGTCTACTTACTATAAAGTATTCCATGCAACAGAACTTTTCTTGGAAATACCAATCCACGTTGCCAATTGCCCTTATAAACGTGATTTTCTATAACTCATGCTTAAATCGAAATGAACCATCCGCCTATGAGTGATAGGCCATACCTAGATTCAATTGCCTACCCATGGCTTCCTGTAGGCTATTTCAAAACTGGCCAACTTCTTGAGGATAAACCGTTGCTAACCATGATGCAGTCCTCTCGCTCTTTACCGGACTGAGATGAGCACTCTTCGTGAGTCTACCTATTATGACCCACCTACCCGTATTCCCTTTCTTTGATCTAGGTAATCTATCCACATAATCTATCGAGATGTTTTCACACTTTCCCTTGCGGAACCTCCGATGGAGATAACGGCCCACTGGGCTTCTATGACTTGGCCTTGACCTGGTGGCACAACAGGCATCCAGAGACCAACTCGGCCACCTCCTCGAGTGATGCGCATCTTCAAGAACCTTCTTTACCAAGTCTTCCACTCGAGGAACACATAATCTCTCATCGCGCCTTAGTCATCCCTTGTCATCTATAATATATCTAGCGAGGTGACTTAACATCTCGCCTCGAATCAACTGGTCCACGTTCTTGACTAACTGCGGGTCTTCTCCCTGTGAAACCCCCTTCTTGATCCAGAAGAGTAAGTCTAAGCTCAGGGAATGCTAACTAACTAGCCAAACGGAGAAAGCTTTCAATTGCCCTCCTCAGGGTTTCCCGGTCTTAGACCGCAACCACTTTAACGGGATCCACCGCTAAGCCTTACTCAGGAACTATGTGCCCAAGAAATCCAACTTCTTTCCTCCAAAGTGGCATTTGGAGAACTTGACCTTCAACCGGTGGCTCTAAGCGTATCCATCACCTCCTTGAGATGTCTAGCATGCTCTTCCTTGTTCTTTTAAGGAGATCAAAATATCGTCTATGACGACCATGACAAACTTGTTCAAGGACTTCCTAAACACCCTACCCATCAAGTTCACGTAATATGCGGGTGCATTAGTCAAGCCAAATAGCATGACTAGCCATCTTAAAAATCCATCTAGAGTCCTAAACTCAGTCTTGTCAATTCCATCCTCAGCTCTCCTAAGCTGATGGAATCTGGTTGCTGGATCAAAAGAAAACAGATGCTCCTACAAGCTGATCAAACAAATCATCAACCCTTGATAGCGGTTGTCTATTCTCCTCACGATAATCAACACATAGACGAAGCAAACTGTCCACATTAGTAACGAATACTACTGGAGCACCTTACTCGAAAAGGCTTCGTCTCAGGAAGTTCTTCTCAAGCAACTCCTTGACTTGCTTTCTTAACTCTCACCTCGTGAGGTCATGTGCCTAACCGGCCACGAAACTGGCTTGGTATTACCAACCAGATAATGCGGAAATCTATCCCACGTCTAGGGGTAACCCCTTTACTTCACCCAAGATATCAGGATATTCTCGGACCGCCCTCACAGATCGCAAACTATCGATAGACGAGTTGAGGGATTCAAGATAACCTAACATGACGGGACCCATAGGGTTGCTAGAAATTTCTAGGGTATTACCGAGGCGAGTCATGAGCCTCACACCCCTATATACAAAAACAAAGAATGGCTCCAAAACAGGACAACCATTCCATGCCCAAGACCAAACCATATCCCCTGAAACCGAGAATAAAACATCCCACGAGAATTCTATACTCAAGATAGAAATTTTCAAATCCACTCAGACCACAGACAAACGGGCAGAACCCCCAATTGGATTTGAAACATATACGGGATCATCAACTAGGCTAGTACTTAGGTGCAAACTTTCAACTAGATCAGATGAAATAAAACTATGCGATGTGCCAGAATCAAACAAAGTACGAACAGGGAAAATCAGAAAATGTAAACAAGACTTTCAATAGAAACACTACCTCTATCATAAGCTGGAAGAGCGATGCTGAGGGGATGAACTCGCCCTCCAGATAGTCCGGCACACTGAGCCTGACCTTGCCCTTGTTTCCTCGGGCAATCCTTGCTGAGATGTCCAAACTCACCACAATGAAAGCATTCGCCCCGCTTTCTCTTCTTCTTCCTACATTCCCTGGCTATATGTCCAACTTCACCACAGAAGTTGCATTTCCTATTCCCTCTTGGCTTGTCCTTGCGGTTGTTGTTATTCTTGCCTCGTTTCCCGGAATTTACCCTCTTGCCTTGAGACTCATTCGCCTTGACCTCTTTCTTGTCATTGTTATCTTCTTCTTGAAGTAGGGCCATATTCACCAAATTCTCGAAAGTCGCCCCCAAGGGTATATGAGACATGGCCAAACCGTGTAATGGCTCGTTTAATCCTAGAGCAAAGTGTAGGGCCTTCTTCTGAGCTGTATTAACCGAGTCTAAATCGACCCGAGCCAGTTGATTAAACTTATCTATGTATTCCCTAATAGTCATGTCCCCTTGCTTCAGTGATAAGAATCTCAGTCCAAACCTTCCTCTAAAATCATCCCAAGTCTCAATTGGCTTAGTAGTGGTGGTGACTACCCACCAACGTGCAGCTTCTTCCTTTAGCAACCATACTACCAATAAAACCTTCCTGCGGTCACCTATATCAAAGGTGACTAAAAGATCTTCGGTCTCTTTCAACCAATTCCATGCCTCTACAATAGTCTCTGTTCCACTAAAATTCTTGCCACCCATCATCTTAAAGTTCTTACAAGTTTCCGCAAAATCTGTTTGTGGAGGCTGAGGGGGAAGAGGAACATCAGCTACGGGAGGAGGAGGAGGAACAGCGGCCTCGACTGGAAAAACAACATTAGAGGTACCCGGGACCGGTGCCGTGACTTCCAAGTACCGACGAAACCAATCGGGTATTGTTACTCCTTCGGGTAAGATGAGATTATCAGACATGCTGGAAACGAAAAGAAAAGAGTTCAAACGAGGGGTCAAAGGATAGTGCTAATGGCTTTTGGGGAATAGCCTTTAAAATAACTAGAATTTTCTTTGGAAAATACTTTGTACTTGGTTTTGAAAATAGTTTTTCAAAAGTTTTAAAAACCTTTTTATCCCTTCTCGTAAACCATATGCTCTGATACCAAATGTAACACCCCACCTCCGCCAGGGTGGCTCTTTCAAGCGACTCTGACTTTGGTGGGGCGTTTTTGAAACAATGTAAACATGCATAATGATATAGCAAGGCAGGACATGACATATATATATGTAAATAAACAGGGTAAGTAGATAAAACAACGGAAGATTTTTAAACCATTTCAAAACACAAGTCTGGTACATCAAAATGTCAATTTCCCAAATAAACAAGTCTAGTACATGAAATAACATCATCTGAAACTGAAAAAGAAAACATAATAGTAGCTATCCCCAAAGTGGAAAAACCATAGCGAGCTCAAGTCCAAAGCATACATGAGCTATCCAAGAAAGCAGCTAAGATCCAAGCTAGGCTCCTGTATTCCCTCCCTGAGAACCTGGGGGGGGGGGAACGGAAGAAAAGAGGCGAAAGAAAACGGGTCAGTCAAAAAGACTGAGTAAGCCCTGCTACGATCAGTCTATAAACTAATAAAGTTAACAACATGATGGAATCTGAGATGATCATAGATAACAACATACTGGCATGATAAATTAACTACAAGATAGATAGAGGTGTCATCGCATAAAACAAGGTTAGGTTTTGCACCACGGTGTACTAGCAAACCAACATAACAGGTATTGATCCCTTGGCCCAAGCTTTGGCCCAATAACATGAGGTGACCTTAATACAAGGTCCAGCCCAACGGTCTAATCAATCGGCTCCCTATAAACCTAACACGTCAAGTGTTGGTGTCCATACGGCCCACATATGGTTGTAGTTAGACTGTGCTGGGTCCACCTTTGGGTGTATCAAGCCCTCGGGTGTCAACCCCAGACACTTAAGCAATAATGCACAGCCCTAACCTACTGGTACCCGTGCCTCGAGTTTGTCCAACACCGGACTACGTGCACGTCCGTAGCCCGCCTGGACCCGCACCGCTGTACCACTCGGCCATCGCCTTTTGGTCGCTTACATCCGTCCAGTAATCGTGCCCCGCCCTAGCCTAGCTTCTAGGGTTGTGAATGATACCAAACTGGGATTACTGTTAGAACAGACCACGTTGATAGGGTTTCCCAAGAGGGTTAAGTGTGATTTAACCCTTCACTAATCATGGATTAAACTAGTTAAGTGCAACCAACGGTTCACCACTTAACCCCATTTCAATCCCTCGAATCCCCAAATTGGTTAAGTATTAGTGGACCCTGACTTAACCCTAATCATGAGGCATTAATTAATTTAATGCACCTTAACCTCTCACATTAGACCTTGTTGTGGTTACTAGTTAGGCCGGGCGGGTCCGGGTAGCTTTACACCACAACTTGGTCTAACCTCGGGTCTTGGCACCCCATGACCAACTTCTCACATTGGGTCCTATTGTTTGTAGCCACTAGTTAAGCCGGTCGGTTCCGGGTAGAATTACGCTACAAACTCAACCCAACCTCGAGTTGGCCACACTTATGTTTTCTAAGTGTCATGTCCACTTTATTTCAAAACATAATTACAAGTCAACAATTACTTGGGTAGACCTAACTTAATAGGTAAATTCCCAAGGGGTAGACCTAACTTAATAGGTAAATTCCCAATCTTATATTTTCATGTATTTTAAGTTTACCCAACCCCCCCCCCCCCAACGTCATTCTATCGCTTACATATTCGTAATAACGCATAAAGGATAGGAAGAGGGAACTTGGCATAACATACATGATGAACTTGCATATCGCAACAAACATACATAACATGTTAGACTTGCACAACTTAGCCTAGTGAACTTGCACATTACCATAAACGTGCATAACATATTAAACTTGCCTAACATGGTATAGGGAACTTGCATAAACATGCATAACTTGTCAAATATGCACAACATGTCATTTTGAACTTGCATAAGCATGCATAACTTGTCAAACATGCATAACATGGCATAGTGATCTTGCATAAACATGCATAACTAAATAAACTTGCAAATCATGGCTTGGTGATCTTGCATGTTTATGCATAACTTGTTAAACTTGCAAATCATGACTTGGTGAACTTGCATAAACATGCATAACCTGTTAAACTTGCAAACCATGACTTAGTAAACTTGCATAAACATGCATAACTTGTTAAACTTGCAAACCATGACTTAGTAAACTTGCATAAACATGCATAACTTGTTAAACTTGCACATCATGACTTAGTAAACTTGCAAATCAAAACATGCATACTTCATCAAACATGTGTAACATAGCATAGTGAACTCACATAAGCATGCATAACCCATTAAACATGCATAACATAGCATAGTGAACTCGCATAAGCATGCATAACTCATTAAACATGCATAACATAGCATAGTGAACTCGCATAAGCATGCATAACTCATGCATAACATAGCATAGTGAACTCGCATAAGCATGCGCAACTCATTAAACATACAAAAATCCCAACTTTCATCACATATTAACTTTAGAGTTTCTAAAATGAAGGTAAGAGGGCTTACAACTATGATGAAGACACAAATCTCCTAATAGAGATTGAGAAGCCCTTTTTTATGCAAGCATAAAACCCCAAAACAAAGCTCCAATAAGAAAACACCCAAAAACACTACCTTAGCAAATAAAACTTGCAACTTGATGATGTATGCAAGCTAATGATCATTCATACAACTTAGAAATGCTTGTATGAACATCAAAATCTTCATAGGAATGATTCATGAAGAGGGTGGAGGCTAGGGTTTTTAGGTGGAGGCCATTTGAGATTTCAATTTGACATAGTTTGGTTGCTAGAGTGAATAATGAGGGTTTAGGGTAGGATTAGGAGCTTATTTATAGAAGATTAGAGTGGTTTTAGCCCTAGGATTAACCCTAGGTTAGTTTTGGCCCGTCAGATCTCGGAATTCTCTAGAACCAAGCCACAAGACCCAGCCCAAATCAAAATGGTGCGCCAGGCAACATTGCCTGGCTACCCCCTGTCGACAGGGCTGTCGACACCATAGGGACCCTGTCGACATGCGGGTCCTGGCGGGAATTTTCCCCCTGCGCCAGTTTGCCCTAACCCCTGTTTTTAATTTTAAAATTTAAATCTGTTTTTACTTAGAAATTTTCTGCAAATTTCAATGGGCCTTAACTGGGTCATACGGACTCCGATTTTCGAAAACTCGGACTCTATTTCGCGTATTTTTCCGAGACGAACGCAATGGCATAGCCCATTTCCCCTTGATTCCCATTTTATAATTTGATTCTGCCTCGATTTTTGTTATAACAGGTTATTAAAAATACGGGTTGTTACACTGACTGTACAGGATCCAAAATAAAACGGATTTTAGTGAAACGAAAAGTATTTAAATCTGTTTAAAAATATCTTTCTAACTGATTTGGATAATTGAAATTTCATAGCGGGAATCAAAAGTTATGGCTAAATGAATTTTCAAAAAGGTCGCTATGGAATTGCATAGCCCGTGAAAATAGACATTTTGCAAACGACCTCCGTTTTCGATGAAACCACTTTTAATGGATCCTAAATGTCAAATTATTGCTAGGTTTCAAATTCCATAATTTTTGGAGTTGATATGTGAGCGTGGCAAAAGAAAACGTGTTTGGTTAATTTTAATCAAATTGGATCGGCCAGAAAATGGCCTTTTTTCAAACGGTCTCCCAATTCGACGAAATCCGTTTGGTTGGGACCGTATCATCCAAACATTGCTAGAATTATTTTTTTGGAATATTTAGGATCTGTATATGGCCCCGGCAAATTGAAATGTACGTTCAAATCCATATTTGAATGTTTTATATTTTAATTTGAAGATAAACTAACTGAAACAGTCGAATGAGCCAACGAAACATATTCCATTGTGTTCGAAATGGGGGTAATTAGCTAGAGGCGATAGTCGTTGGGTTTGAATTAGAGTTCGTATGGATTAAGGGGTATTTTCGAAATTAAATAATTTAATTATATATGTGGACCAATGAAAATTCTCCAACACTTCATCGTTTCTGAAAACAAACCCCGATACCGCCTATACGAACGGCGGCTCCCATTCTTCGCTTCTCTCTTCTTTTCCTCCTCAATTATTCAAAAAATCCAGTGCCACAGTAGAAGTTTTGGTAGAGATTCTCTTGAGCTTCACATCCATCTAAACCGCGCCCTCCATCGTCATGTGTAGCTTGAGATCCAATGCTCCAAAGTCACCGCGTTTCGACCTCCGTCGGAGCTCTAATTTGTCGTCGAGTTGGGGGTGGTGCATCTCGCCAGGAAGCTGATTCGAAGCTCTACAAAGTCATATAGTCTGATCATCCTCAAGCCCCACGGATTTTATGAAAACTGTTAACCTAGTTTTGAACAAAAACTGAGAGGTAACGACTTATATATTTAAAACTTATTTCGATAAATAAAGCATTGCAAACTTATAAAAATCATATTTTTTTCTATGTGGTCGAAATTCAGTGAAACAAGAGACATTGGATTGTGTGGCCGTCTTCTACATTCTAGAAGAGACAGTTGAATTTTAGGAGCTTCCTATGATTTTTGGAGGAATCGAACCCAATGTGAGATTTCTAATTTTGAACAGACATGGAATGGCGATGTATAAATTATATGATCGATATATAAGTTATATAAGCGTTGTACACCTCATGTATAAAGCGTTATATAAGTTGTATGTGCGATGTATAAGTTATATATACATTGCAAAAATCATATGTGCGTTGAATGGAATTGAAATGAAAACGAAATGGAAATATATTTATATACATACATACATACATACATACATACATACATACATACATACATATATATATATATATATATATATATATATATATATATATACTTCCCTCGTCCACAGACCATGGACGATATATATTGATTGTGATTGTTTGGATTTTGGTTGACATGAAATTTGGTTGATAAATGCGAATGGTTGATAATGATTGTTATTGGTTGAAACAAAATTGGAATTGTTTGTGGAAAAATCCACTGTGATATGAAAATGATTGAAATATTTAGATTATAAGGATAAGCCCCTTAGGTAATGCTGCGAGGCATAAGGTAGTGCGAGGAGCCGTACTTGGGACGGTACCAGTTTTAAACCCCTTACCGTTATGCTGCCGAAATTTTCTGAAATATTCATGTGTTTGATTTATATTCATGCATTAAAATATATTCACGTGTTGGAAAATATTCATGTTTGAAATAAATTGTTTGAACTATAAAAGTAACATTTTTATTGTATGTACGAAGTATATAAATTATTCATGTTTGAAATAAATTGTTTAAACAATAAAAAATCACATTTTTATTATATGTATGAGTCTCTAAAAATATTAATTTTTGAAATAAATTGTTTTATCAATAAAAATCACATTTTTATTATATATATGAAGTGTTAAAGATAGTCATGTGTTGAAATAAATATGTGTTGGGTAAAAATATTTTTTTTATCAAATATATGAAATGAAAATGGTTTGGAAATCGAAGAATGGATTATATATATACATATATAATTAAAATAAATCGAATAATGATGCTGAAGTTCGTATCTTGAAATCATAATTTTAAATGATTATTGTGGGAGATCCGACCATCGGATTTTCCCAAAACTGAAACCATTGGGTCCGCTTTAAATATTTTTCCAACGATACCAAATTTGTAAAGATCCAATGGTTAGATTATGTGAAATGATTAATTAAAATCTGAATAAAAATAGTGCCAGAATGGATTATATTTATAAATATATATAAATATAATTAAAATAAATCGAATAACGACGCGGCGGTTCGTATTTTGAAATTGTAACTTCAAATGTCTGTACCGGGAGATCCGACCGTTGGATTTTCTCAAAATTGGAACCGTTGGGTCCGCTTTGAAAAGATCTTTCCAATGATAAAAAATTTGAAAAGGTCCAATGGTTAGATTTTCATATATGTGTAAATCAAATCTAAAGAAAAACAGCGCCATGGCCGCGTTATGGCCTGAAGCATCGTTTGAATAAATTGGATATTTTTAAATAAATAAAAATAGCGATAAATCGTTATAAAATATTATAAACGATATGGAATGGAAATAAACTGAATTTACTCGATTTATTGGATATTTGATGGTTGAATGTGTTTGACGTGAAAATTACATTAATGAACAGAATTATTGATGTCAAATAATTTAACCATGGAAATGAATTGATTTGAATTCTAAATATTCATGAATTATTTGAAAAGGCCGAGATAATTCTCATTTCAAATAATTGATCGATGATTAGAAGTCGAAAATATGAAGACGGTGCGAGACCGATGATCTTCACATCAAATGGATGGCTACTGATGCCTTTGATGGGAGTTTCTGCCCTGAAGTGGTTACAGTGGTAGTTGTCCGGACATACTTGTTGATCGTTCGGATGTGCGAGGGCCTCTCTCCTGTATTGGACACACTGGATGAGGAATAAGGTGCCTCCGGTTTCGTTCAGACCCAGAACGGACTTGTAAATGAATGTGTGTCTGAAGTTGTGGATTGACAACGTGGCATATAAAGATGTTGTGATCAAGGCTTTTGTTGAGAACAGAGCCTTGTGGTTGATGAATAGAGCATGGCCTTAAATATCTAGCCTTGTGTTTAGCGTTGATTCGCGAGCCTCACACCCCGGTGTGAACTAGAAACGGGAGAGGACATTAGGGAGGACAAGCGTTTCCTTCTAGCTAGGAGTGGTGTTTTAGGTTTTACACGCTTGGACATTTTACTTATGTGGATGATGGATAGCGAGGTGCCTCGGTTACTTCGGTCTCTTCGGAGCCGATGGTCTGGTCGGGACATGACCAGTTTACACCACATAGGGTGGGGAAACGCAGTGTTCAGGCATTCTAATCCACTCCTTGGGGACTGGCCCTGACGATCCAAGGGATCACCTGTGTCTAGGTCCTGAGACATGGGCTAGATTGTCTCAAAGCGGTAAGGACGATCCCTTGCCTTGGTTCATGACGGAAATCCAATTTTCAAATAAGATATCGTGCGGTTTTGATTGTAAACCTATATATGGCGACATGATATATGGTACCCATGCCGTCTATGATTGATACTTATGATTGAAATTGTTTTTGAAACATATAAACACTAGTAATAATAATATCAAATGCTTTTGTTTTATTCGTATCAAGCATATTTTGGCCATTATAAGGTAAAACTCTAACCTCCGGTTTGCATTGCATTGTGTGATTGGAACCGAGTCTTATAATGGCTTCATTTTTGTAAAAAGCATTGCGATGTTTAAATGATTTACTTGTTTTAAAGCATTGTCAATCCAATGGAGTAAACCTATTCCACGTTAGTGGCATGGTCCTGTGATTGGCCTTATTATTAAAATAATTTAAGTAGATTTCTCATACCAGTCCCATGACTGACTCGTAGTTTGTTTCACTTGCAAACTCGGGTGCCTCTATTTCTACACTGGCAGCCTTGTATTTAGGTTTTAGTAGGATCTTTATGGATAGCTATGGAGCTGGAGATGGATTCTATCACTTCTTTCTTTTTATGCTATTCAACTCCTGTTTACATATTATATTTTGATTCCGCTGTAGACATTTTATGTAAAGCTGAACTGTATTTTGTACTAACTATGATCCTGTGTACTGTGTAACTCTGTGATTATGTTTATCCAGTGTATTCTATTGTACATTATCTAGTGTATTTATATATTTCTGTTCTATTGTTATTTTTTTATGTGTTATATTCCAAAGACTACCCTTGCCACCATGGAACGGGGGTTTGGGGTCGTCACATCAACCCAAAAGGCATAACTAGCCACTCAAAGAAACCATCTAGAGTCCTAAAAGTGGTCTTATCTATACTGTCCTCAGCCACTCTCAACTAATGAAACCCCATGGCCAATTCTAATTGAGACAATACTGATGCATCAACAAGCTAGTCAAACAAGTCATCTGTCCTTGGGAGTGGGTGCTTGTTCTTCTTATTGAGTTTATTCAACTCCCTATAGTCCACACACAAGCAAAGCGAACCATCCGCCTTAGTTGTGAATAATACTGGAGCACCCCATTCAGATATGCTTCGCCTAATAAATCCTTTCTCAAGTAGCTCCCCTACTTGTTTACTAAGCTCCCTCCTTTCGCCCTGGAGCCATATGGGCGCACAGGTAATGCAACTATCTTTGCATTGTCCACCAAATATATGAGAAAATCAATCTTGCGCCTCAGAGGTGAGCCCCGTACCTCCTCAAAAAAATCTGAATAATCTAGGACTACTGGCATAGATTGCAGATCATCTACAGATGCATCAAGAGACTCTAGGAAACTAAGCATAACAGACCCTTGTGGGTCACAAGAAATCTCGAGGGTCCTCCCATGACAAGTCAGAAGCCTAACTACCCTCTTCTCACAATTCAGAATGGCACCATGCATGGCTAGCCAATCCATCCCTAGAATCAAACCGTAGCCCATAAAACCGAGCACATATGCATTGCATTCGAATTCGACGACTAAAATAGAGATTCTCAAACCCCAACAAATCATAGACAAATGAGCCGAACCACCTATGGGGTTTAAGACAACAACGGGATCCACAACTGTACTAGTATTTAGGTGCAGAGACTCAACCAAAAAACTAGATATAAATGAGTTTGAAGCGCCAGAGTCAAAAAGAGTTCAAATAGGATGATTGGAAAAAGGAATCAAACCTTCCACATAAACTTTCCTACCTCGATCTGGAGCACTGATTGCGAGAGCGTTCACTTGCCCTTTGGAATTTCCTGCCCTCTGACCATGTCCTTGTTTCTTCGGGCACTCCCTAGAAAAGTGTCCAACCTCTCCACAACTGAAGCAAGCATTCTTACTCCTTTTGCAGTCCTTCACCAAGTGACCCTCACGTCCACAACTATGACGCTTCCTCTTAATCTTAGCCTTGTCATTCTTTTCGCCCTTCTTCTGTTGTTGTTGTTGCTGTTGCTGTCCTTTCTTGGGCCATACTTTCTGGTTTTGATTTGTTTCCTCCGCCTTAACTTCCTTCTTTTCTCCCTTGTCTTCCTCATGCACCAAGGCCATATCAACAAGCCTTTCAAAAGTTGCTCCCATTGGAATGTAGGACATAGCTAACCCATGAAGGGGTTCATTTAGCCCTTTAACAAACCACAAAGCTTTCTTATGCGAGGTATCTACCAATTCCAGTCCAAACCTTGCTAGTTGGTTGCATTAGTTCACATATTCTTTAACACTTATGTTTCCTTGTTTGACTGCCAAGAACCTTTCCATTTGCATGATTTTCTCAGCTTAGGAAAGAATATTCATTTCAAACCTCATTCTAAAATCATCCTATGTCTCCAACAGATATCCTGCTTAGGTATCTTCCCACCAGAACGAAGCTTCAGCTTTCAGTAGCCAGACACCTAGCTGAATCTTCCTTCGATCTTCCACTTCAAAAATTAAAAACATGTCCTTGGTCTCCTTGAGCCAATTCCTTGCCTCTCAAATGTTTCGGTACCATGGAATGGCTTCCCTCCCATAGCACAAAAATCTTTGCAGATCTTAGCGAAATTATCTGCTCTTGGAGGAGGAGGAGGAACGACGGGTGCAGCTAGGGGAGGAATGTCAGCTTGACCACCGGCAGGCGTCGTGGCCTCTAGATACCTATGGAACCAGCCTGGTATCGTAACGCCCTCAAGAATATTAGGTTCCCCAGACATGTTGAAAAGAAAAGGAAAGAGATTTAGACAAAGGATCAAAAGATAGTACTTACGGCTTTGAGGGATTTGTTTTTCAAAACAGACTTTCTTTTTGAAAATACTTCCTTATAAAACCTTTTTGAAAATATCTTTTAAAAATTTTATCCGATCTAGTAACCTTTAGCTCTGATACCAAGTGTGACATCCCATATCCGTTAATGTCACTCATTAAGAGAATGCATTAAGTTTCGTGAAGTGTTATTGGTAAAAAGAAACAGAATTATTACAAGACAAACATAACGAAATAGCAGCGAAAAACAAACAAACTTTATTAATCATAAAGCATCGTGGTTCAAAACATCATATGTCGGAATTACTTGAAAACCAGTACATCATGACACTTTTGTCTTGCACTTATAATACCATAGTACTAAATAAATAAGCAAAATCCCCAAATAAAAACATAGCAATAGTAGCACAGATAAGAGCTTGAGTAATACATCACAACAGCTCTAAATAAGCAGAATCCTGGTCAAGCTTGAGTATTCCCGCCTTGAGAACCTGGGGAGAAACGGAAGAATGAAGAGGAAACAAAAGGGCCAGACATAAAGTCTGGCAAGTCCAGTTACTTTTAGCAAGTAAATAAGTAAAAGTAGCATGACAGGCATATAAAGTGGATACGAAAGATAACATCACACTAGGTAGGTATGATAAGGTAAACTTGATAGAGTGTAAACGCTTCTCTAATGATTACTCAAATTCTATGCACCAACACTAGTATAACCATAATAAGATGAACCCAACAACTAGAAGAAGGTAGACTTAGGCGTACTTCTAGTGAGAGGTTTTAACCCCATACAATTCACAGGCAGCCCAATCCTAACAGGCTGACAAACATTACTAGAGTCTAGATGTACCCTAACCACTAACCTAATCGATCGGCTCCCTACTCCGTAGATACCCTATGCCGGCCCCATGGTAGAGGTACGTTGCAACCCTTCATTGATGTGCATAACCATATGTACTGGTGTCATGGTCGTATTATCCCCCTCTGCCCGGTCATGCACGCACACGTCCCGTTCGATTTGCGCCGCCCACACCGTCATTCACGTTTGGATCTCTTACAATCAGCCTAGTAAGCGTGTCCCTACTCCGAGCTAGGGCGAAGTACTCGTTCTATACCGTCATATGGGTTACTGACTGAAACGGATTCCACACACAAGATGATACGAGCTCTCCCCCTTGTCTTGTATCCCAACTAGGATTTTTATTGGGTAGTATACCTATTGGTGTCTTTAATTACATAACCCCCTCAGGTTAAGTTTGTGGGCCTGTATATAAATATTACCCACCCCCTCAGATTTACATAACCCACCCACTATTCAAACCAATTTACTTAACCGCTATTCATGTTCGTGTCCATACAATCCATATGGATTCAACTAGGTTAAGTATTTGTAACACCCCACATCCGTTAAGGCCACTCACAAAGGGAATGCCATAACTTTAGTGGAGCATTATGGGTACTGGAACATAAATATTACAAGACAGACATATATAAAACAGTGGAAAGTAAAGTGGAAGTACTTCAAATCATTTATTAAATATAATTGTTTACAATAAAAGCCCGTTAACTTCCAATACCCAATTACATAGTTAAAATATCTGCCTTGCTAAAAAACAAAGAGGCATAAAAATAAATTGTGATATTCCCCAATAAAGCAAAGCAAGCCATAGCCAAGGGAAATCCAAGCCGTACATGAAAGAGCCTTGGAGCTTGGTAGGATCTGAACTAAGCTGTATTCCCACCCTGCGAACCTGGGAGGGCAAACGGAAGAAAAAGAGGCGAACAAAACGGGTCAGTCATAAAGACTGAGTAAGTCCTAGTGACTTTCAGCATAAAAATAGGTAAAGATAACATGGCATGAATAAACTGAAAATAAACATAAGCTTGATGACAAGATAAGCTACATGCACGATAACGAAGAATAACATCATATGACTTTTGTCATGTATAACATTGCAAGGTTCCCATTCAAGACGAACTAAGTATAATTTCGCAAAATCGCAAGATTTCCCTTCTCACCATTAAAATATTTCTATGATATCTATTTGCTCTGCACCACCCGTACTAATATCCCAACCCGTGTCATGTGTTGACTATAAAATGATTCCTTGCCCAATGTCATGAAATGACCCATTACTCGGTCCCATGAAACGATCTATTAATCGATCGGCTCCCTACAAGTCCTATCTCGTTCACGTGTCTGTGTCGTACGGCCCAATCACGAAATTTAGTCACTTGTGCTAGGTCCACCATAGGGTGTATCAAGCCCTAGGGTGCCAACCATCGACATGAATCAAGCACGTACAGTGTAAACCTACTGGTGCCCATGCCCACTTTTTCAACTCCGGACTACGTGCACGACCGTAGTCCGCCTAAACCTACACTGGCGCACCAACTCAATCGTCGTTCTGGTCGCTTACAATCAGCCCAGTAATCGTGCCCCACCCTGCCTAGTTCCAGGGTACCTGATATATCTAGTGGGTTACTGCTGAAAAGGACCGCGTAACTAGAGTTTCCGTGCAGCAAGTTAAGGGTTGTCATTTAAATTCGAGACTTAACCCCATCAGTCTAGCATGTCAAGTTGGTTAAGTGTCGTCATTCAAGTTCGTGACTTAACCCGTCTACGTGTCATGTCAAATTGGCTAAGTGTTGTCGTTCAAGTTCATGACTTAGCCCTACGAATCATGTGTCAAGTTGGTCAAGTATATTCAAGCGGTTCATGACTTAACCCTAACAAATCATTGTGTCAAATTCGTTAAGTATTCAAGCGGTTCATGACTTAACCCTACCAAATCATCGTGTGAAATTGATTAAGTATATTCAAGCAGTTCATGACTTAACCTTACCAAATCATCGTGTCAAATTGGTAAAGTATATTCAAGCGGTTCAAGACTTAACCCTACCAAATCATCGTGTCAAATTGGTTACGTATATTCAAGCGATTCAAGACTTAACCCTACCAAATCATCGTATCAAATTGGTTAAGTATATTCAAGCGGTTCAAGTTCAGGTTTACTTAACCCACCCATTCATGTCGTATTGGTTAAGTGTCGTTATTCTAGTCATATTACTTAACCTTTCCATTCTTAGCATGTCAGTTTATTGGCATTAATTAATTATTAATGCATCAACCACTCACATTAGACTTGTTGTTACGGTCATTGGATATGCCGGGAGGTTCCGGGCAGAATTACACTATAACTCAGTCTAACCTCGGGTTTAAGCACGATATGACTAACTTCTCACATTGGATCTTATTATTTGCAGTCACTGGATATGCCGAGCGGTTCCGGGTAGAATTACACTGCAAACTCAACCCAACCTCGAGTTAGCCATGTTCACGTTCGCGTTCATATTCATATTCTTGTCCATATTTCAACCACGTACATATTTCCAGTTATATGCCAATTATCAAGTTCATATCTCACGTTTTTGCCCCAAAACGTATTTCCAAATTATTATCTTAATTCACTATAAGGTTATGCCAAGTTATAGCCTTTTATTTACAATACATTCCAACTAACTAAAACCCAACTTAGGCGCTTTCATATTAAACCTCTACCAAGTTATAAAATTATCATATATATTTCTACTCCATATTTTACATAATTAACATATGCCCAAGTTCTAGATTACATGTCAGTATTACATATGCCCAATTCATACCAAATTTACATACGTTCAATTCACGCCGTTTTACATGTATGCAAATTTTATGCCAATTTATACATATACCAAGTTTCATGATTTACATGTTTACAAACCTATGCTCAATTTACATAGATCAAGTTTTATACCCAAAATTACATGTATACCACGTTTACACTAATTTACCCATAACAAGTTCTAGCCAAATTACATATATCAAGATCCATGTCAAAATATATACGCCAATCCCCATTCTTGCGATTACCATTGTAATGACAATACCGAAATATTCAATTTCATGTTAATGGTAGTAATACCCAAATATCCAATTTTTATGTTACGCCATCAATTACACCAAACACATATATCCATATAGGCAATATCCCAATATTTTCCCATAATCAATCGCACGTATATCGTAGTTTAGGCCTAGGTCCGAAATTGACAAAGGTTCGTCAAAAGAAAATAAACAGGGGAAGGTAGAATTTGTATAACAATAAGTACAAAGAGAAAACTGGCATAAAAACATCGTCTCAGGCATAGAAGATAGATCTTGATAATAATATCAACATGGATAAAAAAAAGTGATTTACAACAAGCCGAATAGATCATAAGCTTGACATGAGAATGAGAATAGAAAAGTCCCAAAACTCAAGATCCAAGAAGCAACAGAAATAGATCTGAATCGATAAACATACTTAAATCCAATTCCAATTTATTTCATGTCCCTATTATAATTAAATATTTAAATCTAAAAGTAACTAGCACTTACAGAGCATGGCTAGCGAATTAAGAACTGAATTTGTTGTAGAAATGTTGCAGCGTTGTTGATTTACTGTCTTGAATCATTGTAGAAGCCTTGTTCTTTGAATTGATTTGAGTTTGAATGTTTTACTTTGATTTGGAGATGGCGGCCATGGTTCAAGAGGTATTTTAGTAGCATAAAGTTAGAGAAGAATGGTGTAAAGAGAATGAGGCTAGGAGGCTGTTTAAATAGGATTAGGCAGACGAATTTGGACAGAAAACGAGTCTAAATACATCAGAATGCATCTGGTTCAAAAAGTGGGTTCGGGAGGCAGGTCGACCCCCAGGTCGACACTATGGTCGACCTGGTCGTTGGGAGGTCGACACTATGTCGACCTGGTCATTGGGAGGTCGACACTATAGTCGAACCCCAGGTCAACCTGGTCCATGTGCAGGAATGTTCGAGCTGTTTTTGATTCTAAAAATTCCTGAAACTTAGGAGGGTCATATCTTCCTCACACGGACTCCGATTCTCGCAAATTCGAACACGTTTTCATGCAAAATTTCGAGACAAACGCAATGGCGCAACCCGTTTCCTTGATTCTTATTTTAAAATTTATTTATACCCTGATTTCTAGTTTCAAAATGTTATTAAAATTCGGGTTGTTACATTCTCCCCTCCTTAAAGGATTTCGTCCCTGAAATCTTCAAGTTAAGAAGAATGCATCCTATCATCCAATCAACCATCTACTCAACCATCATCCACAAGCAACCATTGTCCTTAAACGATTTCTAATGCTATATGAATATATGCAGAAAGTGTGTGTATATGCTCCTTATCTAATGCAGATTATCAGGCCTGATTGATCTTCATACTGCAAAATATGTTTAGTGCCATGAGTCCAACATGTATGCAAATAGCCCTAATCACATAAACACTATATGTGTGCACAAACATCCATCCATATGCAACATCCACATGATAACACATTCAATTTCATCCATCAACAAGTATAAACACTCATGCATATGCAGTATGAAAGAGCCGATCTAGTGTTTAATGTGCGTGTATATGCATCCACGAGCAACCACTAGCAACCGCTTGCAACCACTTGCAACCATCAGTCATAACGTGTCTCAAACACATGTTTACACCCAATTGTTCCTACCTAAAGATATAGTCAAACGAAAGAAGCAAGTAAAAACTTTGTGCCCATTAGGTAGTGTCAAAACTGGAAATCTATGTCACATATATACTGATTAGGAGAAGAATTCCCTAAGCACCAGCCCGAAGACCGAAATCAACATCAGGCTGACGCCCAAAGAATTACTCAACCCAGTGGACACCCTCAAGCCGAAACATGTATTACTAACAGATGATCCCCATGGGGTTTTGCAACAGAAATAGGATTGAGAATAGGACCGAGAGGTTATACTTAAAAGATAACATAGAAGTAAGCTCTACAGGAAAAGAGGGATCAAGGATATACTCTTAAAAAGAGATATGATGCACGTGTCTAGTCTTCAATCTTCTAAGTCGCATTTCCTTGACCTTAACTCCATTGTGCTTTGACCGTCTTTAGCTTCACAATTTCGTAGCTTCTTAATTCCTATTTCCAAAATATGA
Source organism: Allium sativum (assembly GCA_030737875.1). Lineage (NCBI taxonomy): Eukaryota > Viridiplantae > Streptophyta > Magnoliopsida > Asparagales > Amaryllidaceae > Allium > Allium sativum. The sequence goes on along the minus strand of CM060913.1, from coordinate 271,672,044 downwards.
GTTGGAACTCATTTCACTATCGCCTCTCCTTCCACTTTCACTTATTCTTTTTCTATTATACTCCGCTTAAACATAACTGTGTACTCATGGTTTCATGCAAGCTCTCCAAAATTCACTAGTGAATGTTGGATCTAATTCACTTGCTAGAAGGTATTCCACGTAAATGAATTATCTCTTGAAAATAAACAAATGCCAACCATGTTGCCAAATGTACTTACTAAGGTGATTTTCTGTAACTCATGCATAAGTGGAATGAGCCATTCGCCTTAGTGGCGAACACTACTCGAGCGGATCAATAAATGTATCAAGAGATTTTACGTAACTAAGCATGGAAGAACCCTAAGGGTTACACTAGACTTCGAGGGCATTACCAAGGCAAGTCAAGAATCTAACTACCCTCTTTTCATACTCAAGAATGGCACCATTACTGGATAACCACTCCATCCCTAGAATCAACCCATAGCCCAAAAAACATAAGCATTACTTCTAAACTCAACACTTTGCATAGACATTCCCAAATCCAAACAAGTCATGAATAAATTAGTCGATTCCCTAACAGGATTTGAGAATAAAATAGGATTCTCTACTATGCTAGTACTAAGGTGCAGAGACTCAACTATCGAAGCAGAATTAAAAGGATGCAATATACAAAAACAAAGTTCTAACGGGATGATCGAAAAGAAAAGCTAAGCCTTTAACAGAAACGTTAGGTGCGCTAGTAGTGAGAGCATACAATTGCCCTCTCGACGATCTTGTTCTTTGCCATTGTCCTTGTCCTATAATACTTAATTACATGTCCCTTTTTACCATACTAAAGATATTCTCTCTTGTCATGGGTTTTTATTATTCTTTCACTTGGCCTCTTTCCTTTCACCTTTTTCCTCTTTCGTGGATTAAGCCATATCAACAAGTTTCTCATCCATAGGCTTGTGTTCTTTATCCTCGTTCCTACTATCCTTGTATAGCTTGTTGACAAGTTTCTCGAAAGCTACCTCCATCGCATGACAACCCTACAAAGCTTGAAATAAGATTAGACGCAGATGGAACTACTGCGGCTACAGATGGAAGTTGGGCACTTCTTTGCCCTCCTACATGTGTCGTACACCTACAAAACTATGGTGAAAAAGAAAGAGAGAAGAAACTCAAGGAGAGAATCAAAAGATAGTGCATATGGCTTTGGGGAATATGCCTTTCAAATAAAACAAGACTTTTCTTAGAAAATGCTTCTTTGTCAACATTTTGAAAATAATTTCAGAAGGTTTTTAAAAGCTTTTGCCCAGCCTGGTAACCTTATGCTCTGATACCAAATGTAACACCCCACATCCGTTAAGGTCACTCACAAAGGGAATGCTTTAACTTCAGTGGAGCGTTATGGGTACTGGAACAGAAATATTACAAGACAGACATATATAAAACAGCGGAAAGTAAAGTGGAAGTACTTCAAATCATTTATTAAATATAATTGTTTACAATAAAAGCCCATCAACTTCCAATACCCAATTACATAGCTAAAATATCTGCCTTGCTTAAAAACAAAGAAGCATAAAAATAAATTGTGATATTCCCTAATAAAGCAAAGCAAGGTATAGCCAAGGGAAATCCAAGCCGTACATGAAAGAGCCTTGGAGCTTGGTAAGATCTTAACTAAGCTGTATTCCCACCCTGCGAACCAAGGGGGGGAAACGGAAGAAAAAGAGGTGAAACAAAACGGGTCAGTCATAAAGACTGAGTAGGTCCTAGTGACTTTCAGCATAAAAACAGGTAAAGATAACATGGCATAAACTGAAAATAAACAAAAGCATGATGACAAGATAAGCTACAGGCACGATAACTAAGAATAACATCATATGACTTTTGTCATGTATAACATTACGAGGTTCCCATTCAAGATGAACTAAGTATAATTTCGCAAAATTGCAAGATTTCTCTGCTCACCGTTAAAATATTTCTATGATATCTATTTGCTCTGCACCACCCGTACTAGTATCCCAACCCGTGTCATGTGTTGACTATAAAATGATCCCTTGCCCAATGTCATGAAATGACCCATTACTCGGTCCCACGAAACGATCTATTAATCGATCGGCTCCCTACAAGTCCTATCTCGTTCATGTGTCTGTGTCGTACGGCCCAATCACGACATTTAGTCACTTGTGCTAGGTCCACCATAGGGTGTATCAAGCCCTAGGGTGCCAACCATCGACATGAATCAAGCACATACAGTGTAAACCTACTGGTGCCCAATGCCTGCTTTTTCAACTTTGGACTACGTGCACGACCGTAGTCCGCTTGAACCTACACCGGCGCACCAACTCAGCCGTCGTTCTGGTCGCTTACAATCAGCCCAGTAATCGTGCCCCACCCTGCCTAATTCCAGGGTACCGTGATACATCTAGTGGGTTACTGCTGAAAAGGACCACATAACTAGGGTTTCCGTGCAGCAAGTTAAGTGTTTTCATTTAAATTCGAGACTTAACCCCATCAGTCTAGCATATCAAGCTATTTAAGTGTGGTCATTCAAGTTCGTGACTTAACCCGTCTACATGTCATGTCAAATTGGCTAATGGTTGTCGTTCAAGTTCATGACTTAGCCCTACGAATCATGTGTCAAGTTGGTCAAGTATATTCAAGCAGTTCATGACTTAACCCTAACAAACCGTCGTGTCAAATTGGTTAAGTATATTCAAGTAGTTCATGACTTAACCCTACCAAATCATTATGTCAAATTGGTTAAGTATATTCAAGCGGTTCATGACTTAACCCTACCAAATCATTGTGTCAAATTGGTTAAGTATATTCAAGCGGTTCAAGACTTAACCCTGCCAAATCATCGTGTCAATTTGGTTAAGTATATTCAAGCGGTTCAAGACTTAACCCTACCAAATCATCATGTCAAATTGGTTAAGTATATTCAAGCGGTTCAAGTTCAGATTTACTTAACGCACCCATTCATGTTGTATTGGTTAAGTGTCATTAGTCTAGTCATATTACTTAACCTTTCCATTTTTAGCATGTCAGTTTATTGGCATTAATTAATTATTAATGCATCAACCACTCACATTAGACTTGTTGTTGTGGTCACTGGATATGCCGGGCGGTTCCGGGCAGAATTACACCACAACTCAGTCTAACATCGGGTTTAAGCACGATATGACTAACTTCTCACATTGGATCTTATTATTTGCAATCACTGGATATGCCAGGCGGTTCCGGGTAGAATTACACTGCAAACTCAACCCAACCTCGAGTTAGCCATGTTCACGTTCGCATTCATATTCATATTCATGTCCATATTTTAACCACGTTCATATTTCCAGTTATATGCCAATTATCAAGTGTATAACTCACGTTTTTGCCCCGAAACGTATTTCCAAATTATTACCTTAATTCACTATAAGGATATGCCGAGTTATAGCCTTTTATTTACAATACATGCCAACTAACAAAAACCCATCTTAAGCGCTTTCTTATTAAACCTCTACCAAGTCATAAAATTATCATGTATATTTCTACTCCATATTTTACATAATTAATGTACGCCCAAGTTCTAGATTACATGTCAGTATTACATATGCCCAATTCATACCAAATTTACATATGTTCAATTCATGTCGTTTTACATGTATACAAATTTTATGCCAATTTACACATATACCAAGTTTCATGATTAACATGTTTACAATGCTATGCTCAATTTACTTAGATCAAGTTTTATACCCAAAATTACAAGTATACCACGTTTATTCTAATTTACCCATAACAAGTTCTAACCAAATTACATATATCAAGATCCATGTCAAATTACATATATCAAGATCCATGTCAAAATATATACACCAATCCCCATTCTTGCGATTACCATTGTAATGACAATACCCAAATATTCAATTTCATGTTAATGGTAGTAATACCCAAATATCCAATTTTTATGTTATGTCATCAATTACACCAAACACATATATCCAAATAGGCAGTATCCCAATATTTCCCCGTATTCAATCTCACGTATATCGTAGTTTAGGCCTAGGTCCGAAATTGACCAAGGTTCATCAAAAGAAAATAAATAGGGGAACCTACACTGCTGCACCACCTGCCGCTATTTTGACCGCTTATAATCAACCCAGTAATCGTGCCCCACCCTGCCTAGTTCAGGGTACCGTGATACATCTATGTGGGTTACTACTGAAATGAGTCCCCGTTACTAGGGTTTCCTAGGGTCTATTCGTATACCCACCAAATTGGCTAAGTGTTATCCATCCATTCAATTTAACTTAACCCATTCACACGTCATGTCATGTTGCTTATTAACTTAACCCTTCTCATTCATCATGTTGTAATTGGTTAAGTGTTTTCTATTAACTTAACCATGTTCATTCATCATATTATATTGGTTAAGTGTTTCCCCTTAGCTTAACCCCATTCGTTCATCATGTTATATTGGTTAAGTGTTTCCCATTAACTTAACCCCACTCGTTCATTGGTTAAGAATTAACTTAACCCTACCACTTGTCATGTTACATTGGTTAAGTATAGCCCTCTTGTGTTACTTAACCCTACCACTTGTCATGTTGCATTGGTTATGTGTTGCCCTCTTGCGTTACTTAACCCTATCACACATCATGTTATATTGGTTAAGTGTTGCCCTCTTGTGTTAACTTAACCCTACCACTTGTCATGTTACATTGGTTAAGTGTTGCCTTCTTGTGTTACTTAACCCTATCACACATCATGTTATTTTGGTTAAGTGTTGCCCTCTTGTGTTAACTTAACCCTACCACTATAAGCATGCCCGTTCATTAGCATTAATTCATTCATTAATGCCTCAACCTCTTGAAACGACCCGAACTTCCCCGGTAAGGAAAACTCGGATTGAGTCGAGGACAAGCCACAAAAGAGCGCAGACGGAAGAACATTTCATTGTATATTACAAAAATTCCATCAGAATACAAGAATATATAGAGTATGAATAAATATTACACAGAAAATATCAGAGATTTAAATTACATTTAAATACATCGCAGCGGAAATAATACAAAACACAACTAGAAGGAGATATATGGATACAAAGCTTTCCGGATATCATTCCAGCTGTAAGTCAGGATCCTGTGAATATAAATATGCAAAACTGAAACTAGTAGCTGCCCGGGTCGAAAATAAGGGCACCCAGAGTTTAGGTTAAAACAATAAACTCCAGGTCAGTCATGGGACTAGTGTGAAAACTAAAACAGTTATTAATCTTTATTTTAAAGTTTGGTAAATCAAGGGACCACGCTGTATAACACGGAAGGGGTTTCCTCCCAAGAATACCAGTGCATAAAACAAACAGCGCAATGCTAAATAAAGAAAAATGAAGCTATTATAAGAACCAGGTCCTATCACTCAATGCAACGCAAGCCAGGGGATAGGGTTCTTACCTTATAATAGCAAAAGAATGCTTGATACGCTAAATTTCATCTTTTGATTCTTAATCAGACGCCAATCACAAATTAGTAAGAGGACGGTCCCCTAAGTATTAACCCCGAAGGCCGAAACCAACATCAGATCAATACTCAAGAAACCACCCACCTTAGCTCGTTTCCAGTTAGTTTCTGATTTTATATACAATCATGAATATCAATCATAGACGGCATGAATGCCCCGTACCACTATGTCGCCATATATAGGTATACAATCAAAACCGCAAGATGTCGTATTGGAAGTTGGGTTATCATTTATGGTAAGAACCGAGGCTAGGGATCGTCCTCACCGATTCGAGACAATCTAGCCCATGTCTCAGGAACAGCCGCAACTGCCCCATGGATCATCAAGGCCGGTCCACAAGGAGTGGATTATTATGCCTGAACAATACGCCTCCCCACCCTATGGAGCGTAAATGAGCCAACGAATGACTCCATCGGCTTCACATAGTCACCGAAATATCCGAGGCGCCTCGCAAACCAACAACTACATTGGTCAAACTCGTCCGGGCGTGTAAAACCACTGACGCCACTTCTAACTAGAACGAAACGCATGCCCTCCCTGATGTCCTCTCCCGTTTTTGGTTCACACCGGGTGTGAAACTCGCGAAGTAAACATTACACAAAGCTACGCCACAAAGGCCGTGCTTCGATCATCAACCACAAGACTTTGCTTTTCAACAGAAGCCTTGATCATTTGCCACTTAGGCATGCCACACAGGCAATTCGCTCTATGCTTTTCATATCCATCAGTATATAACCCCTGAGCTCGTACATCTCAGAGAAGGGCGTTAAGCAAGAGAATAAATTCTCTGCTGCCAAACAGATATATATTTAATAGAAATCAATCACACAGACTAAAATCCAATGTCAGAAACACAGTCCATTTACAAGTTCGTTTTGGGTCTGAACGAAACCGGAGGCACTTAGTACCCCGCATATCAATCGATCTCCAAGTACGTCTGGACGATCAACAACTGTTTCCATCTTCTTGGGTGTACAGCCCAATCAAGATCATCAGTAATCACCCAAACGACGTGAAGACCTCCGGTCTTCAACCACCGTCTTCATCTTCGACTTATCGTCGTATCAGTTATTCAGAATGGGATATACCCGGTCTTTCCGAATAACTCGCGTATATAATAAACAAGTGTTACACAAACACAACATACGCCTCATTCCAATTCATCAGTCACTAACCATAAATTAACAAGAGAATAATTCCCCAAATACTAACCCCGAAGGCCGAAACCAACATCCGATCAATACCCAGGAAACCATTCTACTTAGCTATCCTATAGTTAGTTTCTAAATTTCACATTCTTAAGGAAAAGTTCGCATTAATTTTATCAAAGATAAATTCTTTAATCTTCTTTGAATATCAATTCAAACTAGTCGGGATTAACGAACCTTACCGAAGTAATCAATTGTTAAATTTCCCAACCCCAACCTATTCATCCCATGTAGTAAAATTGGTCATACTTCATATCTAACACCACGGTGTTATCGGTAAATTCAATTACCATTTCACGTTCAAATCTAATTAAAGATTTAACTACCGTCTGGAGTAAAACTGGTGATACTCCATTCTCGATCTTTTCAATCTAATTAAAGAATCATTAAAACTCCACTTAGTTTTAATCTTTGACTGGGTTAAAGAATCAGTGTCATTTAGAACACGGTTCATGATAAATCCAAAATCACATCACATTTCAGTCAGTCCCTTACCGTAAATTAGCAAGTGAGCAATTCCTTAAGTATTAACCCCGAAGTCCAAAACCAACATTAGATCAACACCCCAGAAACCATTCAACTTAACTAGTCTCCAGTTAGTTTCTGATTTTCTTAACTCCTTTGGGTCTAAGAACAGTATTATTGAAGATACCGTTCACGAAGACCGAAAATCACTTTCATTAATTATCGGGTTAAAGAACAAGTGTTATTTAAAACACTGTTCACGATAAACCCAAAAATCAATACCAATTCAATTCCAATTAAATATCATTTAATTGGTACACTTCCTTAAATCTAAATAAAAAGATTTAATCTTTTTCTCAACTGGGCTTAAGAACAGTGTTAATGAAGACACCATTCACGACAAACCCAAATTACATTTGATATTAAATACAAGGCTCTGAATAGAAAATATATCGGCTTATATTCAATATCAAATTCTACGACCAACAAATATCGTATTGGAAATAACGATATAAATATATCTTTCAAATTCCCATCACAATACCTGTATCATCACGAAATCCATCACCGAATTATTCCAAAGATAATTTCGATTCAAATCCATTCCATTTCAATTTTTGGAAATTCTGGTTACTTTTAAAACTATTTCAAATCCAATTTATTTATTTAAAAATAAATAGAATTATAATTCTAGTTCAAAACTTGTTCATTTCGATAAAAATCTATTTTTATCTTTCCAAATATGGAGTTTTTCCACCCAAATCATTTCTTATGATTTTACACAAATTATTACTATTTTTAATAATTTTATCAAGGCCCATACAGTCGATTTCCATCAACGGCTATCGAACTGCACTTACAACGACCTTTTCCAAATTTGATTTGTACATAATTCCAAATCCAACCGTTATATTTCTAATTTCTAATATTTGTTAGAAAGCTATTTTCGATACGAACCCAACGGGTCCGGTTTCAGGAGAATCCGACGGTCGGATCTCCCGTAATATCCGTTCGAAGTCAATGGTCGAAATTCGCGAACTGCCGCGGCGTGGCGCGTTCTATTCAGGCCATTATATTATATATTGTAATGACCACGGGATTTTCGACTCCGAAAATCGACGCAAAATCCAGCGTCGACTGTTCAAACATCGAAAACACCAGATCATTTAGAGAAAGAAGTTAGAGGGTGAGATAGAAAAGATAGAACTAATAGAATAGAAGAAGAAGAAGAACACAGCTGAACATAATCTCACAGCGAAACGAATAAAATATATTATATAACATAATCTTGAATACAAAATTTGTATCATACATACATACCATCATCAGAGCACAATACAATATTTGATACAGCGGAAATAACTCAAGATAACTAACGGTGAAGCCTCCTGCTTCCAGCTCCTCTAAGTATATCTGTAAAAGCCTGAAACACTTGACTGCCCATACAAAATTTGGGCACCCAAGAGTTTAGGAAAAACAAAACAAAATAAACTCTGGGTCAGTCATGGGACTGGTGTGAGTAAACTCCAACCATATGATTTAACTTCAAAAATCATTGGAATGAAAAGGATAATAGTAAGACCAGCCCACACATAAACACGGACGGTTTTTACCTTACTATAACCCAAACATTTTGATATCAAAATCCAGTGATATTATAATAATGTCTAATCAAATAAATAACCAAATAGTAGAACGCTTGCATCTCACGCTCTACATATATAGTATAAAAATCAAAACCCGCCTGGCGCTTATTGGAGTTTGGATTCCAACTATGACAAGGTATGGGACCACCTTCCGACAGTGTATCTCTAAAGGCGAATACACCTGGGTTCAACAAGAACGTCTTGCAACCCGGCCCACACATGACCGACCACTCATTTCGCTTGAGTGTATCGAATGTATATCACCAACGGTTGGACTCAAACCACCATTTCCCGAATGGGCAGAATCGATAGATTAAGAAACAAAAGGAATTTCACTAGATAGGTGATTATACACCCTAATGGGTGCGACCTACATAGCCATGATGCCTGCCCGATTTTTGTCATTTCCTGGTTGTGAAGCTTGAGGCTACGTCTATCTTTTAGAACATCTGTCCACCATACACTTTGAATACCACATCGTCAAACCCGTCAAATCACTAGTTAATCTTCTCAAAGATATTACGGGTATAAAAGCTAAGAGAAACGAATTTCTCCGAAACAAGAAGTAATACCTTGAAAAAGATCGTCTTATGTGACCGTTAGGAATACTCTGTCAGACATTCGTCCATACAAGTTGTCCTGGGACTGGACAAACATAACAGCTCTTTGCATCTCACTCCGTCTTCGATTATCTTCAGTATAATCTAGTTCGCAACGCCTATGCCTATACGGAGTGGTTTTCTGGATATTAAATCCAACCGGTCTCTCCGTATCGACAACGATGGAAAAAATCTTTGATAGCCGGTGTTTTAACTATCAAAGGAAAAATAAACATCCATCAAACAATTTCACAATCACTGGCCCTTTCTAATATTTTAATTGAAGTTTTCTTATCGAATTCTGAATATCGATATATCGATTTCTAATTATCAAACTTCATAAAAATATTCTAACTCCTTAAATTTCCGGAAAAATTCGCCATAACCTCCTTTGTACCGGGAGCATCGGGAAAATCCCCAAACCGCCACACAGGCCTCTCCATTCAAAAAGAAAATCAAAAAGCCAAGCGGCTTGCCGATTCGGCGCATAAAACCTCATATGGAAATTGAAACGTGTACCTTTCTGTCGAGCACTTAATATAAAATCTTCATCCACTTCATATTCTCCATCCCATACCTTTTTGACATATATACGCCCATTTCTAATTCGTTTTCGATCAATTTGATTCGCTTACGATTCTCTTAACATTCGCTAATTAAATTTTCTAATTAGCTTTTTGGTTTCATATACTTTTAATTTGAACGTATCACGTTCAAATATATTTGTATTCGCTTATAGACAAATCAAACTCAACTTCTTGCTCACTCCCCAATTCTAATCCCTTTTTCATACCTTGATTCAATTTACAATTCAGTTTACTTAAAACAAAAGTTAAGTTCAATCAAAAATCACATTAATTATTTTCTTTTGGAACTCGCTAACTTTATTCAATAATTTAAAATCTGATTTTTGTTTCAAAAGCAGTCCATTTACTCGATATGAGTTTGTATTTATTTGATAACTCAAATCTGGGTTTTCCCTAAGAAGGTTCGGATTTTATTCACTTAAAATCCTTTAAATTTATTAAATAAACCATTATGGTTTAAAAACGATTATGGTGCTGTTTTTCTGAAAATTTGATTTTGACATAACTCAAAATCTATACGATGAAATCAAGATTTTTCTCTTCCATTAGAAAACTATCGTTCAATCGGTCCTGGCATTTCTTGTTTCATCAAATTCTGACTTATATTGAGTTCTATATACTCAAATGAAGTTCGAATCGCCAGTTTACGAACTACCGCGCCGTGGCGAGTTTGTTTTAATTAAATTAAATATAAACGTTTAAAAACTTCGTTTATAATTAAATTCCAACTCCATTCTTAATATTTAAAAATAAATTAAGTCTATTTTCCAAATCTAACTTCACAAATTCGAATTATCCATATTCGTCGATTATTCTATTCCATATTCATAACTCGGTTATGAATTTATTCAAACTCAAATCGCATTATATTAGATTTCTATTATTTGGAAATAAACTGGTATATAACCCAACGTCTTTATCCAACTTCAAATTTCGAAGATTAAACAAACTTCAAGATAAACTCATTTCGATATTCCTTTACCATTTACAAACTAATATCATCTCTTGACAACAGTGAAATCGTTCAAGTTGGGGTATTTTAATTACCTCTCAGACCTTGATCGACGACGTTCTTATCTTGAGACGAATAAAAGCTTGTAATATCAAAACTTGATTTAAATCTCACATTCGATCCCATTTCTTTCATTTGGAAATTTATTTCCAAATTTCTCGACGACAATTACTTCGTCACCTATATAACCCTTGTATATAAATTTACTTCTTCATTTGATTTCATCGTCTCCTTTTGAAACGATTTCAAGTTATAAATCTCCTTTTAAATTCCAAGTTGAATTCAAATACCCAAATCATCCCATGATGATTTTCCCTTTCTATTTATAAACATCGTTTATAAATTTTACTTCTTGTTTTAACCATTTAAAACAAGCTCATATTTCATATTCCATTTGAAATTCAAATTTCCACTTTGAAAGATAAATTTCCTGCTTTACATCCCTTACTTGAAATTTGAGTTTAGTATTATCACATGATAATATTTCTTTTCCCTTGATAAACAGCGTCTATAATTCCAGCAACTGGTTTTTAATTTAAAAACAAGTTAAATTTTCTCAATTTATTCGAAATACCATTTCTATTTCGAAAAGTAAAATTCCCCTTTCTGAAAACAATTTGCACTTGTAAATTTGACATAGTCGAATTCTAAAACAAACCAGATGGACTTATTTCAATTCAAATTATATTCCGAATGTCGGGATAAATTTGATCGTTTTCTTCTCGAGCCCATTCAAAGTCACTTTTTAATTTCATCAAAAATTAAATAAATCCAATACTAGTTATTTTTCTTTATTTAAACATATAGTTTGGAATTTCACTTCTTGTTCTAAGTATTAAGCCACATTTCAATTCAAATTACATTTGAAATCTAATTTCCACTTCGGAAAACAAATCATACTTGAATTTAGAATTTATAAAGTACCAAATGATGATTTTCACATTCATTTAAAACATCGTTTATAAACTATACTTCTTGTTTTAAATATTAACACAAGTTCTATTTCAAACTTCCTTTGAAATTTCATTTCTACTTTGGGCGGATAAACTTCCTTTTAAAATCACGCTTGCATTCACGTTTCAAAATTTATCAAATGAAAATCTCCTTTTTCATTTGTAACATAGTTTATAAATTCAATTACCTGTTTTATTTTTAAACAAGTAAATATTTCCGAACCTATTTGTAATCCCATTTCTATTTTGAAATTTAAAATTTCCTCTTTAAATTCAAACTTGAATTTAAAATCTAATATTACCAAATGATAATTTTCTTACAAATCATTTATACATTCAGTACTTGTTTTATTATTTAAACAAGTTGTTGTTTTTCTTACTTTATTTGAAATCCAAATTTTATTTCAATAAAATAAAATTTCCTTTTCGAATCTAAAAGTCACTTCTTATGATACTATAAATATCCAGGCCAGTGATATTCTAATATCTAACACACAAATCATCCATTCAATTCATACATCACATACATATATAAATATGTGAACGACATTAAATAAATCTTTTTGAGGAATCCAGTTGGATCCCTCCAACCTGTTTTCCTGCATTCACAAATGTTAGTCACATAGATAATACCCATCCTGCTTCAAGGCAGGATATCGCGGTATAAAAGGGGATCCACTTATTAACGTGGGCGTAGTGTCATCCGCTAATGATACTGCGGGCATCCGCTAATAGTGTTGCGGGAAATTCAATAACCACAATAATTCAACAATTCATTCATGCACCCAAGCAACCAACACATTTATTTTTACGATAAAAATAAATTTAAATATAAAATGGTGAGTGAGATTTACTCACCTTAATTCTTCCTTTGTTGAATATCCATTTAAATTCAGCATCACTCGGCTAACGAATTTTCTTGCATCATCTCGCATAAATTTACTTCATACCTTATCGTTGCAAACCATGGTGCTAGTTAGTACGCCTACTAGCATCCTAAACTGCAAATCAGCCCCTAAAATTTCGTATATCCCTCCTTGGCATTTTATCGAACACCACACGGACATTTCCTTTACATCACAAACCACCATCTCCATGTTGAACTCCGACAGCACCACCTTAAACCACTCAGTTCACATCTGTTTATCCCTTCAAACCAAAGATCGAGCTCCACTACATCTTGAATTCCTCAAAACCCCTACTGTCGATCCCTAGCCCTCATCAGAAAACGCAAAAACTCAGTTTTGTCCTCACTTAAAACCCAATCGCACTCCATCCTCACGGAAACAACGTCGCACCCATCGAACTCCATCTGATATCACACTCCACCAGAACCATTTAACTGTTGAACCCCCTTCGCTGTTCAACCCTAATCGCGAGCGCTCTAAACCAGTCGCGCCTCCTTCCAGTCGCGATGCCATGGTCTCGTGCGGGAGTTTCTTCACCGCTCATGAATCCTTGCCTCAGACATGAATTCGAATTCGATTCTTTTTTTTTCAGTGGATTAGTTTCGATTAGGGAAAAGTGAACGAAAAAGAGTTTGAGGGAAAATAACTGGTTTCAGAAGTAAGTAAAAACACGAGGACGAGGCTTGATTTTATAGAGCGAACGGTGGACAAGGTACAGAGGCCATTAAAACAGTTGTTTCTTAGTTATGAAAAGAGGGAGACAGAATTTTGAGCTCGAGAAATAAATAGGTCTTCGCGAATAACATCATAGGTCTGCACCATTTATTCATGTTTCTCCATGGTTGTAAAGGCAGTGAACAAAACGTACGAGAATTTTAAAGAAGGTAGAAGTATGTCTGCTTTGCCAACGTATTGCTCGGCCTCCTTTATTATTTTTATGTTAAATAACCAAAATATCTTATAGTCCTTTAATTCAAAACTCTGAACCGCTTTTTTTTCAACCCAACGACCGACGTTATAAGGTTATAATGCCATTATGAACTCAATGGTATTCTGTTTTCGTATTACTATAATTCAATATACTTAAAATTTAATCATATATCGATTATCAAATCAATAAATTTAATAAAACTCCATTTATTATTTTAATTCAACATTTAAAATGTTCAAAATAAATGGCTAAAAATCTGGGACGTTACATTCCTTCCCCCTTAAAATAATTTCGTCCCCGAAATTACTAAGGCAGAAGAAATGTTGCAGACTCATTACAAACTCACTTTGTTATAACTCGGCATTTCATATTCTACACTTAATTCTTATACAAATTTTAAGTTTTCATGGGAATATTCAATTTCAGTACATTAAACTGGTTTCCATCATTTCGATTTATTTAACTTGCTTAAATTTAAATTTTAGAATTCAAATTCCTGGGTTTTTATTTCAAATCCTTTTGAAATCATATAGATATGTTTATAATCATCATAAATTCAAAACACTTGAATTTTCCCAAACAACTTGATTTCTGAAATAAATTTTCATTGGGAATCCCACTAAGTAGAAATCCATCATTTAGAAACTCAAAAATAAACACCGATGATGTCCGGATCATCGGAATTATTTTCCAGCCACTGAAGTGAGTTCAGTGCTTTATCACATTCAAAATCCATTCGAAATGACTTTTATTCAAAAATCCTTTCAAAACAAAGCTATAACATCCCATATTTTTTGTATATTTAATTTTCAATTTTTAAATAAACAAAATGGAATAATTTTTGGGGAAAATCAAATTTTGTTGATTTTGATGATAATGATTATTGAATTGAGCATATATAAATGTTGTAATGTGAAATTTAATATTTTATAACAAATAAAGTTTGGATTGTCTAAGTTAAAATAGGAATTTAAACTTTATTTGATGAATTCTGAAATTTTGAGTTGATATTACAATTGTTAAGGATAATTCGAGTCCATTTATTTATAATTGAAATTTAAAAATTTGATTGATTTAATGGTGGAATTTTAAGTCGTTAATTTATAACTGAAATTTCAATCAAGATTCAAATAATCAAATTTGAGAACAATTTGTGAAATCGATTTTTAACTCATTTAAGTTGTAATTTGATTCAAAATGGAAATTTTAAATTATTTAAATTAAAAGGGGATTCAAAATTGGTTAGTTAGAAGATGGAATTTAGGTTGTTTAAATTTAATTTGAAACTTAAATTTTTAAAATTTGAAAATAATCAAATAGGGAAATTGAAATCGATGAAATAAATTTATAGAATTTATTTAAGTTATAATTTGGTTTAATTTGAATTTATAAATATTTAAAATTGAATTCAAACAGTTAATTGAATAACTGAATATTTTATTTATTTAATTAACTAAGAAATTTAACTATTTTGGCGATGGTCTCGGAATTCGACGAAACTGGCGCCATCGGAACCGGAACAGTGAATTATTATAGGATTTCGATTTGCGTTACAATCCGACTTACCGTTTGTTCGTACGAGAGAAAATGTGAACGAGATCAATGTAAATGGATAATTGGGTATTTCTAGTGTTTGGGCCTTCTTTATATAAATAGAATTCTATATCCACCTCACCATCTCACTTCTCATTCACGTATACTTTTCTATCTGTTGATTTTTATCTTCAATGGCAGAAACCAATATTTTCAAAACCCTAGAAATAAAAATCCAAGCTTTGAAATTCAAATCTCTTCAAAGCATAGAGTATCATATATCAAATCGAAGCTTTCAACCTGTAGAACTCAGATCTACCACTAATAGTCGCATGCAGTAACTGGTTTGATCAGAAATCGTCGGTCAAACCTCTAAATTTCGTAACCCTAAGGCTAATTTGGGGGTTTTTGATTTAGCCTTCAATCGAGGAATTGAGAACATGGGTTTTGGAGAGGAGGTTGATACGAGATCAGCGGTGGTGTTTATGTGATTTATTGTGCGTTAAATCGTCGGGATTTGGGGGTCAAAGACCTGCGACGGCGAAACTAGGGTTGGCTGCTGGCGGCTCTGCAGATCACCGGAGATGATGGCTCCGGTCTATTTAGATGCGGTCTTGGGTGTGCTTCGATTTGAGGGTGGCCGACGGTTCTAATTCGGCCGGAGAAGGAAGAGATCGGCGGTCAAAGTTCTGGGATGCGTTGGGTTCTTTTGGACGGGTTTACTGTAGCCGAATGAGAAAGGAGCGGGAGAGGGAACGTGAGGTTGCTGACGTGGCAATAGGGGATTGGGGTGAGAGATTATTTTAATTATTTATATATATTTAAATTTCAGAGGGTAAAACACTGATAACTCTCTCGTTTTAACTCGGATTTGGACGCGGTTTGTTGCGTTGGGATCGTGGCGGAGTTGCGGACGTTTTGGCACTAACCTGGCTGCGTTTAGAGACTGTGGAATTTTGGGCTATGGTTGGACGCCCGATCCACTAAGGACCCAAAGGTGAGTGATTTTCTCGCTCGCGAAATACTGAATTATTCCCATATTTATTGAATTAAATTATGAAATAAGTTTGGTTGCATGGTTATGTTAGATTGTTGATGTGTTGTTTCAATTTGACATGCGAGTGTGTTAACATGCAATTCGGGTAACGATTAGTTATTTAATTTAATTTAAATTTCTAATTTAAAATTCGAACCCTTGAAAAATCATGAAACAGTTTAATGCTGATCTGTTGAATGAAATTGCTGTGATGGATGTTGGTTGAAATTTATTACTGAATTTATAGTGACATTTTAATGTTCCTTATTTCAGTATATTGTAATGCATGTTGATTATGACGATAAATCTCATTTACCCTTGATGTTACGGGCATCTAATGAACCCGGAATTTATCGATAAAATAATTAAGAACACAGAGTGAAATGATAAACCTCTGTGACCCAGATTTGGATTGAAATGATAGATCCATCCTTGAATATCGAGAAATTACATTTTAAACCACTTAGCCATAAGGTAGCAAATTATATATGGACATCGGTGGGTTAAATGATTTAAATATTTGAAATTTTGTTTTGATGGAAATTTCATTTAAAGGAAATGTATCGACTTCGATAAGCTTTATTCTTCCTTTGAAAATCTGAATCTTAAAGATTTTTTTTTGAAATGATTTAAGTATTTTCCCAAAGTGAATTTAAGGGTTTAAGAGTTAAATTTATACGATTTGGGATTTTCAAGGTTTGGGGTAGACTCGAATAAAATAAACTCTTATTAAATTAATTTCGGAATTAAGAAAATCGAGAATACTCGGGATTGTTTCAAACGTAATACGAGTATAACATTGAATCCTTGAATTTGAAATGGGTTGAAATGGGATTTGAAACAAGTCCTTTGAGCGAAGCAACTCCATTGAGACTGGAGTTTAGATTCAAGTATTGAAGTTCTGGAGGAAGAGTAAATTTTTAGTTAAAGAATATTCTTATATAGATATTTACACCATTGATTTCAAATTACTATCCCCTCTCTTCAAGAATTTATTTATTAACCTTTATCTATAACTATTTTTATAATAACAAATTTTCCTTTATATTCTATTATTAAATTATTTAGTAAATTTTCAATTTATATGTATATATAGTGTTTAAAATTTATCTTATCCTATTCTAACTATGATTTTTTTTTATATATATATATATACATTATTTATATAAAGGTTTTCCTTATGAATATCTATCTTTTAAAATTATATTTTTTTAGTATAAGTTCTTCTGAATGGAAATGCTGGATCTAAAATCATGGTCCAAAGGGAGTCGAGACAAGTTTTATCCCCTTTGAATAAAAATCAATTTCTAAACCAATGACAATATGGAGTGTGAATTATATTCTACTCGAATATAAATTTATCCTCTAAGGGATTGAAATGAGCTGTTATGAAAAATATATTCTATTTGAATATAAATGGATTTCGAACATGAATCGATTTGGAATAAATGAAATTTTGATATGAAACATATTCGACTTGAATACATAAATCGATTGTTTGAAATATTATATGATCATAATATAATGATATGGAAATATATTCAAGTTTAGAATATAATTGGTTTTGGAATTTTGAGAGTTTGACATGAATTTTTTTCTAATTGAATAAATTTGGTTCGAAACAAAATATGACGTTTGATATGAAATGAACCTTTGTGAATGTAAAAGAACCAACCGATGTGAAATTGGTAAGCGTTGGTTGTTAAAGAGACCGGAGTCAACATAAGACATACTCTCTGTCAGTGTCGATACCACTTTGACAACTGTGAGCGTTATGACGTATCCAGAATGAAGTATGATGACGGGGAGGCGAGTATTGAATCGAAGAAGATGATCGATGACGAAATAGCCCTGACCTTCGGGTCAGAATTGAAATGACTAAAACAGGAGCTATACCGTGACTAACTGAGGTAGCCCCTTTGATCGGACACACTTCTTCGATACTATTTCTATGACTATGATGATGATGATGATTTGGGCCCATTTATGACTTTGGGAGTGTGTTCCGAGGTGGGCGGTAGTGGCTGCTATGCGTTACCACCAGTCCGGGAGTGCAATTGGTAGAATCCTACCCTGGGCATTGCCTTGAGTGCCTTGTCATATATATCCATATCGAGCCCCATACGATTTTGATTTAGCATTGCCTTCTATGGAGTGCCCTCTGATAACACCAGTACGGTGAATTTACGGTACTGTATAGACTGTTGATGCCTATAAATGGCGTAAGGGTAATATGGTAATCCCGCTTACGCTATTTTCAGTATTTATACTTTACTGGATAGACACTATCATAATAGCGTACTGTATTATGTATGTATTAATTTAACGGATCCTTGAGAGATGGGAAAATCCCGTAACATCTCTTGAGTTACTGTACCCATGACACTGATGTTATTTCATCTTTAATTTGACTAATATGAGAATGATTTAGTGCTGATCCGAGTGTTTGTTGTGTTTTCCTTTTTATGCAATACGCTCGGGTCAGCAGGCGTTTGCAGTTAACAGGGATGACGGTGACTAGGAGATCGAAGACGAAGATTTGGTATATCTATTATCTATACATATGTATATCCACTACATCATTTCCGCTGCTTATTATGTACAACTGTATGTATATGTAACTCTGATAATCATTGAATGTTATAACCGATGTATACATTTCAACCGCTTTTAAACTGCTATTTGTTTATTATATGTTGTCCTTCCGCTGTGAGGTTCTATGATTGGTTTTTCTCTCCTTTCTTTTTTTTTCCAATAACTACTTGCATTTGCGATTTGTTTGGGTCGACATGTGTGGTTTACTATCGATTTGAATGGTCAAAAAAAAATGTGGGTCGTTATAGTTGGTATCAGAGCGATGGTTGACGACAACCTTGGCTCTGTTTGGGAATAAAACTCGTTAGAGATGGGGTTAGTAATGCCCTAGAATGAGTTAGAGTGATATATGAGAGAGCGTACTTGTATTTTGATATAAAAATGGTTTGATTGTGTTGGCTTGTTCTGCTGAATATTTATGGATTCAGGTCGATATATGGGACGCCATGGTATCGATAGGAATTTCTAAATAATCGAATAGAATGGAACAACACAATATGGCTTTGCTTATATTTTTAAAATATATATGAATTGTTTAGTAGATGGTAATATTAAGTTATTACCTGTTATGGTTAATTCAATAATAAATTTTATAAGGAAATTTAAATAGTTAGAAAATATTTGAGAATGAAATGATACCATTAAGTATAATAGGGTGAGAAAGATTTGTGTTTGAAATAAAAATGAACCTGAAACTTGATCCTGGGGTGTTTTCGAAGATAGTTTGCTAATGGTTGAAATAATATCGTATGATAAGAAATAGTTGGATATGATTTTCAAACGAAATAAGTGTGAAACCCCTACTTAGACTTGAGGAATGACTTCGGTAATGAGTGCACACATTATCGACATTTATTCTGAAATGTCTAAGTGGGGGAGACCACTCCATACTTTCATAACCTGTTGAAAAGAATTTTGGACCAAATTTCCAGGGGTATGTGAAGTGGAGTTTAAGATTGAACCAGGATTGAAATTTCTTTGTTTGTTAGTTAAAGTTTGGATTTCCAAATTTATGGTACATTTTCTATGGATTCTATAAATACATATGTATTTTAAACTTGGTTCATAAAACCCAGAATCAAGCAATTTAAGTTCATCCTAACTAACGACATCGATTCAAGATTTAATTTTCTCGATTCATTGGAGTTTTAGACTTTGAAATTATGGAATGGACTTAAGAACTAAGGGGTCGTCACAGAACTCTTAAATATAGATGATAATAAGGAAAACAAATCCCAACTTTGGTTGGGAAGGGTGTTGAAAGAAATTGAAAATTTACCTCGGAATATAAGTCAACTAAAGTCGACTAGAATAAAGTGGAACGTTTGTTGTGTAAATAAATTGGCAACGGTTATTGGTTTGGAATAATTAATAAGTGGATTTAACTAGTTCGAGAAGAAATGAAAGAACTTAGGTTGGATGATAAAATCTATATGGTCGATAAAGTAAAGTTTGAAAGGAATAAATGGTGAGTTAGAACACGTGAGAATGAATGTATAGAAAATCTAATTGGGTTAAATCTCCTTTGAACGATATAGCGAACATGAATCTAAGTGTGGACAATGGAATGAATGGAATGAGTTGAGCAATCGGGTTAAACAAAGTTAACTTAAGAATCGAATAATAATAGTTCGAAACTAAGTATAAACACTTGAGTACTAATAGTCCTTAATCAAATTCATGGTTGTGAGTCGAATAAATAAATTGGGTTAATGGAGATAAGACTTTATTTAAGGTGAAACTAGAATAAATGAATGAAGGAAATAGTTAAACGAATAAAAAGCCAAACAAAAGAAGTGGGATGAAAATATAAAATTTGGCTTATACGAATAAGGTAATAGTTAAGCGAATTCTAATTTGGAAATTTCGATATAATGAAATGAGATCAACTTAGAAAGACTAAATAAGTTGGTGTAGTATTTACATATTTGGTTGGATTAAGTAAGAAATGAAATTTTGAAGCGAGGGAAATAAGATGGTTTATATGAAAACCATCACTGACCTTAACCCTTGACCATGAATTCGAAGTTAGCTAAATAGAACGGAGAATGGAATAAACCGGGAATTGGAAATATGAAATAAGATACGAGAAATATAATTCGAAGTCTAATTTGTTAAATTAGGATATCGAATGAATTTTTGGATTAAAGGGATTCCACTAAGTCAAATGAAATAGAATAGATGGAAGTAAACTCGAGAAAAATCTAAATTGGTCGACTTAGAACCAAACATGAATGGGTGAAGGGAAGTGAGGATGAACTCAATATAAGACGGACGATAATGGAGCGTCGGATTTCGATGTGCGAGTACAATTCGGAAAGCCCAGGATCTGTACTAAAACTTTTCCTTAATTTTCTGGGTGAAATTTTGCTGTTTAAAGGGTTAAAAACTGGGTTGAACAACTCAGATCTGCAATTTTATGTGTATGAGCTGAAGCGTTCGTCTTCGCTAAAACGGCCATAACTTTTGAACAAATTATCCGAATTTGATGAATCCGGACAATTCGGAAAGCTTGAAATAAATTCTACAACTTTTGGCTAGTGTGCTTTTGTCAAATTCCCTCATCTATGGGGTGATAACCATAAATTTGTTCGCTGGTCTATCATTAACATTCTTGGTTTTATAGTTGAAATGGTCGAGATATGTTATGTAAGTTGTATACAATTGCTATATATTGTATATACGTTTGATCCTTATGTGTATGTGAGTATGTGGCAGGTGTTATGAAGTCGTGCTACGCGTTGGAGCTCGCTTGCGCTAAATGCTAAATGCAAAGGTAAATAAAAAAAAACCGCAAATAAACGCGTAAAGAGGTACGTATTTGGGGTTGTATAAAGCTTGGTGGTTTGTTTTGTTTTCCCCTGGTTCAGGGATGCCTCATTTTGTGATGAGATGGTATTTGAGTTATATGTATGTAGGGGTTTTTCCCCGGACCTCTCCGTACAAAGGAGATGCTGCCGAAATTTTCCGTGATTTCGAGAGTTAGAAAATTTATGAGTTTTACAAATATAACTTACTTTATAAAGGCTATTTTTAAGTATGAATTTAAAATAGATATGTGCTTAATATCGTCTCGTTCCCTTTTCAAGGACGAAAAGATTTTAAGTGGGGGAGAATGTAACATCCCATATTTTCTGTATATTTAATTTTCAATTTTTAAATAAACAAAATGGATTAATTTTTGGGGAAAATCAAATTTTGTTGATTTTGATGATAATAATTATTGAATTGAGCATATATAAATGTTGTAATGTGAAATTTAATATTTTATAACAAATAAAGTTTGGATTGTCTAAGTTAAAATAGGAATTTAAACTTTATTTGATGAATTCTGAAATTTTGAGTTGATATTACAATTGTTAAGGATAATTCGAGTCCATTTATTTATAATTGAAATTTAAAAATTTGATTGATTTAATGGTGGAATTTTAAGTCGTTAATTTATAACTGAAATTTCAATCAAGATTCAAATAATCAAATTTGAGAACAATTTGTGAAATCGATTTTTAACTCATTTAAGTTGTAATTTGATTCAAAATGGAAATTTTAAATTATTTAAATTAAAAGGGGATTCAAAATTGGTTAGTTAGAAGATGGAATTTAGGTTGTTTAAATTTAATTTGAAACTTAAATTTTTAAAATTTGAAAATAATCAAATAGGGAAATTGAAATCGATGAAATAAATTTATAGAATTTATTTAAGTTATAATTTGGTTTAATTTGAATTTATAAATATTTAAAATTGAATTCAAACAGTTAATTGAATAACTGAATATTTTATTTATTTAATTAACTAAGAAATTTAACTATTTTGGCGATGGTCTCGGAATTCGACGAAACTGGCGCCATCGGAACCGGAACAGTGAATTATTATAGGATTTCGATTTGCGTTACAATCCGACTTACCGTTTGTTCGTACGAGAGAAAATGTGAACGAGATCAATGTAAATGGATAATTGGGTATTTCTAGTGTTTGGGCCTTCTTTATATAAATAGAATTCTATATCCACCTCACCATCTCACTTCTCATTCACGTATACTTTTCTATCTGTTGATTTTTATCTTCAATGGCAGAAACCAATATTTTCAAAACCCTAGAAATAAAAATCCAAGCTTTGAAATTCAAATCTCTTCAAAGCATAGAGTATCATATATCAAATCGAAGCTTTCAACCTGTAGAACTCAGATCTACCACTAATAGTCGCATGCAGTAACTGGTTTGATCAGAAATCGTCGGTCAAACCTCTAAATTTCGTAACCCTAAGGCTAATTTGGGGGTTTTTGATTTAGCCTTCAATCGAGGAATTGAGAACATGGGTTTTGGAGAGGAGGTTGATACGAGCTCAGCGGTGGTGTTTATGTGATTTATTGTGCGTTAAATCATCGGGATTTGGGGGTCAAAGACCTGCGACGGCGAAACTAGGGTTGGCTGCTGGCGGCTCTGCAGATCACCGGAGATGATGGCTCCGGTCTATTTAGATGCGGTCTTGGGTGTGCTTCGATTTGAGGGTGGCCGACGGTTCTAATTCGGCCGGAGAAGGAAGAGATCGGCGGTCAAAGTTCTGGGATGCGTTGGGTTCTTTTGGACGGGTTTACTGTAGCCGAATGAGAAAGGAGCGGGAGAGGGAACGTGAGGTTGCTGACGTGGCAATAGGGGATTGGGGTGAGAGATTATTTTAATTATTTATATATATTTAAATTTCAGAGGGTAAAACACTGATAACTCTCTCGTTTTAACTCGGATTTGGACGCGGTTTGTTGCGTTGGGATCGTGGCGGAGTTGCGGACGTTTTGGCACTAACCTGGCTGCGTTTAGAGACTGTGGAATTTTGGGCTATGGTTGGACGCCCGATCCACTAAGGACCCAAAGGTGAGTGATTTTCTCGCTCGCGAAATACTGAATTATTCCCATATTTATTGAATTAAATTATGAAATAAGTTTGGTTGCATGGTTATGTTAGATTGTTGATGTGTTGTTTCAATTTGACATGCGAGTGTGTTAACATGCAATTCGGGTAACGATTAGTTATTTAATTTAATTTAAATTTCTAATTTAAAATTCGAACCCTTGAAAAATCATGAAACAGTTTAATGCTGATCTGTTGAATGAAATTGCTGTGATGGATGTTGGTTGAAATTTATTACTGAATTTATAGTGACATTTTAATGTTCCTTATTTCAGTATATTGTAATGCATGTTGATTATGACGATAAATCTCATTTACCCTTGATGTTACGGGCATCTAATGAACCCGGAATTTATCGATAAAATAATTAAGAACATAGAGTGAAATGATAAACCTCTGTGACCCTGATTTGGATTGAAATGATAGATCCATCCTTGAATATCGAGAAATTACATTTTAAACCACTTAGCCATAAGGTAGCAAATTATATATGGACATCGGTGGGTTAAATGATTTAAATATTTGAAATTTTGTTTTGATGGAAATTTCATTTAAAGGAAATGTATCGACTTCGATAAGCTTTATTCTTCCTTTGAAAATCTGAATCTTAAAGATTTTTTTTTTGAAATGATTTAAGTATTTTCCCAAAGTGAATTTAAGGGTTTAAGAGTTAAATTTATACGATTTGGGATTTTCAAGGATTGGGGTAGACTCGAATAAAATAAACTCTTATTAAATTAATTTCGGAATTAAGAAAATCGAGAATACTCGGGATTGTTTCAAACGTAATACGAGTATAACATTGAATCCTTGAATTTGAAATGGGTTGAAATGGGATTTGAAACAAGTCCTTTGAGCGAAGCAACTCCATTGAGACTGGAGTTTAGATTCAAGTATTGAAGTTCTGGAGGAAGAGTAAATTTTTAGTTAAAGAATATTCTTATATAGATATTTACACCATTGATTTCAAATTACTATCCCCTCTCTTCAAGAATTTATTTATTAACCTTTATCTATAACTATTTTTATAATAACAAATTTTCCTTTATATTCTATTATTAAATTATTTAGTAAATTTTCAATTTATATGTATATATAGTGTTTAAAATTTATCTTATCCTATTCTAACTATGATTTTTTTTATATATATATATATATATACATTATTTATATAAAGGTTTTCCTTATGAATATCTATCTTTTAAAATTATATTTTTTTAGTATAAGTTCTTCTGAATGGAAATGCTGGATCTAAAATCATGGTCCAAAGGGAGTCGAGACAAGTTTTATCCCCTTTGAATAAAAATCAATTTCTAAACCAATGACAATATGGAGTGTGAATTATATTCTACTCGAATATAAATTTATCCTCTAAGGGATTGAAATGAGCTGTTATGAAAAATATATTCTATTTGAATATAAATGGATTTCGAACATGAATCGATTTGGAATAAATGAAATTTTGATATGAAACATATTCGACTTGAATACATAAATCGATTGTTTGAAATATTATATGATCATAATATAATGATATGGAAATATATTCAAGTTTAGAATATAATTGGTTTTGGAATTTTGAGAGTTTGACATGAATTTTTTTCTAATTGAATAAATTTGGTTCGAAACAAAATATGACGTTTGATATGAAATGAACCTTTGTGAATGTAAAAGAACCAACCGATGTGAAATTGGTAAGCGTTGGTTGTTAAAGAGACCGGAGTCAACATAAGACATACTCTCTGTCAGTGTCGATACCACTTTGACAACTGTGAGCGTTATGACGTATCCAGAATGAAGTATGATGACGGGGAGGCGAGTATTGAATCGAAGAAGATGATCGATGACGAAATAGCCCTGACCTTCGGGTCAGAATTGAAATGACTAAAACAGGAGCTATACCGTGACTAACTGAGGTAGCCCCTTTGATCGGACACACTTCTTCGATACTATTTCTATGACTATGATGATGATGATGATTTGGGCCCATTTATGACTTTGGGAGTGTGTTCCGAGGTGGGCGGTAGTGGCTGCTATGCGTTACCACCAGTCCGGGAGTGCAATTGGTAGAATCCTACCCTGGGCATTGCCTTGAGTGCCTTGTCATATATATCCATATCGAGCCCCATACGATTTTGATTTAGCATTGCCTTCTATGGAGTGCCCTCTGATAACACCAGTACGGTGAATTTACGGTACTGTATAGACTGTTGATGCCTATAAACGGCGTAAGGGTAATATGGTAATCCCGCTTACGCTATTTTCAGTATTTATACTTTACTGGATAGACACTATCATAATAGCGTATTGTATTATGTATGTATTAATTTAACGGATCCTTGAGAGATGGGAAAATCCCGTAACATCTCTTGAGTTACTGTACCCATGACACTGATGTTATTTCATCTTTAATTTGACTAATATGAGAATGATTTAGTGCTGATCCGAGTGTTTGTTGTGTTTTCCTTTTTATGCAATACGCTCGGGTCAGCAGGCGTTTGCAGTTAACAGGGATGACGGTGACTAGGAGATCGAAGACGAAGATTTGGTATATCTATTATCTATACATATGTATATCCACTGCATCATTTCCGCTGCTTATTATGTACAACTGTATGTATATGTAACTCTGATAATCATTGAATGTTATAACCGATGTATACATTTCAACCGCTTTTAAACTGCTATTTGTTTATTATATGTTGTCCTTCCGCTGTGAGGTTCTATGATTGGTTTTTCTCTCCTTTCTTTTTTTTTTCCAATAACTACTTGCATTTGCGATTTGTTTGGGTCGACATGTGTGGTTTACTATCGATTTGAATGGTCAAAAAAAAATGTGGGTCGTTATAAAAGCTATATTATTTTAATATACCTTTGAAAAAATATTTTCCAACCTTCCGGGATTTTAAATTCCAATTTCTGGTTTCAATCCATTTTTATTTCATCTCATTTGTATTCACAAATCTTATTTGGTTATCCATAACCATTTCAATTCTTATAATCACATCTGATAATAATAGAAATCAACTCATCCATATATAAATAATTCTAGAAAATTATTTATCTTTTATATCAAAATATCCTTTTGGGTAAAATTTTACCCACTTTAAAACAATACTATGTCGAACCATTCTGTTCAAGTGTTTAGAGACTCCTATCGACGTCGTGGCGTCCCACGATTCGACCAGAATTCACAAACTACTCAACAGACAAGCCAACACAATATAAAACAAATTTTTATATCAACTTACAAATACGCTCTCTCATATATATACACTCAACTCATTCTAGGGTACTACTGACCCTATCTCTAATGAGTAAACCCCCACCAAAGCCTAGGTGTTCGCTAAACCTAAGCTCTGATACCACTGTAACGACCACGGGATTTTCGACTCCGAAAATCGACGCAAAGTCCAGCGTCGACTGTTCAAACATCGAAAACACCAGATCATTTAGAGAAAGAAGTTAGAGGGTGAGATAGAAAAGATAGAACTAATAGAATAGAAGAAGAAGAAGAACACAGCTGAACATAATCTCACAGCGAAACGAATAAAATATATTATATAACATAATCTTGAATACAAAATTTGTATCATACATACATACCATCATCAGAGCACAATACAATATTTGATACAGCGGAAATAACTCTAGATAACTAACGGTGAAGCCTCCTGCTTCCAGCTCCTCTAAGTATATCTGTAAAAGCCTGAAACACTTGACTGCCCATACAAAATTTGGGCACCCAAGAGTTTAGGAAAAACAAAACAAAATAAACTCTGGGTCAGTCATGGGACTGGTGTGAGTAAACTCCAACCATATGATTTAACTTCAAAAATCATTGGAATGAAAAGGATAGTAGTAAGACCAGCCCACACATAAACACGGACGGTTTTTACCTTACTATAACCCAAACATTTTGATATCAAAATCCAGTGATATTATAATAATGTCTAATCAAATAAATAACCAAATAGTAGAACGCTTGCATCTCACGCTCTACATATATAGTATAAAAATCAAAACCCGCCTGGCGCTTATTGGAGTTTGGATTCCAACTATGACAAGGTATGGGACCACCTTCCGACAGTGTATCTCTAAAGGCGAATACACCTGGGTTCAACAAGAACGTCTTGCAACCCGGCCCACACATGACCGACCACTCATTTCGCTTGAGTGTATCGAATGTATATCACCAACGGTTGGACTCAAACCACCATTTCCCGAATGGGCAGAATCGATAGATTAAGAAACAAAAGGAATTTCTCTAGATAGGTGATTATACACCCTAATGGGTGCGACCCACATAGCCATGCTGCCTGCCCGATTTTTGTCATTTCCTGGTTGTGAAGCTTGAGGCTACGTCTATCTTTTAGAACATCTGTCCACCATACACTTTGAATACCACATCGTCAAACCCGTCAAATCACTAGTTAATCTTCTCAAAGATATTACGGGTATAAAAGCTAAGAGAAACGAATTTCTCCGAAACAAGAAGTAATACCTTGAAAAAGATCGTCTTATGTGACCGTTAGGAATACTCTGTCAGACATTCGTCCATACAAGTTGTCCTGGGACTGGACAAACATAACAGCTCTTTGCATCTCACTCCGTCTTCGATTATCTTCAGTATAATCTAATTCGCAACGCCTATGCCTATACGGAGTGGTTTTCTGGATATTAAATCCAACCGGTTTCTCCGTATCGACAGCGATGGAAAAAATCTTTGATAGCCGGTGTTTTCACTATCAAAGGAAAAATAAACATCCATCAAACAATTTCACAATCACTGGCCCTTTCTAATATTTTAATTTAAGTTTTCTTATCGAATTCTGAATATCGATATATCGATTTCTAATTATCAAACTTCATAAAAATATTCTAACTCCTTAAATTTCCGGAAAAATTGGCCATAACCTCCTTTGTACCGGGAGCATCGGGAAAATCCCCAAACCGCCACACAGGCCTCTCCATTCAAAAAGAAAATCAAAAAGCCAAGCGGCTTGCCGATTCGGCGCATAAAACCTCATATGGAAATTGAAACGTGTACCTTTCTGTCGAGCACTTAATATAAAATCTTCATCCACTTCATATTCTCCATCCCATACCTGTTTGACATATATACGCCCATTTCTAATTCGTTTTCAATCAATTTGATTCGCTTACGATTCGCTTAACATTCGCTAATTAAATTTTCTAATTAGCTTTTTGGTTTCATATACTTTTAATTTGAACGTATCACGTTCAAATATATTTGTATTCGCTTATAGACAAATCAAACTCAACTTCTTGCTCACTCCCCAATTCTAATCCCTTTTTCATACCTTGATTCAATTTACAATTCAGTTTACTTAAAACAAAAGTTAAGTTCAATCAAAAATCACATTAATTATTTTCTTTTGGAACTCGCTAACTTTATTCAATAATTTAAAATCTGATTTTTGTTTCAAAATCAGTCCATTTACTTGATTTGAGTTTGTATTTATTTGATAACTCAAATCTGGGTTTTCCCTAAGAAGGTTCGGATTTTATTCACTTAAAATCCTTTAAATTTATTAAATAAACCATTATGGTTTAAAAATGATTATGGCGCTGTTTTTCTGAAAATTTGATTTTGACATAACTCAAAATCTATACGATGAAATCAAGATTTTTCTCTTCCATTAGAAAACTATCGTTCAATCGGTCCTGGCATTTCTTGTTTCATCAAATTCTGACTTACATTGAGTTCTATATACTCAAATGAAGTTCGAATCGCCAATTTACGAACTACCGCGCCGTGGCGAGTTCATTTTAATTAAATTAAATATAAACGTTTAAAAACTTCGTTTATAATTAAATTCCAACTCCATTATTAATATTTAAAAATAAATTAAGTCTATTTTCCAAATCTAACTTCACAAATTCGAATTATCCATATTCGTCGATTATTCTATTCCATATTCATAACTCGGTTATGAATTTATTCAAACTCAAATCGCATTATATTAGATTTCTATTATTTGGAAATAAACAGGTATATAACCCAACGTCTTTATCCAACTCCAAATTTCGAAGATTAAACAAACTTCAAGATAAACTCATTTCGATATTCCTTTACCATTTACAAACTAATATCATCTCTTGACAATAGTGAAATCGTTCAAGTTGGGGTATTTTAATTACCTCTCAGACCTTGATCGACGACGTTCTTATCTTGAGACGAATAAAAGCTTGTAATATCAGAACTTGATTTAAATCTCACATTCGATCCCATTTCTTTCATTTGGAAATTTATTTCCAAATTTCTCGACGACAATTACTTCGTCACCTATATAACCCTTGTATATAAATTTACTTCTTCATTTGATTTCATCGTCTCCTTTTGAAACGATTTCAAGTTATAAATCTCCTTTTAAATTCCAAGTTGAATTCAAATACCCAAATCATCCCATGATGATTTTCCCTTTCTATTTATAAACATCGTTTATAAATTTTACTTCTTGTTTTAACCATTTAAAACAAGCTCATATTTCATATTCCATTTGAAATTCAAATTTCCACTTTGAAAGATAAATTTCCTGCTTTACATCCCTTACTTGAAATTTGAGTTTAGTATTATCACATGATAATATTTCTTTTCCCTTGATAAATAACATCTATAATTCCAGCAACTGGTTTTTAATTTAAAAACAAGTTAAATTTTCTCAATTTATTCGAAATACCATTTCTATTTCGAAAAGTAAAATTCCCCTTTCTGAAAACAATTTGCACTTGTAAATTTGACATAGTCGAATTCTAAAACAAACCAGATGGACTTATTTCAATTCAAATTATATTCCGAATGTCGGGATAAATTTGATCGTTTTCTTCTCGAGCCCATTCAAAGTCACTTTTTAATTTCATCAAAAATTAAATAAATCCAATACTAGTTATTTTTCTTTATTTAAACATATCGTTTGGAATTTCACTTCTTGTTCTAAGTATTAAGCCACATTTCAATTCAAATTACATTTGAAATCTAATTTCCACTTCGGAAAACAAATCATACTTGAATTTAGAATTTATAAAGTACCAAATGATGATTTTCACATTCATTTAAAACATCGTTTATAAACTATACTTCTTGTTTTAAATATTAACACAAGTTCTATTTCAAACTCCCTTTGAAATTTCATTTCTACTTTGGGCGGATAAACTTCCTTTTAAAATCACGCTTGCATTCACGTTTCAAAATTTATCAAATGAAAGTCTCCTTTTTCATTTGTAACATAGTTTATAAATTCAATTACCTGTTTTATTTTTAAACAAGTAAATATTTCCGAACCTATTTGTAATCCCATTTCTATTTTGAAATTTAAAATTTCCTCTTTAAATTCAAACTTGAATTTAAAATCTAATATTACCAAATGATAATTTTCTTACAAATCATTTATACATTCAGTACTTGTTTTATTGTTTAAACAAGTTGTTGTTTTTCTTAGTTTATTTGAAATCCAAATTTTATTTCAATAAAATAAAATTTCCTTTTCGAATCTAAAAGTCACTTCTTATGATATTATAAATATCTAGGCCAGTGATATTCTAATATCTAACACACAAATCATCCATTCAATTCATACATCACATACATATATAAATATGTGAACGACATTAAATAAATCTTTTTGAGGAATCCAGTTGGATCCCTCCAACCTGTTTTCCTGCATCCACAAATGTTAGTCACATAGATAATACCCATCCTGCTTCAAGGCAGGATATCGCGGTATAAAAGGGGATCCACTTATTAACGTGGGCGTAGTGTCATCCGCTAATGATACTGCGGGCATCCGCTAATAGTGTTGCGGGAAATTCAATAACCACAATAATTCAACAATTCATTCATGCACCCAAGCAACCAACACATTTATTTTTACGATAAAAATAAATTTAAATATAAAATAGTGAGTGAGATTTACTCACCTCAATTCTTCCTTTGTTGAATATCCATTTAAATTCAGCATCACTCGGCTAACGAATTTTCTTGCATCAACTCGAATAAATTTACTTCATACCTTATCGTTGCAAACCATGGTGCTAGTTAGTACGCCTACTAGCATCCTAAACTGCAAATCAGCCCCTAAAATTTCGTATATCCCTCCTTGGCATTTTATCGAACACCACACGGACATTTCCTTTACATCACAAACCACCATCTCCATGTTGAACTCCGACAGCACCACCTTAAACCACTCAGTTCACATCTGTTTATCCCTTCAAACCAAAGATCGAGCTCCACTACATCTTGAATTCCTCAAAACCCCTACTGTCGATCCCTAGCCCTCATCAGAAAACGCAAAAACTCAGTTTTGTCCTCACTTAAAACCCAATCGCACTCCATCCTCACGGAAACAACGTCGCACCCATCGAACTCCATCTGATATCACACTCCACCAGAACCATTTAACTGCTGAACCCCCTTCGCTGTTCAACCCTAATCGCGAGCGCTCTAAACCAGTCGCGCCTCCTTCCAGTCGCGATGCCATGGTCTCGTGCGGGAGTGTCTTCACCGCTCATGAATCCTTGCCTCAGACATGAATTCGAATTCGATTCTTTTTTTTTCAGTGGATTAGTTTCGATTAGGGAAAAGTGAACGAAAAAGAGTTTAAGGGAAAATAACTGGTTTCAGAAGTAAGTAAAAACACGAGGACGAGGCTTGATTTTATAGAGCGAACGGTGGACAAGGTACAGAGGCCATTAAAACAGTTGTTTCTTAGATATGAAAAGAGGGAGACAGAATTTTGAGCTCGAGAAATAATTAGGTCTTCGCGAATAACATCATAGGTCTGCACCATTTATTTATGTTTCTCCATGGTTGTAAAGGCAGTGAACAAAACGTACGAGAATTTTAAAGAAGGTAGAAGTATGTCTGCTTTGCCAACGTATTGGTCGGCCTCCTTTATTATTTTTATGTTAAATAACCAAAATATCTTATAGTCCCTTAATTCAAAACTCTGAACCGCTTTTTTTTCAACCCAACGACCGACGTTATAAGGTTATAATGCCATTATGAACTCAATGGTATTCTGTTTTCGTATTACTATAATTCAATATACTTAAAATTGAATCATATATCGATTATCAAATCAATAAATTTAATAAAACTCCATTTATTATTTTAATTCAACATTTAAAATGTTCAAAATAAATGGCTAAAAATCTGGGACGTTACATATATATATATATATATATATATATATATAATATATATATAATATATACTTCGTCGATTTCCTTTTAAAACGTATTTTATAAATCGTTTTAAATTCGTTTTCAAAACGATTTCAACTTCCTTTTCAAATTCAAATCAAAATCGAATTTTTTCAACATAAATTCATTTTAATTCATTTCAAATTGATTTCAATTAAAATCGGTTTTCAGTTCAATTTCAATACATTTTAAACTCAATTCAAAACGATTTCAATTCTATTTCAATCTAATTCGAATTTCAATTCTATTCAGTTTAATTCGAATTTCAAATCTTTTCAATTTAATTCGAATTTCTATTCTTTTCAATTTAATTCGAATTTCTATTCTTTTCAATACAATTCGAATTTCATTTCAAAATATTCGATTTTGAAATCACTTTTCAATATTCATTATAAAAACGAATATAATCGAAATAAATATCGTTCACGTCAAAATGGCGTCAATCTAATCAACATGGCTTTATATATTTCTATTTCCAAATATTCTATTTCAAATATTTCTTTTTCAAATATTTCATTTCAAATATTTCTTTTCAAATATTTCTTTTCAAAACTGGAATGAGGCCCAATCAATTACCATATATTGTTAATTATATGGATTTTCTACAACACATGTATAAAATAACAACGGTGAATAATCAACCATCATCCAAAGTGCATTCTACACTGTATGAGCATCAAATATAAATATTTAACGCTTATAAAAGTCTGTCAATCAATCGATCGACATACAACTAATTATTGGGATTAGTGTATGTCTTATATCATCCCAATACCCGTGTGGGGTTTTCAAACCATCAAACACATATTTTATTTGTGCAGTTGAGCGATCTGTAAAATTTATCAACCCAATCAATATTAGTCAAATGTGTGTGTATAAACAAATCGTCCGATTTGTTTATTTTTATCTCATTACATATACACGTTAAAAATTCTATTTTTAACTATAAAATATTTTCCACTATAAAATATTTTATTTCATTTCACATCACATCACACAATCAACTACACATCAAAATCAAACAAGCATACAAGCCGTCCATGGTCTGTGGACGACGGGTGTGGGGTGCTACTAAACACCGTCTGCATCCTAGTATATATTTTAACCAGAAAATTAAATTAAAAGCGAGAATTTCTCACCTTGGGGTTCCACTCCGCCATTTTATTTCTGAATGGTTTGGACCTTCCAGAAATTCCAATGCGATTTTTTCTATGCTGCTCATATTAAAAATCACATTTTTAATGTGATGTTTAAGTTAAAAATCGCATTTTTATATCGCTAGAAACATAAAAATCAAAATTTTATAGCGCCATCATATATATAAAGGTCGAATTTTATCTTGCTATTCAAATAAAAATTATATTTTTATATCGCTTCTCTTTATGATAAAAATTATGTTTCTAACGCTACTACATATATAAAAAATCTAATCTTTATCCTTGCTCTTCTCACAATAAAAATCACAACTTTATAATGCTCCATACACAAAAATCAGATCTCCTTACATTTAAAAATCTCAACTTTATGTTGTAAACAATCTAAACTTTATGATTAAAAATAAAAAATCATATTTTTATAGTTTAAAAATCATATTTTTGTTCAACTAAAGACTGTATATTTTCTTTATACTTTTTTACATTTTTAAAATGCTATGTATAAATTAAAATCACATTTTATTTCGAAATTATATATATATATATAAAAAAAACAATTCAGATTTTAACTTAAGTAAACTAATAGCATAATAAATAAATAAATAAAAACAAAGCTTACTGTTAAACGCCTTATATTTCTCCGAAGTAAAACAAATCCGGTCGCTCTTTTTCTCCGTTCACCAGCGCCGCTGGAGGGAGCCGGATCACCATCGAAAGCTGTCAAACAAAGATCCGGCGCGACGAAGAGATTTGGCACTAAAACCATTTCGAGAAGGTATAGGACGTGCGTGGAAATTAAGGGGGGAAGGGGCAATTTCTGGTGCGTTTATTAAGTGAGGAGGATCGGTTGTCGTGGACGGTGGGTACGGCGATTTCCGGATCGGCTTGGGGTAGGGCGTGGTCTTTTCTCGTCAGAAGAAGGGAAGGAGGGAGATTTGAGAAGAGGAGGGAGGCGGCGATCGGAGCAGGGAGTGGGCGGTGGATGATCGACGGCGAAAAAGGGGGGTCGACACGATTTTTTTTTTTTTTTCGAGTGAATGAAAGGGGGCTGAGGGTTAAGGAGGAGGGAGAGGAAGATAAACGGGTTTTATAAAAATTTATATTATATTTAATTTGCACCAAAAAGTAACTTTTTATTTCGACCTTGTAACCGGACCCACCGCCTGTCGCCCATAGCTAATTACCACCATTCCGAACACAATGGGATATGTGTCGTAGGCTGATTCGATCGTTTCGATCAGTTTTCGTCAAAATCCAAATATAACTCTATATATAGAATTTGAACGCACATTTCAATTTACCGGGGCCACATACTAACTAGAAAAATTCCCGAAAAATATTTTCTAGCTTCGTATTGACGATACGGTCTTAACAAAACTTTTATCAATGAATTCTGAGATCGTTTGAAAAATGGTCATTTCCCAGTCGATTAAAATCAACTAAAACTGGTCAAATACGTTTTCCTTTACCACGCTCATATATTGAATCAAAAAATTACGAAAATTGGAATCTAGCAATAACTTGACATCCCAGATCCAACAAAAGTGGTTTCGTCGAAATCCGAGGTCATTTGCAAAATTTCCATTTTTAAGGGCCAGAATTCCATAGCAACTATTTTTAAAATTCATTAGGACATATCTTTTGATTCCCGCAATGAAATTTTGATTTTTCGGATTCGTTGGACAGATATTCTCAATTAGATTCCATTATTTTTGGTCTCGCTAAATTCCGGTTTATTTTGAATCCTATACATTCATTTGGATTTTGAAATCGAATTATCGAACTACCACGCCATTTTCAATTCCTTTTATAATTTAAAATAAATATTTATATTCTAACGACGATTCGAATAAATATATACGTTCGAATTCTATTCAAAATAAATTTCTCGTCGATATTATTTAAAATAATTCATTTTAAATAATCAAAATTTGCTAAATTCGCCAAAATAAAAATTTTAAATTGGCTCGGATTTCCGGGTTATTGCAATCTCCCCCACTTAAAACTTTTCGTCCCCGAAAAGGAACGAAGCCGAAAGTTGTTTAACTAATCAACTCAACTTTCATTATTTTTATTACGGCATAAGTTATTCAACTTTTCAGTTTCTAAGAACTTTTCAAATTTTTCAAAAATTTGGCTAACACCCTAAATTTTCGAAATATTTTGCCATAACCTCCCCTGCACCGGGAGCACCGGGAAAATCCCGAAATTGCCATACAGGCCCTCTGATCTCAAAAAGAAAAAGAAAAGGCCAAGCGGCTAGCCAATCGGCTCATAAAATCATCATCACCCAAACAAAACAGTAAATTATGGTAAACATGTACCTATTTGTCGGGCAAACAATTTTATTCTTCTGCTCTAGCCTCTTTGCTATGACCAATTCCATGTAAGTACATGTATATGCAAGCAAACGCGACCAAGTTTCAATAAAATTCACTTTTTGGTCCAATTTGACTAAATGGTTCAAATTTTAATTAATCAAACAATAATCAAACAACACAACCATCAATCAATTAGTTGATTAGCTTTTCAAATTCATAACTTTGATATATAGTCAAAAATCACATTTTTGGTGTCAAATCACAACAATAGGCCCTATCTAATTTTGGTTCTCACACTAGTTTATGGAACTATATAGATATCACACTTTCATCACTCGAAGATAAATCCTGACGACGAGTACTCAATCATCAGAATCATATTCGGGCCTCTAGAGCATGATTCTATATCTATCCAGTATATTAAAACATCGAATGCACGCGGATCAAACGTGTACGCAAAATCTTTATATACTGGATTGTCCAAATTCAATATAAATAAATAATCAAATACGAATAATTGATTTAAATTCTCAAAACAAAATTCATTTTCACTTTAAAAATATACTCTTCATACTCGTTCTAGGATACTACTGATCCCATCTCTAACGAGTCATTCCCATTGGATATTACTAATCCAATATCTGATGAATTCTTTCGTATGGTTCTAATGTGCCTTGTTCTCTGAGCTTTGTAAACCAAAGCTCTGATACCAGCTGAAACGACCCAAACTTCCCCAGTAAGGAAAGCCCGGATTGAGTCAAGGACACGCCACAAATGAGCGTAGACGGAAGAACATTTCATTGTATATTACAACAATTCCATCAGAATACCAGAATATACAGAGTATGAATAATACACAGAAAATATCAGAGATTTAAATTACATTTAAATACATCGCAGCAGAAATAATACAAAACACAACTAGAAGGAGACATACGGATACAAAGCTTTCCGGATATCGTTCCAGCTGTAAGTCAGGATCCTGTGAATATAAATCTGCAAAACCAAAACTACTAGCTGCCCGTGTCGAAAATAAGGGCATCGAGAGTTTAGGTTAAAATAATAAACTCCAGGTCAGTCATGGGACTGGTGTGAGAACTAAAACAGTTATTAATCTTTATTTTAAAGTTAAGTAAATCAAGGGACCATGCCGTATAAGACGGAACAGGTTTCCTCCCAGGAATACCAGTGCATAAAACAAACAGCGCAATGATAAATAAAGAAAAATGAAGCTATTATAAGACCCAGGTCCTATCACACAATGCAACGCAAGCCAGGGGATAGAGTTTTTACCTTATAATAGCCAAAGAATGCTTGATATGCTAAATTTCATCTTTTGATTCTTAATCAGACTCCAATCGAAAATTAGTAAGAGGACGATCCCCTAAGTATTAACCCCGAAGGCCGAAACCAACATCAGATTAATACTCAAGAAACCACCCATCTTAGCTCGTTTCCAGTTAGTTTCTAATTTTATATACAATCATAAATATCAATCATAGACGGCATGAATGCCCCATACCACTATGTCGCCATATATAGGTATACAATCAAAACCGCAAGATGTCGTATTGGAAGTTGGGTTATCATTTATGGTATGAACCAAGGCTAGGGATCATCCTCACCGATTCAAGACAGTCTAGCCCATGTCTCAGGAACAG
Organism: Allium sativum; assembly: GCA_030737875.1. Taxonomy (NCBI): domain Eukaryota; kingdom Viridiplantae; phylum Streptophyta; class Magnoliopsida; order Asparagales; family Amaryllidaceae; genus Allium; species Allium sativum. The sequence goes on along the minus strand of CM060913.1, from coordinate 271,633,819 downwards.
CCGCAACTGCCCCATGGATCGTCAGGGCCGGTCCACACGGGGTGGATTATTATGCCTGAACATTACGTCTCCCCGCCCTATGGGGCGTAAATGAGCCAACGAATGACTCCATCGGCTTCACATAGTCACCGAAATATCCGAGGCGCCTCGCAAACCAACAACCACATAAGTCAAACTCGTCAGTGCGTGTAAAAGCACTGATGCCACTTCTAACTAGAAGGAAACGCATGCCCTCCCTGATGTCCTCTCCCGTTTTTGGTTCATACCAGGTGTGAAACTCGCGAAGTAAACGTTACACAAAGCTACGCCACAAAGGCCGTGCTTCGATCATCAAGCACAAGACTTTTCTTTTCAACAGAAGCCTTGATCATTTGCCACATAGGCATGCCAAATAGGCAATTCAATAGAATCAGTGTCGTTTAGAACACGGTTCACGATAAACCCAAAATCACATCACATTTCAATCAGTCCCTAACCGTAAATTAGCAAGTGAGCAATTCCCTAAGTATTAACCCCGAAGGCCGAAACTAACATCAGATCAACACCCCAGAAACCATTCAACTTAACTAATCTCCAGTTAGTTTCTGATTTTCTTAACTCCTTTGGGTCTAAGTACAGTATTATTGAAGATATTGCTCACGACGACCCAAAATCACTTTCCATTAATTATCGGGTTAAAGAACAAGTGTTATTTAAAACACTGTTCACGATAAACCCAAAAATCAATACCAATTCAATTCCAATTAAATATTATTTAATTGGTACACTTCATTAAATCTAAATAAAATGATTTAATCTTTTTCTCAACTAGGCTTAAGAACAGTGTTAATGAAGACACCATTCACGACAAACCCAAATCACATTTGATATTAAATACAAGGCTCTGAATAGAAAATATATCGGCTTATATTCAATATCAAATTCTACGACCAACAAATATCGTATTGGAAATAATGATATAAATATATCTTTCAATTTCCCATCACAATACCTGTATCATCACGAAATCCAACATCGAAATATTCCAAAGATAATTTCGATTCAAATCCATTCCAATTCAATTTTTGGAAATTCTGGTTACTTTTAAAACCATTTCAAATACAATTTATTTATTTAAAAATAAATAGAATTGTAATTCTAATTCAAAACTAGTTCATTTCGATAAAAATCTATTTTTATCTTTCCAAATATGGAGTTTTTCCTCCCAAATCATTTCTTATGATTTTACACAAATTATTACTATTTTTAATAATTTTATCAAGGCCCGTACAGTCGATTTCCATCAATGGCCATCGAACTGCACTTACAGCGACCTTTTCCAAATTTGATTTGGACATAATTCCAAATCCAACCGTTATATTTCAAATTTCTAATATTCGTTAGAAATCTATTTTCGATACGAACCCAACGGTTCTGGTTTCAGGAGAATCCGACGGTCGGATCTCCCGTAATATCCGTTCGAAGTTAATGGTCGAAATTCGCGAACTGCCGCGGCGTGGCGCGTTCTATTCAGGCCATTATATTATATATATAATATATATAATATATACATCGTCGATTTCCTTTTAAAACGTATTTTATAAATCGTTTTAAATTCGTTTTCAAAACGATTTCAACTTCCTTTTCAAATTCAAATCAAAATCGAATTTTTTCAACATAAATTCATTTTAAATTCATTTCAAATTGATTTCAATTCAAATCGGTTTTCAGTTCAATTTCAATACGTTTTAAACTCAATTCAAAACGATTTCAATTCTATTTCAATCTAATTCGAATTTCAATTCTATTCAGTTTAATTCGAATTTCAAATCTTTTCAATTTAATTCGAATTTCTATTCTTTTCAATTTAATTCGAATTTCTATTCTTTTCAATATAATTCGAATTTCATTTCAAAATATTCGATTTTGAAATCACTTTTCAATATTCATTATAAAAACGAATATAATCGATATAAATATCGTTCACGTCAAAATGGTGTCAATCCAATCAACACGGCTTTATATATTTCTATTTCCAAATATTCTATTTCAAATAATTCTTTTTCAAATATTTCATTTCAAATATTTCTTTTCAAATATTTCTTTTCAAAACTGGAATGAGGACCAATCAATTACCATATATTGTTAATTATATGGATTTTCTACAACACATGTATAAAATAACAACGGTGAATAATCAACCATCATCCAAAGTGCATTCTACACTGTATGAGCATCAAATATAAATATTTAACGCTTATAACAGTCTGTCAATCAATCGATCGACATACAACTAATTATTGGGATTAGTGTATGTCTTATATCAACCCAATACCCGTGTGGGGTTTTCAAACAATCAAACACAGATTTTATTTGTGCAGTTTGGCGATCTGTAAAATTTATCGTCCCAATCAATATCAGTCAAATGTGTGTGTATAAACAAATTGTCCGATTTGTTTATTTTTATTTCATTTCATGTACACATAAAAAATTCTATTTTTAACTATAAAATATTTTCCACTATAAAATATTTTATTTCAACTATATAAATATTTCATTTCATTTCACATCACATCACACAATCAACTACACATCAAAATCAAAAAAACAAGCATACAAGCCGTCCATGGTCTGTGGACGACGGGTGTCGGGTGCTACTAAACACCGTCTGCATCCTAGTATATATTTTAACCAGAAAATTAAATTAAAAGTGAGAAGTTCTCACCTTGGGGTTCCACTCCACCATTTTATTTCTGAATGGTTTGGACCTTCCAGAAATTCCAATGCGATTTTTTCTATGCTGCTTATACTAAAAATCAAGTTTTTAATGTGATGTTTATGTAAAAAATAGCATTTTTATATCGCTAAAAACATAAAAATCAAAATTTTATACCGCCATCATATATATAAAGGTTGAATTTTATCTTGCTATTCAAATAAAATTATATTTTTATATCGCTTCTCTTTATGATAAAAATTATATTTCTAACGCTACTACATATATAAAAAATCTAATTTTTATCCTTGCTCTTTTCACAATAAAAATCACAACTTTATAATGCTCCTTACACAAAAATCAAATCTCCTTACATTTAAAAATCTCAACTTTATGTTGTAAACAATCTAAACTTTATGATTAAAAATAAAAAATCATATTTTTATAGTTTAAAAATCATATTTTTGTTCAACTAAAGACTGTATATTTTCTTTTTACATTTTTAAAATGCTATGTATAAATTAAAATCACATTTTATTTCGAAATTATATACATAAAAAAAATAGTTCAGATTTTAACTTAAAGTAAACTAATAGCATAATAAATAAGTAAAAACAAAGCTTACTGTTAAATGCCTTCTACTTCCCCGGAGTAAAACAGAACCGGTCGCTCTTTTTCTCCGTTTACCAGCGCCGCTGGAGGGAGCCGAACCACCATCGAATGCTGTCAAACAAAGCTCCGGCGCGATGAAGAGATTTGGCATTGAAACCATTTCGAGAAGGTATAGGAAGTGCGTGGAAATTAAGGGGGGAAGGGGCAATTTCTGGTGCGTTCATTAAGGGAGGAGGATCGGTGGTCGTGGACGGTGGGTACGGCGATTTCCGGATCGGCTTGGGTTAAGGCGTGGTCTTTTCTCGTCAGAAGAAGGGAAGGAGGGAGATTCGAGAAGAGGAGCGAGGCGGCGATCGGAGCAGGGAGGGTGCGGTGGATGATCGACGGCGAAATAGGGGGGTCGGCGTGATTTAATTTTCTTTTTTTTTCGAGTGAATGAAAGGGGGCTGAGGATTAAGGAGGAGGGAGAGGAAGATATAAGGGTTTTATAAAAATTTATATTATATTTAATTTGCACCAAAAAGTAACTTTTTATTTCGACCTCGAAACGGGACCCACCGCCTGTCATCCATAGCTAATTACCCCCATTCCGAACACAATGGGATATGTGTCGTAGGCTGATTCGATCGTTTCGATCAGTTTTCATCAAAATCCGAATATAACTCTATATATTGAATTTGAACGCACATTTCAATTTACCGGGGCCACATACTAATGAGAAAAATTCCCGAAAAATATTTTCTAGCTTCATATTGACCATACAGTCTTAACAAAACTAATTTCATCGAATTCTGAGACTGTTTGAAAAATGGTCATTTTCCAGTCGATTAAAATCAACTAAAACTGATCAAATGCGTTTTCCTTTACCACACTCACATATTGAATCGAAAAATTACGAAAATTGGAATCTAGCAATAACTTGACATCCCGGATCCAACAAAAGTAGTTTCATCGAAATCCGAGGTCATTTGCAAAATTTCCATTTTTAAGGGCTAGAATTCCATAACGACTATTCTGAAAATTCATTTGGACATATCTTTTGATTCCTGCTATGAAATTTTTATTTTTCAGATTCGTTGGAAAAAAATTCTCAATTAGATTCCATTATTTTTCGTTTCGCTAAATTCTGGTTTATTTTGAATCATGTACATTCATTTGAAGTTTGAAATCGAATTATCGAACTACCATGCCATTTTCAATTCCTTTTATAATTTAAAATAAACATTTATATTCTAACAATGATTCGAATAAATATATACGTTCGAATTATATTCAAAATAAGTTTTTCGTCGATATTATTTAAAATAATTCATTTTAAATAGTCAAAATTTGCTAAATTCGCCAAAATAAAAAATTTAAATTGGCTCGGATTTCCGGGTTATTACACCTCTCACATTAGAACTGTTTGCGGTTGCTGGATGTGCCGGGTGGTTTCGGGCAAAATTCTACCGCAAACTCATTCTAACCTCGGGTTTTGGGCTTAATGCGCTAACCTCTCACATTAGATCTATATTGTTGTTGTCGCTGGATGTGCAGGGCGGTTCCAGGCAGTCTTGCTCCGCAACTCAATCTAACCTCGGATTAGGCACGTTCATCTTTAGACAATTTATATATTTACTATACATGTCCAAGTCTAGATTTCATATGCTAACTATCCCAAATTCACCAAACTAGTCATGTTCCAATTCCCAAGTTATGCCAAACAAATTCAATTACAAGTTATTACTCAAAATAGGTTACACCCAATCTTCCCAAATCTGCAATAATAGTCATGCCCCAAAATCGCAATATATATTATGCTTGGCGTCCCAACCAATAGTTATGCCCAATCTTGATTTAATATTCCAATTTACAGTTTCCGCCCAATTTAGATTTAATATTTCAATTTACCCCAAGTTCGCAACAATAACATTTATACCCCAAATCATACGTTACCAATTATGTCCAACAATTTCACCGAATATGTTATAACCAATTATTTCACCAGATACATTATGCCCAATATTTACCTAAAATATTGCCCGTATTCCAATCGTCCATATTTCGTGATTTCAGCCTAGGTTCGAAGGTAACACAGGTTCATAAAAGAAAAAGGAAATAGGGGAAGAGAAAGAGAAGGAGCATAAAATAAAAATAGGCATAAAAATAGGCATGTAACAACAAAACTAATACTAGATATTTAGATCTAATAAAGATAGATTCTCGAATAAACTGAGACAATCATTATCACAAGCATAAGAATAAAATCTTGAACCAAAGAGGATTATAAACCTGATGTACAACAAAGATTGGCCTGATTTAATCAATAAAAATAACCTCTAAGGCATGTAAAGACTAGATTCGATAGAAGGATAGGGATAAATCTAAAAAGATTACCTTACAATTAGGCATAGACTTCGATTCATTTTATTACATGTCAAGATTTCAATCAGGTATTCAAATCTGAAAATAACGTGAAATTACATTACTAGGATTAGAAAAGATAATTGAATCGTTGTTGTTGCAGAAACTCTAATTCGATGTTGATTAAGCTTCAAAGTTGATTGTTGATGAAGAACTTCTAATATGATTTAGGTTTTTGAGGCGGCGGCTAAGAGAATTGAGATTTAGCAGCATAGAGTCATCATAAGTAATTGTTATGAATTAGGGTTTAGGTTTAGAGATGTATATATAGATGTCTAGGATTAATTCTAGCCTTTAGATTAGTCTAAGAGAAATCATCGCCATCAAACCAAAGATATGTGTCATCCAGCCAACCATAGCACGACACATAAGCCCTAATACCTCATAAATTAGTCATCGGCCAATCATAGAAGGCCAGATCAGCACAGGGTTAAAAAAATCATCACAGGAACAGGAACTCAAAGGGGTCGACTCCTTGGGGGGGGGGGGGGGTCGACACCTATGTCGACACCCCTATAGGGGGGTCAACACCTATGTCGACTCTCACTGGGGGAGGTGGGTCGACACCCCTGAGCGGGAAATTTCTCGCTCATCCGATTTTGAGTTTCGAACCAAATTTATTATTTAATTATTATTTTCTGTTTACATAAAAAATCTTCTAACCTCCATAACTTCTTCATACGGAGCCCGATTCACGCAAATTCGGAATCTATCCAAGCATAATTCCAAGACGAATGCAATGGTGTAACCCGTTTCATCCAGTTCTTCTTTTAATAATTAATTATTCTTTAATTATCTCTTATGTCCCATTTCAAAATTACGGGGTGTTACATTCCCGCCTACTTAAAGGATTTCGTCCCTGAAATCTCCAAGTTAAGAAGAATGTATATCTTACCATCCAACATCCATCTACTCAACCATTCAATCATAGGGATCCAATGTTTTTAAAAGGTTTCTAATGCTTTCATGATCATATGCATAGTGTGTGTACATGCCCTTATCTAATGCAAAATCAGGTGGTCTACTGATTCAGTTGACCCCCTTAATGTGAATTATGTCAGTGCTATGAATCCATCATGTATGCAGTTACTCCTAATCGTATTTTATAACTTCTACATTGGTGCCCAATCATTCATACAAATGCAGCATCCATATGATAACACATCAAGTTTCAATCCATATACAAATATACATATGCATATGCAATATGAAAGTGACTGAGCCGATCTAGTGCCTAATGAGTGTGTATATGCATCCACGAGCAACCACTAGCAAACACTCACATTCACTTGCATCCACCAAACATAACATGTCTCAAACTGATGTTTACATCCATTGGCTTCTACATAAGGATCGAGGATAAGACCGAGAGGATATACTTAAAAGATAAAGACTAGTATGCAAATAAACTTTACAGAAAAAGAGAGATCAAGGATATACCCTCAAAAAAGGGTATGATGCGCATATCTAGTCTTCAGCTTTCTAAGTCGCATCATCTTGAGATTCACCCCAATGTGCTCTGACTGTTTTAACCTCACGATTGCGTAGCTTCTTAACTTTTGTTTCCAAAATATGAGTTGGAACTCATTTCACTATCGCCTCTCATTCCAACCCTTCTCCTTCTAGTATACTTGGAACTACAACTTCTGCTGTGTCATGCTAAAAAGGTCTTCCAAAAGGCCTTCCAAAATTCAATAGAGGGTATTCCATGTGGAAGAACTATCTCTTGAAACTAAACAGATGCTAACCATGTTACCAGGTGTAGACATTAAGGTGATTAGAGGTCTCTTCTCTACTTAATTTATCCATTGCATCAACTATCTGAGAGTCTTTTCTTTGTGAAGTTCCTATTTGATCCAAAAGCATAGGTCTTACTCCTAGCGATGCCAACTACTAACTTAACCGAAGGTTTTTAAAATCAAAGGTTGATATGTATTCTAAACTTTTCCTTTTCACATAAAGAGGACTTGAAGTCAACCTTTTTCTTCTTAAGGCATTCGCTACGACCTTACCCTTCCTTCTTACATCAAAATGGCGCTTAGTCCCGTGCTGTATGCATCCGTGTATACTGTAAACCTTTTTTACCGTAAGGTAAAAGTCAAAACTGAGGCCGTTCTAAGAGCCCTCTTCGATTGTTGGAAAACGACATCACAATCAATATCCTAAGAAAAGGTTAGATTCTTCTTCGTTAATTCAGTAAGTGGGGCTAATACCTTCGCAAAGTCCTTAATGAACTTCCTATATTAGCCCGCGAATCCATGAAAGCTCCTTACTTCTATTGCATTCCTTGGGACCCTCTAGTCTTGCACCGCAACTACTTTTGCGGGATCTACTTCTGTCCCTTCTTTGTACGCCACATATCCTAGAAACCTTACTTCTTCTCTCCAAAAAATGACATTTTGGATAACTTCGCCTTAAGTTGATGTGCTCGAAGTGTATCCATGACTTCTCTTAAATGCAAAGCATGTTCTTCCTCATTCTTTGAGAAAATCAAGATATCGTCCATGTAGACTACTACAAACTTATTAAAACGCCCTACTCATCAAGTCAACAAAATAAGTGGGTGCATTCATCAAACCGAAAGGCATGACGAGCCACTCAAAGAAACCATCAGGTGTCCTAAAGCAGTCTTGTCTATACTGTCCTCAGCTACTCTTAGCTGATGAAACCATGTAGCCAAATCTAGTTGGGAGAAAACATACACACCTATAAGATGGTCAAACAAATCATCTATTCTTCGAAGTGGGTGCCTATTTTTCTTAGTCAGCTTATTTAATTCTCTATAATCCACGCATATGCTGTAATGACCCGCATTGGCAGAGATAGTATAATTAATTTATTTAATTATATATATATATATAGTGATACAGTGAATTTAATGGTCGTGGAATTAAACAATGGTGAATATTTAATTAAAATAATAAATTAAATAATATATTTAATTCTGAAATAATCAGAATTGGATGAAATGACAATATGGTGTGAACTGGATCATCTGTGATATTTAATTCAGCCTGGAATTGAATTTGAATAACGAATATATTATATAAACGACAGTTTGAAACATAGAATTATAATATAATTAAAATCGAGCTTGAAATGGCGCTGTAGTTTGTGAATTGGCGATTCGAACTTCAATTGGATGTACAGGATTCGTTTTAAGCCGGATTTGTGTGAAACAAGAAACGTGTGGAGGTGGTGGCGTATATCTTTCTAGTGGAAGAGAAAAATCGGGATTTCGTCGTGTAGATTTTGATTTATGTCCAAATCAAATATTCAGAAAAATAGCGGTATATTCGTTCGTGACCATAATAGTTATTTCAAAATAACTAGATACCGGGTTTGAATTTAGACAAGGTTCTTTTGAGACGTAGTGATAATTTAATTTTTAGAATTTTTCTGTAATTTTTAATTAATTAAATAAGCAACTTTTTATTTGGAGTATTTTGCACCCTATATCAATATTTCGGGGGTTCCACAATATGAGTTAACCTACTGGTATTATTATATTATTGGAATCCCGACACATCGCTTATCACAACGGTATTTTTGTTTATGTCTATAGTGGTCCGTAAGTAAATGAAATCGTGTGTAGCATGGTCGTCAAAACTCAAATATCTCAAATACGTATTTAAAAGCCTGCGTGTCCATTCCTTGGTACTAAAGCAAATAGCCTACTGTGTATTCACAAATCACCGGCTGCCTATCCTAAGGACAATATAGTGCCAACAGTTAAGTTTCTTGGCATTATAAAAAGAGGAGCCACCATCGTTGTTTCTGCCTCAAACCAAATTTCTACCGCAGCCATTTTCCTCTTCACAGCAAATTCGCCACTTTTAAATCAACCAAAAATCATAGGAAAATCCTAAAAATCAAAAGAGAGTATTTTCGAGTTATATAAACTCAGATCTTCACCAGTTATGCGTTTCGAAGGGTGCGGCTTCATATTTGGGAGCTTGTCGGTTTACAGTAGGGGTTAGGGTTGATGTTTATAAGATTTTAGAGTTCCGGTTCACAAATTCGAGTTCAGTTATGGATGTAGGAGGTGTAGTGGCAGCTTGTGTAAATTTGTGGGAATTTTTAAAAATGAAAAAAACTGTCAATGGTTGAACTGTCCTTGCGCGATGAACGGAAATTGACGCGAGGGATTTTGGGAGGCGATTTGATCGAAATTGGTATGAGGAGACGACGGGAAGGAGGGTTGAATGAGTTAAAGGTTTACGATATTTGTTTCCTAAACGATGGAAAAAATGGAGTTGGATGTTTATAGAGGAAGAAGGGATACGGGTTGGAATGGGTTTATGGAATTACGGATGGTTATTGGAAGGAGAATAGGAGCGCCAGTTAAAGAAAAAGGATGATGGTGGTATTTTGTTCGTGATGTATACTGAGCAAAGTGGGTGTTTTAAGTTTAGGGATATTTTCAAAATGGTGAGAGCCTGTTGAGTTACGGTTTCTGTTCTAGCAGGAAGAAGGAGGCACTTCGGGTTGGGTTTTTAATACATGGGTGGGCCGGTATTTCAAGGTAATGCCCAATAAGGATTTAACAAGTATAGATTTATATTTAAAATACGTACAACTTCAAAAATGTGTAACTTTCTCGAATAATATCAGAATTGGACAAAACAAGACCCGTTGGGATTGTAGGGATGGACACTACAACATAGAACTGATTGGAAGTGAATCGAAGCTCGTTACAATTTATAGCAAAATAAATTGTCTGGTCTAAATCAAGCGATGATTACCGTTATTAACGATGATCATCCAACGTGAGTAAAACTCACCAACTCTGAATAGTTCTATTTTTATAACATATATTTAGAACTAATAAATGATGACTGACTGTTGGTTGAGTTTTTTGTGTATTGTTTGAAATCATAGATAACGATATATATATATATAAATCGTTAATCGAATATTTGATTCTGTTTTATCGGAATATTTTATATATGTGTTGTTTAACATCTGTGATGCAGGGGAACAGGTTGGAGGTGTCCAATTGGACTCCTCAATATTTATGATACTGTTCTGTTCATATATTGTAATATATGATGTGCTATATAATCTGTGATGGATTATGTGTGTTAGAATGATATTGATCCTTGTTATTCGACATTTTAAATATCATTAGAGACCCTGGGATGTAAAAAGAATTATTTTAATGTATATTGAAATAAAGTGATTTTATAAAATCAACAGATTTTATAAAAGAAAATATTTCGAAAGTAAATAAAAGGAAAATATTTATAAAACGAATAGAGTTTTATAAAAGGGAAAATGTTGATAAAACAAATAAATAGAATAAAGGAATATCAATTTAGAAAATAAGTAGGATAAAGGAATATTTATTTAGTAAATAAATAGTACTATAAAAGGAATATTTAGTTGGAAACTAAATAGGATTATAAAAGGAAGTTGACGAGATAAAAAGGAGTTAATCAAACATAGTTTATCAAAAGGAGTTACTCAAATATAGTTATTTAGGATAAGTTACCATTTAGCACGACTGCTAGCGTAATTCGCAGGGTTGTAGATATCCTACGGTGGTCGGATGTTTCCTGAGGGAATCAGGCGTAACCATTGTGATCGCTGTGATCTAGAGTCAAGCGAATGGAGTTAAATTCAATATTAGTTATTCGAATAGGAGTTAGAGTTATTCAATTAGAATAAATCAAAATGGAGTTAAACAGAAATTAGAAACTGACTAGAGATTAATAAGTTGAATAGTTTTCTGGGTATCGATCTGATGTTGGTTCCGGTCTTCGGGGTTTATACTTGGGAAGTTGTTCTCTTGTTGGTTATAGTTAGAGTCTGACAGATGTGGGATGATAGTGATATGTAAATAAACAAATGAAAATGTTTTCCAGTGTTAATAACGTATATTTTCTAAACATAGAAATGAGGATATATATATATATGGTTGATGATTGATCGATATAATTTCCATTTGGAAATAATATCGTTGTTTGCACACATGTTTTTGTTTGATAGTTAACTCATCGACTATCGAAGTTTTTGGCCATTTTAACGTTGTTAATATGGAGAGACCGGTTGGATTATTATCCGAAGAACCACTCTGTATTGGCATAAGCGTTACGAATCATATATGCCAAAGATAATTGAAGACGGAGTTATGCAAGGGCTATCCTGTTTACAGAATAGTGCCTTCGGTTTGTCCAGTCCTAGGACGACCTGTATGGAAGAATGTCTGACAGAGTATATCTAATAGATCGCGTAAGTTGATCTCTTCAAACGTATCTACGTTTGGTGGCGGAGGAATTCGTTTCTCTTAGCTGTATACCCGTGGTATTTCTGGGGAAATCAAATTTGTGATTTGGCAGGTATGACGATGTGACATTCAAAGTGAATGAAGATGTGACATGTAAAAGATACGCGTAGCTTCTAGCTTCACATCCGGTAAATGACCGAAATCGGGCAGGCTGCATGGCTAAGTCGGTCGCTCCGAAGTAGGGTGTATAATCACCTATCTAGAGAATATTCATTTGCTTCTTTAATCTATCAACCATTTCCTATATATATACATATATATATATATATATATAGGGGAACTGGTTGCTGATCCCAACCGTTGGTGATATACATTCGGTACACTCAAGCGAAATGAGTGGTCGGTCATGTGTGGCTGAGTTGCAAGATGTTCTTGTTGAACTCCAATGTATCGTTCCTAGAGTACACTGATCAGAAGGTGGTTCCATACCTTGTCATAGTTGGAAATCCATTACCCAATACGTGCTTGCGGTTTTGATTGTATACTATATATGTAGAACGTGAGATGAAAGCGTTTCAGCTAGATGATTAATATATTGTGGTTGATAGACATTATTTTAATATCAAAAGGTGTTTGATATAAAGATATTTGGATTCTCATAAGGGAAAAACCCGTTCTGTTATACGGCGTGGTCTTATGAGATATCGTTTACTTGTTCAAACCGTTTTAAACTGTTTTACTCATACCAGTCCCATGATTGACCCGGAGTTTATTTTTTTTGTTTCCCTAAACTTTTGGGAGCCTAAATTTGTACGGGCAGTCAAGTAGTCAGGATTTACAGATACACTTGGGGAGCTTTGAGCAGGAGGCTTCAAGATTCTATAGCTATTATTATTTCCGTTGTTGTTGTAAGTGTTGTACTCTGATAAGTGCTATTGTATACATAATTGTTTTATTTCAAAAGTTATGTTATATTTTATTCGTTCCGCTGTGAGTTTCGTGTTTACTCTGATGATGATGTTCTTCTTCTTCTATTCTATTAGTTCTATCTTATCTATCCTCACCCTCTATCTTTTTTCTATTAATTTGTTGAATTTCCAGTGTAATTTAGGGTTGGAATTGTGATATTTGTTCAGCTGTAATGGTTCCGGATTTTTGGGTCATTATAGTTGGTATCAGAGCATATTGTTAAGTGAATTACCTTAGCTCTGTGGCGTGACTCAGTAGAGATAGGGTTAGCAGTACCCTAGATTGAGTTGAGTGTATATATACGAGTGAACGTATTTGTTATAGATATTTTTTATATTGTGGAGATTTATTGGTTGAGTTGTTTATGAGTTCTGGTCGATCAATTTGATCCAATGTATCGGTAGGAGTTGGTAAACACTTGAATACGATGAACCGTCATGGTATGTTTTGAAAAGAGGGTAAATGAAATAATTTTACCCAAATTATATTTTGATATAAAGGATTTATATTTGAATGATTATAATATATTGGATATATTGATTGTGATTATAACCGAATGAGATTATAAAAAAAGTGAAATGGTTATGTAAATAACCAATTAGAATTCATATAAGTGAAATATATAAATTCGAATTGAATTAAATCTGAAATTTAAAATCAGAATTGGAATTAAGAGTAAGGAAATTTTAAAATCCTAGGAGATTTTAAATTGGTTTGGAAGCATTGTGAATGGTATTTTGAAATGTTTTTCAAAATGGAAATGTTTAAGAAATGAGTTCTGGAAATGTTATAGTATTGAACTCACTTCGATCGCTGGGAAATAATTCTAACGATGGTATGCACATCATCAGTGTCATTTTCGAGTTTCTAAGTGATGGATTACTACCAAAGATTTTATTTTTGAAATGTTTTGAGAAAACAAGTTGTTTAGAAATTCAAAGGTTTTGAATTGGTATTATGGTTTCAAATTGATTTGAAATAAACCCAGGAATTTAAATTCTGGAATATATATTTAACTGATTAAGTTAAATAGATTGAAATGGTAAAAGGAAATTAGAATTTAACTTAAGCCCAAGTTAAATTAAAACTAAATTGGATTATAGAATAACCTAGAATAGAATTGAATGGATAAGTCAAGAATTTGAAATTTAGCTTGGACTTAGAATTTGGAGATCAAGAATGGTACTTGAGATTAAGATTTGGAGTTTAGCTTGGACAAGCGAATTATTGGGTTGGAGGATAAGAACTGATTAGAGTTCGATTGTGATGGCATTTGTATCTGCTAAATTTGCAGCAGATAGAAATGATATAATGATATGCCCGACAAAAAGGTACAAGTTTATATTTCTATTTGATATGAGTTTGGGATTTATGAGCCCAATTGGCAAGCCGCTTAGCTGTTTGATTTTCTTTTGGGTTGGAGATGGCCCGGAGTGGCGAGTTGGAGTTTGACCTATTGACCTGTACAAAGGAGGTGCTGGCGAAATTTTTCGAAAAATCAAGGCGTTAGAAAATTTTCAGGATTTTTGAAAATTTTCGTTGATGAGAATTAATTAATAATTTAATTGAAATTAAATTAGTTCAGTGGAAACTGAAGTTAAGAAGTGAACAAATATGTTCTAACCAGTCGATAGGGACGTCCTCTACCTTAGCAATTTCGAGGACGAAATTATTTTAAGGGGGGAAGATTGTAATGACCCGAATTGGCAGAGGTATTATAATTAATTTATTTAATTGTATATATAAATATAGTGATATAGTGAATTTAATGATTGTGGAATTAAATAATGGTGAATATTTAATTAAAATAATAAATTAAATAATATATTTAATTCTGAAATAATCAGAATTGGCTGAAATGACGATATGGTGTGAACTGGATCATCTGTGATATTTAATTCAGCCTGGAATTGAATTGAATAATGAATATATTATATAAACGACAGTTTAAAACATAGAATTATAATATAATTAAAATCGAGCTTGAAATGGCGCTGCAGTTCGTAAATTGGCGATTCGAACTTCAACTGGATGTACATGATTCGTTTTAAGCCGGATTTCTATGAAACAAGAGACGTGTGGAGCTGGTGGAGTATATATTTCTAGTGGAAGAGAAAAATCGGGATTTCGTCATGTAGATTTTGATTTATGTCCAAATCAAATATTCTAAAAAACAGCGGTATATTCATTCGTGACCATAACAGTTATTTCAAAATAACTAGATACCGGGTTTGAATTTAGACAAGGTTCTTTTGAGATGTAGTGATAATTTAATTTTTAGAATTTTTCTATAATTTTTAATTAATTAAATAAGCAAATTTTTATTTGGAGTATTTTGCACCCTATATCAATATTTCGGGGGTTCCACAATATGAGTTAACCTACCTGTATTATTATATTATTAGAATCCTGGCACATCGCTGATCACAATGGTATTTTTATTTATGTCTGTAGCGGTCCGTAAGTGAATGAAATCGTGTGTAGCTTGGTCATCAAAACTCAAATATCTCAAATACGTATTTAAAAGCCTGTGTATCCATTCCTTGGTACTAAAGCAAATAGCCTACCATGTATTCACAAATCGCCAGCTACCTATCCTAAGGATAATATAGTGCCAATAGTTAATTTTCTTGGCATTATAAAAAAAAGAGGAGCCACCATCGTTGTTTCTGCCTCAAACCAAATTTCTACCGCATCCATTTTCCTCTTCACAGCATCCTAAAAATCAAAAGAGAGTATTTTCGAGTTATATAAACTCAGATCTTCACCTATTATGCGTTTCGAAGTGTGCGGCTTCATATTTGGGAGCTCGTCGGTTTACAGTAGGGGTTAGGGTTGATATTTATAAGATTTTAGAGATCCAATTCACAAATTCGAGTTCAGTTATGGATGTAGGAGGTGTAGTTGCAGCTTGTGTAAATTTGTGGGAATTTTCAAAAATGAAAAAAACCGTTGATGGTTAAACTGTCCTTGCGCGATGAACGGAAATTGACGCGAGGGATTTTGGGAGGCGATTTGATCGAAATTGGTATGAGGAGATGACGGGAAGGAGGGTTGAACGAGTTAAAGGTTTACGATGTCTGTTTCTTGAACGATGGAGAAAATGGAGTTGGATGTTTATCGAAGAAGAAGAAGGGATACGAGTTGGAATGGTTTCATGGACTTACGGATGGTTATTGGAAGGAGAATAGGAGCGGCAGTTAAAGAAAAAGGATGATGGTGGTATTTTGTTCGTGATTTATACTAAGCAAAGTGGGTGTTTTAAGTTTGGGGATATTTTCAAAATGGTGATAGCCTGCTGAGTTACGGTTTATGTTCTAGCAAGAAGAAGGAGGCACTTCGGGTTGGGTTTTTAATACATGGGTGGGCCGGTATTTCAAGGTAAAGCCCAATAAGGATTTAACAAGTATAGATTTATATTTAAAATAAGTACAACTTCAAAAATGTTTAACTTTCTCAAATAATATCCAAAACAAGACCCGTTGGGATCGTAGGGACGGACACTACAACATGGAACTGACTGGAAGCGAATCGAAGCTAGTTACAATTTATAGCAAAATAAATTGTTCGGTCTAAATCAAGCGATGATTACCGTTATTAACGATGATCGTCCAATGTGAGTAAAACTCACCAACTCTAAACAGTTCTATTTTTATAACGTATATTTAGAACTGGTAAATGATGACAGATTGCTGTGTGTTAACTGTTGGTTGAGTTGTTTGTGTATTGATTGAAATCATAGATAACGATATATATATAAATCGTTAATCGAATATTTGATTCTGTTTTATCAGAATATTTTATATATGTGTTGTTTAACATCTGTGATGCAGGGGAACAGGTTGGAGGGGTCCAACTAGACTCCTCAATATTTATGATACTGTTTTGTTCATATATTGTAATATATGATGTGCTATATAATCTGTGATGGATTATGTGTGTTAGAATGATATTGATCCTTGTTATTCGACATTTTAAATATCATTAGTGTGACGATCCCAAAATCCGCGTGACGGTATTAAGGATAATCATTGGAATATAACACATCAATCATCATAGCAGAGTACAGATAATAGCAAAAACAATAAATAGAATAATTTTACATAGATATGACTGCGGATTCATAACATGTAACAACATCAGAATAACACAACGTAGGATATAACTTAGTAAATAAAGGGGGAATGATCAGTCACCATCGCCATAGGCGGAACATATACATACAGTGAGACATAATAAGGGTATCAGTCTACATCACCGAAGGCGGTACATATACATACGATAATAAGTACTGGAAGTAAAACAGTCTGCATCGCCCGTGGCGGAATCATAATATAAATACAATAATGGCGGAGAATGTCAATGTCATCTCGGTGAAGTCAGCCTCACCATGAGCCAAAAGTGTGCTCCATACTACAGTGCTGAGCCAAAAACAACCTGTAACCTGTGAACTAGGCTGTCCGTGTGAAAATAAGGGCACCCGCGTTTGCAAAGTGAAACAAACAACGAGGCAGTCATGGGGACTGGTGTGAGAAATCTACTTAACAGTTTAAACAACAGTAATAAGCAAATCATAGGACCACGCCACTTTCGCGGAACGGGTTTACTCCAGTGATTGCTGGTGCATTTAAAACAAAGTAAATTCTTTAAAACAACGCAATGCTTTTAAAAAGAATGTCGCCATTATAAGACTCAAGTCCCATCATACAATGCAACGCAAGCCGGAGGATAGAGTTTTACCTTATATTGGCCAAATATGCTTAATACGTGTAAAGCAAAATCATTTGATATTATTACTAGTGCATATATGTTTCAAAAACGAATAGCATCATAAACATCAATCATAGATGACATGAGCGTCCCATGCCACTATGTCGCCATATATAAGTTACAATCGAATCTGTTATCTCGTATTGGAAATTTGATTTCCGTGATGAGTCGAGGCAAGGGGCAAGCTCCTCTCCACTTCGAGACATTCTAGCAAATGCCTTAGGACTACGCACTCTGGGTAACCCTTGGATCGGCTGGGCCGGTCCTCTGTTACGTTTGAGGATTGGCAATTCCTAAACACACGTTTCTCGGTCCTTACATACCTATAATTGAGGCGCCTCGCATTCCAACAACCACAAAGGTGAAAAGTAGATATAAATGTCAGGGCTGGTAGGTCATTGACACCACCATAACTAGAAAGAAACGTCGTGCCCTCCCAGCGGTCCGTATCCCGTTTTTAACTCATACCGAGGTGTGAGGCTTGCGAATCCACGCTATACACAAAGCCAGGCCACGTAGGCCGTGCTTTGATCATCAAACACAAGACTTTGCTTTGCAACAGAAGCCTTGATCACAGCATCTTGGCATGCCACATAGGCAGTCCACTCCATATGACTGATTTCTATCAATATATAACCTCTAAGCTCCTACGTCTCAGAGAAGGGCGTTAAGCAAAAGAATAAATTCTTCGTCGCCAAACAGATATATATTTAACAGAGATCAGTCAGTATAGAACAAAATCCAATGTCAGACACACAGTCCATTTACAAGTCCGTTCTGGGGCTGAACGAAACCGGAGGCGTCAAATTCCTCGTATATCCGTACGATCAACACATACGTTCAGACGGCTACTACTTCCGTTCCTTCACGGTAGCTACTCCAATCAGGAACCTCAGCAGCGCCCATCCAACCGGTACGAAGATCGTCGGTCTTGAATCGCCTTTGTATTTTCTAATTCGAATCGTTCGATCAATTATTTGAAATGAGGGTTAGCTCGGCCTTTTCAAATAATTCACGTAATTAGAATTCAAATCAATTCTTTCCATGGTTATATTATTCGACATTCATATTTCAGTTCTTTAGTATAATTTTCGTGTCAAACACATACGACCATCAAATATCAAGCAGATCAAGCCAAACTGGTTTATTTCCAATCTATGTTGCTTATAATATTTTATAACAATTTTTCGCCATTTTTATTTATTTAAAAATGGCCATATTTAATTAAACGATGTTTCAGGTCGTGGCGTCGCACTGGCGCTGTTTTTCCCCTAATTTGTTTTACAAATATCGGAAAATCTAACCGTTGGATTTCTACAAAGTCTATACCACTGGGAAGATATTCCCAAAGCGAACCCAACGGTTCCAGTTTTGTGAAAATCCGACGGTCGGATCTTCCACACTAGTCGTTTGAAGTTACAGTTTCAAAATCCGAACTGCAGCGTCGTTATTCGATTTAATTTAATTATATTTATATTTATATATAAATATAAACGAATCTGGTGCTGTTTTCTTCAGATTTGAATTAAACATTCCAGACAATCCAACCGTTGGATTTTTACAAGGTTGGTGCCGTTGGAAAGATATTTCCAAGGTGAACCCAGCGGTTCCAGTTTCGTGAAAATCCGATGGTCGGATTTCTCGTACTAATCGATTCAAATTACGATTTCAAAACACGAACTGCACGGCTTCGATTCCTTTCAATTCTATTTACATATATATATATATATATATATATATATATATATATATATAGTTCATTCTTTAAATTCCATATCGTTTTCACTTCAAATATTTCACTAACGCCTTAATATTTCGAAAAATTTCGCCATAACCTCCTTTGTATGGGAAGGGGTTTGGAAATTTATTGGGTCGTGTTAGTTACCCAATAAATCCTATAAAGCACCAACATATTTATAGTGATATATTCTGGTGTTTACAGGGGAGCATGTATAGATAATAACTCCAGAGAATAAATTCTCGTCACCCTGTCAAGCCTGAGGGAGCGTGTATTTTTAATTACTCCAGAGGATAAATCCTCGTCACCTCGTCCTGTGTGGGAATAAATAGTCCATGTGTCGTATCTAATGACTAGAGAGACGTGATTATTGTCAACTCCAAACCCGTGTGGGGTTTTTATTAGTCTGGCAATTTATCGTTATATTTTATATAGTCCATATCAGTCATCAGTTCAACCTGTAGTATATAATCATCGCCATACAAGCCTCTCGCTCGTATGGTAAATCTTCCACCTCGTCACACAAGCTCCAAATGCTTATGTGGAAAATGATGAAGTATGCCTATCGTCAAGGAGTATGCCATGTAGTGTAGTTCAAAATTAATTGTTACTATCCTATGGCGATGTTTATTATTTCACACAGAATAACCAGCACTCCGCATCCAATGACATTCACAGGAATTGATATAAAAATAAAATTGCGCAGCCAACTCATCAAGGCTTACCTGTTTGTCGGGCACGCAAATAATTTCTTTACTCTACAGCTAATCCATTTTCCCTGTTCGTCACATGTATATATATGCAGAACAAAGCTAATAATAATATTTCTAACGAACTAATATTTATTTCAACACGTGTATATTTTTATCAAAGCGTATACATGGTAAAAGAAATATTTTTATCATCAAAAATACTCATTCAACCCGTGAATGTTTTTAACACTTCATATTCACAATAAAAATGTAGTTTTTATTGTCTATTCATTTTACTTTAAAATACGAATAACATTCAACACATGAATTTTCAATTCAACGAATGAATTTCAATTCAACACATGAATATTCTCTATAGTTTGTATATATATATATATATATATATATATATAAATGTGATTTTTATCGTTAAATCTATTTGTTTAAAATTTGAATAACATTCAACACATGAATTTCAACTCAACGAATGAATTTCAATTCAGCACATGAATATTCTCTATAGTTTGTATATATATAAAAATGTGATTTTTATCGTTAAATCTATTTGTTTAAAATTCGAATAACATTCAACACATGAATTTCAACTCAACGAATGAATTTCAATTCAACACATGAATATTCTCTATAGTTTGTATATATATAAAAATGTGATTTTTATCGTTAAATCTATTTGTTTAAAATTCGAATAACATTCAACACATGAATTTCAACTCAACGAATGAATTTCAATTCAACACATGAATATTGGTTTCAACATATGTAATTAATTTCAACAAATGAAAATTATTCTAACACATGAATATTTCAGAAAATTTCGGCAGCATAACGGCAGGGTAGTTAAAATCGGGACCGTCCCTAGTACGGCTGCTCGCTCTACCTTAAAACCTCGCGGTTTTTGACAATGGGGATCATGCATCTAGTTCACACGTAGGCGGCATGTTTTATTTTCATTTCCACAATCCTATTCTAATTTGTTTCAACCACAAGAGGGTATTTTTCAACCACAAAGGTATTTTTCAACCACAAAGGTATTTTTCAACCACAATATCAACCACAAACAATTATTTCCAACCATTCGTCATACCATATAATATCACGCCAATCACAAGCAATAAATATCGTCCATGGTCTATGGACGAGGGGAGTATATATATATATATATATATGTTAATATTATTTCTATAATTCACTTGCATTTCATCACAATTCAAAGCATATATGTTTCATAAAACGCTTGTATAATTTATACATCGCTAATATAACTTATACAACACATGTACATGAGGTATACAATGCGTATATAATTTAAACTTCGCTTATATAATTTGTACAACACGATTCCATTCACACAATTTAATTTAGATTCCTCACATTGGTTTTTGAAGTGCTAAAAATCGTATGATGATCAGAAAAATCCGCGGCTTCTGCTAGATGGTAGAGAGCCTCCCTGCGGTCCCGATGTTTCCTGTTTCATCGAATTTCGTTAACACACTAAAAAGATATGATTTTTCAAAGTTTTGCAACACTTAAAAGTGTTATTTTCAATTCAGAAATTTCAAAGCAGAATGTTTTGCAAACCTTCGAAACTAGGTTTTAGATTCACGATCGATCCGTGTAGTTTCGTCACGATTGGATGCTGCGATGTCGAAGAGCTTCGAACAGGCTTTCCAGCGCCTGTGGTGGCAGCGAACTCGACGGCTCCTCTGATGATCGTGGTGCTCCAAAGGTGGTAACTTTCTCGCTGGAATTCGACGTCAATACTCGATGGTTTCAGACGAGGCTTGGGTTGATTGAAAGAGGGGAGAAAGGCGATCGGAAAAGCCAACTGGAGGGGGTGGCGGAAACGCCTGTGGCGACGACGATCGAGCTTGGAAGATTTGAAAGGGTTTCACCGTTCGTTCAGAGAGGGTTCGACTGATTTTTTTGATGAGAGAGAAAGTGAAGATATTTTCTATTATAATTAATTTTAAATTCCCAAAATATCCCTTTTTAACCAACGTACACCAATTTCAACCCAACGACTATCGCCCCTAGCTAAATACCCCCATTCCGGACACAATGGGATATGTTTCGTTGGCCAATTCGACTGTTACTGTAACACCCCGAATTTTAGTTAATACTAAAATTCACTAATTACAGAATAAATAATCTCAGATGTGGGAATTGGGGGTAACGGGCTGCGTCATTGCGTTCGTCTCGGAAAAATACGCGAAATAGAGTCCGAGTTTTCGAGAATCGGAGTCCGTATGGCCCGGTTATGGCCCAAAGAAGTTTTCAGAAAATTCAAAGACAAAAACAGATTTAAAAATTCAAATTCAGAATTTGAAATAGAAGCAGCGGGTCAGGCGGGAGAAATTCCCGCCCTAGCCATGTCGACAGCGCTGTCGACAGGGCTGTCGACAGGGGTGTCAACTGCCCTGTCGACTTGCCTGTCGACAGGGGTGCGACGCCCAGTGAAACTGGGTGCACCAGTTTAGGTTCTTGGGCTGGCTTGTAGGGCTGGTTCTGGAAGCTTCTTGGATCTGACGGGTCTAAACCAATCTAGGGTTAATCTAAGGGTCTAAAATGCAACCTAATCCTATAAATAAGACCCTAACCCTATCCTAATTCATTCATAATTAGATCTTGTAACTAAACTATGGCAAAATGAAACTTGATCATGGCCACCACAAATCAATGAAGAGGAAAGCAAGCTAATCAACCTCTCTAATCAACCTCTAATCCATTCTAAGCATCTTAATCTTCTTCATTTGGAGTGCAAATTGCTAGTAGTGAGTTTCTATCACTTTAACATCAATTGTTAAAGCAAGTAGATTAGGTGTAATGAGACTTATGGTCTTGAATGCGGATTAGTGAGTTTGAATCATTTGTAATGATATGTTACTCTATGTTTTTCTATGTTTATGCATATTGAATAAGTTGGTTTATGCATATTTAATAAGTTGGTTTATGCATATTTAATAAGTTGGTTTATGCATACTTGATAAGTGGATTTATGCATGATTAATAAGTTGGTTTATGCATGTTTAACAAGTGGGTTTATGCATGTTGAGTATGTAAGTTTATGCAAGTTTAGTATGATGTATGTTATGTTTACATGATGCTAAATATGCAAGTTGTGGACTATGTGATCATATACATGTTATGCAAGTTCATGAAGGTATGCTATGCAAGTTACATGTATGTTAATATGCAAGATATGCTATGCAAGTTACATGTATGTTAATATGCAAGATATGCTATGAAAGTTACATGTATGTTAATATGCAAGATATGCTATGAAAGTTACATGTATGTTAATATGCAAGATATGCTATGAAAGTTACATGTATGTTAATATGCAAGATATGTTATGCAAGTTAAATGTTTGTTAATATGCAAGTTCATGATGACACATTATGCAAGTTTAAGAGTTAATATGCAAGTATGTGAATGCTTATGCAAGAATGTGAATGCTTATGCAAGAATATGAATGCTTATGCAAGTTATGTGTATGCTTAAATGCATGTTTAACATATTATGCAAGTTGTGAGGATGCTTATATGCAATATGTTATGCAAGTCATGTGAATGCTTATATGCAAGATCAACATGTTATGCAAGATATGTGTATGATAATATGCAAGTTTGGGTTATATGTAGTTGGGTTAATATATGCTCATATATGCAAGTTGACATCCTCTTAACCCATGACAAAGTTGTATGCTAAACCTATGATATTTGTGATGATCTTCCCCTTATTTATGTCATGAAATGAGAACGATTTACGTGGGGAACGATGGGGTTGGTAAATATGTTAATAAAAATATGATTGGGTATGATTAAGCATACCATAAAAATAAATTACCATAAGTGGGAATTTACCTATTGAGTTAGGTCTACCCCATGGGAATTTACCTATTGAGTTAGGTCTACCCATGTTATGGAAAATTTGATATTAATTAGGGATAATTAATATGGGGGTGATTAATTAGGTGTAATTAATCAACTAAGACACGAGGTTGGACCATTTTGTAGCGGAAGTCTGCCCGGAACCGACCGGCCATCCAGCGGCTACAAATGATTGGCCCAATGTGAGAGGTCTTAGTCATAAATTAAATACATGATTAAAGTAAAGACACGAGGTTAGACCCTTTTGATGACAGAAGTCTTCCCGGAACCAACCGGCATATCCAGCAGTCATAAAAGACGGTCTAATGTGAGAGGTCTTTATGAGGTCATGATCTTAATTAATGAATTAAGAAACACTTAACCATATTAGCATGTAGTGGAACATGAGAGGTTAAGTGGGTGCCTTGGGGTGGCATGATGAGACTAGTGGGTTGCCTTGGGTGGCAATAGAAAAATACGATTAGAATACTTAACCAAAGTGGAACATGTAATTAAACATGATTAAAGGGTTAAGTAAGTGCCATGGGTGGCATGTGAAAATACGATTAGAATACTTAACCAAAGTGGGACATGTAAGTAAACATGATTAAAGGGTTAAGTAAGTGCCTTAGGTGGCATGTAGGAATCTAGTGGGTGCCTTAAGGGGCAATTGAAATATGATTAGATGACTTAACCAAAACTTAACATGTAAGTGGGCATGATTATAAAGAGGGGTTAAGTGGGATGCACTAGATAAAATTGCAAGCTTAGGTGGTAGCTTGTGGGGGCCCATTTCAACCAATATCCCAAACGTATCTTTGTGGGCTCGACTCAAGTCGAGTGACGGGACACGCATATTGGGCTTGACTATAAGAGGCCAAACCGGGTTAGCGGTGGCAACGCGGGACCAACGGGTTTCATATGCGTGTGTGGACCCGGGCTGGTTGGTAAGTCGTTGTTGAATCGTGTAGATATAAAGCCGTGCACTGTTGATATTATCTGGTAGCCACTTTAGGGGAATGATACACCCCAATCGTGGGACCAGCACGGGTATCTACGGTAGGGAGCCGATCGCTGGGGAGTAGTGGGAACACCCAATAAAGATAGGGGCAGACGGCACCTATGTAGGGGAACACGAAACTACTGGGTGAAATTACTAAGTACACCTAGTGGAAATAGGGGCAGACGGCACCTATGTAGTGGGCTAGGGGTACACAAGACTACTGGGGAAATTTTCCAAGTCCTTGGAAGGGATCAACCTTTAAGTAGGAATGACTGGTGTGGTGCAGTTAGTAATTATCCTTGGGTGGGTAGATGCGTCCTTACGGTTATCCTAGTTTATCCTAGGTTTACCAAGCTGCTTAGTGTAGCCATTCATCCCCAGGTATTACCGTAGGTCAAGTTTATGTCTTCTCTGGTTACTTTAATGATTGTACTGTTAAAGTTATAGGGCTCACTCAGACTTATGTCTGACCCCATTGTTTTTAACTTTTTCCCAACCCTCAGGTCCTACGGTGGATCCTAGCGGTAGTAGAGCTTGATCGGATTGCTGTTCCAGTCTTTAGGAGCTTGGGTAGATGTAAAGCTCCAGTTATCCAGCTATCTTTTCTTTTGTTATGGCTATTGTATGAGAGAGTGGGATTATGTACTTCTTTATTTTGATGGATATTGTACTTGACTTTTATCGTGGTTTTATGATGTAACCAGACATGTTTATTTCCGCTGTTGTGAGATGATATTTTTAAATTTCAAGTACTAATTATATCTGTCTTGTTGTAATTTTTCTGTTCTATATTCACTAAAATACTCCACCGATGCTATGGCATTCCCTTAGTGAGTGACCATAGCGGGTGTGGGGTGTTACACGTGGTATCAGAGCAAAGGTTACCAGAACAGATAAAATTTTTAGAAAACTATTTTTCTAAAAACATTTTTGGAAGAAATATTTTCAAAAACATGTCTTTAAAGAGAAAAGTTTTTGAAAGAAAAGCATAATCCCCAATAGCCATATCTTTATCTTTTGAATTCTCCGTTTTGAATCTTTCCCTTTTTCGTCTCAGCATGGCTGAAGATCTTTATCTTCCGGATAGTGTAGCGGTACCAGTATGGTATAGGAGGTTGTTAGAGGCTAGGGCCACCGCTGCAGGTCCAGCAAATGTTCCTCCTCCACCCGTTGCACTCGTTCCTCCTCGCACGGATACTTTTGCTATGACTTGTAGGAAGTTTAAGGCTATGGGAGGAAAACCTTTTGTGGGAGCTAGGGATTGGCTTAATGAGACGGAAGAATTGATGGAAATCTTGGAAGTAGAAGAGGGAAAGAAAGTCAGGTTAGCCGCTTGGTTAATGGAAGGAGAGGCCTCGTTCTGGTGGGAGGTCACTAATGGAGAACGCCCTTTTGACTCTTGGGTGGATTTCAGGCAAAGGTTTGAGGCAAAGTTTTTCTCAAAAGCGGAAGAAAATATGCACGTGGAAAGGTTCTTGAACTTAAAGCAAGGGAACTTGTCAGTGAAAGAATATGTTAACAAGTTTAACCAGTTAGCGAAGTTCAATATAGACTTGGTAAACACACCAGAGGAGAAGGCTTTGAGGTTCGTTAAAGGCTTGAAAGAACCGATGCACGGATTGGCTATGTCTCATATCCCTATGGGGGCCACTTTCGAGAAGCTAGTGGACATGGCACTTATGCATGAGGAAGAGAAGGGTCCCAATGCTAATAAAGCACACGAGAAGAAAGGAGATCAGAAGAGACCTCAACAGCAAAACAAGGGTGGGAAAGGCAATGGTGGCAAGGGAAAGAAGAGGTGCTTCAATTGTGGGACACTAGGCCACCTAAACAAAGACTGTCGCAAGAAGACTAAGACTGGATGCTTCCACTGTGGCGAAGCAGGGCATCTGATGAAAGACTGTCCAAAGAAGGAGCAAAGGACGGGGTCTACCTCAGGAGGACAGGTGCAAGCTCTTGTGGCACCAGGTCAGGCTAGGGGGCAAGTACAGGCTCTCGCAATTCGGGAAAGAGGTAGAACTATTTCTATTGAAAGTCTAGTTTTTCTGATCGATTATCCTGTCCGTACTTTATTTGATTCTGACGCATTGAGTTCTTTTATCTCATCGTTAGTTGAGTCACTGCACATAAACACCAGTTTGGTTGATGATCCCTTAGCTGTTTCAAACCCAATTGGGGCTCCACGATGTGTTTGGGTTTGAAAGTTGCTATACTTAGCATTGAGTTTAGATGTGATGCTTGTTGGGCTTCACGGGCTATGGGTTAGTTTTGGGCATGGACTGGTTATCCAGTAGGGGTGCCGTTTTTGATTTTAAAGGGAGAGTTGTTAGGCTTATGGCCCGCTAGGGTAACACTCTCGAGATCTCTTGTAATCCCATAGAATCTGTTATGCTAAGGTATCTAGAATCGCTTGACACGTTGGTCTAGAGTCTGCGATCTGTTAGAGCGGTCCGGGAATACCCGGATGTGTTTGAGGAGGTGAAGGGCTTACCTCCGAAGCGGGAGATTGACTTCCGAATATATCTGGTGGATAATGCTAAACCGGTATCTTGGCCAGTGTGCCACATGGCTCCTAGTGAGAGGAGGGAACTCCATAAGTAAGTAGGCGATTTGCTTGAGAAGGAGTTCATAAGACGAAGTATATCGGAGTGGGGCGCTCCAGTAGTTTTTGTTATGAAGGCGGATGGGTCCCTCAGACTTTGTGTAGGCTAAAGAGAGCTAAATAAACTCACAAAGAAGAATAGACACCCATTGTCGAGGATTGATGATCTCTTTGATCAGTTAGTGGGCGCCTCAGTATTTTCGCAATTGGACTTAACCACGAGGTTTCGTCAGTTGGGAATGACTAAGAATAGTATAGAGAAGACTGCCTCTAGGACTCCGAATGGTTTTTTTATGAGTGGATGGAGATGCCATTTGGTTTGACGAACGCCCCCGCATGTGATGAGAAGGGTGTTCAGGGAGTACCTAAATAAGTTCGTGTTGGTCTTTGTGGATGACATCTTGGTCTTTTCTAGGAGCGAAATAAGTTTTCGTATGTGCTCAATAGGGTGAGCAAAGCCAGTTAGGGAAAAACGGTGGTGTTGGAGTAAGACTGGCGAGGACATCCAGGGTTGGACAAGGGGCTTAATTATTTAGCCATTTTTACTAGTATCATCTCACGTAGGTCGCCTGAACTCGAAGGAGATATCCCTTGGGTGTTTGTCTGATATTGGTTTAGGCCTTTGGGGCTTGCATTTGGGGGACATCGAGCTCGACTAGGGTTGTCTGCGTGAGAGATGGATAGTTGTGATGATTTTGCATGGGAAAAATATCCCGATTTTCTCTAGGAGTGGAGAAGAACCTGCCCTACATCTTAGGGAAGTATTGGAGACTCTCCAGGCGCATAGTCTTGAGACGGCAAAAGTGAATAGGATTCTTAGCGTCCTATGAGTTTGAGATAGCGTACACCCACGGCAAGGGTAACATGGTAGCGGACGCCTTAAGTAGAAAAAGGTTGTCCTCGAGTTTGTGGTTCGTTGAACGACGGAGCTTAGAGTTTATTTCTATGTTTGACTTTAGACCTTCCGTTGATTTTGTACCCGGATAGCTAGCTTCTTTTGAGGTTAGACCTACTCTTTTGGGGCGGATTGGAGAAGCACAGAGGGACGACCCACAGTTGGTTGAGTTGGTGGAGAAGCTCATAAGGGGGGAGTCGTCCAGCCATTTGAGTAGGTACACCCTAGACGATAGGGGGTGCTTGCGTAGAGACGGTAGACTTTGTGTACCGCAAGACGAGGATTTGAGGAAGGTTATTTTTGATGATGCACACCGTTCTAGGATGACCATTCATCCCGGTGGGGACAAGATGTACCAAGACATGAAGCGAGTTTTCTTTTTGGCCGGTATGAAGAAAGACATGGCCAAGTATGTCGCTAGAGGCTTGGTGAAAGCGGAGCAAAAGAAACCAAGTGGGTTGCTGCACCCATTGGAAGTTCCGCTAAGGAAATGGGATAGTGTCTCAAAGGATTACCGAAATCAAGGAAGGGTAATACGGGGATTTGGGTTTGGTAGATAGACTTACTAAGTGTACCCATTTCATACCCGTGAAGAGCAGGAGGACTATTCCATGTCTAGCTTCAGTTTACATTCGAGAGATTATTAGATTACAGGATGTACCTTCCAGTATGGTGGGCGATCGAGATCCTATCTTTACTAGAGAGTTTTGGAAGAGTTTGCAAGAGGCGGTAGGGACTCAGTTGTGTTTGAGTACCGCATATCATCCTCAGACGGACGGCCAGACCGAGAGGGTGAATCATGTTTTGGAAGACCTTTTTGAGACTATGTATCTTGGATTTTGGAGGTACATGGGAGGAGCATATTCCATTGGTGGAGTTGCCCGACAGACTTAGTAGTGTACATGATATATTCCTTGTGTTACATTTGAGGAAGTTCCTACATGAGACCGCAGAGGCGGTAGAGCCGAGCCTGCTTAGAGAAGTGGAAGTAGAGCGTGATGCGACGATTCGACGAGCTCCTACTTGCATCCTTGGGTCAGAGATTTGGAAGTTGAGAAACAGAGAGGTTCAACTAGTCAAAGTACAAAGGGGAGATGAAGAGAGTGACGCTACCTGGGAGACGGAAGCGAAGATGCGCTCGAGGTACCCTTTTCTTTCGGAGGGTATGTCCTTTTGCTTCTCCTTCATCGCATATCTTGTGCTTATCTTATCCTTAGTATGTCCTCTCGATAGTACCTTTGACCTTCAGATAGGATAGTCCTATGGTTGAAACATGTGTTTGAGACATGTTATGTATGATGGATGCAAGTGGATGCAAGTGTTTGCTAGTGGTTGCTCGTGGATGCATATACACACACTCTAGGCACTAGATCAGCTCAATCACTTCATATTGCATATTGCATAAAATTGTGTGTAGGAAGCTATATTATGGATGTATAATGATTGTGTTATCATATGGATGATGCATTTTGGTGAATGATTGTGCACTCATGTAGATATTGTATGTGTCGATAGGGTTCTCTCGCATACATAATGGATGCATGGCACTATCATGGTTTGCATATGTTCATACGTTAGATAGGGAACATATACACACACTTTTGCATATGCTCATACATCATTAGAAATTGTTTTAAGGACAATGGATGCCCATGGTTGATGGTTTGAGTAGATGTTGTTTGGATGGTAGGATATGCATTCTCCTTAGCTTAGAGATTTCGGGGACGAAATCCTTTAAGGAGGGGAGAATGTAACACCCCGAATTTTAGTTAATACTAAAATTCACTAATTACAGGATAAATAGTCTCAGATGTGGGAATTGGGGGTAACGGGCGGCGTCATTGCGTTCGTCTCGGAAAAATACGCGAAATAGAGTCCGAGTTTTCGAGAATCGGAGTCCGTATGGCCCGGTTATGGCCCAAAGAAGTTTTCAGAAAATTCAAAGATAAAAACAGATTTAAAAATTCAAATTCAGAATTTGAAATAGAAGCAGCGGGTCAGGCGGGAGAAATTCCCGCCCTAGCCATGTCGACAGCGCTGTCGACAGGGGTGTCGACTGCCCTGTCGACTTGCCTGTCGACAGGGGTGCGACGCCCAGTGAAACTGGGTGCACCAGTTTAGGTTCTTGGGCTGGCTTGGAGGGCTGGTTCTGGAAGCTTCTTGGATCTGACGGGTCTAAACCAATCTAGGGTTAATCTAAGGGTCTAAAATGCAACCTAATCCTATAAATAAGACCCTAACCCTATCCTAATTCATTCATAATTAGATCTTGTAACTAAACTATGGCAAAATGAAACTTGATCATGGCCACCACAAATCAATGAAGAGGAAAGCAAGCTAATCAACCTCTCTAATCAACCTCTAATCCATTCTAAGCATCTTAATCTTCTTCATTTGGAGTGCAAATTTCTAGTAGTGAGTTTCTATCACTTTAACATCAATTGTTAAAGCAAGTAGATTAGGTGTAATGAGACTTATGGTCTTGAATGCGGATTAGTGAGTTTGAATCATTTGTAATGATATGTTACTCTATGTTTTTCTATGTTTATGCATATTGAATAAGTTGGTTTATGCATATTTAATAAGTTGGTTTATGCATATTTAATAAGTTGGTTTATGCATACTTGATAAGTGGATTTATGCATGATTAATAAGTTGGTTTATGCATGTTTAACAAGTGGGTTTATGCATGTTGAGTATGTAAGTTTATGCAAGTTTAGTATGATGTATGTTATGTTTACATGATGCTAAATATGCAAGTTTTGGACTATGTGATCATATACATGTTATGCAAGTTCATGAAGATATGCTATGCAAGTTACATGTATGTTAATATGCAAGATATGCTATGCAAGTTAAATGTATGTTAATATGCAAGATATGCTATGAAAGTTACATGTATGTTAATATGCAAGATATGCTATGAAAGTTACATGTATGTTAATATGCAAGATATGCTATGAAAGTTACATGTATGTTAATATGCAAGATATGTTATGCAAGTTACATGTTTGTTAATATGCAAGTTCATGATGACACATTATGCAAGTTTAAGAGTTAATATGCAAGTATGTGAATGCTTATGCAAGAATGTGAATGCTTATGCAAGAATATGAATGCTTATGCAAGTTATGTGTATGCTTAAATGCATGTTTAACATATTATGCAAGTTGTGAGGATGCTTATATGCAATATGTTATGCAAGTCATGTGAATGCTTATATGCAAGATCAACATGTTATGCAAGATATGTGTATGATAATATGCAAGTTTGGGTTATATGTAGTTGGGTTAATATATGCTCATATATGCAAGTTGACATCCTCTTAACCCATGACAAAGTTGTATGCTAAACCTATGATATTTGTGATGATCTTCTCCTTATTTATGTCATGAAATGAGAACGATTTACGTGGGGAACGATGGGGTTGGTAAATATGTTAATAAAAATATGATTGGGTATGATTAAGCATACCATAAAAATAAATTACCATAAGTGGGAATTTACCTATTGAGTTAGGTCTACCCCATGGGAATTTACCTATTGAGTTAGGTCTACCCATGTTATGGAAAATTTGATATTAATTAGGGATAATTAATATGGGGGTGATTAATTAGGTGTAATTAATCAACTAAGACACGAGGTTGGACCCTTTTGTAGCGGAAGTCTGCCCGGAACCGACCGGCCATCCAGCGGCTACAAATGATTGGTCCAATGTGAGAGGTCTTAGTCATAAATTAAATACATGATTAAAGTAAAGACACGAGGTTAGACCCTTTTGATGACAGAAGTCTGCCCGGAACCAACCGGCATATCCAGCAGTCATAAAAGACGGTCTAATGTGAGAGGTCTTTATGAGGTCATGATCTTAATTAATGAATTAAGAAACACTTAACCATATTAGCATGTAGTGGAACATGAGAGGTTAAGTGGGTGCCTTGGGGTGGCATGATGAGACTAGTGGGTTGCCTTGGGTGGCAATAGAAAAATACGATTAGAATACTTAACCAAAGTGGAACATGTAATTAAACATGATTAAAGGGTTAAGTAAGTTCCATGGGTGGCATGTGAAAATACGATTAGAATACTTAACCAAAGTGGGACATGTAAGTAAACATGATTAAAGGGTTAAGTAAGTGCCTTAGGTGGCATGTAGGAATCTAGTGGGTGCCTTAAGGGGCAATTGAAATATGATTAGATGACTTAACCAAAACTTAACATGTAAGTGGGCATGATTATAAAGAGGGGTTAAGTGGGATGCACTAGATAAAATTGCAAGCTTAGGTGGTAGCTTGTGGGGGCCCATTTCAACCAATATCCCAAACGTATCTTTGTGGGCTCGACTCAAGTCGAGTGACGGGACACGCATATTGGGCTTGACTATAAGAGGCCAAACCGGGTTAGCGGTGGCAACGCGGGACCAACGGGTTTCATATGCGTGTGTGGACCCGGGCTGGTTGGTAAGTCGTTGTTGCATCGTGTAGATATAAAGTCGTGCACTGTTGATATTA
Source organism: Allium sativum (assembly GCA_030737875.1). Taxonomy (NCBI): domain Eukaryota; kingdom Viridiplantae; phylum Streptophyta; class Magnoliopsida; order Asparagales; family Amaryllidaceae; genus Allium; species Allium sativum. The sequence goes on along the minus strand of CM060913.1, from coordinate 271,600,810 downwards.
TCTGGTAGCCACTTTAGGGGAATGATACACCCCAATCGTGGGACCAGCACGGGTATCTACGGTAGAGAGCCGATCGCTGGGGAGTAGTGGGAACACCCAATAAAGATAGGGGCAGACGGCACCTATGTAGGGGAACACGAAACTACTGGGTGAAATTACTAAGTACACCTAGTGGAAATAGGGGCAGATGGCACCTATGTAGTGGGCTAGGGGTACACAAGACTACTGGGGAAATTTTCCAAGTCCTTGGAAGGGATCAACCTTTAAGTAGGAATGACTGGTGTGGTGCAGTTAGTAATTATCCTTGGGTGGGTAGATGCGTCCTTACGGTTATCCTAGTTTATCCTAGGTTTACCAAGCTGCTTAGTGTAGCCATTCATCCCCAGGTATTACCGTAGGTCAAGTTTATGTCTTCTCTGGTTACTTTAATGATTGTACTGTTAAAGTTATAGGGCTCACTCAGACTTATGTCTGACCCCGTTGTTTTTATCTTTTTCCCAACCCTCAGGTCCTACGGTGGATCCTAGCGGTAGTAGAGCTTGATCGGATTGCTGTTCCAGTCTTTAGGAGCTTGGGTAGATGTAAAGCTCCAGTTATCCAGCTATCTTTTCTTTTGTTATGGCTATTGTATGAGAGAGTGGGATTATGTACTTCTTTATTTTGATGGATATTGTACTTGACTTTTATCGTGGTTTTATGATGTAACCAGACATGTTTATTTCCGCTGTTGTGAGATGATATTTTTAAATTTCAAGTACTAATTATATCTGTCTTGTTGTAATTTTTCTGTTCTATATTCACTAAAATACTCCACCGATGCTATGGCATTCCCTTAGTGAGTGACCATAGCGGGTGTGGGGTGTTACAGTTACAGTCAGTTATTTTTCAAATTAAAGTATAAAACACTTAATATTCAATTTGAACGTACATTTCAATTTGGCAGGGCCACAAATTGAATCAAAAAATTCCAGAAAAATAAATCTAGCTTTGTTTTGACGATACGGTCCCAACAAAACCAGTTTCGTTGAATTCTGAGATCGTATGCAAAATGGCCATTTTCAGTTCGACCCATTTTAACCGAAATTGACCAATCACATTTTCTTTTGCCCCGCTCACATACTAGCTTCAAAAATTATGAAATTTGAAACCTAGTAATAGTTTGACATCCCGGATCCAACAAAAGTGGTTACGTCGAATTCCGAGGTCGTATGCAAAATATCTATTTTCAAGGGCTATATATTCTATACAGCGACCTTTCTGAAAATTCATTTGGCCATAACTTTTGATTCCTGTTATGAAACTTCGATTTTTCAGATTCGTTAGAAAGGTATTCATAAACCGATTTAAATATTTTTGGTTTCGCTAAAATCTGTTATATTTTCCACCCGGTACAGTCATACAAAGTTTGTATTCAAATTTTCAAATTGCTTCACTATTGCCTGTTAAATATTTTGTTGAAATATGCTATTTCAATTGTTCAAATTCTTTGACAATAACCAATTTTAAAAATTTTAAATTGGTTCACATTTTCTGGGTTATTACAATTAGAGACGCTGGGATGTAAAAAGAATTATTTCAATGTATATTGAAATAAAGTGATTTTATAAAATCAACAGATTTTATAAAAGGAAATATTTCGAAAGTAAATAAAAGGAAAATATTTATAAAACGAATAGAATTTATAAAAGGGAAAATGTTGATAAAAAAAATAAATAGAATAAAGGAATATCTATTTAGAAAATAAATAGGATAAAGGAATATTTATTTAGTAAATAAATAGTATTATAAAAGGAATATTTAGTTGGAAACTAAATAGGATTATAAAAGGAATTTGACGAGATAAAAAGGAGTTAATCAAACGTAGTTTATCAAAAGAGGTTAATCAAACGTAGTTTATCAAAAGGAGTTACTCAAACATAGTTATTTAGGAAAAGTTACCATTTAGCACGACTGCTAGAGTAATTCGTAGGGCTGCAGATAGCCTACGGCAGTCGGATGTTTCCTGAGGGAATCAGGCGTAACCATTGTGATCGCTGCGATCTAGGATCAAGTGAATGGAGTTAAATTCAATATTAGTTAATCGAATAGGAGTTAAACAAATAGAGTTATTCAATTAGAATAAATCAAAATGGAGTTAAACAGAAATTAGAAACTGACTAGAGATTAATAAGTTGAATAGTTTTCTGGGTATCGATGTGATGTTGGTTCCAGCCTTCGGGGTTTATACTTGGGAAGTTGTTCTCTTGTTGGTTATAGTTAGAGTCTGATAGATGTGGGATGATAGTGATATGTAAATAAACAAATGGAAATATTAATGTATATTTTCTAAACATAGAAATGAGGAGATATATATATATATATATATATATATATATATATGGTTGATGATTGATCGATATAATTTCCATTTGGAAATAATATCGTTTTTTGCACACGTGTTTTTCTTTAATAGTTAACTCATCGACCATCGATGTTTTTTACCATTTTAACATTGTTAATACGGAGAGACTGGTTGGATTATTATCCGAAGAACCACTCTGTATTGGCATAAGCGTTGCGAGTCATATATGCCAAAGATAATTGAAGACGGAGTTATGCAAAGGCTATCCTGTTTACAGAATAGTGCCTTCGGTTTTTCCAGTCCTAGGATGACCTGTATGGAAGAATGTCTGACAGAGTATATCTAATAGATCATGTAAGTTGATCTCTTCAAACGTATCCACATTTGGTGGCAGAGGAATTCGTTTCTCTTAGCTGTATACCCGTGGTATTTTTGGGGAAGTCAAATTTGTGATTTGGCAGGTATGACGATGTTACATTCAAAGTGAATGAAGATGTGACATGTAAAAGATATGCGTAGATTCTAGCCTCACATCCGGTAAATGAAAGAAATTTTAGCTTCTTTAATCTATCAATGTTGTCCCATATATATATATATATATATGTATATATATATATATATATATATATATATATACGGGAAATGGTTGTTGATCCCAACCGTTGGTGATATACATTCGGTACACTCAAGCGAAATGAGTCGTCGGTCATGTGTGGCTGAGTTGCAAGACGTTCTTGTTGAACTCTAGTGTATCGTTCCTAGAGTACACTAATCGGAAGGTTGTTCCATACCTTGTCATAGTTGGAAATCCATTACCCAATACGTGCTTGCGGTTTTGATTGTATACTATATATGTAGAACGTGAGATGAAAGCGTTTCTGCTAGATGATTAATATATTGTGGTTGATAGACATTTTTTAATATCAAAAGGATTTTGATATAAAGATATTTGGATTCTCATAAGGGAAAAACCCGTTCCGTTATATGGCGTGGTCTTATGAGATATCGTTTACTTGTTCAAACCGTTTTTAACTGTTTTACTCATACCAGTCCCATGACTAACCCGGAGTTTATTTTGTTTTGTTTCCCTAAACTCTTGCGTGCCTAAATTTGTACGGACAGTCAAGTAGTCGGGATTTACAGATACACTTGGGGAGCTTGGAGCAGGAGGCTTCAAGATTCTATAGCTATTATTATTTCCGCTGTTGTTGCAAGTGTTGTACTCTGATAAGTGCTATTGTATAATAATTGTTTTATTTCAAAAGTTATGTTATGTTTTATTCGTTCCGCCATGAGTTTCGTGTTTACTCTGATGATGATGTTCTTCTTCTTCTTCTATTCTATTAGTTCTATCTTATCTATCCTTACCCACTATCTTCTTTCTATTAATTTCTTGAATTTCCAGTGCAATTTGGGGTTGGACTTTTGATATTTGGTCAGCTCAAATTGGACTGGATTTTCGGGTCATCACATATGCGAAGTGAACCATCCGCCTTGGTAGCGAACACTACTGGAGCACTCCATTCAGAAATACTTGGCCTAATAAACCCCTTCTCAACCAACTCTTTAACTTGCTCGCTGAGCCCTTCCTTTCCCTTGGATTCATGTGTCGTACAGGTAATGCAGCTTGCTTTGCATTATCAACTAGATATATGCAAAAGTCTATCTCGCGTTTCAGAGAACAAACCCCTAACCTAATCAAAAACATCTTCGTATTCATGGACTACTCCAACGGATCGCAAATCATCGATAGATGCATCAAGTGGTTCTAGGTAGCTAAGCCAAACTGATCCCATAGGATCGCACGAAATCTCAAGGGTATTTCCGAGGCAAGTCAAAAGTCTAACTACCCTCCTTTCAATTACTAGCTAACCAATCCATGCCTAGAATCAACCCATATCCCATGAAACCAAAAACGTAAGCATTACATCTAAACTCAATGCTTAGTATAGATATTCCCAAAACCAAACAAATCATAGATAAATGAGTCGAACCCCCAATAGGATTTGAGACAACAATGGGATCTTCTACCCTACTAGTACTAAGGTGCAGAGACTCAATTACGGAAGCAGATAGAAAAGAATGTGAAGCGCTAGAATCGAACAAAGCTCTAACAGGATGATTGAAAAGAAAAACCAAACTTTCAATAGAAACGTTCCTACCTCTCTTAGGTACACTAGCAATGAGAGCATGCAATTGCCCGCTAGAAGATTATGTCCTTTACCCTTGTCCTTATCTTTCGGCAATCCTTGATAAGATGCCCTGCTTCACCATATTGAAAACAGCCACCTGTCTTCTTCTTCCTACAATTAAATGACCCACTATACCACAGAAAAGACACTTCCTCTTGTCGCAGGATCTGTTATTTCTTCCACCCTTCTTATATTCCAATCCCTTGTTTGTGATTCTTCCACTTTGGCCTCTTTCCTTTTACCTTTCTCCTTCTGCGTGGAATAAACCATATCAACAAGCTTCTTATCCTTGGGCTTGTGCTCCTTAGTCCAAACTCCCTTATTCTTATCCTTACTATCTTTATGTAGCTTGTTGACAGGTTTCTCGAAACGACCTCCATCGCACGGCAACCTACAAAGCTTGAAAGAAGATTAGCCGTAGGTGAAACTACTACGGCTACAGATGGAGGTTGGGCACTACTTTGCCCCGACATGTGCCGTATGCCTACGAAACTATGGTGAAAAGAAAGGAAGAAGATATTAAAATAGAGAATCAAAAGTTAGTGCATATGGCTTTGGGGAATATGCCTTTTAAAAGAAATACTTTTCTCTTGAAAAACGCTTCTTTAAAAAATGTTTTAGAAAAACACCCCTTTTAAAATATGCTTTTGAAAAATCTTTTATCTACTCTGGTAACCTTTAGCTCTGATACCACGTGTAACACCTCACTTCCGTTAAGGTCACTCACAAAGGGAATGCATTAACTTAAGTAGAGCGTTATAAGTATATATAACAAATAAATTTCAAAATAGACAAAATTTTAAATAGTGGGAAAGTAAATAAAATTTTACTTCATTGATAAAACAACAGCTTGGTAAAACAGCTTGTACAAAGATTGTTTTCCAACACAAAAACATCCTTACGCATTACAACAAAGCAACTGTCTTGTTTAACAAAATAAAGAAGCCTAAAATGACAATTATATTCCCCAATAAAGAATGAGCTAGCCATAGTAGTGAAAAAGAGAGTCCAAAGCAATACAATGACTATCTTTGAGCTTGGAAAGAAAACTAAGTTAAGTGGTAATATTCCCTCCCGGTGAACCTGAGGAGGGGGGGATGGATGAAAAGAAAGCGAAACAAAACAAAGTCAGACATAAAGCCTCGTAAGTCCAGTGACTTTCAGTGTGTAAATAGGTAAAAGCATCATGACATGAATAAACTGGATACCAGACCATAACCATGATAATAAGCATGGCAAGACAACAAATGATGATCATTAGATATGACGAGGTAAGATACACTGAATGCGCTTTGGTTCTTTCTCTGATTTCCTATTTTCTCTGCACCACCCAACTAGCATCCTAACTAGTGTCTTTTATAGAATGATGTGTATTCCCTACTACTGTCCCAACTAGTATCCTATGGAAAAGGATTTGTATCCCCTACTAGTGTCCCAACTAGTATCCTATGTTATATAATAAGGTGATCCCAACCCCGCAATTGTGGTAGCCTTCAGGTGTACATCTAGTACGAGGATCTTACCTCAATCAGCCTAATTGCCATGAAGATATTAGATTACCCTTACTACCCTATCGATCGGCTCCCAACTTGTATTAATTTTCCTTGTGTCTGTGTCAATCGGCCCTCCCTTGTGTGTAAATACCCTGTGCTAGTCCCACACAAGGTGTATCAATTCCTATGATAGCAACCCAGCATAATTCAAGATGCACAGTGCATAACTACTGATGCCCAATGCCTGCTTTATCCACTTTGTAGTATGTACACGCCCATACTCCGCCGGAACCTACACTGCTGCACCACCTGCCGCTATTTTACCGCTTATAATCAACCCAGTAATTGTGCCCCACGCTGCCTAGCTCAGGGTACCGTGATACATCTATGTGGGTTACTACTAAAATGGGTCCCTGTTACTAGGGTTTCCTCTGGTCTATTCGTATACCCCCCAAATTGGCTAAGTGTTATCCATCCATTCAAGTTAACTTAACCCATCAACACGTCATGTCATGTTGGTTAAGTGTTTCTTATTAACTTAACCCTTCTCATTCATCATGTTGTAATTGGTTAAGTGTTTTCTATTAACTTAATCCTGTTCATTCATCATATTTTATTGGTTAAGTGTTTCCCCTTAGCTTAACCCCATTCGTTCATCATGTTATATTGGTTAAGTGTTTCCCATTAACTTAATCCCACTGTTCGTTGGTTAAGTGTTAACTTAATCCTTCAACTTGTCATGTTACGTTGGTTAAGTGTTGCCCTCTTGTGTTACTTAACCCTACCACTTGTCATGTTACATTGGTTAAGTGTTGCCCTCTTGTGTTACTTAACCCTATCACACTTCATGTTATATTGGTTAAGTGTTGCCCTCTTTTGTTAACTTAACCCTACCACTAGTCATGTTACGCTGGTTAAGTGTTGCCTTCTTGTGTTACTTAACCCTACCACACATCATGTTATTTTGGTTAAGTGTTGCCCTCTTGTGTTAACTTAACCCTACCACTCTGAGCATGTCCGTTCATTAGCATTAATTCATTCATTAATGCGTCAACCTCTCACATTAGAACTATTGTTTGCGGTTGCTGGATGTGCCGGGTGGTTCCGGGCATACTTCTACCGCAAACTCATTCTAACCTCGGGTTTTGGGCTTAATGCGCTAACCTCTCACCTTAGATCTATATTGTTGCGGTCGCTGGATGTGTCGGGCGGTTCCGAGCAGTCTTACACCGCAACTCAATCTAACCTCAGGTTAGGAATGCTTATCTTTAGCCAATTTACATATTTACTATGCATGTCCAAGTTTAGATTTCATATGCTAACTATCCCAAATTCACCAAACTAGTCATGTTCCAATTCCCAAGTTATGCCCAAAAAATTCAATTACAAGTTATTACTCAAAATAGGTTACACCCAATCTTCCCAAATTTGCAATAGTAGTCATGCCCCAAAATCGCAATATGTATTATGCTTGGCGTCCCAACCAATAGTTATGCACAATCTAGATTTAATATTTCAATTTACAATTTCCGCCCAATCTAGATTTAATATTTCAATTTACCCCAAGTTCGCAACAATAATATTTATACCCCAAATCACAAGTTACCAAATATGTCCAAAAATTTCATCGAATATGTTATGCCTAATTATTTCACCGAATACATTATGCCCAATATTTACCCAAAATATTCCCCGTATTCCAATCATTCGTATTTCGCAATTTCATCCTAGGTTTGAAGGTAAGCGAGGTTCATAAAAGAAAAAGGAAATGGGGGAAGAGAGAGAAGGAGAATAAAATAAGAATAGGCATAAAAATAGGCATGTAACAATAGACCTAATACGAGAGATTTAGATCCAACAATGATAGATTCTCGAATAAACTGATACAATCATTATCACAGGCATAAGAATAACATCACGAACCAAAGAGGATTATAACCTGATGTACAACAAAGATAGGCCTGATTTAATCAATAAAAATAACCTCTAAGGTGGGTAAAGACATAGATTCGATAGAAGGATACGGATGAATCTAAAAAGATTATCTTACAATCAGGCATAGACTTCGATTCATTTTATTACATGTCAAGATTTCAATCAGGTATTCAAATCTGAAAATAACGTGAACTTACATTGCTAGGATTATAAAATAGGATTGAATCGTTGTTGTTGCTGAAACTCTAATTTGATGTTTATTAAGCTTCAAAGTTGATTGTTGATGAATAAATTCTAATATGATTTAGGTTTTTGAGGCGGCGGTTAACAGAATTGAGAATTCAGCAGCATAGAGTCATCATAAGGAATTGTTATGAATTAGGGTTTAGGTTTAGAGATGTATATATAGATGTCTACGATTGCCTTTAGATTAGTCTAGGAGAAATCAGAGCCATCAAACCAAAGAGATGTGTGATCCAGCCAACCATAGCACGAGACATAACCCATAATACCTCAGAAATTAGTCATTGGCCAATCAGAGAAGGCCACATCAGCTCAGCGTAAAAAAAAATCGTCACAGGAACAGGATCTCAAAGGGGTCGACTCCCTACAAGGGTGTCGACACCTATGTCAACTCCCCTTGGGGGATCGACACCCCTGAGCGGGAAATTCCCCGCTCAGCCGGTTTTGAATTTCGAACTGAATATATTATTTAATTATTATTTTCTGTTTACACAAGAAATCTTCAAAATTCCATAACTTCTTCATACGGAGTCCGATTCACGCAAACTTGGACTTTATATCAAGTAGAATTCTGAGATTAATGCAATGGCATAACCCGTTTCTTCTAATTCTTCTTTTAATAATTAATTATTCTTTAATCTCTTATGTCCCGTTTTAAAATTACGTGGTGTTACAGGAGTTGAAATGATTTCCCAATTATAGATAATGAGTAATGGTATGGTAAATAGTTTTGAAGATAACCTTATGATTAGATAAGAAGTGAAATGTTATGTTGAAGTATTAAAAATAATTTTAAGTTGTAAATTGGCCATTTGTTTAATTACTTTTAATTAAAAAAGCCAAGTGTTGATGAATACTGAACTAGTGAATTCATTTTATTTTATGGTTGCATGTTTGTTTATTTAATAGTTAAATAACCGAATATCAAATCTGGCCAATACGATTGTTGGCACGGAATGACTGGGAACAAATTTATATTTGAAAACCATTCCGACCTGAATGCGTAATCATTGAAGATATCAGATACTGATCGAGATGAAGAAATTAAATGCTGTGGATCTTCACAAAACGGTAGGATGACCATAATCTATGGTTTAGCGGCAAGAGATATACTGTAATCCTATCGTGGTTGAAGTCAAGGGGTTTGCAAGGACTACTCGCTACAAATCCATACGGTGATACCTAGGATGTGGTAGGAGAGTGCCTTCGGTTTATCCTATTCCTGGATGACTTTTATGGACGGATGTCTGATAGATTATTTCTTAAGAATCACGTACATTGATTTTTACAAACATATTTCGGTTAGTGGTGGAGAAGACACCTTCTCTTAACTTAACACTATTATATTTTTGTGAACGTCAATTAGTGTTTTGACGGATCTGAAAAAGTGGTATTTAATGTGAATGATGATATGTTAGTCTAAAGGTAGTGTAAAACCTCAAGCCTCTTCAATTGGGAAATGACAAAAATCAGGCAGGTAGCATGGCTAAATGGGTAGCTCCCATGTAGAGTGTATAATCACCTATCTAGGGAAAATTCATTTCCTTCTTTAATCTATTTTGATGATGTCCCTTATCGGGAAACGTTGGGTCGCACCCACCGTTAATGACACATTCGATACAAAAAAGCGAATTGAGTGGTCTGTCATGTGTGGTCGGGTTGAAAGAAGTTCTTGTTGAACCCAGTGTGTTCGCATTTAGAGATACACTATCGGAAGGTGGTTCTATACCTTGTCATAGTTGGAAATCAATCTCCAATAAGAGCCCGTGGTTTTCATTGTATACTATATATGTGGAACGTGAGATGCAAACATTCCGCTAGATTATTATTTAATTGTGTTTAGACACTGTTATAATATTAGAATAAGCTATGATTTCAAAAAGAAATGGGTTGACTTTAAAATCAAGTTGGGTGATGTTTTTAAACTTAGTGGGTTTTCTCACTTTGGTTCACCAAACAGATCCGACGTTTGTTAATGCTTGGGTTAGACCGGGTTGTACATATTCAGGTTATCGAATGCTGTGAAGTCTGAAGATAAGCTGGAGGAGTTCGTACATATGATACTGATTAGTATTTATTCCGTTGTGTATTGTATATGAGGACATATTATTATAACTGTCCAGATGTATTGTTGTACCCTGATTATTGCAAGTTTTTATTTCGAAGCTCTCTAATAAGTTTTTTTTATTATATTTTATTCTGCTGTGATGTGAGACTCTAATGTTGTTGTGTTCTTCTTCTTCTTCTTCTTCTATTCTAATATTTCTTTCTTTCTTACCTCACCCACTTTTTTCTTTCACTAACTATCTAGTGTTTTAGATAATTGAGTTCTAACAAGTAATACAGGTTTATGTGTTATTATTGGAACTCAGTCGTTGAAATCCCTAGGTCGTTACAGTGGCATCGGAGCTTAAGATTTAGTAATAACCTTGGCTCTGTGGCGTAGCTCGATAGAGATGGGGTTAGTAATAACCTAGACTGAGTTGAGTGTATATATATATGAGAGCGCATATTTGTAAACTTTATATACAAATATTTTGTACTGTGTTGTTTGATCGGTTCAAGTGTTGAGAAACATTGAACTGGCAATGGACACAATATTGTTTTGTAAAAGGGATAAATGAAATAATTTTACATAAAATATATTTTTGTATAATAAAGAAATAATTTTATCAAATTATTTAGATATTGGTTTGCTTGATTGATTTGAATAGAATTCAAATGGGATTAGAAATTTGAATGGTTTAGTATAACCCGAAGAGATTTCACATACGGGATTTATTAAATGAGAATTTTAATTTGGAACTAAAATGAATCATATTTAACTTAAAATTAAGTTAAATAAATATTTGAGATGATATTTGGAATGAAAATCAGAATTTGGAATTTGAAATGGAAATATTCTGAAAATAAATTAGTCAATTGAATATTGGGATTGAAACTTAACCTGGTTAAGTAAGAATTAATTAGAATGGATGTTGAGTTGGAATTTAATAAGATAAATTTTGGAATTAAATTAATAATAATTGAATGAAAATCAATCGGATATTAATCGATTGATAATTATAGTCTACAAAACCCAAGAAAATATTAATACTGAATATTAATCGAAGTTAATCAAAGTTGAATGATTGATTATATTGGGTGTGCACTGTTTGTTGGTTGTTTGTTAGATTAATTGAATATAGAATCCATTAATGGGTTAATAGCAATTTAACGAATGAGAGGATGAAAAATTGAATCCTTATATAATAAATTAGACTGAAGTCACTTATGAATTGAAATAAACTATTCACTCCTGCATTTGCAAATGAATGATGCTATCTGTTTAAATTTTGGAAATTTGTGTTGTTTACTAGTTGAATTTCATATATTGTTTACTTACCTGATGAATTGAGTTGAGTACAGGTGCTAAAAGGCTTTGTGACTGATTTTGGTTGAGTATATCGTAGTATATTGAGTCAATATACTCAATAGCGCCCGTAAAAGGTACGCCTATGCGAAAAATATAAATTTTTGTTTTTGAATTTTGTTTTCCAACCAGGTCGGTCGATGTATATATATTATTTGATCTAGCGATATCGCAGAAGTCACTCCATTGGTTAAAAATGTTGAATCTTAATTCCACGATCAACAATGAATCAATCATTCAATCATGCTGGTTAAATAGTTCATATAACATAAAACAACGTATTTGAGGAATCCAGTTGGATCCCTCCAACCTGTCCTTCCTTGAATCAAAACAGGTTACCTTAAATTCAATACGACAATATATTTATCACAGTAAACAAAAATAAACAATTTAACTAGTAACAGTCAACATTCAATTAATAACATCTAATCAAGCATCCAATTATTTATTTAATACGTTTATATTATTATATACGGAGCCAATAAGGTAAGTTACCTTGTTTGGGGTCTAATCGTTAAAATAATGATTTTATTCTATTAAATCAAGCACACTTCTAATTTAATCAATGAATATTAAAAATATTTAGCATCCATACAAATAGTCATCCAATCATCAACTGTTAACAAGCATTGCACACAAAATAAAAACCCGACTTATAAAATATAAGTGGGATAGACTGAGTGAGTTAAACTCACCTTTATTTCCATTCATCGAGATATCAACTGTTTCAATTAAATCAAACACACATTTAACTTAATTGAAAATAATAGTTGCATCCAACATGTTCAAATCTATTCTAGAATAATGTGTTTGTCACAATGGTTGCAACGCCTTCTTGATTGGTCTGATTCTGTACACGTATGAGCACATTATAAATTATACATATTATTCATTTATAATTTAATACTATTAAAACTTAAATAATAACTTATTAATTAAATTCCAAATTATGGTTATTAGGCAAATTGATTAGGTTAGTTAAATGCTTTAGACACATGTAAAACTGGGTTAACACATTATATTTCCAGACCGGTTAAAACATAGTATAATAGATTAGGCATTCAGTTAGCACATTATATTTCCATTTGAATCCTGGTATATGAACCACATATGAAAATATATAATATCTTTTAAAAAAAAACAAGCCAGTATTAGTGATTTGGCACCTTTAATTAATAATTAATAATTAGACACATATCATATTATTATCTAGGCTTCATCTTATATACAAGGCGCTATAAACTTGGGTACGCAAATGTTAAATTATCATCAGGTATACATAAGAAGGTTTAGGCATGATTAAGTGTGGTTATGCAGAATTATATCTGCAGATGCATCTAAACCGACACTTTACGTTAAATAGATGTTAATTAGGTCACATAAACCAATAATTAGGCCCATTTATTTTTTTACCCACTAGTTGATATTAATACTTCTTCTTGCCTTAGTATCTTCCTATTTTCGAACGCAGCAGTTTCCCTCACCCTCACGCAACCCCATCGCCCTTCGCCACCTTCTATACATGTTGCACATCACCCCACCTTCCTAGATTTACGCCCTCCCTCTTTTTTTTCCTTTTTTCCTTCTTTCAAAACTTGCTGCTCCCCATTTCTTTGTCTTCTCACATTCCATTGCTTGAATCTTGCAAACGCGCCTGAGAGAACTGTAACGACCCGGCGGGTTCGACGCCCGGACTTCGACAATAATACACCAAACCCGCATTACTTGTCAAAATCTAAGTATCGAATACACCGGATAGTTATTAGAAAGAATGTAGAGGGTGAGGTAAGAAAGATAGAAATATTAGAATAGAAGAAGAAGAAGAACCACACAGAGTCTCACATCGCAACGGAACAAAATATAATATAAAAATGATCTTTATTGAGAGCTTGAAAATATTTACAACATCAGAGTACAGCTTACAGCCAACACATGGACAGTTATACTAATCTGTCCCCATATACAACACACAGCGGAATAATATAACACCATACGTCTGAACTTTTTCAGCTCGTCTCTTCACAGTATCTGATAACCTGAACCTGTACATCCCGGGCTAACCCGAGCATTTCAAACACCGGGTCAGTCTGGTGAACCAGAGTGAGAACAACTCGCACAGTTTAAGGGGATCATCCAACTTGATTTTAAAGTTCAAAAATCTTTTCAAAAGAAAAGGATAATAGTAAGACCGGCCCACACATAAACACGGACGGTTTTTACCTTACTATAACCCTAACCAGTTTTGAAATCATATCTTGTCTGATATTATGATAGTGTCTAAACACAAATAAATATCAATCTAGTGGAACGCTTGCATCTCACGTTCCACATATATAGTATACAATCAAAAACCGTGGGCGCTTATTGGAGATTGGATTTCCGATCTTGACAAGGTATGGGACCACCTTCCGCTCGTGTATCTCTAGAGGCGAATACACTGGGTTCAACAAGAATGTCTTGCAACCCGGCCCTCACATGACCGACCACTCATTTCGCTTGAGTGTATCGAATGTATATCACCAACGGTTGGACTCAAACCACCGTTCCCGAATGGGCAGAATCGATAGAATAAGAAACAAAAGGAATTTCTCTAGATAGGTGATTATACACCCTAATGGGAGCGACCCACATAGCCATGCTGCCTGCCCGATTTTTGTCATTTCCCGGTTGTGAAGCTTGAGGTCATAACGTATCTCTTGGAACACCTGTCCGCCATTCACTTTGAATGCCACATCGTCATATCCTCCAGAAATCACTAATTGATTTCCACAAAAATAATCGGGTTGATAAGTGAAGAGAAGGTGTCTTCTCCGCCGCCACAGAAATACGTTTGAGGAAATCAACGTACGTAATCTCTTTTGGAAATACTCTGTCAGACATCCGTCCATACAAGTTGTCCTGGGACTGGACAAACCGAAGGCACTCTCCTACTGCATCCAAAGGATCAGTAGCGAGTAGTCCTTGCAACCCGTAAAGTTCAACCACGACCGAATCACGTCAGAATATCTCTGGTTGTACGGCCAGAGAATATTCGACAGTAATCCTTCCGCTTATGAAGATCCACGGTCTTCGATTGCTCTATCTTGCACAACATCTGGATATCTTCAACGTTTACGTATTCATTGGACGGAATGGTTTTCGAATATAAATTCGATCCCGGTCTTTCCGTACCAACAATCGTATTGGCCAGATTTGATAGTCGATTATTTATCTATCAAATGAACATCCATTCAATCATGAAAATGAATTCATCGATTCAGTACTCAGCAACATTTGGCCCTTCTAATCAAATGATTAATTCAACTTCTAAACCTTTATATATTTCCAAATATAGTATTTACCTTTTGGTAAATATTCTCAAAACCTCTTCAAATCTCCATTAGTTGGGAAAACATCTTATTACTATATCAAATTTATTATTTCAAATGTTTGTCATAACTTTGCTTTTTATCTAAAACTGCAGAATCGATTCACTTAACATCGTAAAATAATCATTACGAAACCTTTGTCCCGTTTGCTTGAACACCAAAACCGTCACTTATTCTTTTAGAAATATCCAATTCTAAAACATGCTAGTCTTGTTAATCCTATTCAAAACATTCGTTCTTTTAAATTAATTAATAACATAATTTAAAATAAATTCCATTTAATTGTTTCTTGAACAATTAATCAATCCTTAACTATTGCATTAGTTCTGCTCGTCTTCTTATAAATCTCAGTGGCGTAAGCCTTTGATTTGCAAACCATTTGAAAATACTTAAATCTTATAAAAACCAATAATAACCCTTAATTTCCTTTATTGAGTTTTTATTTAAATATATAGATTTAAAAATCTATCTTCGATAACAAAATAAATTTCATAACTTTATTACCGTCGATTCAACCGACGGTAAATCAATATTTGTAACACCATTTATTTTTAGGCCAACTGTTGCCAACTACCCAACCAATACTGTTTATTGGTTAAAACAAAATAAAAGTTGAATTTAGATTCAACGATCAGTAATCAAGCTAATCATATCAGTTAAACAGTTCATATAATCGTAATATGAAAATAAATAATAAATGTGAGGAATCCGGTTGGATCCCTCCAACCTGTGTTTTCCCTGCAACCAAATATGTTATTTCAATAATATCATTTCAATGAACAGATATGATATTCAACCATCAAACAATAACAGCCATCCAAACATCCATCAACCAATTAACGGTCATAGCACACAAATATTTAAAACCCAACCTATATAAAATATAAGTGGGATAAAACTGAGTGAGTTGAACTCACCTTGATTTTGGTCGTCGATTAGAACGGTTCGTTTCAGTGGCTTTTAATTTCGTCGAGTCCAACTTCATAATGTTACGTCCGTCAATATGGCCCCACTGTCTCTTTGTCTGTTACGATTCTGTGCACGTATGAACAATCACATATTATAATATACTACGATTAAATTTTAAACCAATATTCTTATATTTTTTTCTTTTCCTTTCTTTATCTATCTTTTTTTTTTTTTTTCTTTTTCTTTTGTACGCATCAGTTAATCAGATTGCTCTTCCCTTCATAATATATCTCATATATAGATATTATGCATTATGGCAGGTTTTCTAAGACCTGATTGGTTCAACACGTTATTTCGTTATCATCAAATGGGTACTAATCATGTTAATACTTTCTTACAGTATGTAAAGTATGTATTTATCAATTAGTTTGCACTATTTGCCAACCGAAAGGGATTCATGAACCATGAACTGTGTCTAGTCTATTTATATTTCGATGGGGGTTAGGCCATAACAGTATTTGGCCACGTCAGTGCAATATAATACTAAACATTATTTAATCTATAATATTTGGTAACACATCTGTCATCTCAAACTAGTATTAGGCATAAAATAAACTGTTAACCTACCCTACTGTGAAAGGAATTCTTCAATATGCGGTATCCTATTTGTTCTAATCCGTTAATCTAAATTGGCAGCAGGATTTGGTATACTTTAAGAAATAATAAGTCAAAATTTAATAGATTATTAGGCATCATAATTCGGCAATTAGGCATATTTAATGAAAATTTGGTATTCACAGAATTAGCACCTTTGTAAATCACTGGTACTCTCTTCTCCGTTACATCACGCACCGCAACCCACTGTTCTCGTTTACCAGCCACCGCGTCTCAAGCTGGCGCCACCCAACTGACAGAAAACTCCGACATCCTTATCCTCTCATGCAAGACCCATGTCAGATCCGGCCATCAGTCACTCTACCAGGTAGGAGCCTTCCACTTTACACGTACAGAAGACCCCCCCCCATGCACGCAACACTGTTTCACACGCCCTCCTCCACTGCTCACTTTTTCATCCGTACTCACCCCCTTGCTTCCATTTTGTTTCTTCCATAAATAATATCCCCGCTGCTCCACGTTTTGATAGAGCACCGCCTTCATACCCCTCGCCATCACGAGCTCGACACACCCACCTTCAACATGGTCGCCACAGCCTGACCGGCGTCAGCTCCGCATCGCCTAACAGTTGCTCCGACTCGTTCTACATTGACGCCCGGCTTCATGCGCTTCGCCATTTACATACGACTTCGCTAATATATATATATATATATATATATATATATATATATTTCATTTTGTCTTTCATACTAGTATTATTTATAAGGAGGGGTGTGTTTTAATTCGTGAGGAGTCTCGGTTTTCAATTTTGTTGAGGAGGAAGACTTACTGGAATCAAAGAACAGATCACATGTATTTATAGGGGAAACATACGTGGAGGCCAAGTTACCATATTTTTATATATTAAACCGATAGGTGTAGCCGATAGGCTAGCATGTGTACAGCTTGGGATTCCACAGAGACTTGGTCGGCACGGTGAAGGATTAGCAGACAAAGAAAGATACAAATGGTACTGAAAAGAAAAGAAAGGGCATAGGCTTGATACTGATGTATAGGGATGGAACTTCTTTTCAGTTAACACACTAATTCTTCTGTTAAGAGGTGATAACTTGAGCGTAGACAGCTGAAAAGAAATGACAAGGGTACGCATGTTTTGAAAAGGGGAAACAAGGGCATGTGCATGGTTAGCTGGATAAGTCTTATAATTGAGCGAATTAGAGGCTGTGTAGCCTCATAGGTTGGTAGCTATGTTTGTATGGGTTTTCATTTCTTGAGGAGTGTTGTCATTTGCGTGGAGACATGTGAATGAAAAAACATAGGACAGGATAGGATAGGCTGATGCTACCATGTGCATTTCCAAACGCTAAGCTTGGTCTTGGGTGATTTTGGTATGTTATTAAACAAGTCAGATCAATCAGGTCCATAGCAAATTTTTGTGATTAACATTCAGCATAACACTGCCTTGACACGGTTCGAAAGATCCACATGGTCATGTACAGGCTAGCATGTTATTTCAGATGGTCGTTGTACGTTGATTTGAGAACTCAAGTGGTTTTCACATAGGCCTGTGTATTTTTACTTAGGGTAGGCGAAGACTTCACTTCAACGTTCCTTATTTCGGAAGCTACGATTTGATTTTATTACATTTTCTTTATTTTGGTAAGTTCGTTCGTATACCGTTATAAAATCCTATTTCAATTTACTGTTATTAATGTTGAATGTTCGATGTTCGTGATGACACAAAAAAAAAAATGAAATTGTACGTATTATTATGTTTTGGTGTTCCGGTCCCACTAAAGTTCGTTTTCGTAAAAAACGGGGATCGTCTGAAAAGAAAATTTCCCGTGTGCGAAGCACGGGCCAAATTATTAATCCATTTATAATTTCCAAAACAATATTTAAAATAGTAAAATATATGACGGTCAAAAATACGGGACGTTACATTCCTTCCCCCTTAAAAGAATTTCGTCCCCGAAATTACTAAGTAGGAAGGAATGCTACAAATCTCATATGCTTTCAAAAATCCGACGTATTATAACTTGAAAATCAATTTATTCAACGCCTTTGTTAAACCATCGAGCACCCACCCAATCTCACCCACAATCAATTACTAGTGCATAACCAGCAAAATCAATCCAATTGAATCTTATATCAATTTTATTATATATATATAATTTTTTTTTCTTTTTCTTCTTGTATTCAATTGGCTTATAATCGTCAATCAACAAATATCCAATTGATTTTCGTAATTCAATTTCCCAATTCCAAATCGATTTTATTTAACTTTAGTATCCATTCTTTAAATTAACTTAACCAAGTTATGTTCAGTTAACTAATTGATTTTCAAATCTAGTTTACTTCCATTTCACTGTTTCAATTCTGATTGTATTTCAAAGATCATCCATGCTGGTCTTATTTAACTTAGCTCCAAGTTATATTCTGAACTATTCAATCTCATTTACTAATAGGAGAAACCTTTTGGTTATACTAAACCAATCCAAATTTTAATCAAATTTGAATTCTAATTAAATCAACCAAACAAATAAATAACTCCACCATTTGATCGAATTATTTTCTTTCTATACAAAAATATATATCGGGCAAAAATATTTCATTTACCCCTTTAGAAAACAACATCGTGTCAATTACCGGTTCAATGCTTCTCAACACTTGAACCGATAAACAACACAATATAAACCATTTATATATGAAATTTACAAATACGCTCTCATATATATACACTCAAACTCAATCTAGGGTATTTCTAACCCCATCTCTATCGAGTTACGCCACAGAGCCAAGGTTACTACTCAACCCATAGCTCTGATACCACTGTAACGACCCGGCGGGTTCGACGCCCGGACTTCGACAATAATACACCAAACCCGCATTACTTGTCAAAATCTAAGTATCGAATACACCGGATAGTTATTAGAAAGAATGTAGAGGGTGAGGTAAGAAAGATAGAAATATTAGAATAGAAGAAGAAGAAGAACCACACAGAGTCTCACATCGCAACGGAACAAAATATAATATAAAAATGATCTTTATTGAGAGCTTGAAAATATTTACAACATCAGAGTACAGCTTACAGCCAACACATGGACAGTTATACTAATCTGTCCCCATATACAACACACAGCGGAATAATATAACACCATACGTCTGAACTTTTTCAGCTCGTCTCTTCACAGTATCTGATAACCTGAACCTGTACATCCCGGGCTAACCCGAGCATTTCAAACACCGGGTCAGTCTGGTGAACCAGAGTGAGAACAACTCGCACAGTTTAAGGGGATCATCCAACTTGATTTTAAAGTTCAAAAATCTTTTCAAAAGAAAAGGATAATAGTAAGACCGGCCCACACATAAACACGGACGGTTTTTACCTTACTATAACCCTAACCAGTTTTGAAATCATATCTTGTCTGATATTATGATAGTGTCTAAACACAAATAAATATCAATCTAGTGGAACGCTTGCATCTCACGTTCCACATATATAGTATACAATCAAAAACCGTGGGCGCTTATTGGAGATTGGATTTCCGATCTTGACAAGGTATGGGACCACCTTCCGCTCGTGTATCTCTAGAGGCGAATACACTGGGTTCAACAAGAATGTCTTGCAACCCGGCCCTCACATGACCGACCACTCATTTCGCTTGAGTGTATCGAATGTATATCACCAACGGTTGGACTCAAACCACCGTTCCCGAATGGGCAGAATCGATAGAATAAGAAACAAAAGGAATTTCTCTAGATAGGTGATTATACACCCTAATGGGAGCGACCCACATAGCCATGCTGCCTGCCCGATTTTTGTCATTTCCCGGTTGTGAAGCTTGAGGTCATAACGTATCTCTTGGAACACCTGTCCGCCATTCACTTTGAATGCCACATCGTCATATCCTCCAGAAATCACTAATTGATTTCCACAAAAATAATCGGGTTGATAAGTGAAGAGAAGGTGTCTTCTCCGCCGCCACAGAAATACGTTTGAGGAAATCAACGTACGTAATCTCTTTTGGAAATACTCTGTCAGACATCCGTCCATACAAGTTGTCCTGGGACTGGACAAACCGAAGGCACTCTCCTACTGCATCCAAAGGATCAGTAGCGAGTAGTCCTTGCAACCCGTAAAGTTCAACCACGACCGAATCACGTCAGAATATCTCTGGTTGTACGGCCAGAGAATATTCGACAGTAATCCTTCCGCTTATGAAGATCCACGGTCTTCGATTGCTCTATCTTGCACAACATCTGGATATCTTCAACGTTTACGTATTCATTGGACGGAATGGTTTTCGAATATAAATTCGATCCCGGTCTTTCCGTACCAACAATCGTATTGGCCAGATTTGATAGTCGATTATTTATCTATCAAATGAACATCCATTCAATCATGAAAATGAATTCATCGATTCAGTACTCAGCAACATTTGGCCCTTCTAATCAAATGATTAATTCAACTTCTAAACCTTTATATATTTCCAAATATAGTATTTACCTTTTGGTAAATATTCTCAAAACCTCTTCAAATCTCCATTAGTTGGGAAAACATCTTATTACTATATCAAATTTATTATTTCAAATGTTTGTCATAACTTTGCTTTTTATCTAAAACTGCAGAATCGATTCACTTAACATCGTAAAATAATCATTACGAAACCTTTGTCCCGTTTGCTTGAACACCAAAACCGTCACTTATTCTTTTAGAAATATCCAATTCTAAAACATGCTAGTCTTGTTAATCCTATTCAAAACATTCGTTCTTTTAAATTAATTAATAACATAATTTAAAATAAATTCCATTTAATTGTTTCTTGAACAATTAATCAATCCTTAACTATTGCATTAGTTCTGCTCGTCTTCTTATAAATCTAGTGGCGTAAGCCTTTGATTTGCAAACCATTTGAAAATACTTAAATCTTATAAAAACCAATAATAACCCTTAATTTCCTTTATTGAGTTTTTATTTAAATATATAGATTTAAAAATCTATCTTCGATAACAAAATAAATTTCATAACTTTATTACCGTCGATTCAACCGACGGTAAATCAATATTTGTAACACCATTTATTTTTAGGCCAACTGTTGCCAACTACCCAACCAATACTGTTTATTGGTTAAAACAAAATAAAAGTTGAATTTAGATTCAACGATCAGTAATCAAGCTAATCATATCAGTTAAACAGTTCATATAATCGTAATATGAAAATAAATAATAAATGTGAGGAATCCGGTTGGATCCCTCCAACCTGTGTTTTCCCTGCAACCAAATATGTTATTTCAATAATATCATTTCAATGAACAGATATGATATTCAACCATCAAATAATAACAGCCATCCAAACATCCATCAACCAATTAACGGTCATAGCACACAAATATTTAAAACCCAACCTATATAAAATATAAGTGGGATAAAACTGAGTGAGTTGAACTCACCTTGATTTTGGTCGTCGATTAGAACGGTTCGTTTCAGTGGCTTTTAATTTCGTCGAGTCCAACTTCATAATGTTACGTCCGTCAATATGGCCCCACTGTCTCTTTGTCTGTTACGATTCTGTGCACGTATGAACAATCACATATTATAATATACTACGATTAAATTTTAAACCAATATTCTTATATTTTTTTCTTTTCCTTTCTTTATCTATCTTTTTTTTTTTTTTTCTTTTGTACGCATCAGTTAATCAGATTGCTCTTCCCTTCATAATATATCTCATATATAGATATTATACATTATGGCAGGTTTTCTAAGACCTGATTGGTTCAACACGTTATTTCGTTATCATCAAATGGGTACTAATCATGTTAATACTTTCTTACAGTATGTAAAGTATGTATTTATCAATTAGTTTGCACTATTTGCCAACCGAAAGGGATTCATGAACCATGAACTGTGTCTAGTCTATTTATATTTCGATGGGGGTTAGGCCATAACAGTATTTGGCCACGTCAGTGCAATATAATACTAAACATTATTTAATCTATAATATTTGGTAACACATCTGTCATCTCAAACTAGTATTAGGCATAAAATAAACTGTTAACCTACCCTACTGTGAAAGGAATTTTTCAATATGCGGTATCCTATTTGTTCTAATCCGTTAATCTAAATTGGCAGCAGGATTTGGTATACTTTAAGAAATAATAAGTCAAAATTTAATAGATTATTAGGCATCATAATTCGGCAATTAGGCATATTTAATGAAAATTTGGTATTCACAGAATTAGCACCTTTGTAAATCACTGGTACTCTCTTCTCCGTTACATCACGCACCGCAACCCACTGTTCTCGTTTACCAGCCACCGCGTCTCAAGCTGGCGCCACCCAACTGACAGAAAACTCCGACATCCTTATCCTCTCATGCAAGACCCATGTCAGATCCGGCCATCAGTCACTCTACCAGGTAGGAGCCTTCCACTTTACACGTACAGAAGACCCCCCCCCCCCCATGCACGCAACACTGTTTCACACGCCCTCCTCCACTGCTCACTTTTTCATCCGTACTCACCCCCTTGCTTCCATTTTGTTTCTTCCATAAATAATATCCCCGCTGCTCCACGTTTTGATAGAGCACCGCCTTCATACCCCTCGCCATCACGAGCTCGACACACCCACCTTCAACATGGTCGCCACAGCCTGACCGGCGTCAGCTCCGCATCGCCTAACAGTTGCTCCGACTCGTTCTACATTGACGCCCGGCTTCATGCGCTTCGCCATTTACATACGACTTCGCTAATATATATATATATATATATATTTCATTTTGTCTTTCATACTAGTATTATTTATAAGGAGGGGTGTGTTTTAATTCGTGAGGAGTCTCGGTTTTCAATTTTGTTGAGGAGGAAGACTTACTGGAATCAAAGAACAGATCACATGTATTTATAGGGGAAACATACGTGGAGGCCAAGTTACCATATTTTTATATATTAAACCGATAGGTGTAGCCGATAGGCTAGCATGTGTACAGCTTGGGATTCCACAGAGACTTGGTCAGCACGGTGAAGGATTAGCAGACAAAGAAAGATACAAATGGTACTGAAAAGAAAAGAAAGGGCATAGGCTTGATACTGATGTATAGGGATGGAACTTCTTTTCAGTTAACACACTAATTCTTCTGTTAAGAGGTGATAACTTGAGCGTAGACAGCTGAAAAGAAATGACAAGGGTACGCATGTTTTGAAAAGGGGAAACAAGGGCATGTGCATGGTTAGCTGGATAAGTCTTATAATTGAGCGAATTAGAGGCTGTGTAGCCTCATAGGTTGGTAGCTATGTTTGTATGGGTTTTCATTTCTTGAGGAGTGTTGTCATTTGCGTGGAGACATGTGAATGAAAAAACATAGGACAGGATAGGATAGGCTGATGCTACCATGTGCATTTCCAAACGCTAAGCTTGGTCTTGGGTGATTTTGGTATGTTATTAAACAAGTCAGATCAATCAGGTCCATAGCAAATTTTTGTGATTAACATTCAGCATAACACTGCCTTGACACGGTTCGAAAGATCCACATGGTCATGTACAGGCTAGCATGTTATTTCATATGGTCGTTGTACGTTGATTTGAGAACTCAAGTGGTTTTCACATAGGCCTGTGTATTTTTACTTAGGGTAGGCGAAGACTTCACTTCAACGTTCCTTATTTCGGAAGCTACGATTTGATTTTATTACATTTTCTTTATTTTGGTAAGTTCGTTCGTATACCGTTATAAAATCCTATTTCAATTTACTGTTATTAATGTTGAATGTTCGATGTTCGTGATGACACAAAAAAAAAAAATGAAATTGTACGTATTATTATGTTTTGGTGTTCCGGTCCCACTAAAGTTCGTTTTCGTAAAAAACGGGGATCGTCTGAAAAGAAAATTTCCCGTGTGCGAAGCACGGGCCAAATTATTAATCCATTTATAATTTCCAAAACAATATTTAAAATAGTAAAATATATGACGGTCAAAAATACGGGACGTTACAAGAACCCATCATCAGCTACCATATATGTTATCCTAGACCCCAGCATGACCAAATCGATCACCAAACCTTGCCCGGTGATCACTGCTCTCTCCTCTCACTACCGGACCTCTGGTGACGACCTCCAGCATCCCCACCTTGTTTGCTTCCATGTTTATAAATTTGAGAACAATGTTGTATGCATATCCTCATACTCCCCTCCTGTGCACAAAACTTTTAAACCCATGCCTTCTCTTTGAGTGATGCTTTCTGTGAATTAGAAAAGCGCAAATATTGTAATAATAACTGCAAGCACATAGATGTGTAGTATGCAAGTCGAACACAGGAAGGGAAATTAAATCTAATTATTTATATAATTTCTTGGGAAAGTAAGACAAAATTTGGAGGTTGATTTTGAAAACAAAAAAATTGAAACGGCAGATAAAAATATTATTGAATTGAATACAAATCTTAATCTAAGAAAATCTATATTTATTCCAATATGACCTAGGAAAGAAAATAAAAAGCTAAAATTTAAATTGCAGAAGTAAAATACCAAATAGAGAATAAAATTAGGATTGCAGTTGAATCTAATCAAACGGTCAATCACTAAAGAAAAATAAATGGAAAAGACAAATAGTGTTATACCAAATCTAATTATGTAGACAACACTAATTGTAAGAAAATACAAATGCAGAAAAGAGAAAACAAGAAAACTAAATTAGATTAATGGTAGAATAATTATAAAAGAAAAAGTACCAATTTTACAATGGGTATACATGTGTATTTATAGCTGAGTTGCAAACCCTAATTATCTAAATGGGATTCCTCATCAAAGATTATGGTATGATCTCAACTTATCCCTCTTCGCCATGTGTCCGGTAGAAGATTTTCAAAGATATTTTCATTCAATATCATTCATAAGCAAATATGCTTGCCCAATGTGAATGCAATTAGCCTCCAATGATAGCTTCCTATGCAATTCTTCATATGTATGGCGTATATTCTTCACTTTTAAGGCTGTACAAGGCTTGAACAACTCATCTGTAAAAGCAACAAAATAATACCCAACGTAATATTTATTTATATACCAAAAAGATAACCAACACCCTAACCAATGCATGAACCACTTCTCGCAAATCTGCTCCTTTCCCCTTTGTTTTCGAAAAATGCTACTGTGCTTCTTTCATCTTTCGAACGAGCTGCTCATGGAATATGGCCACCTATATTTTTTTCATATGGGTTCGAGTTCATTGTTCTATTGAGAGGACGTGCACAGAGTCATTTAATAGAAGAGGTGAAGTTTTAATTTGTTTATTTATGTGGAAGCTTGCGTTATCATCTGTAGAATATAAATGGAATATCATCTATTTATAGAAGAAGGTAAGGAAGATAAGAATAACGTCTTTCCGATGGTGGTACTGCATAACACTACGGGTAAGTCTGCATGGTGGCATAGCCGTGCTCGTGTTTTCCTTTCATGTCTATCTTGTTTTGATATAAATATACATACGGCTACATTATTTTAGGCTGTGTATATTTCAGAAAGCACAACAGAGTGATGTCGATTCATTTGTATGTTTGGTCGGCAAGGCTTCACTGGAAAGAAAAGATATAAGTAAGATAGATTTCCAAAGAGTTGCACGACCTTTGTCTGTATGAATTGGTTCACAACTTACTTAAGGTAGGATATATGTATAACATTGGTACGAAGTTTTAAACGATTGTATATATATTGATATTATTCGTCACAATTTGTTTTATACCATTATTAAATCCTACCGCTATTTAATGTTGAACGTTAAATAAACGCATCGCCACACGAACTCCAAGAACAACAAGAATAGACATACTGCTACGTCTCAATGTTTCGGTTCCTATAAAGTTTATTTCATTGAAAACCGACTTCATTTGCACAATGGCGTTATTTTAATTTATGGTTCACCGTTAAATTGCACGCACAGATAAAACAACTTCGATTGCCCACAAACTGAAAATCTAGCAATAACTAGCTATACATATTCCAATAAAAATCATTTCATCGAAAACGGTGGTTGTTTGAAAACTGGTATTTTTAAGGGCTATATAATATCGATAAAATATATTTAAATTCAAAACAAATCCTATTTAAATAATAATAAATTTTTGTCATATATCTCCAAATGAATCTTATACATCTTTGAAATTAACCAATATAGATTTTAAAATCAATATCCAAAATTTCTGAGTTAAACAATATTCAAAATTATATAAAAAAATCTTTTACATTTATCACATAAATGTTATCGTTTATTAACGAATTCCATAGCGACTATTCAAAAAATAAATTGGACATTGCTTGCAATCTATAATATGAAATCTCTATTTTTCTGTTTCATTAGAAAAATATAAATATATTTAAACATTTCTTGTTTCACAGAATTCTGACTTATTTCGGATCTTGTATATTCAATTGAAGTTCAAAACTCAATATTACGAACCACCGCATCGTTTCGAGCTCGTTTTAATTATATTATAAATTTGACATTCAAACTTCGTTGAAATTAAAATCCACTTATATTTTCAATACTATATTGAAAACATATTAAATATTCAAATTTAAATGGCTGGTAAATCTAGGATGTTACATTCTTTCCCCCTTAAAAGAATTTCGTCCCCGAAATTACAAGCTAAGAAGAGTGCTCCAAACCCAATTATTTTAAAATAATTATTTTTGAATTATCATCAAAATGAATTAAGTCTCTTAAAATTTTCAAAAATTTCGCCGGCACCACCTCTGCGTGGTTTGATCAATTCAACGACAACTGCCACTGTGAGCCTCAACTTCTCTTAAAGAAAATCAAAAGCCAAATGGCTACCCAACTCAAGGGTGTAGAATCAATCATTTCGATTAATATATTAAGGTTTACCTATTTGTCGGGCAACTCAATTCCAATTTCAAAGCAATCAACTAACTACTCTTCATTTTCCAATCTATATAACCAAATCAACTCCATAGCCTTCTGGAGTCTGCACTTAACTGAACTTACAATGTAAATAACAAATATAGGGTTAAATCATTTAGTTTTACTTTATAACCAATTTTATTCCTAATTCATTATATTAGGATTTATTTCCTTGCTTCCATTTCATTCAATTTCTTATTAACTCGTTGTTGAATTTAATTTAAGCAACTAACATCCAATAAATCAAACAATACACAACCAAACCAATTTATATTATATTCAACATTAATATCTATTGCTTGTACTCACTTTAGTTCAATTTTATTTCATAATCCGATTTGAATTTCAACCAAATCAAGCAAAACAACCAAAAAAGCAATATTACTATACTATAGAAAATTATTTTCTTTTTCTTTGTAGAAATATAATGTGGGTTGAATTATTTCATTTTACCTTTGTATAAAACAATATTACGTCAATTGCCTGTTTAATATGGTTTCCCAAAACTTGAACCAATCCATCAACATAATACAAAACATTTTTATAAAATATACCAATTTCTCGTATATATATATATATATATACTCAAAACTCAATCTAGGGTGTTACTCACCCTATATATACTAAGTTAAGCCACAGAGCCAAGGTTATTACTAAACCAATAACTCTGATACCAACTATAATGGCCCGTAAATCCGTACACTTTGAGTTGATTAATATTACATACATCCAACCCAAAATGTACGGAAATACTAATCTTTATTAGGAAGAAAATTAGAGGATGAGAAAAAAAGAAAGAAATAATAGAATAGAAGAATAAGAAGAAGGACCAACACCACACAGATTCTCGCATCGCAGCGGAATAAAATATAATATAGAAATAAATATTTATTGAAAACATGAAAAAAATACATATAATCATCAAAGTACAGTAGTACATCGTGATAGTTATAATAACATGTCCTTATATACATTACAAAGAGGAATAACTTTTAAATATAATATGTCTTGACTCCTCCAGTACGTCTTTGAAATCCATGGCATTTTAACCTGAACATGTACAACCCGGTCTAACCTGAGCATTGCAAACGCCGGATCAGTCTGGTGAACTAGAGTGAGACAAAACTTGCTAAGTTTATAAGCAACATTCAACTTGATTTTAAAGTTAATGTATCTTTTCTAAAAGAAAAGGATAATCGTAAAACCGATCCACACATAAACACAGATGGTTTTTACCTTATGATAACCTAAAACATTTTTGATATGAAAATCCGGTGATATTATATTAGTGTCTATCAAGTAAATAACCAAATAGCAGAACACTTGCATCTCACGCTCTATATACAAAGTCTATAATCAAACATCCCAGGGCTCTTATTGGAGATTGGATTCTGACTATGACAAGGTATGGAATCAGTTTCCGGTCAGTGTACTCTAGAGGGATACACTGGGGTTCAACAAGAACATCTTGCAACCCGACGACACATGACCAACCACTCATTTAGCTTAAGTGTATCGAATGTATTATCACCCGTGGTGGTAGCTAGCCAACCATCCCGAAAGTTGCAACACCGGAAGATTTAGAAGATAAA
This sequence comes from Allium sativum, assembly GCA_030737875.1. NCBI lineage: Eukaryota > Viridiplantae > Streptophyta > Magnoliopsida > Asparagales > Amaryllidaceae > Allium > Allium sativum. Next base: position 271,571,801 of record CM060913.1, on the reverse strand, counting down.
AAGGAATTTAGATGGTGATAATACACGATGCTTGGGAATGACCCACCTAGCCATGCTGCCTACCCGATTTTTGTCATTTCCCGATTGATGAGGCATGAGACTACGATTACTTACCTTTCTAGATCAACAAATTAAACTTTGAATGCCACATTGTCAGATCCATCAAATCACTAATCGACGTCCACAAATATACTATGGGTATTAAGCAAGAGAATTTCTTCACCACCAAACTTGGTATATTTGTAAAAATCAACGCACATGAGTTTCATGAAATACTCTATCAGACACTCATCCATACAAGCCATCCAGGAATAGGATGAACCGAAGGCACCCTCCTACCACATATAAAGGATCAGTAGCGATTATTTAACACCCCGTAATTTTAAAATATTAAAATTAGCAAATTAAAGAACAATTAATTTTTAGAAAATGAATTAAGTGAAATGGGTTACACCATTATGTTCATCATGGAATTTTGCTTGAGATAGAGTCTGGGTTTGCGTAAGTCGAGTTCCGTATGAAGAAGTTATAGAGCTTAGAAGATTTCAAGTTTTAGAATAAATTAAATTAAAATAATAGTTAATAATCAGAAAGCAATTCAAAATTCAAAAGAGAGGAAGCGGGTTGAGCGGGAAAATTCACGCTTAGAGGTGTCAACCCCCTTAGGAGGTGTGGACATAGGTGTCGACCCCCTATAGGGTGTCGACATAGGTTTCGACCCCCCTCCCCGCTGTAGGGGTCGACCCACTCGGCCAGATCTGGGCTGATGTGTCCAAATGACGTATTTTGGTGTTTAGGGCTTAGGTGTCCTTTTCTGGTTGGCCAGGTGAGGTGTCATGATGGTCTAGATGGCTTAGATTGATCCTAGACTGATCTAAGGGCTCTAATCAATCCTATGCTTCTATATAATCACATCTAACCTAAACCCCAAATCATTCATGAGCCTATATGCTGCATCCAAAACTAACATAGCCGCCGCCATAACAAATCAAATTCAAGATAAAAATCAAAGTCTGCATCAAGGTATAAGCTTAAATAATTCAGAAATCAGATCCCAAAATTCAAGACCGGTCCTTTCTCTGTGAGTTCTAGTCACTTTTAAGTCTAAATAAATGAATATGGATTATGAAAGACTGTGATTTTAGGTATATGTAGTAGATCTAATCCTTTATGCAAGCATGTTATGTCAATTTCTCTAAAATCAACGCTATGAATATAATTATTTTTAGGTTTAGAGATTTAAAAGTAATCATTTATGAATACGAATTGGATATGCTATTGTAATTAAAAACAACTTGGATTTATCATACTCTGTGGATCTAAAATATTCTATGGCTTAGATCTCAATGTTCATCATAATTAGATCTACTGTAAATCTTTAATCTATGGCATCTTTGAGATCTTAACTTGCATATGTTAGATCTACTTTCTTCAGATCTAATCCTTTGGGGTTTATTTCATCAGATCTCAATGTTCATCATAATTAGATCTATTGCAAATCCTTAATCTATGGCATCTTTGGGATCTTAACTTGCATATGTTAGATCTACTTTCTTTAGATCTAATCCTTTTGGGTTTAATTCATCATGTTGCATATGCGAATCTTATCTTTTTCCTAAGTTTGTGGTTGATTTGAGATTACCATTTTCTAGATAATTGTACCTTTGTTTAGATCTACAACATCATATTTTGATTTATTGAGATCTGTTATTATGGGACATAAGAATTATTATTTGGATCTAGACCTTTATGTTAATCTAACTTTTGAATCAAAACATGTTGCAATATCACCCTTACTATGCAAGATCTAGGTAATTGGGCACCTAATTTTAATATAAATCTGCTGTGAACTTGACAGGTGAATCCACCTTTATGCCACCTTAATTATGCTAGATGCAATTAGGAGATATTTAGATCTCATCATGCTTGATTTGACATTGGATTGCATAAGCTATCAGTTTTGAACATCTGCACCATTATGATTATTACATGTACTTTCACTTTGTTACCAATACGTTTATGTCAATATAAATTGAGATTGTCATGATTATCATATTCCCTTTTTATTGTTATGACGAGGCTACCCTATAGCCTCGATGTTGCCAAAATACGTGTGAATACGTTAGTTAGGAATGAGGATAAAGGGAATTTGTAATTGGCATAGTGCATATAATATTTATATGAAATGAGCATATAATTCAAATGGGGAAACATAGAATTAATTACCTATAATGACATAGGTAAATTTGGGTAAGAATGAATTAATTACTTATAATGACATAGGTGAATTTGGATAAAGATAGAATGTTTAGTAATTAAAATTAAGAATTTTAATTGTACTTAAGACATGAGGTTAGGTTACATTAGTGGCGGAAGTCTGCCCGGACCCGATTGGCATATCCAGCAGCCACTAATGTTGAACCTAATGTGGGAGGTCTAAGTACGAAAATATGAATCGGGCTAAGACAAGAGGTTAGGCCCAACTGTGGAATAAGACTGCCCGGACCCGACCGGCATATCCAGCATCCACACGTTGTAGGCCTAATGTGGGAGGTCTAGCCAAATATATCCATAATTGGACATGGTAATAAGAAAAGACTACTTAACCTAATTTAATACATGAGGACTGTATGATTATAAGCATAAGTTAGTGTTAAGTAAAATGGATTGGATAGTGGGAGGGTTAAGTAAATCTTGGGTAGGTGGGTAATATTAGTGTATATATATAGGCCAACAAACTTAACCATTAAATAAAAATGCTTGAATCAGTGGGAGGGTTAAGTACATCTAGGGTTGGTGGGTAATATTTGTATATATAGGCCCATAAACTTAACCATTGTAGAGTTATGTAATTAAAGATCACCCTTTAGGGTATACATAACTAGTATAGGGCTATGTAATTAAAGATCACCCTTTTTGGGTATACATAGTCAGTAGAAAGCCTAGTGGGGATACAAGACAAGGGGAGAACTTGTACCATATCATGTGGGAGTTATGTAATTAAAGATCACCCTTTGGGTTATACTAAGTATAGGGCTATGTAATTAAAGATCACCCTTTTTGGGTATACATAGTTAGTAGAAAACCTAGTGGGGATACAAGACAAAGGGACAGCTTGTATCATATTGTGTGGGACCCATTTTAGTCAAACCGTAGTTGGTATCAAATAGAGAACTCCATACTAGGCAGAGAAGGGGCATGCTTACTGATTGATTATAAGTGATCCAAACGAGATAGATGGTGGGAACGGCGCAAACCGACCGCGGATATGTGCGTGCATGGCCCGAGCAAAGTGGGCCAAGACGACTGTGACACCAGTAGTTAGGCCTGTGTACATCTTGGGTTACCACTTTAGGGAACTGATACCCCCTACTGTGGGGCCATCATAGGACATCTACAGAGTAGGGAGCCAATCGATTAGGGTAGTGGTTAGGGTGTACTCGGATGTATGCCCTATGTCTACCAACTTGTAGTGGAAGGGATCATCTCATCTTGATTATACTAGTATAATGCAGATTAGTTTTTAGTGAAGCATATATACACCTTACCTTATTTGTCTTGTCACACCTGCCATCTGTACAGAGAACCCTCTTATCCACTTTATATGCCTGTCATGTTTACCTTTATTTATTTACTGGCTAAAAGTTACTAGACTCGCCAGACTTTATGTCTTACCACTTTTGTTTTTCCTTCTCTCTTCTGTTCCCCCCCAGGTTCTCAGGCAGGAAATACCCAAGCTTAGTCAGAATTCAGATATCAACTTGCTAGGAGTTACTTCTGAAGTACGGCTAGAATCTCTGTCTCTGCTATGGCTTACTCTTTTAACTGGGGAATAATGTTTTCTTTTAATTCCTATGTACTCTGATTACGCAAGACAGAATTATTTTGTTATAATGGTTTTATGACTCATGGTATCGTGAAACAAGGTGTTTTGGTGATTTAATAAATTCGTTTATTTCCATTGCAAAAAAATTTATATCTGTCTTGTAATATTCTGTGTCCGTTTACCCTAAATGCTTCACGAAACTTAATGCATTCCCTTTGTGAGTGACATTAACGGACGTGGGGTGTTTCACTTGGTATCTGAGCCGAAGGTTACTAGATTAGATAAAAGTTTTGGAAAATATTTTTCAAAAAGGTTTCAAAAGAAAGTATTTTGAAAAAGAAAAGTCTGTTTTGAAAATGTTCCCCAAGAAGCCATATGCAATATCCTTCAGTCGTTTATCTAAAATTCTTCCTTTTCCATTTTTTGCATGTTTGGGGAACAAAACATCTCTAATCTTCCAGAGAGCGTCACAATACCCGGATGGTTCCGAAGGTATTTGGAGGCCACGACACCCGCCGAAGGCCAACGAGATATTCGTCTAGCCGCACCCATCGTTCCTCCTCCTCCTCCTCTGCGTGTGAATGCTTTCTCAAAGATATGTAGAGACATTCGAGTTATAGGCGGAAAGAACTTTAATAGGACCGAATCATTCGTGGAAGTAAGAAACTGGCTCAAGGAAACAGAAGAATTGTTTGTTATCTTCGAAGTGGATGATAGGCAGAAGATACAGTTGGCTGTATGGTTACTTAAGGACGAAGCCTCATTCTGGTGGGAAGATACTAATGCTGAAAGACCAGTTGAGACTTGGGAGGATTTCAAAATGAGTTTTGAAATGAAGTTCCTCACGCAAGCTGAACGAAGCCTACAGATGGAGAAGTTCTTAGCACTCAAACAAGGAAGCCTATTGGTTAAGGAATACGTCAACCAATTCAACCAGTTGGCTAGATTCGGACTAGAGTTGGTAAACACTACACATAAAAAGGTTCTCCGTTTCATTAAAGGGTTGAATGAGCCACTGCATATCCTAGCTATGTCCCATATACCTATGGGTGCGACTTATGAGAGACTGGTGGATATGGCACTGTTACAGGAGGAAGACAAGGATGGGAAGAAAGAGACGAAGATGGAAGAACCTCTAGACAGGAAAGTGGAGGATCGCAGAATAAGAAGGTGTGGCCCAAGAAAGGGCAACAACAACAACAACCACAACAACATCAAAAGAAAGGATGGAAAGATGAAAAAGGTAGGGATAAGAGGAAATGTCACAATTGCGGGAAGGAAGATCACTTGATTAAAGATTGCAAGAGAAGGAAGGTCAATTGCTTTAATTGTGGAGAACTTGGACACTATTCGACAGAGTTCCCAAAGAAACAAGGATCATAGGGACAAGGGCAGAGAGATGGGACTTCTGGAGGGTAGATGCATGCTCTCACGATCAATGCTCTTGAAAGAGGTAGAAAAATTTCCGTAGAAAGCTTAGTTTCTCTTTCAGACTTTCCAGTTAGAACACTTTTAATTCTGGTGCTTCACACATGTTTTATCTAGTTCTGTAATTGAATCTCTACACTTAATTATTTGTATCGTAGTACATCCCGTTTTTTCAAACCCCATTGGTGGTTCGGCTCATTTATCGATGATTTGTAGGGGTTTGATAGTATCTGTGTTAGGCATCGAGTTTGAATGCGATGCATATGTGCTCGGGTTTTTGGGCTATGGGTTGATTCTAGGAATAGATTGGCTTACTACGTACGGTGCCATGCTAGATTATGAGGGGAGGGTTGTTAGGATTCTAACTTGTCATGGGAGGACCCTCGAAATTTCTTGTGACCCACAAGGGTCGGTTATGCTTAGTTTCCTAGAGTCTCTTGATGCGTCTATCGATGATTTGCAATCTGTTCCAGTAGCCCGAGGTTATTCCGAGGTTTAGGGTTTACCCCAAGGCACAAGATTGGTTTTCGAATATACAAGGTGGATAATGCCAAGCAAGTTGCATTGCCTGTGCGACATGGAACCCCGAAAAGAAAAGAGGCAACTTGGTAAGCAAGCGGGGGAGCTACTTGGGAAGAGGTATGATAGATGAATCATATCAGGATAGGAAACCTATTAAAGACAGTCCTCGAGCAAGCCCATCAATCTAAGATGACTATTCATCCAAGTAGCAATAAAATGTATAGAGTCCGAGGAAGTGGAGCCAAACTTGCGGAAAGAAGTAAAAGTAGAGAAGACAGCGAGGATGCAACTTGGGGAAATTGAAGATAAAGATCACGCTTCATACGCTTTCCTTTAGGACCATGTTCCTAACTTCTTTTTCCAAAGTTTTTTTTTGTACTTGTTTCTATCATTCGTCTGTATCCTATTGATTGAATCTTTGACCTTTAGGTAGGGAACCCATGGATGTGAACATGTGTTTGAAATATGTTATGTTTGATGGATGCAAGTGTTTGCTAGTGGTTGCCTATGGACGCATATACACACACATTAGGCACTAAGATCCGCTCAATCACTCTCATTCTGCATATGGACGTGTTTGCAATTTTCTTTTCTTTTATGGATGGAAATGGATGAACTAGCATATGGATGTTGCATTTGGATGAATGAGTGTGCAACATGTAGAGCTTATATGTTATAATAGGTTTACTTGCATACATGTTGGATTCATGGGACTAACATACATTGCATTAAAGAGGTCAACTGAATCAGTAGACCACCTGATTTTTGCATTAGAAAAGGAACATATACAAACACTTTTGCAATAGCATTAGAAATATTTTAAGGACAATGGATGCTCGTAGATGATGACTGAGTAGATGGATGACTGGATGGTAGGATGCATTCTTCTTAACTTGAAGATTTCAGGGACAAAATCCTTTAAGGAGGGGAGAATGTAACACCCCGTAATTTTAAAATATTAAAATTAGCAAATTAAAGGACACTTAATTTTTAGAAAAAGAATTAAGTGAAACTGGCTATGCCATCGCGTTCGTCTCGGAATTCTGCTTAGGATAGAGTCTGGGTTTGCGTAAATCGGTGTAACGACCTGGTAGAAATTCGATTCTCGAATTTCGACAATAATACATAAAACCCGTATTACTTGCCAAAAACCAAGTATCGAACAACACCAGATTGTTAGTAGAAAGAAATTAAAGGATGAGAAAAGATAGAAAGAAATATTAGAATAGAAGAATAAGAAGAAGAACATCAGAATCTCACAGCGGAACGAATAATATATAATATATCAAATCTCTTTACACAAAATGAAATTGTATATACGTACCAATCATCAGAGTACATCATAAATCTATCACAGCGGAAATAAACTTTATATGACAAACGGTGAAGCCTCCTGCTTCCAGCTTTTGAACTCCAAACGGAACCTAACCTATAATATACTCGGTCTGATCTGAGCACATTTGAAGCAAAGCAAAATTCACCCGGATCAGTCTGGAATACATTCAGTAATAAACTCACAGCACAAGCAACTTGTTTAACTTTAACAAATCCTTTTTGGAAGAAAAATAATAATAGTAAGACCAGCCCACACAAAAACACGGACGGTTTTTACCTTACTATTACCCAAAACAGTTTTGAAATCAACATCTTTTCTGGTAATATAATAATGTCTATCAAACCATAAATAAATAATAATCCAGCAGAACGCTTGCATCTCACGCTCTACATATATAGTATACAATCAAAACCGTTGGCTCTTATTGTAGAATGGATTTCCTGGCAAGGTATGGGACCACCTTTCCGACAATGTACCTCCGGAGATGAATACATTAGGGTTCAACAAGAACGTCTTGCAACCCGACTACACATGATCGGCCCCTCATTTCTCTTGAGAGTACCGAATATATCATTACCACGGTTGGGGGCCAGTCAACCGAACCGATAGCATAAAAAGGGACAATCGAAAGCATTTGATTTCTCCAGATCCGGTAATGATATACCCTTTTAATGGGTGCGACCCACATAGCCATGCTGCCTACCTAATTTTATGTCATTTCCCGGTTGATGAGGCTTGAGGTTATATTTATCTTTTAGCACATCTCCATTCACTTTGAATGCCACATCGTCAGATTCGTCAAATCACTAATTGACGTCCATAAATACACTCTGGGTGTTAAGCAAGAGAATTTCTCCGCCACCAAACTTGGTATATTTGTAAAAATCAACGTACGTGAGTTTCGAGAAATACTCAGGTAGACATTTATCCATAAAAGTCATCCTGGAATATGATGAACCGAAGGCACTCTCCTACTACATCCTAGGAATCACCCTATAGATCAGTAGCGGGAAGTCCTTGCAATCTAGAGATTTCAATCACGACGGAATCACAAATCATCATAACTCTAGTGGACTAGACCAGAGAAATTTAACAAGTGGTTCCTCCAATCATGAAGATCAACAGTCCTTAATGCTTCATCTTTATACGCCTTCAAGTTAGCCGCGTCCATACAGTTGGATCGAAGTGGTTTTGGGTCTAGTTCCCATCCCGGTCTCTTCGAAACAACTCGTCAAAAGGTCATAAGTAATATTGATTTGATAGTCCGTTCTTCGATTATCAAACCCAATAGTATAGCTAAGTACATTGGCAGCTTCGGTCCTTTACATTAAAACATTTCATTTCAAATCATTTTATCGATTAAGAATCGATTATATAACTTATATGGCCTAATCTCTCTTGTTTCGAATTCTTTGAAACAATAATCAAGGTTTAAAATAAATATAGTTACCAAACTCTATTCATTATTTCCTTTATCTTAAAATATCGCTATCCTTTCCAAAACCCATTAATTCCTCACAAATCTCCTTTATATTTCCTTTAACCATTACAAACTAATATCATCTTTTAATAATAGTGAAGCGTTCAAGTTGGGGTATTCTAATTACCTCTCAGACCTTGATCGACAACATTTTTATTTCAAGATAAATAAAAGCTTGTAACTTAAACTGAGTGGAACACTATAAAAGTATTATAAACCATTTGCTTCTAAATATGGTGTTATAAATCATCTCGTTCAAATTGAAATCTCTTTATTTAATTCATTTACTAAGTAAACATTCGCTAGTCTCTTAATTTGTCAAATATTAAATATCCTTCCCTTTCCATTGAAATTCTTATTTCAATAACATCTTTTAATTCACTACTAAAGTGATCTTCTATCCTCAAAATTACCATGCTGGTTTAAAAAACTCTTAACAAACCTTATGTATACGATTTGAATTAAGTTTCAAATCCTGTTACGCTAATCAGTTTTAGCATCTTAAAATAACCCAACTTGGATCCTAATTTAACAATCAATTTATTTAGCTCTTCAAAACTTCATTTAAGCACTTACCTTTATGCTTTACGAACTTTATTCCGATTTTGATTGGCTTTACTTAATTCCAATTATCAAGTAAACTTCTTGCTTCAAATCTTTTTATAAGTAGGTTTATATATTTGGGTCCTTTACGCTAATCTGTTCTGTTTTCCTTTATTTGGAAATCTCCCTTTTATTATATTACTTTACTTAATTAAGTAAATGCTTATTTTAAACATTGCCTCATCTCGATATTCCTTTCATACACTTGTTTTATCATATTTGGATTCGTTATCCAATTCATGTATAAGATTCTTTTCTAAGTTCAACTAAATCTTATTACAACTCAATTACTTTTTAACCGAATTCAACTTAAAAAAACAGTCACTTCTATTATTATTGACTAAATAATGGTTAACTTCAACATTAACTACAATTACGGTGGTTAACTTCTTAGTTAATTAAAATAGAATAATTAACCTCTTTTAAAAAGGTTATTACAAATAATTAACTTTAATAAAAATCAGTAATTCAATAATCATTTTAAAATACCGTTAATTAAAGATTAACTAACTTCTAAGGACATTCGTTAAATTTACATAATTATTGTTAAACTATTTCTATCAAATAACAAATTCAATAACACTTCCACTTTAACCAGTTGATTACATCAACTTGAAAACATATTCATCGTTAGCTGGTTTCCTTTAATTCTTCTTATTAAACTGATTAAAAATATAATTAATTTGATGTTAATTCACTTAATTGTTTTCTTTAAAATAATTATTTCAAATTACCATCCCTCTAGATAATTTTTATCTTCCCTACTTATTGTAATCGTTTAAAGATCTCCTTTGCAAAATACGATAATAAAAATACTTATAAGATTTCTATTTTTAATAACTTGTGTAAAATTTACATGAAAACTCGATTTAGTTATAAAATAAATTTTATAACTTAAATCACTGTCAATTCGACTAACGGCGAAACAATGTCTAAAAACAATAAATTTTAACCGTCCGCTGCTAGTTACTTAATCAATACTGTCTATTGATTAAAACACAATGATCGTTAAAATTTAGTTCAACGATCAATATCCATTCATCAATCATTATCCAAACAGGTTATAATACCATTGCGGATAAACAATTCATATATAAATGCGATAAACAAAAAAAACCATTATTTGAGGAATCTGGTTGGATCCCTCCAACCCATTCTTCCCTGCATCACAGATAATTACATGTGAAATTATGTGTCAATAATTTGTTATTTTTAATTAATAAAGTAAATAATGTCGATCAAGCAAACAATAAACAACCAGTAGCCAACCATAGCATTCAATCAACCAATACTATATTATCAACTATAATTTCTAATTATATGAATTTAGCACACAAAGAATTTTAGAAGGTGTAAGATTTAACTAACCATTATATTTTCGGTTAATGGTTCGTGCGTTGTTTCGTATAATTTTAAAAAGACATTTAAAATTACACGAAATTCCTGTTGTATCTAATTCTAACTAAATCAGCTTGACTGCGAAGTACTTGTTGCCATGATCCCATCGGATTCCTTTTCGCATGATTCTGCTAACGTGTACAAAAGTTACATTAACTTAAATTAACGAATAAAATGTAACGACCCCGAATTTCGCCCAGACCCAATTGATCGCAAAATTGACTAAGACCGTTCAAAACCCGAGTACGTTAACTCTGGGAATACAACAACATCATAACAATAACAGCAGGCTTTTATAAACCTTACAATAATGTTACATCAGAGTACATAATATATCAGAGTACATTTAATAAAATTACAGTGGAATATAAATTACAATCAATTAAATACAATAAACAACAGAAGACTTCTATGCTTTGGACACAGCTTTAGGCTTCGATCCAGAATCCTGCTCAAGAGATAAATATCTGCAAAAAGCTACTCGACTGCCCGTGTGGAAAAGAGGGCACCCGAGTTTGCAAAGTGAAACAAATTACGAGTCAGTCATAGGACTATTGTGAGAATTCTTAACTAATTTAACTAATAGTAATAAGGCAAATCCAAGGACCTCGCCGCTAACGTGGAACGGGTTTTATTCCAATGGATTGCCGGTGCATAAAATAAAGTGAATCGTCAAAACAACACAATGCTTTTAGAAAAATGGAATCATCATAAGACTCAAGTCCCATCAAACAATGCAACGCAAACCAGAGGATAAAGTTTTACATTATAATGATTAAACATGCTTGGTACGATAAAAACGAATTTGATATTATTATTAGTGTATATATGTTTTAAAAACATTTCAAAGTAAATGTATCAACCCTAGGAAGCATAGCTACCATATACTATGCCTCCATACAAGTAATACAATCAAGTCCGTATGGTCTTATTGGGAATTGGGTTTCCATCATGAGTCAAGGCAAGGAACGATCTCCTTACCGATTCGAGACACTCTAGCTAATGTCTCAGGATTCCCCGCAGTGAACCCTTGGATCCTGCAGGGCCGGTCCACACATACGATTTTGCGGATTGACAATTCCTGAACACACCTTTCTCGGTCCTATAGGACCTATCATCTGAGGCGCCTCATTCCATCATCCACATAAGTAAAATGTCGGGTCGTGTAAAACCCAAACACCACTTCTAGCTAGAAAGAAACGTGATGCTCTCCCTGCATTCCCTTGCTCCGTTTTAGACTCAACTGGGTTGTGAGGCTCATGAAGCTACGTAATACACAAAGCTATGCTTATTCAAGCTGTGCTTTGATCGTCACCATAAGGTTCTGATTTTCAACAAGAAACCTTGATCATTACACCTTGGTATGCCACACTGACACTCTATATCACACTATCAATCCTTTGCCAAAATATATAAAAGGGTGTTAAGCAAGAGAATAAATTTTCCGCCACCAAACATTCATACACTCGGCAGAAAATCAATAAATACGATATAAAGAAGTACAATGTCGGACACACATTCCATTTATAAGCCCGTTCTAGGTCTGAATGAAACTGGAGATACTCTCGTCCCGTATGTCTAGTACGGAAAGGAGGTACCCGCATATCCGTGCAATCAACATGTTCGTTTGAATAATTATCATGACCCCTGAATTAGGAGCAAGTCAATGCAAGGCCTCGATCATTGTCCATTCGATAGGAAGATTGACGGTCTTCAATCACCGTCTTCAAACTTCGATTTTTAAACGTCATTTGATTATTTAGGATAAGTTTAAACTCAGAATTTCCAAATAATCATTGCATATATAATTTAAAAAACCATTTTTACATCGTTATATTATTTTATAATGATTAATTCCTATTTTTAATTATTTGAAATAATTAAATTTTTATTTAACGATGCTTTTGGTCAATGGGAGACCCTGGCGCTGTTTTCAACCAATTTTGATTTACACATTTCTCAAAATCTAACTGTTGGATTTTGACAAAGTTTATATCTTGGAAAGATCTTCCCAAAAGGGTCCTAATGGTTTTAGCTTTGGGAAAATCCGACGGTCGGATCTTTTGGTATAGTCGTTTAAAGGTACGATTCCAAAACGCGAACTACCGCGCTCGATTCGTTTAATTTTAATTATATTTATATATAAATATATAAACATAAACATTTAACCATAATAACGACATCCATTTCAACAACAAGCTAAACAATTACCGATACCCATTCATTTTTAATTTATTTGAAAACGAAGTTAATATTTCAACATTTAAATACATTCTTTTATTCCTTTATTTACATTAAAAATGTAAATTATAATTCAATGTCCAATTTCCTTCTTTTATCCTTTTATTCCTTTATTCCTTTATTTACATTAAAAATGTAAATTATAGTTCAAAGTCCAATTCCTCCCTTTATTCTTTAATTCTTATATTTACATAGAAATGTAAATTATATTTCCATGTTGAATTCCCTTCTTTATTCCTTTATTTACATTAAAATGTAAATTCCATTTTTTATCACAATGTAAAATCACCTTTCTAATTACAATGTAAAATTCTCTCTTTTTATTTACAATATAAATTGTAATTTACATTACAACGGTAAAATCTTATTCCTTAATTACATTGTCAAATCTTTCTATTTAATTACATTACAAATGTAATTACATTAATGGTGAAAAATTTTGTCTTCAAAAATTACATTAATAATGTGATTTTGACTCCATTGTCAAATTTCTCTTATTGATTACATAAAAAATGTAATTAAAATTATAATGTAAAATTCCTATCTTCTAATTTGTCTTTTAATTTACAATACAAAATCCTACTTTTTAATTACATTAAAAATGTAATTTATATTACACGTCAAATTTTGTCTTTTAATTAGCAACGTAAAATCCTACATTTTAATTACATTAAAAATGTAATTAATATTACATGTCAAATCTTGCTTTCTAATTGACAACATAAAATACTACTTTTTAATTACATTAAAAATGTAATTAATATTACATGTCAAATCTTGCTTTCTAATTTGCAATGTAATTTTTTTTTACTTTAATTACATATGAAAATGTCCTTTTAATTTATAATGTAAATTCTATTCTTTTAATGTAAATTCTATTCTTTTATTTACATATAAAAATGTAATTTTATTCACAGCTTAAAATCTTATTCTTTAATTACATATAACAATGTAATTTTATTTTCAATGCAAATTCTTCTTCTTTAATTACATTAAAAATGTAATTTTATTTTCAATGAAAATTCTCCTTCTTTAATTACATATAAAAAAATGTAATTTTATTTTATATGTAAAAACATATACTTTAATTACATAAAAAAATTCATTCTTTTAATTACATAAAAAATGGACTTTTAATTTACAATGAAAATTCTACTCTTTAATTACATAATTAAATATACTTTTAATTTTACAATGTAAATTCTACTCTTTAATTACATTATAACATGTACTTTTAATTTTATAATGTAAGTTCTACTCTTTAATTACATAATAAAATGTACTTTTAATTTTACAATGTAAATTCTACTCTTTAATTACATAATAAAATGTACTTTTAATTTTACAATCTAAATTCTACTCTTTAGTTACATTAAAAATAATGTAATTTCTTTTACATACAAATTCTGATCTTTTTACTTTTAACAAAAAGTAAATATTTTCCATACCGTCATCTTTTCCTTTTTAATTTTAATAAAAACCCAATCTTTACCATAACATTATATTTCAATTTAACAACCACATAACAATATTTTATTAGACTAATAAGATCTAGTCCAACCAAATACAACAGGGTGATGTATATAATTATTTTCCCATGATTCACAGAATAACCACAAACATGATACAAGCAAATATTTAAACAAATAATTGGTTCAAATTTCCTACCATACACAAATCAAAAGTTTTGACTATCAGATCTAAACTCATACAATACAAAATAATAAATCAATCAATCAGAATATTATCACATCGTAGATCTAGTTCATGGACAATTCAACATATTTAAGTAACTAGAGAATATAATTAAATTGATTTAATTATTTAACATAGAATCTGACCTTAATTGGATATAGGCCTAAAATTCAAAAAGGTCCGGAAATTGTTCCAATCAGTTCTAAGTCGAAGTATTTGCTGTCACGATTTCAACGGATCTGAAATTTCAGAATTCGGAGTTCGTACGGACAATTTATCAATTTTTATTTAACAACTTTAATTGTAACAGAATTAAGCATGGCAAATCATGGAATTTACCTTTTCAAATCAAGGCCAGAAAATTTCAGAAATGTTCCAAACTTTGGATCAGAATTTCTGGAGGTATACTAAATAATTTGCAGAGCCATTTGCGTGACGCTGGAGAGCTAGGAGAGGGGGAGTTTCTCCAGGAAGGGCGGAGGTCGCGGCGGCGTGTGGTGGGTCCGGTTTAGCACGGCGGCGGCAGTCTTCAGGGGACACGGCGGTGGCTACAAGGCACGGGGAGGTACGATTTTGGTATGAGATCGAAGAGGAGAGAGAGTACTTCAGAAAGTATAACTGCGGGGTTGCCTAATTTTGAGCTGAGGAGGAGGAATCGAAGCTTGAAGTTTCGGTGGTTTATGGGTTACGGCGGCGAGAAATGAGAAGAGGAAGAAGAAGATAAATAATGGAGAAAGAAAAATTAAATAGAAAAGTAACGTATGGGAAATGAATTAAAATATAAATGGGTAACGCATGCATTAAATAAAGGGACAAATGAATGCATGCATGTAAGCATTGAAGTTATAAAAGAGAATTTGAAATGAATGGACAAGGCATGCAATTTGATAATTTGTGACCAAATGTTTCTTTCATTTAATTTTTTTTTTTTTTGTAACTTACCTACATTAGAAATAATGAAGAGAGGATAATGGAACACGCATGCATGAAAGGAATGGAAAATTGGAAGGTTAGTAAAGGCAACATTCATACATCAAAATTGCTTTTGTACAGTTAAAAAATATTCTAAATTAAATTGATTGTTTAGTTCTTATTTTGAAACCATTTTAATCCCTAAAATGTATCAATCTTTCATGAAAATACATTTCACAATATCATTCGAAATACCCTTGATATAAGATTTCCATCAACTTCATATAAGATAATTTTTTTTAGGAGATTCATAAAGTCGTACAACTTTCCATATTATTATTACATTCTTTTCCTATTTTGACATGCGTTTTAAATTCCAAATTCAAACGCGCAATTAATATGTGCGTATACTTTGAATTTTTTTTAATATTTTATGGAGGGGGCAGATGAATTTTGACCTTAATATGATGAGAGAGGAGTATTTTGAATAAGAGTGAATGAGAGATTAACAGAGTGAGAATCTGAACAATTCACATTCATAAACCCAATTTAATAACCATTAATCATATTTACTAATATGAAATGAATCCTTGAAATAGAAACTTGAAATGTGTCAAATGCAAAATTAAACCTCAAATTGCTTTAGGAGCTTAATTCGGTCAACGTAGAAAGAAAAGCTAAAATGTTCATTATTAAATTTCATTGTTAATAAATAAATATATATAACTAAGGAAAACTGCCTATGTTTGACAAACTTCATATATTTAACAACCATAAATAAATAGAATAGATTGAGAATTTGAATAGACCACTTCCATGCCAGCGGCTGTATTTAACAAACATTAATTGTATTTCTAATATGAAATTAAATTTCGAAAGTGAGATTACAAAATAGTTCGGTGGCAAAACTGTATCTTAAATTGTTATGGAAGGTTAATTTGATGTGGGAATAAATGTAAAGAGAGAATTAGAAAGTCCAATAGTCAATTTTATGTATAATAAAATAGATAGATAATACGTGTGTGTGTTTTATCAAATGAAATATTAACTTAAGCTGAACAATAGACTACAAAACCACTACACATTTCATTCGTTAAATTTGGTAGTTTAATGCTATTGTCTTCATATAAAAGTAAAAGGCAATATAGGGGCTTGAATGAAAATAGGACCTTAAATCAAGGAGAAATGAGGATATGAGTTAAGGAAAAAAAACAATGAATAAGAATGCTAATATATTATCTCATACCATACAAAAATACATTACGTTAAATAATGAGCTTGTGCATAGCAAGAGACTGCTATTGAAGTTTCCCAAGGATGTTTCAACAATTAAAATTTGTAATTTGGTGCTTTAGAATTTTAGAAAAAGGTAAACATAAACATTTACATGAAAATTATAATTCTATACCAAAGAGAATTACTGATACGAGTTAAGAATGAATGTGGAAAAAATTTAGTTAACTTAAATTTTAATATTCTAAACAATCAAATATTTGTTATAAAAAAAAGTAAAATCCATTAAGATGGAACTAAATCTATATTTGGTACAAATTTCAAATTGCCTTTGTGACATGGAATAAATGCAAATGAATGTCCTTGATTGTTTTTAAAAATATTTATTACAGTAAAAATATCAATAAAAATAATTAAGTACAGCAAATGTATAAGGACATGCATATTTAGGCAGATATACATCTAGCTAACGTTTCCAATTCTGTAAGAAAGTGTAATTAAAGGGACTTTAATTATTAATGTCACCTCAAAATAATATATATAACGTATATATATAAACTATCAAGTCTAATGTTACACTTAGTTATGAAAGATAAAACATGGACAACAATCCTATCATTTAACTAATTGAGTATAAAGTTCAAATAGATCTTTAAGATAAATATTAATCCATTAACATGAATTAATAAATTTCATTAATGAAAAAAAATTCAATAATTTAAATAATAATAAATAAAAATGGATTTTTTCTTAAATTCTGACGCATTTTCTAACAAAATTTCATTAAAACAAAAATTTAAAATTGGGTACAATTTTCCAGGTTATCACAATCTCCCGCACTTAGGAACTTTTCGTCCTCGAAAAGGAACGAATGTTAAAAGTTGTTTAATTAACCTATTCATTTTGCCTTCTTTTATTGGTTTTAATAATTTTTTTAGTTGAACTAAAAATCACACAACACCATTATCAATCAATTGGTTGACTAGCTTCTAATATATATATATATATATAACTTTTATATACTCAAAAATCATATTTTCTAAATTCTGGTATAATTAAAAATACGTTAATTATAAACTTGTCACTCCAACTCATTCTAGGGCATTATTAACCCCATCTCTAATGAGTTTTCTCCTTCTTGGATACTGCTGATCCCATCTCTAATGAGTATTCTTTTTATAGGATATTACTAATCCTACCTCTGATGAGTCTTTTGTTCTGTTCTAATGACTTGTACCGCAAAGATTTGAGCTAACCAACGCTCTGATACCAACTGTAACGACCCCGGATTTCGCCCAGACCCAATCGATTGCAAAATCGACTAAGACCGTTCAAAACCCGAGTACGTTAACTCTGGGAATACAACAACATCAGAACAATAACAGCAAACTTTTATAAACATTACAATAATGTTACATCAGAGTATAGAATATATCAGAGACATTTAATAAAATTACAACGGAATATAAATTACAATTAATTAAATACAATAAACAACGGAAGATTTCTATGCTCTGGACATAGCTTTAGGCTTCGATCTAGAACCTGCTCAAGAGATAAATATCTGCAAAAAGCTAGTTGACTGCCCATGTGGAAAAGGGGGCACCCGTGTTTTGAAAGTGAAACAAACTACGAGTCAGTCATAGGACTGGTGTGAGAATTCTGAACTAATTTAAATAATAGTAATAAGGCAAATCCAAGGACCACGCCGCTAATGCGGAACGGGTTTTATTCCAATGGATTGCCGGTGCATAAAATAAAGTGAATCATCAAAACAACATAATGCTTTTAGAAAAATGCAATCATCATAAGACTCAAGTCCCATCACACAATGCAACGCAAACCAGAGGATAGATTTTTACCTTATAATGATTAAACATGCTTGGTACAATAAAAACGAACTTGATATTATTATTAGTGTATATATGTTTTAAAAACATTTCAAAGTAAATGTATCAATCCTAGGAAGCATAGCTACCATATACTATGCCTCCATACTATTAATACAATCAAGTCTGTATGGTCGTATTGGGAATTGGGTTTCCATCATGTGTCAAGGTTAGGAACGATCTCCTTACCGATTCGAGACACTCTAGCTAATGTCTCAGGATTCCCCGCAGTGAACCCTTGGATCCTGTAGGGCCGGTCCATACATATGATTTTGCGGATTGGCAATTCCTGAACACATGTTTCCCGATCCAATAGAACCTATCATCCGAGGCGCCTCATTCCATCATCCACATAAGTAAAATGTCGAGCCGTGTGAAACCCAAACATCACTTCTAGCTAGAAAGAAACGAGTTGCTCTCCCTGCATTCCCTTGCTCCGTTTTAGACTCAACCGGGTTGTGAGGCTCGTGGAGCTATGTAATACACATAGCTATGCTTATTCAAGCAGCGCTTTGATCGTCACCACAAGGTTCTGCTTTTCAACAAGTGATTGACATAGAAATGTGTTTATTTTATGCTCTTATATCTTATCTTTTGTATATAAATAAATATTACTTGGGTATTGTTTTGTTACTTTTACAGATATTCCAACCCAGCCCGCATGCAACCAGAAAAGTAGAGAAATAGAGATGAAATTGATATATATTTACATTTTGAAGAATTGCAGATAAAGATCTCACATCTAGTTGTTGTTGGACAAAAAAAAAGGATTGATAACAAGGCTTTGCACATCACAAATCAATGAAGAAGTGTCAAGGAAACAAGAGGAAAAGAGAAAAGGCCCAAATTTGCTTTATTTATCAAAGGCCCATTTATGTTTCTCATTGTAAACTAATTAGTAATGTAATGACCAGGCCCATTTATCATTAGGGTTAGGGTTTGGCTATCTACCCTATATATACCCTTGTAATATCATTGTAGCCACCATCCTATTTTCTATTCCATCACTCCATTAATAAAAGTTCTTTTTCTTCTTTTATTTTCTAGCATTTTTCTATTTTCTTAGCGATTAGTGTTGTCTACACGATTAGATTCGGTAGAACACCAATTGTATTTTACACTTTTTGTTAGTGATTAGTCGTTTGATTAGTTTCAACGACAATCCTAATTTACTTTTTGTTGTTCTTCTTTTCCTGCAATTTTACTTTCTGCATTTTATTTCTGTTTTGCATTTTAATGCCCAATTGATAATTGTGATTTGACCGTCGGTTCAATTAGATTTGTTCTGAGTTGGATCACAGTTTCAATTTTTATTATTTTCAAAAACCAACCTCAAAAATCGTCTAACTCGCCCAAGAGATTAGATAAATAATTTGATTTAATTCACCTCCCTGTGTTCGACCTGTATGCTACACACCTGTATGCTTGCAGAATTTATTACAAATGTCGCGCTTTTCTAATTCATAGATTAGCGTCGATCAAGTTTTTGGCGCCGTTGCCGGGGAGGTAACGATTAAATTTTATTATTTATTTAATTTTTGATTCGTGTTAGCTTTTAGTTTATTTTTTATTTTATTTTCTTCTGTGTATATATATAAAATCTTGATTAATGATTTGGTATATCAATTCTATTGGTGTTATCATCCATTAAGCAAGAGAAAAAAATTACCATTTTTTCTCAAATTTCTTTCTATCTTTCCTCTGCCTTAATTGTCAAATTTCTTTCCCTCCTGACCTTCTTTTTACAATTTGATTTCTTTCCCTAAAAACAAACAAAAAAATCTTGTCAAATTCTGCTTAAATTCTTTCTTTTTTCTCTCTCATTTATTTCTCCTTTCTCTATCCCCTTCTCTGTTTTCAATACATTTTTTTAATAAAAAAAATTGCCAAATAAAAAAAGTTTTTATTTGTTTTCTTTTGTATAGATATAGGAAAAAAAATCTTGACTGATTGATTTGGTATTATATACTGTAATCATCTAAATCAAGAAAAAAAAAAATCATGCCAATTTTTGTTTAGTTTGTTTCCCCTTCTCTGTTTCCAATTTCTACTGACATTGAAAATTTTCAAATAACGACTTTGGAAATTGAGAATAATCATCTTGATGAAGATTTTCAAAATTCAACAAATGATTTGGACTTCAACTCTTTTCAGAAAAAAGATTTAAGCTTAGATTTTGACCTTCCTATTTCAGGCTGTGAAAAACTTGAAATTCTAGAAGTTGAACAAAATGATAATGTTGAATTTTTCAAAAACTCAGAGATGGAGAAGAATTTCAATGAACATGAATTTTTTGGATTGAATGAAGAGGAGTTGCCGAATGAGGATGAAACAGAATTAGGTCACGAATCCAAGTTTGAAAATTTTGAGATTTCAAATGAACTTGAAATTGTCAGTGTCGAAAATACATTGTCAGTTAATGATGAGAAATGTGATCACATAGTGTTGAACAACACTCAGATTTCAAATTTCACTAAATTTATATGCGATCACAATTTTTTGAAAAATTACACTGATAAATTTGTTGAATACATGAACTATTTTTGGAATGTTAGTTTGATTGAAAAACTTCATGTTAGGACGACCTTGAACATTCATTTACTGGACTGTAAATCTAGGTTTAAAGATGAGATGGTTTTCAAAAACCTTTGCTTATTAGAAAACACAACTAGACATAGTGGGAATGGGACTCAGAGGGCTAGAACCAAGTGTGGGGGGAAAAGTTGGTGGAATTCCTTGCATTGCGTGCACCGCAAACACATATATCACTGTAAATACGATCCATTCTTACATATAGTTAGACTGCATTTCATTCTTCAAATAATTTTGCATTTCATTCACCTTTGGGTACAATCTTTCAAATTTAGGAAACGTTTACAGTGTGGACACTGTTTAGTTCTAGTGTGGGGGGGAGTCTGCATTTTACTCATTTTTTTTTCTTTATTTTCTTTATTTTTCTTGCTTTTCATTTTCATCATTTAAATAGGACCATCATGCATTTTAGACTGTCGTAACATGCCTTTTTTTTCAAACATGACTAATTTTAGATTGATACAACGAAATAAGTTAAGGATTATTAATCAGTTGATAGTATTTTTTTCTCTCAACTTAGATCGAATAAGAAATATAATGAAAAGTTAATTTTGAGGGATAATAGTGTAACCGGTACATAGGGAGATTCTTAGGTGATGGCCATGAAATCTATTCTACATTGTAGACTTTGTTTAAATAAGTGGAGGACTTAAAAGACTTATATTGGCTTTTCAAATCTTTAAAACTAAGTTGTGTTAAGTTGAATTCGCGTAACTCTCTTTTGTGCTTATATTTTCGATAACAATAATAATAGTATTCCAAGGGTATCCAACATTGCTTGTATATCGAGCGTTGGTGTGCAAACCCACCAAGCTCTATCCGACACGTTGTTGACAAAGTCAAAGTTGGAATATCTTGGTCTCATTTTATGAGATTGGACACCTAAGGATTACCGACACGTTGTTGACAAAGTCAAAGTCGGCCTGCACAATCCGCCAAGCTCTTTACCTACTCTCCGTTAGTCCGCGAGGCAGTGCATGGGTGGTAAACCTTGGTCTTTTTAGTTAGGTGTATGTACTTAATCATAAATTTTAAAATTTTATAGAATAAAGCATAAGCAATGATGCCCAAACACTTCTTGACCTTATTGATTTGACTAGCCATACATGAGAAAATTAGAATACCACTTTGCAAACTGTGCCAAGCAAACTAAGAATTTATTTCATGGCGGCACTATGTTATCAACCGAACTAACTGGCCAAACTGGAATTTAACATTTGAAAACTTGATTTATATTGAAAATTTGTGACAAGTCGAGGTATCTAAAATAAAATCAACTGATTAGAAATTATTAACTTAATTTGTTGTACCACTTTCATGAAATAAGTCGTGTTTTCATCTTTCGTTTTTATTTGCATATATGTCCATTGCATTCATGTAGTTTCATTAGAATCATAGCATACTACATTTGGATTTTGTGGGTGGTATCCGCTGAAAACCCTCACGAGACACCACTCGTCCTACTAGGGACACCTAGAGGTTTAACGGCTTGTTGCATGCGCTCAATGCAATCGTGTTTCCTACGAAAGTGTGACCTATCTAGTTAGTTTTCCATTTTCTTTTTACTCGAGGACGAGTAAAAGATAAGTCTGGGGGTATTTGATTGACATAGAAATGTGTTTATTTTATGCTCTTATATCTTATCTTTTGTATATAAATAAATATTACTTGGGTATTGTTTTGTTACTTTTACAGATATTCCAACCCAGCCCGCATGCAACCAGAAAAGTAGAGAAATAGAGATGAAATTGATATATATTTACATTTTGAAGAATTGCAGATAAAGATCTCACATCTAGTTGTTGTTGGACAAAAAAAAAGGATTGATAACAAGGCTTTGCACATCACAAATCAATGAAGAAGTGTCAAGGAAACAAGAGGAAAAGAGAAAAGGCCCAAATTTGCTTTATTTATCAAAGGCCCATTTATGTTTCTCATTGTAAACTAATTAGTAATGTAATGACCAGGCCCATTTATCATTAGGGTTAGGGTTAGGGTTTGGCTATCTACCCTATATATCCATCACTCCATTAATAAAAGTTCTTTTTCTTCTTTTATTTTCTAGCATTTTTCTATTTTCTTAGCGATTAGTGTTGTCTACACGATTAGATTCGGTAGAACACCAATTGTATTTTACACTTTTTGTTAGTGATTAGTCGTTTGATTAGTTTCAACGACAATCCTAATTTACTTTTTGTTGTTCTTCTTTTCCTGCAATTTTACTTTCTGCATTTTATTTCTGTTTTGCATTTTAATTCCCAATTGATAATTGTGATTTGACCGTCGGTTCAATTAGATTTGTTCTGAGTTGGATCACAGTTTCAATTTTTATTATTTTCAAAAACCAACCTCAAAAATCGTCTAACTCGCCCAAGAGATTAGATAAATAATTTGATTTAATTCACCTCCCTGTGTTCGACCTGTATGCTACACACCTGTATGCTTGCAGAATTTATTACAAATGTCGCGCTTTTCTAATTCATAGATTAGCGTCGATCAACAAGAAACCTTGATCAATGCATCTTCGTATGCCACACTGACACTCCATATCACACTATCAATCCTTTGCCAAATTATATAAAAGGGTGTTAAGCAAGAGAATAAATTCTCCGCCACCAAACATTCATACACTCAGCAGAAAATCAATAAATACGAGTACAATGTCGGACACACATTCCATTTATAAGCCCATCCTGGGTCTGAACGAAACTTAAGATACTCTCGTCCCATATGTCCAGTACGAAAAGGAGGTACCCGCATATCCGTGCAATCAGCATGTTCGTTTGGACAATTACCATGATCCTTGAATTGGGAGCAAGTCAATTCAGGGCCTCGATCGTTGTCCATTCGATGGGAAGATTGACAGTCTTCAATCGCCGTCTTCAAACTTCGATTTTTAAACGTCATTTAATTATTTGAAATGAGTTTAAACTCGGACTTTCCAAATAATCGTCGCATATATAATTTGAAAAACCATTTTTACATCGTTATATTGTTTTATATCGATTAATTCCTATTTTTAATTATTTGAAATAATTAAATTTTTATTTAACGACGCTTTTGGTCAATGGGCGACCCTGGCGCTGTTTTCAACCAATTTTGATTTACACATTTCTCAAAATCTAACCGTTTGATTTTAACGAAATCTATATCGTTGGAAAGATCTTCCCAAAACGGTCCTAATGGTTTTAATTTTGGGAAAATCTGACGGTCGGATCTTTTGGTATAGTCGTTTAAATGTACGATTCCAAAACGCAAACTACTGCGCTAGATTCGTTTAATTTTAATTATATTTATCTATAAATATATAAACATAAACGTTTAACCATAATAACGACATCTAATTCAACAACAAGCTAAACAATTACTGATACCCATTCATTTTTAATTTATTTAAAAATGATGATAATATTTCAACATTTAAATACATTCTTTTATTCCTTTATTTACATTAAAAATGTAAATTACAATTCAATGTCCAATTTCCTTCTTTTATCCTTCTATTCCTTTATTCCTTTATTTACATTAAAAATGTAAATTATAATTCAAAGTCCAATTCCTCCCTTTATTCTTTAATTCTTATATTTACATAGAAATGTAAATTATATTTCACTGTTGAATTCCCTTCTTTATTCCTTTATTTACATTAAAATGTAAATTCCATATTTTATCACAATGTAAAATCACCTTTTTAATTACAATATAAAATTCTCCTTTTTTATTTACAATATAATTGTAATTCACATTACAATGGTAAAATATTATTCCTTAATTACTGAGACGACCCGAACTACCCCGTGAAGGAAAGCACGGATAGAATTGAGGACAAGACAAAACAGAGCGCATACGGAAGAACATTTCATTGTTATTACAACAATTCCATCGGATACAAGAATATACAGAGTATAAATGACTAAATTACATTCGATAAATATCAGAGATTACAATAAATTACATAGCAGCGGAAGATAATACAAAAGCACAACTAGAAGTGATACACGGATACAGAGCTTTCCGAGCATCGTTCCAGCTGTAAATCAGGACCCTGTGAATATAAATCTGCAAAACCAAAACTACTAGCTGCCCGTGCGGAAAATAGGGGCACCCAGAGTTTAGGTTAAAACAATAAACTCCAGGTCAGTCATGGGACTGGTGTGAGAACTAAAACAGTTATTAATATTGGTTTTAAAGTTAGGTAAATCAAGGGGCCACGCCGTATAACACGGAACGGGTTTCCTCCCAAGAATACCAGTGCATAGAACAAACAGCGCAATGCTAAATAAAGAAAAATGAAGCTGTTATAAGACCCAGGTCCCATCACACAATGCAACGCAAGCCGGAGGATAGGGTTTTCCCTTATAACAGCCAAAGCATGCTTGATACGTTTAAAACACATTATTTGATACTATAATAAGTGTATAGTGCCAAAACAATTTCAATCATAAGTATCAATCATAGGCGGCATGGGTACCATCTATCATGTCGCCATACTAGTTCTACAATTAAAACCGCAATATCACGTATTGGAAATTGGATTTCCGTCATGAGCCGAGGCAAGGGGCAAGCTCCTCTCCGCGTTCGAGACACTCTAGCAAATGTCCCAGGACCCCACTATGATCCTTTGGAACCTCCAAGGCCGGTCCTCTCTTACTTTTGAGGATTGGCAATTCCTGAACACACGTTTCCCGGTCCTTACAGACCTATATCCGAGGCGCCTCGTATCCAACAACCACACAGGTGAAAAGTATATAAATGTCAGGGCTGGTAGGTCACTGACACCACCCTAGCTAGAAAGAAACGTCGTGCACTCCTTGGGTCCGTCTCCCGTTTTTGACTCATACCGAGGTGTGAGGCTCGCGAATTCACGTTATACACAAAGCTACGCCACACAGGCCGTGCTTTGATCATCAACCACAAGACTTTGCTTTTCAACAGAAGCCTTGATCAATTGCCACTTACGCATGCCACACAGGCAACTCACTCCATGCGTTTGATATCCATCAATATATAACCCCTGAGCTCGTACGTCTCAGAGAAGGGCGTTAAGCAAGAGAATAAATTCTCCGCCGCCAAACAGATATATATTTAATAGAGATCAATCACACGGACTAAAATCCAATGTCAGACACACAGTCCATTTACTAGTCCGTTCTGGGTCTGAACGAAACCGGAGGCACTTTCCTCGCATATCCATCCATCTCCAAGTACGTCTGGAAGATCACCAACTGATTCCCTCATCTTGGGTGTACAGCCCAATCAAGATCATCAGTAATCACCCAAACGATGTGAAGACTTCCGGTCTTCAACCACCGTCTTCATCTTCGACATCTCGTCGAATCGGTTATTCAGAATGGATATAAACCCGGTCTTTCTGAATAACCACCGTATATAATAAACGAATGTTACACAAACACAACAAACGCCTCATTCCAATTCAGAATATTCTTTTATTCACAAAATCACATTCTTAGGGAAAGGTTCCCATTAATTTTATCCAAGATAAATTCTTCTAAATTTATTCTTTAATCCTCCTTTGGATATCATTTCAACTAGTCGGGATTAACGAGCCACACCGAAGTAATTATTTAGTTTATTTCCCAATCCCAACCTATATCCCATGGAGAAAACTGGTAATACTCCACATCTAACACCACTGTGTTATCGGTAAAATTAATTAACATTTCACGTTCAAATCTAATTAAAGATTTAACTATCGCTTTGGAGCAAAACTGTTGGTACTCCACTCTCGATCACTTTTCAAATTTGATAATTAAAATTATCAATTCACATTTTAATCTAATTAAAGATTCATTAAAACTCCACTTAGTCTTAATCTTCACAAAAAAAAAATCAATATTCTGCCTTTAACTGGGTTAAAGAACCAATGTCATCAAAAACACGATTCACGACAAACCAAATCACATTTGATATTAAATACAAGGCTCTGAATAGAAAATATATCGGCTTATATTCAATATCAAATTCTGAAACCAACAAATATCGTATTGGAAATAACGATATAAAATATCTTTCAAATCCCCATAACAATATTTGTATAGTCACGAAATCCAACATCGAAATATCCCGAAGATAATTTCGATTCAGCTCCAGTCCAATCCACGTATTGGAAATTATCGATTATTTTCAAAATCACTTTCAAATTCAATTTATTTATTTTAAAAATAAATTGATTTCAATTCTAGTTCAAAACTAGTTCATTTCGATAAAAATCTATTTTTATCTTTTCAAATGTGGAATTTTCCAGCCCAAATCTTTCCAATTCACATATTATAATTTTACACAAATTATAGATATTTTTAATAATTTTATCAAGGCCCGTACAGTCGATTTCCAACAACGGCCATCGAACTGCACTTACAGCGACCTTTTTCGAATTTGATTTGGACATAATTCCAAATCCAACCGTTAGATTTCAAATTTCTAATATTCATTGGAAAGTTCTTTTCGATACGAACCCAACGGTTCCGGTTTTAGGAGAATCCGACGGTCGGATCTCCCGCAATGTCCGTTTGAAATAAATGGTCGAAATTCACGAACTACCGCGGCGCGGCGCGTTCTATTCAGGCCATTATATTATATATATAATATATATAATATATATTTCGTCGATTTCCTTTTAAAACGAATTTTAAAAATAGTTTTGAATTCGTTTCAAAAGCAATTTCAACTTCCATTTCAATTCAAATCAAAATTGAATTCTTCTCTATAAATTCGTTTTAAAATTCATTTCTATTCAATTCAAATTTCAATTCAATTTGAATTCATTTCAATTCACTTTCAATTCAATTTGAATTCGTTTTCAATTCCATTCATTTCGAAATCGTTTTCAATTCAATTCATTTCGAAATCGTTTTCAATTCAATTCATTTCGAAATCGTTTTCAATTCAATTCAATTCGAAATCGTTTTCAATTCAATTCATTTCGAAATCGTTTTCAATTCAATTCATTTCGAAATCGTTTTCAATTCAATTCATTTCGAAATCGTTTTCAATTCAATTCATTTCGAAATCGTTTTCAATTCAATTCATTTCTATTTTATTCAAATTCAAATTCACTTCCTATTCAATTCGAATTTTAATCTAATTCAATTGAATTTCATTTCAAAATATTTAGTTTTGAAATCACTTTTCAATATTCGTTGTAAAACGAATAAAATCGATATAAATATCGTTCACGTCAAAATAGCGCATCTCTAATCCACACGGCTTTATATATTTCAAAAACTTCTATTCAATTCAACACATGAACCTATATTTCTTTCAACACACGACTAATCTCAACACATGAGTACTGTCAACACATCACTATTTTTATTATGTGAAATATTTTATAAAACTATGGTATCTATCGTTTGATTTTCAATTAGACTTCTACTGGGAAGTAGTTCTAATTTTAAATGTGATAAAGATGTAATTTTGATTATATAAAATATTTCACTCAACACATGCACATCGTCAACACATGACTATTTTTATATTCAACACATGAATTTTCTTTTATAATATTCCTAATTTTCCCAATTGGAATGAGGCCCAATCAATCACCATATAACGTTAATTATATGAATTCCATACAACACATGTATATAATAGCGTCGAAAAATAATCAACCATCAACCAAAGTGCACTACACTGTATAAGCATCAAATATCGATATCTAACGCTTATAACAGCCTGTCAATCAATCGATCGACATATTTGATCAATCAGGATGAGTGAACTTCAAATTTCATCCCAACACCCGTGTGGGGTTTCAAACAATCCAACACAGATTTTATTTGTGCAGTTGGGCGATGTGTAAAATTTATCAGCCCAATCAATATCAGTCAAATCAGTGTATATAAACAAATCGGCCGATTTGTTTATAAATATTTTATTTATTCACTTTCACGTTAAAAATTATTTTTAACGATAAAATATTCTATTTCAACACTTGAATTTCTATTCATTTCATTTACACAATAAAAATGATATTTTTATTTTTCTAACATATTTTAGAAAATTTCGGCGGCATAACGGCACGATACTAGAAACGGGACAAGGCCTAGCCTTATCCCCGGTCTAGTGAAGGCCCACGCCATTCACACATCAATCAAATCACTTTCGTTATGCAAACCACAAAATTTGGAGTAAGAGTCTAACCTAGTCTTACTCCTTCGCCTTATAACGGCGCACGTCTAATCCTAACCAATTTATCGATTCGATTTTTCACACCACAAACCACGTTCAAACCAATATCTCAATCAATCACCAAACATCCAAACAAACAAGTCCATGGTATGTGGACGGGTGTCGGGTGCTTCTAATAAGCACCGTCTGCATCCTAGTATATATATATATATATATATATATCTAGAAAAAGAGAATTAAGAGTGAGAAGTTCTCACCAATAGCTATCCAACTTCACGACACTTCTTTTGTAGAAAATCTTCGTCGTTATCCTATCCTCGCCATCTTCGTTGCCCGTAGTCACTATATATATAAAAATCACACATTTTTATATTTTGATGTCTTTAAAATAAAAATCACATTTTTATTTATTCATTTTCAATTTAAAATCATATTTTTATAATTACTTCATATATTTAAAAATCGAATTTTTACTATGCTATTCAATATATAAAAATCGAATTTTGACTTCTCTATTCAATATATAAAAAAAAATCGAATTTTTAGTTCAAAGTTCTATATATAAAAATCACCTTTTTATTTCGAAGTTCATAGATAAAAATTATATTTTTACTTCGTTGTTCAAAGATAAAAATTATATTTTTATCACGCTATTTTCCATATAGAGATTTCGCCTTTTCAAATTTAAAGATTTCACCCTTTTAAATTTAAAGATTTCATCATTATAAAAATCATCACTTTACTTTAACGTATATAAAATAAAAATCAGATTTTTATTTCGTTACATATACAAAGATGATATTTTTATATTCTCTATCCTATAAAGATTATATTTTTAATACTTTAAAAATATAAAAATCATATTTTTAATATTTCTATATAGTAAAGACTATATTTTTATCTTCCTACCATATAAAAGATTATATTTTTAATTCTTTAAAAATATAAAAACTATATTTTTATCACTTTAAAAATATAAAGATCGTATCTTTTACCAAATAAAAATCCTATCTTTTCACCTTTTAAAGTTTAAATCTTTCACTTTAAAATCTAAAAATTAAAATCAGTTTTAAAATTCCAAAAGAAATCAGTTTTTAAATCTTAAAAATCAGTTTTTAAATCTTAAAAAATCAGTTTTTAAATCTAAAAAAATCAGTTTTTAAATCTTAAAAATCAGTTTTTAAATCTTAAAAATCAGTTTTTAAATCTTAAAAATCAGTTTTTAAATCTTAAAAATCAGTTTTTAAATCTTAAAAATCAGTTTTTAAATCTTAAAAATCAGTTTTTAATTTCTAATAAAATCAGTTTTTAATTTCTAATTGTATAAAATAAAAAAAACAAATAAATAAAAATAAAATCAAATCAATTAAAAAAACTTACAGTGCTCGATAGAAAAAAAGGGGGAAATGCGCTCGGGTTCAGGAGGGGTTCGGCGAGGGTGGACAGGTGGGGCTCGTCGGTGGCGTCGAGGGGAGGGGGCATCGACGTGGGTGCGGTTCTGGCGTCGAGGGGTTTGCGGTGGATTGGAGGGCGTGAGGTGGAGGCTGGAGGAGATCGAGGCAGGGGTGCGCCTGGGCGTGGTGGTCGGCGTCGATCTTCTGGGGGGGGCGCGATGCGGCGGCGGCTCTCCCCCCCGTCGCCCTCGTCCCCTTTCCCCCTTTTTTTTTTTTTTCCTCTGAAATTCAATTCTGAAAATAAATTGGGGGGGGGGGGGCAGAACGTATAGGGGAGAAAGGATTATATTTTTTTTTTTAATTATTTTATTCGAAAAAAGTTGACTTTTACATACGACCTCGAAACGAGGCCCACCGCCTGTCGTCCATAGCGTTTTACCCCCATTCCGAACACAATGGGATATGCATCGCAAGTTGATTCGATCGTTACAATCAGTTTCCGTTAAATTTACATTTAAATCACTTTATTGAATTTTAAACGTACATTTCGAATTACCGGGGTCACATACTAACTAGAAAAATTCTAGAAAAATATTTTCTAGCTTCGTATTGACGATACGGTCCTAACAAAACTAGTTTCGTCGAATTCTGAGACCGTATGAAAAATGGCCAATATCCAGTCGATTTAAAATCAACTGAAACTGGTCAAACGCGTTTTCCTATGCCACGCTCACATATTGATTCGAAAAATTATGAAATTTGAAATCTAGCAATAACTCGACATCACGGACCCAACAAAAGTGGTTTCGTCGAAATCCGAGGTCATTTGCAAAATGTCCATTTTTAAGGGCTATATATTATATAAAAAAAATATATAAATTCCACAGCGACTATTTCTAATTTTCAACTGGACATATCTCATCATTTATAAAGTGAAATCTCAGTTTCTCAACTTCGTTGGAAAGATATCATCAATTAGATCCTAATGTTTTTGGTTTCACAAAAATCCGGATTGTTTTGCACCCGGTACATTCAATTGAAGTTTGAAATCGAATTATCGAACTACCGCGCCATTTTTAATTCTATTTATAATTATATATAAATATTTATATTCTAACGACGACGCGTATAATATATACGTTCGAATTCTATTCAAAATAAATTTCTCGTTGCTATTATTTAAAATAATCTATTTTAAATGTTCAAAATTCGCTAAAATTGCCAAAATAAAAATTTTAAACTGGCCCAGATTTTCGGGTTATTACAATCTCCCCCACTTAAAACTTTTCGTCCCCGAAAAGGAACAAAGTCGAAAGTGGTTTGATTAATAAGCTCTACATTCGATCTGGCTTCCATTCTCCAACTTTTCAGTTTCTGAGAATTTTCAAAATTTCAAAAATTTGGCTAACACCCTAAATTTTCGAAAAATTTCGCCATAACCTCCCCTGCAATGGGAGCATCGGGGAATTTCAAATAGCTTCCCCGGTCCTTCAGATCTCAAAAAGAAAAAGAAAAAGCCAAGCGGCTAGCCAATAGGCTCACAAAATCATCATCACCCAAACAAAACAGGAAATTATGTAATAAACATGTACCTATTTGTCGGGCAAACAAATTTTATTCTTCGGCTCTAGCCTCCTTGCTATGACCTGTTCAATGTAAGTATATGTATATGCAAGCAAATGTAACCGATTTTCAATACAATTCAATTTTTGATTATATTAGGCATAAATGGTTAAAAATTAGCAAACAATTAAACAAACAACACAAACATCAATCAATTAGTGAATTAGAGTTTCAAATTCATAATTTTGATACATATATACAAAAAATCATGTTTTGATGCCAATTCACAACAATGTGTTCTAACTATATAAGTTTTGGTTCTCACACCAGTCTAATGGAAATATATAGAAAATCACACCTTCGAAACTCGAATATGAATACTGATGATGATGCACCATCATCAGAATCATCCCCGGATGTCTAGAATGTGATTCTATATCTACCCAGTATATTAAAATTTCGAATATACGTTCATGACGCGTATACGCGAAATCTATATATACTCGATTGTCCATATTCAAAATAAATAAATATTCAAATACGTATAAAGTGATTTAAATTTCTAAACAAAATTGTTTTCATTTGAAAAATATACTCTTCACACTCGTTCTAGGATACTACTGATCCTATCTATAACGAGTCCTTCTAATTGGATATTGCTAATCCAATATCTGATGAATTCTTTCGTATGGTTCTAATGTGTCTTGTTCTCGAGCTCTGTAAACCAAAGCTCTGATACCAAACTAAGACGACCCGAACTTCCCCGTGAAGGAAAGCACGGATAGAATTGAGGACAAGACAAAACAGAGCGCATACGGAAGAACATTTCATTGTTATTACAACAATTCCATCAGATACAAGAATATACAGAGTATAAATGACTAAATTACATTCGATAAATATCAGAGATTACAATAAATTACATAGCAGCGGAAGATAATACAAAAGCACAACTAGAAGTGATACACGGATACAGAGCTTTCCGAGCATCGTTCCAGCTGTAAATCAGGACCCTGTGAATATAAATCTGCAAAACCAAAACTACTAGCTGCCCGTGCGGAAAATAGGGGCACCCAGAGTTTAGGTTAAAACAATAAACTCCAGGTCAGTCATGGGACTGGTGTGAGAACTAAAACAGTTATTAATATTGGTTTTAAAGTTAGGTAAATCAAGGGGCCACGCCGTATAACACGGAACGGGTTTCCTCCCAAGAATACCAGTGCATAGAACAAACAGCGCAATGCTAAATAAAGAAAAATGAAGCTGTTATAAGACCCAGGTCCCATCACACAATGCAACGCAAGCCGGAGGATAGGGTTTTCCCTTATAACAGCCAAAGCATGCTTGATACGTTTAAAACACATTATTTGATACTATAATAAGTGTATAGTGCCAAAACAATTTCAATCATAAGTATCAATCATAGGCGGCATGGGTACCATCTATCATGTCGCCATACTAGTTCTACAATTAAAACCGCAATATCACGTATTGAAAATTGGATTTCCGTCATGAGCCGAGGCAAGGGGCAAGCTCCTCTCCGCGTTCGAGACACTCTAGCAAATGTCCCAGGACCCCACTATGATCCTTTGGAACCTCCAAGGCCGGTCCTCTCTTACTTTTGAGGATTGGCAATTCCTGAACACACGTTTCCCGGTCCTTACAGACCTATATCCGAGGCGCCTCGTATCCAACAACCACACAGGTGAAAAGTATATAAATGTCAGGGCTGGTAGGTCACTGACACCACCCTAGCTAGAAAGAAACGTCGTGCACTCCTTGGGTCCGTCTCCCGTTTTTGACTCATACTGAGGTGTGAGGCTCGCGAATTCACGTTATACACAAAGCTACGCCACACAGGCCGTGCTTTGATCATCAACCACAAGACTTTGCTTTTCAACAGAAGCCTTGATCAATTGCCACTTACGCATGCCACACAGGCAACTCACTCCATGCGTTTGATATCCATCAATATATAACCCCTGAGCTCGTACGTCTCAGAGAAGGGCGTTAAGCAAGAGAATAAATTCTCCGCCGCCAAACAGATATATATTTATAGAGATCAATCACACGGACTAAAATCCAATGTCAGACACACAGTCCATTTACTAGTCCGTTCTGGGTCTGAACGAAACCGGAGGCACTTTCCTCGCATATCCATCCATCTCCAAGTACGTCTGGAAGATCACCAACTGATTCCCTCATCTTGGGTGTACAGCCCAATCAAGATCATCAGTAATCACCCAAACGATGTGAAGACTTCCGGTCTTCAACCACCGTCTTCATCTTCGACATCTCGTCGAATCGGTTATTCAGAATGGATATAAACCCGGTCTTTCTGAATAACCACCGTATATAATAAACGAATGTTACACAAACACAACAAACGCCTCATTCCAATTCAGAATATTCTTTTATTCACAAAATCACATTCTTAGGGAAAGGTTCCCATTAATTTTATCCAAGATAAATTCTTCTAAATTTATTCTTTAATCCTCCTTTGGATATCATTTCAACTAGTCGGGATTAACGAGCCACACCGAAGTAATTATTTAGTTTATTTCCCAATCCCAACCTATATCCCATGGAGAAAACTGGTAATACTCCACATCTAACACCACTGTGTTATCGGTAAAATTAATTAACATTTCACGTTCAAATCTAATTAAAGATTTAACTATCGCTTTGGAGCAAAACTGGTGGTACTCCACTCTCGATCACTTTTCAAATTTGATAATTAAAATTATCAATTCACATTTTAATCTAATTAAAGATTCATTAAAACTCCACTTAGTCTTAATCTTCACAAAAAAAAAATCAATATTCTGCCTTTAACTGGGTTAAAGAACCAATGTCATCAAAAACACGATTCACGACAAACCAAATCACATTTGATATTAAATACAAGGCTCTGAATAGAAAATATATCGGCTTATATTCAATATCAAATTCTGAAACCAACAAATATCGTATTGGAAATAACGATATAAAATATCTTTCAAATCCCCATAACAATATTTGTATAGTCACGAAATCCAACATCGAAATATCCCGAAGATAATTTCGATTCAGCTCCAGTCCAATCCACGTATTGGAAATTATCGATTATTTTCAAAATCACTTTCAAATTCAATTTATTTATTTTAAAAATAAATTGATTTCAATTCTAGTTCAAAACTAGTTCATTTCGATAAAAATCTATTTTTATCTTTTCAAATGTGGAATTTTCCAGCCCAAATCTTTCCAATTCACATATTATAATTTTACACAAATTATAGATATTTTTAATAATTTTATCAAGGCCCGTACAGTCGATTTCCAACAACGGCCATCGAACTACACTTACAGCGACCTTTTTCGAATTTGATTTGGACATAATTCCAAATCCAACCGTTAGATTTCAAATTTCTAATATTCATTGGAAAGTTCTTTTCGATACGAACCCAACGGTTCCGGTTTTAGGAGAATCCGACGGTCGGATCTCCCGCAATGTCCGTTTGAAATAAATGGTCGAAATTCACGAACTACCGCGGCGCGGCGCGTTCTATTCAGGCCATTATATTATATATATAATATATATAATATATATTTCGTCGATTTCCTTTTAAAACGAATTTTAAAAATAGTTTTGAATTCGTTTCAAAAGCAATTTCAACTTCCATTTCAATTCAAATCAAAATTGAATTCTTCTCTATAAATTCGTTTTAAAATTCATTTCTATTCAATTCAAATTTCAATTCAATTTGAATTCATTTCAATTCACTTTCAATTCAATTTGAATTCGTTTTCAATTCCATTCATTTCGAAATCGTTTTCAATTCAATTCATTTCGAAATCGTTTTCAATTCAATTCATTTCGAAATCGTTTTCAATTCAATTCAATTCGAAATCGTTTTCAATTCAATTCATTTCGAAATCGTTTTCAATTCAATTCATTTCGAAATCGTTTTCAATTCAATTCATTTCGAAATCGTTTTCAATTCAATTCATTTCGAAATCGTTTTCAATTCAATTCATTTCTATTTTATTCAAATTCAAATTCACTTCCTATTCAATTCGAATTTTAATCTAATTCAATTGAATTTCATTTCAAAATATTTAGTTTTGAAATCACTTTTCAATATTCGTTGTAAAACGAATAAAATTGATATAAATATCGTTCACGTCAAAATAGCGCATCTCTAATCCACACGGCTTTATATATTTCAAAAACTTCTATTCAATTCAACACATGAACCTATATTTCTTTCAACACACGACTAATCTCAACACATGAGTACTGTCAACACATCACTATTTTTATTATGTGAAATATTTTATAAAACTATGGTATCTATCGTTTGATTTTCAATTAGACTTCTACTGGGAAGTAGTTCTAATTTTAAATGTGATAAAGATGTAATTTTGATTATATAAAATATTTCACTCAACACATGCACATCGTCAACACATGACTATTTTTATATTCAACACATGAATTTTCTTTTATAATATTCCTTATTTTCCCAATTGGAATGAGGCCCAATCAATCACCATATAACGTTAATTATATGAATTCCATACAACACATGTATATAATAGCGTCGAAAAATAATCAACCATCAACCAAAGTGCACTACACTGTATAAGCATCAAATATCGATATCTAACGCTTATAACAGCCTGTCAATCAATCGATCGACATATTTGATCAATCAGGATGAGTGAACTTCAAATTTCATCCCAACACCCGTGTGGGGTTTCAAACAATCCAACACAGATTTTATTTGTGCAGTTGGGCGATGTGTAAAATTTATCAGCCCAATCAATATCAGTCAAATCAGTGTATATAAACAAATCGGCCGATTTGTTTATAAATATTTTATTTATTCACTTTCACGTTAAAAATTATTTTTAACGATAAAATATTCTATTTCAACACTTGAATTTCTATTCATTTCATTTACACAATAAAAATGATATTTTTATTTTTCTAACATATTTTAGAAAATTTCGGCGGCATAACGGCACGATACTAGAAACGGGACAAGGCCTAGCCTTATCCCCGGTCTAGTGAAGGCCCACGCCATTCACACATCAATCAAATAACTTTCGTTATGCAAACCACAAAATTTGGAGTAAGAGTCTAACCTAGTCTTACTCCTTCGCCTTATAACGGCGCACGTCTAATCCTAACCAATTTATCGATTCGATTTTTCACACCACAAACCACGTTCAAACCAATATCTCAATCAATCACCAAACATCCAAACAAACAAGTCCATGGTATGTGGACGGGTGTCGGGTGCTTCTAATAAGCACCGTCTGCATCCTAGTATATATATATATATATATATATATATATATATATCTAGAAAAAGAGAATTAAGAGTGAGAAGTTCTCCCCAATAGCTATCCAACTTCACGACACTTCTTTTGTAGAAAATCTTCGTCGTTATCCTATCCTCGCCATCTTCGTTGCCCGTAGTCACTATATATATAAAAATCACACATTTTTATATTTTGATGTCTTTAAAATAAAAATCACATTTTTATTTATTCATTTTCAATTTAAAATCATATTTTTATAATTACTTCATATATTTAAAAATCGAATTTTTACTATGCTATTCAATATATAAAAATCGAATTTTGACTTCTCTATTCAATATATAAAAAAAAATCGAATTTTTAGTTCAAAGTTCTATATATAAAAATCACCTTTTTATTTCGAAGTTCATAGATAAAAATTATATTTTTACTTCGTTGTTCAAAGATAAAAATTATATTTTTATCACGCTATTTTCCATATAGAGATTTCGCCTTTTCAAATTTAAAGATTTCACCCTTTTAAATTTAAAGATTTCATCATTATAAAAATCATCACTTTACTTTAACGTATATAAAATAAAAATCAGATTTTTATTTCGTTACATATACAAAGATGATATTTTTATATTCTCTATCCTATAAAGATTATATTTTTAATACTTTAAAAATATAAAAATCATATTTTTAATATTTCTATATAGTAAAGACTATATTTTTATCTTCCTACCATATAAAAGATTATATTTTTAATTCTTTAAAAATATAAAAACTATATTTTTATCACTTTAAAAATATAAAGATCGTATCTTTTACCAAATAAAAATCCTATCTTTTCACCTTTTAAAGTTTAAATCTTTCACTTTAAAATCTAAAAATTAAAATCAGTTTTAAAATTCCAAAAGAAATCAGTTTTTAAATCTTAAAAATCAGTTTTTAAATCTTAAAAAATCAGTTTTTAAATCTAAAAAAATCAGTTTTTAAATCTTAAAAATCAGTTTTTAAATCTTAAAAATCAGTTTTTAAATCTTAAAAATCAGTTTTTAAATCTTAAAAATCAGTTTTTAAATCTTAAAAATCAGTTTTTAATTTCTAATAAAATCAGTTTTTAATTTCTAATTGTATAAAATAAAAAAAACAAATAAATAAAAATAAAATCAAATCAATTAAAAAAACTTACAGTGCTCGATAGAAAAAAA
Organism: Allium sativum; assembly: GCA_030737875.1. NCBI lineage: Eukaryota > Viridiplantae > Streptophyta > Magnoliopsida > Asparagales > Amaryllidaceae > Allium > Allium sativum. The sequence goes on along the minus strand of CM060913.1, from coordinate 271,533,032 downwards.
GGGGGAAATGCGCTCGGGTTCAGGAGGGGTTCGGCGAGGGTGGACAGGTGGGGCTCGTCGGTGGCGTCGAGGGGAGGGGGCATCGACGTGGGTGCGGTTCTGGCGTCGAGGGGTTTGCGGTGGATCGGAGGGCGTGAGGTGGAGGCTGGAGGAGATCGAGGCAGGGGTGCGCCTGGGCGTGGTGGTCGGCGTCGATCTTCTGGGGGGGGCGCGATGCGGCGGCGGCTCTCCCCCCCGTCGCCCTCGTCCCCTTTCCCCCTTTTTTTTTTTCCTCTGAAATTCAATTCTGAAAATAAATTGGGGGGGGGGCCAGAACGTATAGGGGAGAAAGGATTATATTTATTTTTTTTTAATTATTTTATTCGAAAAAAGTTGACTTTTACATACGACCTCGAAACGAGGCCCACCGCCTGTCGTCCATAGCGTTTTACCCCCATTCCGAACACAATGGGATATGCATCGCAAGTTGATTCGATCGTTACAATCAGTTTCCGTTAAATTTACATTTAAATCACTTTATTGAATTTTAAACGTACATTTCGAATTACCGGGGTCACATACTAACTAGAAAAATTCTAGAAAAATATTTTCTAGCTTCGTATTGACGATACGGTCCTAACAAAACTAGTTTCGTCGAATTCTGAGACCGTATGAAAAATGGCCAATTTCCAGTCGATTTAAAATCAACTGAAACTGGTCAAACGCGTTTTCCTATGCCACGCTCACATATTGATTCGAAAAATTATGAAATTTGAAATCTAGCAATAACTCGACATCACGGACCCAACAAAAGTGGTTTCGTCGAAATCCGAGGTCATTTGCAAAATGTCCATTTTTAAGGGCTATATATTATATAAAAAAAATATATAAATTCCACAGCGACTATTTCTAATTTTCAACTGGACATATCTCATCATTTATAAAGTGAAATCTCAGTTTCTCAACTTCGTTGGAAAGATATCATCAATTAGATCCTAATGTTTTTGGTTTCACAAAAATCCGGATTGTTTTGCACCCGGTACATTCAATTGAAGTTTGAAATCGAATTATCGAACTACCGCGCCATTTTTAATTCTATTTATAATTATATATAAATATTTATATTCTAACGACGACGCGTATAATATATACGTTCGAATTCTATTCAAAATAAATTTCTCGTTGCTATTATTTAAAATAATCTATTTTAAATGTTCAAAATTCGCTAAAATTGCCAAAATAAAAATTTTAAACTGGCCCAGATTTTCGGGTTATTACAATCTCCCCCACTTAAAACTTTTCGTCCCCGAAAAGGAACAAAGTCGAAAGTGGTTTGATTAATAAGCTCTACATTCGATCTGGCTTCCATTCTCCAACTTTTCAGTTTCTGAGAATTTTCAAAATTTCAAAAATTTGGCTAACACCCTAAATTTTCGAAAAATTTCGCCATAACCTCCCCTGCAATGGGAGCATCGGGGAATTTCAAATAGCTTCCCCGGTCCTTCAGATCTCAAAAAGAAAAAGAAAAAGCCAAGCGGCTAGCCAATAGGCTCACAAAATCATCATCACCCAAACAAAACAGGAAATTATGTAATAAACATGTACCTATTTGTCGGGCAAACAAATTTTATTCTTCGGCTCTAGCCTCCTTGCTATGACCTGTTCAATGTAAGTATATGTATATGCAAGCAAATGTAACCAATTTTCAATACAATTCAATTTTTGATTATATTAGGCATAAATGGTTAAAAATTAGCAAACAATTAAACAAACAACACAAACATCAATCAATTAGTGAATTAGAGTTTCAAATTCATAATTTTGATACATATATACAAAAAATCATGTTTTGATGCCAATTCACAACAATGTGTTCTAACTATATAAGTTTTGGTTCTCACACCAGTCTAATGGAAATATATAGAAAATCACACCTTCGAAACTCGAATATGAATACTGATGATGATGCACCATCATCAGAATCATCCCCGGATGTCTAGAATGTGATTCTATATCTACCCAGTATATTAAAATTTCGAATATACGTTCATGACGCGTATACGCGAAATCTATATATACTCGATTGTCCATATTCAAAATAAATAAATATTCAAATACGTATAAAGTGATTTAAATTTCTAAACAAAATTGTTTTCATTTGAAAAATATACTCTTCACACTCGTTCTAGGATACTACTGATCCTATCTATAACGAGTCCTTCTAATTGGATATTGCTAATCCAATATCTGATGAATTCTTTCGTATGGTTCTAATGTGTCTTGTTCTCGAGCTCTGTAAACCAAAGCTCTGATACCAAACTGAGACGACCCGAACTTCCCCGTGAAGGAAAGCACGGATAGAATTGAGGACAAGACAAAACAGAGCGCATACGGAAGAACATTTCATTGTTATTACAACAATTCCATCAGATACAAGAATATACAGAGTATAAATGACTAAATTACATTCGATAAATATCAGAGATTACAATAAATTACATAGCAGCGGAAGATAATACAAAAGCACAACTAGAAGTGATACACGGATACAGAGCTTTCCGAGCATCGTTCCAGCTGTAAATCAGGACCCTGTGAATATAAATCTGCAAAACCAAAACTACTAGCTGCCCGTGCGGAAAATAGGGGCACCCAGAGTTTAGGTTAAAACAATAAACTCCAGGTCAGTCATGGGACTGGTGTGAGAACTAAAACAGTTATTAATATTGGTTTTAAAGTTAGGTAAATCAAGGGGCCACGCCGTATAACACGGAACGGGTTTCCTCCCAAGAATACCAGTGCATAGAACAAACAGCGCAATGCTAAATAAAGAAAAATGAAGCTGTTATAAGACCCAGGTCCCATCACACAATGCAACGCAAGCCGGAGGATAGGGTTTTCCCTTATAACAGCCAAAGCATGCTTGATACGTTTAAAACACATTATTTGATACTATAATAAGTGTATAGTGCCAAAACAATTTCAATCATAAGTATCAATCATAGGCGGCATGGGTACCATCTATCATGTCGCCATACTAGTTCTACAATTAAAACCGCAATATCACGTATTGAAAATTGGATTTCCGTCATGAGCCGAGGCAAGGGGCAAGCTCCTCTCCGCGTTCGAGACACTCTAGCAAATGTCCCAGGACCCCACTATGATCCTTTGGAACCTCCAAGGCCGGTCCTCTCTTACTTTTGAGGATTGGCAATTCCTGAACACACGTTTCCCGGTCCTTACAGACCTATATCCGAGGCGCCTCGTATCCAACAACCACACAGGTGAAAAGTATATAAATGTCAGGGCTGGTAGGTCACTGACACCACCCTAGCTAGAAAGAAACGTCGTGCACTCCTTGGGTCCGTCTCCCGTTTTTGACTCATACCGAGGTGTGAGGCTCGCGAATTCACGTTATACACAAAGCTACGCCACACAGGCCGTGCTTTGATCATCAACCACAAGACTTTGCTTTTCAACAGAAGCCTTGATCAATTGCCACTTACGCATGCCACACAGGCAACTCACTCCATGCGTTTGATATCCATCAATATATAACCCCTGAGCTCGTACGTCTCAGAGAAGGGCGTTAAGCAAGAGAATAAATTCTCCGCCGCCAAACAGATATATATTTAATAGAGATCAATCACACGGACTAAAATCCAATGTCAAACACACAATCCATTTACTAGTCCGTTCTGGGTCTGAACGAAACCGGAGGCACTTTCCTCGCATATCCATCCATCTCCAAGTACGTCTGGAAGATCACCAACCGATTCCCTCATCTTGGGTGTACAGCCCAATCAAGATCATCAGTAATCACCCAAACGATGTGAAGACTTCCGGTCTTCAACCACCGTCTTCATCTTCGACATCTCGTCGAATCGGTTATTCAGAATGGATATAAACCCGGTCTTTCTGAATAACCACCGTATATAATAAACGAATGTTACACAAACACAACAAACGCCTCATTCCAATTCAGAATATTCTTTTATTCACAAAATCACATTCTTAGGGAAAGGTTCCCATTAATTTTATCCAAGATAAATTCTTCTAAATTTATTCTTTAATCCTCCTTTGGATATCATTTCAACAAGTCGGGATTAACGAGCCACACCGAAGTAATTATTTAGTTTATTTCCCAATCCCAACCTATATCCCATGGAGAAAACTGGTAATACTCCACATCTAACACCACTGTGTTATCGGTAAAATTAATTAACATTTCACGTTCAAATCTAATTAAAGATTTAACTATCGCTTTGGAGCAAAACTGGTGGTACTCCACTCTCGATCACTTTTCAAATTTGATAATTAAAATTATCAATTCACATTTTAATCTAATTAAAGATTCATTAAAACTCCACTTAGTCTTAATCTTCACAAAAAAAAAATCAATATTCTGCCTTTAACTGGGTTAAAGAACCAATGTCATCAAAAACACGATTCACGACAAACCAAATCACATTTGATATTAAATACAAGGCTCTGAATAGAAAATATATCGGCTTATATTCAATATCAAATTCTGAAACCAACAAATATCGTATTGGAAATAACGATATAAAATATCTTTCAAATCCCCATAACAATATTTGTATAGTCACGAAATCCAACATCGAAATATCCCGAAGATAATTTCGATTCAGCTCCAGTCCAATCCACGTATTGGAAATTATCGATTATTTTCAAAATCACTTTCAAATTCAATTTATTTATTTTAAAAATAAATTGATTTCAATTCTAGTTCAAAACTAGTTCATTTCGATAAAAATCTATTTTTATCTTTTCAAATGTGGAATTTTCCAGCCCAAATCTTTCCAATTCACATATTATAATTTTACACAAATTATAGATATTTTTAATAATTTTATCAAGGCCCGTACAGTCGATTTCCAACAACGGCCATCGAACTGCACTTACAGCGACCTTTTTCGAATTTGATTTGGACATAATTCCAAATCCAACCGTTAGATTTCAAATTTCTAATATTCATTGGAAAGTTCTTTTCGATACGAACCCAACGGTTCCGGTTTTAGGAGAATCCGACGGTCGGATCTCCCGCAATGTCCGTTTGAAATAAATGGTCGAAATTCACGAACTACCGCGGCGCGGCGCGTTCTATTCAGGCCATTATATTATATATATAATATATATAATATATATTTCGTCGATTTCCTTTTAAAACGAATTTTAAAAATAGTTTTGAATTCGTTTCAAAAGCAATTTCAACTTCCATTTCAATTCAAATCAAAATTGAATTCTTCTCTATAAATTCGTTTTAAAATTCATTTCTATTCAATTCAAATTTCAATTCAATTTGAATTCATTTCAATTCACTTTCAATTCAATTTGAATTCGTTTTCAATTCCATTCATTTCGAAATCGTTTTCAATTCAATTCATTTCGAAATCGTTTTCAATTCAATTCATTTCGAAATCGTTTTCAATTCAATTCATTTCGAAATCATTTTCAATTCAATTCAATTCGAAATCGTTTTCAATTCAATTCATTTCGAAATCGTTTTCAATTCAATTCATTTCGAAATCGTTTTCAATTCAATTCATTTCGAAATCGTTTTCAATTCAATTCATTTCGAAATCGTTTTCAATTCAATTCATTTCTATTTTATTCAAATTCAAATTCACTTCCTATTCAATTCGAATTTTAATCTAATTCAATTGAATTTCATTTCAAAATATTTAGTTTTGAAATCACTTTTCAATATTCGTTGTAAAACGAATAAAATCGATATAAATATCGTTCACGTCAAAATAGCGCATCTCTAATCCACACGGCTTTATATATTTCAAAAACTTCTATTCAATTCAACACATGAACCTATATTTCTTTCAACACACGACTAATCTCAACACATGAGTACTGTCAACACATCACTATTTTTATTATGTGAAATATTTTATAAAACTATGGTATCTATCGTTTGATTTTCAATTAGACTTCTACTGGGAAGTAGTTCTAATTTTAAATGTGATAAAGATGTAATTTTGATTATATAAAATATTTCACTCAACACATGCACATCGTCAACACATGACTATTTTTATATTCAACACATGAATTTTCTTTTATAATATTCCTTATTTTCCCAATTGGAATGAGGCCCAATCAATCACCATATAACGTTAATTATATGAATTCCATACAACACATGTATATAATAGCGTCGAAAAATAATCAACCATCAACCAAAGTGCACTACACTGTATAAGCATCAAATATCGATATCTAACGCTTATAACAGCCTGTCAATCAATCGCTCGACATATTTGATCAATCAGGATGAGTGAACTTCAAATTTCATCCCAACACCCGTGTGGGGTTTCAAACAATCCAACACAGATTTTATTTGTGCAGTTGGGCGATGTGTAAAATTTATCAGCCCAATCAATATCAGTCAAATCAGTGTATATAAACAAATCGGCCGATTTGTTTATAAATATTTTATTTATTCACTTTCACGTTAAAAATTATTTTTAACGATAAAATATTCTATTTCAACACTTGAATTTCTATTCATTTCATTTACACAATAAAAATGATATTTTTATTTTTCTAACATATTTTAGAAAATTTCGGCGGCATAACGGCACGATACTAGAAACGGGACAAGGCCTAGCCTTATCCCCGGTCTAGTGAAGGCCCACGCCATTCACACATCAATCAAATCACTTTCGTTATGCAAACCACAAAATTTGGAGTAAGAGTCTAACCTAGTCTTACTCCTTCGCCTTATAACGGCGCACGTCTAATCCTAACCAATTTATCGATTCGATTTTTCACACCACAAACCACGTTCAAACCAATATCTCAATCAATCACCAAACATCCAAACAAACAAGTCCATGGTATGTGGACGGGTGTCGGGTGCTTCTAATAAGCACCGTCTGCATCCTAGTATATATATATATATATCTAGAAAAAGAGAATTAAGAGTGAGAAGTTCTCACCAATAGCTATCCAACTTCACGACACTTCTTTTGTAGAAAATCTTCGTCGTTATCCTATCCTCGCCATCTTCGTTGCCCGTAGTCACTATATATATAAAAATCACACATTTTTATATTTTGATGTCTTTAAAATAAAAATCACATTTTTATTTATTCATTTTCAATTTAAAATCATATTTTTATAATTACTTCATATATTTAAAAATCGAATTTTTACTATGCTATTCAATATATAAAAATCGAATTTTGACTTCTCTATTCAATATATAAAAAAAAATCGAATTTTTAGTTCAAAGTTCTATATATAAAAATCACCTTTTTATTTCGAAGTTCATAGATAAAAATTATATTTTTACTTCGTTGTTCAAAGATAAAAATTATATTTTTATCACGCTATTTTCCATATAGAGATTTCGCCTTTTCAAATTTAAAGATTTCACCCTTTTAAATTTAAAGATTTCATCATTATAAAAATCATCACTTTACTTTAACGTATATAAAATAAAAATCAGATTTTTATTTCGTTACATATACAAAGATGATATTTTTATATTCTCTATCCTATAAAGATTATATTTTTAATACTTTAAAAATATAAAAATCATATTTTTAATATTTCTATATAGTAAAGACTATATTTTTATCTTCCTACCATATAAAAGATTATATTTTTAATTCTTTAAAAATATAAAAACTATATTTTTATCACTTTAAAAATATAAAGATCGTATCTTTTACCAAATAAAAATCCTATCTTTTCACCTTTTAAAGTTTAAATCTTTCACTTTAAAATCTAAAAATTAAAATCAGTTTTAAAATTCCAAAAGAAATCAGTTTTTAAATCTTAAAAATCAGTTTTTAAATCTTAAAAAATCAGTTTTTAAATCTAAAAAAATCAGTTTTTAAATCTTAAAAATCAGTTTTTAAATCTTAAAAATCAGTTTTTAAATCTTAAAAATCAGTTTTTAAATCTTAAAAATCAGTTTTTAATTTCTAATAAAATCAGTTTTTAATTTCTAATTGTATAAAATAAAAAAAACAAATAAATAAAAATAAAATCAAATCAATTAAAAAAACTTACAGTGCTCGATAGAAAAAAAGGGGGAAATGCGCTCGGGTTCAGGAGGGGTTCGGCGAGGGTGGACAGGTGGGGCTCGTCGGTGGCGTCGAGGGGAGGGGGCATCGACGTGGCTGCGGTTCTGGCGTCGAGGGGTTTGCGGTGGATCGGAGGGCGTGAGGTGGAGGCTGGAGGAGATCGAGGCAGGGGTGCGCCTGGGCGTGGTGGTCGGCGTCGATCTTCTGGGGGGGGCGCGATGCGGCGGCGGCTCTCCCCCCCGTCGCCCTCGTCCCCTTTCCCCTTTTTTTTTTTTTCCTCTGAAATTCAATTCTGAAAATAAATTGGGGGGGGGGGGGCCAGAATGTATAGGGGAGAAAGGATTATATTTTTTTTTAATTATTTTATTCGAAAAAAGTTGACTTTTACATACGACCTCGAAACGAGGCCCACCGCCTGTCGTCCATAGCGTTTTACCCCCATTCCGAACACAATGGGATATGCATCGCAAGTTGATTCGATCGTTACAATCAGTTTCCGTTAAATTTACATTTAAATCACTTTATTGGATTTTAAACGTACATTTCGAATTACCGGGGTCACATACTAACTAGAAAAATTCTAGAAAAATATTTTCTAGCTTCGTATTGACGATACGGTCCTAACAAAACTAGTTTCGTCGAATTCTGAGACCGTATGAAAAATGGCCAATTTCCAGTCGATTTAAAATCAACTGAAACTGGTCAAACGCGTTTTCCTATGCCACGCTCACATATTGATTCGAAAAATTATGAAATTTGAAATCTAGCAATAACTCGACATCACGGACTCAACAAAAGTGGTTTCGTCGAAATCCGAGGTCATTTGCAAAATGTCCATTTTTAAGGGCTATATATTATATAAAAAAAAAATATAAATTCCACAGCGACTATTTCTAATTTTCAACTGGACATATCTCATCATTTATAAAGTGAAATCTCAGTTTCTCAACTTCGTTGGAAAGATATCATCAATTAGATCCTAATGTTTTTGGTTTCACAAAAATCCGGATTGTTTTGCACCCGGTACATTCAATTGAAGTTTGAAATCGAATTATCGAACTACCGCGCCATTTTTAATTCTATTTATAATTATATATAAATATTTATATTCTAACGACGACGCGTATAATATATACGTTCGAATTCTATTCAAAATAAATTTCTCGTTGCTATTATTTAAAATAATCTATTTTAAATGTTCAAAATTCGCTAAAATTTCCAAAATAAAAATTTTAAACTGGCCCAGATTTTCGGGTTATTACAATTACATTTTCAAATCCTTCTATTTAATTACATTACAAATGTAATTACATTAACGGTGAAAAATTCTATCTTTAAAAATTACATTAAAAATGTGATTTTGATTCCATCGTCAAATTTCTCTTATTGATTACATAAAAAACGTAATTAACATTATAATGTAAAATTCCTATCTTTTAATTTGTCTTTTAATTTACAATACAAAATCCTACTTTTTAATTAAATGTAATTTATATTACACGTCAAATTTTTTCTTTTCATTGGCAACGTAAAATCCTACTTTTTAATTACATTAAAAATGTAATTAATATTACATGTCAAATCTTGCTTTCTAATTGGCAATGTAAAATACTACTTTTTAATTACATTAAAAATGTAATTAATATTACATGTCTAATCTCACTTTTTTGTTTGCAATGTAATTTTTTTACTTTAATTACATATAAAATTGTCCTTTTAATTTACAATGTAAATTCTATTCTTTTATTTACATACAAAAATGTAATTTTATTCACAGTGTAAAATCTTATTCTTTAATTACGTATTACAATGTAATTTTATTTTCAATGCAAATTCTTCTTCTTTAATTACATTAAAAATGTAATTTTATTTTCAATGAAAATTCTCCTTCTTTAATTACATATAAAAAAATGTAATTTTATTTTACATGTAAAAACATATACTTTAATTACATTAAAACAATTCATTCTTCTAATTACGTAATAAAATGTACTTTTAATTTACAATATAAATTCTACTCTTTAATTACATAATAAAATGTACCTTTAATTTTACAATGTAAATTATACTCTTTAATTACATTATAAAATGTACTTTTAATTTTATAATGTAAATTCTACTTTTTAATTACATAATAAAATGTACTTTTAATTTTACAATGTAAATTCTACTTTTTAATTACGTAATAAAATGTACTTTTAATTTTACGATGTAAATTCTACTCTTTAATTACATTAAAAATAATGTAATTTCTTTTGCGTACAAATTCTGATCTTTTTACTTTTAACAAAAAGTAAATCATTTCCATACCGTCATCTTTTCCTTTTTAATTTTAATCAAAACCCAATCTTTACCATAACGTTATATTTCAATTTAACAACCACATAACAATATTTTATTAGACTAATAAGATCTAGTCCAACCAAATACAACAGGGTGAATTATATAATTATTTTTCCATGATTCACAGAATAACCACAAACATGATACAACCAAATATTTAAACAAATAATTGGTTCAAATTTCCTACCATACGCAGATCTAAAGTTTTGACTATCAGATCTAAACTCATACAATACAGAATAACAAATCAATCAATCAAAATTTTATCACATCGTAGATGTAATTCATGGATAATTCAACATATTCAAGTATCTAGAGAATATAATTAAATTGATTTAATTATTTAACATAGAATCTCACCTTGATTGGATATAGATCTAAAATTCAAAAAGGTCCAGAAATTGTTCCAATCAATTCTAAATCGAAGTATTTGGTGTCACAATTTCAACGGATTTGAAATTTCTGAATTTGGAGTTCGTACGGACAAGTTATCAGTTTTTATTTAACAACTTTAATTGTAACAGAATTAAGCATGGCTAATCATGGAATTTACCTTTTCAAATCAAGGCCAAAAAATTTCAAAAATGTTCAAAACTTTGTATCCGAATTTCCGGAGAATACTCAATAATTTGCAGAGCCATTTGTGTGACGTCGGAGAGCTAGGAGAGGGGGAGTTTCTCCAGGAGGGGGAGGTCGCGGCGGCATGTGGTGGGCCCGGTTGAGCACGGCGGCGCCGGTCTTTAGGGGGGCATGGCGGTGGCTACAGGGCATGGGGAGGTCCAGTTTTGGTATGAGATCGAAGAGGAGGGAGGGTACTTCAGAAAGTATAACTACGGGGTGGTCTAATTTTGAGCGGAGGAGGAGGAATCGAAGCTTGAAGTTTCGGTGGTTTATGGGTTACGGCGGCTAGAAATGAGAAGAGGAAGAAGAAGATAAATAAGGGAGAAAGAAAAATTATATAGAAAAGTTACGTATGGGAAATGAATTAAAATATAAATGGGTAACGCATGCATTAAATAAAGGAACAAATGAATGCATGCATGTAAGCATTGAAGTTATAAAAGAGAATTTGAAATGAATGGACAAGGCATGCAATTTGATAATTTGTGACCAAATGTTTCTTTCATTTAATTTTTTTTTTTTTTTGTAACTTACCTGCATTAGAAATAATGAAGAGAGGATATTGGAACATGCATGCATGAAAGGAATGAAAAATTGGAAGGTTAGTAAAGGCAACATGCATACATTAAAATTGCTTTTGTACAGTTAAAAAATATTCTAAATTAAATTGATTGTTTAGTTCTTATTTTGAAACCATTTTAATCTCTAAAATATATCAAGCTTTCATGAAAATACATTTCACAATATCATTCGAAATACCCTTGATATAAGATTTCCATCAACATCATATAAGATAATTTTTTTCAAGAGATTCATAATGTCGTATAACTTTCCATATTATTATTACATTCTTTTCCTATTTTGACATGCGTTTTAAATTCCAAATTCAAACACGCAATTAATTTGTGCATATACTTTGAATTTTTTTATAAATTTTATAGCGGGGGCAGATGAATTTGACCTTAATATGATGAGAGAGGAGTATTTTGAATAAGAATGAGTGACAGATTAACAGAGTGAGAATCTGAATAATTCACATTCCTAAACCCAATTTAATAACCATTAATCATATTTACTAATATGAAATCAATTCTTGAAATAGAAACTTGAAATGTGTCAAATGCAAAATTAAACCTCAAATTGCTTTAGGAGCTTAATTCGGTCTACGTAGAAAGAAAAGCTAAAATGTTCATTATTAAATTTCATTGTTAATAAACAAATATATATATAACTAAGGGAAATTGCCTATGTTTGGCAAACTTCATATATTTAAAAACCATAAATAAGTAGAATTGATTGAGAATTTGAATAGACCACTTCCATGCCAGCGGCTGTATTTAACAATCATTAATTCTATTTCTAATATGAAATTAAATTTTGAAAGTGAGATTACAAAATGGTTCGGTGGCAAAATTGTATCTTAAATTGCTGTGGAAGGTTAATTTAATGTGGGATAAATGTAAAGAGGGAATTAGAAAGTCCAATAGTCAATTTTATGTATAATAAAATAGATAGATAATACGTGTGTGTGTGTATGTGTTATTAAATGAAATATTAACTTAAGCTGAACAATTGACTACAAAACCACTACATATTTCATTCCTTAGATTTGGTAGTTTAATGCTATTGTCTTCATATAAAAGTAAAAGGGAATATAAGGGCTTGAATGAAAATAGGACCTTAAATCAAGGAGAAATGAGGATATGAGTTCAGGAAAAAAAACAATGAATAAGAATGCTAATATATTATTTCATACCATATAAAAATACATTAGGTTAAATAATGAGCTTGTGCATAGTAAGAGACTGCTATTGAAGTTTCCCAAGCATGCTTCAACCGTTAAAATTTGTAATTCAGTGCTTTAGAATTTTAGAAAAAGGTAAACATAAACATTTACATGAAAATTATAATTATATACCAAAGAGAATTACTGATACAAGTTAAGAATGAATGAGGAAAAATTTTAGTTAACTAAAATTTTAATATTCTAATCAATCAAATATTTGTTATAAAGAAAAAAGCAAAATCCATTAAGATGGAACTAAATCTATATGTGGTTCAAATTTTGAATTGCCTTTGTGACATGGAATAAATTCAAATGAATGTCCTTGATTGTTTTTAAAAATATTTATTAAAGTAAAAATATCAATAAAAATAATTAAGTATAGCAAATGTATAAGGACATGCATATTTAGGCAGATATACATCTAGCTAACGTTTCCAATTATGTAAGAAAGTGTAATTAAAGGGACTTTAATTATTAATGTCATCTCAAAATAATATATATATATATAACGTATACATATAAACTATCAAGTCTAATGTTACACGTAGTTATGAAAGATAAAACATGGACAACCAATCTAACATTTAACTAAATGAGTATAAAGTTCAAATAAATCTTTAAGATAAATATTAATCCATTAACATGAATTAATAAATTTCATTAATGAAAAAAAATTCAATAATTTAAATAACAATAAATAAAAATGGATTTTTTTTAAATTCTTACGCATTTTCGAACAAAATTTCCTTAAAATAAAATTTTTAAATTGGGTACAATTTTCCGGGTTATCACATATAAATTATTAAATAATCCTCTGATTACTGGTCATTAGTTTATTCTCTTGTAATGACCTGCATTGTCAGCGATACAATAATTAATTAATTTAATTATTTAAAAGGTGATTAAGAGCATGTAATGGTCGTGGAATTAAATAATGGTGAATATTTAATTAAAATAATAAATTAAATAATATATTTAATTCTGAAATAATCAGAATGGGCTGAAATGGCGATATGGTGTGAATTGGGAAATTCAAAATATATAATTCAGTTTAGAATTTAATTTGAATAACGAATATATTTAAATAATGTCAGTTTGAACGTATAATTATATTATTAATATAACCAAGCCTGAAATGGCGCTGGAGTTCATAAATTGGCGATTCGAACTTCAACTGAATATACATGATCTGTTTTAAATCGGATTTCTGTGAAACAAGAAACGTTAGGAGCTGGTGGAGTAGTGGAAGATAAAAATCGGGATTTCGTCGTGTAGATTTTGATTTACGTCCAAATCAAATTTTAAAAAAGTCACTGTGGAATTCCTTTATAATTTATAAAGGAATTATTTATAATTTAAAAAGGAATTTCAGTATAAATCGAATATTGGGTTGACCCAGATTTGAAATATCAAGTTAGAAATTCATATAGGAATATTCAAGAGCTGTATGGTATTTCCACGGTGAATATATACGATAATATTTATTTATAAATAAATTTAATTATATTTAAATATATTTATATATTTAAATGGGTTATTTAGGACTTTAAAAATAGCCACTTTTGCATACGAATTCGGAATTCGACGAAACTAATTTTATTAGATCCGCAATGTAAAATAGTTGTTAGATTTTCGGTTTCTTGATTTTTAGAGTCACTGTGTGGCCGTACGGATTTTTAGAGTGAAAAACAGTCAATATTCTGACAGTTAAAAATATGCTGTGTGAGCAAACGGAGTCGGAATTCGACGAAACCAGTTTCTTTGGGACCGTAATGTCGAACTCTAGCTACATGTCCAGTTTGGTGATTTTTGGGTATCGTATGTGGTCACAAGGATTTTAAAGGACCCAAGGCAAATAGAAAATTGATAAAATAAAATATAGAAAAGCAGTAAAAAAATTGTCCTAACATTTTTCTTGGCCAGATGGTAGGCCACGCGACATGATTATGCAGCCACAATTCCTACTACCACCGACAGGTATATATATACCATACAAACCCATCACAGCAAAAAGTTTGAACAAAGAAAAATCAAAGAAAAATAAAATAAATCTCCATAAATCCTCAGACAGCTATATTTGGAATCCTGAGCTGGAGCGCTTCAATCTGGTATCCGTTCTGTGAAGTGCGACGCTGTTTCTTGGAGGCTGGAAAATGTACAATAAACTAGGGTTCCACTTTCAGAACGTTGAAGGCGGAAGCGAGGACAATGGAGTTCGAATTTATAGATCTTGGTGAAAACCGCGCTAGTGTGGATGATTTTGAGGAGTTCGATGCAGTTTTGTTCGTGGATCTTGTACTGGGTTCGTCGTCGAGCTGTGCGACGAGTTACAGGTTTAGGGTACGAGAGGGAGGAGGCTTGGATGAGGAGTGGTTCGGTGGTGTTGGCTCCGAATTTCATTGAAGGGTGGAGGATCGGTTGCGATTGGAAGATGCGGAAATGGCTTTGTGGTGGTTACCTGAAGCGGTGTCGATCAAATTGGGAAGAAGGAGTTAAAAGTGCTGACGGGTTAAATATGTGATGGGCCGTGGGTTTAAAAGATAAGGCCCATACTTTTTATTTATTTAAATCCTTATTTATTTAAGTATAATGTATATTAACTTCAGATGACCATAACTTGCTCACACTTGAACGAAATTCAGCGAAACAAGATCCGTTGGGATCATATGGATGGACATTACCACCCAATGGAACTGACTGAAAGTGGATTGGGGTTCATATGAATTTATGACGAAATAAATTGTTTGATTCAAATCAAACAACAATTTATCGTTCTTTAACGATGAACTGCAAATGTGAGTAAATCTCACTTACTCTGAACAGTTTATATTTCATGTTGTATTCTTAGAACTGTTAAATATTGGCTGATTGACTGGTGTTGACTGTTTGATTGAACTGCTAGTCAGTTGGTTGAATTTCTATATTGATTCTGTTTAACAGAATATAGCATATGGAACTGAAAATGATGTTGATTTTATTGTGTAACATCTGTGGATGCAGGGAAACAGGTTGGAGGAATCCGACTGGATTCCTCAACATTTATTTTACTGTTTTTCATATATTGTGATATATGATGTGATATATAATCTGCTGTCAATTATATGAGTTTGGACGATATTGATCATCGTGATTTGATATGTTGAATACCATAACATACCAAAATGTTGATAAGGGAATTTTCAAAGTGATATTTAAAACAAAATATTTATAAATTGGAATATTTATAAATAGGAGATATTTAGAAAGGGAATAATTATAAAATCAAAGAATTTTATAAAACGGTTTTTTACTTAGCAAGTAAATAGAAGTGTAAAACGATATTTATTTAAGAAGTAAATAGAAGTATAAGGAAAAATATTTACGTAAAAAGTAAATAAATAGAATAAAGGAATATTTATTTGATAAATAAATAGAATAAGGGAATATTTATTGGGAAAATAAATTGGAATATAAAAGGAAATTTATAAGATAGAAAAGAGTTAGTCGATTAGAGTTATCAAATAGAGTCATCAAAAAGGAGTCAATTGAACATAGTTATTCAAAAAAAGTTAATTGAACATAGTTATTCAAAAGAAGTTAATCGAACATAGTTAAAAGAAATAGAGTTAAACAAGATTAGAAACTGACTAGAGATTAGTAAATTGAATGGATTTCTAAGTGTCTATCTGATGTTGGTATCGACCTTCGGGGTTTATACTTAGAGAATTGTTCTCCTACTAGTTTACAGTCAGGGATTGATATTTGTGAAATGATAGTGATATGTAAATAACAATGGAAATGTTTTCCAGTGTTAATAACGTATATTTTCTAAACATAGAAAATAAAGAAATATGAATATATATATATACAGATATATATATATATATATGATTGATGATTGATTGATAGAATTTCCATCTGGAAATAATATCGTTGTTTGGACACCTGTTTTTCTTTGATGGTTAAATCACAGGCTATCAAAATTTTGACCATTTTAACATTGTTAATATGGAGAGACCGGTTGGATTATTATCCAAAGAACCACTCTGTATTGGCATAAGTGTTGCGAATCACGTATGCCAAAGATAACTGAAGATGGGGTAAAGTGCAAGGACTATTGTATAAGTCTTAGATAACAATGCCTAAGATGGATGTACTGAATAGTGCCTTCGGTTCATCCTGTTCCTGGATGACTTGTATGGATGAATGTCTGACAGAGTATTTCCAGAAAGGTCACGTAAATTGATTTCTTCAACCGTACCAAGAGTGGAAGCGGTGAAGGAAACTTCTTTAGCTAACACGTAATGTACTGTTGTAGACGTCAATTAGTGATTTTCGATGGATTTGATAATGTGGCATTCGAAGTGAATCTGATGTGATGATAAAGCGTAACCTCAAGCCTCATCAACCGGTAAATGACAGAAATCGGGCGGGCAGCATGGCTAAGTCGGTCCTCCGAAGTAGGGTGTATAATCACCTGATCTAGAGTTTCATTTATTTCTAAAAATCTATTGTCGATACTATCCCATTCGGGAAACGGTTGCTGATCCCAACCGTTGATGATATACATTCGATACACTCAAGAGAAATGAGTGGTCGGTCATATGTGGCCGGGTTGCAAGATGTTCTTGTTGAACACAGTGTATTCCTCTCTAGAGGTACACTAGCGAAAGGTGGTTCCATACCTTGTCATAGTTGGAAATCCATTACCCAATACGTGCTTGCGGTTTTGATTGTATACTATATATGTAGAATGTGAGATGAAAGCGTTTCTGCTAGATGATTATTATATTGTGGTTGATAGACATTATTATAATATCAAAAGGTTTTGATATAAAGATATTTTGGATTCTCATAAGGGAAAAACCCGTTCCGTTATACGGTGTGATCTTATGAGATATCATTTACTTGTTCGAACTGTTTTAAACCGTTTTACTCACACCAGCCCATGACTGACCCGGAGTTTATTTATTTTTGTTTCCCTAAACTCTTGGGTGCCCAATTTTGTACGGGCAGTCAAGTAGTCGGGATTAACAGATATACCTGAAGAGCTGGAGCAGGAGGCTTCAGGATCATATAGCTATAGTTTATTTTCCGCTATGTGTAAGTAATGTACTTTGATAATGATGTATATTCAAGTACAGATGTATATTTCAAGTCATGTTATATATATTATATGTTATTCGTTCCGCAG
Source organism: Allium sativum (assembly GCA_030737875.1). NCBI lineage: Eukaryota > Viridiplantae > Streptophyta > Magnoliopsida > Asparagales > Amaryllidaceae > Allium > Allium sativum. The sequence goes on along the minus strand of CM060913.1, from coordinate 271,515,064 downwards.
CGAGGTTCGTGTTACTCTAATGTTGTGTTCTTCTTCTTCTTCTATTCTAAGTTCTATCTTATCTATCCTTACCATCTGTCTTCTTTCTATTAGTTTCCTGATTTCCACTGTAATTTGTGTTTTACTTGTGTTATTTAGTCAGCTCAAATTGGACCGGAATTTCGGGTCACTACAGTTGGTATCAGAGCTTAAGTTAAGAATTACCTTGGCTCTGTGGCGTGACTTAGTAGAGATAGGGTTAGAATACCCTAGATTGAGTTGAGTGTATATATACGAGTGAACGTATTTGTTATTGATATAAAAATTTGTTCATATTGTGGAGATTTATTGGTTGAGCCGTTTATGGGTTCTGGTCGAACAGTTTGATCCACTATATTGGTAGGAGTTTATAAACACTCGAATACGATGGGTCGACATGATATCATATGAAAAGAGGGTAAATTAAAATAAGTTTACCCAAGGTATATCTTGATATAGAGAAGATATATATATATCAAAATTATAATATAGTGGACATATTGGTTGATATTATAATCGAGTAAGATTATAAATTAAATGGTTATGTAAATAACCAATCAGAATTCATATAAGTGAAATAGGTGAAATCAGATGAGTTAAATCTGAAATTTAAACCAGAAATTGAATTAAATTTTTGAAAAATTGGATAAGAGTTTGTAAATGGATTTGGATTAAAAATAAGGAAAATTTAAAATCCTGGGAGATTTTAAATTGTTTTACAAGCAGTGTGAATTATATTTTGAAATGAATTTCAAAGTGGAAATATTTAGAAATGATTTTATAGTATTGAACTCACTACGATCTCTGGAAAATAGATTCTAATGATGACAGCTGCATCATCAGTATTCATTTTCGAGTTGTAAGTGACGAATTACTACCAGAGATACTGTTTTGAATTTGTTTTTGGAAAGACAAGTTGTGTTGAATTTCAAAAAGGAAAATTTGATTTTTGAAAAGAGTAAACTATTTAAAAACCCCCAGGGAAAGAATGCTTGAATTAAAAACAAATTTAACCGAAATTTGTGAAAGCAAAATTGAATTAAAGTAAAGCCAGTAAAGTTGTAACTGAGATTGAATTAGAATGATATCAAGACAAATTGGATTGTGAGATTCAAATTTGAAGTGTAATGTAATAATCAAGTTAAGAGTTGGGAATCGAGAAGAAACTCGAGTTAAAATGATATTTGGCTTGGATATAAGCGAATGGTTGTGTTGTGGATAAAAGCAGATTGGAATTTGATTGGGATGACCCTTGTATCCACTAAATTGATAACAGGTGGAAAGGATATAATGATATGCTGACAAAAAGGTACAAGTTTATATTTCTATTGGATATAAGATATATGAGCCGAATTGGCAAGCCGCTTGGCTGTTTGATTTTCTTTTGGGATGAAGATGGCCCAAAGAGGCGAGTTATAGTTTTACCAATAGGGCTGTACAAAGGAGGTTATGGAGAAATTTTCGAAAAGTTAAGGCGTTAGAAACTTTTCAGGATTTTTGAAAATTTTCGTTGATAAGAATGTATTAATAATTTAATTGAAATTAAATTGGTTCGGTTGAAACTGAATTTAAAAAGTGAACAAATAAGTTCTAACCAGTTAATAGGGTTTTTCTCTACCTTAGCAATTTCGAGGACAAAAATATTTTAAGTGGGGAAGAATGTAATGACCCGCATTGTCTGCGATATAATAATTAATTTATTTAATTATTTAAAAGGTGATTAAGAGTATATAATGGTCGTGGAATTAAATAATTATGAATATTTAATTAAAATATTTAATTAAATAATATATTTAATTTTGAAATAATCTGAATGGGCTGAAATGGCGATATGGTGTGAATTGGGAAATTCAAAATATATAATTAAGTTTAGAATTTAATTTGAATAACGAATATATTTAAATAATGTCAGTTTGAACGTATAATTATATTATAAATATAACCGAGCCTGAAATGGCGCTGCAGTTCGTAAATTGGCGATTCAAACTTCAACTGAATATACATGATCTGTTTTAAATCGGATTTCTGTGAAACAAGAAACATTAGGAGCTGGTGGAGTATACCTTTCTAGTGGAAGAGAAAAATTGGGATTTCGTCATGTAGATTTTGATTTCCGTCCAAATCAAATTTTAGAAAAGTCGCTGTGGAATTCCTTTATAATTTATAAAGGAATTATTCATATTTTAAAAAGGAATTTCAATATAAATCGAATATCGGGTTGACCCTGATTTGAAATATCAAGTTAGAAATTCATATAGAAATATTCTAGAGCTGTATGGTATTTCCACTGTGAATATATACCATAACATTTATTTATAAATATTTAATTTAATTATATTTAAATATATTTATATATTTGAATGGGTTATTTAGGACTTTAAAAATAGCCACTTTTGCATACGAAGTTGGAATTGACGAAACTAATTTTGTAAGATCCGCAATGTAAAATAGTTGTTATATTTCCAATTTCTTGATTTTTAGAGTCACTGTGTGGCCGTATGGATTTTTAGAGTGAAAAACAGTCAGTATTCTGATAGTTAAAAATACGCTGTGTGAGCTAACTGAGTCGGAATTCGATGAAACCAGTTTCGTTGGGACCGTAATGTCGAACTCTAGCTACATGTCCAGTTTGGTGATTTTTGGGTATCGTATGTGGTCGCAAGGATTTTTAAGGACCCAAGGCGAATAAAAAATCGATAAAATAAAATATAAAAAAGCAATAAAAATATTATCCCAACATTTTTCTTGGCTAGATGGAAGGCCACGCGACATGCCTATACAGCCACAATTCCTACATACCACCCACAGGTATATATATACCATACAAACCCATCACAGCAAAAAGTTCGAAAAAAAGAAAAATCAAAGAAAAACAAAATAAATCTCCATAAATCCTTAGACAGCTATATTTGGAATCCTGAGTTGGAGCGCTTCAATCTGGTATACGTTCTGTGAAGTGTGACGCTGGTTCTTGGATGCTGGAAAATGTACAGTAAACTAGGGTTCCACTTTCAGAACGTTGAAGGCGGAAGCGAGGACAATGGAGTTCGGATTTATCGATCTTGGTGAAAACCGCGCTAGTGTGCACGATTTTGAGGAGTTCGATGCAGTTTTGTTCGTGGATCTTGTACTGGGTTCATCGTCGAGCTGTGCGACGAGTTACAGGTTGAGTGTACGAGAGGGAGGAGGCTTGGATGAGGAGTGGTTCGGTGTTGTTGGCTTCGAATTTCATTGAAGTGTGGAGGATCAGTTGCGATTGGAAGATGCGGAAATGGATTTGTGGTGGTTACCTAAAGCCGCGTCGATCAAATTGGGAAGAAGGAGTTAAAATTGGCTGATGGGTTGAATATGTGATGGGCCGTGAGTTGAAAAGATAAGGCCAATACTTTTTATTTATTTAAATCCTTGTTTATTTAAGTATAATGTATATTAACTTCGAATGACCATAACTTGCTCATACTTAAACGAAATTCAGCGAAACAAGATCCGTTGGGATTGTATGGATGGACACTACCCAATGGAACTGACTGGAAGTGGATTGGGGCTCGTATGAATTTACGATGAAATAAATTGTTTGATTCAAATCAAACAACAGTTTATCGTTCTTTGACGATGAACTGCAAATGTGAGTAAATCTCACTAACTCTGAATAGTTTATGTTTCATGTTGTATTCTTTGAACTATAAAATAATGGTTGATTGACTGTGTGTTGACTGTTTGATTGAACTGCTTGTCAGTTAGTTGAATTTCTATATTGATTCTGTTAAACAGAATATAGCATATGGAACTGAAAGTGATGTTGATTTTATTGTGTAACATCTGTGGATGCAGGTTAACAGGTTGGAGGAATCCGACTGGATTCCTCAACATTTATTTTACTGTTTTTCATATATTGTGATATATGATGTGATATATAATCTGTTGTCAATTATATGTGTTTGGACGATATTGATCATCGTGATTTGATATGTTGAATACCATAACATACCGGAATGTTGATAAGAGAATTTTCAAAGTGATATTGAAAATAAAATATTTATAAATTGGAATATTTATAAATAGGAGATATTTAGAAAGGGAATAATTAAAAAATCAAAGAATTTTCTAAAACGGTTTTTTACTTAGCAAGTAAATAGAAGTGTAAAACGATATTTATTTATGAAGTAAATAGAAGTATAAAGAAAAATATTTACATAGAAAGTAAATAAATAGAATAAAGGAATATTTATTTGATAAATAAATAGAATAAAGGAATATTTATTGGGAAAATAAATAGGATTATAAAAGGAAATTTACAAGATAGAAAACGTTAGTCGATTAGAGTTATCAAATAGAGTCATCAAAAAGGAGTCAATTGAACATAGTTATTCAAAAGAGGTTAATTGAACAAAGTTATTCAAAAGAAGTTAATCAAACATAGTTAAAAGAAATAGAGTTAAACAAGATTAGAAACTGACTAGAGATTAGTAAATTGAAAGGTTTTCTAAGTGTCTATCTTATGTTGGTTTCGACCTTCTGGGTTTACACTTTGAGAATTGTTCTCCTACTAGTTTACAGTCAGGGACTGATAGTTGTGAAATGATAGTGATATGTAAATAACAATGGAAATGTTTTCCAGTGTTAATTACGTATATTTTCTAAACATAGAAAATAAGGAAATATGAATATATATATATATATATATATGATTGATGGTTGATTGATAGAATTTCCATCTGGAAATAATATCGTTGTTTGCACACCTGTTTTTCTTTGATGGTTAAATCACAGACTATCGAAGTTTTGACCATTTTAACGTTGTTAATATGGAGAGACCGGTTGTATTATTATCCAAAGAACCACTCTGTATTGGCATAAGCATTGCGAATCACATATGCCAAAGATAATTGAAGATGGAGTAAAGTGCAAGGGCTATTGTATAAGTCTTAGATAACAGTGCCTAAGATGGATATACTAAATAGTGCCTTTGGTTCATCCTGTTCCTGAATGACTTGTATGGATGAATGTATGACAGAGTACTTCCAGAAAGGTCACGTACATTGATTTCTTCAACCGTACCAAGAGTGGAAGTGGAGAAGGAAACTTCTTTAGCTAACACGTAATGTACTGTTGTAGACGTCAATTAGTGATTTTCAATGGATCTAACAATGTGGCATTCGAAGTGAATCTGATGTGATGATAAAGCGTAACCTCAAGCCTCATCAACAGGTAAATGACAGAAATTGGGCAGGCAGCATGGCTAAGTTGGTCACTCTGAAGTAGGGTGCATAATCAAATGATCTAGAGTTTCATTTATTTCTAAAAATCTATTGTCGATACTGTCCCATTCGGGAAACGGTTGCTGATCCCAACCATTGGTGATATACATTCGATACACTCAAGCGAATGAGTGGTCGGTCATGTGTGGCCAGGTTGCAAGATGTTCTTGTTGAACCCAGTGTATTCCTCCTTAGAGGTACACTAGGGAAAGGTGGTTCCATACCTTGTCATAGTTGGAAATCCATTACCCAATACGTGCTTGCGGTTTTGATTGTATACTATATATCTAGAACGTGAGATGAAAGCGTTTCTGCTAGATGATTATTATATTGTGGTTGATAGACATTATTATAATATCAAAAGGTTTTTGATATAAAGATATTTTGGATTCTCATGAGGGAAAAACCCATTCCGTTATACGGCGTGGTCTTATGAGATATCTTTTATTTGTTCGAATTGTTTTAAACCGTTTTACTCATACCAGTCTCATGACTGACCCAGAGTTTATTTTGTTTTGTTTCCCTAAACTCTTGGGTGCCCAATTTTGTACGGGCAGTCAAGTAGTTGGGATTTAAAGATACACCTAAAGAGCTGGAGCAGGAGGCTTTAGGATCATATAGCTATAGTTTATTTCCGCTGTGTGTAAGTGTTGTACTTTGATAATGATGTATATTCAAGTGCAGATGTATATTTCAAGTTATGTTATATATATTATATATGTTATTCGTTCTGTAGTAAGGTTTGTGCTACTCTGATGTTGTGTTCTTCTTCTTCTATTCTAAGTTTCTATCTTATCTATCCTCACCCTCTGTGTTCTTTATATTAGTTTCCTGATTTCCAGTGCAATTTTTTTTTTACTTGTGTTATTTAGTCAGCTCAAATTGGACCGGAATTTCGGATCACTACATCTCTGCTCACGCAATTACGGGCTAAACACATTAGTAGCCTTTAAAACTACTTCATCGTTTGACTATTGTCTTACTTCATGCATGTGCTGATATACCATAACCTCTCCTTGGTTCCTCCTTTAAGTTTTACTTGCTTAGGTCCCTTTTTCATCTTCTTCTTCTTCTTTTTTCTACTTCGTGAAGGAAATCTACTCGGTCCCCTACATGCAAAATAACATATCTCTTACAGTTATGCACCCATGCCACTAACAACTCACTTTCTTCATCCATTCTTTTCCTTTTTCCTTACGTTATTTTCTTCCTTACTTTTTTTTCTCATTTCATTTTACTGTAAAACCACTCCATTCATGCACTACTTCTCCCTTTCGGTTCCATCAACACATCGCAAATCAACTTTTTTTTTCCCTAAAACCAAGTCCAAGACAAATGGTGCCTACCACCCTAACCAACTATTTTCTTCTTCTCCTACACCTTAGAAATATAAACCTCACTCCAGTACTACCTTTTTCTCTTCAAACTACTGCTCCTATATTCACCATACCCGGTTCTTCCATTCCCCTTCCCTCAGGCAAAACCATGCAAACTTGCTCCACTTCCAACGCATGTCCCCATTTCCCTCACGTTAGACTTGCTCCAACTTTTTTTTTTTGCAAGGCCGACCGGTTTTTTCCAACTTTAATTTTTCCATGCACAAATCTTTTGAACCATCCTCCATCCCTCCATATTTCTTCTTTCTGTTGTAGCTATGCATGGTAACGATATTCCATACTTTTCTTCGCATACAATTGCCACCTAGAACTGCTTCCGGCTTCCTTAAATATCACCGTATAACAGTTACTTGCGCGCTGACCAAAAAGGAGCGAACAAAAATCCTTCCTAAACATGAAACGAGTGCTACCAGATGAAGCATAAATTCATATGAGTTCAGCGGATTTAAAATCACTCGATTCGGTTATGTATTCATTATTGTATATACATATGTTTAGTCTGATGTGTATATTTCCTTCCTTGCAATGAAATGAAGGAAAAAGCAAGCGTATTTATAAATGTAAGACCCTTGGCAATCAAGGCAACGACACATGCAAATTGTCAGGGAAAGGACCCTTTTTTTGAATATGTGTGCATGTTTAACTAAGATTTGCCAGTTGGGTACAGATAACATGTATTCAGATTTAAAAAGACAGACCGATATATCTTTTTTCTTTTTTTATTATAGCCGCAAAATTTGACTCTATTGATATTTCCACAATTTTGCCATGTCCAAAGATCTGAAGTGATTTCCTTTTTATTAAGACAGTCGTAGTTTTTGACTCAATGTTTACAACCAATCTTATCTGAGATAACGTTAAGCTTATGCCAATATATATAATATATATTTTCTTATCTGTACGGATGGACTAAGGCTGAAATGAACGAATATATTTAAAGTCACATGGTTTCAGAAACGAGATCGTCCGCAATTTACAGAAAATGGGTTATGCGGGATTTTGTTCAGATGGGATAAGATCATGTACAAATATGGTTCAAAGACTTTGTTTTCATTTTTGCGATTTGTCTTGAATAAGATATGATTTCTTGAAATTTAGAGATGGGACAAAGAATGAAGCTGGGTGTGAACAATTCACCCATGTCAGCATAGAGATATATATTTTTGCATATATTATCAGAAAAATAATCGAAATATTAAGAGTCAACATTTCTGACAAGCCGCACTTGTTGACCACGAAAACAGATGTGAAGGATTTTGATCAGATTTAGTCAGATATTTGAATACTGATTCCTTGCATGTGCTGAGGTCTGGAACGAATAGGGTAGGATTTGCCAAGAAAAAAGATTTTAGGCAAGATTTTGTTTGCCATAATTTTTGACTTCAAACTGAACACTGCTGAGATTTTTTGAAATGAGCTTGCAAGATCTACATACTGATTTTCAAAAAATTTGAACTGACACGTAAGGATTTTCACCGAGCGAAAATATCTTAATATAATAATAAACTATTCCAACCAGAAACATTCAAACAAAATTTCCTATAGATTCAAATTGAATTAGTTATGATTTAAACATTTCAATTTCGAGTTAAAACGATATTAATTCTTTTATAAAAAAAATCCGTTTATCTATACGAGCGTAGCGGCACATGCTCTGCGCATGGTACGGACATGCGCTCCGCATGTGATCATGACACATGCTCCGCGCATGGAATATTGTGTATTTATTAAATGCAAGTAAAAAATGATTTATACAAATATTCAAACAATTAATTTCACGTTAGTTAATTTCAAAACAACATTTAAACAAAATTTAAATGTTTAAATAAACGGTTAAAAATACGGGTCGTTACAATCAGGCTCCGTATGAAGAAGCTATGGAGCTTAGAAGATTTCAAGTTTTAGCAGAAATTAAATTAAAATAATAACTAATAATCAAAAAGCAATTCAAAATTTAAAAGAGAGGAAGCGGGCTGAGTGGGAAAATTCCCGCTCAGAGGCGTCGACACCCCGGGGGTGTCGACCCCCCTCCCCTCCCCCCTAGGGGTCGACCCCATCGGCCAGATTTGGGTTGATGTGTCCAAATGACGATTTTTGGTGTTTAGGGCTTAGGTGTCCTTTCCCGGTTGGCCATGTGAGGTGTCATGATGGTCTGGATGGCTTAGATTGATCCTAGACTTATCTAAGGGCTCTAATCAATCCTGTGCTTCTATATAATCACATCTAAGCTAAATCCTAAATCATTCATGAGCCTATATGCTGCTGCATCCTAAACTAACATAGCCACCGCCATAACAAATCAAATTCAAGATAAAAATCAAAGTCTACATCAAGGGATAAGCTTAACAAATTCAGAAGTCAGATCCCAGAATTCAAGACCTGTCCTTTTCTATGAGTTCTAGTCACTTTTAGTTTTAAATAAATGAATGTGGATTATGAAAGACTATTATTTGGGTATATGTAGTAGATCTAATCCATTATGCAAGCATGTTATGTCAATTTCTCTAAAATCAATGCTATGAATATAATTATTTTTAGGTTTAGAAATTTAAAAGTAATCACGTTATGAATATGAATGGGATACGCTCTTGTAATTAAAAACAACTTGGATTTATCATAATCTGTGGATCTAAAATATTCTATGGCTTAGATCTCAATGTTCATCATAATTAGATCTATTGTAAATCCTTAATTTATGGCATCTTTGGGATCTTAACTTGCATATGTTAGATCTACTTTCTTTAGATCTAATCCTTTTGGGTTTAATTCATCATGTTTCATATGCAGATCTTATCTTTTCCCTAAGTTTATGATTGATTTGAGATTACTATTTTCTACATAATTTAGCCTTTGTTTAGATTTGGAACATCATATTTTGATTTATTGAGATCTGTTATTATGGGACATAAGAATTATTATTTGGATCTAGACCTTTATGTTAATCTAACTTTTGAATCAAAACATGTTGCAATGTCACCCTTATTATGCAAGATCCAGGTAATTAGGCATCTAATGTTAATATAAATCTGCTGTGAACTTGACATGTGAATCCACCTTTATGCCTCCTTAATTATGCTAGATCCAATTAAGAGATATTTAGATCTCATCATGCTTGATTTGACATTGGATTGCATAAGTTAACAGTTTCGAACATCCGCACCGTTATGATAATTACGTGTCCTTTCACTTGGTTACCATGCCAGTATGTTTTTTTTTTGAGCAGATGTGCCAGTATGTTTATGTCAATATAAGTTGAGATTTTCATGATTATCATATTCCCTTTTTATTGTTGTGACGAGTAGCCTCGATGCCGCCAAAATACATGTGAATATGTTAGATAGGAATGGGGATAAAGGGAATTTGTAATTAGCATAGTTAATAAAATATTTATATGAAATGAGCATATAATTCAAATGGGGAAACATAGAATTAATTACCTATAATGACATAGGTAAATTTGGGTAAGAATGAATTAATTACTTATAATGACATAGGTGAATTTGGATAAAGATAGAATGTTTAATAATTAAAATTAAGAATTTTAATTTTACTTAAGACACGTATATATATATATATATATATGTATGTGGCGGAGGTCTGACCGATCCCGACCGGCATATCCAGCAGCCACTAATGTTGAACCTAATGTGGGAGGTCTAAGCATGCAAATACGAGTCAGGCTAAGACACGAGGTTAGGCCCAACTGTGGAATAAGACTTCCCGGACCCGACCGGCATATCCAACATCCACATGTTGTAGGCCTAATGTGGGAGGTGTAGCCCAATACAACCATAATTGGACATGGTAATAAGAAAAGACTACTTAACATAATTTAATACATGAGGACTGTATGATTATAAGCATAAGTTAGGGTTAAGTAAAATCGATTGGATAGTGGGAGGGTTAAGTAAATCTTCGGTAGGTGGGTAATATTAGTACATATATAGGCCCTCAAACTTAACCATTAAATAAATATGCTTGAATCAGTGGGAGGGTTAAGTACATCTAGGGTTGGTGGGTAATATTTATATATACTGGCCCACAAACTTAACCATTATAGAGTTATGTAATTAAAGATCAACTTTAGGGTATACATAATTAGTATAGGGCTACGTAATTAAAGATCACCCTTTTTGGGTATACATGGTCAGTAGAAAGCCTAGTGGGGATACAAGACAAGGGGAGAGCTTGTATCATATTGTGTGGGAGTTATGTAATTAAAGATCACCCTTTAGGGTAAACATAACTAGTATAGGGCTATGTAATTAAAGATCACCCTTTTTGGGTATACATAGTTAGTAGAAAACCTAGTGGGGACACAAGACAAAGGGACAGCTTGTATCATATTGTGTGGGACCCATTTCAGTCAGTAACCCGTAGTTGGTATCAGAGTAGAGAACTCCGTACTAGGCGGAGAAGGGGCATGCTTACTGATTGATTATAAGCGATCCAAACAGGACTGGTGGTGGGAACATCGCAAATAGACCAAGGAAATGTACGTGCATGTGCCGGGCAAAGGGGGATAAGACGACCGTGACACCAGTAGATAGGATTGTGTACATCTTGGGTTGCCATTTTAGGGAAGCGATACCCCCTACTGTAGGGCCAGCAAAGGACATCTACAGAGTAGGGAGCCGATTGATTAGGGTAGTGGTTAGGGTGTACTCGGATGTATGCCCTAAGTCTACCAACTTGTGGTGGAAGGGATCATCTCATCTTGATTATACTAGTAATAGCGCAGAGTAGTTTTTAGTGAAGCATATATACACCTTACCTTATTTGCCTTGTCACACCTGCCATCTGTACAGAGAACCCTCTTATCCACTTTATATGCCTATCATGTTTACCTTTATTTATTTACTAGCTAAAAGTTACTAGACTCGCCAGACTTTATGTCTGACCCCTTTTGTTTTTCCTTCTCTCTTCCGTTCCCCCTCCCCTCCAGGTTCTTAGGGAGGAAACACCCAAGCTTAGTCAGGATTCGGATATCAACTTGCTAGGAGCTACTTCTGAAGTACGGCTAGAATCTCTATCTCTGCTTTGGCTTACTCTATTAACTGGGGAATAATGTTTTCTTTTTTAATTCCTATGTACTCTGATTATGCACGATAAAAGTATTTTGTGGTAATGGTTTTATGACTCATCGTATTGTGAAACAAGGTATTTTGGTGATTTAATAAAGTTATTTATTTCCACTGCAATTTTTTTTATATATGTCTTGTAATATTCTGTGTTTGTTTACCCTAAATGCTTCACGAAACTTAATGCATTCCCTTTGTGACTGACATTAACAGACGTGGGGTGTTTTAGAGTAGTCCTTCCAATCCACAAAATCCCACTCACGACCGAATCAAATCAGAATACCTCTGGCTGCAATCTAGAGAAATTTCGACAAGTAATCCTTCTGGTTATGAAGATCCTTGGTCCGCAATTACTCCATCTTGATCATCATCTAACATTTATCACGCTTACGTATTTGCTGGTCGGAATGGTTTTCAAATATAAATTTGATCCTGAACTTTCCAAAACAATAGTTGAATGGTCAGATTTTGATAGTTGGTGATTAAACTATCAAAATAAGCAACCATCATCCATAGAAAAATGAAATGGATTCATAAATTCAGTGTAACATCCCGGAAATCTGAGCCAATTTAAAAATTTTATTTTGGCAATTTTAGTGAATTTTGAATATTTAAAATAGATTATTTTAAATAATAACGACGAGAAATTTATTTGAATAGAATTCGAATGTATATATTTATATAGCTCGACGTTAGAATATAAATATTTATTTTAAATTCTAAAAGGAATTAAAAATGGCGCGGTAGTTTGAAAATTCGATTTCAAAATTCAAATGAATGTACGGGATTCAAAATAAACCGGATTTTGGTAAATCAAAAAATATTCGAATCTATTTGAGAATATCTTTCCAACGAATCCGAAAAATTGAAATTTCATAGTGGGAATCAAAAGTTATGCCCAGATGAAATTTCAGAATAGTCGCTATGAAATTCTAGCCCTTAAAAATGGAAATTTTGCAAACTACCTCGGTTTTCGACGAAACCACTTTTATTGGATCTGGGATGTCAAGTTATTGCTAGGTTTCAAAATTCATATTTTTTTTGAATCAATATGTGAGCGTGGCAAAGGAAAACGCGTTTGACCAGTTTCAGTTGATTTTAATCGACTGGAAAATGGCCATTTTTCAAACGGTCTCAGAATTCGACGAAACCAGTTTTGTTAGGACCGTATCGTCAATACGAAGTTAGAAAATATTTTTCGGGAATTTTTAGAGACTATATGTGGGCCCGGTAAATTGAAATGCACGTTCAAATTCATTGTATAGAGTTAAATGTTGATTTTGACGAAAACCGATCGAAACGATCGAATCAGCTTACGATACATATCTCATTGTGTTCGGAATGGGGGTAATTAGCTATGGATAACAATCGGTTGTTCGACTTTGAGTTTGAAATAAAAGGTTGCTTTATGGAATTAAATAAATAATTAAATATATATTATTATATAATCTCTCTCAACCCCCCCCCCCCCCCCCGTTTTATATCGATCGTTCATTAAGGAAAAAAAATAAAAAAAACCTCGATCGCAGAAACCCGATGCTCCTCCAGCCGAACACCGCATCTCCCTCCCATCGATGACGCCGACCCCATCTCCCCCTTTGTTCTTGCTCCTCCACCTTCTCGCCAGAGCCGCGAGGCCCCAGTCTCGAACCCCCTTTCTTTGATTGGGACCCGAGACCACCGTGCCTCCCAACCGCGAGACCTCCTTGACCTGCGCTACCAGTCCCCGCTGCCTAGCTCGAGCACCACCCACCACACCAGCGTCGAACTTTCCGAAACCCTAGATTCATTTGACACTGTAATTTTTTTTTTGATTTAATTTCTTTGTTGTTTTCTATATGAATTCTTTGATTGGAGAAAAAACTATGAATTTTATGATGAGAATAATATTTTCTTTGAACGAAAAGTATTATTTTCTTTGATTAAAGGATAAGATTTTCATGTTGGAAAAGAATAAGATTTCTATGTTAATGAAAAAAAGATTTATATTTATGAAACAATTAGATTTTTATTCGCTTAGAGATTAGATTTTTATTCGCTTAAAGATTTGATTTTTATTCGCTTCAAGATTAGATTTTTGATTAGCGAAAGATGAGATGTTTATTTATGTGAAGGCGAGATTTTTTTACTTTTATAAAGTTAAGATTTTTAGCGAAGTATAGATCGGATTTTTAGCAAAGTAAAAATCGGCTTTTTAACTTAGAAAGGATTGATTTTTATCTTAGAAAAGTTTTGATTTAAAAGTGAAAGGATTATATTTTTATTTATAAAAATATGATTTTTATATTCAAGAGAGAATAACAATCCAATTTTTAATTTATAGAAGGTATAAAGATAAGATTTTTATATCATAGGAAGAATAAAGATATGATTTTTATTCATATAGAGTAATAAAAATATAATTTTTATTACATTACTAGCGAGGTAAAAATAGAATTTTTATATATACGGTAGCGGTGTAAAAATGTTATTTTTATCCATATAGCGTAGTTATAAAAATGTGATTTTTATATACGTAGCAACAATATAAAAAAGTGGTTTTTATATATGTAGTGGCTACGGATAATGAATATGACAAAAGACGAGCACGACGAAGATTTCTACCTAAGCAGAGTCGTGTTGTTTGGTTTAGCTAGTCGGTGAGAACTTCTCACTTTAATTCTTGTTTTCTAGTTAAAAATATATACTAGGATGCAGACGGTGCTTAGCAGCACTTGACACCCGTCGTCCACAGACCACGGACGGCTTGTTTGTTTGTTTGATTTTGATGTGTAGTTGATTGTGTGATGTTGAATGTAATAAAATATTTATATAATTAAAATATTTTATATTTAAAAATAGAATTTTTAACGTGTATATAAAAGGAAATAAATAAATATAAACAAATCGGACGATTTGTTTATATACACACATTTGGCTGATATTGATTGGGACGATAAATTTTGCACATCGCCCAACTGCATGAATAAAATCTGTGTTTGATTGTTTGAAACCCCACACGAATATTGGGACGATATATGACATACACTAATCCCAATAATTAGTTGTATGTCGATCGATTGATTGACAGACTGTTATAAGCGTTGAATATTTATATTGATGCTTATACAATGTAGAACGCACTTTGGATGATGGTTGACTGTTTATCGTCATTGTTGTATATATGAATTGGATGAAATCCATATAACTGAAATTATATGGTAATTGATTGTGTCTGATTCCAATTCCAAATTATCGAATAATTTAAAATAATATTCAATGAAAATTGAATTGGGAAGCCGTGTTAAGTAGTTAATCGCCATTTCAACGTGAACGTGAATTTTGTCGATATTATAGCGAATAAAATGAATTCGAATTAAATTGAATAGAAATGAATTCGAATTTTAATTGAATAGAAAATGAATTCGAATTAAAATGAATTTGAAATTTGAATTGTACCGAAATGAATTTAAAACGAATTTATAAGGAAAAAATCAATTTTGATTTAAAATTGAATATGAAGTTGAAACTGTTTTGAAAACGAATTTAAAACGATTTATAAAATACGTTTTGAAAGGAAATCGATGAAATATATATAATATATACATTATATACATAGAATGGCCTGATAGAACGCGCCGCGCTGCGGCAGTTCGTGTATTTCGACCATTGACTTTGAATATACATTGCGGGAGATCCGACCGTCGGATTCTCCTAAAACCAGATCCGTTGGGTTCGTATTGAAAAGAGCATTCTAAGAATGTTCGAAATTAGAAATCTAATGGTTGGATTTGGAATTATGTCCAAATCAAATTTGGAAAAGGTCGGTGTAAGTGCAGTTCGATGGCCGTTGATGGAAATCGACTGTACGGGCCTTGATAAAATTATTAAAAATAGAAATAATTTGTGTAAAATCATAAGAAATGATTTGTGAAGAATTGGGATGAAAAACTCCTTATTTGAAAAGATAAAAGTAGATTTTTATCGAAATGAACTAGTTTTAACTAGAATAACAGTTTATTTATTTTTAAAATAAATAAATTGAATTTGAAATGGTTTTAAAAATAACTAGAATTTCCAATAATTGAATTGGAATGGATTTGAATCGAAATAGTCTTTGGAATATTTCAATGTGGATTTCGTGATGATACAGATATTGTTATGGGAATTTGAAATATATATATATATATATCGTTATTTCCAATACGATATTTGTTGGTCGTATAATTTGATATTGAATATAAGCCGATATATTTTCTATTCAGAGCCTTGTATTTAATATCAAATGGGATTTGGGGTTTATCGTGAATGGTGTCTTCATTAACACTGTTCTTAAACCCAGTAGAAAAGATTAAATCTTTTTATTTAGATTTAATGAAGTGTACCAATTAAATGGTATTTAATTGGAATTGAATTTGAATAGATTTTTGGGTTTATCGTGAACGGTGTTTTAAATAACACTTGTTCTTTAACCCGATAATTAATGGAATGTGATTTTGGGTTGTTGTGAACGGTATCTTCAATAATAATGTTCTTAGACCCAACCGAGTTAAGAAAATCAGAAACTAACTGGAGATTAGTTAAGTTGAATGGCTTCTTCGGTATTGATCTGATGTTGGTTTCGGCCTTCGGGGTTAATATTTAGGGAATTGTTCTCTTACTAATTTACGGTTAGAAACTAATAGAATGGAATGTGAGGTGGGTTTATCGTGAACCGTGTTTTAAACGACATTGATTCTTTAACCCAGTTAAAATTAGAACTAAGGGGAGTTTTAATGAATCTTTAATTAGATTGAAATGATCGAGAATGGAGTATCACCTGTTTTGCTCTAGACGATAGTTAAATCTTTAATTAGATTTGAACATGAAATGGTAATTGAATTTACCGATAACACCGTGGTGTTAGATATGAAGTATGACCAATTTTACTTCATGGGATGAATAGGTTGGGATTGGGAAATAAAATAAATAATTACTTCGGTGTGGTTCGCTAATCCCGACTAGTTTGATTTGATATTCAAAGGAAAATTAAAGAATAAATTTAAAAGAATTTATCTTTGATAAAATTAATGGGAACCTTTCCCTAAGAATGTGAAATTTAGAAACTAACTGGAGGTTAGCTAAGAAGAATGGTTTCCTGGGTATTGATCTGATGTTGGTTTCGGTCTTCGGGGTTACTATTTGGGGGATTGTTCCCTTACTGATTTACGGTTAGTGACTGATGAATTGGAATGAGGCGTATGTTGTGTTTGTGTAACACTTGTTTACTATATACGCGAGTTATTCAGAAAGACTGGGTCTATCCCATTCTGAATAACTGATTCGACGTGGTGTCGAGGATGAAGACGGTGGTCGAAGACCGGAGGTCTTCACGTCGTTTGGGTGGTTACTAATGATCTTGATTGGGCCGTACACCCAAGAAGAGGGAATTAGTTAGTGGTCGTCTAGACGTACTTAGGGATCGATGAATATGCGAGGTACAAGGTGCCTCCGGTTTCGTTCAGACCCAAAACGGACTTGTATATGGACTGTGTGTCCGACATTGGAAATCATTCTGTGTGATTGATGGATATCGGTTGGATGAAGTGGTTTGCCTGTGTGGCATGCTAAGATGCAAATGATCAAGGCTTCTGTTGAAAAGCAGAGCCTTGTGGTTGATGATCAAAGCACAGCCTGTGTGGCACAGCTTTGTGTAGCGTTAATTCGCGAGCCTCACACCCCGGTAGTGGACCAGAAACGGGAGAGAACTACAGGGAGGGCATGTGTTTCCTTCTGGCTAGAAGTAGCCTCAGTGATTTTACATGCCCTGACGAGTTTGACTTATGTGGTTGTTGCTGTTGCGAGGTGCCTCTGACATATCGGTGACTATGTGGAGCCGATGGAATCATTTGTTGGCTCATTGACACCCCATAGGGTGGGGAAACGTAGTGTTCAGGAATTTTAATCCACATCGATGGACCGGCCCTGACGATCCAAGGCTTGCTTGCACGCTTGCCTGAGACACGGGATAAAGCGTCTCGAATTCGGTGGAGGACGATCCCTTGCCTCGGTTCATAGACAGAAATCCAATTTCCAAATACGTGACTTTGCTGTTTTATTTGTAGAGCCTAGTATGGCGACATAGTGGTATGGGGCACTCGTGCCGTCTATGATTGATACTTATGATTGAAATTGTTTTTGACACTATACACTTATAGTACTATCAAAATAATCTATTTTAAACGTATCAAACATTCTTTCGCTATTATAAGGTAAAACCCTATCCTCCGGCTTGTGTTGCATTGTGTGATGGGACCTGGGTCTTATAATAGCTTCATTGTTCTTTATTCAGCATTGCGCTGTTGTTTTATGCACTGGTATTCTTGGGAGGAAACCCGTTCCGTGCTATACGGCGTGGTCCCTTGATTTACCTAACTTTAAAATATAGATTAATAACCGTTTTAGTTCTCACACCAGTCCCATGGCTGACCTGGAGTTTATTGTTTTAACCTAAACTCTGGGTGCCCTTATTTTGACAAGGGCAGCTAGTAGTTTGGTTTTGCAGATTTATATTCACAGGATCCTGATTTACAGCTGGAATGATATCCGGAAAGCTCTGTATCCGTATATCTCCTTCAGTTGTGTTTTTGTATTATTTTCCGCTGCTATGTAATGTATTATAATCTCTAATATTTTATGATGTATAATTTTTATTTATACTCTATATATTCTTGTATTCTGATGGAATTGTTGTAATAAACAATGAAATGTTCTTCTTTCTGCATTCTGATGTGGCTTGTCCTCAACTCAATCCGCGATTTCCTTACCGGGGAAGTTCGGGTCGTTTCATCGTGGTATCAGAGCTTTGGTTTACAGAGCTCGGAGAACAAGACACGTTAGAACCAAACGAAAGAATTCATCAGAGATTGGATTAGTAATATCCAATAGGAATGACTCGTTAGAGATAGGATAAGTAGTATCCTAGAATGAGTGTGAAGAGTGTTGTTTTTAAAAATAAAAATGAAAACAAGCTTTGTTTTGAAATTTAAATCATTGTATACTTATTTGAATATTTATATTAAATTAATTTGGAAAATCCAATATATAAAGATTTTGCATATACGCCTTGCAAACGTGTATTCGAAGTTTTAATGTACTGGATAGTTATAGAATCACACTCTAGTTGCCCGGGGATAATTCTGGTGACGGGGCACCATCGCCAGTATTTATTTTAGAGTTTCGAAAGTGAGATTTCTATATATTTCCAATTGATTGGTATGAGAACCGAAACTGGATAGGGCTTATTGTTGTGATTTGGCATCAAAAATGTGATTTTTGACTATATATCAAAATTATGAATTTGAAACGTTAAATTCACTAATTGATTGGTGGTTGTGTTATATGATTATCCCTTTAAACCATTATACGAAAGACCGGTGAATTTATGCCAAATTGAACCAAATTTTGAACTATATTGAAAATTATTTGCAATTGCATGCATTTACATATATATATGTGTGAACTGGTCATAGCAAGGAGGCTAGAGCAGAGAAATAAAATTGTTTGCCCGACAAATAGGTACATGTTTATTGTATTTCTTGGGTTTTGGATGATTTTATGAGCCGATTGGCTTTTTCTTTTTCTTTTGGATTGAAGAATTCCATGGGAGCTATATGAAATATCCCGAAGTCCCCGGTGCAGGGGAAGTTATGGCGAAATTTTTCGAAAATTTAGGGTGTTAGCCAAATTTTTGAAAATTTTGAAAAGTTCTTAGAAACTGAAAAGTTGAAGAACTTAAGCCATAATGAAAATAATGAAAGTTGAGTTGATTAGTTAAACAACTTTCGGCTTCGTTCCTTTTCAGGGACGAAAAGTTTTAAGTGGGGGAGATTGTAACAACCCGGAAATCTGAGCCAATTTATAATTTTTATTTTGGCAATTTTAGCGATTTTTGAATATTTAAAATGGATTATTTTAAATAATAACGACGAGAAATTTATTATGAATAGAATTCGAACGTATATATTTATATAGCTCGATGTTAGAATATAAATATTTATTTTAAATTCTAAAAGGAATTGAAAATGGCGCAGTAGTTTGAAAATTTGATTTCAAAATTCAAATGAATGTACAAGATTCAAAATAAACCGGATTTCAGTGAAACCAAAAATATTCGAGTCTATTTGAGAATATCTTTCCAGTGAATCCGAAAAATTGAAATTTCATAGCGGGAATCAAAAGTTACGCCCAGATGAAATTTTAGAATAGTCGCTATGGAATTCTGGACCTTAAAAATGGAAAATTTTCAAATGACCTCGGTTTTCGACGAAACCACCTTTGTTGGATCCAGGATGTCAAGTTATTGCTAGGTTTCAAAAATTATAATTTTTCGAATCAATATGTGGGCGTGGCAAAGGAAAACGCGTTTGACCAGTTTTAGTTGATTTTAATCGACTGGAAAATGGCCATTTTTCAAACGGTCTCAGAATTCGACGAAACTAGTTTTGTTAGGACCGTATCGTCAATACGAAGTTAGAAAATATTTTTCGGGAATTTTTAGAGACTGTATGTGGGCCCGGTAAATTGAAATGCGCGTTCAAATTCAATATATAGAGTTATATGTTGATTTTGATTAAAACTGATCGAAACGACCGAATCAGCTTATGATACATATCTCATTGTGTTCGGAATGGGGTAATTAGCTATGGACGATAGTCGGTGGGTTCGATTTTGAGTTCGAAATAAAAAGTTGCTTTATGGAATTAAATAAATAATTAAATATATATTATTATATAATCTCTCCCAAACTCCCCCCCCCCCCTTTTATATCGATCGTTCATTAAGGAAAAATAACCCTCGATCGCAGAAACCCAATGCTCCTCCAGCCGACCACCGCACCTCCCTTCCATGGATGACGCCGACCCCATCTCCGCCTCCGTTCCTGCTCCTCCACCTTCTCGCCAAAGCCGCGAGCCCCCAGTCTCGAACCCCCCCTTCTTCGATTGGAACCCGAGACCACCGCGCCTCCCAACCACGAGACCCCCTCGACCTGCGCTACCAGTCCCCACCGCCTAGCTCGAGCACCACCCACCCCACCAGCGTCGAACTTTCCAAAACCCTAGATTCATTTTACACTGTAAGTTTTTTTTTTGATTTAATTTCTTTGTTGTTTTCTATATGAATTCTTTGATTGGAGAAAAAACTATGAATTTTATGATGAGAATAATATTTTCTTTTAATGAAAAGTATTATTTTCTTTGATTAAAGGATAAGATTTTCATGTTGGAAAAGAATAATATTTTCATGTTAATGAAATTAAGATTTATATTTATGAAATAATTAGATTTTTATTCGCTTAGAGATTAGATTTTTATTCGCTTAAAGATTAGATTTTTATTCGCTTCAAGATTAGATTTTTGATTAGTGAAAGACGAGATGTTTATTTATGTGAAGGCAAGATTTTTTTACTTTTATAAAGTTAAGATTTATAGCAAAGTAAAGATCGGATTTTTAGCAAAGTAAAAATCGGCTTTTTAACTTAGAAAGGATGGATTTTTATCGTAGAAAAGTTTTGATTTAAAAGTGAAAGGATTATATTTTTATTTATAAAAATATGATTTTTTATATTTTAGAGAGAATAAAAATTCGATTTTTAATTTAAAGAAGGTATAAAGATAAGATTTTTATATCATAGGAAGAATAAAGATATGATTTTTATTCATATAGAGTAATAAAAGTATAATTTTTATTATATTACTAGCGAGGTAAACATAGAATTTTTATCTATACAGTAGCGGTGTAAAAATTTGTTTTTTATCCATATAGCGTAGTTATAAAAATGTGATTTTTATATACATAGCAACAATATAAAAAAGTGATTTTTATATATGTAGTGGCTACGGATAATGAAATTGACAAAAGGCGAGCACGACGAAGATTTCTACTTAAGCAGAGTCGTGGTTTTTGGTTTAGCTAGTCGGTGAGAACTTCTCACTTTAATTCTTGTTTTCTAGTTAAAAATATATACTAGGATGCAGACGGTGCTTAGCAGCACTTGACACCCGTCGTCCACAGACCACGGACGGCTTGTTTGTTTGTTTGATTTTGATGTGTAATTGATTGTGTGATGTGGAATGTAATAAAATATTTTATATTTAAAAATAGAATTTTTAACGTGTATATAAAAGGAAATAAATAAATATAAACAAATCGGACGATTTGTTTACATACACACATTTGGCTGATACTGATTGGGATGATAAATTTTGCATATCGCCCAATTGCACAAATAAAATTTGTGTTTGATTATTTGAAACCCCACATGGGTATTGGGATGATATATGACATACACTAATCCTAGTAATTAGCTGTATGTCGATCGATTGATTGACAGACTGTTATAAGCGTTGAATATTTATATTTGATGCTTATATAGTGTAGAACGCACTTTGGATGATGGTTGATTGTTTATCGTCATTGTTGTATATATGAATTGGATGAAATCCATATAACTGAAATTATATGGTAATTGACCGTGTCTGATTCCAGTTCAAAATTATCAAATAATTTAAAATAACATTCAATGAAAATTGAATTGGGAAGGCGTGTTAAGTAGTTAAACGCCATTTCAACGCGAACGTGAATTTTGCCGATTTTATAGTGAATAAAATGAATTTGAATTAAATTGAATAGAAATGAATTCGAATTGAAATTTAATAGAAAATGAATTCGAATTAAAATGAATTTGAAATTTGAATTGAACCGAAATGACTTTAAAACAAATTTATAAGGAAAAATTCAATTTTGATTTAAAATTGAATATGAAGTTGAAACTGTTTTGAAAACAAATTTTAAACAATTTATAAAATACGTTTTGAAAGGAAATCGATGAAATAATATACTACATATATTATATATATATAATGGCCTGAATAGAATGCGCCGCGCTGCGGCAGTTCGTGAATTTCGACCATTGACTTTGAATGGACATTGCGGGAGATCCGACCGTCGGATTCTCCTGAAACCGGAACCTTTGGGTTCGTATCAAAAAGAGCTTTTTAACGAATATTAGAAATTAGAAATCTAATGGTTGGATTTGGAATTATGTCCAAATCAAATTTGGAAAAGGTTGATGTAAGTGCAATTTGATGGCCGTTGATGGAAATCGACTGTACGGGCCTTGATAAAATTATTAAAAATAGAAATAATTTGTGTGAAATCATAAGAAATGATTTGTGAAGAATTGGGATGAAAAACTCCCTATTTGAAAAGATAAAAGAAGTTTTTTTATCGAAATGAACTAGTTTTGAACTAGAATAATAGTTTATTTATTTTTAAGATAAATAAATTGGATTTGAAATGGTTTTGAAAATAACCAGAATTTCCAATAATTGAATTGGAATGGATTTGAATCGAAATAGTCTTTGGAATATTTCGATGTTGGATTTCGTGATGATACAGATATTGTTTTGGGAATTTGAAAGATATATATATATCGTTATTTCCAACACGATATTTGTTGGTCGTAGAATTTGATATTGAATATAAGCCAATATATTTTCTATTCAGAGCCTTGTATTTAATATCGAATGGGATTTAGGGTTTGTCGTGAATGGTGTCTTCATCAACACTGTTCTTAAACCCAGTTGAGAGAAGATTAAATCTTTTTATTTAGATTTAATGAAGTGTACCAATTAAATGGTATTTAATTGGAATTGAATTTAAATTGATTTTTGGGTTTATCATGAACAGTGTTTTAAATAACACTTGTTGTTTAACTCGATAATTAATGGAATGTGATTTTGGGTTGTCGTGAAAGGTATCTTCTATAATACTGTTCTTAGACCCAACTGAGTTAAGAAAATCAGAAACTAACTGGGGATTAGTTAAGTTGAATGGTTTCTTAGGTATTGATCTGATGTTGGTTTCGGCTTTCGGGGTTAATATTTAGGGAACCGTTCTCTTACTAATTTACGGTTAGAGACTAATAGAATGGAATGTGAGGTAGGTTTATCATGAACCGTGTTTTAAATGACATTGGTTCTTTAACCCAGTTAAAGATTAGAACTAAGGGGAGTTTTAATGAATCTTTAATTAGATTGAAAAGATCGAGAATGGAGTATCACCAGTTTTGCTCCAGGCGATAGTTAAATCTTTAATTAGATTTGAACGTGAAATGGTAATTGAATTTACCGATAGCACCGTGGTGTTAGATATGAAGTATGACCAGTTTTACTTCATGGGATGAATAGGTTGGGATTGGGGAATAAAATAAATGATTACTTCGGTGTGGTTCTCTGATCCCGACTAGTTTGATTTGATATTCAAAGGAAGATTAAAGAATA
Source organism: Allium sativum (assembly GCA_030737875.1). Lineage (NCBI taxonomy): Eukaryota > Viridiplantae > Streptophyta > Magnoliopsida > Asparagales > Amaryllidaceae > Allium > Allium sativum. The sequence goes on along the minus strand of CM060913.1, from coordinate 271,491,008 downwards.
AATTTAAAAGAATTTATCTTTGATAAAATTAATGGGAACCTTTCCCTAGGAATGTGATATTTAGAAACTAACTGGAGGTTAGCTAAGAAGAATGGTTTCCTGGGTATTGATCTGGTGTTGGGTTCGGCCTTCGGAGTTAATATTTGGGGAATTGTTCCCTTACTAATTTACGGTTAGTGACTGATGAATTGGAATGAGGAATATGTTGTGTTTGTGGAGCACTTGTTTACTATGTACGCGAGTTATTCAGAAAGACCGGATTTATCCCATTCTGAATAACTGATTTGACATGGTGTCAAGGATGAAGACGGTGGTCGAAGACCGGAGGTCTTCACGTCGTTTGGGTGGTTACTGATTATCTTGATTGGGCCGTACACCCAAGAAGCGGGAATCAGTTAGTGGTCGTCCAGACGTACATGGAGATCGATGGATATGCGAGGTACAAGGTGCCTCCGGTTTCGTTCAGACCCAGAACGGACTTGTAAATGGACTGTGTGTCCGACATTGGAAATCATTCTGTGTGATTGATGGATATCGGTTGCATGGAGTGGTTTGCCTATGTGGCATGCTAAGATGCAAATGATCAAGGCTTCTGTTGAAAAGCAGAGTCTTGTGGTTGATGATCAAAGCATAGCCTGTGTGGCACAGCTTTGTGTAGCGTTAATTCGCGAGCCTCACACCCCAGTAGTGGACCAGAAACAGGAGAGGACTTCAGGGAGGGCATGCGTTTCCTTCTAGCTAGAAGTGGCGTCAGTGGTTTTACACGCCCTGACGAGTTTGACTTATGTGGTTATTGCTGTTGCGAGGCGCCTCGGATATATCGGTGACTATGTGGAGCCGATGGAGTCATTTGTTGGCTCATTGACACCCCATTGGGTGGGGAAACGCAGTGTTCAGGCATTTTAATCCACATCGGTGGACCGGCCCTGACGATCCAAGGCTTACCTGCGCGCTTGCCTGAGACACGGGCTAGAGCGTCTCGAATTCGGTGGAGGACGATCCCTTGCCTCGGTTCACAGACGGAAATCCAATTTCCAAATACGTGACTTTGCGGTTTTATTTGTAGAGCCTAGTATGGCGACATAGTGGTATGGGGCACTCATGCCGAGTATGATTGATACTTATGATTGAAACTGTTTTTGACACTATACACTTATAGTACTATCAAAATAATCTGTTTTAAATGTATCAAGCATTCTTTGGCTATTATAAGGTAAAACCCTATCCTGCGGCTTGTGTTGCATTGTGTGATGGGACCTGGGTCTTATAATAGCTTCATTGTTCTTTATTTAGCATTGCGCTGTTGTTTTATGCACTGGTATTCCTGGGAGGAAACCCGTTCCGTGCTATACGGCGTGGTCTCTTGATTTACCTAACTTTAAAATAAAGATTAATAACCGTTTTAGTTCTCACACCAGTCCCATGACTGACCTGGAGTTTATTGTTTTAACCTAAACTCCGGGTGCCCTTATTTTGACATGGGCAGCTAGTTGTTTGGTTTTGCAGATTTATATTCACAGGATCCTGATTTACAGCTGGAATGATATCCGGAAAGCTCTGTATCCGTATATCCCCTTCAGTTGTGTTTTTGTATTATTTTCCGCTGCTATGTAATGTATTGTAATCTCTGATATTTTATGATGTATAATATTTATTTACACTCTGTATATTCTTGTATTCTGATGGAATTGTTGTAATAAACAATGAAATGTTCTTCTATCTGCGTTCTGATGTGGCTTGTCCTCAACTCAATCCGCGATTTCCTTACAGGGGAAGTTCAGGTCGTTTCATTCAGTATACAACATCACTTGGCCTGTTTAGTTAAGCAGTTGTTAATTAAATTTCTAATTCTTCCAACATTTGGAATGCCACTTTATTTCAATTCTAGTTTCCAAATCAATTTATTCAACTTATAATTCTTCGAAATTCAATTTATAATATCCTTTACGGAAATATTATTTTAATTTCCTTTACTACTCTGGTTTCTAAACTAATATCATTCTTGGATGATCATGAAGCTGTTCAAGTTGGAGTATTTTATTTACCTCTCAGAGCTTGAGTCGAAAGCATTCTTATCTTCTAGATAGATATGAGTTTATCAATGAAATCCCAATAATTATTCCAACACTTCTATTTATTATACGATTTTAAACATGGTTTTTAACCTCATCTATTTTCCTTTTATGAACTTATTTTAATCCAAAATCAATTTTTAAAATATATGTTATTACCCTAATCTTAAATTCCATCTAACTTCCTTTCGATTGCAAATCCTCTTTTGAATTGGTTTCAAGTCTTAAAAGAATTTAGAACATAAATCCGTTTATAACCTGCCTTAATAATTGTCCAATCTGGATTTTACAAAAATCCGACCCATAGAATTCTTAATAGAAGTTTATATAAAATATAAATTCGCTTACAATTTTGTTTAAACTACATGTAAGGCTTTACGACTCCATAAACTTCCATTTAAGGAACTAAATTCCAAGATTTATCACTTTGATTTTTATTAAATAAATGATAATCAATTCCAACATTATAGAAATCAATTTGTTTACTTCAAAATTAATAATTAATCTTCCTTTTCAGATAATTAAAATAATAATCAATTTTAAAAATAATTAATGATTGAATAATTTATTTAGTAGTCTATTTTGGTTTAAAATAGTTGACTTAGTGTAACGACCCGCATTCTACGCATCGCATGATCGTAGAATATTTATTTCTTTCACATACGAAGTCATATGGTCATGTAACTTTGGGAGACGACTATTGGGGTCATTTTGCCATGTTCGTGATTTTTGCTGATTTTTAAATGACCATTTTGCCCCTAGCCGATACTGTTTTAGCCATAACTTTTGACTGGGAAGGAATTTTGACTTGAAACCACTTCCATTGGCTCCGGATGATGGTTTTCAATTCCGTAGAGTGGTCACATTAGCCAAACGGACTTACCATTTGGAAGATATGGCTGAAACAAGTTTCAGATGGTGAAAAACAGCTTAACCAGGCCTAATTAGGGTGATTAGCAAGAGGGCCCATAACCCATTTCGGGATTAGGATTATGAAGAGGCTGAAATCAGTTAGAGAACGATCTTATTTTTATTTTTCAGCCGCCACTTTCATTCTTGAACCCTAACAATGGCCGCCAACATCTAGAATCATCTCTAATCACCGTTTGATCAAGCACTACACCAAACAGGCCTTTTTGTAACACTTTTCGCATTCTAACTTGTAACGGTTATTATTGTGATAAGTTCGTAACGGTTATTTTGGTGATAATGTGTTATAACGGTTATTTCCGTTAGTACATTAGGTAATTTTGTGAAAATACGAAATTTCCATGTACATAATAGTCATTTTCTCTTCTATTGTTAAGTCCGCTTTTGTCACACTTCTAAAACCTCGTATGTGCCCTTTCTGTAAATCAAAAAGTAAATTCTAGGGTTTTCTCCTTTTAACATCGTTGTCTCTTCCTTTCACAATAGTTTATCACGTGCCTTTCGCCTCCTCCGCCTTTCCGCCTCGTGCACTCTTTAGCCTCTAAGTTAGACCTACGGTCTCAACCCAATTCCCAATTTGTCATCTGCGACCGTTCCCAATTTCCGATGCTCGGCATGCCCTAGATTGAAACAACTTCGGTGTCTATAATGGCTTTTCAATTTGTAAGTTCCTATTCAATGTATTTATTTTTCATATACTGAATTTCTATTTTGGATTGTATCTAGTTTGCGATTTTGATTTGTTTTTGATAACCTTCTTCTGTAATTAACAAAATTGTAATTGTCTGACTTTCCATTTTGATTGAATAAAATTACAAATTCTGGAATAAAAATGCATTTTTGGTCCTCAAATCAAATCAAATCGCACCATGCGCTTTTTGGTGTGCCGTAGTTTTGTTTTTTTGCAGCTGCTGCACTATAAAAACTGCAGCTTTTTGTGAATTTTAAGTCTTTCGATTTCATTGAGTATCTTCTTAGTTTTGCTTTGGATCGATTGCAAGAGATTTTTTTTTTTTGGGTTCACATTTTGGGCTGGCCTGAAAAAACTCAAAACTTTTTTCTTAAAAAAAACAATGAAGTTTTTCTGTGCATTGTGTTAAAAATTAAAGATAAAAACTGTGTCTTGCTTGAGTTCTGAATCAGCTCTTCGCGCCTCTTTATGCCTAGGTGCATCTTGACTGCACCTATCTTACCTAGTCCTCGAATTACCCTTAGATTGTATATTGTTATTATCTCATATGGTACCCATGCTATATAAAACTAACTAAATATCCATCTTGGTTAATATCCCATTATTCTATTCTACTCCATAACCTGATGCTAAGCGCAAAAAAACAAAGTGGCTACAAAATTGCCAGTCGGTAAAGTAATAATAAAACAATGTAGTATATGGTCGACAATATTATTTTTCTATCCAGGTTGCCATAATTGCAAATTTTACGAAAAAAACTTAAATCTGAGCCTTGCTATCTGTACTACAGTTTATATGGCCTAATATCCATCTGTTTAATTTATTTATTTTCAAACTGCATTTGATTATTGATCTGAAAAGTTGTTTTTCTTTTGTCGCATTTATCAATATGTTTATCGTTGGAAAAAGAAATACTGACTAACAGTAAAAACAGAAGCATTTGATTGTTGAATGAAACATGTGATTTTTAGTGAAAAAGGGATGAACATTTGGAGACTAAAATGTGATGTAAATAGTACAGTTATTAATTTGAATTATATACTATTTTTGGGCAAGGCTCGTCGGTTATTATAGTGGTTCGTCCACTTTTATTACAACAAGTAATAAATACATTGAGGTCCAGGAGATAGGCCGAGTCCCTATTTACTACACTGAATTTTATACTTATTAATCCCTTGGACTATATATATAATTACAAATTATGAACTATTTATATTCTCGTGCATCAAATGTCAATCAATAATTACATTTGCTTCTTCCGTAATTAATCAGCCTAGATTGTTATGTGTGAAATCAACGTCAACTGAAGTGAAATCAAAGACAATCGAATTTAAACAATGGGAAAAAGTTGGATTGTAATTGAGAAATGATTTATAAGTCAAACCTAATTTTCATATTTTGGAAGCGCTATTGATCAATATGACTGTATACCTCATTCATATCGTATGAAGTATTATAATTTGAAATTAACATTTTACCTGGAATAAAATTGCACTCTGCCCAACCATGTCGCCCTCCTGACTTCCTGCTTGTGTTTTTCTAGTTACATCTGCCATACAAGTTTGTAGTACTGATATATAAGGGCATTATTATTTTCCATGATTAAATAATTTGATTTGCTAGAAGTTAATTTTTTTTTTTTTTTTTTTTTTTTTTTTTGCATGTGGCATATTATATAGTTTACTATAGTACATCTTTTTTTTTCTTAGAAGTAAAGTTGAATATTATGTCTACTCACTCGTTTCATGCATATGCAGATTTTGTTTTGTATTCTATACATAATCAATCTGGCAATAATCATCCTCATCTATATAAAGGCTGAGGTGGTGTGTAATCCATTGACTTTCAATATATTTCTTTACTGAATATTAATATTTTATGTACCTTCAACGGTTTTTGTAACATATTGCAAAGTACATATCTTGTTATATATTTATACTGTATTGATTGATTCTTTAAATATGCTTATCCTTATGAGATATTTTATGTGTTGCTTTGTAGAACTAATAATAAAATATATATTTTATCCATCACATTTTAATCATGTTTGCATTGTTCTACTTGTTCCGCAATCGACGTTTATAGGGATATAGCAACGTTAATGTGACTTTTATTAGTGATAGCTCCAGATTATATCACATGTTTTATCATTTTAATCATATTTATATCAATTGCTTCATTCTCTTGTTCGTGCTTCAAATAATGAGCTCACACGTTGAAGTACATGTACACTTGTGTTCTATACACGCTCACTGCGTCCTTGCAGAAATACACATGCATGTGTGCTTGTAAGCCGGACAGCTACATATATGTACTTGTACAGTAGTACCTACATCAGCATTTTCCGCTGAGTAACACATTAACCAATCACCATTAGATAATGGCCATATATTTATGTGTAGTCTGGAATGAGTCACTAATTTTTTTTATGGTTTTGATTAATATGTTCAATTGTAGAATTCTAGATAATAGTTTATGTCATATATATTTGGCTGTGATCAATATAGTTCTCAATCTTTTGTTGTTCATAGTTATTTCATGATTTTGATCATCTTGGGTTTGTTAAGCACACACTCATGTTACACTCAATTTTTTAAATAGGGGGGCAAATGGGGTGTTGAACTGTTACGGGTGCTATTGAACCTACCTTATATATATATATATATATATATATATATATATATATATATATATATATATCATAGTTATGAATGGCGCGCAACGGCGGGCGCCATGGCGCACGGCGCGGCGCGACATCTGCGCCATTTCTTCTTCCGCCGCGGCGCATATGAGAAGGCGCGGAAAAAGGCGCGTGGCGCAAAAATGGCGTGTCTTTTGTTTTGTTTTTGCTTGTTATTTGTTTATTTTTTCATTTTTTGCATTTCAAATAAAATTATTGTTGATCATATTATTGCGTTTGCTAACGTTTTGTATTTGGTTTTTATTTATTTTGTGGGTTCTGATGGATGACTTTTTTACAGTATTGTTGATCATATTATTGCGTTCGCTAACATTTTGTATTTGATTTTTATTCATTTTGTGGGTTCTAATGGATGACTTTTCTATAGTTCTTTTTCGTTGAAGAGAAACAAATATAACGATATTGAAAATATATTTTATTTTATGTAATACTCTTATATCAAATGTAATATTGCTTGTACAGAAAACATGTATTTCAATTGATAGTGTATTTTATTTCAAACAGTTTGTAGATGCACCAAATAGATTATCAATAAATATTTATCACTTTTTTTTTGCATAAAGTTATCAATTGCATTAGGGAAACAATATTATCAATCAACATTCTATTCTTCCTCACCAATTGTCCTTTGTGTTGCTAAATATAACCACATCATAACAATAAAAAGACTTGTTATAATCTAATTGTCCTTATGAATCCAATGATGCAGATGTTGATTTGGAAAATATGATTGTTGAATCGGATTCAGAATTCTAGTTTATTAGTAATATGTATTATTATTTTGTATTTTGAAAACTATTATGCTTGAAATTCTATGCTAATGATGTCGAATATGATGATGTTTCTTTTTGCAAAATAATAAAAACTTTGATTGCATATGTTTTAGCAAAAAATACTGAACTTTTAAATTTGTTGTTACATGTTAAATTTAAAAAACAAAAATGCGCAGTAAATCAGAAAGGCGCGTGTCATTTGCCACGCCGTGCACCAAGGCTCCAGACTGATGTTGCACCTTTTTGCGTCGTGCGCCATTAATAACTATGAGATATATATATATATATATATATATATATATATATATATATATATATATATATAGTCGAGGGGGTGTTGATAGTGGTATTTACTAATTAACTTTACGTTATTTCTTGATCACTTGAACTTACAGTTTGCAGCACAGACAGTTGTTTCTATGTAGGCAAGCATTTACCTGTGAGGTATCCTGCAGTTGATATATCATGATTCTTGAAAAGTTAGATAGTGTTTGTCTCGGGTTGGATAATGGAATATGTCGAGCAAGGTACACTGTTCCTTTTTTAATTCAGATTATTGTATCTAACGGCAGACCTGATCAAGTGGATTTTTTTTCTAAACTATTCTTTAACGCGATCTTTTTTTCTTCCAAATTTGGTTTTTTTTTCACAAATTTGGATGCACTGTTTCAAAAGCTGAACTAATGCTAGTTTCTGAACTAAGTAACATGCTCATTTTTTAATCTTGAGCATAATTCGATTTTTTGTAGCTGAGCATATGTTCGGTTTATAATCTGATATAATGCTCGATTTTTTAAAGCTGGGCATATTTTTTTTATACAGTTCTTACTTGTTTTATCTGTATGTATTATTATTGAAACATGAATGCTTTTCTCAGATTGTATACAAGCTTTATGGTATGATGAGTCACATTTATCAGTAAATGATTGGCTGTCTTTCTCATATCATATACAAGCTTTATGGTAAGATGAGGCACTATGGCAGTAAACGGATTGCATAACCAATTGTTCCTCATCAACAGTAATCCTTAATTTTTACGACTCATTCGTTTTTGTTAAAAAGAAAAAAAAAACATTTCTGTTTTCTTGTAAAATTGTTTGGAGCCTGATGGTTTGGCAGTTATTTATAACTGATAATGTTGGTGCATATTTGAAGCTTGATTCTACAAAAGAATTATGCTACAACCATGAATTTTAACAAAATGATGCTTTTAGAGTCTCCCAACTTGTTTGAATTGTCTGTTCATACATTTTGATTTCATCATAGGTTGTGGCTTGCACTTATTTCACAAAACACGCACTGGCTTGTATGGGCTAGTCTAATATTGAAGACATGCTCTGTTGTAAATTTGGTGAAAACTTATAATGTGATGTTTTGTCACATCATCAAGTGTCACCCGACATAAAACATTGGTTGTTAATAACCTATAATGGATCATTTAGTTTGTCATGTTTTATCTTAAAGTCCATGGACATAATCTTCTGGTGACCATTTCGGACATTGTGGAATTTCAGTTTCAGCAACTATTTACATGCAGGTAAAATTTGCAGCACGTATATTCTGGAGAGTGGAGCCTTACACCTAATGGAGAAACTGGTAATTTTTGCTTGAACTTAAGGTTGTTTGTCTACCTTGCTATTTTTGATTTGTGACCAGTTGTTCTTTTGTGGTTCAGTTTACTGGCAATTGATTTATAATTTGAGACTAAGTCTAAACCTTTGTCAATGCAACGTTTTCAACAAACATGGACTTTTATTGTAGGGTATGTTTATATGCCTTGAGTTGATATGAGTTGTGTGACAAAGACATTGTTTCTAAACAGCTACATCCCTATGTGCATCTTTCTTTGAATTGGTGTCAAATTTGTCATGCAATTTAATTCCTAATCTTGGTCGCCTATCATATTTAATAACCGACTGTATACTGTTTGGCCACGAGAATAAGTTTAGATGCCTAACATCTTTAATTTATCCCAAAATGGTAAACCAAATATTTAATTTACTACTGTATGCTTGAGTTCATGTGTGAGATCGTTTATTTCACTATTGTATGCTTGGTTTCTTGTGTGAGATGTGTTGAAAGTTGAAGCACAAAGTTTAACAAGAACAAATTTAGAAGTGTGCCGTTTTGAAGCACTGAATTTGGGAAACTACAACCGAGCGTCGTCGGTCAGTACTAGAAACCGAAACTGAGCATAACTCTTTCAAAAACAGAAACTAAGCCTGCCACAGTTTTTGAAACTTAAACAGAGTGAGGAATAGCTCAGTTTTGAAAACTGAAACTGAGATTGAGACTTAGTTTTAGTTTACGAAACTAAGTGTCTCTCTCACAGTTTTCAAAACCGAGCCTCAGTTTCAGTTTCTGAAATTGAACATTGGATCTGAGCGGCGCTCAATTAAAAAAAATGAGTGAGGGTCAGTTTCAAAAGCTGATCATTGTTGAGCTCTGCTTCAAAATTGAGCAGTGCTCAGTTTTAAAATCTAAGCATTGCTCGATTTCCAAAATTCAGCTGTGGCTCGGTTCATGAACTACACATTGTTCAGTTTCCATAATTCAACAATGGCTCAGTTCATGAACTGCGCATTGCTCAATTACTGAACTAAGAAATTTGGTTAGTTTAAAAGGAGTAATATGTATTATTTTATGTCTTGGTTCATATTATTATATTTGTCAAACAATGCAGGCTTGTTGATCATGATGGAACTCAAAGCCGATTAGGTGGAGGAAGTTCACGACCCAGAAGCATCAACTTTTGACACAGATCAAAATGATATGCATATGTTATCTGATCTTGTAGATGGTGGGTTAGTAATTTGCTCCATTTATTGTTTGGATTTTGTGGAAGCTTCTTCATTTGTTATGCTGGTTAACTAGTCCTTGAGTAATGATAATTAAAACTATGTTTTAGTACTTCAACGTTACTTGATATTTAATTTTTGTTCTGTATGATGAATGGTTGTATATTTAACTGTCATGTTTTAATGTTTGTAGAAATAAAATTTTGCTTTAGGAAAAGAATTGCAATATGATGGTGTATATGCTTAGGATATTGTTATACTATATGTTTTATATTCTTATTGTTATATGCTTTAAGAACTTAGTTGTTATATATTTTGATTGTTACATGCTTGAAGGACTTAGTTGGAGAATATTACAATTGTTACTTATTTAAAGGAGTTACCTATTATTGGTACAATTTTTAAGTTTGTAACAGTTATAACTATTATTAAATTTATTGTATTAAATTGTTAGTTTTACATAGTAACAATAATAACTGTTACATATTTAATATTTGTCACAGTAATTAGCGTGATAAAAATAATTTTTATAACGGTTATAACTGTGACAGAATCAAAGTTTTGTAACGGTTATAATCTACACACTATATAACGGTTATAACTGTTACAATATTCGTGACAACAGTTTGTCACGTACGCTGTAGTAACGGTTATAACTGTTACAAAGTATATTTGTAACGGTAATAATTGTTACAAGTAGCATTTTCTGGTGTTGTGAAGGATTCGGCTTATCAACACCAAATCAAAGAAGATCTTCACCAAATCAGTATTACAGCTGCTGTTAGACATCAGTATTCGCCCAAATCAGCGAGGTTTCAGTTCTGAAAATTGTATTTATAGCCAAGGTGAGTGATTTGCATAGTTCCTCACTAATTATGGTTAATTAAGAGTAATTAGTGATAATTAGCGAATTTATACATGTTAAAAATCTGGAAAAATACTGATAAAATTCGAAATACTGTCTTAGGCCTCGATTAGGAAATTTGGTTAGTTTGGTTAAGTTTTGCTAATCATACCATTAGTTTTACTTAAACATGCTTAAGGGAAAATACGAGATTTTGGCTATTTTTGATATGTTTAACCTTGTCATATTGTTGTTTTGGTGTTTGTGGTCACTTCTATTTGTTGCTATAACTGTATGGTATGCTTTGTGATTGTCTAAAATAGTTAGAGTGGTCGAAAACGCCGTCGAGTGACGTATAAACAGTCGCTGGAAGTTGCAGGAAAAGTGCAGGAAAGTACCCAAACTGGACCGGATCAGATCCGATCCGAACCGCATTGAAGAGGGAATCCGATCCGAACCGCATTGAAGAGGGAACCCGTTCCGAACCGCATTGAAGAGGGAACCTGAACCGAACCGCATTGAAGAGGGAACCCGAACCAAACCGAGTTTGAACATCTACTCCAACTACGCAATGGCTCTTCTGAAGACCAACACCAATTCAACCAAAACCCGAGATGCAAAGGAAGTCCAAATAGGAAGTAGAACTTAGGATCCAGTTGGGAACCAACGAGTTATCTTCATGAGTTGGGCTTTGCTGCGGGACATGTGCTAAGGGGTTGTCGATGTCTGTAACTTTGAATCACTATGTGTAGGGAGTATGTGAACGGATTCAGGGCTATAGTGGCTTAGGTACGACTAAAGAGCTATATGCCAATGAAGTGGGGTCATTTGTAAAGGTTTGGTCATGACTCCATGTGGTAAGCTTGGTAGTAGCAGTAGTTGTACAAGTCGAACTCCGTCACTACTTCGATGGGTCTAGTGATTGACAGTGGTGGACATCGTATGCTTTACGCACTGAGTGAAAGATGTGAGGATGATTGCTATGTCTGATTTGATTGCCATCACAATGACATGTACACCCCTACCCCCGTTATATTTACACCATCTGTTCAGTGGCACCTTAGAGTATTGTACGGTATGTATTGCTAACTCTTTGGTTGCAGGTCCAGGTTCAGGTATGGTTTAGTATACCTGTTGTTGTTCTGTTTAGCTGCTTATCGCTCATACCAGACTTTTTGTCTGACCCAGAGTTTTATGTCTCTTCTTATTACTCTGGGTGCTCTCACGAGAAGACTAGAGACAGGTTAGCTGGGTATGCACGAGTAGCTGATTCGGAGACGAGCCGGAGGCTTCCACGTATGATACATATAGATATTCTCCCTATGTTGTTGAAGATCACTGCTTGGGCATTAGTAGTGCATCTTCTACTTTAAATTTCCTTTGTTTTAGAGATAGTAATTTGGAAAGTTGTAATAAGCTATATTTAGACTTCAGCTACTCTGATGTTGATGTTGGTTTTATTTATCAGCTTATGCACTGTCTCGCCTGTTTTATGTCAAGTACATTATTATTATACTTTGTTCCATGCTCTAGGAGACATTCTATAGGTTTTTGATTATTTCATTCTCTTCTTTCATTTCTTTGGCGACCGTTCTGTGCTAGTTGGGCATGTGTACAGTGCACTTTCGGAAGAAATGTCGGCTGGTGCGGGGCGGGCCGTCACACTTAGTCGACTTAAAACATGGTTAATCCATTAACCAATTCCATTTGTCCTTTCTTTTAATCATTTTAAATAATTCCCTTTAATTTAATTAACAATCTAATTAATTAAATAATCAAAATTAATTTTATTTGAAACAATTAATTCAATCCTTAACCATTTGGTTAATTCTGCTCATTGCTTATAAAACTCATTAACATAAGAATTTGCTTTATATACTCGATTTATAGTTACTAGATAAAAATAATAATTTATTTCTTTTAATAAACTTTTATTCAAATAATCTTTATAAAATAGATTTCAAGATCCGTTTGGTTATAAAATAAGTTTTTATAATGTTATTTTTTTATCGATTTACCTGACTGTAAATCAACGTTCATAAAATGATTCATTTTTAGGCCAATCGTTGCCCATCACTCAACTAATATCATCCATTGATTAAGAAAAAACAAATGTTGAATTTTAATTCCACAATCAATAGTGAATCAATCAATCAATCATGTTGGTTAAATAGTTCATATAATAAAAAACAACATATTTGAGGAATCCAGTTGGATCCCTCCAACCTGTCCTTCCCTGCATCAAAACAGGTTACCTCAAATTCAATACGACAATATTTTTATCATGGTAAATAGAAATAAAAAATTTAACTAATAACAGTCAAAAATGAATTAATAACATTGAGTCAAACATCCAATTATTTATTTAATAAATTTATATTTTTATAAACATAACCAATAAGGTAAATTACCTTGTTTGGGTTCTAATCTTTAAAATAACGATTTTATTCGATTAAATCAAACAAACGTTTAATTTAATCAATGAATATTAAAAATATTCAGCATCCATGCAAACAATCATCCAATCATCAACCATTAACAAGAATTGCACAAAAAATAAAAACTCGATTTATAAAATATAAGTGGGCTAAACTAAGTGAGTTAAACTCACCTTGATTTCCATTTGTCGAGATATCGACTGATTTCAATTAAATTAAACACGCGTTTAACTTAACTGAAAATAAAAGCTGCATCCAACACGTTCAATTCTGTTCCAGAATAAAGCGCTTGTCACGATGGTTCCAACATCTCCTTGATTGGTCTGATTCTGTACACATATGAGCATGTATAAATTATACACGTTATTCATTTACAATTTATTATTATTAAAACTTAAATAATAACTTATTAATTAAATTCCTAATTACGGTTATTAGACAAATTGATTAGGCTAGTTAAACGTGCTAGACACATGTAAAACTGGGTTAGCACATTATATTTCCAAACCCGTTAAAACATAGTATAATAAATTAGGCATTCAGTTAGCACATTATATTTCCATTTGAATCCTGCTATATGAACTACATATGAGAATATATAATATCATAAAAAAATCATGCCAATATTAGTGATTATGCACCCTTAATTAATAATTAATAATTAATAATTAGACACATATCATATTATTATCCAGGCTTCCTGTTATATAGAGGGCATTATAAACTTGGATACAAAAATGTTAATAGTCGTCAGGTATACATAAGAAGGTTTAGGCGTGGTTAAGTGTGAATAGGTAGAATTATATCTGCAGATGCATATAAACCGACCCTTTACGTTAAACAGATGTTAATTTTGCCGCATAAACCAATAATTAGGCCCATTTATTTTCTTACACACTTTTGATATTAATACTTCTTCTTGCTTCAGCGTCTTCCTGTTTTCGAATGTAGTAGTCTCCCTCACCCTTACGCAAACCCACCGCCCTTCGCCACCTTCTGTACATGCTGCACATCACCCCACCTTTCCAGATTTACGTCCACCCTCTCTTCTTTTTTCCTTTTTTTCCTTCTTTCAAAACTTGTTGCTCCCTATTTATTTTTCCTTCTCACGTTCCTTTACTTGAATCTTGCACATGTGCCTCAAATAATCCATCATCAGCTTCCATCTATGCTGTCCTAGTTCCCGGCATGACCAAATCGATTACCAGACCTTGCCCTAGTGCTCACTATTCTCTCCTCCAACTATCGGACCTCTGTGACGACCTCCAGTGTCCCCACATTGTTTGCTTCTATGTTTATATATTTAAGAACACTGTTGCATGCATAGCATCAAACATCCCCTCTTATGCACGAAACTTCCAAACCCACGTCGTCTCTTCTTAACTGATCCACCGTCACCAACCCCGTCCGCTGAGGCACAACCGTCGGTCATTGAAAACCGCCCCTATCTCGAGACTATCATAGCCATGCCAAGACCCTATCCCAACGCATGAACCACTTCTCGCAACTCTGCTCCTTCCTCCTTTGTTTTCGAAAAATGCTACTACGGTTCCTTCATCTTTCGAACTAGCTGCTCATGAAATTTAGCCACCTATATTTTTTCATATGGGTTTGAGTTCATTGTTCTGCTGAGAGGATGTGCACTGAGTCATTTAATATAAGAGATGAATTTTTATTTTGTTTATCTATGTGGAAGCTCACGTTTTCATCTGCAGAATATGAGCGGAATACCACCTTTTATAGAAAAAGGTAAAGAAGATAAGAATTAACATCTTTCCGACGGTGGTACTACATAGCACTTCGGGTAGGTTTGCATGGTGTCATAGCTGTGCTCGTGGTTTTCTTTTCATGCTTGTCTTGTTTTTATTTAAATGTACATACGGTTATAGTATTTTAGGCTATGTATGTTTCAGAAAGCACAGCAGAGTGATGTCATTTCATTTGTATGTTTGGTCAGCAAGGCTTCACAGGAAAGAAAAGATATAAAGTAAGATAGGTCACGACGTTTGTCTATACGAATTGGTTCACAACTTATTTGGGGTAGGATATATGTATAACTTTGGTATGAAGTTCTAAACACTTGTATGTGTATATATATATATTGCTATTATCCGGCACAACTTGTTTTATACAATTATTAAATCCTACTGCTATTTAATGTTGAACGTTAAATATATGCACTGCCACATGAATTCCAAAAACAACGAGAATAGACACACTGCTACGTCTTAATGTTCCGGTTCTAATAAAATTAATTTCGTTGAAATGGTCATAGAAAAAGTATACTACAATAGATATAGTAGTATAATATTTGATCTAAAAAGAGAATATAGTTGGAATAATCAATAGTCTCAATGCAATCATTGTTACATTAAGATCTAAAAAAAAGATTCTGGAAGCTTTAATCATTTTTGGGCTCGTTGTGGCTTTAGCACTTTTATTTGCAAATACTTTTGTTTAATTTCATCCTAGAACGAAAATGTAAAAAATTGACTTCATTTTCACATTGGTATTATTTTAATTTATCGGTTCACTGTTAAATTGCACACATAGATAAATCAATTTCGATTGGCCCCAAACTGAAAATCTAGCAATAACTAGCTATACATATTCCAATAAAACTCGTTTCATCGAAAACGGTGGTTGTTTGAAAAACCGGTATTTTCAAGGCCTATATAATATCGATAAAAATATATTTAAGTTCAAAATAAATCCTGTTTAAATAATAATAAATTATTGTCGTATATTTCCGAATGAATCTTATACAGCTTCAAAATAAACCAATATAGATTTTAAACTCAATAGCCAAAATTTATGAGTTAAAACATATTTAAAATTACATAAAAAAATCTTTTACATTTATTACATAAACGTTATCGTTTATTAACGAAATTCCTAGCGACTATTTGAAAATTTAAATTGGTCATAACTTGGAATCTATAATATAAAATCTCCATTTTTCTCTTTCATTAGAAAAATATAATCAAATATATTTAAACGTTTCTTGTTTCATGGAATTCCGACTTATATCAGATCACGTATATTCAATTGAAATTCAAAACTCAATATTACGAACTGCAACGTGGTTTTGAGCTAGTTTTAATTATATTATAAATTTGACGTTCAAACTTTATCAAAATTAAAATCCACTTATATTTTTAATATAATATTTGAAATAGATTAAATATTCAAATTTAAATGGTCGGAAAATCTAGGACGTTACAAATCCTTAGCTTTTTAGGATATGCTTCGATTTTGTAGGATATTGGCAGGGATTTAGAAGAATTTAAAAAGATTTTTGAGTAGACATTTTATTACGATGTTTCATAAAGGGGCACTTAAATTTATGATATTATTTAATATATGACGTTTGACGTTTATAATTCATAAGAGTATGTACCATGTCCTATCAAAACGAAACTCGAAATCTTACCATAATTAACCATTACGGTTCTAATAAAATTAATTTCATTAAAAACCGACATCGTTTTAAAATTAAATATTCTTAAGTTACATATTGAATCGATAAAATATATATATATACACTGATTTCAATATAAACAAATCTATTAAAAAATAAATTATTATTAGCATACATGTTCAAATTGAATTATGTATAACTTCCTAATATACTAGCATAGATTTTAAGCTCAACATATTGAATTTCAAGTTCAAACGATATTCAATATATTAAAAATCCCTTTTATTTATATAATAAATTGTTATAATTTATTAATGAATTTCATAGCGACTATTTGATTTGGACATAAAACAAAACCTATAATATGAAATCTTGATTATTCTGCTTTATTAGAAGATTATTATCCAATAGATTCGAACATTTCTTGTTTCAAAGAAATCCAACTTATATTGGATCATGTGCATCCATTTAAAACATAATATTATGAACTACCATGACGTTACGAGCTCATTTATAATTAAATTATAAACTATACGTTCAAACGTCTTTTAATTAACAAATAAGTTAATATAATTCAACTATAAATTGAATCAAACCCTTTTATATCGTTGATTCATATAAAACTGCAAATCCAATATATTCCCAAATATTTCAGAATAAATTATTATTTTATTATTTATATCAATATAATATTCAAAATCATTGAACTCAAAATTATTTACATTCCAAACTGGCATTTAAAACCATTTTTAAATATCCGAATAACCGATAAAAATCTAGGCCATTACCAATAAAGGAGAGAAGCCATTGCAAATCCAGATATTCTCCAAATATGACTGGATCACTGCTATATAACTAATCTCATGTTTGGAGCGACCCGAGACATCAACAAGCAGTCCATTGAATGTGAAGATTCCCATTCTTCAACCATCGTCTTCAATATCTTCATTTTCTCCATTTTGTCGTATCATTATTCGAAATGGTTTTCAGATAGAAATCCGATCCCGGACTTTCCAAATAATGAGCGCAATTTAATAACAATATGGGCTTGAACATAATTTAAATTAAGTCTCTTCCATCTTAAATTTATTAACCAAAACTTTCATTTATAGCCCCTTAATCTTTTATTCCTTAACTTAGGAATTCATCCATAAATTTGTTTGACTAAAACTTTGTACTAAAAGATTCACTCCTCTACAAAGATTCATTCTTTAATCAAGTCTTTCATTTACTTAACAAATTCCTTAATTGTTTATATCCATAAATTGATTCGTTAAATCTTTAAACCGAGATTAATCAAGCCTTAATGAAGTTTTTCCATTAAACCTAATTTTCCCAACCACATTTAGTAATCTTAACTAAAATAATAATTAACCCTTAATTCTCCATTTACAATTATCTCTTTTAAACCAAAGATAATCCATTAATCCTTCGAAACCTAATTTACGTTAAACAAACATAATCCAAACCTTCTGTTTACGTAAACAAATTTCTTAATCTTACATTCCTCAATTAGTAATTATTTAAAAATACCATTCATTAATCTTTAACAAAGATTCATTAAACTCTTAACCCATTTTCTTTCCCTTTATGAAGCCTATCTCTTAATCAAAGATTTCTAATATCATTCCGATTAACCTATAATTACAAGATTATAATCCTTCTTAAATTCTAAACATAACTTAATCTTAACTGGGTTAATGAATGATGTTATTTAAGACACCATTGACAACAAACCCAAAACCAGTTGATATTAAATACAAGATTTTCATAGAAATTATGTCAACTTTTATCTAATATCAATTCTCATAATCAACAAATACTATAAGTAGAATAACGGTATAAATACCTTTCAAATTCCTTGAGTAGTATAAGTTTTAACATCGGAATTTAATATCAAATATTCGAAGATTATTTCTATCCAAATCCAATTCATTTATAATTGGAAAACTTTAATCATATTAAAGTTATATTTCAAAATAACATTTCATAGTATCCAGCTTCTTCAGATTTGCTCCTTCACTTGCCCAGATAAGTAAACGGTGGTCCGTTAACTTTAGTTTAAAGATATACACCCTGTTTACTGTTCCATAACTTCAAGATGGAAGAAACCTACTCGTTATTTCCGCATACTCAAAGTATTTGAGTTTATATATTTTTTAACTAGGTTGGGATCTCAAATTTCAAATTATCATTCAAAACTTTATATTTCTTATCCAAATCACTTTAAAATCATTTATAATAATTTTTCGTATTTTTAATTATTTTTAGATAGCCTAGTTAAGCAATTTTCAATTTTAGTCACTGACTACAAAATCACGATTCTATTTAAAAATTGATTTGGACATAACTCAAAAAACTATACATTGAAATCCGGAAGTCCCTTTTTTACTTGAAAACTATTATCATTAGAAAACAAAAGCTTTTCATTTTAGGAAAATTTGATTTAAATTTCATCCGGTATAAGAATTTGAAGTTTATGGTAGAAATTCACGAACTACAATGCACGACAAGCTCTATTAAGACCATATTGTAACGTCAAACTAAAATTCATCCAATTTACTTCTAATTTGCTTATAAACATTATAAAACATATATAAACTCATTTAAAAACAATATTTCCAAATTTAACCTTCAAATTCAATTTTCACCATAATCAAATATTTTAATATTAATATAATAATATTATTATTCAAAATTTAATCTTTTAAATATCAAACTTTCTTGAAATCAAATTAAACATTATATAAGCTTATTCGAACAATCAATTTGAGTTTAAGCCATTGTATATATACCTAACTTAAATTCCATTTCAATTTACAATTCGAAATCAATTTACTTTTCATTTTAAATTTGAACAAGCCGTACTGTATCCAATATTATTTCAAATTAATAACCACTTTTACAAAAGTTTCTTATAATTGCTTTAATTTCATTTCTAACTAGTTTTAGATATAAAATTCCGACTTTCATTTTATCACCTTACTTAACTGAATAAAATATTCGTTTATATTATCCGATTTAGAAGAGACTTAATCAATACTCATATATTTCCATATATTTGGGTATAACACATATGTGTGGTGACATACTAACAACAACTATAGTTTCAGCCATAACAACCATGTAAACATTTATATTAATAGTATCTACAATTAAGCATTACAATCATTAATGCTTAACAAATACACAGAACTACAATAACAACCATTCATCTATTCAACCAAATTACTATTATAATATAACACAGACTATAATAACTACATGAAGTACACAACAAAGGATTTCTCACCTTAGGGTTCCACTCCACCAAACATTTAGTTTTGCAACATTTTCTGACTCTGAAAATTGACCAACTTCCCACGGGTTTTTGGACCAGCTACTCTATGAATTTGGCGAAGTGGCCAACCACATCATTATAGGAATTTCTTTTCTCTACGGTTTACAAAAATAATAACCCAATTTGGTCCATCAAATAGAAGAAGCATCCAGAAAAACACACCCAAGAAAGCCGAATCGTACCGGAAATGTGTGCACTAGGTTGTGCACGTTGCCCAAATGGATCTACCCATTTTATAAGTGGGTCGACCCTTGAGCCGACCTAGCTAAAGTCTAGGTCGCCCCATCTAATCATGATTTGTGGATTACTTTATTAAATATTAATTCGTTGTTTATTTAAATTTTAAATTTGAATTCCAAACATCTTTCTTTCATATCTTCTTCATTTTAAGTATAATTTATTTAACCAAATATCTATCTTAGCCAGAATTTTGTAATGGACCCAATGGCACAACCATAGTAGCCCATCTTTTAATATTTTTCTAATTAATATTTATTTTGTACTAACTCGAATTTTTGGTCGATTCAAATCAATCTTTAAACCGATCAACAAGGCGGATTGTTATGAGAACACGACACATCGGAACCCAAAACAAGATAATATTTCATTGTTGTTACAACAATTTTACATCAGAGTACAAGAGTATGTCAGAGTACAGATAATAATACACATTAATAAAATATCAGATAATAATATATATTATGAAACAATGGAAACATAAATACCTAAATACAAACAGGGAAAGGCTACAAAATAATCCAAAGTATAGCTCCAGCCATAATCCAGGATCGTTTTAGAGAATATCTACAATACAAAACTACTAGTTTCTCGTGTGGAAAATATGGGTACATGGAGTTTAAGTAAGGCATTTCAAGGAACCATGCTGTATAATACGGAACGGGTTTCCTTTACATGAATACCAATTAACAAACCTCGCAATGCTTTTTTTTTAAAATGAAGCTATTATAAGACTTAGGTCTCATCATACAATGCAAGCGCTAGCCGGAGGATAGAGTTCTACCTTATAATAGCCAAACATGATTGATACATGAAATTTCTCTTTTATTATTAGTGCATAGTATGGAAAACACTTTCGAAAATAAATGTATCAATCTTAGATGGCAAAATACCTCATCCTATTATGTCACCATATAGGTTTACAGCTAAAAACATGAGGTTCGTATTAGATTCTAGAATTCCATCATGAGCAGAGGTAAAGGATCTTCCTCATCCAAACTTCGAAACATCTCTAGGAAACTGTCTCAGGGAGCATATCCCTTTGGAGCAGTGGGGCTGGTCAGCCCTATATCGTTGTTTAGTCTGTGCTTAAACAATACGTTTCCTGGTCCTATTGGACCTCTTGGTCAATATGTCGACCACCGTGGTCTTGTGCGGCCACATCCGGGGCGCCTCAAATCCAACATCCAAATAAGTAAAATGTTCGGGCTCCATACCATGTCTTCCTTCTTACTAGAAAGAAACACATATCCTCCTGTAATGTCTCATATTTTTGGTAGTCTAATATTTAATTTAATTTATTATTTTAAATATTATATTTTGAATATTAATGGTTTTTAATATTAAATTCGTTAATAAAAACGAAGTTTAAATGTTAAATTTATATATAATATAAATCGAGCTCGAAATGGCATTACAGTTCGTAATATTGAGTTTTGAACTTTTACTAGATGTAAATGATCTGATATAAGTCGGATTTCTATGAAACAAGAAACGTTGGAATCTTGTTGGTTATAATTTTCATATGAAAAAGAAAAATCTAGATTTCGTGTTATAGATTGTTAGTTATGTCCAAATCAAAATTTTAGAATATAACATTTATTTATTAAATAATAGCGTTTTAATATAATTTGGACATCGTTTAACTCAAAATTGATGATATTGATTTGTGGAAATTATATTTGAAGCTATATGATATTTTCAGTTGGGTATTTATGATAATAATAATTTATTATTATTTTATTTGAATATTTTAGATTTTTATAATATTTCAATCGACAAAATTATAGGCCTTTAAAAATGGTCAATTTGCAAACAAAGTTCGTTTTCGATGAAATTTGTTTCACTGGAACCGTATCATCAAATTATTGTAAGAAAGTCAAATTTTGGGGCAAACGGATGTCGCATGTGACTCCGATAGCCAAAAACGTCTCTATTTTTATTTAATCGTTTATGTTATTTAGGCAGGGGTAACTTTTAACGAATAAACGACTGGCCAAACAAACTCCTAATTTAACAAAACAAAATTCATTGGATCTGAAGGAAGAGGTCCAGTAAAATGTCAAGGTTTCAAATTTTTTTGATTTTTGTTGTAATTTTAGGAATTTTAAACTTTTGATTTTTCATCGATAATTAGAAAGGACTTTCCACAAACGACCTCGAAATTTGAAGAAACCTATCCCATCGGGTCCGGAATAATTTTTTTAATGCTAGGATTAGCATTTTTATCGAAAAATAGGAGTTGATTGTGGTTAGTTTTACGTGATACTTCACGATGAAGTTTCAAAATAATAAAATATTAATAAAATCTATCCTAATCCTATATATATAAAGCTGCAACCCTAAAACACGGTCAGAATTGTTTTACATGGTGAAAGCAATAATGCACCGCCTCCTCAGTGAAATAAACGGCCAGAATACACCATCAATTCATACTAAAATCCCTCAAATTATTTTACCTACTCACGAAACTCTCTATTACGAAGTTGATCAGCTCCTTGAGATCTATGAAGTGGTCAGTTGCGATGAAGATCTACGCACGAGGTCGGCGAGAATCAGGTAGAGAAAAATCGGCGGACGGGCTGGTTTTGCTAGCGGTTGGAGCGACGAGGCGATGGGCTGTAGCTGATGGAGGATGGCGGCGGAGTGGCGCATGGAGTGTTGTGATCTGATCGGTCTCAGATCACCGGAGATTGGAACAGTAGTTGGTTGATGGTAGCGAGTTCGTTTTTGGGTTTCGAATGGAGATTCAAGGCGGGTAGTGAGTTCAAGTTCCACGATGGCTTGGCTGAAGGAGGAGGGGAATGACGCAAATAGGGTGTAGGTTTCCGATCATCACCAGGGGGACAGAGTTGGCTGCGGCAGTGCATTGAAGGAAGAGAACGTTTTTTGGCATGCTGAACATTAGTAGGGAGGAAAATCATTTGGCAAGTGTACGAGCAGGAAAAAAATGCTTGGCCATTGGATCCATTTTTGTTGAAGCGGCCTGATGTCCTACTATTGATCTTGGTTCAGCCTATTATATCCTTAACAATAATTTAGATTTTAAGAATATAATTATTGGAAACTAAACGAAGCTAGCACAATATGGAAAATATTTTTGCAAAGAAGGCAGGCGGATATCACATGAAGCAGGAATAAAGAAGGAACATATATATTTTCGAATGATGCAGGATAAAGAAAAATGGTATAACCTAATTAGCGTAATTAGATTAGAGTTTTGATTATTAATTAAGTAATTTATTATAATTAAATTAGAGTTAACTTAAATGTTTATAACTGGTACCCATGATAATAGAATGGAATGAGAAAAGCGACGCCGGAGTCATATTTTCGAACGCTACATGATGGAGCAGTCTGGACAAATTTGGAAGCAAAAACAGTTTTCAGTTAAGTTAAGCAGTCATTTAATTTCATTGAAATCGAACCATCCCAACGAATCTAATTAAAGTGAGTTAAACTCACTCAATTCTTCATGCTTATATTTTAAATAAGTTTGGTTTTATAATTGTGTGCTATGATTGCTTATGGTTGACTGCTTGTTGTTTGTTAAGTATATATTTATATATTGATTGAACCAATGAAATTAAAACGTTGTTTAATTTCGTTGAAATACCAAATCGTTATTTAAACGATTGGATCCAGTGAAGGTAACTTACTCTATTGGTCACATTTATAAAATAAACGTGTTTAAATGTTTGAATTGTTTGGTTAATTGAGTGATGTTAAATAGTCGTTATTTACGGTTATCGAAATTATCAGTTAAATTTAATTGAATAATATTGTTGGAAATAGTCTATGTGAATGCAGGGAAGAACAGGTTGGAGGGATCCAACAGGATTCCTCAGATATATTTAATGATATTTATTTTCATATCATCATTATATTATCTTTTCTAATTAAATGATTGATTTGCTTATTGATCGTTGACCTGGAATTTAACATTTGAGTTGTTTAAACCAATGGGTGATATTGGTTGAGTAATTGGCAGTATATGGCCTACAAATCAATCGTTTTCAACATATTGATTTACCATCAAGTAAATCAACAGAAGTGAAGTTATAAAATTTATTTTAAACTGAGGATAGTTTATGAAATATATTATTTCGAATAAAAGTTATTAAAATGAAATAAATTATTATTATTTATTATTTAAATTTATAAGGAATTATAAATGATTTTATAAAGCAAACTCTGATGTTAATTAGATTTATAAGCAAATGAAAAAAAATTAACCAAGCAGTTAAGAGTTGAATAATTGTTTTATCAAGAAATAATTTAATGAAATTATTAAATAATTTAAAGGAAGGACTATAATTGGAATTGATTATGAATTAATTGTATTTTGAGTTGACTAAGTCGACCGTTTTCGACTGAGAATAATTATTAAATTAATTTGGTTTGAATTAATTTATTAAAATAATTTAATGAATAATTGTTTTAGTTTTAATAAGAATTTAAAAAGAAACTTACTATTTATCTTAGTTAAGTAAGAAATTAAATACTATTACTGTAGTTAATGATTGAAGTAAATTATTGTTTTAATTAATAATAATTTAGGAGATTACTTTTTAATTCATTTAAAAAGTGATCAAAGTAGAATTAAATCGAATTGAAATATGAAAGGAGTTAATGGGTTTTATATTAAAATTGAGTTTTATAACGAAATTATAAAAAAATTAAGCGAATATGATAACTTAAATTAAATATTTACTTAATATTTGAAATTAGAAAAAGGAAATTGAAAAATTAGAAAATGGTATAAAATGGGAGTGAAATTATTCCAAGGTTCGAAATGTGCTATTCTGAAGTTCGGAGTGGTTAACGAAGTGAGATTTATTCTAAGGATCGAAATGTTATGTTCCGAAGTTCGGAATATTAATCAAGGCGAGAATATAAGCTAAGTGAAAGGTTTTGGAAATGGCAACGAATACAAGTTATCGTAAATGATTTACAAATGGAATTTATAAATGAAAGGTAAGAGTTTAGAAATATAATCCAAATATTAGTAGTCGATAGTTTTTACAAATGGAATTTAGAAGTGAAGAAAGAGTTTTGAGAAATGAATTTGTAACAATTGTTACAAATAGTAAATTGAACTATTTGATTTATAACTGCAGATCCTTAAAAAGATCGCTATGGGATTTTCTATAACGCATAAGTTACCGAAATGATTTGAAAAGATTATAAATAAAGAAATCAAAAGGTTTTGCAATGGAATCTGTAACGTTTATTACAGATGATAAGTTGAATTGTTTTGATAAAAGTAAATATAAGGATTCGTAAGAGATGTCATTATAAGAGTTGTAAAAGATATAAAGGTAAGATTTATAAAAATATTTATACGAGATTTGTAAAGATATTTATATTAGATTTGTTAATAATAGTTATATATGATTTAAAACCAATATAGGATTGTTGTTGCAAATAAGTTGAAGAACATTTTTAAAGAGATGTTGAGGGAATTTTATAATGGAATCAAAACTCGAGTATAATATTAGAGAGGATTATCAAAGATTAATAGAGAAGTAAAATAATAGTTTATTTAATAATTAATTAAATAAACATTGTTGAGATTCAAATAAGGCTTTCAAAGGAAACGTGTGGTTAATAAACTTCTTTCTATTCGGAAGATATGAATGTTAATTGGTCAAGGTCTATGAGGTAAATAAAATACCCCAACTTGAATGACTTCACGATTATCCAAGAATGGTATTAGTTTATAACGAGAACAATTGAGGGAAACATAAGTTATGATTTTCGTAAATAATATTTCAAACTGTATTTAAAAAATTTATAAGTAAATGGAATAATTTTTAAGAATATTCTTATTTTTAATAAGAAGTAAAAGATGAACTCCAAATATTGGAAGATTTAAAGAATATAATTAATAGATGTTTAATTAAAGAGGCCAGGTAATGCCGAGTACTGAATCAGTAAACTCATTTCATTCACATGATTATTTATCAGATAGTTAAATAACCGACTATCAAATCTGGCCAAATACGATTGTTGTTACGGAAAGACCGGGATAGAATTATATTCGAAAACCATTCTGAACAAACAAATACGTGAAGATGTGGATTTAAAATGGAGCATTGAAGACCATAGATCTTCATAAGCGAAATAACTACTAGTTGAATCTCTCTGGTTCAGCGGCCAAGGATATTTCAGCAGTGATTATGTCATGGTTGGAATCTTCGGATTGCAAGGACTACTCGCTACTGATCCTTGGGGAGATACCTATATAGGAAGTGGTAGGAGGGCACCTTCGGTTCATCCTATTCCTGGATGACTTATATGGACGAGTGTCTAACAAAATATTTCTAAAGGAATCACGTATATTGACTTTCTACAAACGTATTTCTGTTGGTGGCGGAGAAGACTGGACACCTTCTTTAGCTTAACGCTCAGAGTACTTTTGTGGAAATCAACATTTCGTGATATTTGGCAGATCTGACGATGTGACATTCAAAGTGAATGGAGATGCGCTGTGCAAAAGGATAAGCTTAACCTCTAGCCTCATCAACTGGGAAATGGTTAAAATTGGGTAGGTCGCATGGCTATGTGGTCGCACCCATCAAAAGGGTATATCATTACCTGATCGGGAGAAATCAAATGCCTTCGGTTGTCCCTTTATTTTATTTATATGCTATCGGTTCAGTTGGCTGGCCCCCAACCGTGGTGATGATATATTCGGTACTCTCAAGCGAAGTGAGTGGCCGATCATGTTTAGCCTAGGTGGCAAGATGTTCTTTTTGAACCCCAGTGTATTCATCTCCGGAGGTACATTGTCGGAAAGGTGGTTGCCCATACCTTTCCATGGAAATCCATTCTCTAATAAGTGCCCGCGGTTTTGATTATATACTATGTATGTAGAGCGTGAGATGCAAGCATTCTGCTAGATTGATATTTATTTGTATTTAGACACTATTATAATATTAAAAAAGTATTGGTTTCAAAGACGTTTTAAGTTATCATAAGGTAAAAACCGTCCGTATTTATGTGTGGTTTCGCTCTTACGATTATCCTTCTCTTTCGAAAAGATTTTGATTTAAAATCAATTTGGATGTTGTTTTTAAACTTAGTTTGTTTATCTCACTCTGGTTCACCAGACTGACCTATCATTTGTAATGCTCGGGTTAGACCGGGTTATATAGGTTCAGATTATCAGGTGTTACAAAGTTCAGAGATGGGCTGAAGTTGTTCAGACGTATGATATCTAGTATTTATTCCACTGTGTGTTGTATATGAGGACAAATTATTATAACTATACAAATGGGTTGATGTACTCTGATGATGGTAAATTTTATTTAAAACTCTCAGTGAAGATTATTTCTATATTATATTTTGTTCCGCTACGATGTGATATTCTGATTCTGTATTATGTTGGTTTTTCTTCTTCTATTCTAATATTTCTTCCTTTCTTACCTCAACCTCTAATTTCTTTCTAATAATGTTCCTTTGTTTTCGATTTTTGAATGTTCGACATGGTGTTTTTGTGTCGATTTTCAGGATCGAAAATCCGTGGGCCATTACACCTCCCTACGGTCCTTCATCTCATTTTTGACTCATAACGAGGTGTGAAGCTCATGAATTAACGTGATATCACAAAAATACGCAAAATTAGCCATGTTTTGATCATCATCCAAAAAGACGTGATTTTCAATAAAAGCTTTGATCAATCAGCATCTTAGCATGCCACATTGTCAGTTTATACACAGTTATGTCTATTAATATATAACCTCGAAGCTCATATGTGTAACACCCCGTATTTCTGTTAACACTAAAGTTACTAATTTAAGAATAACCAATGCTTAATATAATAAACGTGTAAAGGGGAGATGTATCTAATGTGCATACAAATTTAATAATAAATGTGTAAACGGGAGATGTATCTAATGTGCATACAAATTTAATAATGTGTAAAGGGGAGATGTATCTAATGTGCATACAAATTTAATAATAAATGTGTAAAGGGGAGATGTATCTAATGTGCATAAAAATTTAATAATAAATGTGTAAAGGGGGGATGTATCTAATGTGCATACAAATTTAATAATAAATGTTAATAATGTACATTAAGAAAGTAATTGTGAACATAATTTGCTTCTCTTTAGAATGGATGGCTTTGATTAACCTTGGCTTCATCGACGGCTCAAATTAACTTGCAATCCTATATAAACAGCCCCCTAGTCTCCTTCTCTTTGCACCATTCTTCTCTAACCTTATGCTGCACAAATTCTTGATGGACATGGCTTCTTCTTCTTCCTCTAAATCTAAATAAATAGATTAAAATAAAATATAAATCAAGACGAGGATATGCTGCTCAAGTCTTTCAAGAGGAGATTCAAAACAAGTTAGGATTCAAGTAAAGATTCAACGGCTTCAAGCAACACTATCTTTCTGTTCTTTTCTAGATCCAATCAATGTAAGTCGGTTACTTTTTAGATTTGAACGGCTTTTTATATTTGTGACATGAAATTAAAAGAATATAAGAAATATGCCTTATCATTTCATTGAATCTGTGATTGTTTATGACTTTGGATCTGATTCTTGATTATGGCCTAGAACACATTGTGACTAAATTGCCAATGTTTAAGATTATGACTATGGAACTGTGGCCTTTGAAACCATACGCCTTTGACTACGAACATAAGTCTTTGACTATGAACATAAGCCTTTGACTAGGAGCATAAACCAATGCCTATGACTATGACAAGGACAATAGTGGATAATTACCTATGATTCATGAACACGATATTATTGCCTAGGATTATGACTGTGAGATTGGATCTAAACTTGATTATCTATTCAGTTTATTCTTAATTATCCTTGGCTCTTGATTATGGGAATTTATCTATTAAGTTAGATCTACCCATATACTTGAACCTATGTTAATTGTTCAACCCTTTTTATGTCATAATATTATCGGACCTATAGGCCTTCGATGCTTTAATCAATTTATTCAGTGTAATTTGTTAGATCTGTGATTAGTGAATTATCATCTTCTGCCAGTCATTATGTCTATCTTTTCATGGCATTTTGGTTCATTCCCTTTTTATCCACGAATCTAGATTTATCTATAATCTAGGATGAAATCACGATTACCCGAACGATGGGAATACGATTTGGGCAAATCATAAATTTGACTTAAACATGGTTGTAAACTTGGAAATTGGCATAATGTGGAACATTAACATAATTATGATTGACATAATTTAGAACATGTATTATGGCATGTTTATTAGAACGCAAATTTGAAAATTTGACATGAATTATGGAATATGTAATTTGACATAATAAATTTAGTATTGGCAAGTAAGCTAAGTTTTAGGCGGTAACGGTAAACTAGAATAATAATTCTAGTCTTGCCATAAACTGTAAATTAGGATGTTAAATCAGAATTGGGTCAATTAAAATTAATTTGGCATAATAAGTATATTAGCACAAATTTTGAATTTAGTCATAATTGTGAGTAATTGTCATGTTTAGAATAATCATGGTTAGTGACACTTAATTTGGTATAATTTACATACCAAAAACTATATATATGATATATAGGGAAAATGGGCCATAATAATAAATGTTGACAATGTACATTAAAAGAGTAATAATGGAATAAGTAAATTAGGGAAAATTTACTTATAGAATTTATCCTCAATGAGAAAAGTAAATTTAGACAATACGAACATGCTTAACCCGAGGTTGGATTGAGTTGTGATGTAAACCTGCCCGGACCCGCCCGGCTGTCTAGCGATCACGACAATACCTATCCAATGTGGGAGGTTAAGGCATTGAGCCCGATAAAGGCCCGAGGTTAGACTGAGTTGTGGCGTAAGACTGCCCGGAACCAACCGGCATACCGGCAGCCACAACAATACATGTCTAATGTGAGTGGCTGGTGCTTTAATAAGACAATTAAAGTTAAGCTAGAATGGGAGGGTAAAGTCTATAAGTACACTTAACCAACTTAACACAGTTAAGCTAGAATGGGAGGGTTAAGTCCATAGGAACTGTAACGAACCGGGGTTTTCGACTCCGAAAATCAACATTTAACTACCATGTTGACCATTCAGACATCGAACATTCCAGATCATTAATAGAAAGAAGTTAGAGGGTGAGATAAGAAAGAAAGAAATATTAGAATAGAAGAAGAAGAAACACCACACAGAGTCTCACATCGCAGCGGAATAAAATATAATACAGAAATAAATCTTTATTGAGAACTTTTTAAAATACTTACAATATCAGGGTACATCAACATCTGGACAGTGATAATCTGTCCTCATACAACACACAGCGGAATACTAGTAATATCATACGTCTGGACTCTTCCAGCTCGTCTCTTCATAGCAGTCGATAACCTGAACCTGTACAACCCGGTCTAACCCGAGCATTTACAAAACACCGGGTCAGTCTGGTGAACCAGAGTGAGATAAACTCGCACAGTAATAAGGGTGAATCATCCAGTCATGATTTTAGAGTTCAAAATCTTTTCCAAACAAAAGGATAATCGTAAGACCAAATCCACACATAAACACGGACGGTTTTTACCTTACGATAACCCAAAACAGTTTTGAAACTAATATCTTGTCTGATATTATAATAATGTCTAAATACAAGTAAATAGAATCTAGTAGAACGCTTGCATCTCACGCTCTACATATATAGTATACAATCAAAACCCGCAGGCGCTTATTGGGAATTGGATTCCGACTTGACAAGGTATGGGTCCACCTTCCGATAGTGTATCTCTAGAGACGAATACACTGGGTTCAACAAGAACTTCTTGCAACCCGGCCCTCACATGACCGACCACTCATTTCGCTTGAGTGTATCGAATGTATACCACCGACGGTTGGGATCAGCAACCGCCTCCCGCCAAGGGACAACATCGAAACATAGATTTAAGAAACAAATAGGATTTCCTCTAGATAGGTGATCATACACCCTAATGGGAGCGACCCACATAGCCATGCTGCCTGCCCGATTTTTGTCATTTCCCGGTTGATGAGGCTTGAGGCCAGAATTTACCTTTGAACATCTGGTCGTCATTCACTTTGAATGCCACATCGTCAGATCCGCCAGATATCACTAATTGACGTCCACAAAAATACTCTAGCCGAAAGCTAGAGAATGGCAATTCCCTGCCAACAACTATCGTACGTTTGAAGAAATCAACGTACGTGACCCTTTGGAAATACTCTGTCAGACATTCGTCCATATACATCATCCAGGAACAAGATGAACCGAAGGCACTCTCCTACTGCATCCAATATAGGAATCACCCCATGGATCAGTAGCGAGAAGTCCTTGCAACCCGTTGATTCCAACACGACAGAATCACAGCTTTCCTCTGCTTGCCAGGCAGAGAATATTAGTGGTTCTTCCGTTTATGAAAACCCACGGTCTTCAATGCTCCATCTCGATCATCTTCTGAGATCTTCACGTAATTGTTGGTCGGAATGGTTTTCGAATATAAATTCGATCCCGGTCTTTCCATACCAACAATCGTATTGGTCAGATTTGATAGTCGGTGTTTTAACTATCAAAATATACAGTGTTTCAATCATGACACTCCAATGAGTTCACTGATTCAGCATTCAGCATCACA
Source organism: Allium sativum (assembly GCA_030737875.1). Classification (NCBI taxonomy): domain Eukaryota; kingdom Viridiplantae; phylum Streptophyta; class Magnoliopsida; order Asparagales; family Amaryllidaceae; genus Allium; species Allium sativum. The sequence continues at coordinate 271,459,146 of CM060913.1, read as the reverse complement.
TGGCCTTTAACAAACTGATTTACTTTTAAAAACTTCTAATTCCAATCTTTGAAAATACGATAATTGAATAACTCTAATTTGATTTAACTATGATCGATTAACTAATATTCGACTTCACTCCATTCGCTCGACTCTAGATCGCAGCGATCACAATGGTTACGCCTGATTCCCTCAGGAAACATCCGACCGCCGTAGGCTAATCTGCAGCCCTGCGAATTACGCTAGCAGTCGTATGAAATGGCAACTCATCCTGAATAACTATGTGATTTTATTTCCTATCTCGTACTTATCAATCTGATTTACATCGGAACTTGCTTTATAAAATCAATTAAAAATAATTTAAAGTCTTACATAAATAAAATATTTATTTCTTTCTCTTGAATAACTTTTATTCGAAATAATATATTTCAAAATCTAACTTCAGTTATAAAATAAATTTTATAACTTTATCTCTATCGACTCACCTGACGATGAATCACTGTCTATAACCCGATTGATTTTAAAGGCCATACTCTGCCAAACACTTAACCAATATCGCCCATTGGTTTAAGCCAAACAGATGTTGAATATTCAATTAATAATCAACCATCAAATCAATCACACAAACAGATCAGTTCATATATGATCATATGAAAATAAATAATATATTTGAGGAATCCGGTTGGATCCCTCCAACCTGTTCTTCCCTGTATTCAAATGGTTATCTCAAATCAGACTGTTCAGTTTTGTTTAACTGATAAACTAAATAACGACCATTTAACATCAACCATAAGCAATTCAAACAATTCAACCATTTACACATGTTTATAAATAAACATGACCAACCAAGGTAAATTACCTTTATTGGAACCAATCGTTAAAAATAACGATTTGGTGAATTCACTGAAATTAAACACAGTTTAATTTCATCGGTTAAATCAACAAACAATTGTATAACTAGCAAAATAGTCAACCATTGGCAAACAGAGCACACAAAATAAAAACACCCAATTTATATAAAATATAAAAAGGGTAACTGAGTGAGTTTAACTCACCTTGATTCTCCATTTGATGTCAGAATGGCTGGTTTTAGTTAAATTAAATCAGCGTTTAATTTAACTAAAGATCTCGGTTGTTTTTCTGCTCCGTCCCATACAGCTTTAAAATGTTACGCCCCTCGATATGGTTCCACCGCTCTTTGTTTTGTCCATCTCTGTTGATGTGTGAAAGAGTTGTAGATTTTAATACGATATTTGGTATTAATGTTATTAAATAATATTTTATTTCATAATCCTATTTGTGTCAATATAAACCTAGTTAAGCACGTCCAAATCAGGCTAGTCAAAACATTTGAGATTCGTGACCTTTCCAACATAGTATAATATTGCATATTTCTCTACAGTCAAATATCTAAACCTACTTCATGTATATTACTATATATATAACGTGGATTAGGTCCATTTTAACGCCACAGTACAATACCTTTACTTTCCAAACGAGCCCCCCCCCCCTCACGTGACTGCATGGCTCCTGACATCCCCAAACATTCCCATATTCACTAATGCAAATACCCACACCCGCTTTACCTTCCCCTGTCGGTTCCAGGAGTCCACGAACTCCCCTACTCCACTTCGGTAGTCCATCAGATAGTACCACCCATCGGCGCCTCTATGGAGCTGACTTGCGCCGGAAATCCCACGCCCCAGGTCACGTTCCTCACCCTTTCAGCTGCTCTCCGTCATCCTACCGTGTTTCGAGCCCACTTCCCCATAATTTGAACCAATCGCACCCCTTTCTCTCGTATACTTTAGCAACCGAAAAACTTAGTTCGACTCAAACACCGCCATGTCCTCAGCCGGATCTTGATCGAAGTCCACCAGTGGCAGCGCCAGAACGTCCTCGTCCACTGCCATAAGTATCGGATTGCGCCATGTCCCCTTCTGCCGCCAGAGCCAATCCGAACGCAACGACTTTAAATCACCAATCCGGTCACCTCGGTCCTCGGAACAAATCTCAACCGGTTATTTGTAAGACCTCGACGGAGTACAGTAGATTTGAAGAAGAACACGTTAGGAAAAGATTGGTGGATTTAAAGATTGGATTGAGGAAAGTTTGGAATGATTCTGTGCGTTTGTATTTTTGAAGAAACTCAGTTTTCCCAATGCTGGATTACTGAAAACCAAAGAAATATGAATGGAGAAGCATGCCCTTTTATATGAGAGAATATCGTGGAGGCCACGTTTTAGATTGTAGGTTTGCAGAAAGAGAAATAGCCTAGCTGTATGATGGTGAGTGTCTCCAAACGTGGTCGGCAAGGACATGAGATGTCATTTTCGTTTATAAATGCTTGGTCGGCAAGCTTCAGAATTTAGGTCATCAATTGGCAGTTGGTTACAAAGTAGGGTAGATTTTATTACCATTTTACTACAACGAACTCCGCAGTGAGAATTCGTATTAAAACCCACCACATATGATTTCTGTCTTCTGATAAAAAGGCTGTTCTTGATGTAAAACGATATTCCGGATCCAATGGGACAAGTTTCGTCGAAATCCGAGGTCATATGGAAAAATTTCCTTTATGAAACCGGAAATGAACACATGTTTAATTTTTCCACGGTCACTAGATAAATCAAATCAACTTGAAACTGCGAACATCGATAATAACTTTTCGATATGAACCCAACGGCACTAATTTCGTCGCATTCTGAGACTGTCGCCCCGGCAGGCTGTTTTTACCCTGAACCGCCTTACCCCTTTTAACACCAAATTTTCCGGTCTCTAAAAATAACAAACTATATACTTATTCTGACTCTAATCGATGATACGAACTCAACGGAACTGGTTTCGTGGCCTAATTCGATCGTCTGCTCAAGTTACACTCAAATATCCTTTTATTTATTTAAATACGCGTTATATAAAATGAACGGGCGTTTACGGCTACCGTGGTCACATACGACATCGGTTTGCCCCGTCATTTGACACCGTGCAATAATTTAACGGTACGGTTCTAATAAAACTGATTTCGTCGAAATCTGAGTCCGTTTGCAAAATGGCTATTTTAAAGGCCTATAATTTAATAACGATTTTCCATAGCGACTATTTCAAAATTTGATTTGGCCATAACTATCAAACTGTAACACGAAATCTGGATTTTTCTCTTTCATATGAAAATTATCGTCAATACGGTTCCAACGTGTCTTGTTTCACAGAAATCCGACTTATATCGAATCCTGTATTCTCAGTTGAAGTTCAAAACTCTATATTGCGAACTGCACGCCATTTTCAAGCTCGAATTATATTATATAAATATATAACGTTCGAACTTCGTTTAAATAACGAATTCAATATTTAATTCCATTAATATTCCAATAAAATATTTAAAACTAATTTAAATATTCATATTCAAATGGTCGAAAAACACGGGTCGTTACATTCTTCCCCCCTTAAAATAATTTCGTCCTCGAAATTGCTAGGGTAAGAAAGAACGTTATAAATTCATTAACTTCAAATCTAATTTTATATTAAATTAGAAACCAATTCAATACTGTGAATAAATATTTTCAAAAATATCGAAAATTTTCTAACACTTTAAATTTTCGAAAAATTTCGCCAGCACCTACTCTGTATGGCTCAATCGGTACAACCACAACTCGCCTTTCTAGGCCTTCTCCACTTCAAAAGAAAACAAAGCAGCCAAGCGGCTTGCCAAACAGGCTCAGAAATCTCATCAAACTCATATGAAAATAAACGTGTACCTTTTTGTCGGGCATACCATTATATCCTTTCCGTCTACTATCTTGTCAGCATATACAAATGCATCCCCAAAATTCCAACTTTATCCTCAGAACCAAATCCTTCACGCGTCCAAGCCAGATCTCATTCTTAACTCAATTTCCATCCATTATCAATTCCAACTCTTTAACTTACCAGTTCAACACCATTTCAGATTTTTGTCTCACCATTCACAATCTGATTCTACATAATATATTATATCCCAATTCAATTTCTAGTTAATTGGTTTCAATTCAATTCATATTTGCTTTCACAAATTCCTATTTAATTCTGTTTTTGTTCTAACAATTTCCCTGGGAGTTTTCAAACAGTTCATCGCTTTTAACAATCAAATATTTCCTTCAAGATTTAAAACAACTTGTTTTTCTCAAAGCCATTCAAAACAAGATTTTTGGTAGTAATCCGTCACTTACCACTCGAAAATGGACACCGATGATGTCCGGATCATCATCGGAATCTATTTTCCAGCTATTGAAGTGAGTTCAATACTATATAACTTTTCAAAATCATATTTAAACACTTCCATTTTGAAATCAGTTCAAAATATCCTTTCCAGTGCTTGTAGCAAACTTAAAATCTCCCAGGATTTTAAAATTCTCATATATTCAATTCGAATCCCTTTATGAACACTTTTCCCAGTTTCAGCATTTAAATTCTAGTTCTGATTTAATTCAGATTTAATTAATCTGCTTTTATATTATACGAATTTGAATTGGTTATTTATATAATCATTTCAATTATAATCAACCAACACATCTAATATACCATAATATTTCCAAATATATATTTTCTTTATATCAAAATATAATTTGGGTAAATTATTTCATTTACCCTCTTTCAAAAACATACTGTGTCGAATTATTCTATTCAAGAGTTTAGAAACACTTATCGACACAGTTTGCATTACTGTATCGACCAGAATTCATAAACTACTAGACAAACCAATCAACACAATATAAGACAGTTTTTATAACAATTTACAAATACGCGCTCATATATATACACTCAAACTCAGTCTAGGGTATTACTAACCCTATCTCTACTGAGTTACACCACAGAGCCAAGGTAATTACTTAACCTTCAGCTCTGATACCACTGTAACGAACCGGGGTTTTCGACTCCGAAAATCAACATTTAACTACCATGTTGACCATTCAGACATCGAACATTCCAGATCATTAATAGAAAGAAGTTAGAGGGTGAGATAAGAAAGAAAGAAATATTAGAATAGAAGAAGAAGAAACACCACACAGAGTCTCACATCGCAGCGGAATAAAATATAATACAGAAATAAATCTTTATTGAGAACTTTTTAAAATACTTACAATATCAGGGTACATCAACATCTGGACAGTGATAATCTGTCCTCATACAACACACAGCGGAATACTAGTAATATCATACGTCTGGACTCTTCCAGCTCGTCTCTTCATAGCAGTCGATAACCTGAACCTGTACAACCCGGTCTAACCCGAGCATTTACAAAACACCGGGTCAGTCTGGTGAACCAGAGTGAGATAAACTCGCACAGTAATAAGGGTGAATCATCCAGTCATGATTTTAGAGTTCAAAATCTTTTCCAAACAAAAGGATAATCGTAAGACCAAATCCACACATAAACACGGACGGTTTTTACCTTACGATAACCCAAAACAGTTTTGAAACTAATATCTTGTCTGATATTATAATAATGTCTAAATACAAGTAAATAGAATCTAGTAGAACGCTTGCATCTCACGCTCTACATATATAGTATACAATCAAAACCCGCAGGCGCTTATTGGGAATTGGATTCCGACTTGACAAGGTATGGGTCCACCTTCCGATAGTGTATCTCTAGAGACGAATACACTGGGTTCAACAAGAACTTCTTGCAACCCGGCCCTCACATGACCGACCACTCATTTCGCTTGAGTGTATCGAATGTATACCACCGACGGTTGGGATCAGCAACCGCCTCCCGCCAAGGGACAGCATCGAAACATAGATTTAAGAAACAAATAGGATTTCCTCTAGATAGGTGATCATACACCCTAATGGGAGCGACCCACATAGCCATGCTGCCTGCCCGATTTTTGTCATTTCCCGGTTGATGAGGCTTGAGGCCAGAATTTACCTTTGAACATCTGGTCGTCATTCACTTTGAATGCCACATCGTCAGATCCGCCAGATATCACTAATTGACGTCCACAAAAATACTCTAGCCGAAAGCTAGAGAATGGCAATTCCCTGCCAACAACTATCGTACGTTTGAAGAAATCAACGTACGTGACCCTTTGGAAATACTCTGTCAGACATTCGTCCATATACATCATCCAGGAACAAGATGAACCGAAGGCACTCTCCTACTGCATCCAATATAGGAATCACCCCATGGATCAGTAGCGAGAAGTCCTTGCAACCCGTTGATTCCAACACGACAGAATCACAGCTTTCCTCTGCTTGCCAGGCAGAGAATATTAGTGGTTCTTCCGTTTATGAAAACCCACGGTCTTCAATGCTCCATCTCGATCATCTTCTGAGATCTTCACGTAATTGTTGGTCGGAATGGTTTTCGAATATAAATTCGATCCCGGTCTTTCCATACCAACAATCGTATTGGTCAGATTTGATAGTCGGTGTTTTAACTATCAAAATATACAGTGTTTCAATCATGACACTCCAATGAGGTCACTGATTCAGCATTCAGCATCACATGGCCTTTAACAAACTGATTTACTTTTAAAAACTTCTAATTCCAATCTTTGAAAATACGATAATTGAATAACTCTAATTTGATTTAACTATGATCGATTAACTAATATTCGACTTCACTCCATTCGCTCGACTCTAGATCGCAGCGATCACAATGGTTACGCCTGATTCCCTCAGGAAACATCCGACCGCCGTAGGCTAATCTGCAGCCCTGCGAATTACGCTAGCAGTCGTATGAAATGGCAACTCATCCTGAATAACTATGTGATTTTATTTCCTATCTCGTACTTATCAATCTGATTTACATCGGAACTTGCTTTATAAAATCAATTAAAAATAATTTAAAGTCTTACATAAATAAAATATTTATTTCTTTCTCTTGAATAACTTTTATTCGAAATAATATATTTCAAAATCTAACTTCAGTTATAAAATAAATTTTATAACTTTATCTCTATCGACTCACCTGACGATGAATCACTGTCTATAACCCGATTGATTTTAAAGGCCATACTCTGCCAAACACTTAACCAATATCGCCCATTGGTTTAAGCCAAACAGATGTTGAATATTCAATTAATAATCAACCATCAAATCAATCACACAAACAGATCAGTTCATATATGATCATATGAAAATAAATAATATATTTGAGGAATCCGGTTGGATCCCTCCAACCTGTTCTTCCCTGTATTCAAATGGTTATCTCAAATCAGACTGTTCAGTTTTGTTTAACTGATAAACTAAATAACGACCATTTAACATCAACCATAAGCAATTCAAACAATTCAACCATTTACACATGTTTATAAATAAACATGACCAACCAAGGTAAATTACCTTTATTGGAACCAATCGTTAAAAATAACGATTTGGTGAATTCACTGAAATTAAACACAGTTTAATTTCATCGGTTAAATCAACAAACAATTGTATAACTAGCAAAATAGTCAACCATTGGCAAACAGAGCACACAAAATAAAAACACCCAATTTATATAAAATATAAAAAGGGTAATTGAGTGAGTTTAACTCACCTTGATTCTCCATTTGATGTCAGAATGGCTGGTTTTAGTTAAATTAAATCAGCGTTTAATTTAACTAAAGATCTCGGTTGTTTTTCTGCTCCGTCCCATACAGCTTTAAAATGTTACGCCCCTCGATATGGTTCCACCGCTCTTTGTTTTGTCCATCTCTGTTGATGTGTGAAAGAGTTGTAGATTTTAATACGATATTTGGTATTAATGTTATTAAATAATATTTTATTTCATAATCCTATTTGTGTCAATATAAACCTAGTTAAGCACGTCCAAATCAGGCTAGTCAAAACATTTGAGATTCGTGACCTTTCCAACATAGTATAATATTACATATTTCTCTACAGTCAAATATCTAAACCTACTTCATGTATATTACTATATATATAACGTGGATTAGGTCCATTTTAATGCCACAGTACAATACCTTTACTTTCCAAACGAGCCCCCCCCCCTCACGTGACTGCATGGCTCCTGACATCCCCAAACATTCCCATATTCACTAATGCAAATACCCACACCCGCTTTACCTTCCCCTGTCGGTTCCAGGAGTCCACGAACTCCCCTACTCCACTTCGGTAGTCCATCAGATAGTACCACCCATCGGCGCCTCTATGGAGCTGACTTGCGCCGGAAATCCCACGCCCCAGGTCACGTTCCTCACCCTTTCAGCTGCTCTCCGTCATCCTACCGTGTTTCGAGCCCACTTCCCCATAATTTGAACCAATCGCACCCCTTTCTCTCGTATACTTTAGCAACCGAAAAACTTAGTTCGACTCAAACACCGCCATGTCCTCAGCCGGATCTTGATCGAAGTCCACCAGTGGCAGCGCCAGAACGTCCTCGTCCACTGCCATAAGTATCGGATTGCGCCATGTCCCCTTCTGCCGCCAGAGCCAATCCGAACGCAACGACTTTAAATCACCAATCCGGTCACCTCGGTCCTCGGAACAAATCTCAACCGGTTATTTGTAAGACCTCGACGGAGTACAGTAGATTTGAAGAAGAACACGTTAGGAAAAGATTGGTGGATTTAAAGATTGGATTGAGGAAAGTTTGGAATGATTCTGTGCGTTTGTATTTTTGAAGAAACTCAGTTTTCCCAATGCTGGATTACTGAAAACCAAAGAAATATGAATGGAGAAGCATGCCCTTTTATATGAGAGAATATCGTGGAGGCCACGTTTTAGATTGTAGGTTTGCAGAAAGAGAAATAGCCTAGCTGTATGATGGTGAGTGTCTCCAAACGTGGTCGGCAAGGACATGAGATGTCATTTTCGTTTATAAATGCTTGGTCGGCAAGCTTCAGAATTTAGGTCATCAATTGGCAGTTGGTTACAAAGTAGGGTAGATTTTATTACCATTTTACTACAACGAACTCCGCAGTGAGAATTCGTATTAAAACCCACCACATATGATTTCTGTCTTCTGATAAAAAGGCTGTTCTTGATGTAAAACGATATTCCGGATCCAATGGGACAAGTTTCGTCGAAATCCGAGGTCATATGGAAAAATTTCCTTTATGAAACCGGAAATGAACACATGTTTAATTTTTCCACGGTCACTAGATAAATCAAATCAACTTGAAACTGCGAACATCGATAATAACTTTTCGATATGAACCCAACGGCACTAATTTCGTCGCATTCTGAGACTGTCGCCCCGGCAGGCTGTTTTTACCCTGAACCGCCTTACCCCTTTTAACACCAAATTTTCCGGTCTCTAAAAATAACAAACTATATACTTATTCTGACTCTAATCGATGATACGAACTCAACGGAACTGGTTTCGTGGCCTAATTCGATCGTCTGCTCAAGTTACACTCAAATATCCTTTTATTTATTTAAATACGCGTTATATAAAATGAACGGGCGTTTACGGCTACCGTGGTCACATACGACATCGGTTTGCCCCGTCATTTGACACCGTGCAATAATTTAACGGTACGGTTCTAATAAAACTGATTTCGTCGAAATCTGAGTCCGTTTGCAAAATGGCTATTTTAAAGGCCTATAATTTAATAACGATTTTCCATAGCGACTATTTCAAAATTTGATTTGGCCATAACTATCAAACTGTAACACGAAATCTGGATTTTTCTCTTTCATATGAAAATTATCGTCAATACGGTTCCAACGTGTCTTGTTTCACAGAAATCCGACTTATATCGAATCCTGTATTCTCAGTTGAAGTTCAAAACTCTATATTGCGAACTGCACGCCATTTTCAAGCTCGAATTATATTATATAAATATATAACGTTCGAACTTCGTTTAAATAACGAATTCAATATTTAATTCCATTAATATTCCAATAAAATATTTAAAACTAATTTAAATATTCATATTCAAATGGTCGAAAAACACGGGTCGTTACAGGAACACTTAACCAACTTAACACAGTTAAGTTAGAACGATAGGGTTAAGTTAACTAGAACACTTAACCAACTTAACATGGTAACACGACAAGATTTGTAGGGGTTAAGTAACCAAGAAAAACACTTAGCCAATTTAACATGTTAACTAGACTAGAGGTTGGGGATAAGTAAAGTTAATACACTTAGCCAATTTAACATGTTAACTAGACTAGAGGTTGGGGTTAAGTAAATTTGATACACTTAGCCAATTTAATATGTTACCTGGACTAGACCGTAGGGTTAAGTAAGCTTGAACACTTAACCATCAGAGTGTGATAAATGAATAGGGTTAAGTTAAAAACATGAAGGGACAATACTTAACCATTAGAACATGTTAATCAAACCAATGTTAGGGTTAAGTTAACTAAGGGAACACTTAACCGTTATGACATGTTAGTTAAAACAGATAGGCAAGGTTAAGTTAAAAAGGAACACTTAACCAATACAAGATGAATGGGTAAAGTTAAGTAAATACTTAGCCAATATAACTTGATGCTGGTAGGGTTAAGTCAACGTGAATTACTGGTAACACTTAACCAGTTTAACATGACAAATGAATAGGTTAAGTTAACTTGTATCGACTAATGACACTTAACCAATCAAACTTGACGAGAAAGAGAACTAAATAGTAAATCTTAGTTAAAAGGACTAAGTGGTAAACCTTAGTTAAGAAAACGACGATTCAGGAAACCAAGTGGTAAACCTTAGTTAGGAAAACTAAGTAGTAATCCTTAGTATAACACGAGGAGGAGCGAACGATCTTAAAGAAGGCTCCAACGAATTGGGTTACGAAGCCTGAGGCTTCGAGGGGACGTGAGGGTACTCTTGGTATCCCTCTGTGAGGTGGAAGATGATCCTCCTGGGCTCACAGAGGTTAAAGTCTGCATAAGAAGAACCAAGGGTATGCCTTGGTTGCAATATATGGCAAACTAAAGACTTGGATGGACCAGCATGATTCAGCGAGACCAGTAGCCCTTTGATAGCGACTTGTCGTCTACCTACCATCTTGAGTCAGTCGAGATACGTAAAGCGGAAAGGCGGAGAACTCCAAAAGACCATATACTTGCTATCTAGTTATGGGTGAGGATGGCCATAGGTTAGTGGGGCATAGAGGGCCTGCGTATAGTTCTCACTTTTCAAGGTGTGCCTTTCATTAGTTGAGGGAGGGGTCGAGTGGGACCATAGCCACTGGAAAAACAGACCTTAGCATCTGCATCGGCAGATAACTTAAAGCTCCCGACCGAGTTCCGTGTTTCTTGATTAGCCCTGCCACGGGACTCGGGTCGCACGTTTTAGGACATGTGCATCTAGACAGCGATAAACGATTCGCGACACATACGTGGGGAAAGTCTATGAACATATACCGCTCTAGGTATTGTGTCCTAGACTAGGGGCATCGTTCGACAGGTAGCGTAATCCCTAGTTGGACCTAGGTGGCATAAACCCTGAATCTGTGAAGCATTAGATAAGCCGCGTAAACCCGAGTGGAATCTAGGAAGAACTTTAATATAAATCCCTAGATTAGATCTAGGTAATAAATGTACGCCTAAAGGCAACAACAATTACTGGGATTGGGATCGCGTTATCATTTTAGACAGATTACTAGTTGGGACACTAGATAGGTGGTGTAGAGACATAGAAACCATAATAACAGGTTAATAGTGAAGCGGAGAAAGTATTAAAGCATATCCAGTTTATCTTGTCTTAGCATATCTTGTGTTAATCTTATCCTATCTTGTTGGCCCTATCATCATGGTATTATCTTGTATTCAGTTAATTCATGTCGTTTTGTTTTTCCTTGTTCACAAGCTAGAAGTAACTGAACTTACCAGACTTTATGTCTGACCCAGTTTTCTTTCATCTTCTTTTCTTCTGTTCCCCCCAGGTAGTTAAGGAGGGAAAAAGTATAGCTCAGGTTAGATTGGACCGTCACTCTTACCAAGCTCGAAGATTCTTTGACAAAGTGCTTTGGACTCTCTTTTTCTGTTGCTATAGCTGGCTTATGCTACATTGGGGAATATAAATGTTATTTTATGCTTCTTTATTTTGTAAGACAGATGATACTCTGATATTGGAAAACAATTGTTGTACAAACTATTTTATCAATAAAGTAAAGTTTTATTTTCCGCTGTTTTAATTTTGTCTGTCTTGTAATTTATCTGCATCTTTTACCCTAAATGATCCACAGAACTTAGTGCATTCCCTTTGTGAGTGACACTAAAGGATGTAGGGTGTTACAATATGTCTCACAGAAGGGTGTTGAGCTAAGAGAATAAATTCTTCACCACAAACAGATATATATTTAGTAGAGATAAATTAATACAACATAAAATACAATGTTAGACACATGCAAGTCTTTTATGGGTCTGAAGGAAGCCGAAGGCACCTTATTCCTCGTCTTATATGTCTAATACAGGAAAGAGGCCCTCGCGTATATAATCGATCTCCAAGTACATCTGGACGACCACCACTTATTACCATGTCTTGGGTGTACATCCCAATTGAGACATCGGTAATAATCCAAATGATGTAAAGATCTCCAGTCTTCTTCCAGCGTCGTCAATATCTTCTATTTTTAATTATCGTAACATTTATTTAGAATGGGTTAAACCCGATCTTTCCGGATAACTCATGCATCTTTAAAATCAAGTGATATATAGATATATCATAACCTCACACCAATCAAGAATATTCTTTTATTCAAATATTCTATACATGGGAATTATTCACCATAAATCTTACTAAAGGTTTACTTCATTTAAAGTTCTTGTTTAAATATTTACTTTGAAATCATTGCAAAAGATTATATAATATCTTTTCATGAAATTAAACCAAACTAAGGTTTGTAAGTTTTACCGAGATTATCGAGCCTTACGAAAATGTAATCTCTCTTAACCTTATCTCATTCCCAACCTATTCATCCCATGGAGCAAAACTGGTAGTACTCCATATCTAACACCCATCGTGTTATTAGCAAATTCAATTACCTCTTTAAGTTCCAAATCTAACTTAAGATTCAATTATCTCATGGAGTGAAACTGCTAGTACTCCATATCAAACGCCCATCGCATCTCGGTAAATTAATTACCTTCTTTACATTTCAAATATAATTAAAGATTCATTAAAACTCCACTTAGTTTTAATCTCCAAAAGTCATTGATTAATTATTATTCAATATTAGAAATTAATCCTGTCTTTAATTGGGTTTAAAAACAAATCTCATTTAAAACATTATTCAAAATAAACCTAAAAAGTCAACCTCCACTAGAAATGGAACCTTCATTGAAATCATACCAATTTACAATTGATATAAATTTTCATATCACACTAATACTATAAGTGGAAAAATGACGAATCCTTTTAAATTCCTTAAAGAGTAAAGGTCTTCCTCCGCAGAGTTTCATCTCGATTACCACTAAATCAATTTCCATTCAAATCGGATTTAATCTATTAGATTGGAAAACTTCATTAAATATTAATTAAAATATTCATTATATTCTCAACCAAGTTTAAGTGACAAACCTAAAATCCAATTTGATCTCAAATACAAGTCTTTGAATAGAAATCATTTCGGCTTATATTTAGTAACAAATTCTAAAACCAACCTATATCGTGTTAGGAATAACGATATCTATATCTTCCGAATTCCTCAATGATATCCATATAATCACAAAATACAATATCGAAATATCCAAAGATAATTTCCATTCAAATCCAATCCAATATTCATTCATTGAAAAACTTAACTTGGTGAAGTGTTTATTAACTTCAAAACCGTTTCAATTACTTTACCAAAGCAGCTAACTTCCACAAAAAACTTTATATTATTCAAAACTGGATATATTATATCCAAATCGTTTATAATGATTTATTATAATATTTCCCTATTTCTAATAAATAAAAAATAGCTCGATTCAGTAAAAACCCATCTAAGGTTATTTATAGCAGTAGAGCTGTCTTTATTCAATTTTGAATTGTACTTATCTGAAAATCTAACCATTAGATTTTAAAGATTTATATATCATTGGAAAGCTCTTTTCAATCCAAACCAAACGTTTTTTGTTTCATGAAGATCTGACGGTTAGATCTCTCGGTATGTCAATACGAATTTACGGGTTGAACTTCGTGAATTATCGCTGTGCGACGCGGTATTGAAGGCCGAATCGATTTATAAAGTAAAAATAAATCGAATCGCTGTTAAAATAATTTATAAATTATTTTCAACTACCACTTGAAACTCTATTTCAATAATTTTCCCTCAACATAAATTATTTCAATTTTAAGCCATTTTAATATTATTTAAATGAATAAAATAATGTTATTTTTCGAAACTCTTTATTTTAAGTTAAAATTTTCCTGACAGTCGTTATAAAAATAAACAAGAAACTTCCGAAAAGAAACAATTGTAACTACCCGGAAAATCTGAACCAGTTTGAAAATTTTAATTTGGCTATTCTAGTGAATTTTAGATATTTAAAATAAAATATTTTAAATAATAACGACGAAAAGTGAGTTTGAATCGATGTTTGAAAATAAATATAATTATTTCTAAATATAAACAAAGCCTGAAATGGCGCGGTAGTTTCAAAATTTGAATTCAAACTTTGACTGACTGTACCAGGTGCAAAACAAAACAGATTTTAGTGAAAGCAAAAATATTTAAATCTATTAGTGAATATCTTTTTTACGAATCTAAAAAATCGAAGTTTCGTAGCGGGAAGCAAAAGTTATAGCCAAATGAATTTTCAGAAAGGTCGTTATAGAGTTTATATAGCCCGTGAAAATGGTCATTTTGCAAATGACCTCAGAATTTGACAAAACCACTTTTTTCATAATTTTTGAAGCTAGTATGTGAGCGTGGCAAAGGAAAATGTGTTTGGTCGATTTCTATTAAATTGGATTGACCAGGAAAGGGCCATTTTTCAAACGGTCTCAGAATTCGATGAAACTAGTTTTGTTGGGACCGTATCGTCAAAACATAGCTATATTTATTTTTTTGGAATTTTTCGAATCAGTTTATTGCCCTGGCAAATTAAAATGTACGTTCAAAATGAACCTTGAATGTTTTATACTTTAATTTGAAGAATAACTGACTGTAACAGTCGAATTGGCCAACGAAACATATCCCATTGTGTTCGGAATGGGTGTATTTAGCTAGGGCCGATAGTCGTTGGGTTGGAATTGGTGTTCGTATCCGAAAATCCTAATTTTTGAAATATATATATATATATATACATATATATATATATATATATATCGGTCGATAAGGAATTTTCTTTCATAAAATAAAATTATAAAAAAAAAACCCGTAACTTCGCAGTCAACGGCGGCTACCCTTTCTCCCCTTCCCTCCTGATTTCCGACCGATTCCTTCATCGTTGACCCTCGCCGCAGTTCAAAATTTCGAAGATCTCTTCCCCCTCTTCAAATCAAGACCAACCTCGTATTCTCTAGTCGCCCCTATCGTCGAGATCTACCAGCTCGAAGTTCGGAACTTCGATGAGCTGCCGCCGTCGACTGGGACAGTCGAACTGGGCCCCACCTTCCTCTTCGGGTGCGCGCCTCCTAGCTCTCCAACGTGGCGAGGTCTGATCGTCACCTCGAGCAACAGATTGAACGGATTTTCCAACCCTAGTTTTGAATGGATTAGTGGAAGGTACGGCCAAATATAATTTCAACTGATTATAGCACATTAAAGCGCTACGGTTTATGATTTCACTGTAAAAATCATATCTTTTTCTTTTGTTGACGAAATTCAGTGAAATAAAAGACAGTGGACTCATGTGGACGCCTTCTACATTATAGAAGAGACTGCATATTTTTCTAAGCCTCCTACTATTTTGGTGGAGTGGAACCCAATGTGAGATTTCTGAATTATAAACGATATGGAAATGACGATGTATAAATTATATATTCGAACTATGAGTTATATAAGCGTTGTACACCTCATGTATAAGCGTTGTATAAGTTGTATGTTCGATATATAAGTTATATATGCATTGTAAAAAAATTATATATGTGTTGAAATAGAAGTGAAAAATACTTATATATATACGCCCCTCTTCCACAAACCATGGACGATATTTATTGGTTGTGATTGGTGTGAAAATTGGTTGATAGCGAATGGTTAATTAGAAATGTTTGTGGTTGAAATTGATTGATTGTGGTTGAAAAATACCCATTGGTGGTTGTGAATTATTTGGTTGAAACCACATAGGGTTAGTTTGTGGAAAAGAAAAAAATAAACATGCTGCATGCGTGCAAACTAGATGCATGAAATCCCCATTGTCAAAAGCTGCGAGGCTTTAAGGTAGAGCGAGGAGTCGTACTAGGGACGGTCCCGGTTTTAACTACCCTGCCGTTATGCTGCTGAAATTTTAAATAATATTCATAAGTTAGAATTATTTTCATGCGTTGAAACTATATTCGTGTGTTGAATAGAAATTCATGTGTTGAATAGAAATTCATGTGTTGAACGACATTCATGTTTTGAAATAAATTGTTTTATAATAAAAATCATATTTTTATCATCTATATGAACTATATAAAATAGTCGTGTGTTGAAATAAACTGTTTTATAATAAAAATCATATTTTTATCATCTATATGAACTATATAAAATAGTCATGTTTTCAAATAAATTGTTTTATAATAAAAATCATATTTTTATCATCTATATGAACTATATAAAATAGTCGTGTTTTGAAATAAATTGTTTTATAATAAAAATCATATTTTTTATCATCTATATGAACTATATAAAATAGTCGTGTTTTGAAATAAATTGTTTCATAATAAAAATCGTATTTTTATCATCTAAATGAACTATATAAAATAGTCATTTTTTGAAATCAATGGCTTTATAATAAAAATCACATTTTTATTATATACATGAATTGTTAAAAATAGTGAAGTGTTGAAATAAATGTCGGTTGGATAAAAATATCATTTTTATCAAATGTATGAAAAGAATATGGTTTTGAAATCGAAGAATAGATTATATATTTATAAAACTAAAATAAATCGAATAACGAAGCTGCAGTTCGTGTTTTGAAATCATGATTTCAAACGATTAGTGTGGGAGATCCGACCATCGGATTTTCCCGAAACCGAAAACGTTGGGTTCGCTTTGGAAATATCTTTCCAACGACACCAACTTTGTGAAGATCAAACGGTTGGATTGTCTGGAATGTTTAATTCAAATCTGAAGAAAAACAACGCCAGAATCGATTATATTTATATATATATAATTAAATTAAATCGAATAACGACGCTGCTGTTCATATTTTGAAATTGAAACTTCAAACGAGTGTACCGGGAGATCCGACCGTCGGATTTTCCCAAAACTGTTATCGTTGTATTCGCTTTGGAAAAGATATTTCTAATGATATAAAATTTGTGAAGATCCAATAGTTATATTTTTCAAATATGTGTAAATCAAATCTGAAGAAAAACAGCGCCACGGCCGTGTTATGACCTGAAGCGTCGTTTGAATAAATTGGCTATTTTTAAATAAATAAAAGTAGCGATAAATCGTTATAAAATATTATAAACGATATGGAATGGAAGTAAACCGAATTTACCCGGTTTATTAGATATTTGATGGTTGAATGTGTTTGACATGAAAATATTACTAAAGAATTTAACTTTGATAAAAATAATCGGAACCTTTCCCTAAGAATGTGAAATTTAGAAACTAACTGAAGGTTAGCTAAGTCGAATGGTTTCGTTGGTTTTGATTTGATGTTGATTTCGGCCTTCGGGTTTAATACATGGGAAATCGTTCTCTTACTAATTTACAGTTAGTGACTGATGAATTGGAATGAGGCGTATGTTATGTTTGTGTAGCACTTGTTTATTATATACACGAGTTGCTCAGAAAGACCGTGTTTATCCCATTATGAATAACTGAATCGACGATAAGAAGTCAATGATGAAGACGGTGGTTGAAGATCGGAGATCTTCACCTTGGTTGGATGATAACTGATGTCCTGATTGGGAGGCATCCCGAAATATGGATAATGAGTGGTGAACGTCCAGACGTACGTGGAGATCGATGGGTATACGAGGTATATAGTGCCTCCGGTTTCGTTCAAGACCCAGAACGGACTTGTAAATGGACTATGTGTCTGACATTGAAATTCATTCTGTGTGATTGATAACCATCAGTTGCATGGTGTGAATTGCCTGTGTGGCATGCTAAGATGCAGTGATCAAGGCTTCTATTGAAAAGCAAAGTCCTGTGGCTGATGATCAAAGCACGGCCTGTGTGGCATAGCTTTGTGTATAACGTGAATTCACGAGCCTCACACCCCGGTATGGACCAGAAACGGGAGAGGACATCAGGGAGGGCATGCCTTTCCTTCTAGCTAGAGGTGGTGTCAGTGCTAAAACCGGGTGACATATATATTATTTTCACCTATGTGGCTGTTGCTGTTGCGAGGCGCCACAGATATAGGTGACTATGTGAAGCCGATGGAGTCATTCGTTGACTCATTGACGCCCCCAAAGGGCGGGGAAACACAGTTTTCAGGCATTTTAATCAACATCGGTGGACCGGCCCTGACGTCCAAGGGTCACTCGAGCTCTGATCCTAAGACACGGGCTAGAGCGTCTCGAAGTCGGTAAGGACTATCTTTTGCCTTGGTTCATGTCAGAAATCCAATTTCCAAATACGTGACTGTGCGGTTTTGATTGTATACTTATATATGGCGACATAGTGATATGGGGCATTAATGTCGTATATGATTGATACTTATGATTTGAAATTGTTTTTGAAACATATAAACACTAGTAATAATATCAAATGCTTTTGTTTTATTCGTATCAAGCATATTTTGGCCAATATAAGGTAAAAACTCTATCCTCCTGTTTGCGTTGCATTGTATGATGGGAACTGAGTCTTATAAAGGCTTCATTTTTATAAAAAGCATTGCGATGTTTAAAAGAATTACTTGTTTTAAAGCACTGGCAATCCAATGGAGTAAACACGTTCCGCGGAAGTGGCGAGGTCCTGTGACTAGCCATATTATAAAATGTGTTAAGTAGATTTCTCATACCAGTCCCATGACTGGCTCATAGTTTGTTTCACTTGCAAACTCGGGTGCCCCTCTTTCTACACGGGCAACCTTGTATTTAGGTTTTAGCAGGCTCTTTTGGATAGCTGGAGCTGAAGTTGGATTCTATCATTTATCTCTTTTTATGTTGTTCAGCTCCTATTGTACATATTATGTTTGTTTTCCGCTGTAGACATTTATGTATAGCTGAACTGCATTTGTACTAAGTATGATCCTGTATACTGTGTAACCCTGATGTTGTTATTTATCCAGTGTATTCTATTGTGCATTATCTGGTGTATTTATTTAATTCTGTTATGCTGTTATCTGTGTTATATTCTAAAGATTACCATTGATACCGTCGTACGGGGTTTCGGGGTAGTCACAACGTGGTATCGGAGCTTTGGTTAAGCTTAGTTCTGGATTATAACATATTAACCAACTCACCAAAAACAAAACCAGTAATGTTCTAGGACGAATAACTCGTTACAGATAGGATCGGTAATATCCTAGTATGAGCAAATCAGAATGAAATACACCCCAATAGACACATTTACATTTGAAGTATATGTCTCTATGTTTTGAAATATCTTTTCTGGTAACCGGACACTTTGTCTGCTATTTGCAGACGTACTAGAAAATGAGTGGCAGAAACAGAAGAAATAATCGTATGGCTCGACAAGCTAATGAGCCAGTTGTGTTCCCGTAGCCAGAATCAGATATAGAAGTTCTATTCAAGAGATATTGAAATCTGGGTGGATCACCATTCTTGGGCAAAGAGTCCATTATGGAAACACAAGCTTGGATTCGTTCTACTGAGAAATTTTTTGAAGGTTTAAAGCTGAGAGATGATCAGAAAAGATTACTAGCATCTTGGGCACTCAAAGATGAAGCTTTGTTCTGGTGGTATTCGATTATTAAGGAAAATCCAAAAGGTAATATTACCTGGGATAGATTTAAAGTGATTTTCTTAGAAAGATTTACTCCTCCTGAAGCAACTGAGCGGCTATGTGATGAATTTAGTTACCTGATACAAGGAGATATGAATATCCCAGAATATCATAAGAAATCCAATGAACTTTCTCACTTTGCCCCGCATCTGATTCAAGATCCAAAGAGGAAGAATTTGAGGTTTATTCCTGGCCTGCAAAGAAAATACCATAATAGTGTAATGTGGCATGTGAAGCTTCCTTTCTCTAAAATGGTATACATGGCTTACCAGTATGAGGATCTCAACAAGAAAGGTATGTTGTGCTACGAAGAGGAGGTCTGTTCTACTAATAAAGGGGAGTGTGAAACTGATAATCCTAAGGCCAGTAAGAATCCCAAAGCCAAGCAGAAACGGGTTAAATCGGAGAAAGGACCAGTAACGACTGCCATATGCAGTAACTGCAAGAAGCCAGGGCATTTGGTGATAAATTGCGGACCCTTAAAGAAGCGATTAAAAAGTGGACTTCGATCCAAGAAGGGATTTCAAGAGAACAGAAAGTGCAGTCAATGCCATCAGGCCGGCAATCTTTCAAAGGCATGCCCGCTATTTAGAAAACCTGAAGCAGTACATGTAAATGAAGTGGCAGAAGTGCCTGCATCTTCATCTGGTTAGGAAAGGTCTGATGTTTTGGAAGACACGCTTAATGTAAAAAATATTCCAGTTAAAGTACTGTTTGGTACAGGCGCGTCACGAAGCTTTATTGTAAAGAATGCGGTTAAGAAGTTGGATTTGAAATTGAAAAGGCTCAAAGAACCCATCACTGTCCATAATCCGGTTGGGGGTTCCCTTGATCTTAGCTGGATTTGTGCGGTGCCTGTCTCTTTTTCCTGTTATAAATTCCATACCATCTCTATCGTCATGAATTTTACTGAATTCGATCTTATTTTGGGATTGGATTGGTTAACCAAATATGAGGCAGAGGTCAGATGCGCCGAGAGAGTTGTTAGGGCAAAGATTAAATTAGGGAATTATATAACCATACCATGTGAAGGCCTGAATTCAAATAGAAAAGATTTTTGGTCAGCTCTTGATGTTTCTCCTGCTCTAATAGAAAATATACCTGTAGTAATAGAGAATATTCCGGACCTCATAAAAGATATTTCTGTCGTAAAGAATTATGCAGATGTATTCGAAGAAGTTGTTAGCTTACCTCCGTAGAGGGAAATTGATTTCAAGATCGCTTTAATTCCGAACGCAAGGCCAGTAGTGCACGCTATTCGGAGAATGACTCTAAAGGAGAAAGAAGAACTAGTCAATCAAACTCGACAGCTTGTATGGAAGGGTCTGATCAGGCCCAGTTTCTCTGATTGGGGAGCAGCAGTGGTGTTTGTCCCAAAGTCTGACGGTACTCTGCGACTATGTGTGGATTATCGTGACTTGAATAAGCAGACAATAAAGAATAAATATCCATTGCCGCGAATCGATAATTTATTGGATCGTCTGAATGGAGCACAAGTATTTTCAAAGATGGACCTAGCTACAGGCTTCCATCAGCTTCATATTGTCGAAGAGTGTGTTCCTATGACAGCATTCAGAAGTCCAGACTTACTCTATGAGTGGTTAGTAATGTTGTTCGGCTTATGTAACGGTCTAGCATACTTCGTCGATTTGATGAATCGAGTGTTCAGAGGAGTCTTGAATAAGTTTGTTCTGGTTTTTATTGATGATATTCTAATTCTCTCTAAGTCAAAGGCCGAACATGAAAAGCATTTGGAGCAAGTTCTAGAAATTCTGAGAAAGATTGTATTGAAAGATAAAATTTCCAAATGTATATTCTGGCAAGATGAAGTAAAGTTTCTTGGCCACATCGTATCAAAAGAGGGAATTGCTGTGGATCCAAGTAAAATCACCGCTATTCAAAATTGGAAGCAAG
The DNA here is from genome assembly GCA_030737875.1 of Allium sativum. Classification (NCBI taxonomy): domain Eukaryota; kingdom Viridiplantae; phylum Streptophyta; class Magnoliopsida; order Asparagales; family Amaryllidaceae; genus Allium; species Allium sativum. The sequence continues at coordinate 271,437,310 of CM060913.1, read as the reverse complement.
CTAGTACTCCGACATAAGTTCGAAGTTTTCTTGGATTGGCTAGTTATTACCGGAAGTTCGTTAAAGATTTTTTGAAGATATCTAGTCACTTAACAAAGCTTACAAAGAAGCACACAAAATTCAAGTGGACTCCAGAATGTGAGGAGGCTTTTGAGAAGCTAAAGTTAAGATTAACAACAGCTCCGGTGTTAACGATTATTGACGACAATCAGGACTTGAAAGTCTGGACAGATGCCTCTAGAGAAGGCCTTGGTGCAGTAATAATGCAAAGAGGTCAAGTGGTTGCTTATGCTAGCCGTCAGCTGAAGCCACATGAGAAAAACTACGTTACTCATGATCTTGAGTTGTTAGCCATTGTATTTGCTTTAAAAATTTGGAGACACTATCTTCTGGGTGAGAAATTCGAACTGTTTACAGGTTACCAGCCGCTAAAGTATCTGTTCACCCAGAAAGACTTGAATCTAAGGCAGCAACATTGGCTAGAATTTCTTGCAGCATACCATTTTGAGATTCTGTACACTCCAGGGAAAGCCAATGTCGTGGCCGATGCCCTATGTCGAAAGAATGCAATAATCGCCAGCTTTATTATTACGACTTCCTTGATTGACAAAATATCTATTCTTTAGAAGAATGATAATTTTATTAAGGATATGATTAGAAGGATTCAGAAAGGCGAACCCTCGTGTTTTCAAATAGATAACGATGGGACCCTGAGATTGAGAGGAAGGATTTGGGTTCCCGACATCCCTAAGTTAAAAAGGGAAGTGTTAGACGAGTGTCAAAAGTCCAAGCTGAGTATCCGTCCAGGTGTGACCAAAATTTATAACGATCTCAAGCAAACATTCAGGTGGAAGGCTATGAAAAGGGACGTTTCAATATATGTTAGCAGGGGCTCTACTTGCCAACTGGTCAAAAGCGACCAACAGAAACTTGCGGGATTGTTGCAACCACTAGACGTTCCAGGTTGGAAGTGGGAACATATTTCCATGGACTTCATAGATGGCTTGCCCAGAACCAAGAAAGGAAATGACAATATTTGGGTGATCGTAGATCGCTTCACGAAGACCGCCCATTTTATACCTGTCAGATCGAACAGAACTGTTCAGAGTCTGGCGCAGATGTATTTCAAGGAAAATGTTAGGCTACATGGAGTGCCGATCAGTATAGTTAGTGATAGAGATCCAATATTTATTAGCAAATTCTGGGAGGCATTTCAAGTAGAACTGGGGACAAAGCTGAATCTAAGCACCGCCTATCATCCTCAAACAGATAGTCATATTGAGAGGGTGAATCGTATACTAGAAGATTTATTGCGGGCTTGTGTTCTAGATTTTGGTGGATCATGGGAAGACCATTTGCATTTGGCTGAGTTTTCCTACAAAAACAGCAACCAAGCGAGCCTGACAATGTCACCATTCGAAGCATTGTATTGTAGACCGTGTCGATCTCCTGCTTGTTGGGTAGAACCTGGTAATAGACTTGTATTGGGACCCGATATGATCCGTGAAGCTGCAGACAAAGTCAATTTCGTTAAGAAACGATTACTCGCCGCTCAAAGCTGACAGAAGAGCTACGCTGATTCAACAAGAAGAGATTGGCTTTTTCTGTTGGTGATTATGTGTATCTAAGGGTTTCTCCGATGAGAGGGGTGATTCGATTTGGCAAAACTGGGAAGTTGGCGCCCAGATTTATTGGTCCATTCCCTATACTAGAACGGATTGGAACCCTCTCTTATAGAGTTCAATTGCCTGATTGGTTGCCTGGAGTGCATGATGTATTTCACGTATCTCAACTTCGAAAGCATGTACATGATCTAGACTTGATCGTGGAAGAAGCCGCACAACAGGATATAGAAATCACTCCAGAATTGGCTGTGAGAAGAGAGCCGCTAAAGATTGTTGGCAAAGAAACCAAAGAGCTGAGGAACAAGAAGGTTCACTTAGTCAAAATGCAATGAAGTAGAGATCCGCAAGATTGTACTTGGCAAACAGAGGAAAGCATTAAGTAAGCCTATCCTAAGTGCAGGGTGGATATCTCTGATTGACTCTGGTGCAAGGTACATTTACCGTACTTTGCATTACCATTTGTTCTCTACTTTGTTGTTATTTTCTTTTCATGGATGTGAACTTTTAATTCTATAATCTGGTTATTTTAAAAAGATTATATGAATCGATTAGTATATTTTTGAAAAGTTAAAAACAAATTGATTGTTGTTTGTGTGATGTGATTGTGGATTTGATTAATTAAATTAATAGAATGATAGTTAATTAAATCAAGTATTAAACTGATTCAAAAATAGATAGAAATATATACATGTGCATTATATATGTTTGAACAGGTAAAGGATTAGCTGTTGAGTAAAGAATTTATTTACGTGCCCGACAAATAGGTAAACCTTAATGAGTTGGATGCGCAAGTTTATTATTATATCAACTCCTGTGAATGTCATTGGATGCGGAGTGCTGGTTGTTCTGTGTGTAATAATAAACGTCACCATAGGATAGTAACAATTAATTTTGAACTACACTACATGGCATAATTCTCGAAGATAGGCATACTCCATCATATACCGCATAAGCATTTGGAGCTTGTGTGATGAGGTTGAAGATTTACCATACGAGCGAGAGGCTTGTATGGCGATGACTATATATTACAGGTTGAATTGATGACTGATATGGACCATATAAAATGTAACGGTAAATTGCAAGATTAATAAAAACCCCACACGGGTCTGGGGATGACAATAAACAAGTCTCTCTAGTCATTAAGGCACAAAAACCATTTATAGGGTGACGAGAATTTATTCTCTGGAGTTATGATCTATACACACTCCCCTATGGACACCGGAATATATCACTATAAATATGTGCATGCTTATTAGGATTTATTGGGTACTTGACACGGCCCAATAAATTTCCAAACCCCTCCCCGTACAAAGGAGGTTATGGCGAAATTTTTCGAAAATTTAGGGTGTTAGCCAAACTTTTGAAGAATTTGAAAATTCTTAGAAAATGAAAAGTTGAAGAATGGAAGCCAAATTGAAAGTAGAGTTGATTAATCAAACCACTTTCGACTTTGTTCCTTTTCGGGGACGAAAAGTTTTAAGTGGGGGAGATTGTAACAACCCGGAAAATCTGAACCAGTTTGAAAATTTTAATTTGGCTATTCTAGTGAATTTTAGATATTTAAAATAAAATATTTTAAATAATAACGATGAAAAGTGAGTTTGAATCGATGTTTGAAAATGAATAAAACTATTTCTAATTATAAACAAGGCCTGAAATGGCACGGTAGTTTCAAAATTTGAATTCAAAATTTGAGTGACTGTGTCGGGTGCAAAACAAAATGGATTTGAGTGAAACCAAAATTATTTAAATCTGTTAGTGAATATCTTTCTAACGAATCGGAAAAATCGATCTTTCGTAACTGGGAAGCAAAAGTTATGGCCAAATGAATTTTCAGAAAGGTCACTATAGAGTTTATATAGCCCGTGAAAATAGCCATTTTGCAAATGACCTCAGAATTCGATGAAACCACTTTTGTTGGATCCGGGATGTCAAATTATTTCTAGGTTTCAAATTTCATAATTTTTGAAGCTAGTATGTAAGCGTAGTAAAGGAAAATGTGTTTGGTCGATTTCTATTAAATTGGATCGACCAGAAAAGAGCCATTTTTCAAACGGTCTCAGAATTCGACGAAACTAGTTTTATAGCTAGATTTATTTTTTTTGGAATTTTTCGAATCAGTTTGTCGCCCTGGAAAATTAAAATGTACATTCAAAATGAATATTGAAGTCGAATTGGCCTACGAAACATATCCCATTGTGTCAGAATGGGTGTATTTAGCTAGGGCGACAGTCGTTGGGTTGGAATTGGTGTTCATATGTGAAAATCCTAATTTTTGAAATATAAATATATATATATATATCGGCCAATAAAGAATTTTCTATCATAATATAAAAATATTAAAAAAAAAACCAGTATCCTCGCAGTCAACAGCGGCTACCCTTTCTCCCCTTCCCTCCTGATTTCTGACCGATTCCTTCATCGTTGACCCTCGCCGCAGTTGAACATTTCGAAGATCTCTTCCCTCTCTTCAAATCAAGACCAACCTCGTATTCTCTAGTCGCCCCATCGTCGAGATCTACCAGCTCGAAGTTCGGAACTTCGAGGAGCCGCCGCCGTCGATTGGGACAGACGAACTGGGCCCCACCTACCACTTCGGGTGCGCGCCTCCTAGCTCTCCAACGTGGCGAGGTATAATCGTCACCTCGAGCAACGGATTGAACGGATTTGCCAACCTAGTTTTGAACTGATTAGTTGAAGGTACAACCAAATATAATTTCAACTAATTATAGCACTTTAAGGTGCTACGGTTTATGATTTCACTGTAAAAATCATACCTTTTCGTTTTTGACGAAATTCAGTGAAACAAGAGACAGTGGACTCGTGTGGACACCTTCTACATTCTAAAAGAGACCACATATTTTTCTGAGCCTCCTGCTATTTTTGGTGGAGTGGAACCCAATGTGAGATTTCTGAATTATAAGCGATATGGATATGACGATGTATAAATTATATATTCGAAGTATGAGTTATATAAGCGTTGTACACCTCATGTATAATATAAGTTGTATGTTTGATATATAAATTATATATGCGTTGTAAAAAAATTATATATGTGTTGAAATAGAAGTGAAAAATACTTATATATATACATATACATATATATATATATATATATACACGCCCCTCGTCCACAAACCATGGACGGTATTTATTAGTTGTGATTGGTGTGAAAATTGGTTGATAGCGAATGGTTGATTAGAATTGTTTATGGTTGAAATTGATTGATTGTGGTTGAAAAATACCTGTTGGTGGTTGAGAATTATTTGGTTGAAACCACATAGGATTAGTTTGTGGGAAAGAAAAAAATAAACATGCCGCCAGCGTCTGAACTAGATGCATGGAATCCCCATTATCAAAAGCTGCGAGGCTTTAAGGTAAAGCGAGGAGCCTTACTAGGGACGGTCCCGGTTTTAACTACCCTGTCGTTATGCTGCCGAAATTTTCAATAATATTCATGTGTTAGAATTATTTTTCATGCGTTGAAACTATATTCGTGTGTTGAATAGAAATTCATGTGTTGAACGACATTCATGTTTTGAAATAAATTGTTTTATAATAAAAATCATATTTTTATCAGATATATGAACTATATAAAATAGTCGTGTTTTGAAATAAATTGTTTTATAATAGAAATCATATTTTTATCATCTATATGAACTATATAAAATAGTCGTGTTTTGAAATAAATTGTTTTATAATAAAAATCATATTTTTATCATCTATATGAACTATATAAAATAGGGTTTTCAAATCAATGGCTTTACAATAAAAATCACATTTTTATTATATACATGAATTGTTAAAAATAGTGAAGTGTTGAAATAAATGTCGGTTGGATAAAAATATCATTTTTATCAAATGTATGAAAAGAATATGGTTTTGAAATCGAAGAATAGATTATATATATATAATTAAAATAAATCGAATAATGAAGCTGCAGTTCGTGTTTTGAAACCGTGATTTCAAACGATTAGTGCGGGAGATCCGACCATCGGATTTTCCTGAAACCGAAACCGTTGGGTTCGCTTTGGAAATATCTTTCCAATGACACCAAACTTTGTGAAGATCACGGTTGGATTATCTGAAATGTTTAATTCAAATCTGAAGAAAAACAGTGCCAGAATCGATTATATATATATATATACATAATTAAATCAAAATGAATAACGATGCTGCAGTTCGTATTTTGAAATCGAAACTTCAAACGAGTGTACTGGGAGATCCGACCGTCGGATTTTCCCAAAACTGAAACCGTTGGATTCAATTTGAAAAGATCTTTATAATGATACAAAATTTGTGAAGACCCAACAGTTAGATTTTCAGATATGTGTAAATCAAATCTGAAGAAAAACAGCGCCACAGCCGTGTTATGACCTGAAGCGTCTTTTGAATAAATTGGCTATTTTTAAATAAATAAAAGTAGCGATTAATCGTTATAAAATATTATAAATGATATGGAATGTAAGTAAACCGAATTTACCCAGTTTATTAGATATTTGATGGTTGAATATGTTTGACATGAAAATATTACTAAAGAATTTTTCTTTGATAAAAATAATGGGAACCTTTCCCTAAGAATGTGAAATTTAGAAACTAATGAAGGTTAGCTAAGTCGAATGGTTTCCTGGGTTTATATCTGATGTTGGTTTCGGCCTTTCGGGTTAATACATGGGAAATCGTTCTCTTACTAATTTACTGTTAGTGACTGATGAATTGGAATGAGGCGTATGTTGTGTTTGTGTAGCACTTGTTTATTACATACGCGAGTTGCTCAAAAAGACCGGGTTTATCCCGTTCTGAATAACAGAATCGACGATAAGAAGTCGATAATGAAGACGGTGGTTGAAGACCGGAGATCTTCACCTCGGTTGGATGATAACCTATGTCCTGATTGGGAGGCATCCAGAAATATGGATAATGAGTGGTGATCGTCCAGACGTACGTGGAGATCGATGGGTATGCGAGGTATATAGCGCCTCTGGTTTCGTTCAGACCCAGAACGGACTTATAAACGGACTGTGTGTCATTGGAATTCATTCTGTGTGATTGATAGCCATCCGTTGCATGGTGTGAATTGCCTGTGTGGCATGCTAAGATGCAGTGATCAAGGCTTCTATTGAAAAGCATAGTCTTGTGGTTGATGATCAAAGCACGGCCTGTGTTGCATAGCTTTGTGTATAACGTGAATTCGTGAGCCTCACACCCCGATATGGACCAGAAACGGGAGAGGACATCAGGGAGGGCAAGCGTTTCCTTCTAGCTATAGGTGGTGTCAGTGCTTAAACTGGCTGACATATATATTATTTTCACCTGTGTGGTTGTTGCTATTGCGAGGCGCCTCGGATATATCGGTGACTATGTGAAGCCGATGGAGTCATTCGTTGGCTCATTGACGCCCCAAAGGGCGGGGAAATGCAGTGTTCAGGCATTTTAATCCATATCGGTGGACCGGCCCTGACGATCCAAGGGTCACTCGAGCTCTGATCCTGAGACACGGGCTAGAGCGTCTCGAAGTCGGTAAGGACTATCTTTTGCCTTGGTTAATGACAGAAATCCAATTTCCAAATATGTGACTGTGCAGTTTTGATTGTATACCTATATATGGCGACATAGTGGTATGGGGCGTTAATGCCGTCTATGATTGATACTTATGATTTGAAATTGTTTTTGAAACATATAAACACTAGTAAAAATATCAAATGCTTTTGTTTTATTCGTATCAAGCATATTTTGGCCATTGTAAGGTAAAAACTCTATCCTCCGGTTTGCGTTGCATTGTGTGATGGGAACTGAGTCTTATAATGGCTTCATTTTTATAAAAAAGCATTGCGATGTTTAAAAGAATTACTTGTTTTAAAGCACTGGCAATCCAATAGAGTAAACCCGTTCCGCGAAAGTGGCGCGGTCCTGTGATTAGCCATATTATAAAATGTGTTAAGTAGATTTCTCATACCAGTCCCATGACTGCCTCGTAATTTGTTTCACTTGCAAACTCGGGTGCCCCTCTTTGTACACGGGCAGCCTTGTATTCAAGTTTTAGCAGGCTCTTTCTGGATAGCTGGAGCTGAAGACGGATTCTATCATTTATCTCTTTTTATGCAGCTTAGCTCCTATTGTACATATTATTTTTGTTTTCCGCTGTAGACATTTATGTATAGCTGAACTGTATTTGTACTAAGTATGATCCTGTATACTGTGTAACCCTGATGTTGTTATTTATCTAGTGTATTCTATCATGCATTATTTGGTGTATTTATTTAATTCTGTTCTGCTATTGTAACACCCCACCTCCGCCAATGCCACTCTTGCAAGGACATTAGCTTTGGAGGGGCGTTAAACAAGGTAAACATGCATGCAGATATCATAAGACAGAACATATAAGTAAAACAGAGTAGTAAAGCAGCGGATAAAACTTAGCATTTTAAAACCATAGTCATGTTACAACAAAGTACTTGGTCATTATTTTCCAACAACAAAGTCTAGATAAAAGCATAAACTGAAAAACTGAAATACATAAAGTACTATCCCCTAAATGAAGTGATAAACCATAGCTAGCTCAATGTCCAAAACCGTACATGAGCAAATCCAGTAAGCAAGCTGTAAAGATCCAAGCTAAGCTCCAATGTTCCCACCCTGAGAACCTGAGGGGGGGGGGAAACGGAAGAAAAGAGGCGAAAGAAAACAGGTCAGTCAAAAAGACTGGTAAGCCCTACTACTATCTGTCTATGAACTAGTAAAGTTAACTGGCATGAGAAGCTGAGATGAACATAAGGATAACAACATACTGGCATGATGATTAACTAACAAGATAGATAAAGGTGTCATCGCATAATCAAGGTTAAGTTTTGCACCACGGGTGTACTAGCATTCTAACATGTCAAGTAAAAACAAGAATTGATCCCTTGGCCCATGCTTGGCCCAACATCATGAGGTGACCTAAATCAAGGTCCAACTACTCAGTCTAGTCGATCGACTCCCTACAAGCCTAACTCGTCAAGTGTCGGTGTCATGCGGCTTAATCATGTAATGTAGTTGACTATGCAGGGTCCACCCTAGGGTGTATCAGGCCCTATGGTGTAACCCTCTGACACCATTCCATGATGCACAGTCCAAACCTATCGTAGCCCATGTTCAACTCCGGACTTGATGTGCACGACCATGGTCCGCCTGAACAACCGGGGCATCATTCAGCCGTCTCTTTTGGTCTCTTACAATCAGCCCAGTAATCGTGCCCCACCCTAGCCTAGTCCTAGGGTCTTATGATACTACCAAGAAGGTTACTGCTGAAAAGGACAACGCAACTAGGGTTTCTTAATGGGTTAAATGTGGTTAACCCAATCCACACGTGGATTAAATCGGTTAAGGGTACCCAAGGCTCCCGACTTAACCTCGATTAATCCATCAAGCCCAAATTGGTTAAGTTTTATTTGTGGACCATGACTTACCCCTAATCAGGAGGCATTAATTAACTTAATGCGCTTTAACCTCTCACATTAGACTTTGTTGTGGTTACTAGTTAAGCCGGGCGGGTCCGGGTAGCTTTACACCACAACTAGGTCTAACCTCGGGTTCGAGCACAACATGACCAACTTCTCACATTGGGTCCTATTGTTTGTAGCCACTAGTTAAGCCGGGCGGGACCGGGTAGATTTATGCTACAAACTCAACCCAACCTCGAGTTGGCCACACTCATATTTTCTAAGTGTCATGTCCATTATGTTTCCAAAACATAATTACAAGTTAACAAATCACGTCATGTTACAAAAATCATGTTCATGTCATTATGTTACCCAACCCCAACGTAATCCCATCGTTTACATAATCGCAACAACGCATAAAGGATAAAATAGGGAACTTGGCATAACCATGACATAAAGGTGTTGAAGCCACAAGTTTAACATGGTGGCATATGAAATGTACATATGTTCATATACTTGCATATTGCATTATTAGGCTTCAAAAGCATGCATAAAACCAAACTTAGCATATGAGTGATACATGGTGATAAATGACATGTAGAAGTTGCTAGAAGTTCGCATTTTGCCTCACATGCAAGTTATCATAAGGGATATGATAACTTTCATGTTGCCAAAATGCAACCTTTAATATAAAGCTTGGAGCTTTATGCTCAAAACCTCAAGTTTAACTTGCATAACATGATAACATGATCAACCCAAACTTGCATAACATAGCAACATGTGTCATACATAATGATTAAACCAACTTGCATAATGATCATCCAAACTTGCATATAATGATCAACCAAACTTGCATATAATGATCAACCAAACTTGCATATAATGATCAACCAAACTTGCATATAATGATCAACCCCAAACTTGCATCATTCATTTAACTTTAGAGTTCAAAGAAAGAAAGTAGAAAAGGGCTTACAATGCTATGAAGACACAAATAAATATTTATTATAAAGATTGAGACGAAGCCCTTATGCAAGCACCAAAAACCCAAATATGCAAGCTCCAAATGAAAACCCTTGAGCCAATTCAATAAAAACCCTTGCTTTAAAATAGAAATGTTGCAACTTGACTTGAATGCAAGCTAAGAACACTCATACAAGTTTGAAAACACTTGTATGAACTCAAAATCTCTCATAGAAATTAACTTAGAAATTTTAGCATGAGAGTGGAGGCCATGAGAGGAACAAATTTACATAGTTTAGTTGTATGAATGAATAATGATGATTTAGGCTAGGCTTAGGGGTCTTTTTATAGAGGATTAAGATAGTATTAGCCATAGGATTAACCCTAGATTCAATCCAAGCCATCAAAGCATGTCTTGGGGAAGAAGTCAAGTGTAGGAATCATCTAGGGCCTTTAGATTAAAGCTGAACCATGAGAACCATTCAAATGCAAAATCTGCTTTTGAGCGAATCGGCCCACGGGTTGACAGCCAAACACCCTGGATTAACCCCTAGTCGACCCATCGGGCTTGGGTCGACCTCAAAAATCGGCCGGTTCGGTTATTCCCCTCTCCCAATTCGCTGTTTTGAACATTTTTGCATATTTATTTATTTAATTTTCAATTATATATATATATATATCAATATATATATATATATATATCAATATATATATATATATCAATATATATATATATATATATATATATCTCTGCGCAACCCATTTCACTTAATTAAGTGTACTTTAATTTGTGAATTTTTCGTGAAACTTCGCGAGGCCATATCTTGGTCATACGGACTCCGATTTTCGAAAACTCGGACTCTATTTCGCGTATTTTTCCGAGACGAACGCAATGGCACAGCTCGTTTCCCTTGATTCAGATTTTATATTTTAATTCTGCCTCCATTTATGTTATAACATGTTATTCAAAAATACGGGTTGTTACATTCTCCCCTCCTTAAAGGATTTCGTCCCCGAAATCTCCAAGTTAGGAAGAACGTATCCTACCATCCATCATCCATCTACTCAAAACATCATCCACGAGCAATCATTGTCCTTAAAAGGTTCTAAATGCTGTATGATCATATGCTAAGGTGTGTGTATATGTACTTATCTAATGCGAAAATCAGGAGGTTACTGATTCAGTAAACCCCCTTAATGCAAAATATGTTAGTGAAATAAGTCCATATGTATGCAAATTCCTAACATAATTTATAATCTCTACATGAGTGCACATAAGATTCATCCATATGCAACATCCACGTGATAGCATAACAAGTTTTCATCCATGAATAAGCATAAACACTCATGCATATGCGGTATGAAAGTGTGTGAGCCGATCTTAGTGCCTAACGTGTATTATGCATCCACGAGTATCCACTTGCAAACACTTGCAACCACTTGCAAACATCAAACATAACATGTTTCAAATACATGTTTCAACCAAGGGTTTCTACCTAAGGTTCTCATGACAAGATTTACGAAACAAGATAAACTAGATAAGCATGGATAGCAAAGGGAAGATATACCAATCTAGGAAAAGAGATTGAAAATGTATCCTCCAAGAGAAATGGATAAAGCACGCGCCTCTTCTCCTTGGTTTCCCAAGTTGCGTCTCCCTCTGTTTCACTCCATTGCACCTTAACAAGCTTAACTTCTTTACTTCTTAGCTTCTTTGTCTTCATTTCCATGATACGAATCGGAGCTCGTCTCAGGGTTGCTTCATCCTCTACCTCCATGTCTTCACGAATACTTGGTTCAACCACTTTGGCGGGTCTGTGCGAACACTTCCGGAGATGCGAGACATGAAAGACATTATGCACTCCGGCCAGCTTCTCGGCAATTCCACCTTACAAGTCATCTTCCCGACTCTTTCTATAGTAGGGAAGGGTCCTACGATCTTGGTGTCAGCGAACCATATTTCGCAAAGGAGAAATCTTCACAAAGACCATATCTCCAATTTTAAATTCCAAGTCTGTCCTTCGCTTGTCTGCATAGGATTTCTGTCTATCTTGGGCCGTTCTTATCCGTCTTCGAATCAATTCAACCCTCTCGGATGTGTCCCTTATCATGTTGGGCTCAATTATAAGCTTATCCATCGTCTTCCCACCAACATGTTGGTGGCTTGCACGGCCTCCCATACGAAGCCTCAAATGGTGCCATCCCTATGCTGGCTTGATAGTTATTATTATAAGCAAACTCTACAAGAGGAAGGTGGTCTTCCCAAGTACCACCGAAGTCGAGAACACAAAACCTCAAAAGATCTTCTAGCACTCTATTCAGCCTTTCGGTTTGGCCATCCGTCCGGGGGTGATAGGCTGTACTCAGATTCAATCGCGTACCCATTGCTTCTTGCAAACTGTTCCAGAACTGGCTAGTGAAAATTGTGTCATGCTCGCTAACTATGCTAGAAGGAACTCCATGCAACCGCACTATCTTTTGAAGATAAACAGATGCTAGCCGCGATACGGTCCTCTTGCTTTTCACCGGAATAAAATGGGCTCTCTTTGTAAATCTATCAATTATTACCCATATCCCATAAAGCCCAATTAGTTTGGTGGCGAACTTCTTCACCCCAACCATATATCACAAATAGGCTAGCCATACTCCTTGGGGGGTTTGTAACAGAACTAAGATTGAGGATAGGACTGAGAGGATATACTTAAAAGGTAGCATGCGAGTAAGCTCTACGGAACAATAGGGATCAAGGATATACTCTTAGAAAGAGATTAAATGCGCGTATCTAGTCTTCGATCTTCTAAACCGCATTTTCTTGTGCTTAATCCCATCGTGCCCTGACCGTCTTTTAACTTCGCAATTCCATAGTTCTTAATTCTTGTTCCCAAAATATGAGTTAGAACTCATTTCACCGTTGCCTCTCGTTCCACTTCCACTTATCCTTTGCCTAAAATACTTGGCTTAAACATAACTGCGTGCTCATGGTTTCGTGCAAGCTTTCCAAGATTCGTTAGTGAATCTCGGATCTCGCTTACATACTATACGGTATCCCACGCAGAAAACTATCTCTTGAAAACAAGTGCCAATCCACGTTGCCAAAACTGGAGCTGAGGTAAGGGCTCTTTTGAGCTTTTGAAAAGCAAGCTCACACTCCAAGTCCCATACAAAGACTAAGTTCTTCTTCGTCAACTTAGTAAGAGGTGCTGAAATCTTAGTGAAGTCCCTGATGAACTTCCTATAGTAGCCCGCCAGACCGAGAAAGCTTCTTACTTCGGTTGCATTCCTAGGAGTCTTCCAGTCTTGAATCACAACCACTTTCGCAGGATCCACCGCTATGCCTTGCTTAGAAACTATAGGTCCAAGAAACCGAACTTCCCTTCTCCAAAAATGACATTTGGAGAACTTGGCTTACAACTGATGCGCTCTAAGCGTATCCATCACTTCCTTGAGATGTATGGCATGTTCTTCCTCGTCCTTTGAGAAGATCAGAATATCATCCACGAAGACAACAACAACCTTGTTAAGGAACTCCCTGAACACCCTACTCATCAAATCTACGAAGTAGGCGGGTGCATTAGTCAAACCGAATGGCATGACAAGCCATTCAAAGAATCCATCTGGAGTCCTAAACGCAGTTTTATCAATGCTATCCTCAGCCACTCTAAGCTGATGGAATCCGGTGGCTAGATCGAGCTGAGAGAAAACGGAAGCACCAACCAGCTGATCAAAGAGATCATCAATCCTCGGCAACGGGTGCCTATTCTTCTTTATCAGCTTGTTCAAATCTCGATAATCAACACATAGACGAAGCGAACCATCCGCCTTAGTAGCGAATACCACCGGAGCACCCCATTCAGAAATGCTTCGCCTAATAAAATTCTTCTCAAGCAACTCCTTGATTTGCTTACCAAGCTCCCTTCTTTCACGAGGGGCCATGTGCCTAACGGGCAATGATACTGGCTTGGCATTATCAACTAGATAAATGCGGAAATCTTTCTCTCGTTTAGGGGGTAACCCCTTAACTTCTTCAAAGACATCGGGATAGTCTCGGACCACCCTTACAGATTGCAGATCATCGATGGACGAGTCGAGAGATTCAAGATAACATAACATGACGGGACCTCTAGGGTTACAAGAAATTTCTCGGGTGTTATCGAGGCGTGTCATGAGCCTCTCCACCCTATGCTCACAATCGAGGATGGCTCCATAACTGGACAACCAATCCATGCCCAAGACTAACCCATATCCCGTGACCCCGATAACTTAAGCACTACACGTGAATTCTACGGCCAAGATAGAAATTTTCAAATTCACACAAATCATAGACAGATGGGCGGAACCCCCAATTGGATTTGAAACACAAACGGGATCCTCAACTAAGCTAGTACTTAGGTGCAAACTTTCAACAATATCAGAAATAAAACTATGCGATGCGCCAGAATTAAACAAGGTATGAACAAGGAAATCAGAAATGTAAACAAGGTTTTCTACAGAAATACTACCTCGATCAAGAACTGGAGCGATGTTGAGCGTATGCACTAACCCTCTAGAAGGTCCTGCATGCTGATTCTGCCCTTGCCCTTGTCCTTGCTTCTTGGGGCAATCCTTGCTAAGATGTCCAGGCTCTCCACAGTGAAAGCAATCGCCCAACTTCCTCTTCTTCTTCCTGCAGTCTTTGGCTATGTGCCCAGTAATCCCGCAGAAGTTGCACTTCCTTCTTTCTCTTGACTTGTTGTCCTTGCTATTGTTGTTGTTCTTATCTCTTTTCTCGGTATCTTCCTTCTTTCCTTGGGACTCATTTGCCTTGACCTCCTTCTTGCCACTCTTATCTTCCTCTTAAAGTAGGGCCATATTCACCAAACTCTCGAAAGTTGCCCCTAGGGGTATATGAGACATGGCCAAACCGCGCAATGGCTCATTCAATCCTAGAGCAAAGTGTAGGGCCTTCTTCTGAGCTGTGTTTACCAATTCTAGACCGAACAGAGCAAGTTGATTAAACTTATCCACGTATTCCCTAATGGTCATGTCCCCTTGCTTTAGAGATAGGAACCTCTCCATCTGAAGATTCTCTTTTGTCGATGATAGGAACTTTAGTCCAAACCTTCTCCTAAAGTCATCCCAAGTCTCAATTGGCCTAGTAGTGGTGGTGACTACCCACCAATAAGCAGCTTCCCCTTTCAATAGCCATACCGCCAACAGAACTTTCCTATGATCTTCCACATCAAAGATAGCAAAGAGGTCTTCAGTTTTTTAACCAGTTTCTTGCCTCCACAGAAGTCTCCGTTCCGACAAAATTCTTGCAACCCATCGCCTCAAAGTCTTTGCAAAGCTCCGCGAAATTCGCTTGTGTATGCTGAGGGGGAGGAGGAACCTCAGCTACGGGAGGAGGAGAGATGTTAGCGACGGGGGAAGGAGGAGGAATGGTTGCGGGGCCGGCTTCATTCGCCCTTGCCTCCATAAACCTCTGGAACCAGACGGGTACTTGAACGCCTTCCGGGATGTTAAAGCGATCGGCCATACTAAAACGAAGAAAAAGATAGATTCAGAACGAAGAAACGAAGGATAGTGTTATGGCTTTTAGGGAATAGCCTTTTTTAAAATAACTAGACTTTTCTTGGAAAATACTTAATTGGTTTTGAAAATAGTTTTTCAAAAGGTAAGTTTCAAAAACACTTTGGCTCAAATCTTGTAAACCTTATGCTCTGATACCAAATGTAACACCCCACCTCCGCCAATGCCACTCTTGCAAGGACACTAGCTTTGGAGGGGCGTTAAACAAGGTAAACATGCATGCAGATATCACAAGACAGAACATATAAGTAAAACAGAGTAGTAAAGCAACGGATAAAACTTAGCATTTCAAAACCATAGTCATGTTACAACAAAGTACTTGGTCATTATTTTCCAACAACAAAGTCTAGATAAAAGCATAAAATGAAAAACTGAAATACATAAAGTACTATCCCCAAAATGAAGTGATAAACCATAGCTAGCTCAATGTCCAAAACCGTACATGAGCAAATCCAGTAAGCAAGCTGTAAAGATCCAAGCTAAGCTCCAATGTTCCCACCCTGAGAACCTGAGGGGGGGGGGGAAACGGAAGAAAAGAGGCGAAAGAAAACAGGTCATTCAAAAAGACTGGTAAGCCCTACTACTATCTGTTTATGAACTAGTAAAGTTAACTGGCATGAGAAGCTGAGATGAACATAAGGATAACAACATACTGGCATGATGATTAACTAACAAGATAGATAAACGTGTCATCGCATAATCAAGGTTAAGTTTTGCACCACGGGTGTACTAGCATTCTAACATGTCAAGTAAAAACAAGAATTGTTCCCTTGGCCCACGCTTGGCCCAACATCATGAGGTGACCTAAATCAAGGTCCAACTACTCGGTCTAGTCGATCGGCTCCCTACAAGCCTAACTCGTCAAGTGTCGGTGTCATGCGGCTTAATCATGTAATGTAGTTGACTGTGCAGGGTCCACCCTAGGGTGAATCAGGCCCTATGGTGTAACCCTCTGACACCATTCCATGATGCACAGTCCAAACCTACCATAGCCCGTGTTCAACTCCGGACTTGATGTGCACGACCATGGTCCGCCTGAACAACCGGGGCATCATTCAGCCGTCTCTTTTGGTCTCTTACAATCAGCCCAGTAATCGTGCCCCACCCTAGCCTAGTCCTAGGGTCTTATGATACTATCAAGAAGGTTATTGCTGAAAAGGACCACGCAACTAGGGTTTCTTAATGGGTTAAATGTGGTTAACCGATCCACACGTGGATTAAATCGGTTAAGGGTACCCAAGGCTCCCGACTTAACCTCAATTAATCCATCAAGCCAAAATTGGTTAAGTATTATTTGTGGACCATGACTTAACCCTAATCAAGAGGCATTAATTAACTTAATGCGCTTTAACCTCTCACATTAGACTTTGTTGTGGTTACTAGTTAAGCCGGGCAGGTCCGGGTAGCTTTACACCACAACTAGGTCTAACCTCGGGTTCGAGCACAACATGACCAACTTCTCACATTGGGTCCTATTGTTTGTAGCCACTAGTTAAGCCGGGCGGGTCCGGGTAGATTTATGCTACAAACTCAACCCAACCTCGAGTTGGCCACATTCATATTTTCTAAGTGTCATGTCCATTATGTTTCCAAAACATAATTACAAGTTAACATATCATGTCATGTTACAAAAATCATGTTCCTGTCATTATGTTACCCAACCCCAACGTAATCCCATCGTTTACATAATCGCAACAATGCATAAAGGATAAAATAGGGAACTTGGCATAACCATGACATAAAGGTGTTGAAGCCACAAGTTTAACATGGTGGCATATGAAATGTACATATGTTCATATACTTGCATATTGCATTATTAGGCTTCAAAAGCATGCATAAAACCAAACTCAGCATATGAGTGATACATGGTGATAAATGACATGTAGAAGTTGCTAGAAGTTCGCATTTTGCCTCACATGCAAGTTATCATAAGGGATATGATAACTTTCATATTGCCAAAATGCAACCTTTAATATAAAGCTTGGAGCTTTATGCTCAAAACCTCAAGTTTAACTTGCATAACATGATAACATGATCAACCCAAACTTGCATAACATAGCAACATGTGTCATACATAATGATTAAACCAACTTGCATAATGATCATCCAAACTTGCATATAATGATCAACCAAACTTGCATATAATGATCAACCAAACTTGCATATAATGACCAACCAAACTTGCATATAATGATCAACCAAACTTGCATATAATGATCAACCAAACTTGCATATAATGATCAAACCTAAACTGGCATCATTCATTTAACTTTAGAGTTCAAAGAAAGAAAGTAGAAAAGGGCTTACAATGCTATGAAGACACAAATAAATATTTATTATAAAGATTGAGACGAAGCCCTTATGCAAGCACCAAAAACCCAAATATGCAAGCTCCAAATGAAAACCCTTGAGCCAATTCAATAGAAACCCTTTCTTTGAAATAGAAATGTTGCAACTTGACTTGAATGCAAGCTAAGAACACTCATACAAGTTTGAAAACACTTGTATGAACTCAAAATCTTTCATAGAAATTAACTTAGAAATTTTAGCATGAGAGTGGAGGCCATGAGAGTAACAAATTTGACATAGTTTAGTTGTAGGAATGAATAATGATGATTTAGGCTAGGCTTAGGGGTCTTTTTATAGAGGATTAGGATAGTATTAGCCATAGGATTAACCCTAGATTCAATCCAAGCCATCAAAGCATGTCTTGGGGAAGAAGTCAAGTGTAGGAACCATCTAGGGCCTTTAGATTAAAGCTGAACCATGAGAACCATTCAAATGCAAAATCTGCTTTTGAGCGAATCGGCCCACGGGTTGACAGCCAAACACCCTAGATTAACACCTAGTCGACCCAGCGAGCTCGGGTCGACTTCAAAAATCGGCCGGTTCGGTTATTCCCCTCTCCCAATTCGCTGTTTTGAACATTTTTGCATATTTATTTATTAAATTTTCAATTTTATATATATATATATATATATCAATATATATATATATCTCTGCGCAACCCATTTCACTTAATTAAGTATACTTTAATTTATGAATTTTTGGTGAAACTTCGCGAGGCCATATCTTGGTCATACGGACTCCGATTTTCGAAAACTCGGACTCTATTTCGCGTATTTTTCCGAGACGAACGCAATGGCACGGCCCGTTTCCCTTGATTCAGAGTTTACAGTTTAATTCTGCCTCCATTTATGTTATAACATGTTATTCAAAAATACGGGTTGTTACAGCTATTATCTTTTTGTGTGTTATATTCCAAAGATTACCCTTGACACCGTCGTACGGGCTTTTGGGGTAGTCACAAACAACTTTCAAAACATTTGTTGCATAGCCTAATTGACTTCATTTTGAAAAGTTACTATTCATTTCGAAAATTAAACTTTGATATACCATAAGTATATAAAAATTACTTCAAAATCGTTCGCTAAAGTTGCAAATATTTGTTGATATTTCGATAACTTCGTGTGCATCCAAAATTGGACATCAAAAATCAAACTTTGATTTTTCACTAAATATTATATTATTAAAATATTCATTTTTATTCTGAATTGGAATGAAATTTAACCATTTGTGTATTGCTATGGCAATGTTTGGATAGTTTTTCAGGTATAATTTTAAGTTTTGTCACATTGTAGATTAGTGATAATTTTTGCCACATTGCAGATTAGTGATAATTTTTGCCACATTGCCCATTAAACCTAAAGTGTTGATTAGTGATAATTTTATCCACATTGTAACTGTCTAATTGTTTAGTCGGTATTGTTTGTGCTTTGATCAAATTGAGTCATTGCATCAATTTGCAACCGAGGCATGCATGCCATAAACTGAGGTATGCAACTGAAATGCAATTGGAATGTCTGTGTGCTGAAATGCAACTGAAATGCATATGAATCTCAGTTATGTAAATGAAATGCAAACGAAACTCAGTTATGCAACTGAAATGCAAATGAAACTCAGTTTGTGCTGAAATGCAAATGAACTGAGGCATGCAGGTAAAGGAGGCGGTGATGGTCTGGTTGTTCAAGAACTTGTTACCAAAGGCACTAGAGGTACTCAAGGCATTAGAGGCACTAAACGCATTGGAGGCTCGGACCATATTTTGAAACTGTTTTAGTTTGATGTAAACATGAATTTAATACTGGCTGTGTTTGTAACTGACGTGTTTGTAAAATTGAATTTAGTGTCTATGTGTTGTTGTTTTGTAGTTGACAAAGTAGTACTTTTGTTGCTGGTTAATTTGAAATAAAAAGTTCTTTGTTAATTTTAGTGTGATGTTAATTACTGTTATATTGCAGTATGTTATGTAATGTTGCCATAGCTATGATATAATGTTGTAGTATGTGATGTTAAATGTTGTCATAGCTATGATATAGTGTTGCCATTGGATGGTAAAAGTGTTTCCATGGATTAATGCATGTGGGCCCCTCAATAGGATTCCGTGAACCTGGGCTACAGATTTTAGTAGGATCCACCTTTTTGTAAATTTGATACCTATGGCAACAACTGTACCGATGTTGCCTTAGGGTCACAAAGATGTTGCCTTTGACTCTAAGGCAACGCGGAAAAACGCAACACAAAGAAAGTGTTGCCACAAATAATTTTTAGCCTATAGCAACATTTTTTGGCACTTTCTACATCATTTCTCTGGTGTTGCAATATGCAATCTATGACGTAGTGATATTAAACTATTTTAGATTATTTTTTATAATTAATTATTTACAACTATTTTCGTTAAATTTAACTACTAATTTTCTTAAAATTTAACAATCTTAGTTAAAAAAATCTAATATTATATATTTGGTAATTACGTTAAATTAATATATTTTATCTTAATATAATTATTTTCAATTTTAACTATTTTATATTTTGTTTACTACTTTTGAAAAGAAAGATTATCTTTAATCCAGGTTGTTATGTCTGAATGTTAATATGAAGATATGGGAATAATGATATTTATTGTATTGAAACATGGAATAAAAATGTAATTTTGTTAACAGACTAGTTTGTAAATATGAAATCTTACATTTTGAATTTAAAAAAAAATTGATTTGAAATTTGATTTATGACATTAAAATAGTTGAACCTAATCTTTTCAATATTGTTGATACTTGATCTATGATAATTTGAATATGATTTTAAATATATATAACTATGTTGTTAAATAGGCATTTGGTTGTTAAAGATACCTAGGCGGGATATTATCATACTCTCTACCAATAGTAGGAACCACATTAACAACACTGCACATGGTGAAGAATCTAAAATGAAGTACATTGGTTTAGCGAATGCTAGTGGAATAAAGTAAGGGAACGATGATGGTTAGCCTTGACCTTTGAGTCGTAATTGAAATGACTAAAATAAGAGTTGTACCACGATTAATTAAGGAGAACATCTTATTTAATCACACTTCTTCGATACCATATGTATTACTTTTTTATTTGATAGGGCGCCCTTTGATTATGACGGTTTTGTTCGAGGTGGGCATGGATGCGGCTATGGATTACCACTGATTCGGGCGCGTAACTGGAAGACTCCTGCCTTGTAGACCTAGTTTTGAGCATAGACTCACTAGGAAATAGCCTAGGTGTAAAAACCCAGAATTTTTGATAATAAATAGTTATTTAATTAGAAGCTCAAATATAGGAATTTCGGTATATGATAGAATTTGACCACGAAACTTTAACCGTTGTATTCGTTTGGAATTCTGGTCAACATTCATGTTTGGAGTTTCGCGAACGGAGTCCGTATGAAAAAGTTACAAACGAAATACGAAAAACAGACAAAAATAAATAAATCTGAATAATTAATATATAGTAAGAATTAATTACCCCAGACACCTCACTTCCAAGTTGACCAAGCGATCAAGCAGGGAGGTCATCCGATGGTCGACTACTGGCTGCGACCGCTTGATCGAGCCAGGCAGTGACGACTAGGGTTTTATCATATAAAATTTTATATAAATGGAAGGATACAAGTTAAAACTGATCTGATGGTCCAGGGCCATTTCCACCCCTATAAATAAAGGGGTAGAGCCTCATTCTTTTCCATTCGAATATATAGAGGCAGCGGAGCTCTGCCATTTTTCTTCCTCTTCTAACCTAATTTCCGAAATATAATATATTCACTTATATATCAAATCAAATCAAATTCATATGGAGATGGGAAGATTAATAAATTCAATGGAAGAGGATGCTCTATGATAGATTTCTCCGCTCTCTTCCCACTTTCTTACATTTCTACAGAGATAGAATTTTCCCCTTTCAAGATAGATGGTAGATTTATAAGAATTTGGGGATTGTAAGCCTAAAGGGTTCAAAAATAAGAAATTATAAGCTAATAGTTGTGTAGGAAATTTACTAATACAATTATAATGACTTATCTATTTTAGTTGAATCCAATCTATGTTTTATGCCTATCAGATCTGTTTATTTGAATATTGTAAATTTATTGACAACCATCAGATCTGACCATAGATATGGTTAAAATTGGTAAATGATAAGTTGTGATTATGTGTAACATGAATTATAGGATTCGTAAATATTTTTCCCACTTATTCCTACAGTTATGTCATGAAATATGTTATGCATGTTACATAACACTACAGATTTGGAAATTAGTCCCATTAAACATAAATTAGTTGTAGTTGCATTTCAGTTCTTTAGTTCAGTGTTGAAAAATAAAATATGTGAATTTGGGTAAAAAGATGAAATTTGTAAATTACCTGAATTTAGAAAGATACGATTGTTAAGTTATGTGATTGTAATTATACTTATTTATATTTAATATTGTTGGGTTTAGCTTAATTATTGTAAATATGCCTTTTTCTTCTTTTTGTACAAAAAGATGTCATTTTGAATTCACAAGAGGTATGGTAAAAAGATTTAAAAAGGAAAAGTGGTGCAAACGTACGTATAAGTATAAAAATAAATATTTGTGTGTAGTTCGTATCAACTATTCTAAAAATATATATAAACATATATATTTCTTGTGAATTTGATTTGTGTCCATTCCACATATTTAGTATAAGTTACAATAATTCCACTAACGGTCTTTTTGGAAGATTGTAAACCTTTCGGCAAGATTGAATGCAAAAGAACGTTTGGTTATTGATTAAACCAAATAATTTGAATAAAAATTAATAATAATAATAAATGATAACTACGTTAATCGTACGAAAACATAAAATATTAATATATATATATATATATATATCATCCATCCAAATAAGCGTAAAAAAGTATTATATATATATATATTGTATTGAATGTTGAATGAGTGGATAATATTCATTTATGGAATCATACATGTAAATTGTATTCCATATTAAATGAATATATTTGTGGTGACAATTTTAAGCAATCAGTACTATTAATTGCTATAAGTAGGACCGTAAATCAAAAATAACAATTGTAACCAATTGTTGAATGAGGAAAGTGAATATGATAGGATAATGGTTACAATTCCCAAATTTTACTTCAGATTGTTGTATACCCCAACTTGGAAATTTGAATTATAATCACATTTAGACACGAAGTTAAGCTCGCTTGTGGTATAAGCGTACCCGGAACCGACCGGCAAATCCAGCAACTACAGGTAGTCAACTTAATGTGAGGGGTATAATGCATTAATATAATGTACTAAGGCACGAGGTTAAGTTCAACTTGTGGTAGAAGCCTGCTCGGAACCGACCGGAAAATCCAACATCCACAAGTAGTCAACTAAATGTGAGATTCCCACTGCATATATAAATATATATATAGTCTATTGGGGTACAACAATTAAATATATTCGGGATTGATAAAATAGGGATATTCCATTGTAATTAATGTCTTAGGAAAATTATGGCTGTTAGGCTCATAAATGAAACTAATGGTAATCAATGGGAATTAAAGATAAATGGTTGCCTTAGGAAAATATGAATGTTATGGTCATAAAGGGAAAGAAACAAAGAAATGAGAAGTAAATGGATGTCATAATGGAATTTATGATTGTCGTTTAAATACTGAGTCTAATCAATGAAGAAATCGAACAAATTTTGTAACAACCCTGAATTTTGGGGCCAATTTAAAATTTATTTTAAGTAATATTAAATGAGTTTTGATATTTAGAATAATCTATTTTAAATAATAATGATCACAAATTTGGTTCAAATCGAAGTTAGAATGAATAAATTAATTTTAATTATAAAAAGAGTTAGAAATAGCGCGGTAGTTTGAAAAGTCAAACTTTGACTGACCATACAAGACGTAAAATTTAATGGATTTTAGTGAAACCAAAAATATTAGAATCTATTTAAAAATATCTTTCCAACGAATCCGAAAAATCGAAATTTCATAGCGGAAATCAAAAGTTATGGCCAATTCAATTTTTAGAAAGGTCGCTAGGTAATTTGCATAGGTCAAAAATGCTACTTTTTACATATAAAGGAATTTTGACTCGAAACCACTTCCATTGAGTTAGAAATGATGTTTCTGCATTGAAAAACAGTAAACACTTATATATTTCGAGTTTCGAAAATTATTCGTTTAAAAATGTATTTTTAATATTAAATATACTGGCCTTAAAAATAGCCATTTTTCAAAAAGTCTCAGAATTCAACGAAATAATTTTTTTTGGATTCGTATCATCAAAACAAAGCTAAAAATGATTTTTTGGTAATTTTTAGAATTAAAATATAATTATAATTGATTTTTCAGTGTAAACGGGCAAATTTTTGACTTTAAAAATTCATTAAAAATTCATACGGGCTCAGAATTGAACGAAATTAATTTTCATAAGTCCACAGCATCAAAACATAGCTAAATATATTTTTCGAGAATTTTTGAAGTTAATTTGTGACCTCGGTGAATTTTCATGTACGGTATACATTAAAATATTAATAAAATAATATAATTATTTCAAAACTCATAATAAATTTTGGAATTAGGTCCTGTAACATGTTCCATTGCGTTCAGAAGGCCTCAAAACCTTAAGAACGACAGTAAGCAGGCCTAAATCGGAGTTCAGACTAAAACGGGCTTTAACGGGCTAATTAAATTATTAAATAATGATTAGGAAAACCTAAATAATATTATAAAACCCGAAATTTACTGTTCATCGTCCTTCCTCTTCTCGTTTCAGCCGCCACTTGAACCCACCACTCTTCAAAACTTCATTCTCAGTTTTCTCCTTCGTTTCTTAACGGAATTTAGCGTGTGAGTGCTCGTTTCGAAGCTCTTCCCGAGCTCTTTCTTCTCCGACAAGAATCACCTCAAACTGTGCCCTGTCGAAGCCACCATACCCGTCCAAAGCCGCGGTCTTTGCGCCCCCACCGCGCCACCCATGTTGAGCCGCACCTCCTCCAATTCCCGGTGAAGATAGCTCTCTCCTAGCCGGTCCTTCTCCAACAAACGGCTCGTCGTTTCGTCAACTACAACTCCAGAAAATCGAATTTGAAGTTTTGATCGTTCTAAGGTAGATTTTATTTCAGATTTCCCCATGCTTTTAAGCGTTACACAGCCAGTTGTAAAAAGCTGATTTTGATTTTTCCTATGGATTTGCATTAGAATTGTCCCAGATCCGCAATTGTTTTGAACTCGAACATCAAATCTGATAGAACCTGTATCTTCTTCTCTGACCAAACACTGTGAGAATTTTATTTTTAATTTAATTTATTTAATTATTATTTCCATGATTGTTAATTTTAGATCTAATATGTCATGATATTTAAAACATGGATCTGAACTGTTTATCCCATATGATGCTAAATCTGAATTGCCTATAACGACACGATATTAGATCTATTTTTTTTTTAGTGTTTGAATCTGAATTGGTGATTGATTAGAATTAAATACGAGTTAATTTATTTAATCATGCTTTGCTGGTTGTACATATGTCAAGTAAAACATCACCTTGTAATTACCTTGATATTAGTCATTGGATTTGATCATGTTGGATTGTTGGATGCTGATGTTAGGTAATGACATGAAATTTACATTTTTATTATGTAAAATTTACATCGTATGAGATATTAACCTTTTTGTTTAATGTTAATAATAAGTAAATTGCGTTGTATGACAAATTAACATTTATTTTGATGTTAACAATAAGTAATTTACATGGTTAGAGAAATTAACATTATTTTGATGTAAATAAGAAGTATTTGCAACGTACGGAAAATTAACAATGTTTTTAAATGTTAATAAAAAGGTAATTTCACCACATGTATAACTTAACATAGTTTTTATGTTAGTTTTATAAAATTTCAACCGTATGATGTAATTAACATTTTAATGTTAATATTATAAAAACTTCAACTGTAGGATAAATGTACATTGTCTTTAATGTACATAAGATGAGAAATATACACCGTATGAGAATTTCACATTTTTTTTATGTGGATATAAAAAGAAAATTTGAAATTTACATTTTATTATGTAAAATTTACATCGTATGAGATATTAACCTTTTTGTTTAATGTTAATAATAAGTAAATGGCGTTGTATGACAAATTAACATTTATTTTGATGTTAACAATAAGTAATTTACATGGTTAGAGAAATTAACATTATTTTGATGTAAATAAGAAGTATTTGCAACGTATGGAAAATTAACATTGTTTTTAAATGTTAATAAAAAGGTAATTTCACCACATGTATAACTTAACATAGTTTTTATGTTAGTTTTATAAAATTTCAACCGTATGATGTAATTAACATTTTAATGTTAATATTATAAAAACTTCAACTGTAGGATAAATGTACATTGTCTTTAATGTACATAAGATGAGAAATATACACCGTATGAGAATTTCACATTTTATTTATGTGGATATAAAAAGAAAATTTACTGTATGAACATTTAACATTTTTTTAATGTTAATATTAGAATGATTTCACCGTATGAGAATTGCACATTTTATTTATGTTAAATAAAAAGAATTTTACATCGTAGGATAAGCTACATTACTTTCAATGGTATTTAAAAGAGAAGATTCACTGTATGACAAAATTTACTTTTTAATTGTAAAAGTAAAGTAGGAATGTGACATGTATAAAAATTACTTTTTATTTGCAAAAATAAAATAGGATTTTCACTGTATGACAAGAAGTACATTTTTATTTTTTTAAAAAAAATAGTATTTTCACCGTATGATGAAATTAACATTTTTAATGTTAATATAATAAAAGAAATTTCACCATAGGATGTAATTAACATTTTTAATGTTAATATTAAAAGAAATTCAATCGTATGATGACATTTTTAATGTTAATATAATAAAAGAAGTTTAACCGTAGGATGACGTTAACATTTATTTTTAATGTTAATATTTAAGAATTTACACCGTATGTTAAAAATTACATTTTTCTTTGTAATTAAAAGTTAAATTCCATCATATGTCAAAATTTACTTTTTTATATGTAAATTATAAAGTGAAATGATATGGTATGTTAAAAATTACATTTTTCTTTGTAATTAAAAGGTGAATTTCATCGTATGTCAAGATTTACATTTTTATATGAGAATTATATAGGGAATTACACCGTAGGATAACATTGCAATTAGAAATTATATTTTTTTTACAATGTGAATTAGAGGTAGTGTTTACATTGTGATTAAAAAGTATACATTTTCTTTAATGTAAATGATTAGAATTTTACCGTATGTTAAATTTTACATTTTCTTTAATGTAAATATATAGAAATGCATCGTATGTTAGAATATACATTTTCTATAATGTTATATAAAAGAAAATGCACGGTATGTTAAATTAACATTATTTTCAATGTTATATAAAAGAAATTGCACGGTATGTTAAATTAACATTATTTTCAATGTTAAATAAAAGAAATGCACGGTATGTTAAATTAACATTATTTTCAATGTTAAATAAAAGAAATTGCACGGTATGTTAAATTAACATTATTTTCAATGTTAAATAAAAGAAAATGCATGGCATGTTAAATTAATATTATTTTCAATGTTAAATAAAAGAAAATGCACGGTATGTTAAATTAACAATATTTTCAATGTTAAATAAAAGAAAATGCACGGTGTGTTAAATTAACATTATTTTCAATGTTAAATAAAAGAAAATGCACGGTATGTTAAATTAACATTATTTTCAATGTTATATAAAATAAAATGCACGGTATGTTAAATTACATTATTTTCAATGTAAAATAAAAGAAAATTCTTTGTATGTTAAATTAACATTTTTATTAATGTAATAAAAAGAGGATTTCCATCGTAGGAAAAAAAATTCATTTTGTTAATGTAATAAAAAGAAAATCCACCGTATGCTATTTTACATCATTTTATAACGTAATATAATTGAAATACACCGCATGTTAAGTTAACATTATTTATAATGTTAATATAAAGAGAATTAACTGTAGGATTAATTTACATTATATTATTATGTAATTATAAAAAGGATTTATACCGTAGAAAATTTACATCATTTTATTATGTAAATAAAAAATAGAATTTGATCGTAAGACGAGTAACATTATTTTTTTAATGTTAATTAAAAAGAAAAATACACCGTAGGAAAAAGATTTCATTTTAATTCATGTAATATATGTAAGAATTTATACCATAGGTGGAATTTATATTTTATTAATGTAAATCAAGTAAGAATGTGTCTAGAGTGAAAATTTACATTTTTGTAAATTAAATAAGAATGGTGATAAGAATGAAAGTTCACATTTATTTTATATAAATAAAAAAAATAGGAATGTGGCAAGTAAATAAAGATTACATTTTTATATGTAATTAGGAATGGGATCTACATCTTACAATAAAATTACATTTTTATGTAATTGAAGTTAAGAATGCACTTAAAAGAGAAAATGAATATTTTATATGAATAGAATTATAATATAGTGGAAAGATGAAAATAAATCAATTGAACGATGTATTATAATTTACATTTTAATGTAAATTATAATAATAATAAAGTAAGAGGAATGATTCATCGCCTAATTATAAATTGCATTTTCAGGTATGTGTAAATGAAAAGATAAGAGAATGAAAATGTATATAAGAATGAGAATTAACGATTTATTTATATATTATATATATAAATATAATTAAAATTAATCGAATCGAGCGCGGTAGTTCGCGTTTTGAAATCGTATCTTTAAATGAATATATCGGAAGATCCGACCGTCGGATTTTCCCAAAACTGAAAACATTAGGACCGTCTTGGAAAACTCTTTCCAACGATATAAGATATGTTAGGATCCAACGGTTAGATTTTGAGAATTGTAAAAATCAAAATTGGTTGAAAGCAGCGCCAGGGTCGTCCATTGGCATCGTTAATAAAATTTAATTATTTTAAATAATTAAAATAGGAATGAATTGTTAATAAAAATAATTATTAACAAATAAGAAGGATTTTCAAAATATATATATATATATATATATATGTATATATACGAGGATTGTTTGGAAAGCCGAGTTATTCTCATTCCAAATGATCCAGCGGCGTTAAAAATTGAAGTAAGAAGACGACGTATGAAGACCGTAAATCTTCCCTCGAATGGACAGCGATCGAGACCCTGAATTGACTTGCTACCAATTCATGGGTCAAGGTCATTGCCCAGACGTACGTGTTGGTTTCACGGATTTGGCTTTCGTTCAGACCTAGAGCATAAGTTTAAATGGATGTTGTGTTTGACATCGTACTTCGTTATATATCCTATTATTGATTTTCTGTTAATATATAAATATTGGTGGTGGAGAATTTATTCTCTACTTAACACCCATTTATGTATTGATGGAGAAGCAATGGTATGGTATGGAGTGACAGTGTGACATACTAAGATGCAATGATCAAGGTTTCTTGTTGAAAAGCAGGCCTTGTGGGATGATCAAAGCATAGCCTGTTTAGGCATAGCTTTGTGTATGACGTGACTTCACGAGCCTCACACACCGGCGGAGTCTAAAACGGGAGAAGGGAACGCAGGGAGTGCACACGTTTCTTTCTAGCTAGAGTGGTGCCAAGGACCTACCAGCGCTGGCATTTATTCATTGTGGTTGTTGGATTTTTCGAGGCCTCGGTTTATGCGGTCGCCACTGGCCGTATTATAGGTCCAAAAGGACCGGGAAGCGTGTGTTCAGGCATAACTAATCCACAAAAGTAAGTGTGGACCGGCCCTGCAGCTATCCAAGGGTTGGACAGAGTACCAATCCTGGGGCATTGCTAGAGTGCCTCGAATCGGTAAGGAGCTCCTCCCTAGCCTTGACTCAGATGGAAATCCAAATTCCAAATACGACCCTACGGTTTTGATTGTATTACTAGTATGGAGATATAGTAGGATGGGGTACTATGTTTCCTAGGATTGATACATTTATTTTGAAATGTTTTTATTATACACTAATAATAATATTAAACTCGTATTTGCCGTATTTAGCATGTTTAATCACCATAAGGGAAAACTCTATCCTCTGGTGTGCGTTGCATTGTGTGATGGGACTTGAGTCTTATGGTTATTCCATTTTTCTAAAAAGCATTGCGATGTTGTACGTTATGACACTTTAAATTATGCACGACGGTCCATTGAGTAAACCCGTTCCGCATTAGCGGCGTGGTCTTTGGATTTGTCATATTATTATTAAATAACTAGTTACGAATTCTCATACCAGTCCCACGACTGACCCGTAGTTTGTTTCACCTTTTTGCAAACTCGGGTGCCCTCTTTTCTACACGGGCAGCCAAGTAAACAGGTTCATTCTTTGCTTGGAGTCTTGTCTTGGAGTTGCTCATTATCTTTGCTTGGATTTGCTTTTGCGGAGGGGTGATGACTTGGAGCTTTGAGGACAGCTATCATTTACTTCTATTGCATTTTTCTATCTTTAAGTTCAGTCATTAGACTTGTTTCTTTCGTATTGCTTATTTTGAGAGTTGGAACTTATTTTCATTTCTGTAAACTTGATGTAATAATTTGGATTCTGTGACTGTTGGAATTCTATGGTTTATGACATTATATTTCCGTTGCTATAATGTTATTATTCTATGGTTTTTCCTCTGCTATGTTGTATCAGTGATGTGTATTGTTATATTTATGTTGTATTCCATATGATTATTCCTTACTTTCACCTAGTGGAAGTTTGGGGTCGTCACAGTTGGTATCAGAGCTTTGGTTAAACTTAGCTTTGGAATATGACATATTTATAACAAATTCGTTTACATAGAATCACAATATTTTATGGCGGACATTTCATGTGATACATAATAGCCAGTCACTTTCGTCATCTTTTCATTCATCCTTCGATCTTGTCTATCTCTTAGAACCACCATTACAGTTGTTCTGACTCTTCCCTTGATCGTACAGAGCTAACTAAAAATGGGTACTCGGGCCGCTAGAACTAGTAGAGCTAGAGCAAGGAGGCAAGACGCTACTGGAACTGAGGAGCTTTATTCCCAACGACACGGTTAAGAAGTTAGAAATTAAAACATTCTACGTTCTCTAGGTTAGTTCCTACTCTTCTATTTCTCTTTTCCTTTTCGAGGACGAAAAGTTTTTAAGTGGGGGAGATTGTAACAACCCTGAATTTTGGGGCCAATTTAAAATTTATTTTAAGTAATATTAAATGAGTTTTGATATTTAGAATAATCTATTTTAAATAATAATGATCACAAATTTGGTTCAAATCGAAGTTAGAATGAATAAATTAATTTTAATTATAAAAAGAGTTAGAAATAGCGCGGTATTTTGAAAAGTCAAAGTTGAACTTTGACTGACCATACAGGACGCAAAATTTAACGGATTTTAGTGAAACCAAAAATATTAGAATCTATTTAAAAATATCTTACCAACGAATCCGAAAAAATCGAAATTTCATAGCGGAAATCAAAAGTTATGGCCAATTAAATTTTTAGAAAGGTCGCTAGGTAATTTGCATAGGTCAAAAATGCTACTTTTTACATATAAAGGAATTTCGACTCGAAACCACTTCCATTGAGTTCGAAATGATGTTTCTGCATTGAAAAACAGTAAACACTTATATATTTCGAGTTTCGAAAATTATTTGTTTAAAAATGTATTTTTAATATTAAATATACTGGCCTTAAAAATAGCCATTTTTCAAAAGTCTCAGAATTCAACGAAATAAATTTTGTTGGATTCGTATCATCAAAACAAAACTAAAAATGATTTTTTGGTAATTTTTAGAATTAAAATATAATTATAATTGATTTTTCAGTGTAAACGGGCAAATTTTTGACTTTAAAAATTCATTAAAAATTCATACGGGCTTAGAATTGAACGAAATTAATTTTCATAGGTCCATAGCATCAAAACATAGCTAAATATATTTTTCGAGAATTTTTGAAGTTAATTTGTGACCTCGGTGAATTTTCATGTACGGTATACATTAAAATATTAATAAAATTATTCCAAAACTCATAATAAATTTCGGAATTGGGTCGTGTAAGATGTTCCATTGCGTTCAGAAGGCCTCAAAACCTTAAGAACGACAGTAAGCAGGCCTAAATCGGAGTTCGGACCAAAACGGGCTTTAACGGGCTAATTAAATTATTAAATAATGATTAGGAAAACCTAAATAATATTATAAAACACGAAATTTACTGTTCATCGTCCTTCCTCTTCTCATTTCAGCCGCCACTTGAACCCACCACTCTTCAAAACTTCATTCTCAGTTTTCTCCTTCGTTTCTTAACGGAATTTAGCGTGTGAGTACTCGTTTCGAAGCTCTTCCCGAGCTCTTTCTTCTCCGACAAGAATCACCTCAAACCGTGCCCTGTCGAAGCCACCATACCCCTCCAAAGCCGCGGCCTTTGCGCTCCCACCGCGCCACCCATGTTGAGCCGCACCTCCTCCAATTCCCGGTGAAGATAGCTCTCTCATAGCCGGTCCTTCTCCAACAAACGGCTCGTCGTTTCGTCAACTACAACTCCAGAAAATCGAATTTGAAGTTTTGAACGTTCTAAGGTTGATTTTATTTCAGATTTCCCCACGCTTTTAAGCGTTACACAGCCAGTTGTAAAAAGCTGATTTTGATTTTTCCTATGGATTTGCATTAGAATTGTCCCAGATCCGCAATTGTTTTGAACTCGAACATCAAATCTGATCGAACCTGAATCTTCTTCTCTGACCAAACACTGTGAGAATTTTATTTTTAATTTAATTTAATTTATTTAATTATTATTTCCATGATTGTTAATTTTAGATCTAATATGTCATGATATTTAAAACATGGATCTGAACTGTTTATCCCATATGATGCTAAATCTGAATTGCCTATAACGACACGATATTAGATCTTTTTTTTTTTTTGTGTTTGAATCTGAATTGGTGATTGATTAGAATTAAATACGAGTTAATTTATTTAATCATGCTTTGCTGATTGTACATATGTCAAGTAAAACATCACCTTGTAATTACCTTGATATTAGTCATTGGATTTGATCATGTTGGATTGTTGGATGCTGATGTTATGTAATAACATGAAATTTACATTTTTATTATGTAAAATTTACATCGTATGAGATATTAACCTTTTTGTTTAATGTTAATAATAAGTAAATTGCGTTGTATGACAAATTAACATTTATTTTGATGTTAACAATAAGTAATTTACATGGTTAGAGAAATTAACATTATTTTGATGTCAATAAGAAGTATTTGCAACGTATGGAAAATTAACATTGTTTTTAAATGTTAATAAAAAGGTAATTTCACCGCATGTATAACTTAACATAGTTTTTATGTTAGTTTTATAAAATTTCAACCGTATGATGTAATTAACATTTTAATGTTAATATTATAAAAACTTCCACTGTAGGATAAATGTACATTGTCTTTAATGTACATAAGATGAGAAATATACACCGTATGAGAATTTCACATTTTATTTATGTGGATATAAAAAGAAAATTTGAAATTTACATTTTATTATGTAAAATTTACATCGTATGAGATATTAACCTTTTTGTTTAATGTTAATAATAAGTAAATGGCGTTGTATGACAAATTAACATTTATTTTGATGTTAACAATAAGTAATTTACATGGTTTGAGAAATTAACATTATTTTGATGTAAATAAGAAGTATTTGCAACGTATGGAAAATTAACATTGTTTTTAAATGTTAATAAAAAGGTAATTTCACCACATGTATAACTTAACATAGTTTTTATGTTAGTTTTATAAAATTTCAACCGTATGATGTAATTAACATTTTAATGTTAATATTATAAAAACTTCAACTGTAGGATAAATGTACATTGTCTTTAATGTACATAAGATGAGAAATATACACCGTATGAGAATTTCACATTTTATTTATGTGGATATAAAAAGAAAATTTACTGTATGAACATTTAACATTTTTTTTAATGTTAATATTAGAATGATTTCACCGTATGAGAATTGCACATTTTATTTATGTTAAATAAAAAGAAATTTACATCGTAGGATAAGCTACATTACTTTCAATGGTATTTAAAAGAGAAGATTCACTATATGACAAAATTTACTTTTTAATTGTAAAAGTAAAGTAGGAATGTGACATGTATAAAAATTACTTTTTATTTGCAAAAATAAAATAGGATTTTCACTGTATGACAAGAAGTACATTTTTATTTTTTTTAAAAAAAATAGTATTTTCACCGTATGATGAAATTAACATTTTTAATGTTAATATAATAAAAGAAATTTCACCATAGGATGTAATTAACATTTTTAATGTTAATATTAAAAGAAATTCAATCGTATGATGACATTTTTAATGTTAATATAATAAAAGAAGTTTAACCGTAGGATGACGTTAACATTTATTTTTAATGTTAATATTTAAGAATTTACACCGTATGTTAAAAATTACATTTTTCTTTGTAATTAAAAGTTAAATTCCATCGTATGTCAAAATTTACTTTTTTATATATAAATTATAAAGTGAAATGATATGGTATGTTAAAAATTACATTTTTCTTTGTAATTAAAAGGTGAATTTCATCGTATGTCAAGATTTACATTTTTATATGTGAATTATATAGGGAATTACACCGTAGGATAACATTGCAATTAGAAATTATATTTTTTTTACAATGTGAATTAGAGGTAGTGTTTACATTGTGATTAAAAAGTATACATTTTCTTTAATGTAAATGATTAGAATTTTACCGTATGTTAAATTTTACATTTTCTTTAATGTAAATATATAGAAATGCATCATATGTTAGAATATACATTTTCTATAATGTTATGTAAAAGAAAATGCACGATATGTTAAATTAACATTATTTTCAATGTTATATAAAAGAAATTGCACGGTATGTTAAATTAACATTATTTTCAATGTTAAATAAAAGAAATGCACGGTATGTTAAATTAACATTATTTTCAATGTTAAATAAAAGAAATTGCACGGTATGTTAAATTAACATTATTTTCAATGTTAAAAAAAAAGAAAATGCACGGTATGTTAAATTAACATTATTTTCAATGTTAAATAAAAGAAAATGCACGGTATGTTAAATTAACATTATTTTCAATGTTAAATAAAAGAAAATGCACGGTATGTTAAATTAACATTATTTTCAATGTTAAATAAAAGAAAATGCACGGTATGTTAAATTAAAATTATTTTCAATGTTATATAAAAGAAAATGCATGGTATGTTAAATTACATTATTTTCAATGTAAAATAAAAGAAAATTCATGGTATGTTAAATTAACATTTTTATTAATGTAATAAAAAGAGGATTTCCATCATAGGAAAAAAAATTCATTTTGTTAATGTAATAAAAAGAAAATCCACCGTATGCTATTTTACATCATTTTATAATGTAATATAATTGAAATACACCGCATGTTAAGTTAACATTATTTATAATGTTAATATAAAGAGAATTAACTGTAGGATTAATTTACATTATATTATTATGTAATTATAAAAAGGATTTATACCGTAGAAAATTTACATCATTTTATTATGTAAATAAAAAGAGAATTTGATCGTAAGATAAGTAACATTATTTTTTTAATGTTAATTAAAAAGAAAAATACACCATAGGAAAAAGATTTCATTTTAATTCATGTAATATATGTAAGAATTTACACCGTAGGTGCTATTTACATTTTATTAATGTAAATCAAGTAAGAATGTGTCTAGAGTGAAAATTTACATTTTTGTAAATTAAATAAGAATGGTGATAAGAATGAAAGTTCACATTTATTTTATATAAATAAAAAAAATAGGAATGTGGCAAGTAAATAAAGATTACATTTTTATATGTAATTAGGAATGGGATCTACATCTTACAATAAAATTACATTTTTATGTAATTGAAGTTAAGAATGCACTTAAAAGAGAAAATGAATATTTTATATGAATAGAATTATAATATAGTGGAAAGATGAAAATAAATCAATTGAACGATGTATTATAATTTACATTTTAATGTAAATTATAATAATAATAAAGTAAGAGGAATGATTCATCGCCTAATTATAAATTGCATTTTCAGGTATGTGTAAATGAAAAGATAAGAGAATGAAAATGTATACAAGGATGAGAATTAACGATTTATTTATATATTATATATATAAATATAATTAAAATTAATCGAATCGAGCGCGATAGTTCGCGTTTTGAAATCGTATCTTTAAATGAATATATCGGAAGATCCGACCGTCGGATTTTCCCAAAACTGAAAACATTAGGACCTGCTTGGAAAACTCTTTCCAACGATATAAGATATGTTAGGATCAAACGGTTAGATTTTGAGAATTGTAAAAATCAAAATTGGTTGAAAGCAGCGCCAGGGTCGTCCATTGGCGTCGTTATTAAAATTTAATTATTTTAAATAATTAAAATAGGAATGAATTGTTAATAAAAATAATTATTAACAAATAAGAAGGATTTTCAATATATATATATATATGTATATATACGAGGATTGTTTGGAAAGCCGAGTTATTCTCATTCCAAATGATCCAGCGGCGTTAAAAATTGAAGAAAGAAGACGACGTATGAAGACCGTAAATCTTCCCTCGAATGGACAGCGATCGAGACCCTGAATTGACTTGCTACCAATTCATGGGTCAAGGTCATTGCCCAGACGTACGTGTTGGTTTCACGGATTTGACTTTCGTTCAGACCCAGAGCATAAGTTTAAATGGATGGTGTGTCTGACATCGTACTTCGTTATATATCATATTGTTGATTTTCTGTTAATATGTAAATATTTGTGGTGGAGAATTTATTCTCTACTTAACACCCATTTATGTATTGATGGAGAAGCAATGGTATGGTATGGAGTGACAGTGTGGCATACTAAGATGCAATGATCAAGGTTTCTTGTTGAAAAGCAGGCCTTGTGGGATGATCAAAGCATAGCCTGTTTAGGCATAGCTTTGTGTATGACGTGACTTCACGAGCCTCACACACCGGCGGAGTCTAAAACGGGAGAAGGGAACGCAGGGAGTGCACACGTTTCTTTCTAGCTAGAGTGGTGCCAGGGACCTACCAGCGCTGGCATTTATTCATTGTGGTTGTTGGATTTTTCGAGGCCTCGATTTATGCGGTCGCCACTGGCCGTATTATGGGTCCAAAAGGACCGAGAAGCGTGTGTTCAGGCATAACTAATCCACAAAAGTAAGTGTGGACCGGCCTTGCAGCTATCCAAGGGTTGGACAGAGTACCAATCCTGGGGCATTGCTAGAGTGCCTCGAATTGGTAAGGAGCTCCTCCCTAGCCTTGACTCAGATGGAAATCCAAATTCCAAATACGACCCTATGGTTTTGATTGTATTACTAGTATGGAGATATAGTAGGATGGGGTACTATGTTTCCTAGGATTGATACATTTATTTTGAAATGTTTTTATTATACACTAATAATAATATTAAACTCGTATTTGCCGTATTTAGCATATTTAATCACCATAAGGGAAAACTCTATCCTCTGGTGTGCGTTGAACTGTGTGATGGGACTTGAGTCTTATGGTGATTCCATTTTTCTAAAAAGCATTGCGACGTTGTACGTTTTGACACTTTAAATTATGCACGACAATCCATTGAGTAAACCCGTTCCGCATTAGCGGCATGGTCTTTGGATTTGTCATGTTATTATTACTAAACTAGTTATGAATTCTCATACCAGTCCCACGACTGACCCGTAGTTTGTTTCACCTTTTTGCAAACTCGGGTGCCCTCTTTTCTACACGGGCAGCCAAGTAAACAGGTTCATTCTTTGCTTGGAGTCTTGTCTTGGAGTTGCTCATTATCTTTGCTTGGATTTGCTTTTGCGGAGGGGTGATGACTTGGAGCTTTGAGGACAACTATCATTTACTTCTATTGCATTTTTCTATCTTTAAGTTCAGTCATTAGACTTGTTTCTTTCGTATTGCTTATTTTGAGAGTTGGAACTTATTTTCATTTCTGTAAACTTGATGTAATAATTTGGATTCTGTGACTGTTGGAATTCTGTGGTTTATGACATTATATTTCCGCTGCTATAATGTTATTATTCTATGGTTTTTCCTCTGCTATGTTGTATCAGTGACGTGTATTGTTATATTTATGTTGTATTCCATATGATTATTCCTTACTTTCACTCAGTGGAGGTTTGGGATTATCACAAATTTCCTAGAAAAAACTTTACGGACGAAATATGAAAAATGGACAAAAATAAATAAATATGAATAATTAATATATAGTGAGAATTAATTACTCAAGCCATCTCACTGCCAGGTCGACCAAGCGGTCGAGTAGGGCGGTGTCGACCGATGGTCGACTACTGGCTGCAACCGCTTGATCGAGTCAGGCAGTGATGATTTGGGTTTTGTCAAATAAAATTTTATATGAGTAGACGGATATAAGTTAAAACTGATCTAACGGTCCAAGGCCATTTCCACCTCCTATAAATAAAGGGGTAGTGCCTCATTCTTTTCCATTCAAATCTATAGAGGTAGCGGAGCTCTGCCATTTTTTTTCCTCTTCTAACCTTAATTTCTAAAATAAATTATATTCGCATATATATATATATATATATATATATATATATATCAAATCAAATTCATATGGAATTGGGAAGATTAATAGATTCAATGGAAGAGGTTCCTCAACAATAGATTTCTCCACTGTCTTCCTTTTTTCTTACATTTGCACAGATATAGAATTTTCCCTTTCTAGATAGATGGTAGATTTATAAGAATTTAGGGATTGTAAGCCTAAAGGGTTCCAAACTAAGAAAATGGAAGCTACAAGGTGAGTGGAAAATTTACTAATACAATTATATTGACTTATCTATTTCGTTTGAATCCAATCTATGTTTTATGCCTATCAGCTCTGTTTATTTGAATATTTTAAATTTATTGACAACCATCAGATCAGATTATAGGTATGGTTAAAATTTGTAAATGATAAGTTGTGATTATGTGTAACATGAATTGTATGATTCTTAAGTATTTTTCCTACATATTCCTACAGTTATGTCATGAAATACGTTATGCATATTACATGGCACTATGGATCTGGAAATCAGTCCCATTAAACATAAATTAGTTGTAGTTGCATTCCAGATCTTAAATTCAGTGTTGAAAAATAAAATAAATTTAGGTGAAAAGATGGAATTGGTAAATTATGTGAATTTGGAAAGATATGATTGTTAAGTTATATGATTGTAATTATACCTATTTGTATTCAATATTGTTGGGTTTGGCTTAATTATTGTAAATATGTCTTTTTTTTGAACAAAAATATGTCATTTTGAATTCACAAAAGGTATGGCAAAAAGATTTAAAAAGGAAAAGTGGTGCAAATGTACGTATAAGTATAAAAATAATATTTGTGTGTAGTTTGCATTGACTATTCTAAAAATATATATAAAAACATATATATATATATATATTTCTTGTGAATTTGAATTGTGGTTATTCCACAAATTTGGCATAAGTTACAATAATTACCGCTGACGTTCTATTTGGAAGATTGGAAACCTTTTGGCAAGATTGAATGCAAAAAGGAACGTTTGGTTATTGATTAAACCAAATAATTTAAATAAAAATTAATAATAACAATAAAAGATAACTACGATGATAGTACAAAAACATAAAATATAAATATGTACATATCATCCGTCCAAATAAGCATAAAACAGTAGAATATACATATTGTGTTGAATGTTAAATGAGTGGATAATATTTATTTATGGAATCGTATATGTAAATTGTGTTCCATATTAAATGAATATATTTGTGGTGACCATTTGTAGCAATCAATATAATTAATTGCTATGAACAGGACTGCAAGTCAATAAATAACAATTGTAACCAATTGTTGAATGGGGAAAGTGAATATGATAGGATAATGGTTACAATTCCTAAATTTCATTTATGATAAATGTTGTACACCTCAATTCGTAAATTTGAATTATAATCGGATTTAGGCATGAGGTTAAGCTCACTTACAAGCCTGCCCGGAATCGACTTGCAAATCCAGCAACTACTGGTAGTTTGCTTAATGTGAGGGGTCTAATGCGTTAATATAAATGTACTAAGGCACGAAGTTAAGTTCAACTTGTTGTAGAAGCCTACCCGAAACCGACAAGCAAATCCAGCATCCACAAGTAGTCAACTTAATGTGAGAGGCCCGGTGCGTGTTTGTTTGTGTGTGTGTGTGTGTGTGTGTGTGTGTGTGTATATATATATATATATATATATATAACAAGCAACAAATAAATAAAATTAGAAATGTCTGTCCGGGTACAACAATTAAATATATTTGAGGCTGATAAAATAGGGATATTCCATTGTAATTAATGTCTTAGGAAAATTATGGTTATTACGCTCATAAATGAAACTAATGGTAATCAATGGGATTTAAGATAAATGGTTGCCTTAGGAAAATATGACCGTTATGGTCATAAAGGGAAAGAAACAAAGAAATGAGAAGTAAATGGGATTCATTAAGGAATTTATGATTGTCATTTTAATACTAAATCCAAATTAAAAAAGAAATCGAATAAATATCCTAGAGAAAAAAGTGACACAACCTTCTGTATTTATATTAATGAAAATAGAAAATATAGATGGACATAGTAGGTTAATAATGTAAAATATTATGAACCATGTAAACCCGTGACGATAACGAATTATATACGTATAGTATTTCCATGTAGAATGACTAAACGGGAATAACTTAATAGCGTAGCCGACTTTATCCCAATAGGGAAAGGTGCTAAAGGCTAATGGGCCACGAACTAATAACCTTTGGGTATAGTCTGCTTCCTAGGTCCTAAACGGCTAAGTGATTGTGGTTGAAGAGTCCCTCTAGGAATATATCTTTTAGTTTAGGGGTCTTAAATGGAAGGTATCTATGGACCTACCCAAAACCTGGAAACTAAAACGTCAAATAGGGCTACCTATCCTAGGGGAAGTAATAAGTGACTAAGGGGTTATCTAATAAGGTCTACTAGAAGGTAAAATGAATGATAAAATACCATCTCTCACCTTATGCGGTGGCAAGGGTATATGCATGAATCACGGAAGCCTTAACTTGTAGGGCCTGTTGTTAGTGCCCTCTAATTCATGTTAATGTTAAGGGAATTATCGAGAAATAATAAGCGACCAATTGGTCCGCCTAGGTTCTTAAGTGATCAGGAAGAACCCGCCCTATCTATCATTGATAGTGTGGCAGTAATTGATGATAAGTGAATGAAAGAATATGAATATAGAAACTTCATAATTAGGGGTCTAGTCTCGATATAGTAACCAACCAAACTCTAGTATAAAGGCTTCTCAAATAAAAATGTCATATCTTGTTATGATACTTTGGAAATACCATTTTGGGAAGAGTAGTAAAATCGTGCATAAATACTTATAAGGTTACACTAGAATTGCCAACATTGATAGGCATACATCTTGGGTTGAACCAAACGGGATTCATTCGTGTATTATAATGTGTTGTACATTTCTTAGTCACCAGAAGTTGTTGTTCTAACCCCCCCTCCTCATTACAACCTCCCAGGTTCCTTAGAGAAGGTTGGGT
This sequence comes from Allium sativum, assembly GCA_030737875.1. Lineage (NCBI taxonomy): Eukaryota > Viridiplantae > Streptophyta > Magnoliopsida > Asparagales > Amaryllidaceae > Allium > Allium sativum. The sequence continues at coordinate 271,395,725 of CM060913.1, read as the reverse complement.
TCTTACAAATGATTAAGTTTGGCTTTCGGTTCTCATTCTCTCTCAGGCTTGGTATTGGCAATGTGACTTACTTTGAAAAGGGTAGTTTCTTAAGTTAGTACAAGTTATGCTATTTTGTTTCCGTTGTGAGTTTTATTTTATCATACTCTGATTATGCTCATGCTCATTTATTGCAGGTACTAGATATACACACTCCATGCTTGGGTGTGTTCAAGTTTTGATTTTTATCGAAATTTAGGTGTATGAAAAGTGTGGGGTGTTACATTTGGTATCAGAGCTGTAACACCCCACGCCCGCTATGGTCACTCTCTAAGGGAATGCCATAGCATCGGTGGAGTATTTTAGTGAATATAGAACAGAAAAATTACAACAAGACAGATATAAATAGTACTTGAAATTTAAAACATCATCTCATAACAGCGGAAATAAACATGTCTGGTTACATCATAAAACCACAATAAAAGTCAAGTACAATATTCATCAAAATAAAGAAGTACATAATCCCACTCTCTCATACAATAGCCAGGACAAAAGAAAAGATAACTGGGTAACTGGAGCTTTACATCTATCCAAGCTCCTAAAGACTGGAACAGCAATCCGATCAAGCTCCACTACTGCTAGGATCCACCGTACGACCTGAGGGTTGGGAAAAAGATAAAAACAACGGGGTCAGACATAAGTCTGAGCGAGTCCTATAACTTTAACAATACAATCATTAAAGTAACCAGAGAAGACATAAACTTGACATACGGTAATGTCTGGGATGAATGGCTACACTAAGCAGCTTGGTAGACTTAGGATAAACAAAGATAACTGTAAAGACGCATCTACCCACCCAAGGATAATTACTAACTGCACCACACCAGTCATTCCTACTCAAAGATTGATCCCACCCAAGGACTTAAAAGAAAGATATAACTAGTAGTTTCATGTACCCCTAGCTGACCACATAGGTGCCGTCTGCCCCTATCTCCACTAGGTGTACCCCACTACTCCCCAATGATCGGCTCCCTACCGTAGATACCCGTGCTGGTCCCACAGTGGGGTGTATCATTCCCCTAAAGTGGCAACCCAATACTATCAACGGTGCACGACTTATACCTACACGATGCAACAACGGCTTATCTACCAGCCCGGGCCCACACACGCATATGAAACCCGTTGGACTTGCGTTGCCACCGCTAACCCGTTTTGGCCTCTTATAATCAAGCCCAATATGCGTGTCCCGTCACTCGACTAGAGTCGAGCCCACAAAGATACGTTTGGGATATTGGTTGAAATGGGCCCCCACAAGCTACCCACCTAAGCTTGTCCCTTTATCTAGTGCATCCCACTTAACCCTTTAATCATGTTTAATTACATGTTTCCACTTGGTTAAGTATTCTAATCGTATTTTCTATTGCCACCCAAGGCAACCCACTAGATTTCTACATGCCACCCAAGGCACCCACTTAACCCCTCATGTCCCTCTACATGCTAATATGGTTAAGTGTTTCTTAATTAATTAATTAAGATCATGACCTCATAAAGACCTCCCACATTAGACCGTCTTTTATGACTGCTGGATATGCCGGTTGGTTCCGGGCAGACTTCTGTCATCAAAAGGGTCTAACCTCGTGTCTTTACTTTAATCACGTATTTAATTTATGACTAAGACCTCTCACATTGGGCCAATCATTTGTAGCCGCTGGATGGCCGGTCGGTTCCGGGCAGACTTCCGCTACAAAAGGGTCCAACCTCGTGTCTTAGTTGATTAATTACACCTAATTAATCACCCCCACAATTAATTATCCCTAATTAATTACACATTTTTCATAACATGGGTAGACCTAACTCAATAGGTAAATTCCCATGGGGTAGACCTAACTCAATAGGTAAATTCCCACTTATGTTAATTTATTTTTATGGTATGCTTAATCATACCCAATCATACTTTTATTAACATATTTATTACCCCATCGTTCCCCACATAAATCGTTCTCATTTCACGACATAATAAAGGGAAAGATCCATCACAAATATCATGGGTTTAGCATATAACTTTGTCATGGGTTAAGAGGATGTCAACTTACATTTATGAACATATATTAACCCAACTACATTTAACCCAAACTTGCATATTATCATACACATATCTTGCATAACATGTTGAACTTGCATCTAAGCATTCTCATAACTTGCATAACATGCATTTAAGCATACACATAACTTGCATAAGCATTCACATACTTGCATAAGCATCCACATACTTGCATAAGTATGCATAACTTGCATATCATGTTAAACTTGCATTTAAGCATACACATAACTTGCATAAGCATTCACATACTTGCATAAGCATCCACATACTTGCATAAGCATGCATAACTTGCATATCATGTTAAACTTACATTTAAGCATATACATAACTTGCATAAGCGTTCACATACTTGCATAAGCATGCATAACTTGCATATCATGTTAAACTTGCATTTAAGCATATACATAACTTGCATATGAACTTGCATAACAACCTACACATAACTTACATAACATCATACACATAACTTGCATATGAACTTGCATAACTCATTTTGTTAAACATGCATAAATCCACTTATTAAATATGCGTAAACCCACTTATTAAACATGCATAAACCCACTTGTTAAACATGCATAAACCAACTTATTAAACATGCATATCATTACAAATGATTCAAACTCACTAATCCACATTAAAGACCATAAGTCTCATTACACCCAATCTACTTACTTTAGCAATTGATGTTAAAGTGATAGAAACTCACCAAACCCAAGATTAGCAAACTTATGAAGTGGAATTAGTTGCTAAATATGAAGATGGTGATGATTAGAGATTGATTAGAGAGTGATTAGCTTGCAACTTCCTTCATAAACTAGTGGAGGCTCTCTCAAGTTTGATTTTGGCGGCATGAGGCCATCATTTCTATTTTTAGTAAGGATTAGGGGGGTTTAGGGTGTATTTATAGATTAGGTGAGTGTTTTAGGCCCTTAGATTAACCCTAGGTTAGATTAGGTCCGTTAGATTTAGGAAATCTCTAGAACCCAGCCCTCCAAGCTAGCCTAAAACCCAACCTGGTGCACCCAGGTTCTCTGGACGCCGCGCCCATGTCGACAGGCAAGTCGACAGGCAAGTCGACCCCCCTGTCGACAGGCCTGTCAACAGCCCTGTCGACATGGTTAGGGCGGGAATTTTCCCGCCTGGCCCCGTTGGTTCTATTCCAAAATCTGAATTTGAATTTTTAAATCTGTTTTTAGCTTTAATTTTCCTGCAAACTTCTTTGGGCCATAACCGGGCCATACGGACTCCGATTCTCGAAAACTCGGACTCTATTTCGGGTATTTTTCCGAGACGAACGCAATGACGCAGCCCGTTACCCCCAATTCCCACATCTGAGATTATTTATACTGTAATTAGTGAATTTTAGTATTAACTAAAATTCGGGGTGTTACATTCTCCCCTCCTTAAAGGATTTCGTCCCTGAAATCTCTAAGCTAAGGAGAATGCATATCCTACCATCCAAACAACCCTCTACTCAAACCATCAAACACGGGCATCCATTGTCCTTAAAACAATTTCTAATGATGTATGAGCATATGCAAAGAGTGTGTGTATATGTTCCCTATCTAATGTATGAACATATGCAAACCATGATAGTGCCATGCATCCATTATGTATGCGAGAGAACTCTATCGACACATACAATATCTACATGAGTGCACAATCATTCACCAAAATGCATCATCCATATGATAACACAATCATTATACATCCATCAATATAGCTTCCTACACACAATTTTATGCAATATGCAATATGAAGTGACTGAGCCGATCTAGTGCCTAGAATGTGTGTATATGCATCCACGAGCAGTCACTAGCAAACACTTGCATCCACTTGCATCCATCAACCATAACATGTCTCAAACACATGTTTCAACCATAGGTTTACCCTATCTAAAGGTCAAACAGTACTAACGAGAGGACATACTAAAGATAAGATAAGTACTAGACAAGCGATAAAGGAGAAGTTAAAAGACATACTCTCGAAAAGAAATGGATACAAAGAACGCATCTTCGCTTCCGTCTCCCAAGTAGCATTGCTTTCGTCATCTCCCCATTGCATTTTAACTAGCTGAACCTCTCTGTTCCTCAACTTCCTAGTTTCTGACCCAAGGATGCGAGTAGGAGCTCATCGAACAGTCGCATCACGCTCTACTTCCACTTCTTTAAGCAAGCTCGGCTCTACCACCTCTGCCGTCTCATGTAAGCACTTCCTCAAATGGGACACATGGAATACATCATGTATACCACTAAGTCTGTCGGGCAACTCCACTCTATATGCCATCCGTCCGATCCTTTCCTTAATAGGAAACTGCCCCACGAACCTTGGTGCTAGCTTCCCAACAGATCCAAAGCGAACCACATTTCGCAATGGAGACACTTTGACAAAGACCATGTCCCCAACTTCAAACTCAAGATCCGTCCTCCTCTTGTCCGCATAAGATTTTTGCCTATCCTGCGCTGCTTTCATCCTTCTTGGGATCAAGTCAATCTTCTCAGAAGTCTCCCTAATCATATCAGGCCCAAGCAAGATCTTATCCGTAGATTCCTACCAACATGTAGGTGATCGACAAGGCCTTCCATAGAGAGCTTCGAAAGGAGCCATACCAATACTGGACTGAAAGCTGTTATTATATGCAAACTCCACCAATGGAAGATGCTCTTCCCATGTACCTCCAAAATCTAAGATACAAAGCCTCAAAAGGTCTTCTAGAACACGATTCACCCTCTCAGTCTGGCCGTCTGTCTGAGGATGATATGCGGTGCTCAGACACAATTGAGTCCCCACTGCTTCTTGCAAACTTCTCCAGAACTCGCTAGTGAAGATAGGATCTCGATCACTCACTATGCTAGAGGGTACCCCATGCAATCGAACTATCTCTCGAAGATATACTGAAGCTATCCATGGAGCGGTCCTCTTGCTCTTCACAGGTATGAAATGGGCGCTCTTAGTAAGTCTGTCTACCACAACCCAAATTCCCGTATTACCCTTTCTTGATCTGGGTAACCCGTCAATAAAATCCATTGAGACGCTATCCCACTTCCATTGCGGAACTTCCAATGGGTGAAGCAACCCACCAGGTTTCTTTTGCTCCGCCTTCACTTGTTGGCAGACCAAGCATCGAGCGACATACTCGGCCACATCTTTCTTCATACCGGCCCAGAAGAAAACCCTCTTCATATCTTGGTACATCTTGTCCCCACCGGGATGAATAGTCATCCTAGAACGGTGTGCATCATCAAGAATAACCTTCCTCAAACCCTCGTCTTGCGGTACACACAGTCTACCGTCCCTTCGCAAGCATCCCCTATCGTCTAGGGTGTACCTACTCAAATGGCTGGACGACTCCCCCCTTATGAGCTTCTCCACCAACTCAACCAACCGTGGGTCGTCCCTCTGTGCTTCTCCAATCCGTCCCAAAAGAGTAGGTCTAACCTCCAAGGAAGCTAGCAAACCGGGTACATAATCAATGGAAGGTCTGAAATCAAACATCGAGATAAATTCCAAGCTTCGTTGTTCTACGAACAATGGACTCAAGGACAACCTTTTTCTGCTCAAGGCGTCCGCCACCACCTTACCCTTGCCAGGGGTATACGCTATCTCGAAATCATAGGATGCTAAGAACTCCATCCACCTTTGTTGTCTCAAATTCAAATCCTTTTGAGAAAACAAGTACTTCAATGATTTGTGGTCAGTGAACAATTCGAATCTCTCACCAAGAAGATAATGGCGCCAAATCTTAAGCGCAAAAACAATAGCGGCCAACTCTAAATCATGGGTAGGGTAATTTTTCTCATGCACTCTCAACTGCCTTCCACCATAGGCTATCACCCTTCCCTCTTGCATTAAGACTGCGCCTAGTCCTGTCCCACAAGCATCGGTATAGACAACAAATGGCTTGCTCCCATCTGGCAACACTAAAACTGGAGCAGTGGTTAAAGCTCTCTTTAACCGTCGGAACGCATATCACAATCTACGTCCCATGTGAAAACAAGATTCTTCTTCGTCAAGTGGGTTAATGGGGCTGATATCTTTGCGAAGTCTTTGATAAACTTCCTATAATAACCCGCCAACCCCAAGAAACTTCTTACTTCGGTAGCATTCTTCGGAACCTTCCAATCCTGAATTGATACTACCTTCGCGGGATCCACAGTTATCCCTTCCTTGGAGACCACGTGCCCCAAGAACCGCACTTCCTTCCTCTAGAAGTGACATTTAGAGAATTTAGCCTTAAGGCTATGTGCTCGAAGAGTCTTCAATACCTCCCCAAGATGTAGGGCATGCTCTTCTTCACTCTTAGATAATACTAAGATATCATCCACAAAGACCACCACGAATTTATTAAGGAACTCCCTGAACACCCTACTCATCAAATCAACAAAGTATGCAGGGGCGTTCGTCAACCCAAATGGCATCACCAGCCACTCATAGAAACCATCCGGAGTTCTAAAGGCAGTCTTGTCTATGCTCTCCTCAGCCACCCTCAACTGATGAAACCCCATGGCTAAGTCCAACTGAGAAAATACTGAAGCGCCAACCAACTGATCGAAAAGATCATCAATCCTCGGTAATGGGTGTCTATTCTTCTTTGTGAGCTTGTTGAGTTCTCTATAGTCTACACAAAGTCTGAGGGACCCATCCGCCTTTGTAGCAAATACTACTGGAGCACCCCACTCCGATATACTTCGCCTTATGAACCCCTTCTCAAGCAACTCCCCTACTTGCTTATGGAGTTCCCTCCTCTCACGAGGAGCCATGTGGCGCACTGGTAAAGATACAGGTTTAGCGTTATCCACCAGATATATTCGGAAGTCAATCTCCCGCTTCGGAGGTAAGCCCTTCACCTCCTCAAACACATCCGGATATTCCCGGACCACTCTAACAGATCGCAAACTCTCGACCGAAGCGTCAAGCGATTCAAGATAACTTAGCATAACAGAGTCCATGGGATTACAAGAAATCTCGAGAGTGTTACCCAAGCGGGTCATGAGCCTAACAACTCTCCTTTCGCAATCAAGAACGGCACCATTACTGGATAACCAGTCCATGCCCAAAATCAACCCATAGCCCGTGAAGCCCAACACAAAAGCATCACATCTAAACTCAATGCTAAGTATAGAAATCTTCAAACCCAAACATATCATGGACAAATAAGTGGAGCCCCCAATTGGGTTTGAAACAACCAAGGGATCATCTACCAGACTGGTGTCTAAGTGCAGTGACTCAACTAATGATGATGAGATAAACGAATGTGACGCGCCTGAATCAAACAATGTACGGACAGGATGATCAAATAGAAAAACCAGACTTTCAACGGAAATAGTTCTACCTCTCTCCTGAATCGGTGGAACCGCGAGAGCCTGTACTTGCCCCCTAACCTGACCCGGTGCCATAAGAGCTTGCACCTGTCCTCCTGAGGTAGACCCCGTCCTTTGCCCCTTCTTAGGACAGTCTTTCACTAGATGCCCTGCTTCGCCACAGTGGAAGCAGCCAGTCTTCTTCTTCTTGCGACAATCCTTGCTTAGGTGGCCAGGTGTCCCACAATTGAAACACTTCTTCTTCTTGCCCTTGCCACCGTTGCCTTTCCCACCTTTATTTTGTTGTTGTTGCTGAGGTCTCTTTTGATCTCCCTTCTTCTCGGGTGCCTTATTGGCATTGGGACCCTTCTCTTCTTCATGCATGAGTGCCATGTCAACTAGCTTCTCAAAAGTGGCCCCCATAGGGATATGAGTCATAGCCAACCCATGCATTGGTTCATTCAAGCCTTTCACGAACCTCAAAGCCTTCTTCTCCGGTGTATTCACCATGTCTAGGCCAAACCTTGCCAATTGATTAAACTTGTTGACATATTCCTTCACTGAGAGATTTCCTTGCTTTAGAGTCAAGAATCTTTCCATATACAAGTTTTCCTCCGCCCTTGAGAGAAACTTTGCCACAAATCTTTGCCTAAAATCTGCCTAAGAGTCAACGGGGCGTTCTCCATTAGTGACCTCCCACCAGAATGAGGCCTCTCCCTTCATTAACCAAGCAGCTAACTTGACTTTCTTTCCTTCTTCCATCTCAAAGATATCTATCAACTCTTCCACCTCCTTAAGCCAATCTCTAGCCTCCACAAAAGTTTCAGATCCTTGAAAAGGTTCCCTCCCATAGCTTTAAATTCCTTGCAAGTCTTAGCAAAAGTATCTGTGCGAGGAGGAGGGGGAGGAGGAAGATCGGGTGCTACGGTTGGTGGAGGAACATTTGCTGGACCCGCAGTGGTGGCCCTAGCCTCCATCAATCTCCTATACCATACTGGTATCGTCACACCCTCCGGAAAGTTAAGATTCTCAGCCATGCTGAAACGAAAAAGGAAAGATTCAAAATGGAGAATTCGAAGGATAAAGATATGGCTATTGGGGATTATGCTTTTCTTTCAAAAACTTTTCTCTTTAAAGACATGTTTTTGAAAATATCTCTTCAAAAAATGTTTTTATAAAAATAGTTTTCCAAAATTTTTATCTGTTTCGGTAACCTTTGCTCTGATACCACGTGTAACACCCCACGCCCGCTATGGTCACTCTCTAAGGGAATGCCATAGCATCGGTGGAGTATTTTAGTGAATATAGAACAGAAAAATTACAACAAGACAGATATAAATAGTACTTGAAATTTAAAACATCATCTCATAACAGCGGAAATAAACATGTCTGGTTACATCATAAAACCACAATAAAAGTCAAGTACAATATCCATCAAAATAAAGAAGTACATAATCCCACTCTCTCATACAATAGCCAGGACAAAAGAAAAGATAACTGGGTAACTGGAGCTTTACATCTATCCAAGCTCCTAAAGACTGGAACAGCAATCCGATCAAGCTCCACTACTGCTAGGATCCACCGTAGGACCTGAGGGTTGGGAAAAAGATAAAAACAACGGGGTCAGACATAAGTCTGAGCGAGTCCTATAACTTTAACAATAAAATCATTAAAGTAACCAGAGAAGACATAAACTTGACATACGGTTATGTCTTGGGATGAATGGCTACACTAAGCAGCTTGGTAGACTTAGGATAAACTAAGATAACTGTAAAGACGCATCTACCCACCCAAGGATAATTACTAACTGCACCACACCAGTCATTCCTACTCAAAGATTGATCCCACCCAAGGACTTAAAAGAAAGATATAACTAGTAGTTTCATGTACCCCTAGCTGACCACATAGGTGCCGTCTGCCCCTATCTCCACTAGGTGTACCCCACTACTCCCCAATGATCGGCTCCCTACCATAGATACCCGTGCTGGTCCCACAGTGGGGTGTATCACTCCCCTAAAGTGGCAACCCAATACTATCAACGGTGCACGGCTTATACCTACACGATGCAACAACGGCTTATCTACCAGCCCGGGCCCACACACGCATATGAAACCCGTTGGACTTGCGTTGCCACCGCTAACCCGTTTTGGCCTCTTATAATCAAGCCCAATATGCGTGTCCCGTCACTCGACTAGAGTCGAGCCCACAAAGATACGTTTGGGATATTGGTTGAAATGGGCCCCCACGAGCTACCCACCTAAGCTTGTCCCTTTATCTAGTGCATCCCACTTAACCCTTTAATCATGTTTAATTACATGTTTCCACTTGGTTAAGTATTCTAATCGTATTTTCTATTGCCACCCAAGGCAACCCACTAGATTTCCACATGCCACCCAAGGCACCCACTTAACCCCTCATGTCCCTCTACATGCTAATATGGTTAAGTGTTTCTTAATTAATTAATTAAGATCATGACCTCATAAAGACCTCCCACATTAGACCGTCTTTTATGACTGCTGGATATGCCGGTTGGTTCCGGGCAGACTTCTGTCATCAAAAGTGTCTAACCTCGTGTCTTTACTTTAATCACGTATTTAATTTATGACTAAGACCTCTCACATTGGGCCAATCATTTGTAGCCGCTGGATGGCCGGTCGGTTCCGGGCAGACTTCCGCTACAAAAGGGTCCAACCTCGTGTCTTAGTTGATTAATTACACCTAATTAATCACCCCCACAATTAATTATCCCTAATTAATTACACATTTTTCATAACATGGGTAGACCTAACTCAATAGGTAAATTCCCATGGGGTAGACCTAACTCAATAGGTAAATTCCCACTTATGTTAATTTATTTTTATGGTATGCTTAATCATACCCAATCATACTTTTATTAACATATTTATTACCCCATCGTTCCCCACATAAATCGTTCTCATTTCACGACATAATAAAGGGAAAGATCCATCACAAATATCATGGGTTTAGCATATAACTTTGTCATGGGTTAAGAGGATGTCAACTTACATTTATGAACATATATTAACCCAAATACATTTAACCCAAACTTGCATATTATCATACACATATCTTGCATAACATGTTGAACTTGCATATAAGCATTCTCATAACTTGCATAACATGCATTTAAGCATACACATAACTTTCATAAGCATTCACATACTTGCATAAGCATCCACATACTTGCATAAGTATGCATAACTTGCATATCATGTTAAACTTGCATTTAAGCATACACATAACTTGCATAAGCATTCACATACTTGCATAAGCATCCACATACTTGCATAAGCATGCATAACTTGCATATCATGTTAAACTTGCATTTAAGCATATACATAACTTGCATAAGCGTTCACATACTTGCATAAGCATGCATAACTTGCATATCATGTTAAACTTGCATTTAAGCATATACATAACTTGCATATGAACTTGCATAACAACCTACACATAACTTACATAACATCATACACATAACTTGCATATGAACTTGCATAACTCACTTTGTTAAACATGCATAAATCCACTTATTAAATATGCATAAACCCACTTATTAAACATGCATAAACCCACTTGTTAAACATGCATAAACCAACTTATTAAACATGCATATCATTACAAATGATTCAAACTCACTAATCCGCATTCAAGACCATAAGTCTCATTACACCCAATCTACTTACTTTAGCAATTTATGTTAAAGTGATAGAAACTCACCAAACCCAAGATTAGCAAACTTATGAAGTAGAATTAGTTGCTAAATATGAAGATGGTGATGATTATAGATTGATTAGAGAGTGATTAGCTTGCAACTTCCTTCATAAACTAGTGGAGGCTCTCTCAAGTTTGATTTTGGCGGCATGAGGCCATCATTTCTATTTTTAGTAAGGATTAGGGGGGGGGGGTTTAGGGTGTATTTATAGATTAGGTGAGTGTTTTAGGCCCTTAGATTAACCCTAGGTTAGATTAGGTCCGTTAGATTTAGGAAATCTCTAGAACCCAGCCCTCCAAGCCAGCCTAAAACCCAACCTGGTGCACCCAGGTTCTCTGGACGCCGCGCCCATGTCGACAGGCAAGTCGACAGGCAAGTCGACCCCCCCTGTCGACAGGCCTGTCGACAGCCCTGTCGACATGGTTAGGGCGGGAATTTTCCCGCCTGGCCCCGCTGGTTCTATTCCAAAATCTGAATTTGAATTTTTAAATCTGTTTTTAGCTTTAATTTTCCTGCAAACTTCTTTGGGCCATAACCGGGCCATACGGACTCCGATTCTCGAAAACTCGAACTCTATTTCGCGTATTTTTCCGAGACGAACGCAATGACACAGCCCGTTACCCCCAATTCCCACATCTGAGATTATTTATCCTGTAATTAGTGAATTTTAGTATTAACTAAAATTCGGGGTGTTACAAGAGCTTAGCTTAAACGATCAGTGGAATTAGATAATTTAGGACTCATGAGAGAACGTAATTCGATTTTCTTCTTCTTTTTTCTCCATCTTTTTTTACTCGACTTTAATTTATTTCAAAAATGAAAGTAGTCATGGGCCTAATTGTATTTAGTGGGCTTTGAATGGCTAAGAGTTGAATTATGTTGAGTTCGGGTTTCTAGCCAATTCTATCTTACCCCACAGTACGTTCGCAATTTCGTCGTGAAGAGCATGAAGACAACGTATGGTGGATTCCATTAATTCGAGTTTGGAGACTGGACAAAAATATGACTACAACCGAGATGGTCACGATTTCTGGATTTTGGATTTGTTGGTAGTTCCCGTTAAGTCCATTACTCAATACAAAATGGGAAAAAGCCCACGTTAGTATGTCGTATTTATTTTGGAAATATAATTATGAGGTGTACCCATTTGCTACATCGTTAAAATTCCAAATCTACCATTGTTGAAATATTATATTGAGTTCTTGGCCTCGTATTCAAGGAAATTTATTTTTAAAACTACATGAAAAATTAAAATGGATATCAATGGTTTTGTAATATGGTTTCGGAAAATAGTTTTTAAAGATAAGGTTTTAAATCCTTAATTTATTTGTGTTTCAAAATTATAGGGCCATGTGTAATTTTAATAGATATAGTCGAATTTGTAGGAAAGATGGAATTGGAAATGACAAGGAATATTCCAGTAAACATGAAAATAATAAATATCTACTCCTTGTAATTTTTAGTGTCCCTCTTGCTATATATATTGGATAATTTATTGGAATTATCACAATTAATCTTTAATATTTTGAAGCTCCAACATTTTGTACATGAAAAGATTTTCCAGTATGAAATATAAACTGGAATATAAATAATAGTAATAATAAAAAGTCATTTATAAATATGAAACCGTTAGTTTATAATAAAATTCCATTTTTGAAAAGTTTTTAATTTTTGCTTGAAAAGGCTAAGGAAAATCCTTCGTTCGGATTTTGGGTTTGATTTCGTGAATCGTTTGTTTGTTGTCAGTTAGGTAAGGGGAAAATCTGTTTTAGTTATATTATGGATTTCAAGCTGAATTATTTTTGAAATTCGCTTGTTCGTTGTGTAGTATAAGCATCGTTGTTCAGACTATAAATCCTTGGAGTTGGTTCGGAGTTTAACTATGGTTTTTATACACCGTGGGGATTAGGACAATTATTTTCGGATCACGTTAAATCTTAAAAGATGATGTGGGAGATCAAAATTTTAATTCACTGTAATAAGGTCAAGATTCAATCTCTGTCCAAAGCCCAATTAGTAGCTGACCTTTTAGTGCTATAATAGGAAAGTCAATTAGTTGATGAGCTTTAGTACAACTTGGACATAGGACTCAACCACAAAAGTTGCGTCCAAATTACCTCGTTAACTTCTTTCTTTCGTCCTTCCTTCCTCATCTAGTCGAATCATATTCCTATCCTTCTTATCATCACCTTGTGTCCTCATTTTCCGCACTAGTTCACGCACTAAATCTTGCCTCACTAGTACTCCAACATCAAATTTATTCTCTGCGAACATTTCTTGGCCTAAAACACCTAGTTGCACTATTCAATTTTACTCACAACATTTAAGTCTCATCCTTGGGTAGAGATCATTTGGTTGGATTAGAATAAGCAAAAAAGTCTTACCACTTTAGGGCTAAGAAAATTTGGTAAGACAATTGGGCTTGCACCGGCCCATTGCTTCGAGATCTTAGAATATGATTTGTTGTTTGTGCCACATATTCCTTTGCTATACCCTATTCAAATAGGTTCTTTCGAAGGCAATCATCGTTTAAGAGATGAAGATTAATCTATCTTTTGAGCGTTTTTTAAGGAGAACCTCGATGAGGTTTTAGAGGAATCCGTGTTGAACACAGACTTGAATGATCTTTTATTTAACTGACTTTGGAGATTTTGCAGCAAATCTCTTTTTTTTTATGTCAGTTTTTGTGTTAGGTATCTATGTTCGAACTGCCCATGCGGACATGTGACCTAGTTAGCACATCGTTCTATAAATGGGAAGTTATGACTATATGTGTCGCATGATGTGAAAATTAACTTTTTTTCTTGATCGATGGCATAACCATCATTTAGTGACGCATCATATTCAATTCAGCTTGTGTTCTCGTATGTCATCTCATGGAGTTATTTTATGTAAATTCACCTATTCACTGTTGTCTGTAGGCAATATTAGGTGGGTTTCCATGAGAAGCAGTTTTGTGGTAGGTTTTTTCTCTCATCATAGATTATCTCTTAGAAGAGATGGTAATGTGGGAACCTCCAACAACACCAGCAGTGTTTGTAACACGAGATTGGGCATTTTACTACCATAATATGGTTAATTAAAGATCATATAAAATGGTTCGGGCTCCAGCCGCGGAGCTAGACATCTTGTTGTTTATAGCCAATGTTTAGGGAGATTCGGTTTTGTTGACATCTTTGTTGTTTTCGCTCTCCAGCATCGGGTTCTTGGTTGTGGTGATTCGGCCTTGTAACTGTTAATGTTGTTTAAATCTCATGACTTGCGTTAATGAGATTTCAATGTTTAGAGATTTTAATGTCATTCACGCTTGCCTGTTCGAATGAAATCTCATTTCATATCTAAACTAATAGTTGTCCTAGAGGTGGAATGAATAGAATTTTGTTTTTGATAAATTTTAGAAAAGGACTGGTTTTATATTGCTTTGATCATGGGTATATTAATAAATAAATCACCGTTCCTTATTAAAGCTAAAGTTTATTTTGTCTTTTGTGTGTGATTTCAGTTTTCGCATTTTTGGTGTGACTGACTTCCTTCTTCGCCAACATATGACTTGAATCATTTAAATTTGCGTAAAATACATTTTTTAAGTTTTTGAAAAACATTGTTTGAAAAGAAAAAAAATACATTTTCATCATTTTCTTATTTTACAGGAAAGTGAAGCAGTTTTGGAAGGAAAATTTTACAATACGCATGAATATTTTTTATGTGAAAATTTATTTTTGTGAAAAAATGTCAATTTTTAGTCACATGAATAGCGTAAGAAAGATGTTTGGATGCTTTGTGTGTGCATTTTAACGGTGCAGTAGGACCAACGATACGATAAAAACATTAACGACAATAAGAAAAAGATTGTTTTATCCTTAGAAACGTTGTTTCCATACCTTGTTAATGATATGCAAGAGTTATTAATTAACTCGTTTTGCGTATTAGAGCTTGTATTAAGCCTACTTTACAGCCTACAGATGGAGTTTTTTGAAGTATTTTCGGTAATAGAGGTGAAAATATCATTATGGGGAGGAAAAATAAATATTTGTAAACAAAGGAAATGTTAAAATTCTTCGCTTTGATTTTATTTTTTCTGGTTTAAGAGAAATTAAATAGGAAACGATTAGATTGCATGCATTTTGGATGGTAGGATCCGGATGCAAAATTGGCTTCTTCACACTTTTATTCATAATTGTGTGAAGGTAATGGATGAAAAAGAGTTTTCAAAATTTGCATTCATATAGAATTTCCAGTATATTTAGGATGTTTTGCATCATGTTTTCGAAAGTGTTTTAAAAATCTCAATGCATACATATAGAGAGCCCAATTTAGAATCGTCTTGCATGCATATTTTATGGTTCAAATGCATTAACTACAATATGCACATATACACATGGTTGCAAAGTGGATGTACACAAATTGGTTGTGTAGGGTAAAATAACAAGTGTCAGAATTTTGGAACAAAATTCTTTTTAAGGGGAGAAGAATGTAACAACCCGGAATTTTTGACAATAAATAGTTATTTAATTAGAAACTCAAATATAGGAATTTCTGCAAATGATTAAATTTGACCATGAAACTTTAACCATTGTATCGTTTCGGAATTCTTGTCAAGTTTCATGCTTGGAGTTTCGCGAACGGAGTTTGTATGAAAAAGCTACGGATGAAATAAGAAAAATGGAAAAAAATAAATAAATCTAAATAATTAATATATAGTAAGAATTAAATACTCCAGCCATTTCACTGCCAGGTTGACCAAGTGGTCGAGCAGGGCGGTCGACTGATGGTCGACTACTGGCTGCAACCACTTGATCGAGCCAGGTAGTGACGACTAGGGTTTTGTCATATAAAATTTTATATGAACGGACGAATACAAGTTAAAACCGATATAATGGTCCAAGGTCATTTCCACCCCTGTAAATAAAGGGGTAGAGCCTCATTCTTTTCCATTCAAATATATAGAGGCAGCGGAGCTTTGCCATTTTTCTTCCTCTTCTAACCTAATTTCTAAAATAAAATATATTAACATATATATATATATATATATCAATTCAAATCAAATTCATATGGAGTTGGGAATATTAATAGATTCAATGGAAGAGGATGCTCTACGATTGATTTCTTCGCTCTCTTCCATTTTTCTTACATTTCTATAGATATAGAATTTTCCCCTTTCAAGGTAGATGGTAGATTTATAAGAATTTGGGGATTGTAATCCTAAATGGTTCAAAACTAAGAAATTGGAAGTTAAAAAGGTGAGTAAGAAATTTACTAATACAATTATAATGACTTATCTATTTCGTTTGAATCCAATCTATGTTTTATGCCAATCAGATCTATTTATTTGAATATTGTAAATTTATTGACAACCATCAGATCGGACCATAGATATGGTTAAAATTGGTAAATTATAATGACCCGGATTTCGCCCGGACCTAATCGATCGCTAGATTAACTAAGACAGTTCAAAAACCCGAATACACTAACTTTGGGAATACAACGCATCAGAACAAAAAATAGAAGAATTTTATAAACATTACATTAATGTTACATCAGAGTACAGAATATCTGAGTACATCTATAAATAATAATACAGCGGAAGATAAATAAAAAATAATGTAATACAAGGCTGCAGAAATAAATGAACTGATACAGCGGTTGTCTATCAATGCTCTGGACACAGCTTTAAGCTTCGATCCTGAATCTTGCTCAATATATCTACAAAATAAGCTACTCGACTGCCCGTGTGGAAAAGTGGGCACCCGAGTTTGCAAAGTGAAACAAACTACGGGTCAGTCATGGGACTGGTATGCAAAAGCTTTACTTAACTTAACTAATAATAAGGCTAATCACAGGACCATGCCGCTAGCGCAGAACGGGTTTACTCCACTGGGTTGCCAGTGCATAATTTAAATAAAGTAAATCGTTAAACAACATAATGAATTTTAGAAAAATGAAACCATTATGAGACTCAAGTCCCATCACATAATGCAACGCAAACCGGAGGAAAGAGTTTCACCTTATAATGGTAAAAAATGCTTGATACGATAAAAACGGATTTGATATTATTATTAGTGTATATATGTTTCAATAACATTTCCAATCATAATGTATCAATCATAGACGTCATAGTATCCCATCCTACTATGTCGCCATACTAGTTCTACAATCAAAACCGCATGATGTCATATTGGAAATTGGGTTTCCGTCAAGAGCCAAGGCTAGGAACGATCTCCTTACCAATTCGAGACACTCGAGCAATGTCTCAGGATCACACCTACGTGCAACCCTTGGATACTGCAGGACCGGTCCACAAATATCGTTAGTGGATTAGTTATGCCTGAACACACGATTCCTGGTCCTATTGAACCAAAAATACGGCCATTGACGACCGATAAATCCGAGGCCTTGAAAATTCCATCATCCACATAAGTAAAATGTCAGGACTGGTAAATCGCTGACACCACTTCTAGCTAAAAAGAAACATGCGCACTCCCTGCATTCCCTTGCTCCGTTTCTGACTCTTACCGGGGTGTGAGGCTCGCCAGGTCACACTATACACAAAGCTATGCTGAAATAGGCTATGCTTTGATCATCAACCACAAGGCTCTGCTTTTAAACAAAAGCCTTGATCATTTGAAACTTGACGTGCCACATTGACAATCCACGCCATGCGATCGATAACTACCAATATATAACCTCTGAGCTCGTGCGTCCAAGAGAAGGGTGTTAAGCAAGAGAATAAATTCTCTGCCAATACAGATATATATCAAATAGAAATCAACTTACATGGAACGAAATCCAATGTCAGACACACATCCATTTACAAGTCCATTTTAGGTCTGAACGAAACCGAAGACACCTTATTCCTCATCCCGTATGTCCAATACGGAAGTGAGGTGCTTGCATATCCGGACAATCAACAAGTACGTCTGGACAAACTACCACTTTTAACCCTCTACTAGTAGCTAGCCAATGCTAGGCATCAATAGTCGTCCATTCGATGTGAAGATCGCCGGTCTTTAATCACCGTCTTTATCTTCGACTCTTAATCATAGTAGTAATTATTCAGAATGGGTTAAACCCGGTCTTTCCGAATAACTCACGTATTTTTAAAATTAAAAATCGGGTGTTATAAAGACACGTCATACGCCTCATTCCAATTCAGAATATTCTTTTAATAAAATATTCATATTATTAGGGGAAGGTTTCCATTAATATTATCAAAGATAAATTCTTTTAAATTTAATCTTTAATCTTCTTTTTAAAGATTTATCAAATTCCAATTTGATTTTAGTATTAAAAATCATTACTTTACTATTATTTATTTTGAAGAAGTTAATCTTATCTTCAACTGGGTTAAAGACTCAATGTCATTTAAAAACATTGTTCACGGTAAACCCAAATCATTTTCCATTAAACATGGAATTTTCATAGAAATCAAATCAATATATAACCGATATAAATTTCTGTATCAGACCGATAATATAAATGGAATAATGGCAAAACCTTTTAAATTTCATATATAGTAACAGTCTTCTTTTACAAAAGCCTATCTCGACTATTATCAAATTGAATTTCCATTCAATTCCAATTTAATATACAAAATTGGAAAACTTGACTTTGGAATTTTTTTTTTAAATCTCAATAAAAAGATTTATAAATTCCAACTCATATTTTCTTTACTGTTAATTGGACTAAAGAACAAATGTCGTTTAAGAACACAGTTCACAATAAAACCAACTCACATATCATTTTATACCAATTACTAAATATAATTTGAAACTCTAATAATCTTAATTAAAATATTTATTCTTTAATACGGGGTTTAAGAATAGTGTTGTTTAAGACACTATCCACGACAACCCAAAATCCAATTCTTTTATTTAATTCCAATTAAATATTGATTAATTAGAAGGCAACATTAAATCTTAATTTAAAAGATTTATTCTAGTTAACAACTAGTTCATTTCTATAAAAATATATTTTTATCTTTTGTGTCCATTCAAAACGAACATAGAAATCATCATTTTATTCTTCATTGAATAATATTTTACAGTATTCGTTATTTAAAAATATTCTTTATGTAAAAAGGTTCCTTATGTAAAATATTCTTTATATTACGATATTCTTTACTTTAAAATATCCTTCATTAAAGGACAATCTTTATTTTAAATTATTCTTTATTTAAAAGATATTCTGAATCGGAATGCGATTCAATCAGTTACCTTATAATTTCGGTTATATGGATTTCATACATCATATGTATATGACGACAAATGATAAACAATCAGCAAACCATCCATTCAACATCCAGAGTGAAGATCACAACTGTGTGAGCATTAAAATGAAATAATAATGCTCATCGCAGCCTGTCAATCTATCGATCGACATACAACTAAATATTGCGACTAGTGTAAGTCAATTATCATCCCAATACCCGTGTGGGGTTTTCAGCCAACAACAGTTCATATAAATAAATAATTGGTTAATGAATTTAACCGACTTCTAATTTTGCTAACATGTTGGTGATAATGAACCAAACATGTTATTTTATTCCTAATGCCGAATTAAAATGTATTTGACTCGTATAATTTCCTTATACATTTTTAATATCTAATAAATGTAATTTATTTATATGACATTATTACTGATGACAAATGAAAAGATAATCCCTATTTTCTTTTATTTGTATGTAAATTTCTATTTTAAACTTTAACAAATGTAAAGTTTCAAATCATAACATATGAAATGCCTCTTTATTCTGTACACAAGTTCGAATGTAAAATTTGACAATACAAATATCACTTTGGATTTGCATACAAATTCTATGGTCCAGTTTAATAATAAAATGTCGCTTTAATTTACATACAATTCTAATGTATGTTTTGACCAATAATATGATTCTTATATTTGCATATAAATTCTAATGTATATTAAGCAAATGAAAATGATTCTTATATTTGCATATAAGTTATATTTCAACAAATTGTATAAAATGCGATACATCCATTTTGTTGTAACACAAACCTATTTAACAAAGATGTTATTTGTGTTTAACTCTTTTATTTAACAAAAAAATGTGATTTTTATTACATTTCAAATCTTATTAACAAAAATGTTGCAATAACCCGGAAATCTAGGCCAGTTTAAACTTTTTATTTTGGCAATTTTAGCGAATTTTGAAGATTTAAAATAAATTATTTTAAATAATATCGACGAGAAATTTATTTTGAATATAATTCGAACGTGTATATTATATACGTCGTCGTTAGAATATAAATATTTATTTATAATTATAAATGGAATTGAAAATGGCGCGGTAGTTCGATAATTCGATTTCAAACTTCAATCGAATGTACCGGGTGCAAAACAAACCGGATTTTAGTGAAACCAAAAATAATAGGATCTAATTGTGAATATCTTTCCAACGAATCCGAAAAATCAAGATATCATAGCGGGAATCAAAAGATATGTCCAGTTGAAAATTTTGAATAGTCGCTATGGAATTCAGGCCCTTAAAAATGGAAATTTTGCAAACGACCTCGGATTTCGACGAAGCCACTTTTGTTGGATTCGTGATGTCAAGTTATTGCTAGGTTTCAAATTTCATAATTTTTTGAATCAATATGTGAGCGTGGCAAAGGAAAACGCGTTTGACCAGTTTTAGTTGATTTTAATCGACTGGAGAATGGCCATTTTTCCAACGGTCTCAGAATTCAACGAAACTAGTTTTGTTAGGACCGTATCATCAATACGAAGCTAGAAAATATTTTTATTGAATTTTTCAAGTTAGTATGTTACCCCGGTAAATTGAAACGCGCGTTCAAATTCAATATATAGAAGTATATGTTGATTTTTGGGAATCTGATTGTAACAGCCGAATCAACTGACGATACATATCCCATTGTGTTCGGAATGGGGGTAAAACGCTATGGACAACAGGCGGTGGGCTCGTTTTGAGGTCGAAAGAAAAGTTGCTTTTTGGTGAAAAATAAAATAATTAAAAATTAAAACCCCTTCCCAAAACCGGTTGAACCTTCACCCCTATCCTTCATCGATTCAAACCCGTATAAAAAAAAATATCGAGACCGACGGAAACCCCACGCCGCCTTCCACCAGCGATCGCCGAAGCCTCCCACGCCAAAGCCGCCTTCGACCTCTCTCCCCAGCGCGCTCCTCCTCTCCCCTTTCGTCATTCTAACACCCCCAAATCCCACGAGCCCCAAAATCGAATGCAGCCACCGTTGAGCGCCCCCTCTCCTCCTCCAGCCGCCACTCCATAGATCTCTTCCCCCACCGATTAGCAAACAACCACCCCCTCCTCCTCCTTGGACGTGAGCAGCCCTTTCCCCCCTCAACGCAATGAAAAAAAAATCAAATTAAAGGTGATTTCTTTTTATTTGTTTCCTTTCTTATTTTTAGTGTAATCAACTTAGAAGAAAATATATAGGAATAAAAATCAGTTTTATATTTATATATATTAGTGTAAATTAAAAATAGGATAATTTTTTATATATTATATAACGTTAGAAAAGATTAGATTTTTAAAATAGAAAAGATTAGATTTTTAAAATAAAAAAGATTAGATTTTTAAAATAGAAAAGATTGGATTTTTAAAATAGAAAAGATTGGATTTTTGAAATTGAAAAGGCGAAATCTTTATACAGAGAATAGAATGATAAAAATATAATTTTTATCTATATAGCATCAAAGTAAAAATTTGATTTTTATATATTGAATAGCGATGTAAAAATTCGATTTTTAAATATATGAAGTAATTATAAAAATATGATTTTTAAATTGAAAGTGAATAAATAAAAATGAGATTTTTATTTTAAAGACATCAGTATATAAAAATGTGATGTTTATATATGTAGTGACTACGGGCAGCGAAAGCGACAAAAGGCGAGAATGACGAAGACTTCTACATTTGAAGTGGCGTGGAGTTGGAATAGCTATTGGTGAGAATTTCTCACTCTTCAATTTCTTTTTCTAGTTATATATATATATATATATACTAGGATGCAGACGGTGTTTAGTAGCA
Organism: Allium sativum; assembly: GCA_030737875.1. Taxonomy (NCBI): domain Eukaryota; kingdom Viridiplantae; phylum Streptophyta; class Magnoliopsida; order Asparagales; family Amaryllidaceae; genus Allium; species Allium sativum. The sequence continues at coordinate 271,373,577 of CM060913.1, read as the reverse complement.
TCCGACACCCGTCATCCACAGACCATGGATGGCTTGTTTGTTTAATTGTTGTGTTGTGAAATTTGTTTGTGTTGTTGATGTGAAATCGATAATAAATGTAGGTGGTTGAAATAAATTAATTATCGTTAAAATATAATTTTTAACGTGAATGTGAATAAATAAATATTTATAAACAAATCGACCGATTTGTTTATATACACTGATTTGACTAATATTGATTGGGTCGATAAATTTTACACATCGCCCAACTGCACAAATAAAATCTGTGTTTGATTATTTGAAACCCCACACGGGTATTGGGATAAAATACGACATACACTAATCCCAATAATTAGTTGTATGTCGATCGATTGATTGACAGGTTGTTATAAGCGTTAAATATCTATATTTTATGCTTATACAGTGTAGTGCACTTTGGATGATGGTTGATTATTTATCGTTGCTATTATATACATGTGTTGTATGGAATCCATATAGTTAACGCTATATGGTAATTGATTGGGCCTCATTCCAATTTAGAAGATAAAGAATATTATAAAATAAAGGTTCATGTGTTGACAGTACTCATCCGTTTAGATTAGTCATGTGTTGAACGAAATATTTTAACAATAAAATTTATATCTTTATCATTATAAAATAAAGGTTCATGTGTTGACAGTACTCATCCGTTGAGATTAGTCATGTGTTGAACGAAATATTTTAACAATAAAATTTACATCTTTATCATATATGAAATTAGAAATTAACTAGAAAATAGATGAGATGAGTGGTCTCCTGGGTATTGATCTGATGTTGGTTTCGGCCTTCGGGGTTAATATTTAGGGAATCGTTCTCTTACTAATTTACGGTTGGAGTCTGATTTGATATCAAACGATAGATACCATAATTTTTATAAAATATGTTAAATAACAAAAATAGTCACATGTGGACGGTACTCATTCGTTGAGATTAGTCATGTGTTGGCAAAAATATAGATTCACGTTTGAATAGAATAAATATTCATTTGTTGAATAGAATAATGGAATTATTGAAATATATAAAGCCGTATTGATTAGAGATGCGCTATTTTGACGCGAACGATATTTATATCGATTATATTCGTTTTTAAAGTTGAATTGAATCGAATAGAAAACCAATTTGAATTGGATTGAATAGATAACGAATTTGATTTGAATTGAAAACGATTTCGAATTGAATTGAATAGATAACGAATTTGATTTGAATTGAAAACGATTTCGAATTGAATTGAATAGATAAAGAATTTGATTTGTATTGAAAATGATTTCGAATTGAATTGAATAGATAACGAATTTGAATTGAATAGAAAACGAATTCGAATTGAATTGAATAGATAACGAATTTGATTTGAATTGAAAACGATTTCGAATTGAATAGATAACGAAATTGAATTGAATAGATAACGTATTTGAATTGAATAGAAAACAAATTTGAATTGAATTGAATAGATAACGAATTTGATTTGAATTGAAAACGATTTCGAATTGAATTGAATAAGAAACCAATTTTGAATTGAATTGAATATAGAATGAATCGAGATTTGAATTGAATTGAATAGGAAACAAATTCGAATTGAATTGAATAGAAAACGAATTCGAATTGAATTGAATAGAAAACCAATTTCGAATTGATTTGAATAGAAAACGAATTTGAATTGAATTGAATAAAAATGAATTCGAAATTGAAATCAATTTGAAGTGAATTTAAAGCGAATTATATGGAATATTCAATTTTGATTCGAAATTGAATAGGAAGTTGAATTTGTTTTGAAAACGAAATTAAAACGATTTATAAAATTCGTTTTAAAAGGAAATCGACGAAATATATATTATATATATTATATATATAACATAATGGCCTGAATAGAACGCGCCGCGGCAGTTCGTGAATTTCGACCATTGATTTCGAACGGACATTACGGGAGATCCGACCGTCGGATTCTCCTAAGACCGAAACCGTTGGGTTCGTATCGAAAAGAGCTTTCTAAAGAATATTAGAAATTTGAAATCTAACGGTTGGATTTGGAGATACATCCAAATCAAATTTGGAAAAGGTCGCTGTAAGTGCAGTTCGATGGCCGTTGATGGAAATCGACTGTACGGGCCTTGATAAAATTATTAAAAATAGTAATAATTTGTGTAAAATCATAAGAAATGATTTGGAAAAAATCAGGATGAAAAACTCCATATTTGAAAAGATAAAAATAGATTTTTATCGAAATGAACTAGTTTTGAACTAAAATTAAACTCGTTTATTTTTAAATAAATAAACTGGATTTGAAATGGGTTTTAAACAGAATTGATTTGTGGGTTTATCGTGAATGGTGTTTTAAATAACATTTGTTCTTTAACCCGATAATAAATAGAATGTGATTTGGGTTTGTCGTGAACTGTGTTTTAAATGACATTAGTTCTTTAACCCAGTAAAGGGAGTTTTGATGAATCTGCAATTATATTGAAATGGGGATTGATAATCTAAATTATCAAATTTGGAAAACGAGCGAGAATTGGGTATCACCAGTTTTGCTCCAAAGCGATAGTTAAATAGTTAATTAGATTTGTACGTGAAATGGTAATTAATTTTACCGATAACACTGTGGTGTTAAATATGGAGTATTACCAGTTTTGCTTCATGGGATGAATAGGTTGGGATTGGGAAATAAAATAAATAATTACTTCGGAGTGGTTCGCTAATCTCGACTAGTTTGGAAAACCATAATTTGGTTTGAAATGACATCCAAAGGAAGAATAAAGGATAAATTTCAAAGAATTTATCTTGGATAAAATTAATGGGAACCTTTCCCTAAGAATTGAAATTTAGAAACTAGCGGTAGGTTAGCTAAGAAGAATGGTTTCCTGGGTATTGATCTAATGTTGGTTTCGACCTTCGGGGTTAATATTTGGGAAATTATTCTCTTGCTGATTTGCGGCTAATGACTAATGGATTGGAATGAGGCGTATGTTGTGTTTGTGTAACATTTGTTTTTAATATACGCGGGTTGTTCGGAAAGACCGGGTTTACACCCATTCTGAATAACCGATTCGACGATAAGTCGAAGATGAAGACGGTGGTTGAAGACCGGAAGTCTTCACATCGTTTGGGTGATTACTGATGATCTTGATTGGGCTGTACACCCAAGATGAGGGAATCAGTTGGTGGTCGTCCAGACATACTTGGAGATTGATGGATATGCGAGGAAAGTGCCTCCGGTTTCGTTCAGACCCAGAACGAACTTGTAAATGGATTGTGTGTCTGACATTGGATTTTATTCCTTGTTGATTGATTTCTGTTAAATATATATCTGTTTGGCGGCAGAGAATTTATTCTTTTGCTTAACGCCCTTCTCTGAGACGTACGAGCTTAGAGGTTATATAACGATAGATATCAATCGCATGGCATGAATTGCCTATGTGGCATGCTGAGTTGCATGGATCAAGGCTTCTGTTGAAAAGCAAAGTCTTGTGGTTGATGATCAAAGCACGGCCTACGTGGCAGCTTTGTGTATAGCGTGGATTCGCGAGCCTCACACCTCGGTATGAGTTAAAAACGGGATACGGACCGTTGGGAGAACACGACATTTCTTTCTAGCTATGGTGGTGTCAGTGACTTACCAGCCCTGGCATTTATATCTATTTTTCACCGATGTGGTTGTTGGAATGCGAGGCGCCTCGATTATAGGTCTGTAAGGACCGGGAAACGTGTGTTCAGGAATAATTAATCCTCAAACGTAAGAGAGGACCGGCCCAGCCGAATCCAGGGTTACCCAGAGTGTGTAGTCCTGAGGCATTTGCTAGAATGTCTCGAAACGGAGAGGATCTTGCCCCTTGCCTCGACTCATGACGGAAATCCAATTTCCAATACGTTTACTGCGGTTTTAATTGTAGAACTAGTATGGCGACATGATATATGGTACCCATGCCGTCTATGATTTATATTTATGATTGAAATTGTTTTGACACTATACACTTATAATAGTATCAAATGATTTGTTTTAAACGTACCAAGCATGTTTGGCTATTATAAGGGAAAATCCTATCCTCCGGCTTGCGTTGCATTGTGTGATGGGACCTGGGTCTTATAATAGCTTCATTTTTCGAAAAAGCATTGCGTTGTCTTTTCTATGCACTGGTATTCTTGGGAGGAAACCCGTTCCGTGTTATACGGCGTGGTCCCTTGAATTACTCTCTTTTAAAGTAAAGTTTTAAATAACTGTTTTAGTTCTCACACCAGTCACATGACTGACCTAGAGTTTATTGTTTTAACCTAAACTCTGGGTGCCCCTATTTTCCGCACGGGCAGCTAGTAGTTTTGGTTATGCAGATTTATATTCATAGGATCCTGATTTATAGCTGGAACGATGCTCGGAAAGCTCTGTATCCGTGTATTACTTTCTGTTGTGTTTTGTATTATTTTTCCGCTGCAATACTGTATTTAAATCTCTGATATTCTTTGTTGTATAATATTTATTCATACTCTGTATATTCTTGTATTCTGATGGAATTGTTGTAATAACAATGAAATGTTCTTCCGTCTGCGTTCATTTGTGTGTTGTACTCAAAGTATCCGCTCTTTCCTTCACGGGGAAGTAACAGGTTCTTACAGTGGTATCAGAGCTTTGGTTTACAGAGCTCGAGAACAAGACACGTTAGAACCATACGAAAGAATTCATCAGATATTGGGTTAGCAATATCCAATTAGAATGACTCGTTAGAGATAGGATCAGTAGTATCCTAGAACGAGTGTGAAGAGTATATTTTTCAAATGAAAACAATTTTGTTTTAAAAAATTTCTCGTTTTAAACGTATTTGAATATTTATTTGTATTGAATTTGGACAATCCGATATATAAAGATTTTTCATATACGCGTCATGAACGTATATTCGAAGTTTCAATATACTGGATAGATATAGGATCACATTCTAGACCCCCGGAGATGGTTCTGATGATTGATCGATCATCATTAGAACTTATGTTCGTGTTTCGAAGGTATGATATCTATATATTTCCATTAGACTGGTGTGAGAACCAAAACTTATATAGCTAGATTTATTGTTGTGATTTGGCATCAAAAACATGATTTTTAGTATATATATCAAAATTATGAATTTGAAACGTTAATTCACTAATTGATTGATGTTTGTGTTGTTTGTTTATTTGTTTGATAATTTTGAACCATTATGCCTAATTGTATCAAATATTGAATTGTATTGAAAATTGGTCACATTTGCTTGCATAACATATACTTACATTGAACAGGTCATAGCAAGGAGGCTAGAGCAGAGAATAAAATTTGTTTGCCCGACAAATAGGTACATGTTTACTATATAATTTACTTTTTTGTTTGGGTGATGATGATTTTATGAGCCTATTGGCTAGCGGCTTGGCTTTTTCTTTTTCTTTTTGAGATTAGAAGGCCTGTATGGCAATTTTGGGATTTTCCCGTGGCTCCCGGTGTAGGGGAGGTTATGGCGATTTTTTTCGAAAATTTAGGGTGTTAGCCAAATTTTTGAAGAAATTGAAAATTCTCAGAAACTGAAAAGTTGGTGAATGGAAGCTAGATCGAACGTAGAGTTGATTGATCAAACCACTTTCGACTTTGTTCCTTTTCGGGGACGAAAAGTTTTAAGTGGGGGAGATTGTAATAACCCGGAAATCTGGGCCAGTTTAAATTTTTTATTTTGGCAATTTTAGCGAATTTTGAAGATTTAAAATGAATTATTTTAAATAATATCAACGAGAAATTTATTTTGAATATAATTTGAACGTGTATACTATATACGTCGTCGTTAGAATATAAATATTTATTTATAATTATAAATGGAATTGAAAATGGCGCGGTAGTTCGATAATTCGATTTCAAACTTCAACTAAATGTACAGGGTGCAAAACAAACCGGATTTTAGTGAAACAAAAAATAATAAGATCTAATTGTGAATATCTTTCCAAAAAATCCGAAAAATCAAGATTTCATAGCGGGAATCAAAAGATATGTCCAGTCGAAAATTCTGAATAGTCGCTATGGAATTCAGGCCCTTAAAAATGGAAATTTTGCAAACGACCTCGGATTTCGACGAAACCACTTTTGTTGGATCCACGATGTCAATTTATTGCTAGGTTTCAAATTTCATAATTTTTCGAATCATTATGTGAGCGTGGCAAAGGAAAACGCGTTTGACCAGTTTTAGTTAATTTTAATCGACTGAAAAATGGCCATTTTTCCAACGGTCTCAGAATTCAACGAAACTAGTTCTGTTAGGACCGTATCGTCAATACGAAGCTAGAAAATATTTTTCTGGAATTTTTCGAGTTAGTATGTGACTTCGGTAAATTGAAACGCGCGTTCAAATTCAATATATAGAAGTATATGTTGATTTTGGGGAAACTGATTGTAACAGCCAAATCAGCTGACGATACATATCCCATTGTGTTCGGAATGGGGGTAAAACGATATGGACGACAGGCGGTGGGCCTCGTTTTGAAGTCGAAAATAAAAGTTGCTTTCTGGTGAAAAATAAAATAATTAAAAATTAAAACCCCTTCCCAAAACCGGTTGACCCTTCACCCCCATCCTTCATCGATTCAAACCCGTATAACAAATCAAAAAAAAACAAAAAATATCGAGACCGACGGAAACCCCACGCCGCCTACGACCAGCGATCACCGGAGCCTCCCACGCCAGAGCCGCCTTCGGCCTCTCTCCCCAAAGCGCTCCTCCTCTCCCCTTCCGTCATTCGAACACCCCCAAATCTCACGAGCCCCAAAAATGAATGCAGCCACCGTTGAGCGCCCCCTCTCCTCCTCCAGCCGCCACTCCATCGATCTCTTCCCCCACCGATTAGCAGACAACCACCCCCTCCTCCTCCTTGGACGTGAGCAGCTCTTTCCCCCCTCAACGCAATGGGAAAAAAAAATCAAATTAAAGGTGATTTCTTTTTATTTGTTTCCTTTCTTATTTTTAATGTAATCAACTTAGAAGAAAATATATAGGAATAAAAATCAGTTTTATATTTATATATATTAGTGTAAATTAAAAATAGGATAATTTTCATATATAATATAACGTTAGAAAAGATTAGATTTTTAAAATAGAAAAGATTATATTTTTAAAATAGAAAAGATTAGATTTTTAAAATAGAAAAGATTGGATTTTTGAAATTGAAAAGGCGAAATCTTTATATTTGAAAAGGCGAAATAGAAAGGCGAAATCTTTAGAAATAGAAAGGTGAAATCTTTATATAGAGAATAGCATGATAAAAATATAATTTTTTATCTATATAGCATCAAAGTAAAAATTTGATTTTTATATATTGAATAGCGATGTAAAAATTCGATTTTTAAATATATGAAGTGATTATAAAAATATAATTTTTAAATTGAAAGTGAACAAATAAAAATGTGATTTTTATTTTAAAGACATCAGTATATAAAAATGTGATTTTTATATATGTAGTGACTACGGGCAGCGAAAGCGACAAAAGGCGAGAATGACGAAGACTTCTACATTTGAAGTGGCGCGGAGTTGGAATAGCTATTGGTGAGAATTTCTCACTCTTCAATTTCTTTTTCTAGTTATATATATATACTAGGATGCAGACGGTGTTTAGTAGCACCCGACACCCGTCATCCACAGACCATGGATGGCCTGTTTGTTTAATTGTTGAGTTGTGAAATTTGTTTGTGTTGTTGATGTGAAATCGATAATAAATGTAGGTGGTTGAAATAAATTAATTATCATTAAAATATAATTTTTAACGTGAATGTGAATAAATAAATATTTATAAACAAATCGACCGATTTGTTTATATACACTGATTTGACTGATATTGATTGGGTCGATAAATTTTACACTCGCCCAACTGCACAAATAAAATCTGTGTTTGATTGTTTGAAACCCCACACGGGTATTGGGATAAAATACGGCATACACTAATCCCAATAATTAGTTATATGTCGATCGATTGATTGACAGGCTGTTATAAGCGTTAAATATCTATATTTGATGCTTATACAGTGTAGTGCACTTTGGATGATGGTTGATTATTTATCGTTGCTATTATATACATGTGTTGTATGGAATCCATATAGTTAACGCTATATGGTAATTGATTGGGCCTCATTCCAATTTAGAAGATAAAGAATATTATAAAATAAAGGTTCATGTGTTGACAGTACTCATCCGTTGAGATTAGTCATGTGTTGAACGAAATATTTTAATAATAAAATTTATATCTTTATCATTATAAAATAAATGTTCATGTGTTGACAGTACTCATCCGTTGAGATTAGTCATGTGTTGAACGAAATATTTTAACAATAAAATTTACATCTTTATCATATATGAAATTAGAAATTAACTGGAAAATAGATGAGATGAGTGGTCTCCTGGGTATTGATCTGATGTTGGTTTCGGCCTTCGGGGTTAATATTTAGGGAATCGTTCTCTTACTAATTTACGGTTGGAGTCTGATTTGATATCAAACGATAGATACCATAATTTTTATAAAATATGTTAAATAACAAAAATAGTCACATGTGGACGGTACTCATTCGTTGAGATTAGTCATGTGTTGGCAAAAATATAGATTCACGTTTGAATAGAATAAATATTCATTTGTTGAATAGAATAATGGAATTATTGAAATATATAAAGCCGTATTGATTAGAGATGCGCTATTTTGACGCGAACGATATTTATATCGATTATATTCGTTTTTAAAGTTGAATTGAATCGAATAGAAAACCAATTTGAATTGGATTGAATAGATAACGAATTTGATTTGAATTGAAAACGATTTCGAATTGAATTTAATAGATAACGAATTTGATTTGAATTGAAAACGATTTCGAATTGAATTGAATAGATAACGAATTTGATTTGAATTGAAAATGATTTCGAATTGAATTGAATAGATAACGAAATTGAATTGAATAGATAACGAATTTGAATTGAATAGAAAACGATTTCGAATTGAATTGAATAGATAACGAATTTGATTTGAATTGAAAACGATTTCGAATTGAATTGAATAGATAACGAAATTGAATTGAATAGATAACGTATTTGAATTGAATAGAAAACAAATTCGAATTAAATTGAATAGATAACGAATTTGATTTGAAAACGATTTCGAATTGAATTGAATAAGAAACCAATTTCGAATTGAATTGAATATAGAATGAATCGAGATTTGAATTGAATTGAATAGGAAACGAATTCGAATTGAATTGAATAGAAAACTAATTCAAATTGAATTGAATAGAAAACCTATTTCGAATTGATTTGAATAGAAAATGAATTTGAATTGAATAAAAATGAATTCGAAATTGAAATCAATTTGAAGTGAATTTAAAGCGAATTATATGGAATATTCAATTTTGATTCGAAATTGAATAGGAAGTTGAATTTGTTTTGAAAACGAAATTAAAACGATTTATAAAATTCGTTTTAAAATGAAATTGACGAAATATATATTATATATATTATATATATATAATATAATGGCCTGAATAGAACGCGCCGCGCCGCGGCAGTTCGTTAATTTCGACCATTGATTTCGAACGGACATTACGGGAGATCCGACCGTCGGATTCTCCTAAAACCGGAACCGTTGGTTTCATATCGAAAAGATCTTTCTAACGAATATTAGAAATTTGAAATCTAACGGGTGGATTTGGAGATACGTCCAAATCAAATTTGGAAAAGGTCACTGTAAGTGCGGTTCGATGGCCGTTGATGGAAATCGACTGTACGGGCCTTGATAAAATTATTAAATATAGTAATATTTAGTGTAAAATCATAAGAAATGATTTGGGAAAAATTGAGATGAAAAACTCCATATTTGAAAAGATAAAAATAGATTTTTATCGAAATGAACTAGTTTTGAACTAAAATTAAACCCGTTTACTTTAAATAAATAAACTGGATTTGAAATGGGTTTTAAACAGAATTGATTTGTGGGTTTATCATGAACGGTGTTTTAAATAACATTTGTTCTTTAACCCGATAATAAATAGAATGTGATTTGGGTTTGTCGTGAACTTTGTTTTAAATGACATTAGTTCTTTAACCCAGTAAAGGGAGTTTTGATGAATCTGCAATTATATTGAAATGGGGATTGATAATCTAAATTATCAAATTTGGAAAACAAGCGAGAATTGGGTATTACCAGTTTTGCTCCAAAGCGATAGTTAAATCTTTAATTAGATTTGTATGTGAAATGGTAATTTATTTTATCGATAACACTGTGGTGTTAAATATGGAGTATTACCAGTTTTGCTTCATGGGATGAATAGGTTGGGATTGGGAAATAAAATAAATAATTACTTCGGAGTGGTACGCTAATCTCGACTAGTTTGGAAAACCATAATTTGGTTTGAAATGACATCCAAAGGAAGACTAAAGGATAAATTTTAAAGAATTTATCTTGGATAAAATTAATGGGAACCTTTCCCTAAGAATTGAAATTTAGAAACTAGCGGTAGGTTAGCTAAGAAGAATGGTTTCCTGGGTATTGATCTAATGTTGGTTTCGGCCTTCGGGGTTAATATTTGGGAAATTATTCTCTTGCTGATTTGCGGCTAATGACTAATGGATTGGAATGAGGCGTATGTTGTGCTTGTGTAACATTTGTTTTTAATATACGCGGGTTGTTCTGAAAGACCGGGTTTACACCCATTCTGAATAAACGATTCGACGATAAGTCGAAGATGAAGACGGTGGTTGAAGACCGAAAGTCTTCACATCGTTTGGGTGATTACCGATGATCTTGATTGGGCTGTACACCCAAGATGAGGGAATCAGTTGGTGGTCGTCCAGACGTACTTGGAGATCGATGGATATGTGAGGAAAGTGCCTCCGGTTTCGTTCAGACCCAGAACGAACTTGTAAATGGATTGTGTGTCTGACATTGGATTTTATTCCGTGTTGATTGATTTCTGTTAAATATATATCTGTTTGGCGGCGGAGAATTTATTCTTTTTCTTAACGCCCTTCTCTGAGACGTACGAGCTTAGAGGTTATATATCGACAGATATCAATCGCATGGCATGAATTGCTGGCATGCTGAGTTGCATGGATCAAGGCTTCTGTTGAAAAGCAAAGTCTTGTGGTTGATGATCAAAGCACAGCCTACGTGGCAGCTTTGTGTATAGGGTGGATTCGCGAGCCTCACACCTCGGTATGAGTTAAAAACGGGATACAGACCGTTGGGAGAACACGACGTTTCTTTCTAGCTATGGTGGTGTCAGTGACTTACCAGCCCTGGCATTTATATCTATTTTTCACCTATGTGGCTGTTGGAATGCGAGGCGCCTCGATTATAGGTCTGTAAGGACCGGGAAACGTGTGTTCAGGAATAATTAATCCTCAAACGTAAGAGAGGACTGGCCCAGCCGAATCCAGGGTTACCCAGAGCGTGTAGTCCTGAGGCATTTGCTAGAATGTCTCGAAGCGGAGAGGATCTTGCCCCTTGCCTCGACTCATGACGGAAATCCAATTTCCAATACGTGTACTGCGGTTTTAATTGCAGAACTAGTATGGCGACATGATATATGGTACCCATGCCGTCTATGATTTATATTTATGATTGAAATTGTTTTGACACTATACACTTATAATAGTATCAAATGATTTGTTTTAAAAGTACCAAGCATGTTTGGCTATTATAAGGGAAAACCCTATCCTCCGGCTTGCGTTGCATTGTGTGATGGGACCTGGGTCTTATAATAGCTTCATTTTTCGAAAAAGCATTGCGTAGTCTTTTCTATGCACTGGTATTCTTGGGAGGAAAACTGTTCCGTGTTATACGGCGTGGTCCCTTGAATTACTCTCTTTTAAAGTAAAGTTTTAAATAACTGTTTTAGTTCTCACACCAGTCACATGACTGACCTGGAGTTTATTGTTTTAACCTAAACTCTGGGTGCCCCTGTTTTTCGGACGGGCAGCTAGTAGTTTTGGATTTGCAGATTTATATTCGCTGGATCCTGATTTACAGCTGGAACGATGCTCGAAAAGCTCTGTATATGTGTATTACTTTCAGTTGTGTTTTGTATTATTTTTCCGCTGCAATACTGTATTTAAATCTCTGATATTCTTTGTTGTATAATATTTATTCATACTCTGTATATTCTTGTATTCTGATGGAATTGTTGTAATAACAATGAAATTTTCTTCCGTCTGCGTTCATTTGTGTGTTGTTCTCAAAGTATCCGCTCTTTCCTTCACAGGGAAGTAACGGGTTCTTACAAATGTAATTCTTGTTTTCAACTCTCATATTTAACAAAAAATTAATTTTTTTTTTGGTTTTAACTATTATATTTTGGCGAAAATGTGCACTTTTATTCAACTAATCTATCTTGACAAAAATGTATATTTTGACAAAAATGTATATTTTGACAAAAATATATGGTTTAATTCAACTGATCTATTTTGACAAACAAAAAAGATAATGACTTTGTTTTGTTGACAAATCAATTTCAACAAAACAGTAAAAATGATGACTTTGTTTTGTCGACAAATCCATTTCAACAAAACAATAAAAGTGATGTGTTTGTTTGTTTACATTTTTCTATTCAACATAAAAAAATTGATAATTTTTTTTGTTTACAATTTCTAGTTTATTCTTGTTCAATCCTTTTTTTAATTTACAAAATGTATATATTTTTTCATCCTTTTTAAATGAACAAAAATGTAAATTTTGGTTTAATTCTTTTTAATGACAAAAAATGTATATTTTGGTTTAATCATTTTTAATAACCAAAAATGTATATTATGGTTCAAACCTTTTTAAATGACAAAAGTGAATATTTTTACTTAATTCTTTTTAAATGACAAAAGTGAACATTTTTGCCTCATTCTTCTTAAATGATAAAAATGAATGTTTTAGTCTCATTCTATTTAAATGACAAAAATGACTGTTTTATTTACATTCCTTTTGAATGACAAAAATGAATGTTTTGTTTACGTTCTTTTAAATTAGAAAAAATGAATGTTTAGTTTCATTCTTTTAAATTAGACAAAATGAATATTTTGTTTCATTCCTTTAAAATAAAAAAAATGAATGTTTTAATTCATTCCTTTAAAATGACAAAAATGAAAGTTTTTAATTCATCTTTTACAATGATAAAAATGATTGTTATTAATTCATCTTTTATAATGACAAAAATGAATGTTATTAATTCATCTTTTACAATGACAAAAATGAGTGTTATTAATTCATCTGTTACAATGATAAAAATGTATCTTTATATTTCCATAACTAAATTTTTATAAAATGTATTTTTTATTTTATTTTAGTAACAATATTTTGACAAAATGTACCTTTTTATTTCAACTCTTATGTTTTGACCAAAATGATCATTTTAATTCCATCGTTCTAATTTGGCAAAAATGTATGATTTTTGTTCAATAAAACTATTTTGACAAAACGAACATTTTTGTTTCAAACTATGTTTCAACAAAAATTAATAATTTTGTTTCACTCTTTGTTTACAACAAAAATGATATATTTTTGTTTTGAAATCCTTGGTCACAACCAAAAAGATATATTTGTTTTCATCTGTTTTATAATAACCAAAGTGATGATTTTGTTTTCAACTATTTTATAATAACCAAATGATGATTTTAAATTCTACTCTTTTATTAGATCTAAAATGATGATAAAATGTGTCTTTATATCTATTTTTTTATTGTAATCAAAATGACAATAAAAACATTTCTTTTTATTTTAACCTAACATGAACATCTTTAATTTATATATATAAAATAAAAGTATGATTTTTATTTTATACTTCAAAATTTGACACACATGAATATTATACATTCTATATATACAACAAAAGTATGGTTTTTATTGTATATACTAAATTCAAACAAACATGAATATACAATCCAATCCGATGGTTCATCGCTATCACAACGCAAATCCACATTGCAACAAATATACATACGACATCAACATGAAATAAGTATACATTTCACATCGAAATAAAATATTAATTTTAAATTTTAAAATATAAATCTCACATTGCTTTGTCTAAATTTTCAAAGTGCTCCATTTTGGTCGTGGTCAATTCCATTGCATAGATCTCCTCTTCATAATTTCAACGCTTCGAAAATCGTTCGTTTCTGATATTGTATGAAAGAGTTGTACATGTTTTAAGCGTATGAATTTTAAATAATATAAATGGCTAAAAACAAATCCCCACCAATCCAAATCTTCCACGTCAGCGCCTCAACCCCCTTTCTCCTTCGATTTACCATGCTCCTGGGAAAATATCGTAAACCATTGTCTTGTAGTTTCTCTCTCCTTGCGCGCCCGAACTCTAAAGCCCCGGACCACCATCTAACCGTACCACGACGACGTCACCACCATGCTCCATCACCGCCCCCACCCTGGTGCAACTCGCACCTCCCTATGCCGAGAAAAACCGCCGCGAACGAGCCATGTTTGAGGCTCAAGAACTCACGATCCATCGATTTACATTTGATCATCACCATATGAGATGAAAGCCCACGAAATTGTTTTTGATTTTGTTTTGGTTTCATGTTTTAATTCGGTTAGGAATGGGAATTATTGAGGATCAGAAATGGGAGCTTCGTAGCCTTTGGTTCCATTAGTGGCGGTTACAGTATGTTAGGTCTAGGGTTTGAACAATTTTTTTTATAATATTCATAGTATTTAATTCTTTATTTTGCAAATAAATCCGTAAATTCTCATTGACTCCAATTTCAGCCCAACGAGAATTGTTTCTAGGCAAATATCCACGTTTCGGACGCAATGGGATAGGTCCTGTTAGCCCGTTTGATCGTCTTCAGCTAGTTTTCTTTATTTTAATATATAAATCAGTTATTTATTTAATCTAAACGTACATTTAAATTTACCGGGGCAACATACGGACTCTAAAAATTCCAAAAAAATTATTTCTAGTTATGTTTTGACTATACGGTCCTAAGAAGACTAATTTCGTCGAATTCCGAGATTGTTTGAAAAATGGCCATTTTCTGGTCGATCTGATTTGACTGAAACTGACAAAACATGTTTTCCTTTGCCACGCTCACATATTAACTCCAAAAATTATGAAAATTAGAATCTAGCAATAATTTGACATTCCAAATTCAAAAAAGTGGTTTCGTCGAAAACAGTGGTCGTTTGCAAAATGGCTATTTTTAATATATATATATATATATATATATATATATATGTATATATATAAATTCTACAGCAACTTTTCTGAATTTTAAACTGGACATAACTTTTGATTCTCACTGTGAAATTTCAATTTTTCAGATTCATTGGAAAGAAATTTTTAAATAGATTTATATATTTTTGGTTTCACTTAAATCCGATTTATTTTTCATCCTGTACAGTCAGTCAAAGTTGAAATTCAAATTTTCGAACTACCTTACTATTTCTAACTCCTTTTATAATTAAAATAAATATATTCGTTCTAATTTCGATTTAAATAAATTTTTAATCGTTATTATTTAAAATAAATTATTTTAACTATTTAAAATCCATTAAAATTTCTAAAATAAAAAATTTTAATTGGTTCAGAATTTCCGGGTTGTTACAATCTCCCCCACTTAAAATTTTTTCATCCTCGAAAAGGAATGGAGCTAAAAGTTGATTAATTAACCAGTTTGATTTTTATTTCTATTATTGTTTTCAATAAATTTATTAGTTGATTGACTTTTGAAATATATATAACTTTGATATTTTCAAAAATTATATTTTCTAAAATCGGATTACATATAGTCACAAATACGTTAATTGTAAACTTGTCACTATGAACTCATTCTAGCGCATTACTAACCCCATCCCTAATGAGTTTTCTCATTCTAGGATACTATTGATCCTATCTCTAATGTGTATTCTTTTATAGGATTTTACTAATCAAATCCAACCTCTGATGAGTCTTTTGTTCAGTTCTAACGAGTTGTACCCCAAAGATTTGAGCTAACCAAAGCTCTGATACCAACTGTAACGACCTGGATTTCACCCGGACCTAACAACATGGCGAGAACCCCCTATCATGCATAATCAGCTCCATTGCCAGCAACAAGTACTGGTATGAGAAATCTTTACTTAAGTTAACTAATAATAAGGCTAATCACAGGACCGCGCCGCTAATGCAGAACGGGTTTGCTCCATTGGATTTCCAGTGCATAATTTAAATAAAGTAAATCGTTAAACAATGCAATGCTTTTTAGAAAAATGAAACCATTATAAGACTCAAGTCCCATCACACAATGCAACGCAAACAGGAGGATAGAGTTTTACCTTATAATGGTAAAAAATGTTTGATACGATAAAAACGGATTTGATATTATTATTAGTGTATATATGTTTCAAAAACATTTTCAATCATAATGTATCAATCATAGACGGCATAGTACCCCATCCTACTATGTTGCCATACTTGTTCTACAATCAAAACCGCATGATGTCGTATTGGAAATTGGGTTTCCATCAAGATTCAAGGCTTGGAACGATCTCCTTACCGATTTGAGACACTCTAGCAATGTCTCAGGATCACACCTACGGGCAACCCTTAGATACTACAGGGCTGGTCCACAAATATCATTAGTGGATTAGTTATGCCAGAACACACTCTTCCTGGTCCTATTGAACCTAAAATATGGCCATTGGTGACCGATAAATCCAAGGCGTCGACAATTCCATCATCCACATAAGTAAAATGTCAGGGCTGGTAAATCGCTGACACCACTTCTAGCTAGAAAAAAACGTGCGCACTCCCTGCATTCCCTTGCTCCATTTTTGACTCTTACCGTGGTGTGAGGCTCGCGAGGTAACGCTATACAAAAAGCTATGCAAAAATAGGCTATGCTTTGATCATCAACCACAAGGCTCTGCTTTTCAACAAAAGCCTTGATCATTTGCATCTTGGCATGCCACATTGACAATTCACGCCATACGATCGATAACTACCAATATATAACCTCTGAGCTCGTGCGTCTCAGAGAAAGGTGTTAAGCAAGAGAATAAATTCTCGGTCACCACAGAAATATATTAAATAGAAATCAATTTACATGGAATGAAATCCAATGTTAGACACACATTCATTTACAAGTCCGTTCTGGGTCTGAACGAAACCGTAGACACCTTATTCCTCGTCCAGTATGTCTAATACGGAATTGAGGTGCTCGCATATCCGGACATTCAACAAGTACGTCTGCACAAACTACCACTTTTAACCCTTTACTAGTAGCTAGCCAATGCCAGGCATAAGTAGTCGTCCATTCGATGTGCAACCGCAGGCCTTCAACCACCGTCTTCATCTTCGAATCTTAATCGTCATAGTAATAATTCAGAATGGGTTAAACCCATTCTTTCTGACTAACTCGCGTATTTTTATAATTAAAAATCAGGTGTTATAAAGACACATCAAACGCCTCATTCCAATTCAGATTATTCTTTTAATAATATATTCATATTATTAGGAAAGGTTCCCATTAATTTTATCAAAGGTAAATTCTTTTAAATTTAATCTTTAATCTTCTTTTTAAAGATTTATCAAAATCAAATTTGATTTTAATATCAAAAATCATTACTTTATGATTAGTTATTTTTAAGAAATTAATCTTATCTTTAACTGGGTTAAAGAATCAATGTCATTTAAAAGCATTGTTCACGATACACCCAAATCATTTTCCACTAAACATGGAATTTTCACAGAAATCAAATCAATATATAACCGATATAAATTTCCGTATCAAACTGATAATATAAGTGGAATAACGGCAAAGCCTTTTAAATTCCATATATAGTAACAGTCTTATTTTACAGAAGCCTATCTCGATTATTATCAAATCGAATTTCCATTCAATTCCAATTTAATATATTAAATTGGAAAACTTGAGTTTGGAAAATTTCTTTTTTAAGTCTCAATAAAAAGATTTATAAATTCAAACTCATATTTTATTCACTGTTAATTGGGCTAAAGAACAAATGTCGTTTAAGAACACAGTTCACAATAAAACCAACTCACATATCCTTTTATTCCAATTAATAAATATATTTTGAAACTCTAATAATCTTAATTAAAAGATTTATTCTTTAATACGGGGTTTAAGAACCGTGTTGTTTAAGAAACCATCCACGACAACCCAAAATCCAATTCTTTTATTTAATTCCAATTAAATATTGTTTAATTGGAAAGCTACACTAAATCTTAATTTAAAAGATTTATTCTAGTTAACAACTTGTTCATTCCTATAAAAATATATTTTTATCTTTTATATCCATTGAAAACAAACATATAAATCATCATTTTATTCTTTGTTGAATAATATTTTACAATATTTGTTATTTAAAAATATTCTTTATGTGAAAAGCTTCCAAATGTAAAATATTCTTTATATTAGGATATTGTTTACTTTAAAGTATCCTTAATTAAAGGACAATCTTATTTTAAAATATTCTTCGTTTTATAGATATTATGAATTAGAATGTGAATCAATCAGTTACCATATAATTTCGGTTATATGGATGTCATATATCATATGTATATGACAACAAATGATAAAAAATCAGCAAACCATCCATTCAGCATCCGGAGTGAAGTTCACAACTGTGTGAGCATTAAAATGAAATAATAATGCTCATCGCAGCCTGTCAATCTATCGATCGACATACAACTAAATATTGGGACTAGTGTATGTCAATTATCATCCCAATACCCGTGTGGGCTTTTCAGCCAACAACAGTTCATATAAATAAATAATTGGTTAATG
This sequence comes from Allium sativum, assembly GCA_030737875.1. NCBI lineage: Eukaryota > Viridiplantae > Streptophyta > Magnoliopsida > Asparagales > Amaryllidaceae > Allium > Allium sativum. The sequence continues at coordinate 271,354,805 of CM060913.1, read as the reverse complement.
AATTTAACTGATTTCTAATTCTGCTAACATGTTGATGGTAATGAGCCAAACATGTTATTTTATTCCTAATGCCGAATAAAAATGTATTTGACTCGCACAATTTCCTTATACATTTCTAATGTCTAATAAATGTAATTTATTTATATGACATTATTGCTAATGAAAAATGAAAAGATAATCCCTATTTTCTTTTATTTGTATGCAAATTTTTATTTTAAACTTTAACAAATGTAAAGTTTCAAATCATAACATATGAAATGTCTCTTTATTATGTACACAAGTTCTAATGTTAAATTTGACATACAAATATCACTTTGGATTTGCATACAAATTCTATGGTCCAATTTAACAATAAAATGTCACTTTAATTTACATACAATTCTAATGTATGTTTTGACCAATAATATGATTCTTATATTTGCATATAAATTCTAATGTATATTATGCAGATAAAAATGATTCTTATACTTGCATATAAGTTATATTTTAACAAAATGTATAAAAAGTGATACATCCATTTTGTTGTAACATAAACCTATTTAACAAAGATGTTATTTGTGTTTAACACTTTTATTTAACCAAAAACGTGATTTTTATTTCATTTCAAATCTTATTAACAAAAATGTAATTATTGTTTTCAACCCTCATATTTAACAAAAATGTAATTTTTTTGTTTCAACTATTATATTTTGACAAGAATGTGCACTTTGATTAAACTAATCTATCTTGACAAAAATGTATCTTTTTACAAAAATATATGGTTTAATTCGACTGATCTATTTTGACAAACAACAAAGATAATGACTTTGTTTTGTTGATAAATCAATTTCAACAAAACAATAAAAATGATGACTTTGTTTTGTTGACAAATCTATTTCAACAAAACAATAAAAGTGATGTGTGTTTGTTTACATATTTCTATTCAACATAAAAAATTGATAATTTTATTTGTTTACAGTTTCTAGTTTATTCTTGTTCAATTCTTTTTTTAATTGACAAAATGTATATTTTTGTTTCATCCTTTTTAAATGAACAAAAATGTACATTTTGGTTTAATTCTTTTTAATGACCAAAAACGTATATTTTGGGTTTAATCATTTTTAATAACCAAAAATGTATATTTTGGGTTTAATCATTTTTAACAACCAAAAATGTATATTTTGGTTCAAACAATGTATCTTTTTTCTTCATTCTTTTTAAATGACAAAAGTGAATACTTTTACTTAATTCTTTTTAAAGGACAACAGTGAGCAATTTTGCCTCATTCTTCTTAAATGATAAAAATGAATGTTTTAGTCCCATTCTATTTAAATGAAAAAAATGAATGTTTTATTTGCATTCTTTTTGAATGACAAAAATGAATGTTTTGTTTACATTCTTTTAAATTAGACGAAATGAATATTTTTATCAACTTCTAATTTAATGATAAAATGAATGTTTAGTTTCACTCTTTTAAATTAGACAAAATGAATACTTTGTTTCAATCTTTTAAAATGACAAAAATGAATGTTTTAATTCATTCCTTTAAAATGACAAAAATGAAAGTTTTTAATTCGTCTTTTACAATGACAAAAATGAATGTTACTAATTCATCTTTTACAGTGACAAAAATGAATTTTATTAATTCATCTTTTACAATGACAAAAATGTATCTTTATATTCCCATAACTATAATTTGACAAAATGTTTTTTTTGTTTCAATAAAATCTTTTGACAAAACGTACCTTTTTATTTCAATACTTATGTTTTGACCAAAATGATCATTTTAATTCCATCATTCTAATTTGACAAAAATGTATGATTTTTGTTCAACAAAACTATTTTGACAAAATGAACATTTTTGTTTCAAACTAAGTTTCAACAAAAATTGATAATTTGGTTTCACTCTTTGGTTACAACAAAAATGATATATTTTTGTTTTGAAATCCTTTGTCACAACCAAAAAGATATATTTGTTTTCATTTATTTTATAATAACCAAAGTGATGATTTTGTTTTCAACTATTATAATAATCAAATGATGATTTTAAATTCTACTCTTTTATTAGATCTAAAATGACGATAAAATGTGTCTTTTAAATCTATTCTTTTTATTGTAATCAATATGACAATAAAAACATTTCTTTTTATTTTAATCTAACATGAACATCTTTATTTTAATATAAAAGTATGATTTTTTATTTTATACTTCAAATTTTGACACACATGAATATTATACATTCTATATATACAACAAAAGTATGGTTTTATTGTATATACTAAATACGGAAAACATGGATACACAATCCAGTTCGATGGTTCATCGCAATTACAACACAAATCAACATTGCAACAAATATAGATACAACATCAACATGAAATAAGTATACATTTCACATTGAAATAAATAATTAATTTTAAATTTTAAAATAGAAATCTCATATTGCTTTGTCTAAATTTTCAAAGTGCTCTGTTTTGTTCCTGGTCAATTCCATTCCGTAGATCTCCTCTTCACGATTTCAATGCTTCGAAAATCGTTCGATTTTGATATTGTATGAAAGAGTTATACATGTTTAAGCGTATGAATTTTAAATAGTATAAATGGCTAAAAAAATCCCCACCAATCCAAATCTGCCACGTCAGTGCCTCAACCCCCTTTCTCCTTCAATTTACCATGCTCCTGGGAAAATACCATAACCCATTGTCTCACAAATTCTCTCTCCTTGCGCGCCCGAACTCCAAAGCCCCGGACCACCATCTAACCGTACCACGACGCCGCCGCCACCATGCTCCATCACCGCCACCACCTTGGTGCAACTTGCACCTCCCTATGTCGAGAAAAACCACTGCGAACGAGCCATGTTTGAGGCTCAACAACTCACGATCCATCGATTTACATTTGATCATCACCGTATGAGATGAAAGCCCTCGAAATTGTTTTTGATTTTTTTTTTGGTTTCATGTTTCAATTCGGTTAGGAATGGGAATTATTGAGGATAAAAAATGGGAGCTTCGTGGCCTTTGGTTCCATTAATGGAGGCTATTGTATGTTAGGTCTAGGGTTTGAACAATTTTTTTATTATATTTGTAGTATTTAATTCTTTGTTTTGCAAATAAATCCGTAAATTCTCATTGACTCCAATTTCAGCCCAACAAGAATTGTTCCTAGGCAAATAACCGCGTTCCGGACGCAATGGGCTAGGTCCCTTCAGCCCATTTGATCGTTTTTAGCTCGTTTTCTTTAATTTAATATATAGAAATCATTTTTATATTTAATTTAAACATACATTTAAATTTACCGGGGCCATATACGGACTCCAAAAATTCCAGAAAAATTATTTCTAGTTATGTTTTGATGATACGTCCTAACAAGACTAATTTCGTTGAATTCCGAGACTGTTTAAAAAATGGCCATTTTCTGGTCAATCCGATTTGACTAAAACTGACAAAACACGTTTTCCTTTGCCATGCTTACATATTTATTCTAAAAATTAAGAAAATTGGAATCTAGTAATAATTTGACATTCCGGATTTAACAAAAGTGGTTTCATCGAAAATGGAGGTCGTTTACAAAATGGCTATTTTTAATATTAAAAAATATATATATATATATATATATATATATATATATAAATCCTACAGCGACTTTTTTGAATTTTAAACTGGACATAACTTTTGATTACTGCTATGAAATTTCAATTTTTTAGATTCGTTGGAAAGATATTTTTAAATAGATTTTAAAAAATTTTGTTTCACTTAAATCCGATTTATTTTGCATCCTGTATAGTCAGTCAAAGTTGAAATTCAAATTTTCAAACTACTGTATTATTTCTAACTCCTTTTATAATTAAAATAAATATATTCGTTCTAACTTCGATTTAAATAAATTTTTAACCATTTTTATTTAAAATAAATTATTTTAACTACTTAAAATACATTAAAATTTCTAAAATAAAAATTTTAAATTGGTTCAGAATTTCCGGGTTGTTACATAAATGATAAGTTGTGGTTATGTGTAACATGAACTGTAGGATTCTTAAATATTTTTCCCGCATATTCATGCAGTTATGTCATGAAATATGTTATGCATGTTGCATAGCACTACGGATCTGGAAATCAGTCCCACTGAACATAAATTAGCTGTAGTTGCATTTCAGATCTTTAGTTCAATGTTGAAAAATAAACTATGTGAATTTGAATAAAAAGATGAAAATTTTAAATTACGTGAATTTAGAAAGATATGATTGTTAAGTTATGTGATTGTAATTATACTTATTTGTATTCAATATTGTTGGGCTTAGCTTAATTATTGTAACTATGCCTTTTCTTCTTTTTGAACAAAAAGATGTCATTTTGAATTCACAAGAGGTATGGCGAAAAGATTTAAAAAGGAAAAGTGGTGCAAATGTACGTATAAGTATAAAAATAAATATTTGTGCATAGTTTCCATCGACTACTCTAAAAATATATATAAACATATATATTTCTTGTGAATTTGAATTGTGTCTATTGCACATATTTAGCATAAGTTACAATAATTACTGCTAATGGTTTTTTTGGAAGATTAGAAACCTTTTGGCAAGATTGAATGCAAAAAGGAACGTTTGGTTATTGATTAAACCAAATAATTTGAATAAAATTTAATAATTATAATAATAGTAATAATAATAATAAAAGATAACTACGTTGATCGTATGAAGACATAAAATGTTAATATATACATATCATCCATCTAAATAAGCGTAAACCAGTAAAATATACATATTGTATTGAATGTTGAATGAGTGGATAATATTCATTTATGGAATCATATATGTAAATTTTATTCCATATTAGATTAATATATTTGTGGTGACCATTTGTAGTAATCAATACAATTAATTGCTATAAATAGGACCGTAAATCAAAAAATAACAATTGTAACCAATTGTTGAATGGGGAAAGTGAATATGTTAGGATAATGATTACAATTCCTAAATTTTACTTAGGACAAATGTTGTACACCCCAACTTGAAAATTTGAATTATAATCGCATTTAGACATGAAATTAAGCTTACTTGTGGTATAAGCCTGCCCGGAACCGATCGGCAAATCCAGCAACCACGAGTAGTCAACTTAATAGGAGGGGTATTATGCGTTAATATAATGTACGAAGGGACAAGGTTAAGTTCAACTTGTAGTAGAAGCCTGCCCAGAACCGATTGGAAATCTAGCATCCACAAGTAGTCAACTTAATGCGAGAAGCCCGCTGCATATATATATATATATTTTTATATTTTTTTATATATATATATATATAGTCTATCGGGGTACAACAATTAAATATATTTGGGATTGATAAAATAGGGATATTCCATTGTAATTAATGTCTAAGGAAAATTATGCCGTTAAGCTCATAAATGACATTAATGGTAATCAATGGAAATTAAAGATAAATGGTTGCCTTAGGAAAATATGACCATTATGGTCATAAAGGGCAATTAACAAAGAAATGAGAAGTAAATGGGTGTCATAAGGGAATTTATGATGGTCATTTAAATACTAAGTCCAAAATAAGGAAGAAATCAGATAAATTTCCTAAAAAACAGGGGTACAACCTTCCTTATTTATATTAATGAAAATAGAAAATATAGTTTGACTTAGAAGGTTAATAATGTAAAATATTATTAAACATATAAACCTGGGACAATAATGAATTGTATACGTGTAGTATTTCCACGTAGAGCGACTAAACGGGAATAAGCTAATAATGTAGCCTACTTTATCCCAATAGGGAATGGTGCTTAAGGCTAATGGTGTACGAACTAATAACCTTCGAGTATAGTCTGCTTCCTGGTCCTAAACGGCTAAGCGACTAGGGTTGAAGAGTCCACCTGGGAATAGATCTATAATGACCCACATTTTCCAGGGGTATAATTAATTTATTTAATTATATATATATAGTGATATAGTGAATTAAATGGTCGTGGAATTAAATAATATGGAATAATTAATTTAATTAAATAATTAAATAACATATTTAATTCAGAAATAATCAAAAATATTGGAAATCACAATATTTTGTGAACGGGGTCGTCACTTAGATTCAATTCAGCTTCGAGTTGAATTATATTGACGAATATATTCAATCGACGTCAGTTTGAAACGTAGAATTATAATATAGTTATAAACGAGCGCGTAACGACGCGGCAGTTCGCTATTTGGCGATTTGAACTTCAACTGAGTATACAGGGTTCGTTTTAAGCCGGATTTCTGTGAAACAAGAAACGTGTGGAGCTGGTGGAGTATATCTTTCTAGTGGAAGAGAAAAATCGAGATTTCGTCGTGTAGATTTTGATGTATGTCCAAATCAAATTTTAGAAAAGTCGCTGTGGAATTCCTTTATAATTTATAAAGGAATTATTTATATTTTTAAAAGGGATTTCAATATAAATCAAATATCGGGTTTACCCAGAAGTGAATATCGAGTTGTAAATACATACAAGAATATTCTAGAGCTGTGTGGTAAGCCACTGTGAATATAGACGATAATATTTAATTTTAAATATTATATTTAGGTATATTTAAATATATTTATATATTTAAATAGGCTATTTAGAGCGTTAAAAATAGCCACTTTTGCATACGAAGTCAGAATTCGACGAAACTAGTTTTGTTGGATCCGCAATGTCAAATAGTTTCTAGATTTCAAGTTTCGTGATTTTTAGAGTCAGTGTGTGACCGTAGGGATTTTTAGAGTGTAAAATAGTCAGTATTTCAACAGTTAAAAATACGCTGTGTGAGCATACGGAGTCGGAATTCGACGAAACCAGTTTCGTTGGGACCGTAATGTCAAACTGAAGGTGCATGTCAATTTTCGTGATTTTTGGGTATCGTATGTGATCACAGGAATTTTAGAGGACAGATACAAACAGCGTAAGAATATAAATGAATATAAAAATAAAATAAATATCTAAAATATCTAGATATTTTAGTGGACTATAAAAACAACTTAACTCATCTTTTTAACCTAAAATTCATAGCTCAAAACCGGCCGTTGTTTTTCTGTTCCTCTCAATAAAAATGCCAAGTTCAATAAATCAAAAGAAATACCAATGAAATCCTATAAATCCAACTTTAGGTATATTCGATCCCCTGTCAAGTTCTTCTTCCTTTTTATACCAGTTTTGTGTTGTTCGACATCAGTATTGGTTCGCTGAGTTTTAGACAGTGGACTTAGGGTTCGAACTCTTGGGTAATTTGAGTGTTGGAATTCAAATCGAGGTTGATATTGAGACTTGTGAAGCAATTCCGAGCATCCTGGGAGTTTTTGGTTGGATTCGGTGTCTACTTCTGTCGCTCGTGTATCAGTACACCGTGTTTTCTCTGGTTCGACGCGAGCTGTGAATGGACTGCGAGTTGCGAGGTTCTGGTATGGAGAAAGGCGGTTTTCGAGGAGATAGCCAACGGTGGAGGTTCTGTGAAATTTCGTGAAGGATTAAGGGTATTGGAAGAGGTCGAAGAGGGACCGATGGTGGAGTTGCATTGAGGAATTCTGGAGCAGATTTATTTTGGGAAGAAAAGGGATTTGGGGTGACGGCCCAAGAATGAACGGGCCTATGTATTGTGTGCTGACTTTGGGAAATATGGTGAGGCCCATTTTCAAAATGAATTTAACTTAGTTCAATTTACACTATTTAAATGTGATAACTTGTAATGACAATAACTAGTTCATATATGGTCAGAATCACGAACCGTAAGTTGCGTTGGGACCGTATGGATGAGAGCTTCTCAATGAAGCTGACTGGAAGTGGATTGGGGCTCGTATGAATTTATGGAAAAATAAATTGTTTGATTCAAATCAAATAACAGTTTATCGTTCTTTAACGATGAACTGCAAATGTGAGTAAATCTCACTAACTCTGAACAGTTTATAATTTCATGTTGTATTTTTAGAACTGTTAAATATTGGCTGATTGACTGTGTGTTGACTGTTTGATTGAACCGCTAGTCAGTTAGTTGAATTTCTATATTGATTCTGTTTATCAGAATATATCATATGGAACTGAAAGTGATGTTGATTTTATTGTGTAACATTTGTGGATGCAGGGAAACAGGTTGGAGGAATCCGACTGGATTCCTCAATAATTATTTTATTGTTTTTCATATATTTTAATATATGATGTGAATTATAACCTTTTGTTGATTGTGTGTGTATGGACAAGATTAGACATCGTAATTTGATATGATTGAATACCATAACATACCGAAATGTTGATAAGGGGATTTTCAAAGTGATATTGAAAACAGAATATTTATAAAATGGAATATTTATAAATAAGAGATATTTATAAATTTAAATATTTATAAATAAGGAATATTTATAAATTGGGATATTTATAAGTAGGAGATATTTAAAAAAAAGGAAAATAAATTCAAAACATTTCTTTTTGAATGGAAAGGCCTGTGTGGCGAGTTTGGGGATTTTTCCGATGCTCCCGATACAAAGGAGGTTATGGCGAATTTTCCTGAGAATTTAAGGAGTTAGAATATTTTTAAGAATAAATTTGAAAAGGGAATATTTGCATACCATTTGCAAATAGAATAAAATAGAGAAAAGAAATATTTGTAAACCATTTACAAATAGAATAGAAAGGGGAATATTTAGAAAATAAATAGAGTTAATAAAAAGGAAATTGGTTCATAAAAGGAACATTATAAAAAGGAAATCATTTTTAAAGTGTAGAACCGTTATTTAAAAGTAAATCTTTTCAAATGAATAAAACGTTGTTAAAAAGGAAATCTTTATAAAGTGAATAAAGTTAATCGAATATAGACAATCGAAAGGAGTTAATCGAATATGGTATTCGAAGTTAGTTAATCGAATATGGTATTCGAAAGGGGAAATCGAATATGGTATTCGAAGTTAGTTAATCGAATATGGTATTCGAAAGTTAGTAATCGAATATGTTATTCGAAAGGGGTTAGTCAAGTCGAGTTAGTCAAATAGAGTTAACCAGTTAGAGTTAATCAGTTAGAGTTAACCAGGTGGAGTTAATTTGTTAGAGTTAATCAGTTAGAGTTAACCAGTTGGAGTTAATTAGTTAGAGTTAATCAATTAGAGTTAAAACGAACTAGAGTTAATCAAATATAGTTATTTGAGACAGAGTTAGTCAAACATAGTATTCAGGGTAAATTGCCATCTTGCACGACTGCTAGCGTAATTCGTAGGGCTGTAAATAGCCTACGGCGGTCGGATGTTTCCTGAGGGAGTCATGCGTAACCATTGTGATCGCTGCGATCTAGAGTCAGGCGAATGGAGTTTAATCGAATATTAGTTATTCGATAGGAGTTAATCGAGTTGATCGAGTTGAGAAATAAGTTAAGTTAAATAAGTTGAGTTGATCCGGTGGTTCGACCAAGTTAGTCGAGCCTAGTTAATCGAATCGAATTGGTCGAACCAAGTAAGTCGAGTTAAGTTAGTCAAGTTAATCGAGCCTAGTTAATCGAATCGAATTGGTCGAACCAAGTAAGTAAGTTAAGTTAGTCAAGTTAGTCGAGCCTAGTTAATCGAATCGAATTGGTCGAACCAAGTAAGTCGAGTTAAGTTAGTCAAGTTACTCGAGCCTAGTTAATCGAATCGAATTGGTCGAACCAAGTAAGTAAGTTAAGTTAGTCGAGCCTCGTTAATCGAATCGAACTGGTCGAACCAAGTAAGTAAGTTAAGTTAGTCGAGCCTAGTTAATCGAATCGAATTGGTCGAACCAAGTAAGTCGAGTTAGTCGAGTCAAGTTAAGTTAGTCGAGTTAAATAAATCGATGTTAGTTTCATCGAAAGGAGTTATCGCTGTTAGTTTCATCGAAAGGAGTTATCGATGTTAGTTTCATCGAAAGGAGTTATCGATGTTAGTTTCATCGAAAGGAGTTATCGATGTTAGTTTCATCGAAGGGAGTTATCGATTATAGTTTAATCGAAGTGAGATTTTCAAATATGAGATAATTGAAAAGGAATGTAACGACCCGGGAAAAAGCGACCTTGGTTATCCGATATATAACACCTATCGAACAATCAAAAGTCGAAATTACCGGATAGTCCAAGAAAGAAATTAGAGGGTGAGGATAGATAAGATAGAAAATTAGAACAGAAGAAGAAGAAGAACACAACAACATCCGAGTAACACGAATCTCACAGCGGAACGAATAAAATATAATAGACAACATATCTTGAAATCAAAGTAGTATATGTATATCATACCATTATCAGAGTACAACACTTTCATCACAGCGGAATAATCAATAGCTAGAAAAATCTTGAAGCCTCCTGCTCCAAGCTCTTCAAGCATACCTGTAAATCCTGACTACTTGACTGCCCGTACAAATTTGGGCACCCAAGAGTTTAGGGAAAACAAAACAAAATAAACACTGGGTCAGTCATGGGACTGGTGTGAGTAAACTCAAATCATTTGGTTTAACTTTCAAAATCCTTCCGAAAGAAAAGATAATCGTAAGACCAATCCACACATAAACACGGACGGTTTTTACCTTACGATAACCCAAAACACTTTGGAAATCATATATTATCTGATATTATAATAATGTCTAATCACAAGTAATTAAAATCTAGTAGAACGCTTGCATCTCACGCTCTACATATATAATATACAATCAAACTCGCAGGCACTTATTGGAGATTGGATTCCAACTTGACAAGGTATGGGACCACCTTCCGAACGTGTATCTCTAGAGGCGAATACACTGGGTTCAACAAGAACATCTTGCAACCCGGCCCTCACATGACCGACCACTCATTTCGCTTGAGTGTATCGAATGTATATCACCAACGGTTGGGATCAGCAACCGTCTCCCGATAAGGGACAACATCGATAGATTTAAGAACAAAAGGAATTTCTCTAGATAGGTGATCATACATCCTAATGGGTGCGACCCACATAGCCATGCTGCCTGCCCGATTTTTGTCATTTCCCGGTGGATGAGGCTTGAGGTCATAACGTATCTTTTGACAGATCCCACCTCCATTACTTTGAATGCCACATCGTCATACCCGCCAAATCACAAATTGATTTCACCAAAAATACCACGGGTATACAGCTAAGAGAAACGAATTCCTCCGCCACCAACGTAAGTACGTTTGAAGAGATCAACTTACGCGATCCTTTGAATATACTCTGTCAGACATTCGTCCATTCACGTTTGTCCTGGGACTGGACAAACCGAAGGCACTATTCTGTAAATAGGATAGCCCTTGCATAACTCCGTCTTCAATATATTCAGCATACTTGATTCGCAACGCTTATGCCAATACGGAGTGGTTCTCTGGATAATAATCCGACCGGTCTCTCCATATTAACAACGTTAAAATGGTCAAAACTTTGATAGTCGGTGATTTAACTATCAATTAAAAACACGTCGGTGTGCAAACAACCATATTATTTCCAGATGGAAATTCTATCGATCAATCATCATTTATCATCAAATTATCATAAATTTACCCTTTTCCTTATTCTTGTTTTCCTATATTTCTTATTTACTATATTTAGAAAATATATGTTATTAACAATGGAAAACAATTCCATTTCTCATTTTCTATATTCAGAAAACATTTCTGATTTTCATTTGGAAGACATTTCCAAATCTCCTTCATTGGGTTTAAACTGATGTTTGAATAAACATCGCTGTGCCAACACCAACCATTTCGCTCATTAACTAAATTCACTTAACCCCTTTCACTCTCGAACCTTATCCACTTCTTAGTTAAAACGAAGTCAATCAAGTTGGGGTATAATTACCTCTCAGACCTTAACTGAACAACATTTCTAACTTCGAAATAGACAGAGTTCAAACTTCACTCTTTAAGAAACTTCCTTGCGAACTCTCGGATTCTATTTATGAATCCACTTCCTTTACTGAATCATTTGATTATAACTATAAATGTTATAATTCCATGCTTTCAAAATATGTTAACTTAAATATATTTCCATATCTTAATTTGGATAAATAAACAACCAACTACTTTATTAACAGATAATTAAAACTTGATTTGTAATGGAAAGTAAACATTACTTCCCTTGATTCGATATAATCGAATTTCCATGTATGATTCACTCTCGAATAATCACTATCCGATAATTCTCTTTCGAATAAACTATATTCGATTCCCCTGTTCGAATAACTAATATTCGATAATCCTTTTCTTCGAATAACTAATATTCGAAAAATCTCACTTTGAATAAACCATATTCGATAATTCTCTCCTTCGAATAACTATATTCGATTCAACACACTTCGAACGAACTATATTCGATTACTCTTCTCGAATAAACTATATTCGATAACTCTACTTCGAATAGGTGATATTCGATTAATTCCCTTTTTGACTAACCCTACTTAATTTACTAATACTCGACTAACTCGACTTATTTAACTTCTATTGATTAATTACTATTTGATTTAACACCATTTGCTTGACTCTAGATCGCAGCGATCGCAATGGTTACGCCTGATTCCCCCAGGAAACATCCGACCGCCGTAGGCTATCTGCAGCCCTGCGAATTACGCTAATAGTCGTGCTAAATGGAAATTCATCCTTAAATAACTTTGTCTATTTTTAACTCTATCTCGAATAATTAGATTCGATCAATTCTAATTGAATAACTAATATTCAATTAACCCTTATTCGATTACTATATTTGAATAACTCTAGTTCGATTTGACTCAAAACGATTAACTCTAACTGATTAACTCTAACTGGTTAACTCTAACTGAATAACTCTAACTGGATAACTCTAACTGAATAACTCTAACTGGTTAACTCTAACTAACTAACTCTAACTGTTTAACTTTACGGTTTAACTCTGACAGTTTAACTTCAACGGTTTAACTCTAACAGTTTAACTCCAACTGTTTAACTCTAACAGTTTAACTCCAACTGTTTAACTCTAACAGTTTAACTCCAACTGTTTAACTCTAGTTGATTAACTCTTTTGAATTAATCCCTTTGACTTTTCTCTTTTGAATAATTCCTTTGGAATAATTCCTTTGAATTACTTCCCTTGAATAGATTCTTTTTCTATTCGTTTACTCAACAAATAACTATTCTCTTTTCGCTTCTATTTATTTAACAAATAAATATTCCCTTTAACTTTTCTATTTATTCAACAAATAAATATTTCTTTTAACTTTTCTATTTATTTAACAAATAAGTACTTCTGTCAACTTTTCTTTATTCCCTACATGAATATTCCCTTTTCAATTCCATTTGTAAATACTTTTACGAATGTTTCCCTTTTTATTTCTATTTGTAATCGTTTCACAAATATTTCCCTTCTATTTGATTTCACCAATATTTTCCCTTCTATTTGATTTCACCAATATTTTCCCTTCTATTTGATTTCACCAATATTTGTTTTTTTTTACAAATGCTTTGATTCTATAATCATTTTCTCTCATGAAATTCTCTTCCTTTTATATATAAAATCTATTGATTTTATATAAATAATTTATTTTCAAAATAAACTTTGAAAATCCCTTTTCACTTTCTAGTATCACTTATGGTATAAAAATACCAAATCAAAGGGTTCAATCATCATCCAAACACACAGGTTCAACAACAGATGATATAACACATCATATATCAGAATATATGAAAAACGATAAATAAATGTTGAGGAATCCAGTTGGATTCCTCCGACCTGTTTCCCTGCATCCACAGATGTTACACAATATAATTCATATCAATTTCATTTCAATATGAGGTATTCTGATAAACAAAATCAACATCGGTTAACGATATATATAACTATATCGGTATTTTCAATCAATTGACTAGCAGTTCAACCAAACAATCAACACTCAGCAATTCAACCAATAATTATCAGTTCTAAAAATACTTTATAAAAATATAAAGTGTTCAGAGTTAGTGAGATTTACTCACCTTGGACGGTTTATCGTTGAATAACGATAATCGGTCATTGATTTGGTTCAGGCGTTTAATTTTGTCATAAATCCAAACGAGCTCCAATCCACTTGCGGTCAGTTCCATTGCGTAGTGCTTGTCCATACGATCCCAACGGATCCTGTTTCGTTAAATTTCGTTAATGTATGCAAAAGTTATGCTATTTACAATATTTACCTAATTTAAATGAATATATATTTAATTAAATTAATTAAATTATTTTTATCTTAATTAATTTCTAATTGCGTTATTAGCCAAATTACCTTCCCTGCCCTTCTAAAAAATCCTACTTTCCCATCTCTAGCCATATCCAATTTTTTTTTAAAATTGAAAAACCATTTTAATATTAATTTAATTTAATTTTCAAATAAAATATTTAAAAATATTCATTTAATTATAACTTAAAATTTTTAACCCGGATCAAAAATCTGCTTCCACTCATTTTAAAGTATTTTTCGATAAGAATCCAACGGTCCTTGTTTCGTGGAAATCCGACTTGTTTTGAAAAAGTTATAAGCTTTTAAATTTTATGGTTAAAAATTACGAAAATGCCCCTGGTTTGTTTTAAATTCAAATTAAATTCAAATTAAATTTTAAATTTAAATTTAAATTAGTCATCCCATCCATCGGATCAGTTAGGGATAGCCAGGGAGAGCAGGAAACTATATTTTCCAAACTCAAGCCTTAGACACTATCCTCTCTGTCACCCTTAGAATGTTCTGATATTTATTTTTACAAATTCTATTTTAATTATAATATATATATATATATATATATATATATATCAAACAAAAAATAAATAAATAAATATTATTTAAAAACTTACCTCGCGAAGTCCAAGCCTCTGCCTATTAGTCCCTAGCTCCCCGTCTTGCCCTCCTTTCTCTCTTTCTTCCCTTTCCCCTATTTCCTAATATTTTATTATTATTTCTGCCATTGCCAAAGCTTGAAAGAGGAGGAAGAGGAGTGAGTTTAAAATGAAGGGGGGGCTATTTATAGCCGAAGGAGTCACATGGATTGCTGAGGTGGCGCGAATCCAACGGTCGAAAATGGATGGTTAGGATTAATCCTTAAATTAATTAAATTATAAATAAATTTAATAATTTATGAATAGTAAAGTGTGTTTTCTCAACCCTATTCGGACGTTAATTTGACTTACTTATTGATACCTTATCCAAAATCTTTTTTAGCCATGTTGTTCAATTTTTCTTGCTCTTCAATAATATATAAAAATATTTAAATTTTGAATTCGTTTGAACTTTCAAATAATTTAAATTCAAATTCAAAATAGTGTTTTGTGTTAGTTTCAACACCTTCTGGTCTCATGTTGGAGTATCAAACGATAACGGTTTTCAGAAATTCTTCCACCATCTGGTCCGGTTTTTAACGTACTTCAATCCTATGTATTCAAATCAAAAATCGGAGTTCGTTTAGATTTTCAAATAATTTATTTAAATTTTGTTTCCTTAATAACTTTCTATATCCGTTATAGGATTTTCCCAGATTTCATATATAGCTAATATCCTATGTTTAGAATTTTCCCGGATAGGTCACAGGTTCCAGTTTTGCCGTTAGCATTAGCCAATTTCAATTACCGTCAAAATTTAGTTCAAATTTTGGCCTTTTATTTTTTCTTTTCCACATACGGATGCCATTTTTGACGTAACTTGGTTGGTTACCTAATTTCATCATTTCAGATTTAATGAAACTGATTTCATCGAAATCCGAGTTTGTTAGCTACTACATCCTTTGTAAACGTACTATTTTAAATTAAAAATTTATCCTTTTATACTGCCAGTTCACATTATATTGCAGATCCACTAAATTTCTACCATTTCGGAATAAAATAAAATATTCAAAATTATTGAAATTAAACCATTTAAACTTCCAAAACAATAAAAAAACATTTTTAAATAATAACTAAATGGTCAAAAAATCTGGGCCGTTACAAGGAAGAGTCATCGAATATTAGTTATTCGAAGAGAGATTATCGAATATCGTTTATTCGAGAAGGAGTTAATCGAATATAGGTTATTCGAAGAAGAGTTAATCAAATAGAGATTTCTCGAAGAGAGTTAATCGGCAAATTCGATTATATCGAATTCGGGAAAGTACTTATACTTTCCAGTGTTTAAATAGAGATTTATTTATTTATAAATAAATAAGTGTTAGGTTAATTATTCACTAATAAGAATAGAAGTTATAATTAAAGTTAGATAATTCGAAAGTAGGGATTATAACGTTATTGTTTTAACCAATGTTTTAAATATAGAAGTGGATTAGTAAAATTGGATCCGAGAAAGGCGTAAAGAAGTTGTTAAAGATTAAAAGATAAAATTTGACCATTTTGAAGTTGTAACGTTGTTCAGTTAAGGTCTGAGAGGTAATTATACCCCAACTTGAGTGGCTTCCTTCTTAACTAAGAAATGGTAAGGTTTGATCGTAAAGGAGTTTTGGAAATGTTTTCCAAACGAGAATCAGAAATGTTTTCTGATAAAAGAAAATAAGAATTTAGAATATAGGGAAACAGGACATAAGTAAACAAATGAACTAAAGAGAGTAATGTTAAATGATGTTTGTTCGATAAAATTTCCATCTGGAAATAATATCGTTGTTTGCACACTTGTTTTTCTTTGATAGTTAACTCACCGACTATCAAAGTTTTGACCATTTTAACGTCGTTAATATGGAGAGACCGGTTGGATTATTATCCATAGAACCACTCTATATTGGCATAAGCGTCGCGAATCATATATGCCAAAGATAATTGAAGACATAGTAAAATGCAAGGGCTATTGTATAAGTCTTAGATAACAGTGACTAAGATGGATATACGGAATAGTGCCTTCGGTTTGTCCAGTCCCAGGACAACTTGTATGGACGAAGGTCTGACAGAGTATATCCAATGAATCGCGTAAGTTGATCTGTTCAAACGTATTCACGTTTGGTGGCGGAGGAATTCATTTCTCTTAGCTGTATACCCGTGTTATTTTTGGATAAGTCAATTTGTGATTTGGCGGGTATGACGATGTGACATTTTAAGTGAATGAAGATGGATGTCTGACAGAGTACTTCCAGAAAGGTCACGTACATTGATTTCTTCAACCGTACCAAGAGTGGAAGCGGAGTAGGAAACTTCTTTTAGTTGACACGTAATGTACTGTTGTAAACGTCAATTAGTGATTTCGATGGACCTACCAATGTGGCATTCGAAGTGAATCTAATGTGATGATAAAGCGTAGCTTCTAGCCTCATCAACCAGTAAATGACAGAAATCGGGCAGGCAACATGACTAAGACGGTCGCACCGAAGTAGGGTGTATAATCACCTATCTAGAGAATATTCATTTGTTTCTTAAATCTATCAATGTTGTCCCATATATATATGGGAACGGTTGCTGATCCCAACCGTGGGTGATATGCATTCGATACACTCAAGCGAAATTAGTGGTCGGTCATGTGTGGCTGAGTTACAAGATGCTCTTGTTGAACTCCAGTGTATCGTTCCTAGAGTACACTGATCGGAAGGTGGTTCCATACCTTGTCATAGTTGGAAATCCATTACCTAGTACGTGCTTGCGGTTTTGATTGTATACCATATATGTAGAACGTGAGATGAAACCGTTTCTGCTAGTTGATATCTATTTGTACATAGACATTATTATAATATCAAAAGGTTTTTGATATAAAGATATTTTGGATTCTCATAAGGGAAAAACCCGTTCCGTTCTGCGGCGTGGTCTTATGAGATATCGTTTACTTGTTCATATACCTGTTTAAACTGTTTTACTCATACCAGTCCCATGACTGACCCGGAGTTTATTTGTTTTGTTTCCCTAAACTCTTGGGTGCCTAATTTTGTACGGGCAGTCAAGTAGTCAGGAATTTACAGATATACTTAAAGAGCTGGAGCAGGAGGCTTCAGGATCATATAGCAATAGTTCTTTCCGCTATGTTGTAAGTGTTGTACTCTGATAATGTATTGTATACATATAATGATTTATTTCAAGGATATGTTATCTATTATATGTTATTCGTTCCGCTGTGAGATTCGTGTTACTCTGATGTTGTGTTCTTCTTCTTCTTCTATTCTAAGTTTCTACCTTATATTTCCTCACCCTCTAATTTCTTTCACTAATTACCAGGATTTTTCGATGTTTTGGTTATCGACATCGAGCTTATGTCGATAACCAAAGTCGCCGAAAATCCGGGTCGTTACAGTTGGTATCAGAGCTTAAGTTAAGAATTACTTGGCTCTGTGGCGTGACTCGGTAAAGATAGGGTTAGTAATACCCTAGACTGAGTTTGAGTGTATATATACGAGTGCGTATTTGTATTTGATATAAAAATGGTTTTATATTGTGGAGATTCATTGGTTGAGTTGTTTATGAGATCTGGTCGATCAGTTTGATCCACTGTATCGGTAGGAGTTACTAAACACTCAAATACGATGGGTCGTCACGATATGTTTTTAAAAGAGGGTAAATGAAATAATTTTACCCTAAGTATATATATTGGAAATATTATAATGTGTTGGTTGTTATTATAATCGACTAAGATTATGAAAGTGAAACGATTATGAAAATAACCAATCAAATTTCGTATAAGTATTACGAAGTGAATTAAATATGAAATTAAAGTCAGAATTGAAATTAAAAACTGAAAATTAAGATAAGTGTTTGAAATTGAATCTGGATTAGATATAGGTGAATTTTAAAAATCCTGGGAGGTTTTAAATTTGTTTTAATAAGGATATTTTGAACTGATTCAAGATGGAAGTGTTTAAGTTGGAGTTTTGAAAAGAAATATAGTATTGAACTCACTTTGATCGCTGGAAAATAATTCTGATGATGGTGTACACATCATCAGTGTGATTTTCGAGTTGTAAGTGACAGATTACTACCCAAGATTTTATTTTAAAATCTGTTTTGCAAAAACAAGTTTTTGAGAATTCAAATGTTTTGAATTGGTATTATGATTTCAAATTGACTTGAAATAAAAGCCCAGGTATTTAAATTCTAGAATTTAACTTTAACTTGTTAAGTTAAGGAAAACTGGGGTGATAAGAGAATAATCTGAAATGGTCTTGTACTAATGAGTTAAGAGTTTGAAATTGAGAATCAAACTCGAGTCGAAATGATAATTGGCTTGGATATAAGAGAATGGTTGTGTTGGTGCTAAAACTGATTAGAATTTGATTGGGGATAACATTGGTGTATGCTGAATTGATAGCATATAAAAGTGATAGAGTTGATATGCCCGACAAAAAGGGTACAAGTTTATATTTTATATGAGTTTGGAATTTATGAGCCGAATTGGCAAGCCGTTTGGCGTTTTGATTTTCTTTTGGTTGAAGAAGGCCCAGAGAGGCGAGTTGTGGTTTGACGTATATGCCAGTACAAAGGAGGTGCTGGCAAAATTTTCCGAAAATTTAAAGTGTTAGAAAATTTTCAGAATTTTTGAAAATTTTAGTTAGTCGGTATGAATAAATATTTTAGTCAATGTTAATTGGTTCAGTTGAAATCAGAAACAAGGGGTAAACAAATCGTAGGAATTCCAATAGATAGCGTCGTCCTCTAACTTAGCAATTTCGAGGACGAAATTATTTTAAGTGGGGAAGAACGTAATGACCCGCATTTTCCAGGGGTATAATTAATTTATTTAATTATATATATAGTGATATAGTGAATTAAATGGTCGTGGAATTAAATAATATGGAATAATTAATTTAATTAAATAATTAAATAATATATTTAATTTAGAAATAATCAAAATTATTGGAAATCACAATATTTTGTGAACGGGGTCGTCACTTAGATTCAATTCAGCTTAGAGTTGAATTATATTGACGAATATATTCAATCGACGTCAGTTTGAAACGTAGAATTATAATATAGTTATAAACGAGCGCGTAACGACGCGGCAGTTCGCTATTTGGCGATTTGAACTTCAACTGAGTATACAGGGTTCGTTTTAAGCCGGATTTCTGTGAAACAAGAAACGTGTGGAGCTGGTGGAGTATATCTTTCTAGTGGAAGAGAAAAATCGAGATTTCGTCGTGTAGATTTTGATGTATGTCCAAATCAAATTTTAGAAAAGTCGTTGTGGAATTCCTTTATAATTTATAAAGGAATTATTTATATTTTTAAAAGCTTTCAATACAAATCAAATATCGGGTTTACCCAGAAGTGAATATCGAGTTGTAAATACATACAGGAATATTCTAGAGCTGTGTGGTATGCCACTGTGAATATAGACGATAATATTTAATTTTAAATATTATATTTAAGTATATTTAAATATATTTATATATTTAAATAGGCTATTTAGAGCGTTAAAAATGGCCACTTTTGCATACAAAGTCAGAATTCGACGAAACTAGTTTTGTTGGATCCACAATGTCAAATAGTTGCTAGATTTCAAGTTTCGTGACTTTTAGAGTCAGTGTGTGACCGTAGGGATTTTTAGAGTGTAAAATAGTCAGTATTTCAACAGTTAAAAATACGCTGTGTGAGCATACGGAGTCGGAATTCGACGAAACCAGTTTCGTTGGGACCGTAATGTCAAACTGAAGGTGCATGTCAATTTTCGTGATTTTTGGGTATCGTATGTGATCACAGGAATTTTAGAGGACAGATACAAACATCGTAAGAATATAAATGAATATAAAAATAAAATAAATATCTAAAATATCTAGATATTTACTGGACTATAAAAACAACTTAACTCATCTTTTTAACCTAAAATTCATAGCTCAAAACCGGCCGTTGTTTTTCTGTTCCTCTCAATAAAAATGCCAAGTTCAATAAATCAAAAGAAATACCAATGAAATCCTATAAATCAACCTTTAGGTATATTCGATCCCCTGTCAAGTTCTTCTTCCTTTTTATACCAGTTTTGTGTTGTTCGACGTCCGTATTGGTTCGCTGAGTTTTAGACAGTGGACTTAGAGTTCGAACTCTTGGGTAATTTGAGTGTTGGATATCAAATCAAGGTTGATCTTGAGACTTGTGAAGCAATTCCGAGCATCCTGGGAGTTTTTGGTTGGATTCGGTGTCTACTTCTGTCGCTCGTGTATCAGTACACCGTGTTTTCTGTGGTTCCACGCGAGCTGTGAATGGACCGCGAGTTGCGAGGTTCTGGTATGGAGAATGGCGGTTTTCGAGGAGATGGCCAACGGTGGAGGTTCTGTGAAGTTTCGTGAAGGATTCAGGGTATTGGAAGAGGTCGAAGAGGGACCGATGGTGGAGTTGCGTTGAGGAATTCTGGAGCAAATTTATTTTGGGAAGAAGAGGGATTTGGGGTGACGGGCCAAGAATGAACGGGCCTATGTTTTTTGGGCTGACTTTGGGAAATATGGTGAGGCCCGTTTTCAAAATGAATTTAACTTAGTTTAATTTACACTATTTAAATGTGATAACTTGTAATGACAATAACTAGTTCATACATGATCAGAATCACGAACCGTAAGTTGCGTTGGGACCGTATGGACGAGAGCATCTCAATGAAGCTGACTGGAAGTGGATTGGGGCTTGTATGAATTTATGGCAAAATAAATTGTTTGATTCAAATAAAATAACAGTTTACCGTTCTTTAACGATGAACTACAAATGTGAGTAAATCTCACTAACTCTGAACAGTTTATAATTTCATGTTGTATTTTTAGAACTGTTAAATATTGGCTGATTGACTGTGTGTTGACTGTTTGATTGAACCGCTAGTTAGTTAGTTGAATTTCTATATTGATTCTGTTTATCAGAATATATCATATGGAACTGAAAGTGATGTTGATTTTATTGTGTAACATCTGTGGATGCAGGGAAACAGGTTGGAGGAATCCGACTGGATTCCTCAACAGTTATTTTATTGTTTTTCATATATTTTAATATATGATGTGAATTATAACCTGTTGTTGATTGTGTGTGTATGGACGAGATTAGACATCGTAATTTGATATGATCGAATACCATAACATACCGAAATGTTGATAAGGGGATTTTCAAAGTGATATTGAAAACCGAATATTTATAAAATGGAATATTTATAAATAAGAGATATTTATAAATTTAAATATTTATAAATAAGGAATATTTATAAATTGGGATATTTATAAATAGGAGATATTTTAAAAAAAGGAAAATAAATTCAAAACATTTCTTTTTGAATGGAAAGGCCTGTGTGGCGAGTTTGGGGATTTTCCCGATGCTCCCGATACAAAGGAGTTTATGGCGAATTTTCCCGGGAATTTAAGGAGTTAGAATATTTTTAAGAATAAATTTGAAAAGGGAATATTTGCAAACCATTTGGAAATTGAATAAAATAGAGAAAAGAAATATTTGTAAACCATTTACAAATAGAATTGAAAGGGGAATATTTAGAAAATAAATAGAGTTAATAAAAAGGAAATTGGTTCATAAAAGGAACATTATAAAAAGGAAATCATTTTTAAAGTGTAGAACCGTAATTTAAAAGTAAATCTTTTCAAATGAATAAAACGTTGTTAAAAAGGAAATCTCTATAAAGTGAATAAAGTTAATCGAATATAGACAATCGAAAGGAGTTAATCGAATATGGTATTCGAAGTTAGTTAATCGAATATGGTATTCGAAAGTTAGTAATCGAATATGTTATTCGAAAGGGGTTAGTCAAGTCGAGTTAGTCAAATAGAGTTAACCAGTTAGAGTTAATCAGTTAGAGCTAACCAGTGGGAGTTAATTAGTTAGAGTTAACCAGTTGGAGTTAATTAGTTAGAGTTAATCGATTAGAGTTAAAACGAACTAGAGTTAAAACGAACTAGAGTTAATCAAATATAGTTATTTGAGACAGAGTTAGTCAAACATAGTATTCATGGTAAGTTGCCATCTTGCACGACTGCTAGCGTAATTCGTAGGGCTGTAAATAGCCTACGGCGGTCGGATGTTTCCTGAGGGAGTCAGGCGTAACCATTGTGATCGCTGCGATCTAGAGTCAGGCGAATGGAGTTTAATCGAATATTAGTTATTCGATAGGAGTTAATCGAGTTGAGAAATAAGTTAAGTTAAATAAGTTGAGTTGATCGGGTGGTTCGACCAAGTTAGTCGAGCCTAGTTAATCGAATCGAATTGGTCGAACCAAGTAAGTCGAGTTAAGTTAGTCAAGTTAATCGAGCCTAGTTAGTCGAATCGAATTGGTCGAACCAAGTAAGTAAGTTAAGTTAGTCAAGTTAGTCGAGCCTAGTTAATCGAATCGAATTGGTCGAACCAAGTAAGTAAGTTAAGTTAGTCAAGTTAATCGAGCCTAGTTAATCGAATCGAATTGGTTGAACCAAGTAAGTAAGTTAAGTTAGTCAAGTTAGTCGATCCTAGTTAATCGAATCGAATTGGTCGAACCAAGTTAGTCGTGTTAGTCGAGTCAAGTTAAGTTAGTCGAGTTAAGTTCGTCGAGTTAAATAAATCGATGTTAGTTTAATCGAAAGGAGTTATCGATGTTAGTTTCATCGAAAGGAGTTATCGATGTTAGTTTCATCGAAAGGAGTTATCGATGTTAGTTTCATCGAAGGGAGTTATCGATTATTGTTTAATCGAAGTGAGATTTTCAAATTTGAGATATTTGAAAAGGAAGAGTCATCGAATATTAGTTATTCGAAGAGAGATTATCGAATATCATTTATTCGAGAAGGAGTTAATCGAATATAGGTTATTCGAAGAAGAGTTAATGAAATAGAGATTTCTCGAAGAGAGTTAATCGGCAAATTCGATTATATCGAATTCGGGAAAGTACTTATACTTTCCAGTGTTTAAATAGAGATTTATTTATTTATAAATAAATAAGTGTTAGGTTAATTATTCACTAATAAGAATAGAAGTTATAATTAAAGTTAGATAATTCGAAAGTAGGGATTATAATGTTATCGTTATAACCAATGTTTTAAATATAGAAGTGGATTAGTAAAATTGGATCCGTGAAAGGCGTAAAGAAGTTGTATAAAGATTAAAAGATAAACTTTGACCATTTTGAAGTTGTAACGTTGTTCAGTTAAGGTCTGAGAGGTAATTATACCCCAACTTGAGTGGCTTCCTTCTTAACTAAGAAATTGTAAGGTTTGATCGTAAAGGAGTTTTGGAAATGTTTTCCAAACGAGAATCAGAAATGTTTTCCGATAAAAGAAAATAAGAATTTAGAATATAGGGAAACATGAGATAAGTAAATAAATGAACTAAAGAGATTAATGTTAAATGATGTTTGTTCGATAAAATTTCCATCTGGAAATAATATCGTTGTTTGCACACTTGTTTTTCTTTGATAGTTAACTCACCGACTATCAAAGTTTTGACCATTTTAACGTCGTTAATATGGAGAGACCGGTTGGATTATTATCCATAGAACCACTCTGTATTGGCATAAGCGTCGCGAATCATATATGCCAAAGATAATTGAAGACGGAGTAAAATGCAAGGGCTGTTGTATAAGTCTTAGATAACAGTGACTAAGATGGATATACGGAATAGTGCCTTCGGTTTGTCCAGTCCCAGGACAACTTGTATGGACGAAGGTCTGACAGAGTATATCCAATGAATCGCGTAAGTTGATCTGTTCAAACGTATTCACGTTTGGTGTCGGAGGAATTCGTTTCTCTTAGCTGTATACCCGTGTTATTTTTGGATAAGTCAATTTGTGATTTGGCGGGTATGACGATGTGACATTTTAAGTGAATGAAGATGGATGTCTGACAGAGTACTTCCAGAAAGGTCACGTACACTGATTTCTTCAACCGTACCAAGAGTGGAAGCGGAGAAGGAAACTTCTTTTAGCTGACATGTAATGTACTGTTGTAAACGTCAATTAGTGATTTCGATGGACCTAACAATGTGGCATTCGAAGTGAATTTGATGTGATGATAAAGCGTAGCTTCTAGCCTCATCAACCAGTAAATGACAGAAATCGGGCAGGCAACATGACTAAGTCGGTCGCACCGAAGTAGGGTGTATAATCACCTATCTAGAGAATATTCATTTGTTTCTTAAATCTATCAATGCTGTCCCATATATATACGGGAATGGTTGCTGATCAAAACCGTGGGTGAGATACATTCGATACACTCAAGCGAAATGAGTGGTCGGTCATGTGTGGCTGAGTTACAAGATGTTCTTGTTGAACTCCAGTGTATCGTTCCTAGAGTACACTGATCAGAAGGTGGTTCCATACTTTGTCATAGTTGGAAATCCATTACCCAATACGTGCTTGCGGTTTTGATTGTATACCATATATGTAGAACGTGAGATGAAAGCGTTTCTGCTAGTTGATATCTCTTTGTACATAGACATTATTATAATATCAAAAGGTTTTTTATATAAAGATATTTTGGATTCTCATAAGGGAAAAACACGTTCCGTTCTGCGGCGTGGTCTTATGAGATATCGTTTACTTGTTCATATACCCGTTTAAACTGTTTTACTCATACCAGTCCCATGACTGACCCGGAGTTTATTTGTTTTGTTTCCCTAAACTCTTGGGTGCCTAATTTTGTACGGGCAGTCAAGTAGTCAGGAATTTACAGATATACTTGAAGAGCTGGAGCAGGAGGCTTCAGGATCATATAGCTATAGTTATTTCCGCTGTGTTGTAAGTGTTGTACTCTGATAATGTATTGTATACATATAATGATTTATTTCAAGGATATGTTATCTATTATATGTTATTCGTTCCGCTGTGAGATTCGTGTTACTCTGATGTTGTGTTCTTCTTCTTCTTCTTCTATTCTAAGTTTCTACCTTATCTTTCCTCACCCTCTAATTTCTTTCACTAATTACCAGGATTTTTCGATGTTTTGGTTATCGACATCGAGCTTATGTCGATAACCAAAGTCGCCGAAAATCCAGGTCGTTACAAGATCTTTCAGTTTAGGAGTTTAAAATGGTAGGTGTGTGTGGGCCTTTCAAACTTGGGAACCAAAACGTCATATATGGCTACCTATCCTGCGGGAAGTAATAAGTGACTAAGGGGGTTATTTAATAAGGTCAGCTAGAAGGTATAGCGAATGATGAAATACTATCCCTCACCTTATGTGGTGCAAGGGTATATGCGTGAATGAAGGGAGCCTTAACTAGTATGGTCCGTAGCTAGAGCCCTCTAGTTCATGTTAATGTTTAGGGAATTATCGAGAAATAATAAGTGACAATCGGTCCGCCTAGGGTCTTAAGCAATCAGGAAGAATCCACCGGATCAATCATTGATAGTGTGGCACTAAACGATGATAAGTAAATGAAAGTATATGAATATAGAAACTCAGTAATTAGGGGTCTAATCTTGATATAGTAACCAACCAAACTCTGGTATAAAGTCTTCACAAATAAAAATGTCCTATCTCGGTATTATACCTTGGAAATACTACTATGGGAAGAGTAGTAAAGTCGTGCTTAAATATTTACAATGCTAGAATTGCTAAACTTGATAGGCATACATCTTGGGTTGAACCAAACAGAATACATTCGTGTATTATAATATGTGTTGTGCATTTATTAGTCACCAGAACTTGTTGTTTTGACCCCCCTCGTCATTACAACCTCCCAAGTTCCCTAGAGAAGGTCGGGTTCTCACGGATGGTTAAATTTGGCTTTCGGTTCTTGTTCTCTCTTATGATCGGTATTGGCAAAGTGACTTACTTTGAAAAAGTTAGTTGCTTAAGTTAATACTAGTTTTCCAATTTTGTTTCTGCTATGAGTTTTATTTTATTGTGCTCTGATTATGCTCATGCTCATTTATTGCAAGTACCAGATATACATGCTCCATGCTTGGATGTGTTCAAGTTTTGATTCTTGTAGAAATTTGGGCGCTGATAAGTGTTGGGTGTTACACTAGGGCCTCAAAGATATGAGGGGCCACAGAAAATAGAAAAAACATATGAAGCAAGCTCAGTTATCAATATCACAAGCAAAAAAAGAAAGGTTCTTACTATATACTCCTCCATTATGCTCAGTTTCTCCTTACATCTTTTATTCTCTTTTTGTACCCATGACTCCATCAAGCAACTGCTAGTTAAATTAGTTATTACTAGATTCGAGTAAAGTTCTTACACAAATCTTTCGAAATTTCATTTTGTTTATTTTGTGGAATCTTGATTTTACTTTAGAGCTGAAATAAATTAGATATCCATAATTTTAGATTCATATATACTTGGAAGAACAAATTTAGATTAATGTTATTTCTTTACGGAAGTGAGTGCTAATATTGGACTCATGGATAGCTAAATTCTTGCAGTATCCATTTGTGATGAAATAGAAATAAAGTAAAAAATTCTTATTGCTTTTCACCATTCTCTTAAAATATGATTGGGCCTCGAAAAGAATTCTTGCCTTCAGCCTCTTAAATCTCAGGGATGTCCCTGCTGCCTTGGGTATTGCCTCGTGTGCCCTATCATATTATCCTGACCGAGTCCCCTATGATTTTGAATTGTGTTTCCATCTAATATCTAAATGGAGATTTTAAAAAATAAAATGAATAAAAATGATAATTAAATGTTGTCTAATGAGCTTAAATACTATTTTTTATTACTTAGATAATAGGCTAATATTTGTTGAATAAAAATTTGACAAGAAAATACTAGACGAGCAAACATTTTCCTGGCAATTATTTGATGGGTCTATATTTGACTTAGAAATAATTTTTTAGTTTTGGTTTCTCCTAATGGTGATTTATAAGTATATTAACATATTATTTTTAATCATCTTAGTAACCCACTTGTCGATATGAAGTCAAATAGTCTTATAATTGTTTTATAGATTTTGATTTCATAAAATTTACAATTTCATAAAACAACCACGATGAAACAACATATTGAATTTTTTTGTACTTAATTCTACGAATCCATAGATGATGGAAACCATAAATATGCTTTAAGTCATTATGCATTTCTGTGAACATTTCACCTGAGTTAACTTACTTATGTAAGAATGTTCATCTTGACTCAAGTGTTTTGCTTTCCTTTACACTCTGGTTAGACCGAGTGTTACAGTTGAGATTCCACCTTCGAAGCTGAAGATTCGTGAAGACTTCATCTTTATTTAATTAATATTATCATAAGTTTAGCAAGATTGACGTTTTAAACTTATTTTGTATTTAATCATTAATTTTGATGTGTTATATTATTTTATTCCTTTGTGAGATTATCTATATTTGCTATTCCGTGATTAATTCCTATTAAACCCCATAGCAATAACAATTTGCTACTTTAACCAATTTGAATTATTAAATGGTAAGAAATAGCAGGTTGTTACTTATATTCAAAATATTTGAAATGCTATGAATTGTTTAGGAATGCTAGTAGTAAATCATATTATGCATTATTTATATTATGCACGTATGACACACCTTCACGACATGCGATATATGACACGGAATGTACACAAATGACATGTGTTGTTATATGTATAAGTTTTGGTTTGTTATGTTTGTTTATATTGTTGTTTATATTATTATCACAATGCAAGTTCCCTATTGGCTGAAATGTTACATACTCGAACCACTATATTGATCTAGGAAATAAAACTGAATCGATTTTGGATGTGGTTTAAAATTTTATATACCAGGGATTTGAATTTTATTCACGTATTACTTGGCCTAGGTAGAAAATTATATACGGACACTATTGGTCTATTTTAAAAAATTATTTTATAAATTATAACTATATATTTTTAATAATATAGCTATTTTATAATATTTTAAATTATAATATTATTTTATACGTAAGTTAATAAATCTTTTATTATATCTCAATATTATTTAAATTTTAAGTTCGATATGTAAATATTGAATTTTATAAAAATATTAACGTAAATTTTCTTAATACTTTAATTGAGAAAAGAGTTTAAAGAGTACTTAGCAATTTAATCGTAACTTAAATCTACTTGAGTGATTAAATTGAAATGAAATTATCAAATTGAGTCGAGTTGATTTTAAGATGTGATTCAGAAGATAATAGAAAGGTTTTTATGTGAATATGTTATGATTATGAAAAGTAGTAAATTGATTATAAAATAATTTATATACAAAAGGTTTGAATCTGAATATAATTGAAATATTTGGAATTGATTAAATTTGGAAGTTGAGATTTAATATTTATGAAACTTTTAATGTGTAACGACCCGCCTTTTTATCCGATTCTCGCTGGTCATTATACCAACTTAAATCGTTCATAAAGACGGATGGTTATGGGTACTAACATATTTGAACACAAGTAACAGAACTTTTATTTCATTACAAAATATTTTACATCAGAGTTACAAATAATCAGAGTATACTATAAGCTCAGCGGAAAACTAAATGCTCTCAGTGGAAGAAGAGAAACCAAAATAAGACTCTAGCTCCACACAGAACCCAGCTCTGGAAACTAAACCTGCAAACCAAATTACTAGTTGCCTATGCAAAATTATGGGCACCTAGAGTTTAGGTAAGGGAACAATAAACTCCAAATTAGTCATGGGATTCATATGAGAGCTCAAAACCGTTATTATTTAGGGTTTATTTTAACATTGGGAAAATTCACCAGACCACGCCGCTAACGCAGAACAGGTTTACTTCATGTGAATTACCATGCACAGAAATCCATAATGACTTTATAAAATGAAGGTATCATAAGCTCATCCCATATCACACAACGCAAACGCACACCAGATGGGCGAGTTTTATCTTGTGATAACCAGAAATGCTTTCATATGTAAAAATCCTCTTTTAATTCTATCCTTAGTGCACGGTGTTGAAATCATTTCGCAAATAAATATATTAATCTTAGTAAGCATATTGACTATGCCCACATACATAGTTTACAAACAAATCGAATGGTTCGTATTGTGTAACACCCCGTGTATTCTATAACCGTGAATGTCATAAATTAAAGTATAATTAATTTGAAATCAAAGAACTAAGGGAAACGGGATACGCCATTGCTTTCGTCTCGGAAAAATACGCGAAATAGAGTCCGAGTTTTCGAAAAACGGAGTCCGTATGAAGAAGATATAGCCTCTGGAAGTTTCTGAATTAAGTTTAAAATTCGAACAGCTCAGAAAAGAAGTTTGAAATTAAAAATCGGGCCCAATTGGCCAGGGCGGGAAAATTCCCGCCTAAGACACCCAGGTCGACTGGGTTGTCGACCTGGTCTAGCCAGGTCGACAGGGCTGTTGACAGGGCTGTCGACCTGGTCCAGAGCCAGGTCGAACCCAGTCCACCCTGGCTGGCCTATTTTATGTTGGTCGATTTTCTGTGGTCTGCTTTGTCATTAGGGCTAGGTGGCAGGCTCTAATTGGTCCCTCTTGTGAATGAATGGCTACGATCAATCCAAGCAACATCAATGGTCCTAATCAGTTCATAAACTCTATAAAATGACCCTAGACTCTACCTAGGTTTCTTACACAATTCTCTAGCCTCCATTGCTCTCTTCTTCTAATAAAAAAATAAAAATGGCGTCTCTGCTCTGCTGGAATTAAAACTAGAAGATAATCAACATCAGCTTAAGAAACTCAATTCAAACTAGAGATTATAGTTTCTGCAAAGATTCTACAGCAAGTTAAAGTCCTTTCTTTAATCCAATCAAGGCAAGTACAGTTATTCTCCGCTATAAACGTTAATTATAATTTTGATATGCATTTAAATCTGAGTTTGAGGTTGTATTCTCTTCAGTTAGATCTGTTTTCTGTAACTGTTCTATATTCCTTTCTTCTTTTCTGTTTCTATAGCCAGGCTACCACGAGCCTGTGCCTAATCTCATAAGAGATGAACGTATGAACGCAAATTTTGGGATGAATGATGAGAAATTTGACAAGACTAAATTGAATGTATGACTTTAGGTCTGAGGCATAAAATATATTGGACATATGACTTGGGATTGGATGCATAAATTTGACTATGAACATATAATTTATGCATGTTGTATGCATAGTTATGTTGTAATTTAGACCTGTAATTAATTAGAAAAAAATAAGCATATGTTATAAACTAGTTTTAGACCTATGCATATTTTGTGATAAAAGAAGAAGAGGAACCACTGTAAGATTACATATGATTTGAGACTTTGACCAAAATGCATATAAAAGTCAAGATTTGATTTTTAGAAGATATGATTTAAAGATTTAGATTTTTGGGTATAGTTTGCATAATGATTCATGACTTAAAAAGAAAGAAAGATATGGAAGCTTAGGTGTAAAAGATTTACATTAATTAGGATATCCATTATTGTGATTACACCTAAATAGGGATTTTTGGATATATGGCATGCATTGGAATTAATGGTTATATTTGGTACAGTTTATATGTGAATCTGCTGTAAAATGCTAGTTTGACAAAAATTGGAACATATGTTATACGGTAAAGTATGTCCATATTCTGCGCTATGTAAATGTATGCCAACATGGAAGTATATGGTGAATCATGACAATTATTTAGGCATATGAATTTAGGCCTAATTTATGTTTAGGCAAGGCATGTAAATAGAACTTTTAGAAATATAAAATTTGCTAAATCTGCTAATTTGTCAAGTTGCCTAAACTACTAGTTTTGTTATATTGCCTAGACTGCTAATTAGATTGAAATGCCTAATCTGTTAAATTTGTCGGTTGAAATGCCTAACCTGTTATATGCCAAAATCTGCTAAGTTGCTAAATCTGTTAAATCCGTTAAGTCATATAAAATCTGTTATCTGCTATGTTGATATAATCATCCTGTGATTGATATAATCTGAATTGGCATATATATTGGGCGTGCGCATAAACGGTAAATTATTAATTAATTGGCCGCAAAGATAAACATGGCTAACTCGAGGTTAGAATGAGTTTGCGGCGTAAATCTGCCCGGAACCGCCCGGCACATCCAGTGGCCGCAAACAATAGGTTCTAATGTGAGAAGTTATTCATAACATGCGTAAGACACGAGGTTAGGTCTGGCTTGTGGCAGAAGTCTGCCCGGAACCGCCCGGCATATCCAGCGGCCACAAGCTACCGACCTAATGTGAGAGGTCTGTGCATTAATAATTAATTAATGCAAATCTAAGATAAGAATGACGTCTAAAACATATTGGGGAAGAATAGGGTTAAACCAAAGGGATAAATAGATGTAGTAAAACCCGTCCATGAATCTGTAGGCCCAATACAAAGTTAGACAAATCTGAAAAATCTGTACACCTGATCCGTTAGTCTGAAAACTTGTTAACTTAATTTGTGAATTAGTAAATCTGTATTCTGTATGTCTGAACTTGTAAACAAGTTAATCTGAAATCTGTTAGTCTGGGGACACAAGGTTAGGAGGGGAATTACTTGTGTCATCTGTTGTTTGGGACCCATATTAGTCAGTAACCCTTTCTGGTATCAAAACTTTGACCCAACAGTAAGTAGGGTCCGGGCACGCTTACTGAACTAATTATAAGAGGTTCATTCTGATAATGGCGAGGGGTGTTGATGGTGCGTTCCAACCGGGTCATGTGCGTGCATGGATCCCGGTCTGCCTCTGAGGATGTAAGACGCCGTGACATCTGTAAATTGGTCTGTGCCAATTGGTTGTCACTTTAGGGAGCGATAAACCCTACTGTGGGGCCGACACAGGATATTTATGTATTAGGGAGCCGATCGCTTGGGGTAGGGTTTTAGGGTACGCTTAGTTCTGTCTATTTCTGTTGGTACCGTCTGTTTCTGTTGGGTGGTAACACCTGTCTGTTTCTGTGTGGTACCGTCTGTTCGGGTGGTAAAGGCCCATTACTAGTGTACACCTAATTCCACATTCTGTTTCCGTAGAGATAAATCTGTTTCTGCTTCTGTCTGTTTCTGATCGGGTAGTAAAGGCCCATTATTAGCATTCTGTTTCTGTTAAAGTATTCTGTACCCGTTCCTGCTTCAATTTAGACATTAGGGTGACCCCTAATTCTGTTATACTAGTATTAGTGCAGAGAAGTGTAAAACAATAGTTTATATCATTCTGTTTTTCTGTTATATCTGCTACACCTGTTATAGTTATCTCACATCCAGTTTTATGTTCATATCATATTATTATTATCTGTTCATATGCTGAAAGTCACTGGACTTGCCAGACTTTTTGTCTGACCCTTGTTGTTTCGCCTTCTTTCTTCCGTTTCCCCCCCAGGTTATCCAAGGAGGGAAATACTTTAGCTTGATCCGGATTTCTCTTTGCTTGAAGTACTTAAAGTATGGCTTGGCTCTGTATAGCTTCCGTTCCATGGGGATTATGATTTTAAACTATGCATTTTGAAGGCTTTTGTACAAGACTGATATTTTGTACTTGAATTCTGAAATTGAAAGGATGTAACCATACTAATTTCTGTTTCCGCTGTAATAAAGTTAAAAAATTTCAAGTACTGTTTTATCTATCTTGTAAGTTTCTGTTCTGTTTACTAAAATGCTCCACCAAAGTTAAGGCATTCCCTTTGTGAGTGACCTTAACGGAGGTGGAGTGTTACACTTGGTATCAGAGCTGAAGGTTACCAAATTGGGTAAAGTTTTTGAAAACTATTTTAAAAAAGGTTTTGGAAAGGAAGTATTTTCAAAAATAAAGCTTATTTTGAAAAACATGATCCCCAAGAGCCATATATCTTTCTTTCAGTCCTTTTTGTATTGAACCTTTCCTTTTTCGTTCCAGCATGTCTGAAGCATCTGAGATACCAGAGGGTGTTCATGTACCCGGTTGGTTTCGTCAATATCTTGAGGCTAGGACCGCCGCTGCAGGTCCAGCAAATGATCCCCCTCCTCCACCCCCTCCTCGTGCTATTGCTTTCTCAAAAATCTGTAGAGATTTTAGGGCCATGGGTGGGAAGGATTTCAAAGGAACTGAATCATTCGTAGAAGCAAGGAATTGGCTCAAAGAAACTGAGGATCTGTTCGTTATCTTCGAGGTGGACGATAGGCAGAAGGTACAATTGGCAGTATGGCTGCTCAAAGACGAAACTTCCTACTGGTGGGAAGTCACTAACGCCGAGAGGCCGGTTGAGACATGGATGGATTTCAGAACAAGGTTTGAGACAAAATTCCTCTCGCAAGCTGAACGAAGTTTACAATTGGAAAAGTTCTTGTCTCTTAAGCAAGGAAGTATGACGGTCAAGGAATACGTCAACCAGTTCAACCAACTAGCAAGATTCGGATTGGATTTAGTCGACACTCAGCATAAAAAGGCTCTCCGCTTTGTTAAAGGATTGAATGAGCCACTGCACAGCCTAGCCATGACCCATGTATCCATGGGAGCAACTTACGAGAAATTGGTGGATATGGCACTACTGCACGAGGAAGACAAGGGCCCGAAAGAGACAAAGAAGGAAGAACCACAGAATAAGAAAGCGGGGCCCAAAAAGGAAACACAAAAGAAGGATGAGAAGTCTGAAGATAAGAAGGGGAAAAAGTGCTTTACTTGTGGAAGCTCAACTCATCTGAACAAGGATTGCAGAAAAAGGAAGGGCGCTTGTTTCAACTGTGGGGAGATGGGACACTTCACTAGGGACTGCCCAAAGAGACGAGGACAAGGAGGGCAGGCGAACACTCTTGAGGCTAGTGGCTAGGATAGAAATAGGAAAATTTCTATAGTAGGTTTAATTTATTTATCTGATTATGAAGTCAAGACTTTTTCTGATTCTGGTATTTTGATTTTGTAATCGATACTCTGCACTTTAATACTAGTGTTATTTCTGAATTCCGCTGTAGACTCAGACCCATAAGGGTTATGGATCATCTGTTTGGGACTGGGGTTTGAGGGATATCTGTGTTAGGCGTCAAGTATGACGCATACATTCTGAGTTTTCGTGGGGTATCAATTTGATGTTGGTTCCGGTCTTTGGGGCCGATACTTAGGACCCATGTCTAATGGGAACCAAATTTTCGTTCTATCTGTACTCGCTTCCATCATTCGACTGTATCCTATCGATCGAATCTTCGAACTTTAGGTAGAAACTAATGGGTGTAAACATGTGTTTGAGACATGTTATGTTTGATGGTTGCAAGTGGATGCAAGTGGTTGCTAGTGGTTGCCCGTGGATGCATATACACACACTAGGCACTAGATCGGCTCGAAAACACTCTCATACTGCATATGGATGAGTGAGCATTTTTCAATTCTTGTGGATGCAAAATGGTTGATTCAGCACATGGATGTTGCATTTGAGTGAATGGTTGTGCACTCATATAGAAATAATATATATCATCAGAATTCTATTGCATACATGTTGGACTCATGGCACTGACATAATTCTCATTAAGGAGGTCAACTGAATCAGTAGACTGCCTGATTTTTGCATTAGGTAAGGAACATATACACACACTTTTGCATATGTTCATACAACATTAGAAGTTTTCTAAGGACAATGGATGCTTGTGGATGATGGTTGAGTAGATGGGTGATTGGATGGTAGGACACATTCTTCTTAACTTGAAGATTTCGGGGACGAAATCCTTTTAAGTGGGGGAGAATGTAACACCCCGTGTATTCTATAACCGTGAAAGTCATAAATTAAAGTATAATTAATTTGAAATCAAAGAACTAAGGGAAACGGGATACGCCATTGCGTTCGTCTCGGAAAAATACGCGAAATAGAGTCCGAGTTTTCGAAAAACGGAGTCCGTATGAAGAAGATATAGCCTCTGGAAGTTTCTGAATTAAGTTTAAAATTCGAACAGCTCAGAAAAGAAGTTTGAAATTAAAAATCGGGCCCAATTGGCTAGGGCGGGAAAATTCCCGCCTAAGACACCCAGGTCGACTGGGCTGTCGACCTGGTCTAGCCAGGTCGACAGGGCTGTCGACAGGGCTGTCGACCTGGTCCAGAGCCAGGTCGAACCCAGTCCACCCTGGCTGGCCTATTCTATGTTGGTCGATTTTCTGTGGTCTGCTTTATCATTAGGGCTAGGTGGCAGGCTCTAATTGGTCCCTCTTGCGAATGAATGGCTACGATCAATCCAAGCAACATCAATGGTCCTAATCAGTTCATAAACTCTATAAAATGACCCTAGACTCTACCTAGGTTTCTTACACAATTCTCTAGCCTCCATTGCTCTCTTCTTCTAATAAAAAAATAAAAATGGCGTCTCTGCTCTGCTGGAATTAAAACTAGAAGATAATCAACATCAGCTTAAGAAACTCAATTCAAACTAGAGATTATAGTTTCTGCAAAGATTCTACAGCAAGTTAAAGTCCTTTCGTTAATCCAATCAAGGCAAGTACAGTTATTCTCCGCTATAAACGTTATTTATAATTTTGATATGCATTTAAATCTGAGTTTGAGGTTGTATTCTCTTCCGTTAGATCTGTTTTCTGTAACTGTTCTATATTCCTTTCTTCTTTTCTGTTTCTATAGCCAGGCTACCACGAGCCTGTGCCTAATCTCATAAGAGATGAACGTATGAACGCAAATTTTGGGATGAATGATGAGAAATTTGACAAGACTAAATTGAATGTATGACTTTAGGTCTGAGGCATAAAATATATTGGACATATGACTTGGGATTGGATGCATAAATTTGACTATGAACATATAATTTATGCATGTTGTATGCATAGTTATGTTGTAATTTAGACCTGTAATTAATTAGAAAAAAATAAGCATATGTTATAAACTAGTTTTAGACCTATGCATATTTTGTGATAAAAGAAGAAGAGGAACCACTGTAAGATTACATATGATTTGAGACTTTGACCAAAATGCATATAAAAGTCAAGATTTGATTTTTAGAAGATATGATTTAAAGATTTAGATTGTTGGGTATAGTTTGCATAATGATTCATGACTTAAAAAGAAAGAAAGATATGGAAGCTTAGGTGTAAAAGATTTACATTAATTAAGATATCCATTATTGTGATTACACCTAAATAGGGATTTTTGGATATATGGCATGCATTGGAATTAATGGTTATATTTGGTACAGTTTATATGTGAATCTGCTGTAAAATGCTAGTTTGACAAAAATTGGAACATATGTTATAGGGTAAAGTATGTCCATATTCTGCGCTATGTAAATGTATGCCAACATGGAAGTATATGGTGAATCATGACAATTATTTAGGCATATGAATTTAGGCCTAATTTACGTTTACGCAAGGCATGTAAATAGAACTTTTAGAAATATAAAATTTGCTAAATCTGCTAATTTGTCAAGTTGCCTAAACTACTAGTTTTGTTATATTGCCTAGACTGCTAATTAGATTGAAATGCCTAATCTGTTAAATTTGTCGGTTGAAATGCCTAACCTTTTATATGCCAAAATCTGCTAAGTTGCTAAATCTGTTAAATCCATTAAGTCATATAAAATCTGTTATCTGCTATGTTGATATAATCATCCTGTGATTGATATAATCTGAATTGGCATATATATTGGGCGTGCGCATAAACGGTAAATTATTAATTAATTGGCCGCAAAGATAAACATGGCTAACTCGAAGTTAGAATGAGTTTGCGGCGTAAATCTGCCCGGAACCGCCTGGCAAATCCAGTGGCCGCAAACAATAGGTTCTAATGTGAGAAGTTAGTCATAACATGCGTAAGACACGAGGTTAGGTCTGGCTTGTGGCAGAAGTCTGCCCGGAACCGCCCGGCATATCCAGCGGCCACAAGCTACCGACCTAATGTGAGAGGTCTGTGCATTAATAATTAATTAATGCAAATATAAGATAAGAATGACGTCAAAAACGTATTGGGGAAGAATAGGGTTAAACCAAAGGGATAAATAGATGTAGTAAAACCCGTCCATGAATCTGTAGGCCCAATACAAAGTTAGACAAATCTGAAAAATCTGTACACCTGATCCGTTAGTCTGAAAACTTGTTAACTTAATTTGTGAATTAGTAAATCTGTATTCTGTATGTCTGAACTTGTAAACAAGTTAATCTGAAATCTGTTAGTCTGGGGACACAAGGTTAGGAGGGGAATTACTTGTGTCATCTGTTGTTTGGGACCCATATTAGTCAGTAACCCTTTCTGGTATCAAAACTTTGACCCAACAGTAAGTAGGGTCCGGGCACGCTTACTGAACTAATTATAAGAGGTTCATTCTGATAATGGCGAGGGGTGTTGATGGTGCGTTCCAACCGGGGCATGTGCGTGCATGGATCCCGGTCTGCCTCTGAGGATGTAAGACGCCGTGACATCTGTAAATAGGTCTGTGCCAATTGGTTGTCACTTTAGGGAGCGATACACCCTACTGTGGGGCCGACACAGGATATTTATGTATTAGGGAGCCGATCGCTTGGGGTAGGGTTTTAGGGTACGCTTAGTTCTGTCTGTTTCTGTTGGTACCGTCTGTTTCTGTTGGGTGGTAACACCTGTCTGTTTCTGTGTGGTACCGTCTGTTCGGGTGGTAAAGGCCCATTACTAGTGTACACCTAATTCCACATTCTGTTTCCGTAGAGATAAATCTGTTTCTGCTTCTGTCTGTTTCTGATCGGGTAGTAAAGGCCCATTATTAGCATTCGGTTTCTGTTAAAGTATTCTGTACCCGTTCCTGCTTCAATTTAGACATTAGGGTGACCCCTAATTCTGTTATACTAGTATTAGTGCAGAGAAGTGTAAAACAATAGTTTATATCATTCTGTTTTTCTGTTATATCTGCTACACCTGTTATAGTTATCTCACATCCAGTTTTATGTTCATATCATATTATTATTATCTGTTCATATGCTGAAAGTCACTGGACTTGCCAGACTTTTTGTCTGACCCTTGTTGTTTCGCCTTCTTTCTTCCGTTTCCCCCCCAGGTTATCCAAGGAGGGAAATACTTTAGCTTGATCCGGATTTCTCTTTGCTTGAAGTACTTAAAGTATGGCTTGGCTCTGTATAGCTTCCGTTCCATGGGGATTATGATTTTAAACTATGCATTTTGAAGGCTTTTGTACAAGACTGATATTTTGTACTTGAATTCTGAAATTGAAAGGATGTAACCATACTAATTTCTGTTTCCGCTGTAATAAAGTTAAAAAATTTCAAGTACTGTTTTATCTGTCTTGTAAGTTTCTGTTCTGTTTACTAAAATGCTCCACCAAAGTTAAGGCATTCCCTTTGTGAGTGACCTTAACGGAGGTGGAGTGTTACATATTGGTTATTGGGTTTCCAATATGATGGTTCCTGACACAAAAGATCAATCGAGGACACAAAGCTAAGTATCTCCCAGTTAGCATCCAAACAACAGATGCCGAATACATAGCGTGAAAGTATATATCCCGGATAACAACCAGACATTGGACACCATATATACTTTATTCCCTTAGGTTTTGAAGTAGATCTAATGCCGAAGCTTTCGATTTTCACTAGAGATTATGTATACGACCTAACCTCCAGTTTACCATCAAATCCGGGGTGTGAGATTCGTCGAGGTCACAATATACACAAAGCTATGCTTCAATAGCCATGCTTTGATCATCACCAGCTCATTTCATAACTCGAGTATGCCACATTGACAATTGATGATATATCATTGATTTCTATCAATGCATATCCTCTAAGTTCATATGACTTAGAGACGATAAAATTATATTGCCACAAATCCAATACATATTAATGGAAATCAGTGCTATGCAAACAATTTCAGTGTCAGACATATAATCCATACAAGTTCGTTTTGGTTCTGAACGGAACAACAACCCAAAAATATTCATATCTCATGCCACTTATAACCTCGTATTATGTGTAGGTCCCGATTCGAGATGTCAGCAATTAACACAAACAATTCGAATACACTCGGTCTTCACTTACAATTTCCAAGTTTCCAGTTTTATATGTCGTATTATTACTTGGAATGGTTTTGGAACATATATTTGATCCCAGACTGTCCAAATAATAAGTGTGCTTTAAAACAATTGCTACAGACTTTACGAGTTTCTCAATTCAAATTCCCTTTCCAATCGTTATCAGTTCCTTAGAAATTAAGGTTGGATTCATTCAATTTCCTTATCCCCAACCAAAATTCATTTATTCGTCATTATCCCAAAACTACCAATTCTTTAAAAACTAAATACATTTTCAGAATTGAAATTTTTAACAATACAAAATCATATTTATATATCTTCAAGACTCAAATTTTATATTTAAACTTTATTAAATTCAAATTGACTATATATTAAAATGTCAAAATTTTTGGATCGTTACAATCTCCCCCCTTAAAACTTTTCGTCCTCGAAAAGGAGAGATCAGTAAAATTATACCTGTATAAATATTTAACATCCCTTATACTAGTACTACATTTAAATAAATAAAATAAACAATAGTATTTAACCCTTATCATAACTATTTTTATCAAAATCTAATTACAACTAAACTTGAGATCAAAGTGATTTCTTCGACTCGAAATCCCAGTTTTATTTTCAAAACATGCGAAATATTATAATTCCTTTTTATATCGAATCGTACTTGCTTCGGGATTTCAAAACCAAAATCATTTCGAAAATTTCAAAATTCTACGATAAACATTTATGTCCCAAGCCGTGAGATTTCTCCTAATGACAAGGCCATTAGGCATGGCCTACGCGCGTGTCGATATAAATAATGTCTCTCCGGATGTCATACCTTTCTTTAGTCATGGGTTACCCGAATCTTGGTAACAAATCATTTTATTTTATTTCCCGAAGTTATAAATCATTTCGCAACCATAATTTATAAATATTTCAAATCATATTATCATTGTTTTCTAACCATTTCAGAATCTCGGGATTTCAAGTCATCGAATATTTATAAACT
Source organism: Allium sativum (assembly GCA_030737875.1). Lineage (NCBI taxonomy): Eukaryota > Viridiplantae > Streptophyta > Magnoliopsida > Asparagales > Amaryllidaceae > Allium > Allium sativum. The sequence continues at coordinate 271,314,205 of CM060913.1, read as the reverse complement.
ATATAAATCAATATATATATATATATATATATATATAACTTATCATTTAATTAAGTTAACCGAAACGATTCAAGTTAAACCCTTATTTAATGCTTATACCCGAAATTTTTCCAAATAATTCAAAAGTGGTTAAGGGTTTTGGTTAAGTTGTACCCAAACAAAAATCATTATTATTAAATAGTTTAAGAACTTACTTAAGTTTTAATACAAATTCAACCTTCCTTTGATTACTTTTTTATAGGTTCACTTACTTAAGTTATGGCATCTGTAAAAAAATTCAAATACTTACCATTCATATTTTTATTTGAGTTACTCTCAGTTTAGATTCAATTTCAATTTATACTTTAAGCAATGAACACATTACTTACTTAAATTTAGCTTATCTATTTCATTCATATTTATTTGTCAAAATATTTTACTAAAATTTATCCAAGTAATTTCGAACACTTATCTAATGGTTTTGAGTATTTCCCGACGTTTTAAGTAAAATCATATAGTCATCCCACTTTCGAAACCCGAAAATAAATAATGATAATGCTGCAATCATCAACAGAATCATCTTCAAGAGACTAGAGTGTGATTCTATATCTACCTAGTATATATTGGACTTCGTGTATACGTTAGCTAGGCGTATATTCAAAATCATACATACTCGATAGTCTAATCTCGACGTCGATAATATACTCAAAACCCTTTGTTATATTTCAAAATAATCACATTTTTTAAAAACAATTTACTTAGTCTCAAAATAATTTATATTTTCAAAATACTCTCTCTCAGACATAATACTCCAGAATCTCATTCTAGGGCATTTCAAACCCTATCTCTAATGAGATATTATAACTCTGATGAGTCCTATCCTTTTTTCAAATATGTTGTACCACATAGCTTTTTATAAAGCAATGCTATGATACCACATGTAATGACTCACCATTTTTAACGTCTCAAATCCGTAATTAAACCTACTCAAGACGCTTAAAACGACTCGTTATTTACTTAGCAGGTTTAAACAAAATAAAACAGAATCACCGATAGAAAAATATACGTAAAACTGTATTGAATTTTATATACAAAAATCAGAGTTTACAAAATTTTATTTACACAGCGGAAGAAATATAAAATGTATACATGATTTCAAATAAAATAGAACAAAATTTTACACCTTTATTTGGGCTTTGTGTGCACAAATGCGTCTTCACGTTCCTCTCCAGTTTGCGAGCCGAATCTAAAATCTACAACACTCATATCTAAACGAAGCGTTCCATGCAAAAGATAAAACACTCAAGTCAGGATTAATCATTTGTTCAAATAAATCAACTTCGATAAAATACTAGACTAAATTATTTAATCCTAACATAGTGTATTAAATACATGATTTTATCTTGTTACACGTCTAGTGTTAGGCACAAGACAAAGTTGCAATCTAGCTTAATTCAGCGAGGTACCATAAATGAGATATATCATTCACTCAACATGTTATAAAAGACCAAAATGGTGGAAAATTATATTTGATTACGAAGTGACAATTGGGTTCAAGTGGGCACAAACATGTGCATGCAACTAGAAGCAAAACTTAATGTATATCCAAAATAACAGTCAAGGCAAAGGTTAAAATAAAAAGCAACTAATATTTAAATTCTTGGGGAAGTAACCACCAAGTTCTGGGAACAAGCTTCAAATTTATGGGCTGGCAATTACAGGTTAAACATATGTTGCATGTTTCAAAAGCAACTGTACAATCTATATCAATATAATTATTCTTAAATTCTATATCAATATAATTATTCTTAAATTTAACCATTTATATTTTATTTACTATTCTAAAACAAAGTCTATCTCCAATCTGAATTGTTAAGTCCGGATGTTAATATGAAGATGTCAGAATAATGATACTTGTGACATTGAAAATTGATAAATTTTTATTTTGTTAACAAACTATTTTGTAAATATAAATTCTGGAATTTTGAGCTTAACCGAATAATGAATTATTTAAAATTTGATTTATGACATCAAAATATTTGCACATAATTATTTGAATATAAATCAATATTGTTGTTGATAATTTGAATATGCTTTTAAAAATAAATGACCATGGTGTGAAATAAGCGCTTGGTTGTTAAAGAGACTATGGCCAGATATTGTCAGATTCTCTGCCAATACCCGGAACCACTTTAACAACGGTGCATGTAGTCAAGTATCCAAAATAAAGTAGGTTGGTTTGTAGAACTCTGTCGGAGTGAAGTAAGAGAATGCTGATGGATAACCTTGACCTTCAGGTCATAACTGAAATGACTAGAACATGAGCTATACAGTGATTAATTGAGGTAGCACCTCCTATTGGACCCACTTCTTTGATACCATATATATTACGTTGTGATTTGATTGGGTGCCATTTGATTATTTGAGTGTGGATCGTGGTATGCGTTACTACAGGTCCATGCATGTAATTGGTAGAATCCTACCTAGGATAATGCTTCATGAGCCATGTCATATTATCTTGATCGAGCTCCTATGATTTTAATTTGAGTCGTGCTTATGGAGTGCCCTCTGACGACACTAGTTTATGGTGGGTTTGTGGTATTGTATAGATTACAATGTTATAAAAAGTGTAAAGAGTAAAAATGTAATCCTTATTAAGCTATTTTCATTACTATATTTACCATAAAACTATTATAATAATGTATTGTATTATACGTTATCTAGTTTAACGGAATCTTAGAAAATAGGAATCCTTGACATCCGTTAATTTAACTGTGCATTTCATCGAATATTTCACTTGAGTTGATTTAATTTCGTAAGAATATTTACCATTATTTTAGTTTTATTTTATGCTTGGGTCAGACCGAGTATTACAGTATTGAGATTTCACCTTTCAAGTCTAGAGACTTATTGGAGACATCGCCTCTACCTACTTATTTTAGTATTCCTTTTTATATTATAAATACATTACATGTAGACTTCCATTGTATTTGATTATGCTACCATGATATCATGTATAAAATTTTGAATTTTGTATCTAGTAACTTCATGGAACCACTATTGCATTTATCTATTCCAATGCGAGTAATTCTACTATCATTTATCTGTAATCTGTCTGTGTTCCATGATTTATTTTATTTAAACCCCATAGTTATGACAATATGCTATTTTGAATGTTTTTAGTTGATTTAATTATTGACTTGAAACACTCAAAAAGGCAAGTTATTATATAAGATCTGAAATATTCCAATATATTTTATGTCGACAAGAGCATTCTGAAGTTTTAGTCATTGTTATTTTAATCCAGTGGGTATGAATGATTGTCTATTAGTTTAAAAAAGGTTATACTAGCTATAAAGTTTGAGTTATTCTTTTGATTATTAACTTCTTTATATAACATCGACATAGGAAGCAGTTTCATTTTGGTTAAAGAAATGTTCCATTATATAAAACCTTTTTGCTCTAAATCCTATTAAGCATAAAAATTTATGTTTGTTCTCAAGTAAGATATGTACTTCATAGATTTTCCCTAGTAATTATTATGGTCAAATATTATCTAATTGCCTTAAGAGTTTGAATAAGTGGATATTGTAAGTGTTAATCTTCTTAACCTGATATAACCAACTAGTGCGAAAATAGAAAGGACCAAAGTACAGAATGGAGAAACAATCAAATAAAAACTATTAGGTTTATTCACGATAAAAATGAAATTAACAAAATGAAAATAATTAGTAGGATAGTAGACCAGCTTTTTTTTAAAAGTGGCCCTAATATTAATGTTATAATGTATGTCTACTAAGGAGAGAATATTTTATTAATACTTGAAAGAGAGAAGAATATGGATAGAGTTGCATGGAATTTCATTACATAGCCCTACATATTTATAGGCTTTTTTAGATAAGGAATGAATTTATCCTATAACATGGGGATATACAAAAAAAAACATTGTATTTTTTTTTCAACACTCTACCTCAACAAAATATAATTATAAAAAAGTCATCCAATTCCATCTAAACCTTCATACTTTGAGTAGTGTCAAACATAACGAATGTTTTTCTGATGATCTATTGTAAATTCACAAACCATTACAGTTTTTGACAAACACCAATAACGCCAATTCCTACTGATAAATGTTCAAATGTATACTTCTTTCGTATGACCTATCAATCTTCTTAATAGGAATGAATGTTTCATCTACCAAATCTTCCTCCTTATACAAGCATATGGTAATTAGAAATATGATAAGCAGATTGTAACGTCCCGCCTTTTTGACCGTTCAAATCGGTAATCAAACCAACTTAAAACGTTCAAATCGACGGTTTGTTATTTAGCTTACAGAGTTTAAAACACAGAATCAACACCGAAAATACAAAATAAATAAATAACACAATATTGAACAGAAAATAGAACTTTTTTATATATCATAATTTGAATAAAATATTTTTCTTTCAATGCAGCGGAATATAAAACTATGGTTTGAATACAGTAAAATATTTACTGGTTTAAAATCTTCAGAGTGTGCATCTTCAGAATCCCCAGTTTCGCTAGTCTTCGAATCCTAAGCTGAAATTTTTAATCTGTACTGCTCGGGTCTGACCCACGCATTCCATGCAAAAACACAAATCACTCGAGTCAGGATTAAATCATAGTTCAAGTAAATTAACTTCAATATAAACTGAAATATAACAATTAATCCCAACATCGATGCCATATATAAAATAAACCATGGTGGTATCTGTTCCTATCAGTGTATCTAAACCAAGTGTGGTATCTGTTCATATCAGTGTTTTTTTTCCAAGGACGAACGGTATCGGGCGTTTGCGAGTGTACACGTTTATATAATATACAAGTGTACACCGCCTCAACGTCCTTAACCGAATATAAATAATGACACAGGTATTTCCCAGTGTTGGCATATACACATATGTGTATATATACACACACGTATATTGCCCAAGTGTCCTGAGAATGAACACGAGGTAATAGCGCATGTGTGTAAGTGGATCATCAGGCACTAACTCGATGGTCTAAAATAATCGAACTTAATACATTAGTGCAATGAGATTGAGTATCAAAAACATAGAAATCGGTGTGTGACATGGACAGTACCCATTACATGAGGAAGTGAGCCAACATGGGTACAGAAATGTGCATTTATATACCACAACAACTCAAAGAACATTCACAGCTAAAGATGCAAGAAAATAGCAAGGATGAAACTAAGTTATGGCAGCCGAAATGGGCATACTCAAAGAATGAACGAACAATGCAGCAGCATACTATAGTTCCCCTAAACTGACCAGGTAAAATTCTTTGTCATGGCAAAATTTATGCTTGACCAATACTGTACATGCAAGTAAAATTTTTAGTCCTATGCGCTAACAGTTCCTCTGGTCTGCATAACTACAACAAGAGAAAGGACCCAGTAAACCAAGCATAACAGAGGGTTGAGTAAATATAACATGGTATAAGTTAACATAATAACCATGATATCAGTATTCACTGATTAAATAATTCAAATATAGTCACTACAATATAAACTGTAACACCTAATGATTAATTCCAAGGATATAGTGATCGGTGTTAAAATATAACAAGTGTTATTTGGACAATACCCTATATTATCCTCATCATGATTCAACTGAGACAATCATATCCTCTTGAGATTTCCTACAATAAGCTATGTACCCATTTTCTCATTCAAAGTATGGTTGTGAGTATATTATCCAAGTGCGAAGGAACCGAGAATTTAATAACTTTACAAAACTATGCAATATTAATCGGCTTTATACATAAAATTTGAGAATTTATTGGAACTACAAAAATTGGAGAAACCATTGTTTACTTGCTGCATGGAAAATCATGTTTACTGAATATGATTGGAAGTAGACTGAAATGTAGTTGGAAAAAACTACCAGATAACTTATTGTCAAAACATAGTTGGCAACACTATCAATTGCATACTGTCAAAACATATTTGGCAACACTATCAATTGCTTACTGCCACAAATGTAAGCCGATATCATAGTTTTATAAAAATATTCAGTAAATGTTTATCATGAATTTGATTTGTTCAAACCTTGGTTGGCATTTAATCAGTCGCAGAGTGGAAAGCAAGGATTGTACTTGTTTAGACACTAGTGCTAACAAGCGCTAACATCATATATATCAGTCAACGTGAGAATAACTTGTTATATGCTGATAGGACTTTGGAAAACATGCATACATCAAGATTTTTTTTACTACAGTCTTTCTCAATGCACAAATAACATATTATAGAAATCAGACCATAATTGCTGTTGGGCTCAGCATGACCAATGCACCTATATTATTATATATCATAACTGGCCTATTTCTAGACTTATCAAAATAATGCTTATTGCTTAATCATTTAGTGTGAAGCCATTACTCCAATGTGTAAGTTTTTCAGAGAACTTTGGATTGAAATCTTCTAGACAGCTAGTTACCATAAAAATAAATATGATTCATTCAATGAAATAACTATTATAACTGTAAATTTTTACTGGTACAGTAGACTCACGTAACTCAAATAGCTCCAGTAATATACACAACAATACAACATATATTCCATTCAATCAGAGCAATGTATAATGTAAGCCACATCATTAGCTAACAAGACGATTGCTACAAGTTATTTCATGAAGGGGTGGTGACCAATACACTTCTATAAAATTTATATAAGTGTGCCCAGGTATTCAAATACTGTCATATTTAAAAGTATTAGTTAGGGTATTTTCAACATTTTTTCCAAGTTTTCTACCAATGGTAGGCGTGCAACTAATTCCTTTCAGATTCTCATTATATCAAGTTCCTAAACGTGTTCCAGTTTCAATAGAATAGATCCAATATGCCTAGAAATATTTATGCAAAACAATGGGATGTAATTCAAATCCAATTGCAAGTGCAATAAAATTTTCCATTTACCAATATGTACCCAGTACTGCGGATACACCATATATATACATTATGTAGCAAGCTCATGTACAAGGGTTTTCAACAAGTGTAGTGGTGTATGGAAATATCTAAATCAAATGTAGGAAACAACATCCCACAGTCAATACAACTACACAGATATGAAACTGTTCTATAAGAATTTAGGGAACTAAGTCAATTGTAATACGGTTCTTGTCAGTGTTGCTCTTATCAAAATACCAATATCAACTTGGGTCTATTGTAAATATAATACTAGAAAAGTACAGCTATAAATTATATGTGGAGTAAGACAACAATCACTTCATCACAAGACAACCAAGAAAACATCAAAGCATCAATTATTAAATTCCAATTAAAATCGAGTTAAAATCTACTTGAACATACGATTAATCGTGAGTGATTTCTCACCTTGGAACCACGAAGAATCAAAAGCTCGGAAGAAGTTGCGCTCTTGCAGTGGGGAATTTGAAAGGAAGCAACTTGGGCTTGGACGATGGCGACGCTCAAGTTTTCGACTTTGGGAAAAGGAGGCGCTCTGACACTTGTGGCTTCGGGGTTTTGGAGGACTGATTAAGGGACGACGATGATGGCGAGATGGCATAGTGAATACAATGGCTGTTGGTGCTGCTTCAAATTGAAAGAGGCATTGGATTTCTTGTAATTGAAGGTGGAGCGGTCGGATTCGCGATTCGATGGAAGATTGGGAGGAAAAATAGTATTTTGATTTAGGAGAATTAGGGATTTCGGTGGAAGCCATTGGTAAAGAGGGATGATTTGCGGAAGGAAAGATGAGACTAACGTGATTTTTAAAGAAGGAAAAGTGGAAGATAAAAACAACGTTCAATCATAGGGTTTAGAGTAGCGTGAATAGGTCTGCGCATAATTTTTCTGAGGGAGGTGATTACTTAGGGTAGGTGATATTCGGAAAGAGTTTATTTTCGTTAAATTTAACTGCACTGTAAATTGAAGTTGAATGCTTGGTATTTGTATGTCAAAATCTTCGTTTCAATACTCAGATAAAATTATTTTCGTTGTAATTCGACTTTTTTTATGTACCATGTTATTTTAAATTTTAAATTATTAATCGGTTCTTTGATTTTATTTCGTTTTTTCCCAAAACAACTCCATTTGATTCAAACTTTGAAACGTTAAATTTTAGTTCCTTTATATACACAAATCCAAGCCTGTTTCCATATATCTAAACAAATAAAATTCTCCAATTTATTTATCATTTACTTTATTATTTTTAATTCAACCATTTAAATTTTTAGTCGAAATCCAAATCAATATCCAATCAAATCCAATTCAACTATTCAACAATAACTATTTGTTTCTCAACCAATGTTCTGAATCGAATTTAATCCATACACACAACAATATATTTGATTCAAATGTCAACATAAACTGATTATTAATAGTAAATTTTTTAATTAATCGTGTATTCCAATCATCGAAATTTATGGGTCATTACATTCTTCCCCCCTTTAAAACTTTTCGTCCTCGAAAAGGAAAAATCGTTAAAGTTAAACCAATGTACACTTCAAATTTCCATTTTTGTGTGAAATTATTCCACAACTGATTTAAATATCGATATTCAAGTCATCGATCTTCTTTGTTTCCATCATATTCAATTAACTCGGAAAATCAGATTTCTTTCTTATAGTTGGACATTAATTTTGATCCAATTCGATTTTCTTTATCTTCCGAATCGAGTTTAATTTATTTCCATGCTCTTTGAACTACACTCAATTTTCTCAAATCAATTTCTATCTCAAATTATTTTGAGATATTTTCCAATTTCTTATTCTATGTAATCTTCTAACAAATTCAGAATTATGTAATTTTTGCATACCACCAATATCATTTTAAATTCCGTTTCGTTATAAATAATTTCTGCATAAGTTGGATTTATGCATCTCCAACTATTCCAAATAAACGTCATCTATCAACGTTACTTATCCACCGTTACAACTATAATGGGTCTAGGCTTAGCAACCCTCAACCCAATCTCCTTACATTCAATCCATTAAATCTTGTCCAACACTCATATTGAAGAGTGTAAATAACATCACTTCTTTAAGTTGCAAATTATCGACTTGATTTTTTTTAAACCTGCAATCGTTTATACAGAAAATATTCATGTTATTACTCTAAGGCTATAGAATTGAAAATACTCTGAAATCCATTTTTCTTAATTTATTTAGTTAAGTATATTTTAAATTGCAAATTATTTATTTAATAATATTGGATAACTCGAAGTTTAATAAGTCCATTGTCGTTCTTACAGATGTTAGGCATACGTTGGCCAAGCGCACGACTAAAATCTCCAAGTACTAAATATCCTTGCTTCAACTCCCAGTGAAAATATATTTCAAAAATTCTCTTTAAAATAGATACGGAAAGTACCAATGTGATATCGATAATGTTGATTGTTCATGAATCGCAGATACACAATGGTTCCGTCTGGATTCCCCATAAAACATTTGTATCCGTAGGAAATCACTTCCCTGCGAATTTCGTCATGGACAGATCAATGGAAAATATTTACGAATCAAAAGAGAAAACTAAGGTCACTTAGCGTTAACCGCTCTATCTCAGAGTAACAAAACAATCATGGAATTCTGAAGATACTTCAAGTTACAAGGACAAATCAAGTCATAAAGACAAATCAGGTCACGAAAACACAGTGCTGCATCAAACATGTGGCTCTACATCACTAATACATCTCACACACTTCATGGCTCCATTCTACCTTTAGTAACTCTAGTGGTTACATCTCTTTCACTTGTAGACATGCCATGGGGACCGCAGGTATACAATGGTTACGCCTGATTCCCTCAGGAACCATCCATACCCGTAAGCTTTCACAACTCTGCGGATTACGCCCTTACAATTCGAATGTAGATCGTAGCAGTCACAATGGTTACGCTTGGTTCACCCAAGATACATCCGTCTACCGTAGGCTATCTGCATCCCTGTGAATTACGCTACACGGTCGAATTCCAACGACTCTAGATCGTAGCGATCACAATGGTTGCACCTGATTCCCTCAGGAAACATCCGACCGCCGTAGGCTATCTGTAGCCCTGCGTATTACGCTAGCAGTAGTGCTCAATGGAAACTCATGAGTTTTATGTCCGGACAACCTACTACCACCAGCAACATATTTCAGCTAAACTCAAAATTCAAAAGAGAAGGAAGGTACTTTCCTTATCTTGATTTGAAAACATACGATACTATGTACATATAATACTTTATTTCATACTTATCATAAATCATATAAATCATACTTATATCATTTTCATATAACATTTTCAACCCATCGTTCTTATATAAGTTCTGTTATATAAAATGTATCTCAATTCATTACCTTCCAAATCAATGGTTTCTGGATTCGCTATATTCATATTTTGTAACGACCCGTGTTTTTGGCCATCAAATATTTAATTTAATTTATTATTTTAAATATTATATATGGAATATTAATGAATTTTAATATTGAATTCGTTATTTAAAACGAAGTTTGAACGATATATATTTATATATTATAAATTGAGCTCGAAATAGCTCGGTAGTTCGTAATATGGAGTTTTGAACTTTAATTTAATGTACAGGATCTGGTATAAGTCAGATTTCTGTGAAACGAGAAACGTTGGAACCATAATAATGATAATTTTTGTATGAAAGAGAAAAATCTAGATTACGTGTTATCGGTTGTTAGTTATAGCTAATTCAGATTTTAAAATAGTCGCTATGGAATACGTTATTAAATTATAACGTTTATTTAATATATTTAAAAGGATTTTAATATAATTTGGACATCATTTAACTCGTAATTTGATGGTATTGAATTGTATAATTTATATTTGAAGCTATATGATATTTCCAGTTGGGTATTTATGATAATAATAATAATAATAATAATAAATGTGAAAATGGAGAGAATGTTTCTTTTAGATAGAAATAATGTGGATCTAATGAGACTTATAAGTCAAAATGCGATATATCTAGGATAGTTAAACTCTCAATGACACTGCTTAATGTTTGGAAACATCATTCATTTATTGTCTATTTAAAAACACATAAAAATGAAAATATAACTAATTTTATGGGTTAATAGATACGAAGAAAAGCAAACAGGAACTGGTAATTACAGCCATCAAAATCTTATTGGCAATAAGGTTTCCTAACTTAGCATAATAATGCCTCAGCAACCATGGCTTCCATCATGGCTATTATCACGACCATAGTAATTTTATACATAACTTTAAGACTAGATGAATTCAAAAGCTCGGCAAGTAATTGTTTTTTAACAGTTGTACATTTTTACATCCTAGACGTTGCATACCTGAAGTAAACAATTTAATAGATAATTTCTGACTCAACAAACAAAAGAGATAGAGATACACATATATATTTTCACAAACAGCTATATGTCCACTAACAAAATCAATGAACAACATGAAACAATGAAACAAAATATAGGTATATATTTTCATCAGATCTACACATCAAGCCGGATAGCTAAAGGAAACAACACATGTACATATATTTATACCATAAATTTACAAACAATTGTAAACAGTAAATCTATAGCAATTGAAGCAGTAATTTGAAAACAGCTGTTGAAACAAGACATCTACCTATACCATCAGATCTACAGTAATTGAAACAGTAAATCTCAGGTACAACCATGTTCTTCCAGACATGCAAGCGCAGTTTCAAATCTGAAAAGGGAATAAACAATTCAATAGCTTCCTACCCAGACAGTATGAACAAGACAATTCGAACTGAAAACATATAAAATAATATGCGAAACAATGCATGAATGTACCTAGTCTACATAGGAACAGTTGATCCATGTACGTTTTTGGGCAGAAACCATATGTGAAATCCAATACAAATCTTGATACTTCACTGCCAAGCAACATAGCCATCAAAAACTCCAATCACAGTACAATACAGCTCGGTATGTCCACAGAAATAGCTGTAAAGAGGGAAAAAATATCTCACCTAAGAAAAACTAGCAGCTAAAAATCTGAACCTATAATTTTGCCATTTCGATTTTAACATTGATCCTATCTGGATCATTCACGACTATATATACATGTAGTATCACACAATTTCCGCAATCAAAAACAGATCGAACCAGCAAGGAAATCGTTCAAACCACTAGAGAAAATCAAAACAAAATAAAAACAAAAATTAAAAATCACAGATAATACTTATCTGGTTCGTAACCGAGGGCTTAGGGTTTGGTCCAGCTTAGCCTAGGAGTTTCGAGTTGTTGTCTGTGGTGGAGCTAAGAGGTTTGCGGTTTGATCGAAGAAGTGTGTGAATGATGGAATGCTAAGGGAATTGTTTTGGGTTCTGGCCGATCGTTGGAAGAGGGAGAAGGAGAGATCGGGGAGGTGGTGGGGTATGCGACATAGCTATTTTGATTTCTACTGAGGACCGAAAGGGGGAAAGGCAGATTAGGGTTCGGCCATGGGAAAACATTTTTATGGAGGTGGATGTTTTGTGAAAGAGGGATCCGATAGAGGATTTTGAAGAGGGTAGTAGGTTAGAGCTGTGGGTTGGGTTTTTGGGCCAAAGGTAAGGCCTGTTTTTTTTTAAATTAAAATATGTTTAAAAATTAAAATTTATTAAATTAAGTTGGTCATATCAAATTAGTTGGTGGGTATTGCTTCTAGACAGGATTCAAGCCAGTTGAGCGGAAATAGTAATGAACTGAACTGAGGAGGGGCGACCGATAATTCCTAAATTCTAAAAGTAATTAATTTAAAATTCAATTATTTATCATGGGTTAATTAGTAAATTATGATAATATAATTTTATAACATGACTATATCTTTGTATCTCGTGGACATAATTGAATCAAATAAAACGCATCAGGATCATGGCAACAAGCTCGACATTTTCGGGCTATCCTAAGCAGAATGTCGACACCGGGATTTACAGTCAAATTGTTTAATTTAACTGTAACCAAACCGATTCAGTGATAATTCAAATCAAGGAGAGTTAAACTCACTCAGTTTTACACATTTATATTTATATAAATTGGGTTTTGATTTTGTGTGCTCTGTTTTCTAATGGTTGACTGTTTGCTAATTATATATTAATTTGCTGATTTAATTGATGAAACTAAACCATTGTTTAATTTCAGTGAAATACCAAATCGTTGTTCTAACGATTGGTTCCAATAAAAGTAACTTACCTTGTTGGTCACGTTTATAAAATAAACGTGTTTAATTGGTTGATGGTTGAATTGCTTGTGGATGGATTAAATGGTTGTTATTTATTAATATTAGTTAAATGGTTGAATGGTCTGATTTGAGATAACCATTTGTATACAGGGAAGAACAGGTGGGAGGAATCTAATCGGATTCCTCAAATATATTATTTATTTTCATATTATCATATATGAAATTGTCATGATTGGGTAATTAATTTTGGTAGTGACCATTGACTGAAAAGTCAACCTGTGTTGTGTTTTGACCAATGGGCAGTATTGGTTGAGTAATCGGTAGTAATGGCCTGAAAGTAATTTGTTTTATTTATATCAATTCACCATCAGGTAAGTTGATAGAATTGAAGTTATAAAATTTATTTTATAGCTAAAGATAGATTTGAATATATATATATATATATATATATATATATATATATATATATTCTGAATGAAGGTTTGTTAAAAGGAAATTGATAATTATTGTTAATTATTTAAGCTTATAAATTAATCGATTTAACAAAGTAAATTCGGATACTAATCACAATTATTAACAATTGATTTGAGATTGACCTAACGATTTAAATTTGGATAATTGCCTTGTTAGGAATAATTAAACGGAATTATTTTAAATTAGTTATATTATTAATTAATTTAAAAGGGAAAACAAATTGAAATCGATTAACGAGATAACCGTGTTTAGAGTTGACTCAATTGACCATTTTTAACTAGAATTATGATTATTTTAGTTTATTTTGATTAATCTAATAAAATTGTTTAAAAGAATATTTATTTAGATTTAATGAAGTTTTAAAAAGGGATTTACTATTTATTTCAATAAATAAAGGAATTAACTACTTTTACAGTAGTTGATGACTAAAGTAAATTATTATCCTGATTAATAGTGATTTGGGAAATTAGTTTTAACTGAATAAATAATCAAGGTTGAAATGAAATCAAATTGAAAGGTGAAAGAAGTCTATGAACGTCTTTTATATTTTAAAAACTGAATTTGTATAATAATTTTATAAAAGGATTTAAGTGACCATGATAGCTTAAATTAGACTGATTCAATATTTGAATCAAGTAAAAGGGGAATTGTAAACAGAAAGGGTTTAGACTAAACCAGAATGGATTTTAACAAGGTTTATAAACGATGAGGCATTATATCGTTAATTCCAAATTAACGTTACTTAATAATGTGGTCAAGGAAAGGTGGGGGATTGAAATAAGAGATTTAAAGCAGGAAATGGCCGAAAGGATTTGAAAAGGAATTCGTGAAACTAAATTGGTAAAGGAAGTGGGATTTTGTAAGCAAATCCAAATGTAGAAATGAAATTGTTTTAAAAGGGTAAAGGTTAAAAAGTGGTGTTTTATAAGGAATTGTTTAATTATAGAATTAAGGAATAATGAATATATCTGAGAAAGAGAATTCCCAAAAGGTATGAAGGTTTTGTTTTTTTTGAAAATAAAAATGTGTGGTCTTTTGAAGAGAAGAGAGCACACATATACATAATAAAATCAAAGATACAGAGTCCGACTAAAGTACATAAGATTACAAGATAAAACCCAACACGGCTCTAGGGATGTAAAGGATCGTAGATAGACGAGCTCCGGATAAACCACCGCCCATCTACTCCAATATCGAATTCCGGCAAGGCCACCACCCGATATTGAAGTATATCTACTCCAGTACAATAACCCATACTCTCTATGTAATTGCAAATATAATGAAGTATAACATCAATAAAATTTCTGACAATAAGCCCAAAAGACTACAAATGAATTGCAAATCTTCAATCCAAACAGCAATCCTCCAAGCTCCACAATAATATCCATCAACCTGAACACCTCCACAAAAGGTATGAAGGTTATATGAAACTGTATCATGATTCAAATAGTTAAATGGAATTTATATTTATATTAGAATAAAATATGGGTTTGGATTACGACTCGTATTTATCTTAGGATATGAACGTTGTTGATCAAGGTCTTAGAGGTAATTAAAAATACCCTAACTTGGACGACATCAGGATTATCTGAGGATGATATTAGTTGTAATGGAAAAGTGGTTAGGAATGGTTTATTATTTCCATTAAAGAAATAAAAATGCATCGTTTGGTGAAGATTGAGAAAAATAATAATTATAAGGATGATTCCAAAGAAAAGGAAAATGAAAAGGGGTGGCGTGAAAATATAATGATATGTTTGAGTTAGAAAGGAAATGTAAAAGATGAGTTTTGTGCTCTAAGAATAAACGATGGATTTTGTTTTCAAGTAATGAATAAGAGATATCTCATAATGTTGTTTTACAAGTAATAAATTGAATTGATTTCCCGATATGAGATAAAAATGTGGCTAATGTTTTGAAAGTGGAAATAGGAAACTGGATATATAAAAGTGAATTTGTTTAAAATGAAATCTTATGTTAAACAAGTAGCGAAATTATGTTCATAATAGCGAAGTGTTTGAAAGTTTTAAATTTACATTTGTTAAAAGACCAAGTGGTGCTGAGTACTAAACCAATGAACTCATTGGAATATCATGATTGAGACACTGATTATTTTGATAGTTAAATCACCGACTATCAAATCTGACCCATACGATTGTTGGTACGGAAAGACCGGGATCGAATTTATATTCGAAAACCATTCCATTCAACAAATACGTGGAGATATTTGAAGAGGGCAAGATGGAGCATTGAAGACCGTAGATCTTCATTAAATGGAAGAACTACTAAAAATCTTCGGTTTAGCGGCCAGAGATAAACTGTGATTCTGTCGTGGTTGGAATCTACAGGTTGCAAGGACTTCTCACTACTGATCCATGGGGTGATTCCTATATTGGATGTAGTAGAAGAGTACCTTCGGTTCATCCTCTTCCTGGATGACTTGTATGGACAAATGTCAGACATAGTATTTCCAAAGGAATTACGTATGTTGATTTCTTCAAACGTACCATGGTTTTATGGAGGACGACGGTTCTTTGAACTACTAGAGTATTTTTGTGGATGTCAATTAGTGATATCTGGCGGATCTGACGATGTGGCATTCAAAGTGAATGATAACCAGATGTTCAAAGGAAAATTCTAAACCTTAAGCCTCATCAATTGGGAAATGACAAAAATCGGACAAGCAACATGGCTATGTGGGTCGCTCCCATTACGGTGTATAATCACCTATCTAGAGAAATCCCTTTTGTTTTTTTAATCTATTTCGATGCTGTCCCTTTTCGGGATACAGTGGTTTAAGCCCAACCTTTGGTGATATACATTCGATACACTCAAAAGAAATGAGTGGTCAGTCATGTATGGGCCGGGTTGCAAGACGTTCTTGTTGAACCCAGTGTATTCGCCTCTAGAGATTCACTATCGGCAGGTGGTCCCATACCTTGTCATAGTCGGAATCCAATTTCCAATAAGCGCCCGCGGTTTTGATTGTATACTATATATGTGGAGCGTGAGATGCAAGCGTTCCGCTAGATTCTATATACTTGTATTTAGACATTATTATAATATCAGAAAAGGTATTGGTTTCGGTGTTTTTGGTGTTTGGAGAGTCGGCATGAGTTACAGGAAATGTATTTATGTCGATTTTCGGT
Source organism: Allium sativum (assembly GCA_030737875.1). Classification (NCBI taxonomy): domain Eukaryota; kingdom Viridiplantae; phylum Streptophyta; class Magnoliopsida; order Asparagales; family Amaryllidaceae; genus Allium; species Allium sativum. Next base: position 271,297,443 of record CM060913.1, on the reverse strand, counting down.
CCCGAAAATCCCTGGGTCTTTACATATTTATATTTTCAAAATCTTCAATATCCAATATCTCAAATCGAATATCCTCAAATTTCCATTCAAATTTCAATTTGATCTCTTTATCACTTCAGATATTTAATATCCTTTGAACATAGATTTTATGAATCAATTGGTGATAAACAAAATTCTCTTTCAATTTTCCCATTATCAAGTTCATCGCGTTCTTCAAATTTTTATACTCTTAAAATTTCAAAAATTTACATTCTTATATCAAATACCCATTCACGAATTATTACTCCTCCATACTCACCTTCTTCGATCGTAAATTTGCAAGCGAACAAATTCCTAAGCGTCGATCCCGAGGTTCAAAACTAACATCAGATCAATACTCAGGAAATTATTCAGCTTAATTAATCTACAGTCCGTTTTTAAATTCCTTAATTCCAACTCTTAAATTATTATTAAATCAATGCTTATGAAATTTCTCGGATTCAATTTACGAATCCACCTCTTACATTCCGCCGCTCTTCGTTCTCATCATACTGCTTTTTGCTCTTTAATTTTCGCCATTTATCAAAAGCCGCGAGCCACTCACAATCTTTTTGAAGACATTTCCAGTTATCATATTTATTTTCTACGATTCTAGAAAAGTTATTATTCGCTAATCTTTATTTTCTATAGAAAATATACTTTATCCTCATTCGTTATTTGTATTAAAACAGATGTTAAATAAAACATCATTATTCCTGCTTAATCATTGACACCCATTAACTCAATTCACTTTACAAACACTTTCTGTCGAACCTTACCCACTTCTTAGTCAACAACGAAGTCAATCAAGTTGGGGTATAATTACCTCTCAGACCTTAACTGAACAACATTATTAACTTTGAAATAGATAAAATCAACGAATACCAACAAAATATTCATTCTCGTAATTTCCGATTTCAAGTTAAGAGTTTGTTTCTTTTACGAATATCGCTGATTATAATAATAATTTACGCTTTCAAAATATTTAACTTCAAAATATGCTTTATTCATTTATCTCAATATATATACAATTTACTAATAATATATTAAATTTTGATTACAAACGGAAAGTAAATAATATCTTCCTGCATAACATCCTTTCGAATAATCCCTTATTCGAATATATTCCGAACTTCAGACAATCATATTTAATTTATATTCTGAACATCAAAATAATCTCACCGTACTAGTCAACTCAATTTCTTTTATCCTCAACTTCATTTGCAACATTTTTGCTTTCGAATGTTATTCACTTCTAAAAGGTGAATATTATTCCTTTTATAGAAATCTGCACCTATCACATAAAATTTCGATACTATTGAATATAGGTTCATATCTATTAAAAATTTCCATTCGTATTTCACTTCACTTATCGTCATTTACCATTCACTTCTTGTTAATAAATTAACAAGTTTACAACTTATTATCGGATTCATATATTCGGTCGTACATTATTGGTTTAAAACAAATTATAAGTTATTTTAATAAAATTTTACATAATCGAATTCCAATTATACCCTTTTCCGATTTTATTTTCATTGACTGGCATTTCGAACGTCACAATAAAATTCGTCATTTCATTCTTGAAACGATTTCAAATTCGTTTTTCATTCATATTCCCATCTAAATCCTCATTTTCAATAAATTTCTGTTATCTTAGACCGCTAAAATACACGATCAGAGAAATTTATTTGTTGATTCCCTTATACTTATATTACTTTGATACCATTCGTCAATGGATTCAGGATTCAATCTTAAGGGGGCTTATCGAAGGAAAACTCTCGCAAATCTAGATTCGAAGACTTTCAAAGAATGGGGATTCCGAACAAAATTTCAAATCTTCAAAATAAATTTTAGTTCCGCTGTACTAGTTTCAAAATACATAAGATTTTCAAAATAATTTACCATGCAAAATTATTGATACCTTCAAAAATAATTTTCAAAACCTTTTATTTTCAAGATCCATTTTAAACCCAATAAGCTAAGCTTTGACCGAACCAAAGCTCCGATACCATTTGTAACGTCCCGCCTTTTTGACCGTTCAAATCGGTAATTAAACCAACTTAAAACGTTCAAATCGATGGTTAGTTATTTAGTTTACAAAGTTTAAAACACAAAATCAACACTGAAAATACAGAATAAATAAATAACACAATATTGAACAGAAAATAGAACTTTTGTATATATCAGAATTTGAATACAAGATTTTTCTTTCAATACAGCGGAATATAAAACTATGATTTGAATACAGAAAAATATTTACTGGTTTAAAATCTTCAGAGTGCGCATCTTCAGAATCCCCAGTTTCGCCAGTCTTCGAATCCTAAGCTGAAATTTTTAATCTGTACTGCTCGGGTCTGACCCGAGCATTCCATGCAAAAACACAAAACACTCGAGTCAGGATTAAATCATAATTCAAGTAAATTAACTTCAATATACACTGAAATGTAACAGTTAATCCCAACATCGATGCCATATATAAAATAAACCATGGTGGTATGTGTTCCTATCAGTGTATCTAAACCAAGTGTGGTATCTGTTTATATCAGTGTATTTTTTTCCAAGGACGAACGGTATCGGGCGTTTGCGAGTGTACGCGTGTATATAATATACACGTGTACACCGCCTCAACGTCCTTAACCGAATATAAATAATGACATAGGTATTTCCACGTGCCTGCATATACACATATGTGTACATATACACACACGTATATTGCCCCAGCGTCCTGAGAATGAACACGAGGTAATAGCGCACGTGTGCAAATGGATCTTCAGGCACTAACTCAATGGTCTAAAATAATCGAACTTAATACATTAGTGCAATGATACTGAGTATCAAAAACATAGAAATCGTTGTGTGACATGGACAGTACCCATATACATGAGGTAATGAGCCAACATGGGTACAGAAATGTGCATCTATATACCACAACAACTCAAAGAACATTCACAGCTAAAGATGCAAGAGAATAACAAGGATGAAACAAAGTTATGGTAGCAGAAATGGGCATATTCGAAGAATGAACGAACAATGCAGCTGCATACTATAGCTCCCCTAAAGTGACTAGGTAAAATTCTTTGTCATTGCAAAATTTTATGCTTGACCAATACTGTACATGCAAGTAAAATTTTCAGTCCTATGCGCTAACAGTTCCTCTAGTCTGCATAACTATAACAAGGGAAAGGACCCAGTAAACCAAGCATAACAGAGGGCTGAGTAAACAAAACATGGTATAAGTTAACATAATAACCATGATATCAGTATGCACTGATTAAATAATTCGAATATAGTCACTACAATAGAAACTGTAACACCTAATGATTAATTCCAAGGATATAATGATCGGTGTTAAAATATAACAAGTGTTATTTGGACAATACCCTATAGTATCCTCATCATGATTCAACTAAGACAATCATATCCTCATGAGATTTCCTACAATAAACTATGTACCCATTTTCTCATTCAAAGTATGACTGTGAGTACATTATCCAAGTGTAATGGAACCGAGAATTTAATAACTTTACAAAACTATGCAATATTAATCGGCCTTATACATAAAATTTGAGAATCTGTTGGAACTAGAAAAATTGGAGAAACCATTGTTTACTTGCTGTAAGGAAAATCATGTTTACTGAATATGATTGGAAGTAGACTAAAATGTAGTTGGAAAAAACTACCAGATAACTTATTGTCAAAACATAGTTGGCAACACTATCAATTGCATACTGTCAAAACATAGTTGGCAACACTATCAATTGCTTACTGCAACAAATATAAGTCCATATCATAGTTTTATAAAAATATTCAGTAAATGTATATCATGAATTTAAGTTGTTCAACCCTTGTTTTGCATTTAATCAATCGCAGAGTGGATAGCAAGGATTGTACATGTTTAGACACTAGTGCTAACAAGCGCTAACATCGTCTATATCAGTCAACATGAGAAGTAGCTTGTTATATGCTGATAGGACTTTGGAAAACATGCATACATCAAGATTTTTTTTACTATAGTCTTTCTCAATGCACAAACTAGCATATTATAGAAAACAGACCATAATTGTTGTTGGGCTCATCATGACCGATGCACCTATATTATTATATATCATAACTGGCCTATTTCTAGACTTATCAAAATAATTCTTATTGCTTAATCATTTAGTGTGAAGCCATTACTCCAATGTGTAAGTTTTTCAGAGAAATTTGGATTGAAATCTTCCAGACAAATAATTACCATAAAAATAAATATGATTCATTCAATGAAAGTAATATTATAAATATAAATCATTACTAGTATAGTAGACTCACATAACTCAAATAGCTCCAGTAATATGCACAACAATACAACATATATTCCATTCAATCAGAGCAATGTATAATATAAGCCACATCACTAGCTAACAAGACGATTGCTACAAGTTATTTCTTGAAGGGGTGGTGACCAATACACTTCTATAATATATATATATATATATATATATATATATATATATATATATATATATAAGGGTGCCCAGGTATTCAAATAACGTCTTATTTTAAAGTATTAGTTTGGGTATTTTCAACATTTTTTCCAAGTTTTCTACCAATGTTAGGCGTGCAACTAATTCCTTTCAGATTCTCATTATATCAAGTTCCTAAACGTGTTCCAGTTTCAATAGAGTAGATCCAACGTGCCTAGAAATATTTATGCCAAACAATGGGATGTAATTCAAATCCAATTGCAAGTGCAACAAAATTTTCCATTTATCAATATGTACCTAGTACTACGGGTACATGATACATACATACATACATACATACATACATATATATATATATATATATATATATGTGTGGCAAGCTCATGGACAAGGGTTTTCAACAAGTGTAGTGGTGTATGGAAAATCAAATGTAGGAAACAACATCCCAGCACAACACAGAGTCTCACATCGTAGCGGGACAAAATATAATATAGAAATAAATCTTTACTGAGAGCTCTTGAAAAAAAACACTTACAATATTCAGAGTATATCAACACATCTGGACAGTTATAATAATCTGCCCTTATATACAACACAACGGAATAACACTAAATATGTCTGGACTTTTCCAGCACGCCCTTTGTAGTGTCCAACAACCTGAACTTGCAAACCAGGGCTAACCCGAGCATTACAAATACTGGGTCAGTCTAGTGAACCAGAGTGAGACAAACACACTAAGTTTAAGGGTAACCATTCAACTTGATTTTACAGTTCAAAATCTTTTCAAAAGAAAAGGATAATCGTAAGACCAAACCCACACATAAACACAGACGGTTTTTACCTTACGACAACCCAAAACATTTTTGAAACCAATATCTTTCCTGATATTATAATAATGTCTAAATACAAGTAAATAACAATCTAGTGGAACACTTGCATCTCACGCTCCACATATATAGTATACAAATCAAAACCGTAGACCCTTATTGGAGATTGGATTCCAACTTTGACAAGGTATGGGACCACCTGCCGATCTTGTATCTCTAGAGATGAATACACCGGGTTCAACAAGAACGTCTTACAACCCGACCCACACATGACCGACCACTCATTTCGCTTGAGTTCATCGAATGTATATCACCGACGGTTGGGATCAGCAACCGCCTCCCGAAAAGGGAAAGCATCGATAGATTAAAGAAGCAAATGGAATTTCTCTAGTTAGGTGATTATACACCCTAATGGGAGCAACCCACATAGCCATGCTGCTTGCTCGATTTTTGTCATTTCCCGGTTGATGAGGCTTGATGCTAGAACTTAACTTTAAAACATCTGGTCATCATTCACTTTGAATGCCACATCGTCAGATCCACCAGATCACACCGATTGACGTCCACAAAAATACTCTAGTTTATTTGGCTAGAGAATAATTATTTCTCTACCATCAGCTATGGTACGTTTGGAGAAAACAACGCATGTGATTCCTTTGGAAATACTCTGTCAGACATCTGTCCATACAAGTCATCCAGGAACAGGATGAACCGAAAGCACTGTAATAACCCAGAAATCCGAGCCAATTTAAAATTTTTATTTTGGCAATTTTAGCGAATTTTGATTATTTAAAATGAGTTATTTTAAATAATAACGACGAGAAATTTATTTTGAATAGAATTTGAACGTATATATTCGTTTGAATTGACGATAGAATATAAATATTTATTTATAATTATAAATGGAATAGAAAATGGCGCGGTAGTTCGATAATTCGATTTTAAAATTCAAATGAATGTACCAGGTGCAAAATAAACCGGATTTTAGTGAAACCAAAAAATATTAGTATCTATTTGAGAATATCTTTCCAACGAATCCGAAAAATTGAAATTTCATAGCGGGGATAAAAAGTTATGCCCTGTTGAAAATTCAGAATAGTCGCAATGGAATTCTGGCCCTTAAAAATGGGAATTTTGCAAACGACCTCGGTTTTCAATGAAACCACATTTGTTGGATCCGTGATGTCAAGTTATTTCTGGGTTTCAAAATTCATAATTTTCTGAATCAATATGTGAGCGTGGAAAAGGAAAACGCGTTTGACCAGTTTTAGTCGATTTTAATCGACTGGAAAATGGCCATTTTTTCCAACGGTCTCAGAATTTGATGAAATTAGTTTTGTTATGACCATACCGTTAATACGAAGCTAGAAAATATTTTTTGGGAATTTTTCTAGTTAGTATGTGGCCCGGAAAATTGAAATGGGCGTTCAAATTCAGTATATAGAGTTATATTTTGATTTTGACGAAAACTGATCGAAACGACGGAATTGGCTTGCGGGACATATCCCATTGTGTTCATAATGGGAGTAATTAGATAGGGGCGACAGTTGTTGGGATTCATTTGGAGTTCGTGGTGTTACACAACTTTATGGAGAAAAATAAAGTAATATATATATATATAATATAAATATAACTCCCCTAGCCCTCCTTTATCTCCCCGATCTGTCAACGTTGGAAATCGATTTAAATTAAAAAAAACCTAGTTAGATCTCGAGCCCCCGGAGCACCCCCACGTTACCATCATCGCGCCGCCCACCAGAGAAGTCGCCGCCGCACTCTACCAGATCGCCGCCGCCTTCGAGCCCCATCGCCTCTCCTCCCTCAGCGCGAGCTCCACAACCCGAAGCCCACAAAACTGCCACAACCCCTCGAGTTCCCCCCCCCATGCCCCACGCCACTGGCCAACCCACCTGCGCTGGCGGCCAGAGCAGCCTCCGACCGCCACTCCGATGTTGCAGCGAGCTCCCCCTTCAACGATTAACTGTAAGTTTTTTCCATACCTATTTATTTTATTATTTAGATTTATATAAAATCTGACGTAGATTTTTATTGAAATCAAGTTTAGATCTTTAAGGAATGAAAGCTTAAATTTTTAATAGCGAAAAAATTGATTTTTATATTGTAGAAATAATAAAAATTTGATTTTTATATAGTTATGAAAATAAAAATTCGATTTTTATATATGTGATTTGAAAATAAAAATTCGATTTTTATATAGATGATTTTGAAATAAAAATACAATTTTTACATATGTAGTAAAGATATAAAAATGTGATTTTTATATATATAGCAACAAAATAAAAATATGATTTTTATAGCATGTTGAATAAATAAAAATATGATTTTTATAGCGATATTGAATAAATAAAAATATGATTTTTATAGCGATGTTGAATATATAAAAATATGATTTTTTATAGTGATGTTGAATATATAAAAAATATGATTTATATAGAGAATAACTTGATAAAAATATAATCTTTATTATATGAACACCATTGTAAAAATAGAATTTTTATCTATATAGTAGTGGTGTAAAAATAGAATTTTTATCTATATAGTAGCGGTGTAAAAATAGAATTTTTATCTATATAGTAGCAATATAAAAATGTAATTTTTGTATGCATAGCAACAATATAAAAATGCGATTTTTATATATGTAGTGAATACGAGCAATGAAATTGACAAAAGGCGGGCACAACGAAGATTTCTACATATGAAGAGTCATGGCGTTTGGTTTAGCTAGTTGGTGAGAACTTCTCACTTTAAATCTTGTTTTCTAGTTAAAATATATACTAGGATGCAGACGGTGTTTAGTAGCACCCGACACCCGTCGTCCACAGACCATGGACGGCTTGTATGCTTGTTTGATTTTGATGTGTAGTTGATTGTGTAATGGTGAATGAAATAAAATATTTTATAGTGGAAAATATTTTATAGTTAAAAATATAATTTTTAATGTGTATATAAAATAAATATTTATAAACAAATTGGACGATTTGTTTATATACACTGATTTGCCTGATATTGGCTGGGACGGTAAATTTTACACATCGCCCAACGGCACAAATAAAATATGTGTTTGTTGATTTGAAACCCCACACGGGTATTGGGATAAGATTTGACGTACACTAATCCCGATTATTTAGTTGTATGTCAATCGATGGATTGACAGACCGTGTAAGCGTTAATTATTTATATTTAATGCTTGTGCAGTTGTGTGGTGCACTCTGGATGATGGTTGATTATTTATCGTAGTTATTATATACATGTGTTGTAGAAAATCCATATAATTAACATTAATGGTAATTGATTGGGCCTCATTCCAGTTTTGAAATAAAATATTTGAAATAGAATATTTGAATAGAAATATTTGAAATAGAATATTTGAAAAAGAAATATTTGAAATAGAATATTTGAAAAAGAAATATTTGAAATAGAATATTTGAAAAAGAAATATTTGAATAGAAATATTTGAAAACGAAATATTTGAAATAGAATATTTGAAAATAGAAATATATGAAGCCATGTTAAGTAGTTAAATGCCATTTTAACACGAACGGGAATTCTGTCGATTTTATTCATTTTACAATGAATATCGAAAGTGATTTCAAAATCTGATAAATTGAAAAGAATTGAAATTCGAATTAGATTGAAATAGAAGTGAAATCGTTTTGAATTGAATTTAAAACGTATTGAAATTGAACTGAATTCGAATTGAATTGTAATCGATTTGAATTGAAATCGGTTTGAAATGAATTTAAAACGAATTTATATTGGAAAATTCAATTTTGATTTGAATTTGAGATGGAAGTTGAAATCGTTTTGAAAACGAATTTAAAACGATTTATAAAATACGTTTTAAAAGGAAATTGACGAAATATATATAATATTATATATATATATAATGGCCTGAAAAGAACGCGCCGCGCCGCGGCAGTTCGTGAATTTCGACCATTGACTTCGAATGGATATTATGGGAGATCCGATCGTCGGATTCTCCTAAAACCGGAACCATTAGGTTCGTACGAAAAGGGCTTTCTAATGAATATCAGAGATTTGAAATCTAACGGTTGGATTTGAAATTATGTCCAAATCAAATTTGGAAAAGGTCGCTGTAAGTGCAGTTCGATGGCCATTGATGGAAATTGACTGTACGGGCCTTGATAAAATTATTTAAAATAGTAATAAAATCATAAGAAATGATTTGGGAAGAACTGGGATGAAAAACTCCATGTTTGAAAAGATAAAAATAGATTTTTGTCGTAATGAACTAGTTTTGTACTAGAATAATAATTTATTTATTTTTAAAATAAATAAATTGGATTTGAAATGGTTTTGAAACTAACCAGAATTTCCAATAATTGAATTGGAATGGATTTGAATCGAAATTGTCTTTGGAATATTTCGATGTTGGATTTCGTGATGATACAGATATTGTTATGGGAATTTGAAAGATATATTAATATCGTTATTTCCAATACGATATTTGTTGATCATAGATTTTATATTGAATGTGAGCCGGTATATTTTCTATTCAGAGCCTTGTATTTAATATCAAATGGGATTTGGGTTTGTCATGAATGGTGTCTTCATTAACACTGTTCTTAAACCCAGTTGAGAAAAAGATTAAATCTTTTTATTTAGATTTAATGAATTGTACAAATTAAATGGTATTATATTGGAATTGAATTTGAATTGATTTTTGGGTTTATCGTGAACGGTTTTTTAAATAACACTTGTTCTTTAACCAGATAATTAATGGAATGTGATTTTGTGTTGTCGTGAATGGTATCTTCAATAATACTGTTTTTAGACCCAATGGATTTAAGAAAATCAGAAACTAACTGGAGATTAGTTAAGTTGAATGGTTTCTTGGGTATTGATCTGATGTTGGTTTCGGCCTTCGGGGTTAATACTTAGGGAATTGCTCACTTGCTAATTTACGGTTAGGGACTGATTGAAATGTGATGTAATTTTGGGGTTTATCGTGAACCGTGTTTTAAATGACATCGGTTCTTTAACCCAGTTAAAGATTAAAACTAAGTGGAGTTTTAATGAATCTTTAATTAGATTGAAAAGATCGAGAATGGAGTATCACCAGTTTTGCTCCAGGCGATAGTTAAATCTTTAATTAGATTTGAACGTGAAATGGTAATTGAATTCACCGATAACACCATGGTGTTAGATATGAAGTATGACCAAATTTACTTCATGGGATAAATAGGTTGGGATTGGAAAATAAAATAAATGATTACTTCGGTGTGGTTCGCTAATCCCAACTAGTTGAATTGATATTCAAAAGAAGATTAAAGTATAAATTTAAGGAATTTATCTTTGATAAAATTAATAGGAACCTCTCCCTAAGAATTTGAAATTTAACAACTAACTGAAGATTAGTTAAGATGAATGGTTTCCTGGGTATTGATCTGATGTTGGTTTCGGCCTTTGGGGTTAATATTTTGGGAATTATTCTCTTGCTAATTTACGATTAGTGACTGATGAATTGGAATGAGGCGTATGTTATGTTTGTGTAACACTTGTTTATTATATACGTGAGTTATTCGGAAAGACCGGGTTTATCCCATTCTGAATAACCGATGATAAGTCGAAGGTGAAGATGGTGGTTGAAGACCAGAAGTCTTCACGTCGCTTGGATAATTAATGATGATCTTGATTGGGCTGTACACCCAAGAGGAGGGAATCAGTTAGTGATCGTCTAGACGTACTTGGAGATCGATGGATATGCGGGGTACTAGGTGCCTCCGGTTTCGTTCATACCCAGAACGAACTTGTAAATGGACTGTGTGTCTGACATTGGATTTCAATCTGTGTGATTGATTTCTATAAAATATATATCTGTTTGGCGGCGGAGAATTTATTCTCTTGCTTAACGCCCTTCTCTGAGACGTACGAGCTCAGGGGTTATATATTGATGGATATCCATCGCATGAAGTAAATTGCCTATGTGGCATGCCTAAGTGGAAATTGATCAAGGCTTCTGTTGAAAAGCAAAGTCTTGTGGTTGATGATCAAAGCACGGCCTGTGTGGCATGGCTTTGTGTAGCGTTGATTCGCGAGCCTCACACCCCTGTTGTGAACCAGAAACGGGAGAGGACATCAGGGAGGGCATGCGTTTCCTTCTAGTTAGAAGTGGCGTCAGTGGTTTTACACGCCCTGACGATTTTGACTTTTGTGGTTGTTGCTGTTGCGATGCGCCTCGGATATATCAGTGACTATGTGAAGCCGATGGAGTCACTCGTTGGCTCATTTACGCCCCAAAGGGCGGGGAAACGCAGTGTTCAGGGATTTTAATCCACATCGGTGGACCGGCCCTGACGATCCAAGGGTCGATGCGTTCTGACCCTGAGGATCGGGTTAGAGGGTCTCGAAGTCGGTTGAGGACTATCTTTTGCCTCAGTTGACAGATGGAAATCCAATTTCCAATACATGACAATTGCGGATTTGATTGTATACTTACATGTGGCGTCATAGTGGCATGGGACGCTCATGTCGCCTATGATTGATATTTATGATTGTATATAAAATCAAATACTAACTAGAAACCTGCTAAGATGGGTGGTTTCCTGGTTATTGGTCTGATGTTGGTTTCATCCTTCGGGGTTAATACTTAGGGAATCGTTCTCTTACTAATTTACGGTTGGAGTCTGATTAGGAATCAAAAGATGAAATTTAGCGTATCAAGCATTCTTCTTTATTGTGTGATATGACCTGGGTCTTATAATAGCTTCATTCTTCTTTATTTAGCATTGCGTTGTTGTTTTATGCACTGGTATTCTTGGGAGGAAACCCGTTCCGTGTTATACGGCGTGGTCCCTTGATTTACCTAACTTTAAAATAAAGATTAATAATTGTTTTAGTTCTCACACTAGTCAAATGACTAACCCGGAGTTTATTATTTTAACCTAAGCTCTGGGTGCCCTTATTTTCTGCACGGGCAGCTAGTAGTTGGGTTTTGTAGATTTATATTCACAGGATCCCGGTTTATAGCTGGAATGATATCCGGAAAGCTTTGTATCCGTATATCCCCTTCAGTAGTGTTTTTTATTATTTTCCGCTGCTATGTAATTTATTGTAATCTATGATATCTATCGAATGTAATTTATTTGTTAATACTCTGCATATTCTTGTAATCTGATGAAACTGTTGTAATAAACAATGAAATGTTCTTCTGTCTGCGTTCATTTGTGTGTTACTCTCAAAGCATCCGCTCTTTCCGTCATGGGGAAGTTATCGGTCCTTACAGTGGTATCAGAGCTTTGGTTTACAGAGCTTGAGAACAAGACACATTAGAACCATGCGAAAGGATTCATCAGAAATTGGATTGGTAATATCCAATGGGAATGACTCGTTAGAGATGGGATCAGTAGTATCCTAGAACGAGTGTGAAGAGTATATTTTTAAAATGAAAACAAGTTTTGTTTTGAAATTTAAATCGTTTTATACGTATTTGAATATTTATATTAAATTAATTGGGACAATCCAATATATAAAGATTTTTCATATACGCCTTGCAAACGTGTATTCGAAGTTTTAATGTACTGGATAGTTATAGAATCACACTCTAGTTGCCCGGGGATAATTCTGGTGACGGGGCACCATCGCCAGTATTTATTTTCGAGTTTCGAAAGTGAGATTTCTGTATATTTCCAATTGACTGGTGTGAGAACCGAAACTAGATAGGGCTTATTGTTGTGATTTGGCATCAAAAATGTGATTTTTGACTATATATCAAAGTTATGAATTTCAGAAGCTAATCAACTAATTGATTGCTGGTTGTGTTGTTTGATTATAGTTTGATTAATTAAATGTTGAACCTTTAGCCAAATTATATCAAATAGTGAATTGTATTGAAAATTAGTCGCATTTGCATGCATAGTACATGTATATCTATTGAACTGTTCATAGAAAGGAGGCTAGAGCAGAAGAATAAAATTGTTTGCCCGACAAATAGGTACATGTTTACCATAATTTACTGTTTTGTTTGGGTGATGATGATTTTATGAGCCGATTGGCTTTTTCTTTTTCTTTTGGATTGAAGAAGTCCATGGGAGGCTATATGAAATATCCCGAAGTCCGCGGTGTAGGGCAGGTTATGGCGAAATTTTTCGAAAATTTAGCGTGTTAGCCAAATTTTTGAAAAATTTGAAAAGTTCTTAGAAACTGAAAAGTTGAAGAACTTAAGCCGTAATGGAAATAATGGAAGTTGAGTTGATTAGTTAAACAACTTTCGGCTTCGTTCCTTTTCGGGGACGAAAAGTTTTAAGTGGGGGAGATTGTAATAACCCGAAAAACCGAGCCAATTTAAAATTTTTGTTTTGGCAATTTTAGCGAATTTTGAATATTTAAAATGAATTATTTTAAATAATAACGACAAGAAATTTATTTAGAATAGAATTCGAATGTATATATTCATTTGAATCGACGATAGAATATAAATATTTATTTATAATTATAAAAGGAATAGAAAATGGCGTGGTAGTTCGATAATTCGATTTTAAAATTCAAATGAATGTACCGGGTGCAAAATATACCGGATTTTAGTGAAACCAAAAATATTAGAATCTACTTGAGAATATCTTTCCAACGAATCCAAAAAATTGAAATTGCATAGCGGGGATAAAAAGTTATGCCCAGTTGAAAATGCAGAATAGTCGCTATGGAATTCTGGCCCTTAAAAATGGGAATTTTGCAAACGACCTCGGTTTTCGACGAAACCACTTTTGTTGGATCCGTGATGTAAACTTATTACTGGGTTTCAAAATTCGTAATTTTCTGAATCAATATGTGAGCATGGAAATGGAAAACGCCTTTAACCAGTTTTAGTTGATTTTAATTGACTGGAAAATGGCCATTTTTCCAACGGTCTCAGAATTCGATGAAATTAGTTTTATTAGGACCGTACCATCAATACGAACCTAGAAAATATTTTTCGGGAATTTTTCTAGTTAGTATGTGGCCCCGGTAAATTGAAATGTGCGTTCAATTTCAATATATAGAGTAATATTTTGTTTTTGATGAAAACTGATCGAAACGACGGAATTGGCTTGCGAGACATATCCCATTGTGTTCGGAATGGGAGTAATTAGCTAGGGGCGACAGTCGTTGGGATGCATTTGGAGTTCGTGGTGTTAAACAACTTTATGGAGAAAAATAAAATAAATAAATATATATTATAAATATAACTCCCCCTAGCCCACCTTTATCTCCCCGATCAGTCAACGTTGGAAATCGATTTAAATAAAAAACCTAGCCTGATCTCGAGCCCCTGGAGCACCCCCACGCCACCGTCATCGCGCCGCCCACCAGAGAAGTCGCCGCCGCCCTCTACCAGATCGCCGCCGCCTTCGAGCCCTATCGCCTCTCCTCCCTCAGCGCGAGCTCCACAACCCAAAGCCCACAAAACTGCCATAACCCCCTCGAGTTCCCCCCCGCGCCCCACGCCACTGGCCAACCCACCTGCGCCGACGGCCAGAGCAGCCTCCTACCGCCACTCCGATGTTGCAACGAGCCCCCCTTCAACGATTAACTATAAGTTTTTTCATACCTATTTATTTTATTATTTGTATTTATATAAAATATGACGTAGATTTTTATTGAAATCAAGTTTAGATCTTTAAGGAATGAAAGCTTAAATTTTTAATAGCGAAAAAATTTGATTTTTTATATTGTAGAAATAATAAAAATTTGATTTTTATATAGTTATGAAAATAAAAATTCGATTTTTATATATGTGATTTGAAAATAAAAACTCGATTTTATATAGATGATTTTGAAATAAAAAAACAATTTTTACATATGTAGTGGAGATATAAATATGTGATTTTTATATACATAGCACAAAATAAAAATATGATTTTTATAGCGATGTTGAATAAATAAAAATAAGATTTTTATAGCGATGTTGAATAAATAAAAATATGATTTTTATAGCGATGTTGAATATATAAAAATATGATTTTTATAGCGATGTTGAATATATAAAAATATGATTTATATAGAGAATACTATGATAAAAATATAATCTTTATTATATGAACACCGTTGTAAAAATAGAATTTTTATCTATATAGTAGCGGTGTAAAAATAGAATTTTTATCTATATAGTAGCAATATAAAAATGTAATTTTTATATGGATAACAACAATATAAAAATTCGATTTTTATATATGTAGTGAATACGAGCAACGAAACTGACAAAAGGCGAGCACGGTGAAGATTTCTACATATGAAGAGTCGTGGCGTTTGGTTTAGCTAGTCGGTGAGAACTTCTCACTTTTAATCTTGTTTTCTAGTTAAAATATATACTAGGATGCAGACGGTGTTTAGTAGCACCCGACACCCGTCGTCCACAGATTATGGACGACTTGTATGCTTGTTTGATTTTGATGTGTAGTTGATTGTGTGATGGTGAATGAAATAAAATATTTTATAGTGGAAAATATGTTATAGTTAAAAATATAATTTTTAACGTGAATATAAAATAAATATTTATAAGCAAATCGGACGATTTGTTTATATACACTGATTTGTAGGGCTGTAAATTTTGTCCGAATGTCCAACGTCCGTTCGTGTCCGTGACCGAAATACGTCCGTCCGAGTCCGTCCGATTTTCATTTAGGACACGAGTTAGGACAACAAGATTTGTATGAGAAAAAAATCATGTTTGGTCCGAGCTTGTCCGAATTCGTCCGAATTACTTGAAATTCGGCGTATAGTTGTGAAAAAAACTAGTAAAATGTACAAAATATAATATAAATAGTCATGTCCGATCGAGTCCGACCTTGTCCGCCTGTGTCCGTGTTCGACCGATTTTATTTAGGACACGAATTTGGACAACGAAATTTGTCCGAAAAAAAATTTGGTTCGGTCCGTGTTCAGTCCGAATTTTTTTAGGACAGAAACTGAACACACCTCCATCCGGTCCGGTCCGACAGATTTACACCCCTACTGATTTGACTAATATTGGTTGGGACGATAAATTTTACACATCGCCCAACGGCACAAATAAAATATGTGTTTGTTGATTTGAAACCCCACACGGGTATTGGGATGAGATTTGACATACACTAATCCCGATTGTTTAGTTGTATGTCAATCGATGGATTGACAGACTATGTAAGCGTTAATTATTTATATTTAATGCTAATGCAATTGTGTGGTGCACTCTGGATGATGGTTGATTATTTATCATAGTTATTATATACATGTGTTGTAGAAAATCCATATAATTAACATTATATGGTAATTGATTGGGCCTCATTCCAGTTTTGAAATAAAATATTTGAAATAGAGTATTTGAATAGAAATATTTGAAATAGAATATTTGAAAAAGAAATATTTGAAATAGAATATTTGAAAAAGAAATATTTGAAATAGAATATTTGAAAAAGAAATATTTGAATAGAAATATTTGAAAAAGAAATATTTGAAATAGAATATTTGAAAATAGAAATATATGAAGCCGTGTTAAGTAGTTAAATGCCATTTTAACACGAACGGGAATTTTGTCGATTTTATTCATTTTACAATGAATATCGAAAGTGATTTCAAAATCTGATAAATTGAAAAGAATTGAAATTCGAGTTAAATTGAAAAGAATTGAAATTTAAATTAGATTGAAATAGAATTGATATTGTTTTGAATTGAATTTAAAACGTATCGAAATTGAACTGAATCTGAATTGAATTGAAATCAATTTGAATTGAAATCAATTTGAATTGAAATCGATTTGAAATGAATTTAAAACGAATTTACATGGGAAAATTCAATTTTGATTTGAGTTTGAGATGGAAGTTGAAATCATTTTGAAAACGAATTTAAAACGATTTATAAAATAGGTTTTAAAAGGAAATCGACGAAATATATAATATATATATAATGGCCTGAATAGAACGCACCGCGCTGCGGCAGTTCGCGAATTTCGACCATTGACTTCGAATGGATATTACGGGAGATCCAATCGTCGGATTCTCCTAAAACCGGAACCGTTGGGTTCGTATCGAAAAGGGCTTTCTAACGAATATTAGAGATTTGAAATCTAATGGTTGGATTTGGAATTATGTCCAAATCAAATTTGGAAAAGGTCGTTGTAAGTGCAGTTCGATGGCCGTTGATGGAAATCGACTGTACGGGCCTTGATAAAATTATTTAAAATAGTAATAATTTGAGTAAAATCACAAGAAATGATTTGAGAAGAATTGGGATGAAAAACTCCATGTTCGAAAAGATAAAAATAGATTTTTATCGTAATGAACTAGTTTTGAACTAGAATAATAATTTATTTATTTTTAAAATAAATAAATTGGATTTGAAATGGTTTTGAAAATAACCAGAATTTCCAATAACTGAATTGGAATGGATTTGAATCGAAATTGTCTTCGGAATATTTAGATGTTGGATTTTGTGATGATACACATATTGTTAAGGGAATTTGAAAGATATATTAATATCGTTGTTTCCAATACGATATTTGTTGATTGTAGAATTTGATATGCAATATAAGTCGGTATATTTTCTATTCAGAGCCTTGTATTTAATATCAAATGGGATTTGGGTTTGTCGTGAATGGTGTCTTCATTAACACTGTTCTAAAACCCAGTTGAGAAAAAGATTAAATCTTTTTATTTAGATTTAATGAAGTGTAACAATTAAATGGTATTTAGTTGGAATTGAATTTGAATTGATTTTTGGGTTTATCGTGAATGGTGTTTTAAATAACACTTGTTCTTTAACCCGATAATTAATGGAATGTGATTTTGGGTTGTCGTGAATGGTATCTTCAATAATACTGTTCTTAGACCCAACGGATTTAAGAAAATCAGAAACTAACTGGACGTTTGTTAAGTTGAATGGTTTCTTGGGTATTGATCTGATGTTGGTTTCGGCCTTCGGGGTTAATACTTAGGGAATTGCTCACTTGCTAATTTACGGTTAGGGACTGATTGAAATGTGATGTGATTTTGGGGTTTATCGTGAACAATGTTTTAAATGACATCGGTTCTTTAACCCAGTTAAAGATTAAAACTAAGTGGAGTTTTAATGAATTTTTAATTAGATTGAAAAGATCGAGAATGGAGTATCACTAGTTTTGCTCCAAGCGATAGTTAAATCTTTAATTAGATTTGAACGTGAAATGGTAATTGAATCTACCGATAACACCGTGGTGTTAGATATGAAGTATGACCAGTTTTACTTCATGGTATAAATAGGTTGGGATTAGAAAATAAAATAAATAATTACTTCGGTGTGGTTCGCTAATCCCGACTAGTTGAATTGATATTCAATAGAAGATTAAAGAATAAATTTAACGAATTTATCTTTGATAAAATTAATGGGAACCTCTCCCTTAGAATGTGAAATTTAACAACTAACTGAAGATTAGTTAAGATGAATGGTTTCCTGGGTATTGATCTGATGTTGGTTTCGGCCTTCGGGGTTAATATTTGTGGAATTATTCTCTTGCTAATTTACGATTAGTGACTGATGAATTGGAATGAAGCGTATGTTGTGTTTGTGTAACACTTGTTTATTATATACGCGAGTTATTGGGAAAGACCGGGTTTATCCCATTCTGAATAACTGATACGACGATAAGTCGAAGGTGAAGACGGTGGTAGAAGACCAGAAGTCTTCACGTCGTTTGGATAATTACTGATGATCTTGATTGGGCCGTGCACCAAAGAGGAGGGAATCAGTTAGTGATCGTCCAGACGTACTTGGAGATCGATGGATATGCGGGGTACTAGGTGGCTCCGGTTTCGTTCAGACCTAGAACGAACATGTAAATGGACTGTGTGTCTGACATTGGATTTCAATCTGTGTGATTGATTTCTATTAAATATATATCTGTTTGGCAGTGGAGAATTTATTTTCTTGCTTAACGCCCTTCTCTGAGACGTACGAGCTCAGGGGTTACATATTGATGGATATCCATCGCTTGGAGTGAATTGCCTGTGTGGCATGCCTAAGTGGAAATTGATCAAGGCTTCTGTTGAAAAGCAAAGTCTTGTGGTTTATGATCAAAGCACGGCCTGTGTGGCGTAGCTTTGTGTAGCGTTGATTCACGAGCCTCACACCCCGGTTGTGAACTAGAAACGGGGGAGGACATCAGGGAGGGCATGGGTTTCCTTCTAGTTAGAAGTGGAGTCAGTGGTTTTACACGCCCTGACGAGTTTGACTTATGTGGTTGTTGCTGTTGCGAGGCGCCTCGGATATATCGTTGACTATATGAAGCCGATGGAGTCATTCGTTGGCTCATTTACGCCTCAAAGGGCGAGGAAACGCAGTGTCCAGGCATTTTAATCCCCATCGATGGACCGACCCTGACGATCCAAGGGTCGATGAGCTTTGACCCTGAGGCTTGGGCTAGAGAGTCTCGAATTCGGTTGAGGACTGTCTTTTGCCTCGGTTCACAGATGGAAATCCAATTTCCAATACGTGACAATTGCGGTTTTGATTGTATACTTATGTATGGTGACATAGTGGCATGGGACGCTCATGTCGCCTATGATTGATATTTATGATTGTATATAAAATCAGAAGCTAATTAGAAACGAGCTAAGATGGGTGATTTCCTGGGTATTGGTATGGTGTTGGTTTCGGCCTTCGGGGTTAATACTTAGGGAATCGTTCTCTTACTAATTTACGGTTGGAGTCTGATTAGGAATCAAAAGATGAAATTTTGTGTATCAAGCATTCTTGGCTATTATAAAGTAAAAACCGTATCCTCCGGCTTGCGTTGCATTTTGTGATGGGACTTGGGTCTTATAATAGCTTCATTCTTCTTTATTTAGCATTGCGCTATTGTTCTATGCACTGGTATTCTTGGGAGGAAACCCGTTCCGTGTTATACAGCGTGGTCCCATGATTTACCTAACTTTAAAATAAAGATTAATAACTGTTTTAGTTCTCACACCATTCACATGACTGACCCGGAGTTTATTGTTTTAACCGAAACTCTGGGTGCCCTTATTTTCCGCACAGGCAGCTAGTAGTTGGGTTTTGCAGATTTATATTCACAGGATCATGGTTTACAGCTGGAATGATATCCAGAAAGCTTTGTATCCGTATGTCCCCTTCAGTTGTGTTTTGTATTATTTTCCGCTGCTACATAATTTATTGTAATCTATGATATTTATCGAATGTAATTTATTTGTTAATGCTCTGTATATTCTTGTAATCTGATGAAAGTGTTGTAATAAACAATGAAATGTTCTTTTGTGTGCGTTCTTTTGTGTGTTGTTCTCAAAGTATCCGCTTGTAATGACCCGGAAATTTAGCGATCTTGGTTATCCGATGTACAACACATATCGAACATCCAAGGATCGAAAATAACGGGTTATTAATGAAAGAAATTAGAGGGTGAGAATAAATTATATAGGAACTTAGAATAGAAGAAGAAGAAACACAACATCAGAGTAACACGAACCTCACAGCGGAACGAATAACATATAATAGATAATATATCCTTGAGAAAAATCAGTATATGTATACAATAACATTTTCAGAGAACAACACATACAAAACTGCGGAAATAAACTATAGCTATATGATCCTGAAGCCTCCTGCTCCATGTGATGACCCCAAAACCCGTACTGACGGTGGCAAGGGTAGTCTTTGGAATATAACACATAAACAGAGAACAGCAGAACGGAATTAAATAAATACACCAGATAATGAACAAATAGTACACTGGATAAACATAATCATCAGAGTTACACAGTATACAGGATCATACTTAGTACAAATACAGTTCAACTATACATAAATGTCTACAGCGGAAAACAAACATAATATGTACAATAGGAGCTGAACAACATAAAAAGAGATAAATGATAGAATCCATCTTTAGCACCAGCTATCCAGAAAGAGCCTGCTAACCTGAACACAAGGCTTCCTGTGTAGAAAAAGGGGCATCCGAGTTTGTAAGTGAAATAAACTACGAGTCAGTCATAGGACTGGTATGAGAAATCAACTTAACACATTTATAATATAGCTAATCACAGGACCACGCCACTTTCGCGGAACGGGTTTACTCCATTTGATTGCCAGTGCTTTAAAACAAGTAAATCTTTAAACATCGCAATGCTTTTTATAAAAATGAAGCCATTATAAGACTCAGTTCCCATCACACAATGCAGTGCAAACCGGAGGATAGAGTTTTACCTTGTGATGGCCAAAATATGCTTGATACGAATAAAACAAAAGCATTTGATATTATTACTAGTGTTTATATGTTTCAAAAACAATTTCAAATCATAACAATCAATCATAGACGGCATTAATGCCCCATACCATTATGTCACCATATATAGGTATACAATCAAAACCGCACAGTCACGTATTTGGAAATTGGATTTCCGTCATGAACCAAGGAAAAAGATAGTCCTTACCAACTTCGAGACAATCTTGCCCATGTCTCAGGATCAGAGCTCGAGTGACCCTTGGATCGTCAGGGTCGGTCCACCGATGTGGATTAAAATTCCTGAACACTACGTTTCCCCGCCCCATGGGGCGTAAATGAGCCAACGAATGACTCCATCGGTCCCGGATAGACCGATATAACTGAGGCGCCTCGCAACAGCAACAACCACATAGGTGAAAATAATATAAATGTCATCCAGTTTAATCACCGACACCACCTCTAGCTAGAAGGAAACGCATGCCCACCCTGAGGTCCTCTCCCGTTTCTGGTTCATACCAGGGTGTGAGGTTCGCGAATTCACGTTATACACAAAGCTACGCCGCACAGGCGGTGCTTTGGTCATTACCACAAGACTTTGCTTTTCAACAGAAGCCTTGATCATTTGCCACTTAGGCATGCCACACTAGCATTTCATCCCATGCGACTGATGTCCATCGATATACAACCTCTGAGCTCGTGCATCTCAGAGAACGGCGTTAAGCAAAAGCATAAATTCTCCGCCGCCAAACAGTTGTATATTTAATAGAGATTAATCAACACAGAATAAAATCCAATGTCAGACACACAGTCCATTTACAAGTTTGTTCCGGGTCTGAACGAAACCGGAGGCACTATATACCTCGCATACCCATCGATCTCCACGTACGTCTGGACGATCACCACTCATTATCCATATTTCGGGATGCCTCCCAATCAGGACATCAGTTACCATCCAAACGAGGTGAAGATTTCCGGTCTTCAACCACCGTCTTCATCTTCGATTTCTTATCGTCGATTCAGTTATTCAGAATAGGATAAAGCTGGTCTTTCTGAGCAACTCGCGTATATAATAAACAAGTGCTACACAAACACTACATACGCATCATTTCAATTCATTAGTCACTAACCGTAAATCAGTAAGAGAACGATTTCCCAAATATTAACCCCGAAGGCCGAAACCAACATCAGATCAAAATCCAGGAAACCATTTGACTTAGCCAACCTTCGGTTAGTTTCTAAATTTCACATCCATATCGTTTATAATATTTTATAATGATTTATCGCTATTTTTATTTATTTTAAAATAGCCAATTTATTCAAACGACGCTTCGGGCCATAACGCGGCTGTGGCGCTGTTTTTCTTCAGATTTTACACATATCTGAAAATCTAACCGTTGAATCTTCACAAAATTTATATCATTAGAAAGATCATTTCAAAACGAATCCAACGGTTCTAGTTTCGGGAAAATCCGATGGTCGGATCTCCCGGTATAATCATTTGAAGTTTCGATTTCAAAATACGAACTGCAGCGTCGTTATTCGATTTAATTTAATTATATATATATATATATATAGTTGATCCTGGCGCTGTTTTTCTTCATATTTAAAGTAAACATTCCAGACAATCCAACCGTTGGATCTTTGGAAAGTTGGTGTCGTTGGAAAGATATTTCCAAAGCGAACCCAACGGTTTCGGTTTAGGGGAAATCCGATGGTCGGATCTCCCGCACTAATCGTTTGAAATCACGGTTTCAAAAAGCAAACTGCAGCATCGTTATTCGATATATTTTAATTATATTTATATATATAAATAAATATAATTGATTCTTCGATTTCAAAACTATATGATTTTCATACTTTTGATAAAAATGATATTTTTATCCTACAGACATTCACTTCGACACTTCACTATTTTTAACAACTCATGTATATTGTAAAAATGTGATTTTTATTGTAAAACGATTTATTTCAAAACACGACTATCTTATATAGTTCATATAAATGATAAAAATATGATTTCTATTATAAAACAATTTAGTTTAAAACACAAATACTATTCAACACATGAACTTCTATTCAACACATTAATGTTTTCTATAGTTTGTATATATATAGTAAAAATGTGATTTTTATTGCAAAACAATTTATTTCAAAACACTACTATTTTATATAGTTTCATATAGATGATAAAAATAGGATTTTTATTGTAAAACAATTTATTTCAAACACGAATACCATTCAACACGTGACTTTCTATTCAACGAATGAATTCCTATTCAACACATGAACGAATTCAACATATGGAAATAATTTCAAAAAATGAAAATAATTCTAACACATGAATATTTCAGAAAATTTCGGCAGCATAACGGCAGGGTAGTTAAAACCGGGGCCATCCCTAGTATGGCTCCTCGCTCTACCTTAAAGCCTCGTAGCTTTTTACAATGGGGATTTCATGCATCTAGTTCGCACGCAGGCGGCATGTATATTTTTTTTCATTTCCACAAACTAATCCTATGTGGTTTCAACCAAATATTTCTCAACCACAAATGGGTGTTTTCAACCACAAACAATTCTAATCAACCATTCGTAATCTATCAAATTTCACACCAATCACAACCAATAAATATCGTCCATGGTTTATGGACGAGGGGCATGTATATATATATATAAGCATTTCACTTCTATTTCAACACATATATAATTTTTACAACGCATATATAACTTATGTATCGAACGTACAACTTATACAATGCTTATACAAGAGGTGTACAATGCTTATATAACTCATACATCGACCATATAATTTATACATCATTGTTTTCCATATCGTTTATAAATTAGAAATCTCACATTGGGTTCCACTCCACCAAAAATAGTAGAAGGCTCAGAAAAATATGCGGTCTCTTCTAGAATGTAGAAAACGTCCACACGAGTCCACTGTCTCTTGTTTCACTGAATTTCGTCAAGAAACGAAAAAGATATGATTTTTACAGTGAAATCAAAAACGGTAGTGCTTAGAAGTGCTATTATATAGTTAATTTAAAAATAGGTCGTTACCTTTCTTTGACTGTTCAAAACTAGGTTTTGAATTTTCTTCCGATCCGTTGCTCTTGAAGTCGATCGGCCTATGCCACCTCGTAGTGCTTGGAGAGGCGCACAAAACAAGGTTAAGGGGGTCCCACTCGGTGCGGCGGTCAAGGCGTGAAGGGATTCGAGGCGGCGCAACTTCAGGCGGTGGTTCTCGGTGATGATTGGAGGAGCAGCAGGTATGGATTTGAAGAGGAGGAGGAGAGCTTCAAAAAGATCCAAAGGAGCAAGGGCTAACGATGCACGGAATCGCCGGAATGTGGTCGGGAAAGTTTGAACACTGGCCGCCGTCGAGATCGGGGAGAGAGAAAATTGGGGGGAGGGGAGGTTTCTGATGTGGACCAACCCTTTTTTTATTTATAAAGTTTTAAAAATCCATAAATACCCCTTTCCTCCTACGAACTCCAATCCAAACCCAACGACTGTCGTCCCTAGTGCTTTACCCCCATTCCAAACACAATGGGATATGTGTCTTAGGCCCATTCGACTGTTTCAGTCAGTTTTCCTTCAAATTAAAATATATAAAATTCAATATTCGATTTGAATGTACATTTCAATTTGCCAGGGCCACAAACTGATTCGAAAAATTCCAGAAAATTAAATCTAGCTATGTTTTGGTGATACGGTCCCAACAAAACTAGTTTCGTCGAATTCTTAGACCGTTTGAAAAATGGCCCTTTTCTAGTCGATCCAATTTAACTGTAATTGACTAAAACACATTTTCCTTGCCACGCTCACATACTAGCTTCAAAAATTATGAAATTTGAAACCTAGCAATAATTTAACATCCCGGATCCAACAAAATTGGTATCGTCGAATTCCGAGGTCGTTTGCAAAATGGCCATTTTCACGAGCTATATAAACTCTATAGCGACCTTTCTGAAAATTCATTTGGCCATAATTTTTGCTTCCCGCTACGAAACTTCAATTTTTCAGATTCGCTAGAAAGGTATTCACTAACAGATTTAAATATTTTTGGTTTCACTCAAATCCTTTTTTTTGCACCCGGTACAGTCAGTCAAAGTTTGAATTCAAATTTTGAAACTACCACGCCATTTCAGGCCTTGTTTACAATTAGAAATAATTATATTCATTTTCAATGTCGATTCAAACTTACTTTTCATCGTTATTGTTTAAAATATTTATTTTAAATATTTAAAATCCACTAAAATAGCCAATTTAAAATTTTTAAATTGGTTCAGATTTTTCCGGGTCGTTACAATCTCCCCCACTTAAAACTTTTCATCCCCGAAAAGGAACAAAGTCGAAAGTGGTTTGATTAATCAATTATACGTTCAATCTGGCTTCCATTCTCCAACTTTTCCGTTTCTGATAATTTTCAAATTCTTAAAAAATTTTGCTAACACCCGGAATTTTCGAAAAATTTCGCCATAGCCTCCTTTGTACGGGGAGGGGTTTGGAAATTTATTGGGCCGTATTAGGTACCCAATAAATCCTATGAAGCATACACATATTTATAGTGATATATTCTGGTGTTTACAGGGGAGCGTGTATAGATAATAACTCCAGAGAATAAATTCTCGTCACCCTGTCAAAGCCTGAGGGAGTGTGTATTTTAATTGCTCCAGAGAATAAATTCTCGTCACCTCATCCCGTATGGGAAATAAATAATTCATGTGCCGTATCTAATGACCAGAGAAACGTGATTATTGTCAACTCCGGACTCGTGTGGGGTTTTATTATTCTGGCAATTTATCTTTACAATTTTATATGGTCCATATCAGTCATCAATTCAACCTGTAAAATATAGTCATCGCCATACAAGCCTCTCGCTTGTATGGTAAATCTTCCACCTCGTCACACAAGCTCCAAATGCTTATGCGGTATATGATGAAGTATGCCTATCTTCAAGAAGTATGCCATGTAGTGTAGTTCAAAATTAATTGTTACTATCCTATGGCGACGTTTATTATTTCACATAGAATAACCAGCACTCCGCATCCAATGGCATTCACAGGAGTTGATATAATAATAAAATTGCGCATCCAACTCATTAAGGTTTACCTATTTGTCGGGCATGCAAATAAAATCTTTACTCAACAGCTAATCCATTTACCTGTTGAAACATATATATGCACATGTATATATTTCTATCTATTTTTAAATCAGTTCAATGTGTGATTCAATCGAATAAATTCTACCCTCATTCTCATATTGATTAAATTAACTATTGTTTTAATAATTTAATTAATCAAATCCACTATCACACAACACAAACAACAATCAATTTTATTTTTAACTTTTCAAAAATGTATCTATTAATTCATACACTCTTTTACTTTTCAAATATATATCTTTCATATATTCAAAAATCATATTTCTAAAACCAGACTATATAAATAATCACAAATACGTTATTTATAAACATATAACTCTCAACTCGTTCTGGGGCACTTCTGACCCCTTCTCTAACGAGTTATTCTGATTCTGCTATACTTATACTATGATATTGTTGATCCTATCTGTAATGAGTTATTCGTCCTAAAACACTACTGGTTCTATCTCTGAGGAGTTCGTTAATGTGTTATATACTAGAGCTAAGCTTAACCAATGCTCTGATACCACGCTGTGATGACCCCAAACCCCGTACTGACGGTGGCAAGGGTAATCTTTGGAATATAACACATAAACAAATAAAAGCAGAACAGAATTAAATATATACACCAGATAATGAACAAATAATACACTGGATAAACATAATCATCAGAGTTACACAGTATACAGGATCATACTTAGTACAAATACAGTTCAGCTATACATAAATGTCTATAGCGGAAAACAAACATAATATGTATAATAGGAGCTGAACAGCATAAAAAGAGATAAATGATAGAATCCATCTTCAGCTCCAGCTATCCAGAAAGAGCCTGCTATCCTGAACACAAGGCTGCCCGTGTAGAAAAAGGGGCACCCGAATTTGCAGGTGAAACAAACTACGAGTCAGTCATGGGACTGGTATGAGAAATCTACTTAACACATTTATAATATGGCTAATCACAGGACTACGCCACTTTCGCGGAACAGGTTTACTCCATTTGATTGCCAGTGCTTTAAAACAAGTAAATCTTTAAACATCGCAATGCTTTTTCTAAAAATGAAGCCATTATAAGACTCAGTTGCCATCACACAATGCAACGCAAACCGAAGGATAGAATTTTACCTTATAATGGCCAAAATATGCTTGATAGGAATAAAACAAAAGCATTTAATATTATTACTAGTGTTTATATGTTTCAAAAACAATTTCAAATCATAATTATCAATCATAGACGGCATTAATGCCCCATACCACTGTGTTGCCATATATAGGTATACAATCAAAACCGCACAGTCACGTATTTGGAAATTGGATTTCCGTCATGAACCAAGGCAAAAGATAGTCCTTACTGACTTCGAGACAATCTAGCCCATGTCTCAGGATCAGAGCTCGAGTGACCCTTGGATCGTCAGGGTCGGTCCACCGATGTGGATTAAAATTCCTGAACACTACGTTTCCCCGCCCTATGGGGCGTAAATGAGCCAACGAATGACTCCATCGGTCCCGGATCGACCGATATAACCGAGGCGCCTCGCAACAGCAACAACCACATAGGTGAAAATAATATAAATGTCAGCCAGTTTAAGCACCAACACCACCTCTAGCTAGAAGGAAACGCATGCCCTCCCTGAGGTCCTCTCCCGTTTCTGGTTCATACCGGGGTGTGAGGTTCGCGAATTCATGTTATACACAAAGCTATGCCGCACAGGCGGTGTTTTGATCATCACCACAAGACTTTGCTTTTCAACATAAGCCTTGATCATTTGCCACTTAGGCATGCCACACTAGCAATTCATGTCATGCTACTGATGTCCATCGATATACAACCTCAGAGCTCATGCGTCTCAGAGAAGGGCGTTAAGCAAAAGAATAAATTCTCCGCCGCCAAACAGATGTATATTTAATAGAGATCAATCAACACAGAATAAAATCCAATGTCAGACACACAGTCCATTTACAATTTCGTTCCGGGTCTGAACAAAACAAGAGGCACTATATACCTCGCATACCCATCGATCTCCACATACGTCTGGACAATCACCACTCATTTTCCATTTTTCGAGATGCCTCCCAATCAGGACATTAGTTACCATCCAAACGAGTTGAAGTTTCCGGTCTTCAACCACCGTCTTCATCTTCGATTTCTTATCGTAGATTCAATTATTCAGAATGGGATAAACCTGGTCTTTCTGAGCAACTCGTGTATATAATAAACAAGTGCTATACAAACACAACATACGCATCATTTCAATTCATTAGTCACTAACCGTAAATCAGTAAGAGAACGATTTCCCAAATATTAACCCCGAAGGCTGAAACCAACATCAGATCAAAATCCAGGAAACCATTCGACTTAGCCAACCTTCGGTTAGTTTCTAAATTTCACATCCATATCCTTTATAATATTTTATAAAGATTTATCGCTATTTTTATTTACTTTGAAGTAGCCAATTTATTCAAACGAAGCTTCGGGCTATAACGCGACCGTGGCTCTGTTTTTCTTCAGATTTAATTTACACATATCTGAAAATCTAACCGTTGGATCTTCACAAAATTTATATCATTAGAAAGATCTTTTCAAAAAAAATCCAACGGTTCCAGTTTCGGGAAAATCCGACGATCGGATCTCTCGGTATAATCGTTTGAAGTTTTGATTTCAAAATTCGAACTGCAGCGTCGTTATTCGATTTAATTTAATTTAATTATATATATATATATATAGTCGATCCTGGCGCTGTTTTTCTTCAGATTTGAATTAAACATTCCACACAATCCAACCGTTGGAACTTTGCAAAGTTGGTGTCGTTGGAAAGATATTTCCAAAGCGAACCCAACGGTTTCGGTTTTGGGGAAATCCGATGGTCGGATCTCCTGCACTAATCGTTTGAAATCACGGTTTCAAAACACGAACTGCAGCGTCGTTATTCGATATATTTTAATTATATATATATATATATATATATATATATATAAATAAATATAATCGATTCTTCGATTTCAAAACTATATGCTTTTTATACTTTTGATAAAAAATGATATTTTTATCCTACAGACATTCACTTCGACACTTCACTATTTTTAACAACTCATGTATATAGTAAATATGTGATTTTTATTGTAAAACGATTTATTTCAAAACACGACTATCTTATATAGTTCAAATAGATGATAAAAATATGATTTCTATTATAAAACAATTTATTTTAAAACACGAATACTATTCAACACATGAACTTCTATTCAACACATGAATGTTTTCTATAGTTTGTATATATATAGTAAAAATGTGATTTTTATTGCAAAACAATTTATTTCAAAACACTAGCATTTTATATAGTTTCATATAGATGATAAAAACAGGATTTTTATTATAAAATAATTTATTTCAAACACGAATACCATTCAACACATGAATTTCTATTCAACTAATGAATTCCTATTCAACACATGAACGGTTTCAACATATGGAAATAATTTCAACAAATGAAAATAATTTTAACATAGGAATATTTCAGAAAATTTCGGCAGCATAACGGCCGGGTAGTTAAAACCGGGGTCGTCCCTAGTACGGCTCCTCGCTCTACCTTAAAGCCTCGCAGCTTTTGACAATGGGGATTTCATGCATCTAGTTCGCACGCAGGCGACATGTATATTTTTTCCATTTCCACAAACTAATCCTATGTGGTTTCAACCAAATATTTCTCAACCACAAATGGGTATTTTTCAACCACAATCAATCAATTTCAACCACAAACAATTCTAATCAACCATTCGTAATCTATCAATTTTCACACCAATCACAACCAATAAATATCGTCCATGGTTTGTGGACGAGGGGCGTGTGTGTGTGTGTATATATATATATATATATATATATATATATATAAGCATTTCACTTCTATTTCAACACAAATATAATTTTTCAACGCATATATAACTTATATATCGAACGTACAACTTATACAACGCTTATACAAGAGGTGTACAACGCTTATATAACTCATACATCGACTATATAATTTATACATCGTCGTTTTCCATATCGTTTATAAATTAGAAATCTCACATTGGGTTCCACTCCATCAAAAATAGCAGAAGGCTCAGAAAAATATGCGGCCTCTTGTAGAATGTAGAAGACGTCCACACGAGTCCACTATCTCTTGTTTCACCGAATTTCGTCAAGAAATGAAAAAGATTTTATTTTTACAGTGAAATCAAAAACGGCAGCGCTTAAAAGTGCTATTATATAGTTAATTTAAAAATAGGTTGTTACCTTTCTTTGACTGTTCAAAACTAGGTTTTGAATTTTCTTCTGATCCGTTGCACTTGAAGTCGATCGTCCTATGCCACCTCGTAGTGCTTGGAGAGGCGCACAAAACAAGGGTAATGGATTCCCACTTGGTGCGGCGGTCAAGGCGTGGCGGGCTTCGAGACGGCCTAACTTCAGGGCGGTGGTTCTCGGTGATGTAGCGATGATAGGAGGAGCAGCAGGTATGGATTTGAAGAGGAGGAGGAGAGCTTCAAAAAGCTCCAAAGGAGCAAGGGCTAACGTTGCACGGAATCACCGGAATGTGGTCGGGAAAGTTTGAACACTGGCCACCGTCGAGATCGGAGAGAGAGAAAATCGGGGGGGGGGGGGTTCTGATGTGGACCAATCCCTTTTTTTATTTATAAAGTTTTAAAAATCCAAAAATACACCTTGCCTCCTACGAACTCCAATCCAAACCCAATGACTGTCGTCCTTAGTGTTTTACCCCCATTCCGAACACAATGGGATATGTTTCGTAGGCCCATTCGACTGTTTCAGTCAGTTTTCCTTCAAATTAAAATATATAACATTCAATATTCGATTTGACCGTACATTTCAATTTGCCAGGGCAACAAATTGATTCGATAAATTCCAGAAAATTAAATCTAGCTATGTTTTGACGATACGGTCCCAACAAAACTAGTTTTATCGAATTATGAGACCGTTTGAAAAATGGCCCTTTTCTGGTCGATCTAATTTAACTGTAATTGACCAAAACACATTTTCCTTTGTCACGCTCACATACTAGCTTCAAAAATTATGAAATTTGAAACCTAGCAATAATTTAACATCCCGGATCCAACAAAAGTAGTTTTGTCAAATTCCGAGGTCGTTTGCAAAATGGCCATTTTCACGGGCTATATAAACTCTATAGCGACCTTTCTGAAAATTCATTTGGCCATAACTTTTGCTTCCCGCTATGAAACATCAAATTTTCAGATTCGTTAGAAAGGTATTCACTAACAAATTTAAATATTTTTGGTTTCACTGAAATCCGTTTTGTTTTGCACCCGGTACAGTCAGTCAAAGTTTGAATTCAAATTTTGAAACTACCGCGCCATTTCAGGCATTGTTTATAATTAGAAATAATTATATTCATTTTCAATGTCGATTCAAACTTACTTTTCATTGTTATTGTTTAGAATATTTATTTTAAATATTTAAAATCCACTAAAATAGCCAGTTTAAAAATTTTAAATTGGTTCAGATTTTTCCAGGTCGTTACACTCCAGCTCTTCAAGTATCTGTAAATCCCGACTACTTGACTGCCCGTATAAAATTGGGCACCCAAGAGTTTAGGGAAAACAAAACAAAATAAACTCCAGGTCAGTCATGGGACTAGTATGAGTAAAACAGTTTTAAACGGTTTGAACAAGTAAACGATATCTCATAAGACCACGTCATATAACGGAACCGGTTTTTCCCTTATGAGAATCAAAATATCTTCATATCAAAAACCTTTTGACATTATAATAATGTCTATCAACCACAGTATAATAATCATCTAGCAGAAACGTTTTCATCTCACATTCTACATATATGGTATACAATCAAAACCGCAAGCACGTATTGGTTAATGGATTTCCAACTATGACAAGGTATGGAACCACCTTTCGATCAGTGTACTCTAGGAACGATACACTGGAGTTCAACAAGAACATCTTGCAACTCAACCACACATGACCGACCACTCATTTTCGCTTGAGTGTATCGAATGTATATCAACAACGGTAGGGATCAGCAACCGTTTCCCGTATATACGGGACAACATTGATAGATTTAAAAAGCAAACGAATATTCTCTAGATAGGTGATTATACACCCTACTTCGGAGCGATCGGATTAGCCATGCTGCCTGCCCGATTTTTGTCATTTCCTAGTTGTTGAGGCCAGAGGTTACGCTTTATCATCACATCAAATTCACTTCGAATGCTACATTGTCAGATCCATCAAAAATCACAAATTGACATCTGCAACAGTACATTACGTGTTAGCTAAAGAAGTTTCCTTCTCCGCTTCCACTCTTGGTACGGTTGAAGAAATCAATGTACGTGACCTTTCTGGAAATACTCTGTTAAACATTCATCCATACAAGTCATCCAGGAATAGGATGAACCGAAGGCACTATTCAGTGTATCCATCTTAGGCACTGTTATCTAAGAATTATGCAATAGCCCTTGCACTTTACTCCGTCTTCAGTTATCTTTGGCATATATGATTCGCAACGCTTATGCCAATACAGAGTGGTTCTTTGGACAATAATCCAACCGGTCTCTCCATATTAACAACGTTAAAATAGTCAAAACTTCAATAGTCGGTGAGTTAACTATCAAAGAAAAATACGTGTGCAAACAACGATATTATTTCCAGATGGAAATTATATCGATCAATCATCATTCATACACACACATATATATATATATATATTTTATGATTTTCTATGTTTAGAACATATACGTTATTAACACTGGAAAACATTCCATGGCTTGATTACGTATCACTATTCTTCCACAACTATCAGTCCCTGACTGTAAACTAGTATGAGAACAATTCCCTAAGTATAAATCCCGAAGGCCGAAACCAATATCAGATAGACACATAGAAAACCATTCAATTTACTAATCACTAGTCAGTTTCTAATTGTGCTTAACTCTATTTGGTTTACTCTATTTCGAATAACTAATATTCGATAAACTCTATTTTGAATAACTTTATATTCAATTATCTCTAATCGACTAATTCTAACTCGATTAATTCCTTTATATAATCCATTACGTTTCTAACACTTAAGTCTTATTTAAAATTCCTTTTTATAACTCTATTTATTTCGTAAATAAATAATTCCATTTATAACCTTTATTTTTAAATGTTTTACAAAAATTTCTCTTCCTATATTTGTCAATTTATTTTCTAAATAAATAGTCCCCTTATACTTCTATTTATTTTCTATATAAATATTCCATTTTAATTCTATTTATTTATCAAATAAATATCCCTTTTATAAAACTCTATTCGTTTTATAAATCTTTTCCTTTTATCTTCATCCTGTTTATTTTCCCAATAAATATTTCCTTATGATATTCTATTTGTCTTATAAATAAATATCCTCCTTTATAAACTCTTATTTATTTTCTAATTAAATGTTCTCCTTTATAAGATCCTATGATTTTATAAATACTTTATTTTCAAAATATTTACTTTTATAAAATCGATTGATTTTATAAAATTCCTTTATTTCAATATACATTGAAATATTTCTTTTTACATCTCAGGGTCTCTTATGATATTTAAAATAGCAAACCACAATGATCGATATCATTTAAACACACATAATCAAACAGATTATATATCACATCATATATAACAAAAGATGAACAGAACAATATCATAAATATTGAGGAGTCCAGTTGACCCCTCCAACCTGTTTCCCTACATCACAGAGGTTAAACAACACAAATATAAAATATTCTAATAAAACAGAATCAATATTTGATTAACGATTTCTATATATATATATATATATATATATATACATATATATATATATATATCGTTATCTATATTTTCAATCAATACACAAACAATTCAACCAAACAATTAACACACAGCAATCAGTCATCATTTATCAGTTCTAAATATACGTTATAAAAATAGAACTGTTTAGAGTTGGTGAGTTTTACTCACATTTGTTTGGTAACGCAATTCCGATGTTTCTAGTCTGGTTGAATTGTTTTGTTATTAACACGGCTAACCCCTTTTGATTTGGAAGTCGTGGATCGATGCTGTTCACACCAAACTCATTCATCTTCACACTACTGTTGTGGTTGTTCCATTATTCTGCTTCACAACACTTCTTCCTGTTTTGGTTTCCATTATATTTGTGTCTGATTCCGCTTTTTGCATGATGCCTCACATTCGAGCTGATTGTTCTTCTCCCATTAACAAGATCGAACATTGTTCCTTGCCACTGTCTTCATAAATATGTGAACGTGCCAATCCTTGGTTAATCATCCCCAGGCATTATTGTTTCATATTGTTTCCCCCTTCTGTGACTAACAAGCCAAGGCCATATGATCCGTCACCCAACTTCCACTTCACAAATATATATAATGCTCACGTTCTTCACTGGATATTCCCATCTCAAAGCACCATTCCAGTTTGATACCGACTTCTCCCATTCATCAAATGGCTCACGTCCAACATATATCCTTCACGCCAGCTAAAACAATCCAATATAATCCTTCCCATCACCATACACCACCTCACCGTTCCACTTCCATCAACGCAGCAAAGACCCTTCACCAAATTCCCAACAATTAACTCAAAAACAACAACAACTCATGAATTACAGTTAACTCTCCCCTCAACCTTTCATTACATTATGCAACACCCATTTCACAGCAATACTCATCCCATTAACACCAGTCTTCCTCCAAACTCCTTATCATTCTTCACCGCACCCTTCTATTGGATGGCCCACACACCTCCACGAATTTTTAAACCCCAGCTATGCTGCTGAATTGGATCTGCAAAGACTAGCATCGCACCCTTCCAGACGGACGTGAAATCGAAGAGAATTAAAAGAAGAAATCGAAAGGATCTGCGTTGGGATTTTTTCGATTTTATTTTGATTTCCAGAGGTACGATTTTGTTTTTCCGAGAAGAGTGATATGGCGGCTGAGTTTTGTTTGGGCATCGGGAATAATTGAGTTAGGTTTAGGAAAATGGTGACGTATTTATAGAAATTTTGTTTGTGATTTTGCTTGGAGAAGAATGCTCCACGGTTTGTTTTGAATGTCAAGAGTTTGTGTGGCTGAAATGAATGGATCGTGGCTCCCTTTCGATCAATGAAAAGGAATGGATATGGGATGTGTATATTTTCATTTTATTAAGTTATAAAGGTTCACACACTTCGCTATATACAATTATATTCGTGTATATGTGCTACGGACTGAAATAAAGATGTCGTTGTGATCAACACTGTCTCACGATCCCAAAAACATAATAATATCCGTAGGTCAACTCATTTTGTGAAACCTCAAAATGTTAATTACAGGGTACAAAATACTTCAAACAAAAAGTTGCTTATTTAATTAATTAAAAAATATCACTAAAATTCAAAAAATTAAATTATTGTTATGTCACAAAAGAACCTTGTCTAAATTCAAACCCGACCTCTAGTTATATCGGATAAACCGATACGGTCGATAAACGATTCTATGACGACTATTTTAAAATTTGATTTGGACATATCTCAAAATCTACATGACAAAATCCTTATTTTTCTCTTCCACCAGAAATATATACCCCACCAGCTCCATACGTTTCTTGTTTCACAGAAATCCGATTTAAAACGAACCATGTGCATTCAGTTGAAGTTCAAATCGCCAAATAGCGAACTACCGCGCCATTTCGAGCTCGATTTTAATTATAATATAATTATACGTTCAAACTGACGTTATTTAAATATATTCGTTATTCTAATTCAACTCTAAGCTGAATTAAATATTTTAAATCGCTCAATTCACATTAAAATGTCAATTCACTATTTCTGATTATTTCAGAATTAAGTATATTATTTAATTTATTATTTTAATTAAATATTCACCATTATTTAGTTCCATGACCATTTAATTCACTATATCACTGTTTATATAATTAAATAAATTAATTATAATACCTCTGCAAATACGGGTCATTACAATCTTCCTTACTTAAAATAATTTCGTCCTCGAAATTGCTAAGGTAGAGAACGACCCTACCGACTGGTTAGAACATATTTGTTCACTTCTTAACTTCAGTTTCAACTGAACCAATTTAATTTCAATTAAATTATTAATTAATTCTTATCAACGAAAATTTTCAAAAATCCTGAAAATTTTCTAAAGCATTAATTTTTTTTTGAAAAATTTCGCCATAACCTCCTTTGTACTGGTCAATAGGTCAAACTCCAACTCGTCTCTCCGGGCCATCTCCATCCCAAAAGAAAATCAAACAGCCAAGTGGCTTGCTAATTCAGCTCATAAATCTTATATCCAATAGAAATATAAACTTGTACCTTTTGTTGGCATATCATTATATCTTTTCCACCTGTTATCAATTTAGCGGATACAAGGGTCATCCCAGTCAAATTCCAATCTGCTTTTATCCGCAAATCCAACCATTCACTTATATCCAAGCCAAATATTATTTCAAACTCGAGTTTCATTCTCGATTCCACTCTTAACTTGATTATCACATTACACTTCAAATTCGAACCTCACAATCCAACTTGTCTTGATATCATTCTAATTCAATCCCAGTTACCACTTTACTGGCTTTACTTTATTTCAAATTTGCTTTCACAAATTTCTGTTTAATTTGTTTTTAATTCAAACAGTCTTTCCCTGGGAGACTTTTTTAAACAGTTTACCCTTTTCAAAAATCAAATTTTCCTTTTTGAAATTCAACACAACTTGTCTTTCCTAAAACAAATTCAAAACAGTATCTCGGTAGTAATTCATCACTTACAACTCAAAAATGAATACTGATGATGTAGCTGTCGTCATCAGAATCTATTTTCCAGCGATCGAAGTGAGTTCAATACTATAAAATCATTTCAAAACATTTCCACTTTGAAGTTCATTTCAAAATATAATTCACACTGCTTGTAAAACAATTTAAAACCTCCCAAGATCTTAAATTTTCCTTATTTTTAATCCAAATCCATTTACAAACACTTATCCAATTTTCCAGAATTTTAATTCAACTTCTGGTTTAAATTTCAGATTTAACTCATTAGATTTCACGTATTTTACTTATATGAATTCTGATTGGTTATTCACATAACCATTAAATTTATAATCTTACTCGATTATAATAACAACCAGTATATCCAATATATTATAATTTTGATATATATATCTTCTCTATATCAAGATATACCTTGGGTAAACTTATTTTAATTTACCTACTTTTCAAAACATATCGTGTCGACCCATCGTATTCGAGTGTATATAAACTCCTACCGATACAGTGGATCAAACTGATCGACTAGAACACATAAACAACTCAACTAATAAATCTCCACAATATAAAACAAATTTTTATATCAATAACAAATACGTTCACTCATATATATACACTCAAACTCAATCTAGGGTATTACTAACCCTATCTCTGCCGAGTCACGCTACAGAGCCAAGGTAATTACTTAACTTAAGCTCTGATACCAACTGTAATGACCCGGAAATTTAGCGATCTTGGTTATCCGATATACAACACATATC
Organism: Allium sativum; assembly: GCA_030737875.1. NCBI lineage: Eukaryota > Viridiplantae > Streptophyta > Magnoliopsida > Asparagales > Amaryllidaceae > Allium > Allium sativum. The sequence continues at coordinate 271,259,200 of CM060913.1, read as the reverse complement.
GAACATCCAAGGATCAAAAATAACGGGTTATTAATGAAAGAAATTAGAGGGTGAGAATAGATAAGATAGGAACTTAGAATAGAAGAAGAAGAAGAAGAAGAAACACAACATACGAGTAACACGAACCTCACAGCGGAATGAATAAAATATAATAGATAATATATCCTTGAGATAAAATCAGTATATGTGTACAATAACATTTTCAGAGTACAACACTTACAACACAGCGGAAATAAACTATAGCTATATGATCCGGAAGCCTCCTGCTCCAGCTCTTCAAGTATTTGTAAATCCCGACTACTTGACTGCCCGTACAAAATTGGGCACCCAAGAGTTTAGCGAAAACAAAGCAAAATAAACTCCAGGTCAGTCATGGGACTCGTATGAGTTAAACAGCTTTAAACGGTTTGAACATGTAAACGATATCTCATAAGACCACGCCGTATAACGGAATGGGTTATTCCCTTATGAGAATCCAAAATATCTTTATATCAAAAACCTTTTGATATTATAATAATGTCTATCAACCACAGTATAATAATCATTTAGCAGAAACGCTTTCATCTCACGTTCTACATATATAGTATACAATCAAAACTGCAAGCACGTATTGGGTAATGGATTTCCAACTATGACAAGGTATGGAACCACCTTCTGATCAGTGTACTCTAGGAACGATACACTGGGGTTCAACATGAACATCTTGCAACTCAGCCACACATGACCGACCAATCATTTTGCTTGAGTGTATCGAATGTATATCACCAACAGTTGGGATCAGCAACCGTTTCCCGTATATATGGGACAACATTGATAGATTTAGGAAGAAAATGAATATTCTCTAGATAGGTGATTATACACCTTACTTCGAAGCGACCGACTTAGTCATGCTACCTGCCCGATTTTGTCATTTCCTAGTTGTTGAGGCCAGAGGTTACACTTTATCATCACGTCAAATTCACTTCGAATGCTACATTGTCAGATCCATCGAAAATCACTAATTGACGTCTGTAATAGTACATTACGTGTTAGCTAAAGAAGTTTCCTTCTCCGCTTCCACTCTTGGTACGGTTGAAGAAATCAATGTACGTGACCTTTCTGGAAATACTCTGTCAGACATTCATCCATACAAGTCATCCAGGAACAGGATGAACCTGTAATGACCCGCATTTTCTGCGATATATAATTAATTTATTTAATTTTATAATTGGTGATTTAGAGAAGTTAATGATCGTTTAATTAAATAATATTGAATATTTAATAAATAATTATAATATAATAATATATTATAATGTCGAAATAGTCGGAAATAGTGAAATTCACAATATCGTGTGAATTGAATAGCATACGAGATTTGGTGGAGTTTCAATTCGAAATATAATAACGAATATATTCAATCGACGACAGTTTGAACGTATAATTATAATATAATTTAAAATAGAGCTTGAAACGACGCGGCAGTTCGCTATTTGTCGATTCAGACTTCAACTGAATGTACAGGATTCGTTTTAAGCCGGATTTCTGTGAAACAAGAAACGTGTGGAGCTGGTGGAGTATATCTTTCTAGTGGAAGAGAAAAATCGGGATTTCGTCATGTAGATTTTGATGTACGTCCAAATCAAAATTTCAGAAAAGTCGCTGTGGAATTCCTTTATAATTCGCAACGCTTTATATACGTTATAAAAGGATTTTCGATATAAATTGAATATCGATAAATCTAAAAATACGAAATATCAAAATGTAAATTCTGATATGATAGTCTAGAGCTGTACGATATCATATGTGAAGATATACGATAATAATTGATTTTAAATAATTAATTCAATTATATTTAAATATATTTATATATTTAAATAGGCTATTTAGAGCGTTAAAAATAGCCACTTTTGCATACGAAGTCGGAATTCGACGAAACCAGTTTTGTTGGATCCGCAATGTCAAATAGTTGATAGATTCCAAGTTTCGTGATTTTTAGGGTCAGTGTGTGACCGTGGGGATTTTTAGAGTGTAAAATAGTCAGTATTTCAACAGTTAAAAATACGCTGTGTGAGCATACGGAGTCGGAATTCGACGAAACCAGTTTCGTTGGGACCGTAATGTCGAACTGTAGCTATATGTCCAGTTTCATGATTTTTAGATGTTATGTGTGATCACAGAAATTTTAGAGGATGAATAAAATTAGCGATTGGTTAAATTTGAATAAAATAATCAATTTAAAATAAAATAAATTATTTAAATTTCCTATAAATACCCATACTTACTTCCTTAAACCCTAGTTTTCACTTTTCTGTGGTCAAAGTAAATTAGCGCCGTATGTTTCTTCTTCCAGTAAAATGTTTTCAACTTCAATAATCAAAAGAAAATCAAACAAAGGTGTATAAATCCTGATATGCATATATACGGATTACTGGGAGCATTCTTTTCATCGCAGTATCAGTTTCAGGGGGTTCGAACCCAACCAGTTCGTCGGTTTTGATGGCGCCGTGACCTAGGGTTCAGGTTATTTCCCAAATAAAGAAGTGTTAGTCGATTTCGATGTTGTAGTGGAGATTGTCGTGTGGTTTAGCACTCGCGCACATGTCTTTGTTGAGGATCGAAACAAGAACTGTCGTGAGCATTTACGGTGTACAGCGATTTCGAGCGGAAGTCGCACTGTCCCTTTTGGGATCGAGTTGGGCAAATCGTATACGAAAGTGAAGAGGACAAGAAGGGGAGGTGGTTGGTGATTTCGGTTTGAAGATTAATGGTGTATGGAAGGAGAACGAGATGGCTGAAGGCGCTGAAATGGTGAATGGTGTTGGAGCAGGTCACGGTATTTGTGATTTTGAGAAGAAGGAGTTCGGGCCTGGGTGTTTAAAGCGGTCATGGGCCTGATTTGAATTAGTGAGCCCAATTAGATTTAAAATTCAAGTTTTTATTTCTTTAAATAGTGTATGTAACTTTAAAAATGCGTAACTTTACCATACGAGGTCGGAATCACAAACCGTAAGATCCGTCGGGACTGTATGGACGAGAGCTTCACACTGAGACTGACTGGAAGTCCATCGGAGCTCGTTACAATTTATGGCGTAATAAATTGTCCGTCGCAGTCAAATAAACGCAAACCGTTATTTAACGGTTAACGCGTCAATGTGAGTAAATCTCACTAACTCTGTTCAGTTTATATTTGTATAAACTGTACTTTATTTTTAATGACTGATTGCTGTGTATTGATTGTTAAATTGGACTGTTAAATTGTACTGTTAAATAGATTTGATTGAAAACGTAGATATAGTTATATATAGAAAACCGTCAATCAAATATGGATTCTGATTATCAGTATATTTCATGTTGGGATGAAATTGATGTATATTATACTGTGTAACATCTATGGATGCAGGGAAACAGGTTGGAGGAATCCGACTGGATTCCTCAACAGTTATTTTATTGTTTTTCATATATTTTAATATATGATGTGAATTATAACCTGTTGTTGATTGTGTGTGTATGGACGATATTGAACATCGTGATTTGATATGATTGAATACCATGACATACCGGAATGTAGATAAAGTAGATTTTCAAAGTGATATTGAAAATAGAATATTTATAAAGTGGAATATTTATAAATAAGAAATGCTTATAAATTGGGATATTTATAAATAGGAGATATTCAAAAAGGAAATAATTTCAAACCATTTTCTTTTTGAATGGAAAGGCCTGTGTGGCGAGTTTGGGGATTTTCCCGATGCTTCCGTTACAAAGGAGGTTATGGCGAATTTTCCCGGGAATTTAAGGAGTTAGAATATTTCAAGTATAAATTTGAAAAGGAAATATTTGTAAACCATTTACAAATAGAACTGGAAAGGAAACATTATAAAAAGGGAAATCATTTTTAAAGGGTAGAACCGTTATTTAAAAGTAAATCTTTTCCAATGAATAAAACGTTGTTAAAAAGGAAATCTTTATAAAGTAAAGTTAGTTAATCGAATATAGACATTCGAAAGGAGAAATCGAATATGGTATTCGAAGTTAGTTAATCGAATATAGATATTCGAAAGGAGAAATCGAATATGGTATTCGAAGTAGTTAATAGAGTATGGACATTCGAAAGGAGAAATCGAATATGGTATTCGAAGTTAGTTAATCGAATATAGATATTCGAAAGGAGAAATCGAATATGGTATTCGAAGTTAGTTAATCGAATATAGATATTCGAAAGGAGAAATCGAATATGGTATTCGAAGTAGTTAATCGAGTATGGACATTCGAAAGGAGAAATCGAATATGGTATTCGAAGTTAGTTAATCGAATATAGATATTCGAAAGGAGAAATCGAATATGGTATTCGAAGTAGTTAATCGAGTATAGACATTCGAAAGGAGAAATCGAATATGGTATTCGAAGTTAGTTAATCGAATATGTTATTCGAAAGGGGTTAGTTTGTCGAGTTAGTCAAATAGAGTTAACCAGTTAGAGTTAATCAGTTAGAGTTAATCAGTTAGAATTAACCAGTTGGAGTTAATTAGTTAGAGTTAATCGATTAGAGTTAACACGAACTAGAATTAATCAAATATAGTTATTTGAGACAGAGTTAGTCAAACATAGTATTCAGGGTAAGTTGCCATCTTGTATGACTGCTAGCGTAATTCGCCGGGCTGCAGATAGCCTAAGGCGGTCGGATGTTTCCTGAGGGAATCAGGCGTAACCATTGTGATCGCTGCGATCTAGAGTCAAGCGAATGGAGTTAAATAGAGTTGTCGAATAATAGTTGTTCGAATGGAGTTAAATAGAGTTAGTCGAATATAGTTTATTCGAATAGAGTTGAATAGAGTTAATCGAATAGTAGTTATTCGAATAGAGTTAAATGGAGTTAAATCGAATATTAGTTATTCGATATGAGTAATCAAGTTAAGATAATCAAGTTAAGATAATCGAGTTAAGTTAGCAAGTTAAGTTATCAAGTCAAGATGATCGAGTAAAGTAAATAAGTTCAGTTCGTCGAGTTAAATTAATCGATGTTAGTTTCATCGAAAGGAATTAATCGATGTTAGTTTCATCGAAAGGAGTTATCGATGTTAGTTTCATCGAAAGGAGTTATCGATGTTAGTTTCATCGAAAGGAGTTATCGATGTTAGTTTCATCGAAGGGAGTTATCGATTATAGTTTAATCGAAGTGAGATTTTCAAATATGAGATATTTGAAAAGGAAGAGTTATCGGACATTAGTTATTCGAAGAAAGATTATCGAATATCGTTTATTCGAGAAGGAGTTAATCGAATATAGGTTATTCGAAGGAGAGTTAATCAAATAGAGATTTCTCGAAGAGAGTTAATCGGCGAATTTGATTATATCGAATTCGGGAAAGTACTTATACTTTCCAGTGTTTAAATAGAAATTTATTTATATATAAATAAATAAGTGTTAGGTTAATTATTCACTAATAAGAATAGAAGTTATAATTAAAGTTAGATAATTCAAAAGTAGGGATTATAACGTTATCGTTATAACCAATGTTTTAAATATAGAAGTGGATTAGTAAAATTGAATCCGAGAAAGGCGTAAAGAAGTTGTTAAAGATTAAAAGATAAACTTTGACCATTTCGAAGTTATAACGTTGTTCAGTTAAGGTCTGAGAGGTAATTATACCCCAACTTGAGTGACTTCCTTCTTAACTAAGAAATGGTAAGGTTTGATCGTAAAGGAGTTTTGGAAATGTTTTCCAAACGAGAATCAGAAATGTTTTCTGATAAAAGAAAATAAGAATTTAGAATATAGGGAAACAGGAGATAAGTAAATAAATGAACTAAAGAGATTTATGTCAAATGATGTTTGTTCGATATAATTTCCATCTGGAAATAATATCGTTGTTTGCACACTTGTTTTTCTTTAATAGTTAACTCACCGACTATTGAAGTTTTGACCATTTTAACGTTGTTAATATGGAGAGACCGGTTGGATTATTATCCATAGAACCACTCTGTATTGGCATAAGCGTCGCGAATCATATATGCCAAAAATAATTGAAGACGGAGTAAAATGCAAGGGCTATCCTGTTTACAGAATAGTGCCTTCGGTTTGTCCAGTCCCAGGACAGCTTGTATGGACGAAGGTCTGACAGAGTATATCCAATGGATCGCGTAAGTTGATCTGTTCAAACGTATTCACGTTTGGTGGCGGAGGAATTCGTTTCTCTTAGCTGTATACCCGTGTTATTTTTGGATAAGTCAATTTGTGATTTGGCGGGTATGACGATGTGACATTTCTAAGTGAATGAAGATGGATGTCTGACATAGTATTTCCAGACGATCACGTACATTGATTTCTTCAACTATACCAAGAGTGGAAGCGGAGAAGGAAACTTCTTTTAGCTAACACGTAATGTATGGTTGTAGACATTAATTAGTGATTCTGATGGATCTGACAATGTGGCATTCGAAGTGAATCTGATGTGATGAAAAAGCGTAGCTTCTAGCCTCATCAACCGGTAAATGACAGAAATCGGGCAGGCAGCATGGCTAAGTCGGTCGCACCGAAGTAGGGTGTATAATCACCTATCTAGTGAATATTCATTTGTTTCTTAAATCTATCAATGCTGTCCCATATATATATACGGGAACGGTTGCTGATCCCAACCGTTGGTGATGTACATTCGATACACTCAAGCGAAATGAGTGGTCGGTCATGTGTGGCTGAGTTGCAAGATGTTCTTGTTGAACTCCAGTGTATCGTTCCTAGAGTACACTGATCGGAAGGTGATTCCATACCTTGTCATAGTTGGAAATCCATTACCCAATACGTGCTTGCGGTTTTGATTGTATACTATATATGTAGAACGTGAGATGAAAGCGCTTCTGCTAGTTGATATCTATTTGTACATAGACATTATATTAATATCAAAAGGTTTTTGATATAAAGATATTTTGGATTCTCATAAGGGAAAAACCCGTTCCGTTCTGCGGCGTGGTCTTATGAGATATCGTTTACTTGTTCATATACCTGTTTAAACTGTTTTACTCATACCAGTCCCATGACTGACCCGGAGTTTACTTTGTTGTTTTCCCTAAACTCTTGGGTGCCTAAATTTATACGGGCAGTCAAGTAGTCAGGATTTTACAGATATACTGGAAGAGCGTGGAGCAGGAGGCTTCAAGATCATATAGCTATAGTTATTTCCGCTGTGTTGTAAGTGTTGTACTCTGATAAGTGCTATTGTATACATAACTGTTATATTTCAAAGTTATGTTATCTATTATATGTTATTCGTTCCGCTGTGAGGTTCGTGTTACTCTGATGTTGTGTTCTTCTTCTTCTATTCTAAGTTTCTATCTTATCTATTCTCACCTTCTAATTTCTTTCATTAACTATTCGGTTATTTTCGATCCTTGGATGTTCGATATGTGTTGCATATCGGATAACCAAGATCGCATTTTTCCGGGTCGTTACAGTTGGTATCAGAGCTTAAGTTAAGAATTACTTGGCTCTGTGGCGTGACTCGGTAGAGATAGGGTTAGTAATACCCTAGATTGAGTTGAGTGTATATATACGAGTGCGTATTTGTATTTGATATAAAAATGGTTTTATATTGTGGAGATTCATTGGTTGAGTTGTTTATGAGTTCTGGTCGATCAGTTTGATCCACTGTATCGGTAGGAGTAAATAAACACTTGAATACGATGGACCGACACAGTATGGATATGTGATATATTATCATATATAGGATGTGTTGGTAGTAATTATAATCAGATAAGATTATAAAATGTGAAATGGTTATATGTAACCAATCAGAATTCATATAAGTAAAGTATATGAAATAAGATGAATTAAATATGAATTTAAATCAGATTTGGAATTAAAATAAGGAAATTTTAAGTTCCTGGGAGATTTCGAGATGTTTTCAAAATGGATGTATTTAGTAAGGGTTTTGAAATGATATAGTATTGAAATCACTTGGGTCGCTGGAAAATAATTCCGATGATGACTGCGCAGTATCATCGGTGTGATTTTCGAGTTCTAAGTGGTGGATCACTACCAAAGATTTTGATTTGAATTGTTGTGAGAAAACAAGTTGTTTAAAAATTCAAAGGTTTTGAATAGGTATTGTGATTTCAAATTGATTTGAAATTTACCTAGGAATTTAAGTTTTGGAATTTAAATTTAACTTATGAAGTTAAATAAAGTGAGATGGTAAAAATAAATTGAAATTTAACTTGAACTAAGTTAAGTAGAATTTGAAATTTAGCTGGACTTAGGATTTGAAAATCAAGGATGAAACTTGAAATTGAAAATGGGATTCGACTTGAGTATAAGCGAATGATTTGGTTTGACGATATAAAAGTGATTGAGTTTGATTGGGATGGCATTTACATATGCCGAGTTGATAACAGATGGTAGGGATATAATGATATGCCCAACAAAAAGGTACAAGTTTATATTTTATATGAGTTTGGAATTTATGAGCCAAATTGGCAAGCCGTTTGGCGTTTTGATTTTCTTTTGGGTTGAAGAAGGCCCAGAGAGGCGAGTTGGAGTTTGAGCTATTGACCAGTACAAAGGAGGTGCTGGCGAAATTTTCCGAAAATTTAAAGTGTTAGAAAATTTTCAGCATTTTTTAAAATTTTAGTTAGTCGGAAGGAATTAATATTTTAGTCGATATTAATCGGTTCAGTTGAAATCAGAAATAGGAGGTAAACAAATCTTAGGAGTTCCAATATATAGGGTCGTCCTCTAACTTAGCAATTTCGAGGACGAAATTATTTTAAGTGGGGAAGAATGTAATGACCCGCATTTTCTGCGATATATAATTAATTTATTTAATTTTATAATTGGTGATTTAGAGAAGTTAATGATCGTTTAATTAAATAATATTGAATATTTAATAAATAATTATAATATAATAATATATTATAATGTCGAAATAGTCGGAAATAGTGAAATTCACAATATCGTGTGAATTGAATAGCATACGAGATTTGGTGGAGTTTCAATTCGAAATATAATAACGAATATATTCAATCGACGACAGTTTGAACGTATAATTATAATATAATTTAAAATAGAGCTTGAAACGACGCGGCAGTTCGCTATTTGTCGATTCAGACTTCAACTGAATGTACAGGATTCGTTTTAAGCCGGATTTCTGTGAAACAAGAAACGTGTGGAGCTGGTGGAGTATATCTTTCTAGTGGAAGAGAAAAATCGGGATTTTGTCATGTAGATTTTGATGTACGTCCAAATCAAAATTTCAGAAAAGTCGCTGTGGAATTCCTTTATAATTCGCAACGCTTTATATACGTTATAAAAGGATTTTCGATATAAATTGAATATCGATAAATCTAAAAATACGAAATATCAAAATGTAAATTCTGATATGATAGTCTAGAGCTGTACGATATCATATGTGAAGATATACGATAATAATTGATTTTAAATAATTAATTCAATTATATTTAAATATATTTATATATTTAAATAGGCTATTTAGAGCGTTAAAAATAGCCACTTTTGCATACGAAGTCGGAATTCGACGAAACCAGTTTTGTTGGATCCGCAATGTCAAATAGTTGATAGATTCCAAGTTTCGTGATTTTTAGGGTCAGTGTGTGACCGTGGGGATTTTTAGAGTGTAAAATAGTCAGTATTTCAACAGTTAAAAATACGCTGTGTGAGCATACGGAGTCGGAATTCGACGAAACCAGTTTCGTTGGGACCGTAATGTCGAACTGTAGCTATATGTCCAGTTTCATGATTTTTAGATGTTATGTGTGATCACAGAAATTTTAGAGGATGAATAAAATTAGCGATTGGTTAAATTTGAATAAAATAATCAATTTAAAATAAAATAAATTATTTAAATTTCCTATAAATACCCATACTTACTTCCTTAAACCCTAGTTTTCACTTTTCTGTGGTCAAAGTAAATTAGCGCCGTATGTTTCTTCTTCCAGTAAAATGTTTTCAACTTCAATAATCAAAAGAAAATCAAACAAAGGTGTATAAATCCTGATATGCATATATACGGATTACTGGGAGCATTCTTTTCATCGCAGTATCAGTTTCAGGGGGTTCGAACCCAACCAGTTCGTCGGTTTTGATGGCGCCGTGACCTAGGGTTCAGGTTATTTCCCAAATAAAGAAGTGTTAGTCGATTTCGATGTTGTAGTGGAGATTGTCGTGTGGTTTAGCACTCGCGCACAGGTCTTTGTTGAGGATCGAAACAAGAACTGTCGTGAGCATTTACGGTGTACAGCGATTTCGAGCGGAAGTCGCACTGTCCCTTTTGGGATCGAGTTGGGCAAATCGTATACGAAAGTGAAGAGGACAAGAAGGGGAGGTGGTTGGTGATTTCGGTTTGAAGATTAATGGTGTATGGAAGGAGAACGAGATGGTTGAAGGCGCTGAAATGGTGAATGGTGTTGGAGCAGGTCACGGTATTTGTGATTTTGAGAAGAAGGAGTTCGGGCCTGGGTGTTTAAAGCGGTCATGGGCCTGATTTGAATTAGTGAGCCCAATTAGATTTAAAATTCAAGTTTTTATTTCTTTAAATAGTGTATGTAACTTTAAAAATGCGTAACTTTACCATACGAGGTCGGAATCACAAACCGTAAGATCCGTCGGGACTGTATGGACGAGAGCTTCACACTGAGACTGACTGGAAGTCCATCGGAGCTCGTTACAATTTATGGCGTAATAAATTGTCCGTCGCAGTCAAATAAACGCAAACCGTTATTTAACGGTTAACGCGTCAATGTGAGTAAATCTCACTAACTCTGTTCAGTTTATATTTGTATAAACTGTACTTTATTTTTAATGACTGATTGCTGTGTATTGATTGTTAAATTGGACTGTTAAATTGGACTGTTAAATAGATTTGATTGAAAACGTAGATATAGTTATATATAGAAAACCGTCAATCAAATATGGATTCTGATTATCAGTATATTTCATGTTGGGATGAAATTGATGTATATTATACTGTGTAACATCTATGGATGCAGGGAAACAGGTTGGAGGAATCCGACTGGATTCCTCAACAGTTATTTTATTGTTTTTCATATATTTTAATATATGATGTGAATTATAACCTGTTGTTGATTGTGTGTGTATGGACGATATTGAACATCGTGATTTGATATGATTGAATACCATGACATACCGGAATGTAGATAAAGTAGATTTTCAAAGTGATATTGAAAATAGAATATTTATAAAGTGGAATATTTATAAATAAGAAATGCTTATAAATTGGGATATTTATAAATAGGAGATATTCAAAAAGGAAATAATTTCAAACCATTTTCTTTTTGAATGGAAAGGCCTGTGTGGCGAGTTTGGGGATTTTCCCGATGCTTCCGTTACAAAGGAGGTTATGGCGAATTTTCCCGGGAATTTAAGGAGTTAGAATATTTCAAGTATAAATTTGAAAAGGAAATATTTGTAAACCATTTACAAATAGAACTGGAAAGGAAACATTATAAAAAGGGAAATCATTTTTAAAGGGTAGAACCGTTATTTAAAAGTAAATCTTTTCCAATGAATAAAACGTTGTTAAAAAGGAAATCTTTATAAAGTAAAGTTAGTTAATCGAATATAGACATTCGAAAGGAGAAATCGAATATGGTATTCGAAGTTAGTTAATCGAATATAGATATTCGAAAGGAGAAATCGAATATGGTATTCGAAGTAGTTAATAGAGTATGGACATTCGAAAGGAGAAATCGAATATGGTATTCGAAGTTAGTTAATCGAATATAGATATTCGAAAGGAGAAATCGAATATGGTATTCGAAGTTAGTTAATCGAATATAGATATTCGAAAGGAGAAATCGAATATGGTATTCGAAGTAGTTAATCGAGTATGGACATTCGAAAGGAGAAATCGAATATGGTATTCGAAGTTAGTTAATCGAATATAGATATTCGAAAGGAGAAATCGAATATGGTATTCGAAGTAGTTAATCGAGTATAGACATTCGAAAGGAGAAATCGAATATGGTATTCGAAGTTAGTTAATCGAATATGTTATTCGAAAGGGGTTAGTTTGTCGAGTTAGTCAAATAGAGTTAACCAGTTAGAGTTAATCAGTTAGAGTTAATCAGTTAGAATTAACCAGTTGGAGTTAATTAGTTAGAGTTAATCGATTAGAGTTAACACGAACTAGAATTAATCAAATATAGTTATTTGAGACAGAGTTAGTCAAACATAGTATTCAGGGTAAGTTGCCATCTTGTATGACTGCTAGCGTAATTCGCAGGGCTGCAGATAGCCTAAGGCGGTCGGATGTTTCCTGAGGGAATCAGGCGTAACCATTGTGATCGCTGCGATCTAGAGTCAAGCGAATGGAGTTAAATAGAGTTGTCGAATAATAGTTGTTCGAATGGAGTTAAATAGAGTTAGTCGAATATAGTTTATTCGAATAGAGTTGAATAGAGTTAATCGAATAGTAGTTATTCGAATAGAGTTAAATGGAGTTAAATCGAATATTAGTTATTCGATATGAGTAATCAAGTTAAGATAATCAAGTTAAGATAATCGAGTTAAGTTAGCAAGTTAAGTTATCAAGTCAAGATGATCGAGTAAAGTAAATAAGTTCAGTTCGTCGAGTTAAATTAATCGATGTTAGTTTCATCGAAAGGAATTAATCGATGTTAGTTTCATCGAAAGGAGTTATCGATGTTAGTTTCATCGAAAGGAGTTATCGATGTTAGTTTCATCGAAAGGAGTTATCGATGTTAGTTTCATCGAAGGGAGTTATCGATTATAGTTTAATCGAAGTGAGATTTTCAAATATGAGATATTTGAAAAGGAAGAGTTATCGGACATTAGTTATTCGAAGAAAGATTATCGAATATCGTTTATTCGAGAAGGAGTTAATCGAATATAGGTTATTCGAAGGAGAGTTAATCAAATAGAGATTTCTCGAAGAGAGTTAATCGGCGAATTTGATTATATCGAATTCGGGAAAGTACTTATACTTTCCAGTGTTTAAATAGAAATTTATTTATATATAAATAAATAAGTGTTAGGTTAATTATTCACTAATAAGAATAGAAGTTATAATTAAAGTTAGATAATTCAAAAGTAGGGATTATAACGTTATCGTTATAACCAATGTTTTAAATATAGAAGTGGATTAGTAAAATTGAATCCGAGAAAGGCGTAAAGAAGTTGTTAAAGATTAAAAGATAAACTTTGACCATTTCGAAGTTATAACGTTGTTCAGTTAAGGTCTGAGAGGTAATTATACCCCAACTTGAGTGACTTCCTTCTTAACTAAGAAATGGTAAGGTTTGATCGTAAAGGAGTTTTGGAAATGTTTTCCAAACGAGAATCAGAAATGTTTTCTGATAAAAGAAAATAAGAATTTAGAATATAGGGAAACAGGAGATAAGTAAATAAATGAACTAAAGAGATTTATGTCAAATGATGTTTGTTCGATATAATTTCCATCTGGAAATAATATCGTTGTTTGCACACTTGTTTTTCTTTAATAGTTAACTCACCGACTATTGAAGTTTTGACCATTTTAACGTTGTTAATATGGAGAGACCGGTTGGATTATTATCCATAGAACCACTCTGTATTGGCATAAGCGTCGCGAATCATATATGCCAAAAATAATTGAAGACGGAGTAAAATGCAAGGGCTATCCTGTTTACAGAATAGTGCCTTCGGTTTGTCCAGTCCCAGGACAGCTTGTATGGACGAAGATCTGACAGAGTATATCCAATGGATCGCGTAAGTTGATCTGTTCAAACGTATTCACGTTTGGTGGCGGAGGAATTCGTTTCTCTTAGCTGTATACCCGTGTTATTTTTGGATAAGTCAATTTGTGATTTGGCGGGTATGACGATGTGACATTTCTAAGTGAATGAAGATGGATGTCTGACATAGTATTTCCAGACGATCACGTACATTGATTTCTTCAACTATACCAAGAGTGGAAGCGGAGAAGGAAACTTCTTTTAGCTAACACGTAATGTATGGTTGTAGACATTAATTAGTGATTCTGATGGATCTGACAATGTGGCATTCGAAGTGAATCTGATGTGATGAAAAAGCGTAGCTTCTAGCCTCATCAACCGGTAAATGACAGAAATCGGGCAGGCAGCATGGCTAAGTCGGTCGCACCGAAGTAGGGTGTATAATCACCTATCTAGTGAATATTCATTTGTTTCTTAAATCTATCAATGCTGTCCCATATATATATACGGGAACGGTTGCTGATCCCAACCGTTGGTGATGTACATTCGATACACTCAAGCGAAATGAGTGGTCGGTCATGTGTGGCTGAGTTGCAAGATGTTCTTGTTGAACTCCAGTGTATCGTTCCTAGAGTACACTGATCGGAAGGTGATTCCATACCTTGTCATAGTTGGAAATCCATTACCCAATACGTGCTTGCGGTTTTGATTGTATACTATATATGTAGAACGTGAGATGAAAGCGCTTCTGCTAGTTGATATCTATTTGTACATAGACATTATATTAATATCAAAAGGTTTTTGATATAAAGATATTTTGGATTCTCATAAGGGAAAAACCCGTTCCGTTCTGCGGCGTGGTCTTATGAGATATCGTTTACTTGTTCATATACCTGTTTAAACTGTTTTACTCATACCAGTCCCATGACTGACCCGGAGTTTACTTTGTTGTTTTCCCTAAACTCTTGGGTGCCTAAATTTATACGGGCAGTCAAGTAGTCAGGATTTTACAGATATACTGGAAGAGCGTGGAGCAGGAGGCTTCAAGATCATATAGCTATAGTTATTTCCGCTGTGTTGTAAGTGTTGTACTCTGATAAGTGCTATTGTATACATAACTGTTATATTTCAAAGTTATGTTATCTATTATATGTTATTCGTTCCGCTGTGAGGTTCGTGTTACTCTGATGTTGTGTTCTTCTTCTTCTTCTATTCTAAGTTTCTATCTTATCTATTCTCACCTTCTAATTTCTTTCATTAACTATTCGGTTATTTTCGATCCTTGGATGTTCGATATGTGTTGCATATCGGATAACCAAGATCGCATTTTTCCGGGTCGTTACAGAACCGCAGGCACTATTCAGTACATCCATCTTAGGCACTGTTATCTAAGACTTATACAATAGCCCTTGCACTTTACTCCGTCTTCAATTATCTTTGGCATATATGATTCGCAAAGCTTATGCCAATTCAGAGTGGTTCTTTGGATAATAATCAAACCGGTCTCTCCATATTAACAATGTTAAAATTGTCAAAACTTCTATAGTCGGTGAGTTAACTATCAAAGAAAAATACGTGTGCAAACAACGATATTATTTCCAAATGGAATTTATATCGATCAATCATCATTCATACACATATATATATATATTCTCATTTTCTATGTTTAGAACATATACATTATTAACACTGGAAAACATTCCATGGCTTGATTACGTATCACTATTCTTCCACAACTATCAGTCCTTAACTATAAACTAGTATGAGAACAATTCCCTAAGTATAAATCTCAAAGGCCGAAACCAACATCAGATAGACACTTTGAAAACCATTCAATTTACCAATCTCTAATCAGTTTCTAATTTTGCTTAACTTTATTTGATTTACTCTATTTCGAATAACTAATATTCGATAAACTCTATTTCGAATAACTTAATATTCAATTATCTAGTCAACTAATTCTAACTCGATTAATTCCTTTATATAATCCATTATGCTTCTAACACTTAAGTCTTATTTAAAATTCCTTTTTATAACTCTATTTATTTTGTAAATAAATAATTCTTTTTATAACCTCTATTTGTAAATGTTTTACAAATATTTCTCTTCCTATATTTGTCTATTTATTTTCTAAATAAATAATCCCCTTATACTTCTATTTATTTTCTAAATAAATATTCCATTTTAATTCTATTTATTTTTCAAATAAATATCCCTTTTATAAAACTCTATTCGTTTTATAAATCTTTTCCTTTTATCTTCATCCTGTTTATTTTCCTAGTAAATATTTCCTTATGATATTCTATTTGTCTTATAAATAAGTATCCTCCTTTATAAGCTCTTATTTATTTTCTAATTAAATGTTCCCCTTTATAAGATCCTATGATTTTATAAATACTTTATTTTCAAAATATTTACTTTTATAAAATCGATTGATTTTATAAAATTCTTTTATTTCAATATACATTGAAATATTTCTTTTTACATCCCAGGGTCTCTTATGAAATTTAAAATAGCAAACCAAAATGATCGATATCATTTAAACACGCATAATCAGACAGATTATATATCACATCATATATAACGATATATGAACAGAACAATATCATAAAAATTGAGGAGTCCAGTTGGACCCCTCCAACCTGTTTCCCTACATCACCGATGTTAAACAACACAAATATAAAATATTCTAATAAAACAGAGTCAATATTCAATTAACGATTTCTATATATATATCTTTATCTATATTTTCAATCAATACACAGAAAATTCAACCAAACAGTTAACACACAGCAATCAGTCATTTGAAAGTCGTGGCTCGACGTTGTTCACACCTTACCCATACATCTTCACACTACTGTTGTGGTTGTTCCATTATTCTGCTTCACAACACTTCTTCCTGTTTTGGTTTCCATTTTGTTTGCGTCCAATTCCGCTTTTTGCATGATGCCTCACATTCGAGCTGATTGTTCTTCTCCTATTAACAAGATCGAACACTGTTCCTTGCCACTGTCTTCATAAATATGTGAATGTGCCAATCCTTGATTAATCATCCCCAGGCATTATAGTTTCATATTTTTTCCCCCTTCTGTAACTAACGAGCCAAGGCCATTGACCCGTCACCAACTTCCACTTCACAAATATATATATTGCTCACGTTCTTCGCTGGACATTCCCATCTCAAAGCACCATTCCAGTTTGATACCAACTTCTCCCATTCATCAAATGGCTCACGTCGAATATATATCCTTCACGCCTGCTAAAACAATCCAACATAATCCTTCCCATCACCATACACCACCTCATCGTTCCACTTCCCTCAACACAGCAAAGACCCTTCACCAATTCCCAACAGTTAACTCAAAAAAAACAACTCATGAATTACAGTTAACTCTCCCCTTAACCTTTCATTACATTATGCAACACCCATTTAACAGCAATACTCATCCCATTAGCACCAGTCTTCCTCCAAACTCCTTATCATTCTTCACCGCACCCTTCTGTTGGATGGCCCACACACCTCCATGAATCGTTAAACCCCAGCTACGCTGCTGAATTGGATCTGCGGAGACTAGCATCGCACCCTTCCAGGCGGACGTGAAATCGAAGAGAATTAAAAGTACAAATCGAAAGGATTTACGCTGGGATTTATCGATTTTATTTTGATTTCTAGAGCTGTGATTTTGTTTTTCTGAGAAGAGTGATATGGCGGCTGAGTTTTGTTTGGGCATCAGGAATAATTGAGTTAGGTTTAGGAAAGTGGTGATGTATTTATAGAAATTTTGTTTGCGATTTTTCTTGGAAAAGAATGCTCCATGGTTTGTTTTGAAGGTCAAGAGTTTGTGTGGCTGAAATGAATGGATCGTGGCTCCCTTTCGATCAATGAAAAGGAAAGGATATGGGATAGGTATATTTTCATTTTATTAAGTTATAAAGGTTCACATACTTCACTATATACAATTATATTCATGTATGTGTGCTACGGACTGAAATAAAGATGTCGTTGTGATTAACTCCATCTCACGATCCCAAAAATATAATAATATCGGTAGGTCAACTCATTTTGTGTAACCTCAAAATGTTGATTACAGGGTGCAAAATACTTCAAACAAAAAGTTGCTTATTTAATTAATTAAAAATTACAATAAAATTCTAAAAATTTAATTATTGTTATGTCACAAAAGAACCTTGTCTAGATTCAAACCCGAACTCTAGTTAAATCAAATAAACCAATACGGTCGATAAACAATTCTATAACGACTATTTTAAAATTTGATTTGGACATATCTCAAAATCTACACGACGAAATCCTTTGTTTTCTCTTCCACTAGAAAGATATACTCCACCAGCTTCGTACATTTCTTGTTTCACAGAAATTCGATTTAAAACGAACCCTGTGCATTCAGTTGAAGTTAAAATCGCCAAATAGCGAACTGCCGCGCCATTTCGAGCTCGATTTTAATTATAATATAATTATACGTTCAAACAGACGTTATTTAAATATATTCGTTATTCTAATTCAACTCTAAGATGAATTAAATATTTTAAATCGCCCAGTTCACATTAAAATGTCAATTCACTATTTCTGATTATTTCAGAATTAAGTATATTATTTAATTTATTATTTTAATTAAATATTCACCATTATTTAATTCCATGACCATTTAATTCACTATATCACTATTTATATAATTAAATTAATTAATTATAATACCTCTGCAAATGCGGGTCATTACACCGCTCTTTCCATCACGGGTAAGTTACGAGTCCTTACAAGTACCCTCCTACTGCATCCTAGGAATCACCCTACAGATCAGTTGCAAGAAGTACTTGCAAACCGTAGGTTCCAATCATGACAGAATCACTGTTGAAATATCTCCGGCCGCTAAACCAGAGAAATCCAATCAGTAGTTCTTCCGCTCATGAAGATCAACGGTCTTCCATTGCTCCATCTTCAATAATCTTCTTTCACGTGTTCGCTGGTCGGAATGGTTTTCGAATATATATTCGATCCCAGTCTTTCTGTACCAACGATCGTTTGGGTAAGGTTTGATAGTTGGTGATTTAACTATCAAGTAAATAATTGTATGGATAATATGAGTTTACCAGTTCAATACAACACCACATGGCCTCTTTAATTAAAACGATTAACGATGGTTAATCTCAAACCCTTAAATATCTCAACATTTCGAATATAACTTATTTGACGTAAGGTCATCACTTTCATATTTAAGAAAATATTCAATAATCATATTCAATTCTTTATTTGGCTATCGTTTCAAACCCATTTACTATTTTATTTCTAATTAACCATATTGGAAAACGACTCTTCTTATTTCAAGTGAAATAACATTATGAAATCTCTTTTATTTTATCACCTGAAAATAACCAACTATTATTCTCTTAGTATAAGTTATTCTCAAAACTTTACTTTCTCAATTTCCTTTAACCTCGGAAATACCATTTTAACTTTCCCATTTCATACTAATAACATACTTAGATATTCCCGAAGTCGTTCAAGTTGGGGTATTTATTTACCTCTCAGACCATGATTAACAACGGTCTTATCTTTAGACGGACATCAGTTGTAATTCAAAAACCGAACTCATTTTAATATCAAATACACCTCATTTGGCTACTTTATTTATAATATAAAACTTCTTATCTTTGAAATCTTCTATCTCGAGTATAACCATAATTCTTAATTCATTGATTAAGAAAATAATTTATAAAATATCACGTTTCTCTTTTACTTCTCTAAAACGATACTTCTTACCACTTGGATTTTTGTTAAAATCCTATTACTTACCACATTTACCTTTTAGCCTTTCGCTTAAAGTCTTATTTCATAAATTTCACTTAATTCCCTTATTAGGTAACATTTATCAACACTTTTATTTCTTTTTACCGATTTCTTATAAATCATGGTTTTATATAACCCCTTTATTATCACTTTCCTCTTTACTTGATTCAAACATTAATTTAAGCCGTCGCATTTTCTTTATATTTCCTTTATGAAATCAATTATAAGCTCGAATAATAATAAATATTTTTCCTTTTTACAACATTAATTCAAAATAATAGATTTAAAATTTATTCTCAGTTAAAAAATAAATTTTATAACTTTAACTCGCCGATTTTCCTGACGGTATATCGATATTTATAAACCGGTTAATTCATAGGCCATGTACTGCCAATCACTCAACCAATAATACCCATTGGTTTAAACCAAACAAATGGTGAATTTCTGGTCAATATTAAACCAACTAATCAAAATAATTCAATAATGGTCTCATTACAGTCTATAACGACAATTCAATAACAAC
The DNA here is from genome assembly GCA_030737875.1 of Allium sativum. Taxonomy (NCBI): domain Eukaryota; kingdom Viridiplantae; phylum Streptophyta; class Magnoliopsida; order Asparagales; family Amaryllidaceae; genus Allium; species Allium sativum. The sequence goes on along the minus strand of CM060913.1, from coordinate 271,239,192 downwards.
CACAACAATCAATCAAAATAATTCATTTATTAATAATACATTTATTTTATAAACGTGACCAATAAGGTAACTTACTTCAATTGGAACCAATCGTTAAAAATAACGATTTGGGTTTCACTGAAATTAAACGACTTTTAATTTCATCAGTTCAAACGATATGTGAATATATATCATAAACCAGTCAAAACACTAGCAACCATAACACAAAAAAATAAAAACCCAACTTACAAAATATAAGCGAGAATTACTGAGTGAGTTTAACTTACCTTGATTTGATTCCATCGTTAAATCAGATCGTTTCAGTTAAATTAAACGACGTTTAATTTAACTAAAAAATCCAGCTGTTGTCTGCCCTGCTCAGTCCTCATCCATCACGTTGTACTCGTCTTCACGGTTCCGATGCCTTTTGTTTCATTGAATTCTAACCACGTTTGTACTCGATATTAATATTCTAAGTTATATGAACCTATAAATTAAATAAGCTTAAATATTTAATGAATATTGGGCCTTACTTAATTATTCTCAGCCCAACCTGAACAAGACCAGGCCCGCATCTCTCCTTTCCTACTTAAAACATCGGATCCACTTTCGTTCATTTCTCAAATCCTCAAATCGATTTCTAAATCATCCGCTGCCACCATATTTCCATAAAAAAGAAACCCCTCTCGGCTGAAATCCTCCTGCTTCCACCTCTAATATTGCTCCACCAGTGTCGAACTCTTGCGCAACCACTTCGTCACAACCCCTACTTCCTTTCTCCGCCCCCGATCGTTCAGTCAACCTCCACAACACCTTCAGCAGCCGCCACTTCTTCACCAATCAAACCCAAACCCTTCCATAAATTCAAGAACCCTAGATCGAGTTCGAGGCCGAACCTTAAGCCCCTAAACAGATAAGTATTTTCCCTAAATTATAGTTTCTGTTTTGATTTTTCTTGTGGCTTTGAATTGGTATATTTCAAACCGTGTTGATCTTGTTTAGAACCTACCCTGTATTTATACTAGAAAGGATTATCGTGGTTTCGAATTGTTACATCCTAGTTAGAGACTTAGTTGTACCTAGATCCTAGTTGATTTACCCCTGTTTATTTCAGGCATGTGTATTCGAACTTGTTTGTGATAGGTTGATGGATGTATGATGCTTAATAGTGTGAAATAGTGTAGGTTTTGTGTTAGATTTTCCATATGCAAATCCTGTACAACCGAGCTGTACCTATCTGTTAACCTATACAGCGATATTTACTGTTTTGTTCACATGGTCGTGTCTTCTATTGAATTATTTTAATTTGATTACAGATCTGCATTATGATATCAAAGCACAACTATGTATTGGCCTGTCTTACAGCTGTATAGATTTGGTGTTATATTTTCATGTACTGGTTTTGTTCAGATTTATGCAGAAAGATCTGTACAGTTATCAAATTGTCTATTTCATTTCATTTTTTTCTCTTTGAAATCTTTCAACTTTATATATATACCTACTCTTCTTGCTACTCATAGCTGTTTTTTTTACTTTTTCTCTACTTTTCAGGATGGATTGTTATTAACGAAGATTGATGTTGAGAGAAGATTTTATTGTAAATTTTTTGTATATAAAGATATATTATCGGATTTGAATCTGTAAAATTTGATCGTGTAATTTATGTATATATTAGGTTTTCATTAGATGCTCATCACTGTTTTTTCTGAGTTGTTGTATCATTGTTGACTTAGTATTCCAACTGACATGTATATGTATGGATCTGTATGTATTATGTTTTACTTATCCCTGAGTTGTGTTGTACTTGAATTGAATGTATATCGTTGTATTTGAATTGAGTACGTAGGTGTATAGTACGCGTTTTATACATGCCTAATGGATATCAAAATATGGCTAACGACACTTAGACAGGACTAATCTTGGTTGAGTCAATGGTAAATTTTTATATCTAAACTAAATTAATGGTCCCATTTATCTTAATGCGTATAAAAGTATTTAATAAAGGAGTGGAGAGAAAGTTTCACACGTCCAATCTAAATAAGGGACCGATAATTACATATTAGAATAGTTTGAATAAAATTAATCGAGACATTTATTTATTTGATTTGAATAGTATGAACATATAATTTATATGGCATGTCCACATATTAACAGAATCTGAGACTTTTTTAAAATTTTATAAAATATTTATAAAATTCAAACAATTGAAATAAATAAAAATAACTTGATAAAATCACGTATATTCAAATGGAACATCGTATAACTTCAAATAAGACCAAGATAGATTTTCAAACTTGACATTCTAAAATATTTGGTTTAAATGATATCATATATATATATATATATATTTATATATATATATATAAATTCTCATTTATAAACGTTATCGTTTTATAAACGACTTCCATAGCGACTATTTCAAAATTTTAACTGGACATAACTAACAAATTATAATATGAAATCTCGATTTTCCTCTTCCATATGAAAATATAACCAGATTGACTCAAATGTTTCTGGTTTCACAGAATTTCGACTTGAAACGAATTCTGTATACTCAGTTGAAGTTAAGATCGAAATTTACGAACTACCGCGCCATTTCTAGTTCGTTTATAATTATATATAAATTATAACATTCGAATTTCGTTTTACAAACGAAATATATTTTTTAAATCCATTAATATTCCAAATATTTAAGTAAAATAAATTAAATATGTGGCTACTGATAATACGGGACATTACATTCTTCCCCCCTAAAATAATTTCGTCCTCGAAATTGCTAAGGTAAGAAAATGTTACGAATCTCATAAATTTAAAAATATATTTAAATAACACTTCATTTATCGACTAGTGTAACTATATGGATTTTCAAAATCAAACTGCTGCAACCAATTTCTTTGCAAATACAGAGCTAAATCATTCAGTTTCAACTTATATGTAGTTTCGTTTCAACTGAAATTCATTTCTGGGTTTTCAGTTTATTTAATTCTTTATTAATCCACGGGTGGATTATAATCAATCAATCTGACAAACAGTCAACAATAAATCAATAATCAGGTCATAACAAACTCAATCAAATCAACTGAGTACCCATTCAATATTACTATTTAGTTTAATTCAACATATCTGAATACCAACCAATTTATATTCAATTTAATTATTGTTCATTAAATTTCCAAATTCGAATCAACTTTATTTAATTACTACATTATCTCTTAATTTAATTTCAATATGAAAATTAATTATTTAATTCGATTTCACTTAACTAAGTTGAGTTCCAATCCAAAATTTTAACCAAATTTTGAATTCCAATAAAATCACACAACACACAATATCTCAATAACTCCACAAATTATTTCTTTTCTATATAAAAAAATTTGGGTAAAATTATTTCATTTACCCCATTTTACAAAACAATATTGTATCCCTTACCAGCTCAGTTCTTTTCAACACTTGAATCGATCAACAACACAATACAAATTTTTTTTCAAATACGCTCTCATTTACATAAACTCAAACTCAATCTAGGGTATTACTAACCCCATCTCTACCGAGTTGCACCACAGAGCCAAGGTTATAACTAAACCAATAGCTATGATACCACTGTAACGACCCAGGATTTTGGGCCCCGAACAATCGACATAAATACCTTTATCGTATGTCATGTCAACCTTCCATACACCGAAAGCACCGGATTGTTAATGAAATAAATTAGAGGGTGGGATAAGAAAGAAAGAAATATTAGAATAGAAGAAGAAGAACCAACACAACACAGAGTCTCACATCGCAACGCGACAAAATATAATATAGAAATAAATCTTTACTGAGAGCTCTTGAAAAAAAACACTTACGATATCAGAGTATATCAACACATCTGGACAGTTATAATAATCTGCCCTTATATACAACACAGCGGAATAACACTAAATATGTCTGGACTTTTCCAGCATGCCATTTGTAGTGTCCAACAACCTGAACCTACAAACCCGGACTAACCCGAACATTACAAATACCGGGTCAATCTGGTGAACCAGACTGAGATAAACACACTAAGTTTAAGGGTAACTATTCAACTTGATTTTACGGTTCAAAATCTTTTCAAAAGAAAAGGATAATCGTAAGACCAAATCCACACATAAACACGGATGGTTTTTACCTTACAACAACCCAAAACAGTTTTGAATCCAATATCTTTCCTGATATTATAATAATGTCCAAATACAAGTAAATAACAATCTAGTGGAACGCTTGCATCTCACGCTCCATATATATAGTACACAAATCAAAACCGCAGACCCTTATTGGAGATTGGATTCCAACTCTGACAAGGTAAGGGACCACCTGCCGATCGTGTATCTCTAGAGACGAATACACTGGGTTCAACAAGAATGTCTTGCAACCCGGTCCACACATGACCGACCACACATTTCGCTTGAGTGTATCGAATGTATATCACTGACGGTTGGGATCAGCAACCGCCTCCCAAAAAGGGACAGCATCGATAAATTAAAGAAGCAAATGGAATTTCTCTAGATAGGTGATTATACACACTAATGGGAGCGACCCACATAGCCATGCTGCCTGCCCGATTTTTGTCATTTCCCGGTTGATGAGGCTTGAGGCTAGAACTTAACTTTAAAACATCTGGTCATCATTCACTTTGAATGCCACATCGTCAGATCCGCCAGATCACACTGATTGACGTCTAGAAAAATACTCTAGTTTATTTGGCTAGAGAATAACCATTTCTCCGCCATCAACTATGGTACGTTTGGAGAAAACAATGCATGTGATTCCTTCGGAAATACTCTATTAGACATCTATCCATACAAGTCATCCAGTAACAGGATGAACCGAAAGCACCCTCCTACTGCATCCTAGGAATCACCCTACAGATAAGTAGCAAGAAGTCCTTGCAATCCGTAGGTTCCAATCACGACAGAATCACTATTGAAATATCTCTGGCCGCTAAACCAGAGAAATCCAATCAGTAGTTCTTCCGCTCATGAAGATCAACGGTCTTCCATTGCTCCATCTTCAATAATCTTCTTTCACGTATTCGCTGGTCGGAATGGTTTTCGAATATATATTCGATCCCGGTATTTCCGTACCAACGATCGTATGGGTAAGGTTTGATAGTCGGTGATTTAACTATCAAGTAAATAATTGTGTGGATAATATGAGTTTACCAGTTTAGTACAACACCACATGGCCTCTTTAATTAAAACAATTAACGATGGCTAATCTCAAACCCATAAATATCTTAACATTTCGAATATAACTTATTTGACGTAAGGTCATCACTTTCATATTTAAGAAAATATTCAATAATCATATTCAATTCTTTATTCGGCTATCGTTTCAAACCCATTTACTATTTAATTTCAAATTAAACATATTGGAAAACGACTCATCTTATTTCAAGTGAAATAACATTATGAAATCTCTTTTATTCTATCACTTGAAAATAACCAACTATTATTCTCTGATTATAAGTTATTCTCAAAACTTTACTTTCTCAATTTCCTTTAACCTCGGAAATACCATTTTAACTTTCCCATTTCATACTAATGTCATATTTAGATATTCCCGAACTCGTTCAAGTTGGGGTATTTATTTACCTCTCAGACCTTGATTAACAATAGTCTAATCTTTAGATGGACATCAGTTGTAATTCAAAAACCGAACTCATTTTAATATCAAATACACCTCATTTGGATACTTTATTTATAATATAAAACTTCTTATCTTTGAAATCTTCCATCTCGAGTATGAGCATAATTATTAATTCATTGATTAAGAAAATAATTTATAAAATATCACGTTTCTCTTTTACTTCTCTAAAACGATACTTCTTACCACTTGGATTTTTGTTAAAATCCTATTACTTACCACAATTACCTTTTAGCCTTTCGCTTAAAGTCTTATTCCATAAATTTCACTTAATTTCCTTATTAGGTAACATTTATCAACACTTTTATTTCTTTTTACCATTTTCTTATAAATCGTGGTTTTATATAATCCCTTTATTATCACTTTCCTCTTTACTTGATTCAAACATTGATTTAAGCCGTCGCATTTTCTTTATTTTTCCTTTATGAAATCAATTATAAGCTCAATTAATAATAAATAAATTTTATAACTTTAACTCGCTGATTTACCTGATGGTAGATCGATATTTATAAACCCGTTGATTCATAGTCCATGTACTGCTAATCACTCAACCAATAATACCCACTGGTTTAAACCAAACAAATGGTGAATTTCAGGTCAATGTTCAACCATCTAATCAAAATAATTCAATAATGGTCTCATAACAGTCTATAATGACAATTCAATATCAACCACAACAATCAATCAAAATAATTCATTTATTAAAAACACGTTTATTTTATAAACGTGACCAATAAGGTAACTTACTTCAATTGGAACCAATCGTTAAAAATAACGATTTGGGTTTCACTGAAATTAAACGACGTTTAATTTCATCAGTTCAAACGATATGTGAATATATATCATCAACCAGTCAAAACACTAGCAACCATAACACACAAAAATAAAAACCTAACTTATAAAATATAAGCGGGAATTACTGAGTGAGTATAACTCACCTTGATTTGATTCTGTCGTTAAATCAGCTCATTTTATTTAAATTAAACGACGATTAATTTAACTGAAAAATCCAGCTGTTGTCTGCCCTGCTCAATCCTCATCCATCGCATAGTACTCGTCTTCAAGATTCCGGTGCCTTTTGTTTCTTTGAATTCTGACCACTTTTGTACTCGATATTAATGTTCTAAGTTATATGAACCTATAAATTAAATAAACTTAAATATTTAATTAATATTGGGCCTTACTTAATTATTCTCAACCCAACCTGAACAAGACCAGGCCCGCTTCTCTCCTTTCCTACTTAAAACATCGGATCCACTTCCGTTCATTTCTCAAACCCTCAAATCGATTTCTAAATCTTCCGCCACCACCATATTTCCAGAAAAAATAAACCCCTCTCGGTCGAAATCCTCCTGCTTCCACCTCTAACGTTGCTCCACCAGCGTCGAACTCCTGCGCAACCACTTCGTCACAACCCCTACTTCCTTTCTCCGCCTCCGATCGTTCGGTCAACCTCCACAACACCTTCAGCAGCTGCCACTTCTTCACCAATCAAACCGAAACCCTTCCAGAAGTTCAAGAGCCCTAGACCGAGTTCGAGGCTGAACCCTAAGCCACTAAGCAGATAAGTATTTTCCCTAAATTATAGTTTCTATTTTGATTTTTCTTGTGGCTTTGATTTGGTTTATTTAAAACCGTGTTGATCTCTTTAAGAACCTACCCTGTATTTATACTAGAAAGGATTACTGTGGTTTCAAATTGTTACATCCTAGTTAGAGACTTAGTTGTACGTAGATCCTAGTTGATTTTCCCTTGTTTATTTCAGGCATTTGTTGTCGAACTCGTTTGTGATAGGTTGATGGATGTATGATGCTTAACAGTTGGAGATGGTGTAGGTTTTGTGTTAGATTTTACATGTGCAAATCCTGCACAACCGAGCTGTTCCTATCTGTTAACCTATACAGCTATAGTTATTGTTTTGTTCACATGGCCATGTCTTCTATTGAATTATTTTAATTCGATTACAGATCTGCATTGTGATATCAAAGCACAACTATATATTGGCCTGTCTTACAGCTGTATAGATTTGGTGTTATATTTTCATGTACTGGTTTTGTACAGATTTATACACAAAGATCTGTACAGTTATCAAATTGTTTATTTCATTTCATTTTTTTCTCTTTGAAATCTTTCAACTTTATATATATATATATATATATATACACACACACACCTACTCTTCTTGCTACTCATAGTTGTTTTTCTTTCTTTTTCTCTACTTTTCAAGACGGATTGCTATTGACGAAGATTAATGTTGTGAGAAGATTACATTTTAGATTTTCTGTATATAAAGATATGTTATCGGATTTGAATCTGTAAAATTTGATGGTGTAATTTATGTATATATTAGGTTTTCATTAGATGCTCATTCACTGTTTTTTTTTGCTGAGTTGTTGTATCATTGTTGACTTAGTATTCCAACTGACATGTATATGTATGGATCTATATGTATTATGTTTTACTTATCCACGAGTTGTGTTGTACTTGAATTGAATGTATATCATTGTATTTGAATTGAGTACATATGTGTATAGTACGCATTTTATACAGGCCTAATGGATATCAAAATATGGCTAACGACACTTAGACAGGACTAATCTAGGTTGAGTCAATGGTAAATTTTTATATCTAAACTAAATCAAAGGTATCATTTATCATAATGCGTATAAAAGTATTTAATAAAAGGAATGGAGAGAAAGTTTCACACGTCCAATCTAAATAAGGGACCGATAATTACATATTAGAATAGTTTGAATAAAATTAATCGAGACATTTATTTATTTAATTTGAATAGTATGAACATATAATTTATATGGCATGTGCACATATTAACAGAATTTGAGTCTATTTTAAAATATTTATAAAATTCAAACAGTTGAAATAAATAAAAATAACCTGATAAAATCGAGTATATTCAAATGGAACATCGTTTAACTTCAAATAAGACCAAGATAGATTTTCAAAATCGACATTCTGAAATATTTGGTTTAAATGATATCATATATATATATATATATATTCTCATTTATAAACGTTATTGTTTTATAAATGATTTCCATAGCGATTATTTCAAAATTTTAACTGGACATAACTAACGAACTATAACATGAAATCTTGATTTTTCCTCTTCCATATGAAAAATATAATTAGATTGACTCAAATGTTTCTGGTTTCATAGAATTCCGACTTAAAACGAATTCTATATACTCAGTTGAAGTTTAGATCGAAATTTACAAACTGTCGCGCCATTTCTAGTTCATTTATAATTATATATAAATTATAATTTTCGAATTTCGTTTTACAAATGAAATATATATTTTAAATCCATTAATATTCTAAATATTTAAATAAAATAAATTAAATATGTGGCTACTGAAAATACGGGACATTACAAGTGGAAGATAAAAACAATGTTCAGTCATAGGGTTTAGAGTAGCGTGAATAGGTCTGCGCATAATTTTTCTGAGGGAGGTGATTACTTAGGGTAGGTGATATTCGGGAAGAGTTTATTTTCGTTAAATTTAACTGCACTATAAACTGAAGTTGAATGCTCCGTATTTGTACGTCAAAATCTTCGTTTCAATATTCAGATAAAATTATTTTCATTGTAATTCGACTTTGTTTATATATCATGTTATTTTAAATTTTAAATTATTGATCGGTTCTTTGATTTTATTTCGTTTGTTCCCAAAACAACTCCATTTGATTCCAACTTTGAAACGTTAAATTTTAGTTTCCTTTATATACAAAATATACACAAATCCAAGCTTATTTCCATATATCTAAACAAATAAAATTATCCAATTTATTTATCGTTTATTTTATTATTTTTAATTCAACCATTTAAATTTTTAGTCGAAATCCAAATCAATATCCAATCAAATCCAATTCAAGAATAACTATTTGTTTCTCAACTAATGTTCTGAATCGAATTAAATCCATACACACAACAATATATTTCATTCAAATGTCAACATAAATTGATTATTATTGGTAATTTTTTTAATTAATCGTGTATTCCAATCATCGAAATTTTTGGGTCGTTACACATATCAAACTCGAACAATTCTTGAACTATGAAGTAGGTAAGGACTCGATGAACATTTATATTTCATTCTCCCTTTTGGGATTCTCTTTAAATCTTCATCCTTCAGCCGAAAGCCAGATTCTTTGCCAAGTGAATTACACTTTTTCTTTCACAACCAACCTTTACTGCGTCATACATGAAGCTAATACACAAATCAATCGCCTTAAATACAGCAGCTCCTAAGCTGCTTCAATACTCGCTGTACATTATTCCTCCATAGTAATTAAAAAGCCATATTCTTGATCACTCTAAGATATCTAAAATTGTACTTTAGCGCCTCCAAACTTGTCTTTCCAAGTTTTACAATACATCTACTGACAAATCAAATAGCTTATACAATGTCAAACCTAGTGCAAATCATAAAGTACATCAAACCTCCTACTGCACTCGCATAAGGCACCTTCTCCATGAAAGTTTTTTCCTTCTCTAAGGTTGTCGAGCCTTTATTAGAAAGTTGTATGTGCAAAGATGTGGTTGTACTGATTGATTTTGTTCCTTCCATGTTAGACTGAGCAAGCACCTTCTTAAGATACTCTTTTTGAGTAAGTATCAAAAGTCCTACATTTCTAACTCTTTGGAGTTCCATACTAAAAATATTCTTAACTTCTTTGAAGCCTTTCATCTCACACTCTGCATTTAGCTTCATCTTCAAACTATAAATTTTAGGTTTGTCTTTAGAAGCAATCAACATGTAATCCACATATAAGAGTAAATGCAACTGATTACCGTTCTTAAATGTTGAAAGTACCTACAAGCATCTTTGATATTATGATCAGGATCATTTGAAAAGATAATGTTTCGGACCTCTTATACCATTATCTAGAGGACTATTTTGGTTAATAATGTGGTTTTTTCAACATAAAAACACATTTCTCTTTCCTACTTATAATAAGTGCTTTTGGTTACTTTGTGCATCATCTCCTCCAAGTCACCAAATGGAAGGAGTCTTCACATAATGTTGCTTCAACTCAAGTCATAAGTAGCTACCATATCAATCAAAATGCAGACAATGGTATGTCTTATTATGGCTAAAAATACCTCATTATATTACACTTCCTTCCTTTGTGAAAACCCGTTAGCAACAAATCTTTCCTTGTATATCCCATCATCCTTTACCTTAAAATCCTGCATAACATATGCCTCGATTTCCTTGAGGAGGTGATACAAAATCCAAATTTTTGTTCTTTCTTAGTAACTCTACTTCCATAGTGCATATCGATTTTGAGTTATCACTTGACTTCATAGCTTCGTCAAAGATCAAAAGGCTCATTATGAAACATATATAGGGAATAATAAAACTAATCACCAAGACTAAAGTTTTCATGCTTTTGATCACCATACTTTCTCTTTCAATAAGACCTACAATTATGAAAAACTAGTGTAGCATTACCTAAAATCATTTCAACTTTGTCTTGAGCTGAACTCCCTCTATTCTCATGAAAATAACCTACTCTTCTATAAGGAACCAGTGGACTACACAATGATTTCGAATCAATTGCATCTATTTCTCTTAAAATAAAAACTCTACTACTAGTTTGAAATTTAGGAACCCCTTTCAACCCCATACCCTCAAGAACAATGGAATCTTTAATATAAGATTATAAATTTATGTTCACTCAGCAACCTTATTGGATTACAGATCTCCTGGTATAGGGAAATTCCTTTAAATACTTTGTTTCTTATAAAAATTGAGGATCAAACTCATTAAAAACAAATTCACATCATTATTAGATTTAATCGCCTTTAAATTACTACTAAATTAATTCTCAACTAGCTCTTTCCAAACATTAAACTTCTCAAAGTTTTCTAATTTAGCCATCATCACATACATCTAAGCAGTTTGAGCAAAGTAATAAACAAAAAAAGTAAAACATTTCGCTCTCCTAATGAAATCAGTAGCAAGTAATCTAAAAAAAAAATATGCGTATAATCAGGAAACCTATCTAATCTATGAAATCCAACTCCGAGAATTCCTTATGTAAAAACCCGGATTTTCGTCAAATCAGGAAAGTACAAATTTAGTGTGTTTTATGATTCTTAAAATAACATATTGATAATGCGAGCTAGTGAGACTGATTATTATAATGTTTAAATAAGAAAACAAAGGTGGGAGCATTTCTAAATTTGAGTATTTGGAATAAATCATGTAGCTTTGTTATATATATATAATAAGATGTTTATTCCAACCTATAATCAAAAGATCATAGTAAAATGATTTTATGGATATGGAGAATATATAATAATTATTGAGAATCGAAATTAAAGAGAAAAAAACATATTTTCACTTTTAAAGATAATTTGTTGGTGAAATAGTTATCAAATTACTAATTTGGTGTTTTAAATACAAGATGTATTCTAGTTAAGTATTAATAATAATTGAGAAATTATGCTAAACTATATTGCTGAATTTAAAGGAAATATGTGGTTTTTTATGACTATTAATGAACTAATTGGTTTATAAAATATCAATATTGATTGTGAATTAATATTTGTAGATTTTGTGTATTATATAATTATTTGACTTGAATTGTTAAGACAACGAAGTGTATAACAACATTGTTGTATAAGTAAATTGGGAATTTGGTATTTTTAAAAAATCAATTAAATATCTATATACATATACATATATATGTATGTATGTATGTATGTATGTATGTATATGTATATATATATGTATATACTATAGTATTGAAACAAAACGAGCAAAAGTATTTTTATGTGGTAATTATTGATCTACAACCATTTTATTATAGTTTTTATATTAATAATTGTAAATATTTGGGTAACAAAGAAATTATCATAATTTTTGTCTATAATATATATATATATATATATATATATATATATATATATATTGTTATGTAAATCTTAAGAGCTGAAATTGTTGGATTCAATAATAAAGATAAAAATATGTGTTTTGAAATGTTTAATTATTTATTTTGTTAAAATGAGTCATTGGTGATATTTATTTTGTTGTGTTGTAGAGATTGCAAGTATGAATAAAATATTTTTGTCAAACGCATTCATTTTGGCCTATAATATTATTGATATTTAAACTTGGTGTAAACATGTTTTGCATGTTTAATTTTGTGTTGGGCTTAAAAATTAATACAAATTGATGAATATTTGTGTGAGTAAATGTGATAAGTGATTTTAGAAAAATTAGTAGTGTTCAATTATGTGCCTAACAAGTGCTTAATCCTTAAAATAGTGAATTTGGGCTTAATTAATACTAATAGCTTGGTTTTGGGCTTAAGTTGGGAATTTAGCCCATTTCTCCTTTAAATAAGTTGTTTTATGGAGGTTGCCAGAGAAATATACATACTTTTTCTTTCCCTCCTTCTTCTTCTTCCTTGTAAACACAGAGAAAAGCCATGGCCACCTCCCTCATCCTCCCTCAAATCCCCTTGCATGCTCCAAAATTAAGCATGATTAGATTATAGCTAGCTCTCTCGTCATTGGTTGACTAGCCAAGTTCAAGCTTGAGATTTTTCTCCAGTAAGAGAAATCATATAATTAGAGTTACAGTAAAAAAAGAAAAGATGCTGCATGTTCTTCCTTGCTGTTCTGTGCTCTTTGTTGGCCATCTACATGCCTCAAATTGAAGGATATCGTGCCTTTAATCCAATCAAGGTTATTCGATAGACTCAATCTCTCTTTTTTTACCTTATTTTATGTTATTAGTATAAGATTGTGTTCTGTTGAATGAAAAATACGTAGTTTTCTATATATTGGTTATCTAATAGTTGTTGTGCTAAAAACACAGCCAAACCCCAACTTTGATCCATAATAACTTCTTGATACTTGAGTGTTTTTGTTTGAAACATTTTTCATGTTTGTCTTTAAGTATCTTGTGAGTATATCTGCAAAATTTCATGTAATTTTGAGGTTGTTAGGTCAGGCAAATAAATGCCCAAAGAGGTGACTAGTGTGAGGGTTTACCCAGGAAGAAAATACGTGCTTCAAGCCAAAATAGAGTCGACTTGTACCTCCAAAGGGTTCGACCACCGCTAGAGAAGGGGTCGAACGCTTGTTGAACCATAGGCAGTGAAAATATGCATACTTAAAGCCTACACACTTCTATAGTTTGGGTTTTTTAAGCATGGTTTTCTTGAGTTTCTAAGGAGGTTTGTTTGAGTTTTCATACTATTTAAGTTTAGTAAACTAAGTTATTTCTCCTTCTATCCGGACTTCGGATCTTTTTGGAATATGGGATTTTATTATTGTTAGTTTTAAGTCGAATTTTGATGTTGTTGAGCGCATCTTGCATGGTTTTAAACTAGTTTTCCAATATATACATAAATATCGATTTCCCTATAATTTTGAGGCTAAATAAGTTTATAATTTTAGTTTTAATGTCAAATGGTCTTAAAACAATAGTTTAAATTTGTAACGACCCGCATTTTTAGCTGTTGAATAATTAATTAATTTAATTATTTAATATCGTTATAGCGATATCGAGAACCATAATTAAATAATATTGAATATTTAATTAATATTTAAAATGAATAATAAATTATAAATATCGAAATAGTCAGAAATAGTAGAATTCACAATAGAGTGTGAATTGAATAGTATACGAGATGTGGTTGAGTTTCGATTCGAAATATAAGAACGAATATATTCAATCGACGACAGTTTGAACGTATAATTATAATATAATTAAAATAGAGCGTGTAACGACGCGGTAGTTCGCTATTTGGCGATTTGAACTTCAACAGAATGTACAGGATTCATTTTAAGCCGGATTTCTGTGAAATAAGAAACGTGTGGAGCTGGTGGAGTATATCTTTCTAGTGGAAGAGAAAAAAATCGGGATTTCGTCGTGTAGATTTTGATGTACGTCCAAATCGAATTTCAGAAAAGTCGCTGTGGAATTCCTTTATAATTTGCGATGCTTTATATACGTTATAAAAGGGTTTTCGATATAAATTGAATATCGAGATGATCTGGAATCTGAAATATCAAAATGTAAATTCTGATATGATATTCTGGAGCTGTACGATATCATATGTGAAGATACACGATAATATAAATTTATTTATATTTAATTTAATTTTATTTAATTATATTTATATATTTAAATGGGTTATTCAGAGCTTTAAAAATAGCCCCTTTTGCAAACGAAGTCGGAATTCGACGAAGCCAGTTTTGTTGGATCCGCAATGTCAAATTATTGTTAGAGGTCAAGTTTCGTGATTTTTAGAGTCACTGTGTCGGCCGTACGGATTTTTAGAGTGAGAAACAGTCAGTATTTCGACAGTTAAAAATACACTGTGTGAGCATACGGAGTCGGAATTCGACGAAACCAGTTTCGTTGGGACCGTAAGGTTGAACTCTAGCTACGTGTCAATTTTCATGATTTTTAAGCATCGTATGTGTTCGCTGTGATTTTTTAGAAGACTAGGACGAATATAAAATAACGAAAAGAAAATATCTAAAGTAAATGTGAGGCCAAAACCAAGGCCATATCCTCTCCTTTGCAACCACACAACAGAACCCGTCTCTCTATAAAAGAAAAACATCAAGCCGCCACTTTTCTCCATTTACAGCAAAAACTTCCTCTTCTTAAAATCAAAAGCAAATCAAAGAAAAATCGATAAATCAAAATATATATACACTCAGAATGGTTGTGAGTTACTCTTCGTTTTGGGGTAAGCTATTTGTGGTGCGATTTCGGTTTGCTGGAGCTCAAAACTTCCAGCGCAAATTAGGGTTAAATGATTGAGCTAATTGAATCATTAATACTTGTTTGGAGTATTTTCTTTGGAATGTGGAGGGGATTTCGAGTCTGTAGGAGAAATTTGAAGGTTAACCGTGCAAAAAAAAAGTGTCGATGTTGGTTGTACAGTAACTGCAGATGACCAAGTCGCGTTTCACGGAGGCTATTCGAATTGGTCAAAATGGTAATGGAGAGGAAGGTCTTGGGAAGAGAAGGAGAGTGGAGTTTTTGGTTTTGGAATTTGTTGAGTAATAAAGGAGAAGAGGGCCTAGAAAGGGGCGGCCATTCTTGCGTGTACAGGAGCTTTAAATTTTAGAAAGAAGGGTACTGTGTAGTTGGAGGGTCGGGTATGTTTGGGGGATGGGCCGGAGAAAATTAAAAGGTCAAAGCCCAACTAGATTTAATTAAGTTTATTTTAAATTATAAAATGTGTATCAACTTATAATGATCATAACTTCTCCACACGGTATCGAAATTCGGCGAAACAAGATCCGACAGGATCGTATAGACGGTGGCTACGTCATGAAGCTGACTAGGAGTGAATCCGAGCTCATTACAATTTATGGCGAAATAAATTTTCCGACTTAATCAGATAACGAAAACCGTTATTTAACGGCTAACGCGCAACAGTGAGTAAATCTCACAAACTCTGAACAATTTATAATTTCATGTTGTATCTTTAGAACTGTTAGAAATTGTCTGATTGACTGTGTGTTGATTGTTTTATTGAACTGCTAGTCAGTTAGTTAAATTTCTGTATTGATTCTGTTTAACAGAATATATCATATGGAACTGTATTGTCTAACATCTGTGGATGCAGGGAAACAGGTTGGAGGAATCCGACTGGATTCCTCAACAGTTATTTTATTGTTTTTCATATATTTTGATATATGATGTGAATTATAACCTTTTGTTGATTGTGTGTGTATGGACGATATTGAACATCGTGATTTGATATGATTGAATACCATGACATACCGGAATATGGATAAAGGAGATTTTTCAAAGTGATATTGAAAGATAGAATATTTATAAAATAGAATATTTATAAAGTGGAATATTTATAAATAAGGCATATTTATAAATTGGGATATTTATAAATAGGAGATATTTTAAAAAAAAGGAAATAATTTCAAACCATTTTCTTTTTGAATGGAAAGGCCTATGTGGCGAGTTTGGGGATTTTCCCGATGCTCCCGATACAAAGGAGGTTATGGCGAATTTTCCCGGGAATTTAAGGAGTTAGAATATTTCAAGAATAAATTTGAAAAGGGAATATTTGTAAACCATTTACAAATAGAATTGGAAAGGGAACATTTTAAAAAGGAAATCATTTTTTTAAAGTGTAGAACCGTTATTTAAAAGTAAATCTTTTCAAATGAATAAAACGTTGTTAAAAAGGAAATCTTTATAAAGTGAATAAAGTAAATCGAATATGGTATTCGAAGAAGTTAATCGAATATGGTATTCGAAGTTAGTTAATCGAATATGGTATTCGAGGTAAATAAATCGAATATGGTATTCGAAGAAGTTAATCAAATATGGTATTCGAAGTTAGTTAGTCGAATATGGTATTCGAAGTTAGTTAATCGAATATGGTATTCGAAGTTAGTTAATCGAATATGGTATTCGAAGTTAGTTAATCGAATATAGACATTCGAAAGTTAGTTAATCGAATATGGTATTCGAAGTTAGTTAATCGAATATAGACATTCGAAAGGAGTCAATCGAATATGGTATTCGAAAGTTAGTTAATCGAATATGTTATTCGAAAGGGGTTAGTCAAGTCGAGTTAGTCAAATAGAGTTAACCAGTTAGAGTTAATCAGTTAGAGTTAACCAGTTGGAGTTAATTAGTTAGAGTTAATTGATTAGAGTTAAAACGAACTAGAGTTAATCAAATATAGTTATTTGAGACAGAGTTAATCAAACATAGTTATTCAGGATAAGTTGCCATCTCGTACGACTGCAAGCGTAATTCGCAGGGCTATAAATAGCCTACGGCGGTCGGATGTTTCCTGAGGGAATCAGGCGTAACCATTGTGATCGCTGCGATCTAGAGTCAAGCGAATGGAAGTAAATCGAATATTAGTTATTCGATAGGAGTTAATCCAGTTGAGTTAAGTAGGGTTGAATAAGTCAAGTTAACCAGTTGAGTTAGGTAAGTCAAGTAAACCAGTAGGGTTAAGTAAGTAGGGTTAATCGAGTGGAGTTATCGAATATCACTTATTCAAAGTAGATTTATCGAATATAGTGTATTCGAAGTGAGATAATCGAATATGGTATTCGAAGTAAGATAATCGAATATAGTTCATTCGAGAAGAATTATCGGATATAAGTTATTCGAAGTGAGATAATCGAATATAAGTTATTCGAAGTAAGATAATCGAATATTGGTTATTCGAGAAGAAGTTACGAATATAGACATTCGAAAGGAGTTAATCGAATATAGTTTATTCGAATAGAGTTAAAGGAGTTATCGATGTTAGTTTCATCAAAAGGAGTTATCGATGTTAGTTTCATCAAAAGGAGTTATCGATGTTAGTTTCATCGAAAGGAGTTATCGATGTTAGTTTCATCGAAGGGAGTTATCGATTATAGTTTAATCAAAGTAAGATTTTCAAATATGAGATATTTGAAAAAAAAAGAGTTATCGAATATTAGTTATTCGAAGAGAGATTTTCGAATATCGTTTATTCGAGAAGGAGTTAATCGAATATAGGTTATTCGAAGAAGAGTTAATCAAATAGAGATTTCTCGAAGAGAGTTAATCGGCAAATTCGATTATATCGAATTCGGGAAAGTACATATACTTTCCAGTGTTTTAAATAGAGATTTATTTATTTATAAATAAATAAGTGTTAGGTTAATTATTCACTAATAAGAATAGAAGTTATAATTAAAGTTAGATAATTCGAAAGTAAGGATTATAACGTTATCGTTATAACCAATGCTTTAAATATAGAAGTGGATTAGTAAAATTGGATCCGAGAAAGGCGTAAAGAAGTTGTTAAAGATTTAAAAAAAGATAAACTTTGACCATTTCGAAGTTATAACGTTGTTCAGTTAAGGTCTGAGAGGTAATTATACCCCAACTTGAGTGACTTCCTTCTTAACTAAGAAATGGTAAGGTTTGATCGTAAAGGAGTTTTGGAAATGTTTTCCAAACGAGAATCAAAAATGTTTTCTGATAAAAGAAAATAAGAATTTAGAATATAGGGAAACAGGAGATAAGTAAATAAATGAACTAAAGAGATTAACGTTTAATGATGTTTGTTCGATATAATTTCCATCTGGAAATAATATCGTTGTTTGCACACTTGTTTTTCTTTGATAGTTAACTCACAGACTATCGAAGTTTTGACCATTTTAATGTTGTTAATATGGAGAGACCGGTTGGATTATTATCCAAAGAACCACTCTATATTGGCATAAGCGTCGCGAATCATATATGCCAAAGATAATTGAAGATGGAGTAAAATGCAAGGGCTATCCTGTTTACAGAATAGTGCTTTCGGTTTGTCCAGTCCCAGGACAACATGTATGGACGAAGGTCTGACAGAGTATATCCAATGGATCGCGTAAGTTGATCTGTTCAAACGTATTCATGTTTGGTGGCGGAGGAATTCGTTTCTCTTAGTTGTATACCCGTGTTATTTTTGGATAAGTCAATTTGTGATTTGGCGGGTATGACGATGTGACATTCTAAGTGAATGAAGATGGAGGTCTGACAGAGTATATCCAATGGATCGCGTAAGTTGATCTGTTCAAACGTATTCACGTTTGGTGGCGGAGGAATTCGTTTCTCTTAGCTGTATACCCGTGTTATTTTTGGATAAGTCAATTTGTGATTTGGCGGGTATGACGATGTGACATTCTAAGTGAATGAAGACGGATGTCTGACAGAGTATTTCCAGAAAGGTCACGTACATTGATTTCTTCAACCGTACCAAGAGTGGAAGCGGATAAGGAAACTTCTTTTAGCTGACACGTAATGTATTGTTGTAGACGTCAATTAGTGATTTTCGATGGATTTGACAATGTAGCATTCGAAGTGAATCTGATGTAATGATAAAGCGTAGCTTCTAGCCTCATCAACCGGTAAATGACAGAAATTGGGCAGGCAGCATGGCTAAGTCGGTCGCACCGAAGTAGGGTGTATAATCACCTATCTAGAGAATATTCATTTATTTCTTAAATCTATCAATGCTGTCCTATATATATAAGGGAACAGTTGCTGATCCCAACCGTTGGTGATGTACATTCGATATACTCAAGCGAAATGAGTGGTCGGTCATGTGTGGCTGAGTTACAAGATGTTCTTATTGAACTCCAGTGTATCGTTCCTAGAGTACACTGATCGGAAGGTGATTCCATACCTTGTCATAGTTGGAAATCCATTACCCAATACGTGCTTGCGGTTTTGATTGTAGACTATATATGTAGAACGTGAGATGAAAGCGTTTCTACTAGACTGATATTTATTTGTACTTAGACATTATTATAATATCAGAATGATATTGCTTTGCAAGAATATTTTGGATTCTCATAAGGGAAAAACCCATTCCGTTCTGCGGCGTGGTCTTATGAGATATCGTTTACTCGTTTATATACTTGTTTAAATTGTTTTACTCATACCAGTCCCATGACTGACCCGGTGTTTACTTTGTTGTTTCCCTAAACTCTTGGGTGCCTAAATTTGTACGGGCAGTCAAGTAGTCGGGATTTGCAGATACCTTTGAAGAGCGGGAGCAGGAGGCTTCAGAATCATATAGCTATAGTTATTTCCGCTGTGTTGTAAGTATTGTACTCTGATAAGTGCTATTGTATACATAACTGTTTATTTCAAAGTTATGTTATCTATTATATGTTATTCGTTCCGCTGTGAGGTTCGTGTTACTCTGATGTTGTGTTCTTCTTCTTCTTCTATTCTAAGTTTCTATCTTATCTATTCTCACCTTCTAATTTCTTTCATTAACTATTCGGTTATTTTCGATCCTTGGATGTTCGATATGTGTTGTATATCGGATAACCAAGATTGCATTTTTCCGGGTCGTTACAGTTGGTATCAGAGCTTAAGTTTAGAATTACTTGGCTCTGTGGCGTGACTCGGTAGAGATAGGGTTAGTAATACCCTAGATTGAGTTTGAGTGTATATATACGAGTGCGTATTTGTATTTGATATAAAAATGGTTTTATATTGTGGAGATTCATTGGCTGAGTTGTTTATGAGTTCTGGTCGATCAGTTTGATCCACTGTATCGGTAGGAGTAAATAAACACTTGAATACGATGGACCGACACAGTATGGATATGTGATATATTATCATATATAGGATATATTTGTTGCTATTATAATCGAGTAAGATTATAAATTAAATGGTTAAGTATATAACCAATCAGAATCATATAAGTAAAGTATATGAAATAAGATGAATTGAATTTAAATCAGATTTGGAATTAAAATAAGGAAATTTTAAGTTCCTGGGAGATTTTGGAATGTTTTCAAAATGGAAGTATTCAGTAATGGTTTTGAAAATGATATAGTATTGAAGTCACTTGGGTCGCTGGAAAATAATTCCGATGATGACTGCGCAGTATCATCGGTGTGATTTTCGAGTTCTAAGTGGTGGATTACTACCAAAGATTTTGATTTGAATTGTTTTGAGAAAACAAGTTGTTTAGAAATTAAAATGTTTTGAATTGGTATTGTTATTTCAAATTGATTTAAAAGAAACCTAGGAATTTAAGTTATGGAATTAGAATTTAACTTATGAAGTTAATGAGATTGAGATGGTAAAAATTGAATAAATAAATTGGAATTTAACTTGAACCAAGTTAAATAAAACTTGATTTGATTTTAGAATAATCTAGGATAGAATTGAATTGATGAGTTAAGAGTTGAAATCGAGAATGGAACTCGAGTTGAAATAGAATCCGACTTAGGTATAAGCTAATGATTTGGTTTTAAGAATGAACTGATTGGAGATCAAGTTGGTAATGCATTGTTATATGCAGAAGTGGTAACGAATAGCAGGGATACAGCGATATGCCCGACAAAAAGGTACAAGTTTATATTCTATATGAGTTTGGAATTTATGAGCCGATTTGGCAAGCCGCTTGGCTGTTTGATTTTCTTTGGGATTGGAGAGGGCCTGTGTGGCAAGGTTTGAATTTTTCCGGTAACCCCGTACAAAGGAAACGCTGGCGAAATTTTCCGAAAATTTAAAGTGTTAAAATTTTTTCCAGAATTTTTGAAAATTTTAGTTAGTCGGAATAAATTAATATTTTAGTCAATATTAATTGGTTCAGTTGAAATCAGAAATAAGGGGTAAACAAATCTTAGGAATTCCAATAGATAGGGTCGTCCTCTAACTTAGCAATTTCAAGGACGAAATTATTTTAAGTGGGGAAGAATGTAATGACCCTCATTTTTAGCTATTGAATAATTAATTAATTTAATTATTTAATATCGTTATAGTGATATCGAGAACCATAATTAAATAATATTGAATATTTAATTAATATTTAAAATGAATAATAAATTATAAATATCGAAATAGTCAGAAATAGTAGAATTCACAATAGAGTGTGAATTGAATAGTATACGAGATGTGGTTGAGTTTCGATTCGAAATATAAGAATGAATATATTCAATCGACGACAGTTTGAACGTATAATTATAATATAATTAAAATAGAGCGCGTAACGACGCGGTAGTTCGCTATTTGGCGATTTGAACTTCAACAGAATGTACAGGATTCGTTTTAAGCCGGATTTCTTTGAAATAAGAAATGTGTGGAGCTGGTGGAGTATATCTTTCTAGTGGAAGAGAAAAAAATCGGGATTTCGTCGTGTAGATTTTGATGTACGTCCAAATCAAATTTCAGAAAAGTCGCTGTGGAATTCCTTTATAATTTGCGACGCTTTATATACGTTATAAAAGTGTTTTCGATATAAATTGAATATCAAGATGATCTGGAATCTGAAATATCTAAATGTAAATTCTGATATGATATTGTTGAGCTGTACGATATCATATGTGAAGATACACGATAATATAAATTTATTTATATTTAATTTAATTTAAATATATTTATATATTTAAATGGGTTATTCAGAGCTTTAAAAATAGCCCCTTTTGCAAACGAAGTTGGAATTCGACGAAGCCAGTTTTGTTGGATCCGCAATGTCAAATTATTGTTAGAGGTCAAGTTTCGTGATTTTTAGTGTCACTGTGTGGCCGTACGGATTTTTAGAGTGAGAAACAGTCAGTATTTCGACAGTTAAAAATACACTGTGTGAGCATACGGAGTCGGAATTCGACGAAACCAGTTTCGTTGGGACCGTAAGGTTGAACTCTAGCTACATGTCAATTTTCATGATTTTTAAGCATCGTATGTGTTCGCTGTGATTTTTTAGAAGACTAGGACAAATATAAAATAACGAAAAGAAAATATCTAAAGTAAATGTGAGGCCAAAACCAAGGCCATATCCTCTCCTTTGCAACCACACAACAGAACCCGTCTCTCTATAAAAGAAAAACATCAAGCCTCCACTTTTCTCCATTTACAGCAAAAACTTCCTCTTCTTAAAATCAAAAGCAAATCAAAGAAAAATCGATAAATCAAAATATATATACACTCAGAATGGTTGTGAGTTACTCTTCGTTTTGGGGTAAGCTATTTGTGGTGCGATTTCGGTTTGCTGGAGCTCAAAACTTCCAGCGCAAATTAGGGTTAAATGATTGAGCTAATTGAATCATTAATACTTGTTTGGAGTATTTTCTTTGGAATGTCGAGGGGATTTCGAGTCTGTAGGAGAAATTTGAAGGTTAACCGTGCAAAAAAAAAAAAGTGTCGATGTTGGTTGTACAGTAACCGCAGATGACCAAGTCGCGTTTCACGGAGGCTATTCGAATTGGTCAAAATGGTAATGGAGAGGAAGGTCTTGGGAAGAGAAGGAGAGTGGAGTTTTTGGTTTTGGAATTTGTTGAGTAATGAAGGAGAAGAGGGCCTAGAAAGGGGCGGCCATTCTTGCGTGTACAGGAGCTTTAAATTTTAGGAAGAAGGGTACTGTGTAGTTGGCGGGTCGGGTATGTTTGGGGGATGGGCCGGAGAAAATTAAAAGGTCAAAGCCCAACTAGATTTAATTAAGTTTATTTTAAATTATAAAATGTGTATCAACTTATAATGATCATAACTTCTCCACACGGTATCGAAATTCAGCGAAACAAGATCCGACAGGATCGTATAGACGGTGGCCACGTCATGAAGCTGACTAGGAGTGAATCCGAGCTCATTACAATTTATGGCGAAATAAATTGTCCGACTGAATCAGATAACGCAAACCGTTATTTAACGGCTAACGCGCAACAGTGAGTAAATCTCACCAACTCTGAACAGTTTATAATTTCATGTTGTATCTTTAGAACTGTTAGAAATTGTCTGATTGACTGTGTGTTGATTGTTTGATTGAACTGCTAGTCAGTTAGTTAAATTTCTATATTGATTCTGTTTAACAGAATATATCATATGGAACTGTATTGTCTAACATCTGTGGATGCAGGGAAACAGGTTGGAGGAATCCGACTGGATTCCTCAACAGTTATTTTATTGTTTTTCATATATTTTGATATATGACGTGAATTATAACCTGTTGTTGATTGTGTGTGTATGGACGATATTAAACATCGTGATTTGATATGATTGAATACCATGACATACCGGAATATGGGTAAAGGAGATTTTTCAAAGTGATATTGAAAAATAGAATATTTATAAAATAGAATATTTATAAAGTGGAATATTTATAAATAAGGCATATTTATAAATTGGGATATTTATAAATAGGAGATATTTTAAAAAAAGGAAATAATTTCAAACCATTTTCTTTTTCAATGGAAAGGCCTGTGTGGCGAGTTTGGGGATTTTCCCGATGCTCCCGATACAAAGGAGGTTATGGCGAATTTTCCCGGGAATTTAAGGAGTTAGAATATTTCAAGAATAAATTTGAAAAGGGAATATTTGTAAACCATTTACAAATAGAATTGGAAAGGGAACATTTTAAAAAGGAAATCATTTTTTTAAAGTGTAGAACCATTATTTAAAAGTAAATCTTTTAAAATGAATAAAACGTTGTTAAAAAGGAAATCTTTATAAAGTGAATAAAGTAAATCGAATATGGTATTCGAAGAAGTTAATCGAATATGGTATTCGAAGTTAGTTAATCGAATATGGTATTCGAGGTAAGTAAATCGAATATGGTATTCGAAGAAGTTAATCGAATATGGTATTCGAAGTTAGTTAATCGAATATGGTATTCGAAGTTAGTTAATCGAATATGGTATTCGAAGTTAGTTTATCGAATATGGTATTCGAAGTTAGTTAATCGAATATAGACATTCGAAAGTTAGTTAATCAAATATGGTATTCGAAATTAGTTAATCGAATATAGACATTCGAAAGGAGTTAATCGAATATGGTATTCGAAAGTTAGTTAATCGAATATGTTATTCGTAAGGGGTTAGTCAAGTCGAGTTAGTCAAATAGAGTTAACCATTTAGAGTTAATTAGTTAGAGTTAACCAGTTGGAGTTAATTAGTTAGAGTTAATTGATTAGAGTTAAAACGAACTAGAGTTAATCAAATATAGTTATTTGAGACAGAGTTAATCAAACATAGTTATTCAGGATAAGTTTCCATCTTGTACGACTGCAAGCGTAATTCGCAGGGCTGTAAATAGCCTACGGCGGTCGGATGTTTCCTGAGGGAATCAGGCGTAACCATTGTGATCGCTGCGATCTAGAGTCAAGCGAATGGAAGTAAATCGAATATTAGTTATTCGATAGGAGTTAATTCAGTTGAGTTAAGTAGGGTTAAATAAGTCAAGTTAACGAGTTGAGTTAGGTAAGTCAAGTAAATCAGTAGGGTTAAGTAAGTAGGGTTAGTCGAGTGGAGTTATCGAATATCACTTATTCAAAGTAGATTTATCGAATATAGTGTATTCGAAGTGAGATAATCGAATATGGTATTCGAAGTAAGATAATCGAATATAGTTCATTCGAGAAGAATTATCGAATATAAGTTATTCGAAGTGAGATAATCGAATATAAGTTATTCGAAGTAAGATAATCGAATATTGGTTATTCGAGAAGAAGTTACGAATATAGACATTCGAAAGGAGTTAATCGAATATAGTTTATTCGAATAGAGTTAAAGGAGTTATCGATGTTAGTTTCATCAAAAGGAGTTATCGATGTTAGTTTCATCAAAAGGAGTTATCGATGTTAGTTTCATCAAAAGGAGTTATCGATGTTAGTTTCATCGAAAGGAGTTATCGATGTTAGTTTCATCGAAGGGAGTTATCGATTATAGTTTAATCAAAGTAAGATTTTCAAATATGAGATATTTGAAAAAAAAAAGAGTTATCGAATATTAGTTATTCGAAGAGAGATTTTCGAATATCGTTTATTCGAGAAGGAGTTAATCGAATATAGGTTATTCGAAGAAGAGTTAATCAAATAGAGATTTCTCGAAGAGAGTTAATCGGCAAATTCGATTTTATCGAATTCGGGAAAATAGTTATACTTTCCAGTGTTTTAAATAGAGATTTATTTATTTATAAATAAATAAGTGTTAGGTTAATTATTCACTAATAAGAATAGAAGTTATAATTAAAGTTAGATAATTCGAAAGTAAGGATTATAACGTTATCGTTATAACCAATGTTTTAAATATAGAAGTGGATTAGTAAAATTGGATCCGAGAAAGGCGTAAAGAAGTTGTTAAAGATTTAAAAAAAGATAAACTTTGACCATTTCGAAGTTATAACGTTGTTCAGTTAAGGTCTGAGAGGTAATTATACCCCAACTTGAGTGACTTCCTTCTTAACTAAGAAATGGTAAGGTTTGATCGTAAAGGAGTTTTGGAAATGTTTTCCAAACGAGAATCATAAATGTTTTCTGATAAAAGAAAATAAGAATTTAGAATATAGGGAAACAGGAGATAAGTAAATAAATGAACTAAAGAGAGTAACGTTTAATGATGTTTGTTCGATATAATTTCCATCTGGAAATAATATCATTGTTTGCACACTTGTTTTTCTTTGATAGTTAACTCACAGACTATCGAAGTTTTGACCATTTTAACGTTGTTAATATGGAGAGACCGGTTGGATTATTATCCAAAGAACCACTCTGTATTGGCATAAGCGTCGCGAATCATATATGCCAAAGATAATTGAAGATGGAGTAAAATGCAAGGGCTATCCTGTTTACAGAATAGTGCTTTCGGTTTGTCCAGTCCCAGGACAACTTGTATGGACGAAGGTCTGACAGAGTATATCCAATGGATCGCGTAAGTTGATCTGTTCAAACGTATTCACGTTTGGTGGCGGAGGAATTCGTTTCTCTTAGCTGTATACCCGTGTTATTTTTGGATAAGTCAATTTGTGATTTGGCGGGTATGACGATGTGACATTCTAAGTGAATGAAGATGGAGGTCTGACAGAGTATATCCAATGGATCGCATAAGTTGATCTGTTCAAACGTATTCACGTTTGGTGGAGGAGGAATTCGTTTCTCTTAGCTTTATACCCGTGTTATTTTTGGATAAGTCAATTTGTGATTTGGCGGGTATGACGATGTGACATTCTAAGTGAATGAAGATGGATGTCTGACAGAGTATTTCCAGAAAGGTCACGTACATTGATTTCTTCAACCGTACCAAGAGTGGAAGCGGAGAAGGAAACTTCTTTTAGCTGACATGTAATGTATTGTTGTAGACGTCAATTAGTGATTTTCGATGGATTTGACAATGTAGCATTCGAAGTGAATCTGATGTAATGATAAAGCGTAGCTTCTAGCCTCATCAACCGGTAAATGACAGAAATCGGGCAGGCAGCATGGCTAAGTCGGTCGCACCGAAGTAGGGTGTATAATCACCTATCTAGAGAATATTCATTTGTTTCTTAAATCTATCAATGCTGTCCCATATATATACGGAAACGGTTGCTGATCTCAACCGTTGGTGATGTACATTCGATACACTCAAGCGAAATGAGTGGTCGGTCATGTGTGGCTGAGTTACAAGATGTTCTTGTTGAACTCCAGTGTATCGTTCCTAGAGTACACTGATCGGAAGGTGATTCCATACCTTGTCATAGTTGGAAATCCATTACCCAATACGTGCTTGCGGTTTTGATTGTATACTATATATGTAGAACGTGAGATGAAAGCGTTTCTACTAGACTGATATTTATTTGTACTTAGACATTATTATAATATCAGAATGATATTGCTTTGCAAGAATATTTTGGATTCTCATATGGGAAAAACCCGTTCCGTTCTACGGCGTGGTCTTATGAGATATCGTTTACTCGTTTATATACTTGTTTAAATTGTTTTACTCATACCAGTCCCATGACTGACCCGGAGTTTACTTTGTTGTTTCCCTAAACTCTTGGGTGCCTAAATTTGTACGGGCAGTCAAGTAGTCGGGATTTGAAGATACCTTTGAAGAGCGGGAGCAGGAGGCTTCAGAATCATATAGCTATAGTTATTTCCGCTGTGTTGTAAGTATTGTACTCTGATAAGTGCTATTGTATACATAACTGTTTATTTCAAAGTTATGTTATCTATTATATGTTATTCGTTCCACTGTGAGGTTCGTGTTACTCTGATGTTGTGTTCTTCTTCTTCTTCTATTCTAAGTTTCTATCTTATCTATTCTCACCTTCTAATTTCTTTCATTAACTATTCGGTTATTTTCGATCCTTGGATGTTCGATATGTGTTGTATATCGGATAACCAAGATCGCATTTTTCCGGGTCGTTACAAAATTTATTTATTTTAATATAGGGATTTCATAAAGAAAGAGACCGATTTTGGGAAATCCTTTTATAAACTTGTTTTCACAAAACCAAGTATTTTCCTGCATCTATAAACAACACTTTCCTGCACTCTTCGGGATGAAGAAATTCATTAATTCTAGTATCGTCTTATTGTTGTTAATGAGATGTTGATTTGATGATTTGGTTATTTATGAGATTTCAGTGATTTGAGATTTCTGAGTTCTCTAGTGCGAAGTTGACGAGCGGTTAGTAAACCGATAGCAAGAACTTGCAGTGGGACACATAGTTACAGAGAGTCGGTGATGCATTTATGTTAAGTGATTCTAATACTTGCTTCTAGGAAGTTATGACTCGAGGAGTTAAGTATATGTATTCACTTGACTTGGGGAGTCAAGATACACTTGGCCAACGTCGTATTGATGTGGGCCGGATTTTGAGTACATATAAGAAACTGCTTGGGGAGCAATATACAGCTAGGGGAGCTATATTATGTTGAGACTACACGTGCATATTTATTTGTGATGGATCCATAAATTTTATGTTGTTTGAGATTTGGGATTTTGATTTTTACAATCATACATTACGATAAATATTTGGAGTGGGAATCCATTTATACATCATGTGACTTTTGTGTTGGAATATAAAGCTCCTTTTTATGTTGTTTTACCTTTTTGGAATTTGAATCCATGCATATCTTGGGATTTTCGGTGTTTTGGAGAGAAGTGCTCCTTTTATTGATGTTTTAACTGACTCTTGAGACATATACGATGTTTTTAGAATTTCGGTGTTTAATCTTATTGACCCTTTTATGTTGTCGTATTCACAAATCTTGGAGTAAAAAATTGTATATCGATTGCTTATTTACTGATTGTACTGATTTGTAAAGTAGATAGACCTATGTGTGTATTACTCAGGTCAGACCGAGTTATTTAATGTATTGTTGATGTGCTTGGAGTTCGTAGTATCACTTTAGAGCTATCTTTTCCGTAGCTATTTCCAGTCAGGCTTTATGTTGTAGAGTTTCTACTCATTTGTTGTAACATGTTATATAAGTAATGGTTACGTAACAATTTTCATTGTAATATACAATGTAATATTATTAAGTATTCTATGGACTGTGATTGTGTATTTATATGTGATATGTTCTGAGCTGATCCTGTAGCCACCATAGAATTGTGTGACGACCCCAAATCCCGTACAGACGGAGACAAGGGTTATCTTTGGAATATAATACAGAAACAGATAATAGCAGAACAAAATTAAATAAATACACCAGATAAGGAACAATAGAATATACTAGATAAAAGTAATCATCAGAGTTACACAGTATACAGGATCTTACTTAGTACAAATACAGTTCAGCTATACATAAATGTCTACAGCGGAAAACAAACAAAATATGTACAATAGGAGCTAAACAGCATAAAAAGAGATAAATGATAGAATCCATCTTTAGCTCCAGCTATCCCGAAATAACCAGCTAAACCTGAATACAAGGATGCCCGTGTAGAAAAAGGGGCACCCGAGTTTGAAAGTGAAGCAAACTACGAGTCAGTCATGGGACTGGTAAGAGAAATCTATTCAACACATATATAATATGGCTAATCATAGGACCACGCCACTTTCGTGGAACGGGTTTACTCCATTGGATCGCCAGTGCTTTAAAAACAAATCTTTCTTTTAAACATCGCAATGCTTTTTATAAAAATTAAGCCATTATAAGACTCAGTTCCCATCACACAATGCAACGCAAACCGAAGGATAGAGTTTTTACCTTATAACGGCCAAAATATGCTTGATACGAATAAAACAAAGGCATTTGATATTATTGCTAGTGTTTATATGTTTTGAAAACAATTTCAAATCATAACTATCAATCGTAGACGGCATTAATGCCCCATACCATTATGTCGCCATATATAGGTATACAATCAAAACCGCACAGTCACGTATTTGGGAATTGGATTTCCGTCATGAACCAAGGCAAAAGATAATCCTTACCGAATTCGTGACTCTCTATCCCGAGCCACAGGACCCAGACTCAGGTGGGCCCTTGGATCGTCAGGGACGGTCCACCGGTGTGGATTAAAATGCCTGAACAATACGTTTCCCCGCCCTTTGGGGCGTAAACGAGCCAACGAATGACTCCATAGTACCCGGATTGTCCGATCAAACCAAGGCGCCTCGCAATAGCAACAACCACACAGGTGAAAAGCATATAAATGTCAGGGCTGGTAGGTCACTGACACCACCCTAGCTATAAAGAAACGCATGTCCTCCCTGAGGTCCTTCTCTCGTTTCTGGTTCATACCGGGGTGTGAGGCTCGCGAATTCTCATTATATACAAAGCTACGCCACACAGGCGGTGCTTTGATCATCACCAAAAGACTTTGCTTTTCAACAGAAGCCCTGATCACTGCATCTTAGCATGCCACACAGGCAATTCATGCCATGCGACTGATGTCCATCGATATACAACCTCTGAGCTCGTGCGTTTCAGGGAAGGGCGTTAAGCAAAAGAATAAATTCTCCACCGCCAAACAGATGTATATTTAATAGAGATCAATCAACACAGAATAAAATCCAATGTCAGACACACAGTCCATTTACAAGTCCGTTTTGGGTATGAACGAAACCGGAGGCACTAAATACCTCGAAAACCCATTGATCACCACGTACGTCTGGACGATCACCACTCATTATCCATATTTTGGGATGCCTCCCAATCAGGACCTCGGTTACCATTCAAACGAGGTGAAGATCTCTGGTCTTCGACCATCGTCTTCATCTTCTATTTATTATCGTCGATTCAGTTATTCAGAATGGGAAAAACCCGGTCTTTCTGAGTAACTCGCGTATATAATAAACAAGTGCAACACTAACATATACACGCATCATTTCAATTCATTAGTCACTAACCGTCAAATAGTAAGAGAACGATTTCCCAAATATTAACCCCGAAGGCTGAAACCAACATCAGATCAACACTCAGGAGACCATTCGACTTAGCCAACCTTCAGTTAATTTCTAAATCACATCCATATTGTTTATAATATTTTATAATGATTTATTGCTATTTTTATTTATTTTAAAATAGCCAATATATTCAAAACGACGCTTCGGGCCATAACGCGACCATGGCGCTGTTTTTCTTCAGATTTTATTTACACATATATGAAAATCTAACCGTTGGATCTTCACAAAATTTACATCATTAGAAAGATCTTTTCAAAACGAATCCAACGGTTCCAGTTTCGGGAAAATCCGACGGTCGGATCTCCCGGTACAATCATTTGAAGTTTCGATTTCAAAATACGAACGGCAGCGTCGTTATTCGATTAAATATAATTATATATATATATATATATATATATATATAATCGTTTCTGGCGCTGTTTTTCTTCAGATTTGAATTAAACATTCCAGACAAACCAACCGTTGGATTTTTATAAAGTTGGTGCCGTTGGAAAGATATTCCCAAGGCGAACCCAACGGTTGCGGTTTCAGTAAAATCCAATGGTCGGATTTCCCGCACTAGTTGTTTGAAATCACGATTTCAAAACATGAACTGCACAGCCACGTTTTGTTTTAATTTTATTTATATTTATATATTTATATAAATATAGTTCATTCAACAATTTCAATATCGTTTTCACTTCAAATATTTCACTAACGCCTTTAAATTTTGGAAAATTTCGCCATAACCTCCTTTGTACGGGAGGGGCTGGGAAAATTCCCAAATAGCTACATGGGCGTCTCATGTCAAAAAGAAAAACAAAAAGCCAAGCGGCTAGCCAACAGGCTCATAAAATCATCACCCAAACAAAACAGTAAATGTGTACCTATTTGTCGGGCACAAAATTTTATTCCTCTTCTGTAGCCCCTTTGCTATAACCTGTTCAAATAAATATGCATGTACAGATATACAGTTCTTATCACTTATCAATTTCCATTCAACTTCATATTTGATTCCATTTGGTTTAAAAACACCATTCATTCTAATGTTGCATGCATAGGCAAAAATCATATCATTAGCTAATTAATGAATATTTCGACTCATGCATATTTATTTGAACGAGTTGCTATTTTTAACACTTCACATTTCAACAATTCATGTATATAATAAAAATGTGATTTTTTTATTGTAAAACAATTTATTTTAAAACACTATTATTTTATATAGTTTATATAGGTGATAAAATATGATTTTTGTTGTAAAGCAATTTCTTTTTAAATGGGATTATTTTACATAGTCCATATAGTTGATAAAAGGTAATTTTTATTATGAAACAATTTATTTCAAAATATGAATACCATTCAACACATGAATTTCAATTCAACGAATGAATATCGATTCAACACATGAAGGTTTTCTATAGTTTCTATATATAGATAATAATGTGATTTTTATATTTAAAACACGAATACCATTCAACACATGAATTTCAATCCAACGAATGAATATCGATTCAACACATGAAGGTTTTCTATAGTTTCTATATATAGATAAAAATGTGATTTTTATATTTAAAACACGAATACCATTTAACACATGAATTTCAATCCAACGAATGAATATCGATTCAACACATGAAGGTTTTCTATTCAACGAATAAATATAGTTTCAGCAAATGAAAATAATTCAAACACATGAATATAATTCAAAATTTCGGCAGCATAACGGCAGGGTAGTTAAAACCGGGACTGTCCCTAGTACGGCTCCTCGCTCTACCTTAAAACCTCGCGGTTTTTGACAATGGGAATCATGCATCTAGTTCGCACGCAGGCGGCATGTATATATTTATTTCATTTCCACAAACTAATCCTATGTAGTTTCAACCAAATATTTCTCAACCACACATGGGTATTTTTCAACCACAATCAATCAATATCAACCACAAACAATCCCAAACAACCATTCGCTATCAATCAATTTTCACACCAACCACAACCAGTAAATATCGTCCATGGTTATATATATATATAGCAATTCACTTCTATTTCAACACATATATAATTTTTACAACGCATATATAACTTATACATCGAACATACAACTTATACAACGCTTATACAAGAGGTGTACAACGCTTATATAACTCATACATTGACTATATAATTTATACATCGTCGTTTTCCCTATTGTTTATAAATTAGAAATCTCACATTGGGTTCCACTCCACCTAAAATAGCAGAAGGCTCAGAAAAATACGCGGTCTCTTCTGAAATGTAGAAGGTGTCCACACGAGTCCACTGTCTCTTGTTTCACTGAATTTCGACCAGATAGTAAAAAGATATGATTTTTACAATGGTTGCAATGCCTTTAAACTGTTAAAAACAGTTTTATTCAATCAAGGCCGTACCTTTCACTATTTGTTCGAAACCAGTTCTTGGTTTTTCGTCGAATCCGTTGCACGAGGGGCCGATCAGGTGGTTCGACGTCATAGAGGGAGTAAGGGGCTTTACGCGCGTGGTTGTGGCTGGCGATTCGGTGGTCCCTATCGGCGGTGGCGGCGGTCGAAAGTGGGCAACTTTGAGGAAGTCGTTCTCGCAGGTGGCGCGATGGGAGGTGGTGGGACTTGGTCGGATTTGAAGAGGAGGGAAGGGGCTTTCGAACGTGGGTGGTGGCGAAGCCTGGCGTGGACGATGGCGGCAGAAATCGGAGGAGGAAGCTTCGAACCACTTCCGCCGTATATCGCTTCAGCGGGGAGAGAGAAAAAGGGGATTTTTTTTATAAAAATTCTGATTGGCCAGTGGAGTTTTAAAGGGGTTTTCTGACACGACCACCAATCCAAACCCAATGACTGTTATCCCTAGCGTTTTACCCCCATTTCGAACACAATGGGATATGTTTCGAAGTCCCATTCGAATGTTTCAGTCAGTTTTCCTTCAGATTAAAGTATAAAACATTCAATATTTAATTTGAACGTACATTTCAATTTGCCAGGGCCACAAACTGATTCGAAAAATTCCAAAAAAATAAATCTAGCCATGTTTTGATGATACGGTCCCAACAAAACTAGTTTCGTCGAATTCTGAGACCGTTTGCAAAATGGCCAATTTTTGGTCGATCCAATATAACTATAATTGACCAAAACACGTTTTCCTTTGCCACGCTCACATACTAGCTTCAAAAATTATGAAATTTGAAACCTAGCAATAACTTTACATCCCGGATCCAACAAAAGTGGTCTCGTCGAATTCCAAGGTCGTATGCAAAATAGCCAATTTCACGGGCTATATAAATTCCATAGCGACCTTTCTGAAAATTCATTCGGTCATAACTTTTGCTTTCCGCTATGAAAATTCGATTTTTCAGATTCGTTAGAAAGGTATTCACTAACAGATTTAAATATTTTTGGTTTCGCTAAAATCCGTTTTGTTTTGCACCCGGTACAGTCCGACAAAATTTGAATTCAATTTTTGAAACTACAGCGCCATTTCAGGCCTTGTTTATAATTATAATCAATTATATTCGTTTTCAATTGTTGATTCAAACTCAGTTTTCATTGCTATTATTTAAAATATTTATTTTAAATATTTAATATCTATTATTTTAGCCAATTTAAAAATTTTAAATTGGTTCAGATTTTCTGGGTCGTTACAATCTCCCCCACTTAAAACTTTTTGTCCCCGAAAAGGAACAAAGTCGAAAGTGGTTTGATAAATCTACAATCACACAACACAACCAACAATCAAATCGTTTTAACCTTTTAAAAATATACTGATCAACTTCTATACTCTTTTTAAAATCATTCAGACTATAGAATTTTAAAAGTGAACATCCATGAAAAGAAAATAACAACAGAGTGGAGAATTAAATGGTAATGCAAAGTAGGGTAAATGTACCTTGCACCAGAGTCAATCAGAGATATCCACTCGGAATCTAGGATAAGCTTTTTTAGTGCACTCCTCAGTTTCCCAAGTACAATCTCGCGGATCTCCACTCCATTGCACTTTGACTAAGCGAACCTTCTTGTTCTTCAGCTCTTTGGTTTCTTTGCCAATAATCTTTAGCGGCTCTCTTCTCACAGCTAATTCTGGAGTAATTTCAATATCCTGCTGAGCTGCTTCTTCCACGATCAAGTCTGGATCGTGAACATGCTTTCGAAGTTGAGATATATGAAATACATCATGAACTCCAGGCAACCAATCAGGCAGTTTGACCCTATAAGCGAGAGTTCCGATCCGTTCCAGAATAGGAAACGGACCAGTGAATTTGGGCGCCAACTTTCCAGTTTTACCGAACCGGATAACTCCTCTCATCGGCGATACTTTCAAATATACATAGTCACCAACAGCGAATGATATATCTCTTCTTCTCCTATCGGCATAACTCTTTTGTCGGCTTTGAGCGGCCAGTAATCGCTTCTTAATAAAATCGACCTTGTCGGCAGCTTCTCGGATCATATCTGGCCCCAATACAAGTCTATTTCCGGGTTCGACCCAACAAGCAGGAGATCGGCACGGTCTACCATACAATTCTTCGAATGGCGACATGGTCAGACTCGCCTGGTAGTTGTTGTTATATGAGAATTCAGCCAAATGAAGATGATCTTCCCATGATCCACCGAAGTCTATAACACAAGCCCGCAATAGATCTTCTAAAATACGATTCACCCTCTCAGTCTGACCGTCTGTCTGAGGATGATAAGCGGTGCTCAAGTTCAACTTCGTTCCCAGCTTGACTTGAAACGCCTCCTAGAATTTGCTAGTGAATATTGTGTTTCTATCACTGACTATACTGAGCGACACTCCATGTAGTCTAACTATTTCCTTGAAGTATATCTGCGCCAGACTCTGAGCAGTTCTGTTTGATCTGACAGGTATGAAATGGGCGGTCTTCGTGAAGCGATCTATGATCACCCAAATACTGTCATTCCCTTTTCTGGTTCTGGGCAGACCATCAATGAAATCCATAGAAATATGTTCCCACTTCCAACTAGGAACTTCTAGCGGTTGTAATAATCCAGCCAATTTCTGTTGGTTGCTTTTGACGAGCTGGCAAGTAGGGCATTGGCTAACATATATCGAAACGTCCCTTTTCATAGCCTTCCACCAGAACGTTCGTTTGAGATCGTTATACATTTTGGCCACACCAGGATGGATACTCAGCTTGGACTTGTGACACTCGTCTAACACTTCCCTTTTTATCTCAGCGATGTCAGGAACACAAATCCTTCCTTTCAACCTCAAGGTCTCGTCGTTATCTATTTGAAAACACAAGGGTTCGCCTTTCTGAATCCTTTTAATCATATCCTTAATAAAGTTATCCTCCTTCTGAAGAATAGATATTTTGTCAATCAAGGAAGTCGTGATAATAAAGCTGGCGATCATTACATTCTTTCGGCTCAGCGCATCGGCCACGACATTGGCTTTCCCGGGAGTATATATAATTTCAAAATCGTATGCTGCAAGGAACTCCAGCCAACGTTGCTGCCTCAGATTCAAGTCCTTCTGTGTGAATAGATACTTTAACGACTGATGATCTATAAACAGTTCAAATCTCTCACCCAGAAGATAGTGTCTCCAGATTTTCAAAGCGAATACTATAGCCAATAACTCAAGATAATGAGTTACGCAGTTCTTCTCGTATGGCTTCAGTTGACGGCTAGCATAAGCAATCACTTGGCCTCTTTGCATTAACACTGCGCCGAGGCCTTCTCTAGAAGAATCAGTCCAGACTTTCAAATCCTGGTTGCCATCGATGATGGTTAACAATGGAGCAGTTGTTAATCTCAAATTTAGCTCTTCAAAAGCCTCTTCACTCTCGGGAGCCCATTTGAATTTAGAGTGCTTCTTTGTAAGCTTCGTTAAATGGCCAGATATCTTCGAAAAGTTTTTAACGAACTTCCTGTAATAACTAGCCAATCCGAGAAAACTGCGGACTTCAGTAGAGGTACTGGGTTGCTTCCAGTTCTGAATAGCTGTGATTTTACTTGGATCCACAGAGATTCCTTCTTTTGATACGACGTGGCCCAGAAATTTCACTTCATCTTGCCAGAATATACATTTGGAAAACTTTGCTTTCAATACATTTCTTCTGAGGATTTATAACACTTGTTCCAAATGTTTTTCATGTTCGGACTTTGATTTAGAGAAGATTGGAATATCCTCAATGAAAACCAGAACAAATTTATTCAAAACCCCTCTGAACACTCTATTCATCAGATCGACGAAATAGGCTGGAGCGTTACATAAGCTGAATGGCATTACTAACCACTCGTAGAATAAGTCGGGACCTCTGAATGCTGTCATTGGAACACACTCTTCTGCAATTCGAAGTTGATGGAAGCCTGTAGCTAGGTCCATTCTCGAGAATACTTGTGCGCCATTTAAACGATCCAATAAATCATCAATCCGCGGCAATGGATATTTATTCTTTATGGTCTGTTTGTTTAAATCACGATAATCCACACATAGACGTAGAGTACCGTCGGATTTTGGGACAAATACCACTGCTGCTCCCCAATCAGAGAAACTAGGGCTGATCAGACCCTTCCATACTAGCTGTCTTGTTTGATTGTCTAATTCCTCTTTCTCTTTCAAGGACATTCTTCGAATAGCGTGAACTACCGGTCTTGCATTTGGAATTAAAGCAATTTTGAAATCTATTTCTCTTTGCGGAGGTAAGTGAACAACTTCTTCGAACACATCCGCATAGTTCTTGACAACCGGAATGTCTTTGATGAGATCTAGAATATTCTCCGTGATTTCTGGGATATTTTCTATTTGGGCTGGAGAGACATTCAACGCTGCCCAGAAGTCTTTTCTATTAACATTCTGACCTTCACGGGGGATGGTTATATAATCACCTGATTTAATCCTCGCCTTCACGACTCTGTCGGCGTATTTAACTTCAGCTTCATATTTGGTCAACCAGTCTAACCCCAAGATAAGATCAAACTCTTTAAAATTCATGACGACTGCGATGGTAGGAAACCGATATCGAGAGAAAGAAACCGGCACTCCACAAACCCAACTGAGATCAATGGAACCCCCAACCGGATTCTGGACAGTCATTGGTTCCTTGAGCTTTTTCAAATTCAAATACAGTTTCTTAGCTGCATCCTTTGCTATAAAGCTTCGTGACGCGCCTATGTCAAACAGTACTTTAACTGGAATATTTTTGACAGTTAGCGTGCCTTCCAAAACATTTGGCCTCTCTTGAGCAGACGAAGATGTAGGCACTTTTGCCACTTCATTCACTTGAACTATCCCAGGCTTTCTGAATAGTAGGCAGTTTTTCGCAATATGACCGGCCTGATGGCACTTATGGCATCCTCTTTTCTCTTGTAACCTCCCACCGGATTTAGACCCATCCTTTACTTGTTTCCTTAGAGATCTACAACTTATCGAGAGATGTCCTTGTCTATTGCAGTTACTGCATATGGCGGTCGTTACGGGTTCTTTCCCAGATTCAGCCCTTTTCCTCTTGGCACTGGGCTTCCTACCGACTTCAGATCTCGTACTGGCTTCAGGAATACCAGTTTCCGACTTTGCTTTGTCACTAGAACAGACTTTTTCTTCGTCGCGTAACATTCCTTTCTTATGGAGATCTTCATACTGATAAGCCATTTATATCATTTCTGAAAAAGGAAGCTTCACATTTCTCATCACACTATTCTGTGCAGGCCATGGATAAATCTCAGATTCTTCCTCTTTGGATCTTGAATCAGATGAGGAGCAAAGTGAGCAAGTTCGTTGAATTTCTTATGATATTCTGGGATGGTCATATCACCTTGTATCAGATAAGAAAATTCATCACATAATCGCTCCGTCGCTTCGGGAGGAGTAAATCTTTCCAGGAAAATCACTTTGAATCTGTCCCAGGTGATATCACCTTCTGGATTATCTTTGATGATTGTTTCCCACCAGATTAAAGCTTCTTCTTTGAGCGCCCAAGATGCTACTAACCGTTTCTGGTCATCCCTC
Organism: Allium sativum; assembly: GCA_030737875.1. Taxonomy (NCBI): domain Eukaryota; kingdom Viridiplantae; phylum Streptophyta; class Magnoliopsida; order Asparagales; family Amaryllidaceae; genus Allium; species Allium sativum. The sequence continues at coordinate 271,199,950 of CM060913.1, read as the reverse complement.
AACTGGATACGCTCAATGATTCTTTCGACATAACTCATCCAAGCTTGAGTCTGAATTATAGATTCATTGCCCAAGAACTATGCTCCATTCAGATTTTGATATCTCTTTAATAGAGCCTCTAGATCGGGTTCTGTATTCCTTCTGTTTCTGACACTCATTTTTCTAGCACTTCTGCAATTAGCAGATCAAGTCTCAGGTCACAGAAAAGATAATTTTAAAACATAGAAACATATACTTCAATTGTAAATGTGTCTATCGAGGTGTAATTTCATTCAGCTTTACTCATACTAGGATATTGCTGATCCTATCTGTATAGAGTTACCCGTCCTAGAACACTACTGGTTCTATTTCTGACGAGTTCGTTCAAATGTTATGTTCCAGAACTAAGCTTAACCAAAGCTCTGATACCACGATGTGACGACCCCAAATCCCGTATAGACGGAGACAAGGGTTATCTTTGGAATATAACACAGAAACAGATAATAGCAGAACAAAATTAAATAAATACACCAGATAAGGAACAATAGAATATACTGGATAAAAGTAATCATCAGAGTTACACAGTATACAGGATCTTACTTAGTACAAATACAGTTCAGCTATACATAAATGTCTACAGCGGAAAACAAACAAAATATGTACAATAGGAGCTGAACAGCATAAAAAGAGATAAATGATAGAATTCATCTTCAGCTCCAGCTATCCCGAAATAACCAGCTAAACCTGAATACAAGGCTCCCCGTGTAGAAAAAGGGGCACCCGAGTTTGAAAGTGAAACAAACTACGAGTCAGTCATGGGACTGGTATGAGAAATCTATTCAACGCATATATAATATGGCTAATCACAGGACCACGCCACTTTCGTGGAACGGGTTTACTCTATTGGATTTCCAGTGCTTTAAAAACAAATCTTTCTTTTAAACATCGCAATGCTTTTTATAAAAATGAAGCCATTATAAGACTCAGTTCCCATCACACAATGCAACACAAACTAGAGGATAGAGTTTTTACCATATAACGGCCAAAATATGCTTGATACGAATAAAACAAAGGCATTTGATATTATTGCTAGGTTTTATATGTTTTGAAAATAATTTCAAATCATAACTATCAATCATAGATGACATTAATGCCCCGTACCATTATGTCGCCATATATAGGTATACAATCAAAACCGCACAGTCACGTATTTGGGAATTGGATTTCCGTCATGAACCAAGGCAAAAGATAGTCCTTACCGAATTCGTGACTCTCTAGCCCGAGCCATAGGACCCAGACTTAGGTGGGCCTATGGATCGTCAGGGCCGGTCCACCGATGTGGATTAAAATGCCTGAACAATACGTTTCCCTGCCCTTTGGGGCGTAAACGAGCCAACGAATGACTCCATCGGACCCGGATCGTCCGATCAAACCGAGGCGCCTCGCAACAGCAACAACCACACAGGTGAAAAGTATATAAATGTCAGGGCTGGTAGGCCACTAACACTACCCTAGCTAGAAAGAAACGCATGCCCTCCCTGAGGTCCTTCTCCCGTTTCTGGTTCATACCGGGGTGTGAGGCTCGCGAATTCTCATTATACACAAAGCTACGCCACACAGGCGGTGCTTTGATCATCACAACAAGACTTTGCTTTTCAACAGAAGCCCTGATCACTGCATCTTAGCATGCCACACAGGCAATTCATGCCATGCGACTGATGTCCATCGATATACAACCTCTGAGCTCGTGCGTTTCAGAGAAGGGCGTTAAGCAAAAGAATAAATTCTCCGCCGCCAAACAGATGTATATTTAATAGAGATCAATCAACACAGAATAAAATCCAATGTCAGACACATAGTCCATTTACTAGTCCGTTCTGGGTCTGAACGAAACCAGAGGCACTAAATACCTCGCAAACCCATCGATCACCACGTACGTCTGGACAATCACCACTCATTATCCATATTTCAGGATGCCTCCCAATTAGGACCTTGGTTACCATCCAAACGAGGTGAAGATCTCTGGTCTTCGACCATTGTCTTCATCTTCGATTTATTATCGTCGATTCAGTTATTCAGAATGGGAAAAACCCGGTCTTTCTGAGTAACTCGCATATATAATAAACAAGTGCAACACTAACATATACACGCATCATTTCAATTCATTAGTCACTAACTGTCAATCAGTAAGAGAACGATTTCCCAAATATTAACCCCGAAGGCCGAAACCAACATCAGATCAACACTCAGGAGACCATTCGACTTAGCCAACCTTCAGTTAATTTCTAAATCACATCCATATTGTTTATAATATTTTATAACGGTTTATCGCTATTTTTATTTATTTTAAAATAGCCAATATATTCAAAACGACGCTTCGCGCCATAACGCGACCGTGGCGCTGTTTTTCTTCAGATTGGACTTACACATATCTGAAAATCTAACCGCTGGATCTTCACAAAATTTACATCATTAGAAAGATCTTTTCAAAATGAATCCAACGGTTCCAGTTTCGGGAAAATCCGACGGTCGGATCTCCCGGTACAATCGTTTGAAGTTTCGATTTCAAAATACGAACTACAGCGTCGTTATTCGATTAAATATAATTATATATATATATAATCGTTTCTGGCGCTGTTTTTTTTTCAGATTTGAATTAAACATTCCAAACAAACCAACCGTTGGATTTTTACAAAGTTGGTGCCGTTGGAAAGATATTCCCACGGCGAACCCAACGGTTGCGGTTTCGGGAAAATCCAGTGGTCGGATTTCCCGCACTAATTGTTCGAAATCACGATTTCAAAACACGAACTGCACGGCCACGTTTCGTTTTAATTTTATTTATTTTTATATATTTATATAAATATAGTTCATTCAACAATTTCAATAACGTTTTCACTTCAAATATTTCACTAACGCCTTTAAATTTTGGAAAATTTCGCCATAACCTCCTTTGTACGGGAGGGGCTGGGAAAATTCCCAAATAGCAACATGGGCGTCTCATGTCAAAAAGAAAAAGAAAAAGCCAAGCGGCTAGCCAACAGGCTCATAAAATCATCACCCAAACAAAAGAGTAAATGTGTACCTATTTGTCGGGCATAAAATTTTATTCCTCTTCTCTAGCCCCTTTGTTATAACCTGTTCAAATAAATATGCATGTACAGATATACAGTTCTTATCACTTATCATTTTCCATTCAACTTCATATTTGATTCCATTTGGTTTAAAAACACCATTCATTCTAATGTTGCATGCATAGGCAAAAATCATATCATTAGCTAATTAATAAATATTTCGACTCATGCCTATTTATTTGAACGAGTTGCTATTTTTAACACTTCACATTTCAACAATTCATGTATATAATAAAAATGTGATTTTTATATTGTAAAACAATTTATTTTAAAACACTATTATTTTATATAGTTTATATAGGTGATAAAATATGATTTTTATTGTACAACAATTTCTTTTAAAACGGAATATTTTACATAGTCCATATAGTTGATAAAAGGTAATTTTTATTATGAAACAATTTATTTCAAAATATGAATACCATTCAACACATGAATTTCAATTCAACGAATGAATATCGATTCAACACATGAAGGTTTTATATAGTTTCTATATATAGATAATCATGTGATTTTTATATTTAAAACACGAATACCATTCAACGCATGAATTTCAATCCAACGAATGAATATCGATTCAACACATGAAGGTTTTCTATAGTTTCTATATATAGATAAAAATGTGATTTTTATATTTAAAACACGAATACCATTCAACACATGAATTTCAATCCAACGAATGAATATCGATTCAACACATGAAGGTTTTCTATTCAACGAATAAATATAGTTTCAGCAAATGAAAATAATTCAAACACATGAATATAATTCAAAATTTCGGTAGCATAACCGCGGGGTAGTTAAAACCGGGACCGTCCCTAGTACGGCTCCTCGCTCTACCTTAAAACCACGCGGTTTTTGACTATGGGAATCATGCATCTAGTTCGCACGAAGGCGGCATGTATATATTTATTTCATTTCCACAAACTAATCCTATGTGGTTTCAAACATATATTTCTCAACCACACATGGGTATTTTTCAACCACAATCAATCAATATCAACCATAAACAATCCCAAACAACCATTCGCTATCAATCAATTTTCACACCAATCACAACCAATAAATATCGTCCATGGTTTGTGGACAAGGGGCATATATATATATATATATATATATATATATATATATATATATATATTTATGTATAGCAATTCACTTCTATTTCAACACATATATAATTTTTACAACGCAAATATAACTTATACATCGAACATTCAACTTATACAACGCTTATACAAGAGGTGTACAACGCTTATATAACTCATACATCGACTATATAATTTATACATCGTCGTTGTCCATATTGTTTATAAATTAGAAATCTCACATTGGGTTCCACTCCACCAAAAATAGTAGAAGGTTCAGAAAAATATGCGGTCTCTTCTGAAATGTAGAAGGCGTCCACACGAGTCCACTGTCTCTTGTTTCACTGAATTTCGACCACATAGTAAAAAGATATGATTTTTACAATGTTTGCAACGCTTTTAAACTGTTAAAAACAGTTTTAATCAATCAAGGCCGTACCTTTCAATATTTGTTCGAAACTAGGTCTTGGTTTTTCGTCGAATCCGTTGCACGAGGGGCGGATCAGGTGGTGCGACGTCGTAGAGGGAGGAAGGGGCTTTACGCGCGTGGTGGTGGCTGGCGATTCGGTGGTCCCTATCGGCGATGGCGGCGGTCGAAAGGGGGCAACTTTGAGGAGGTCGTTCTCGCAGGTGGCGCGATGGGAGGTGGTGGGACTTGGTCGGATTTGAAGAGGAGGGAAGGGGCTTTCGAAAGTGGGTGGCGGTGAAGCCTGGCGTGGATGGTGGCGGCCGAAATCGGAGGAGGAAGCTTCGAACCACTTCCGCCGTATACCGCTTCAGCGGGGAGAGAGAAAAAGGGGATTTTTTTATAAAAAATATGATGGGCCGGTGGATTTTTAAAGGGGTTTTCTGACACGACCACCAATCCAAACCCAACGACTGTCATCCCTAGTGTTTTACCCCCATTCCGAACACAATGGGATATGTTTCGAAGGCCCATTCGAATGTTTCATTCAGTTTTCCTTCAGATTAAAGTATAAAACATTCAATATTTAATTTGAACGTACATTTCAATTTGCCAGGGCCATAAACTGATTCGAAAAATTCCAGAAAAATAAATCTAGCCATGTTTTGACGATACGGTCCCAACAAAACTAGTTTCGTTGAATTCTGAGACCGTTTGCAAAATGGCCAATTTTTGGTCGATCAATTTAACTATAATTGACCAAAACAAATTTTCCTTTGCCACGCTCACATACTAGCTTCAAAAATTATGAAATTTGAAACCTAACAATAACTTCACATCCAGGATCCAACAAAAGTGGTTTTGTCGAATTCCAAGGTCGTATGCAAAATGGCAAATTTCACGGGCTATATAAATTCCATAGCGACCTTTCTGAAAATTCATTCGGCCATAACTTTTGCTTTCCGCTATGAAAATTCAATTTTTCAGATTCGTTAGAAAGGTATTCACTAACAGATTTAAATATTTTTGGTTTCTCTAAAATCCGTTTTGTTTTGCACCCGGTACAGTCCGACAAAGTTTGAATTCAATTTTTGAAACTACAGCGCCATTTCAGGCCTTGTTTATAATTATAATCAATTATATTCGTTTTCAATTGTCGATTCAAACTCAGTTTTCATTGCTATTATTTAAAATATTTATTTTAAATATTTAATATCTATTATTTTAGCCAATTTAAAAATTTTAAATTGGTTCAGATTTTCTGGGTCGTTACAAATTGTATTGCATAAGTGTTAAGTATGTTGAGCCATGTGAAAAAGTATAGAAATCATTTTATCGACACTCTTAAGGCTTGTTGATGCAAATATACGAGTGGTCGCCCTTAACAAGTCCAATTCTCCGCTTTAATAAACATTATTACCTAGCAAGGCTCTTTATTAGGGTGGGTCTCGGCACACCGCATTACAAATTGGTATCATGGTTGAAGCTTAGAACAAAGTATGTTAGATATAGAACAAGACCAGAATTATACATGTGTTACAACATTGAAGGACAACAATCATGCCTAATTGATTGCCTTTTTATTGTTCTAATCTTGTGTTTCTTATCTGTGAGTTATGAGTAACCTTAGGGCTAAGGAATAGACCTAGGAATAAGAAGTCTACTCAATAGTATTCCATTGTTGATATCTCTTTTCATTGTGTGATTTGATATGTAACGACCCGGAATTTTGGGGCCAATTTAAAATTGTAATAACCCGGAAATGCGGGCCAGTTTAAAATTTTTATTTTGGCAATTTTAGCGAATTTTGAATATTTAAAATGAATTATTTTAAATAATAACGACGAGAAATTTATTTTGAATATATTTAGAACATATATATTATATATGTCATTGTTAGAATATAAATAATTATATATAATTATAAATAGAATTGAAAATGGCGCGGTAGTTAGATAATTCGATTTCAAACTTCAATTGAATGTACCGGGTGCAAAACAATCTGGATCTTAGTGAAACCAAAAATAATGGAATCTATTCGCGAATATCTTTCCAACGAATCCGACAAATCGAGATTTCATAGCGTGAATCAAAAGATATGTCCAATTGAAAATTCTGAATAGTCATTATGGAATTCAGGCCCTTAAAAATGGGAATTTTGCAAACGACCTCGGATTTCGATGAAACCACTTTTGTTGAATCCGTGATGTCGAATTATTGCTAGGTTTCAAATTTCATAATTTTTCGATTCAATATGTGAGCGTGGCAAAGGAAAACGCGTTTGACCAGTTTTAGTTGATTTTAATCGACTGGAAATTGACCATTTTTCCAACGGTCTCAGAATTCGACGAAACTAGTTTTGTTAGGACCGTATCATCAATACGAAGCTAGAAAATATTTTTCTGGAATTTTTAGAGTTCGTATGTGATCCCGGTAAATTGAATTGCGCGTTCAAAATCAATATATTGAGTTATATGTTGATTTTGACGAAAACCGATCGAAATGATCGAATCAGCCTACGATACATGTCCCATTGTGTTCGGAATGGGGGTAATTAGCTATGGACGATAGGCGATGGGCCTCGTTTAGAGGTCGTATGAAAAAGTAAACTTTTTATAATTAAAAATTAAAATCTCCCTCCTCCCCTTATCTTCCCTCTGCCACCCCTTTCATTTTTACAAGAAAAAAAACCCCGATCGAGAGGAATGGAGGCCGCTCCTCCTCAGGCCATCATGCTGCGCCCCCATCGCTTGACGTCGGAGGCTGACCACCCCACACCGCCCACCTCCCTACAGCCACCGCCGACGCTCTGGCCTACACCCACCTCATGAATCCGACCACTCGAGCCCCCAAATCGACGAAGGGCATCGTCGTGGACCACCTTGGCCTCATCTCCACCAGCCAACCCCGGACACCCACCACCTGCGATGACACAGCACCACCCCTGCTCGCTCCTCCCATCCAACTCGAGCCAAATCCCTTCAAACCCCCAAAACAGCGACTATGGGCCCATTTTTGCCACCGCCGGCAGTGCAGCGACACCCCACCACCTCCTCGAACACCTCATACCGCCATCTCCACCCCCAAGGCAGCGGTATGTTTAAATATGATTTTTGTTCATTTACATAGGATGAAAAGCTTTGGTTTTTCAAATATAAAAGGTTTAGATTTTTATAAGTTAAAAGGTGGAATTTTATATGAGGAAAGATTATATTTTTATTGTAGGAAAGACTATATTTTTACTACTGAAAAGAAAAGATTCTTGTATAACATAAAGAGGAGATTTTGATTTTTATATATTGAATAGCAAAGTAAAAATTCGATTTCTATATATTGAATAGCAAAGTAAAAATTGGATTTATATATTGAATAACGAAGTAAAAATGTGATTTTTATATATGTAGTGACTACGGGTAGTGAAATTGGCAAAAAGGCGAGCACGACGAAGATTCCTACTTAAGAAGAGTCGTGGAATTGGGATAGCTATCGGTGAGAACTTCTCACTCAAAATCTCTTTTTCTAGTTATATATATATACTAGGATGCAAACGGTGTTTAGTAGCACCCGACACCCGTCATCCACAGACCATGGATGGCTTGTTTGTTTGATTGATGTGTTGTAAAAATTGTTTGTGTTGTTGATGTGAAATCGATAATATAAATTAATGTGTTGAAAGGAAATAAAATATTTATATAGTTAAAAATATTTATATAGTTAAAAATATTTTATCGTTAAAAATATAATTTTTAACGTGAATGTGAATAAATAAATATTTATAAACAAATCGACCGATTCGTTTATATACACTGATTTGACTGATATTGATTGGGATGATAAATTTTACACACCGCCCAACTGCACAAGTAAAATCTATGTTTGTTGATTTGAAACCCCACACGGGTATTGGGATAAAATACGGCATACACTAATCCCAATAATTAGTTGTATGTCGATCGATTGATTGACAGGCTGTTATAAGCGTTAGATATCTATATTTAATGCTTATACAGTGTTTTGCACTTTCGATGATGGTTGATTATTTATCGTTGCTATTATATACATGTGTTGTATGTAATCCATATAGTTAAAGCTATATGGTAATTGATTGGGCCTCATTCCAATTTAGAAGATAAAGAATATTATAAAATAAAGGTTCATGTGTTGACTGTACTCATTCGTTGAGATTAGTCATGTGTTGAACGAAGTATTTTAACAATAAAATTTACATCTTTATCATTATAAAATAAAGGTTCATGTGTTGACTGTACTCATCCATTGAGATTAGTCATGTGTTAAACGAAATATTTTAACAATAAACTTTATATCTTTATCATATATGAAATTAGGAATTAACTGGAAAATAGATAAGATGAGTGGTCTCCTGGATATTGATCTGATGTTGGTTTCGGCCTTCGGGGTTAATATTCAGGGAATCGTTCTCTTACTAATTTACGGTTAGAGTCTGATTTTAAATCAAACGATAGATACCATAATTTTTATAAAATATATTAAATAACAAAAATAGTCACACGTGGACAGTACTCATTCGTTGAGATTAGTCGTGTGTTGACAAAAATAAATATTCATTTGTTGAATAGAATAACGGAATTATGGAAATATATAAAGTCGTGTTGATTAGAGTTGCGCTATTTTGACGTGAACGATATTTATATCGATTTTATTCGTTTTATAATGAATATTGAAAAGTGATTTCAAAATTTAATATTTTGAAATAAAATTCAAATTAAATTAGATTAAAATTCAAATTGAAATTTTATTGAATCAATTTGAAATGAATTGAATTGAATAGAAAAAGAATTCGAATTGAATTGAATAGAAAACGAATTCAAATTGAATTGAATAGAAAACGAATTCGAATTGAATAGAAAACGAATTCGAATTTGATTTCAATAGAATTTGAATTTGAATTGAATTGAATATAAAACGAATTTGAATTGAATAGAAAACGAATTTGATTTGAATTGAAAAGAAAACGAATTCGAATTGAATTGAAAAGAAAATGAATTCGAATCGAATTAAAATCGATTTGAATTGAAATCAAATAGAAATGAAAGTAAAAAGAATTTATAATAGAAAATTCAATTTTGATTTGAATTTGAAATAAAGGTTGAAATTGTTTTTGAAACGAATTCAAAACTATTTATAAAATTCGTTTTAAATAGTAATCGATGTAATATATATTATATATATAATATAATGGCCTGAATAGAACGCGCCACGCCGCGGCAGTTCGTAAATTTCGACCATTGACTTCGAATTGACATTGCGGTAGATCCGACCGTCGAATTCTACTAAAACTGGAACCGTTGGGTTTGTATCAAAAAGAGCTTTCTAACGAATATTAGAAATTTGAAATCTAACGGTTGGATTTGGAGATACGTCCAATTCAAATTTGGAAAAGGTCGCTGTAAGTGCAGTTCGATGGCCGTTGATGGAAATCGACTGTACAGGCCTTGGTAAAATTATTAAAAATAGTAATAATTTGTGTAAAATCATAAGAAATGATTTGGGAAAAATTGGGATGAAAAACTCCATATTTGAAACGATAAAAATAGATTTTTATCGAAATGAACTAGTTTTGAACTAAAATTAGAACCCATTTATTTTTAAATAAATAAATTGGATTTGAAATGGGATTTAAATAGAATTGATTAGTGGGTTTATCGTGAACGGTGTTTTAAATAACATTTGTTCTTTAACCCGATAATAAATAGAATGTGATTTCGGTTTGTCGTGAACTATGTTTTAAATGACATTAGTTCTTTAACCCAGTAAAGGGAGTTTTGATGAATCTGCAATTAGATTGAAATGGGGATTGATAATCTAAATTATCAAATTTGGAAAAATGAGCGAGAATGGAGTATCACCAGTTTTGCTCCAAAGCGATAGTCAAATCTTTAATTAGATTTGAACGTGAAATGGTAATTAATTTTACCGATAACACCGTGGTATTAGATATGGAGTATTACCAGTTTTGCTTCATGGGATGAATAGGTTGGGATTGGGAAATAAAATAAATAATTACTTCGGAGTGGTTCGCTAATCTCGACTAGTTTGGAAAACCATAATCTGGTTTGAAATGATATCCAAAGGAAGATTAATGGATAAATTTTAAAGAATTTATCTTGGATAAAATTAATGGGAACCTTTCCCTAAGAATATGAAATTTAGAAACTAGCTGTGGGTTAGCTAAGAAGAATGGTTTCCTGGGTATTGATCTGATGTTGGTTTCGGCCTTCAGGGTTAATATTTGGGAAATTGTTCTCTTGTTGATTTATGGTTAGTGACTAATGAATTGGAATGAGGCGTATGTTGTGTTTGTGTAACATTTGTTTTTAATATATGCGGGTTGTTCGGAAAGGCCGGGTTTATACCCATTCTGAATAACCGATTCGACGATATGTCGAAGACGAAGACGGTGGTCGAAGACCGGAAGTCTTCACATCGTTTGGGTGATTACTGATGATCTTGATTGGGTTGTACACCCAAGATGAGGGAATCAGTTGGTTGTCGTCCAGACGTACTTGGAGATGGATGGATATGCGAGGAAAGTGCCTCCGTTTTCGTTCAGACCCAGAACGAACTTTTAAATGGATTGTGTGTCCGACATTGGATTTTATTCTGTGTTAATTGATTTCTACTAAATATACATCTGTTTGGCGGCGGAGAATTTATTCTCTTGCTTAAGGCCCTTCTCTGAGACGTACGAGCTCAGAGGTTGTATATCGATGGACATCAATCGCATGGCATGAATTGCCTGTGTGGCATGCTGAGTTGCATGGATCAAGGCTTCTGTTGAAAAGCAAAGTCTTGTGGTTGATGATCAAAGCACGACCTACGTGGCAGCTTTGTGTATAACGTGAATTCGCGAGCCTCACACCTCGGTATGAGTTAAAAATGGGATAAGGACTGCAGGGAGAGCACGACGTTTCTTTCTAGCTTTGGTGGTGTCCGTGACTTAACAGCCCTGACATTTATATACTTTTCACCTATGTGGTTGTTGGATGAGGAGCCTCGATTTTAGGTCTGTAAGGACCGGGAAACGTGTGTTCAGGCATAACTAATCCTCAAACGTAAGAGAGGACCAGCCTTGAAGCATCCAGGGGTTACCCAGAGTGTGTAGTCCCGAGGCATTTGCTAGAGTGTCTCGAAGCGGAGAGGAGCTTGCCCCTTGCCTCGACTCATGACGGAAATCCAATTTCCAATATGTGTATTGCGGTTTTAATTGTAGAACTAGTCTGGTGACATGATATATGGTACCCATGCCATCTATGATTTATATTTATGATTGAAATTGTTTTGACACTATACACTTGTTATAGTATCAAATGATTTGTTTTAAACGTACCCAGCATGTTTGGCTATTATAAGGGAAAACCCTATCCTCTGGCTTGCCTTGCATTGTGTGATGGGACCTGGGTCTTATAATAGCTTCATTTTTAGAAAGAGCATTGCGCTGTTTATTATATGCACTAGTATTCTTTGGAGGAAACCCGTTCCGTGTTATACGGCGTGGTCCCTTGAGTTTTGGTTTTGCAGATTTATATTCAAAGGACCCTGGTTTACAGCTGGAATGATATCCGGAAAGCTCTGTATCCGTATATCACCTTCAGTTGTGCTTTGTATTATTTTCCGCTGCTATGTAATTTATTGTAATCTCTGATATTTATCGAATGTAATTTATTCATTTATACTCTGTATATTCTTGTATCTGATGGAATTGTTGTAATAGCAATGAAATGTTCTTCCGTCTGCGTTCTATTTTGTCTTGTACTCAACGTTATCCGCTCTTTCCTTCACGGGGAAGTTCGGGTCGTGTCAGTTTGGTATTAGAGCTTTGGTTTATAGAGCTCGATAACAAGACACATTAGAACCATACGAAAGAATTCATCAGATATTGGATTAGTAATATCCAATTAGAATGACTCATTAGAGATAGGATCAGTAGTATCCTAGAACGGGTGTGAAGAGTATATTTTTCGAATGAAAACAATTTTGTTTTGAAAATTTAAACCATTTTATACGTATTTGATTATTTATTCATTTTGAATTTGGACAATCTGATATATAAAGATTTTGCATATACGTGTCATGAACGTATATTCGAAGTTTAAATATACCGGATAGATATAGAACTGCACTCTAGTTGCCCGGACATGATTCTGATGATGGCGCGCCATCACTAGTATTTATTTTCGTGTTTCGAAGGTGTGATATCTATATATTTCCATTAGACTGGTGTGAGAACCAAAACCAATATAGCTAGAATACATTGTTGTGATTTGGCATCAAAAACATGATTTTTTGTATATATCAAAATTATGAATTTGAAACTCTAATTCACTAATTGATTGATGTTTGTGTTGTTTGTTCATTTGTTTGCTAATTTTGAACCATTTAGCCTAATAGTATCAAATACTGAATTGTACTGAAATTGGTCGCATTTGCTTGCATATACATGTACTTACATTGAACAGGTCATAGCAAGGAGGCTAGAGCAGAGAATAAAATTTGTTTGCCCGACAAATAGGTACATATTTACTATAATTTACTGTTTTGTTTGGGTGATGATGATTTTATGAGCCGATTGGCTAGCCGCTTGGCTTTTTCTTTTTGAGATCAGAAGGCCTGTATGGCAATTTCGGGATTTTCCCGTGGCTCCCGGTGCAGGGGAGGTTTTGGCGAAATTTTTCGAAAATTTAGGGTGTTAGCCAAATTTTTGAAGAATTTGAAAATTCTCAGAAACTGAAAAGTTGGAGAATGGAAGCCAGATTGAACGTAGAGTTGATTGATCAAACCACTTTCGACTTTGTTCCTTTTTGGGGACGAAAAGTTTTAAGTGGGGGAGATTGTAATAACCCGGAAATGCGGGCCAGTTAAAAATTTTATTTTGGCAATTTTATCGAATTTTGAATATTTAAAATGAATTATTTTAAATAATATCAACGAGAAATTTATTTTGAATATATTTAGAACGTATATATTATATACGTCGTCGTTAGAATATAAACAATTATATATAATTATAAATAGAATTGAAAATGGCGCGGTAGTTCGATAATTCGATTTCAAACTTCAATTGAATGTACCGGGTGCAAAACAATCCGGATCTTAGTGATACCAAAAATAATGGAATCTATTCGTGAATATCTTTCCAAGAATCCGACAAATCGAGATTTCATAGCGGGAATCAAAAGATATGTCCAGTTGAAAATTCTGAATAGTCGCTATGGAATTCAGGCCCTTAAAAATGGGAATTTTGCAAACGACCTCGGATTTCGACGAAACCACTTTTGTTGGATCCGTGATGTCGAATTATTGCTTGGTTTTATATTTCATAATTTTTCGATTCAATATGTGAGCGTGGCAAAGGAAAACGCGTTTGACCAGTTTTAGTTGATTTTAATCGACTGGAAATTGACCATTTTTCCAACGGTCACATAATTCGACGAAACTAGTTTTGTTAGGACCGTATCGTCAATACGAAGCTAGAAACTATTTTTCTGGAATTTTTAGAGTTCGTATATGACCCCGGTAAATTGAATTGCGCGTTCAAAATCAATATATAGAGTTATATGTTGATTTTGACGAAAACTGATCAAAATGATCGAATCAGCCTACGATACATGTCCCATTGTGTTTGGAATGGGGGTAATTAGCTATGGACGATAGGCGGTAGACCTCGTTTAGAGGTCATATGAAAAAGTCAACTTTTTATAATTAAAATAATTAAAAATTAAAATCTCCCTCCTCCCCTTATCTTCCCTCTGCCCCCCCCCCTCTTTCATTTTTACAGAAAAAAAACCCGATCGAGATGAATGGAGGCCGCTCCTCCTCAGGCCATCGTGCTGCGCCCCCATCGCCTGACGTCGGAGGCCGACCACCCCACACCGCCCACCTCCCTACAGCCACCGCCGACGCCCTGGCCTACCCCCACCTCACGAATCCGACCACTCGAGCCCCCAAATGGACGAAGGGCATCGCCGTGGACTCCCTTGGCCTCATCTCCACCAGCCAACCCCGGCCACCCATCACCTGCGATGACACAACACCACCCCCGCTCGCTCCTCCCATCCAACTCGAGCCAAATCCCTTCAAACCCCCAAAACAGCGACTGTGGGCCCATTTCTACCACCGCCGGCAGTGCAGCGACACCCCACCACCTCCTCGAACACCTCATACCGCCATCTCCACCCCCAAGGCAGCGGTATGTTTAAATACGATTTTTCTTCATTTACATAGGATGAAAAGCTTTGGTTTTTCAAATATAAAAGGCTTAGATTTTTATAAGTTAAAAGATGGAATTTTATATGAGGAAAATTATATTTTTATTGTAGGAAAGACTATATTTTTACTAATGAAAAGAAAAGATTCTTGTATAACATAAAGAGCAGATTTTGATTTTTATATATTGAATAACAAAGTAAAAATTCAATTTATATATATTGAATAGCAAAGTAAAAATTCGATTTTTATATATTGAATAGCGAAGTAAAAATGTGATTTTTATATATGTAGTGACTACGGGTAGTGAAATTGGCAAAAAGGCGAGCACGACGAAGATTCCTACTTAAGAAGAGTCGTGGAATTGGGATAGCTATCGGTGAGAACTTCTCACTCAAAATCTCCTTTTCTAGTTATATATATATATATACTAGGATGCAGACGGTGTTTAGTAGCACCCGACACCCGTCATCCACAGATCATGGATGGCTTGTTTGTTTGATTGATGTGTTGTAAAAATTGTTTGTGTTGTTGATGTGAAATCGATAATATAAATTAATGTGTTGAAAGGAAATAAAATATTTATATAGTTAAAAATATTTTATCGTTAAAAATAAAATTTTTAACGTGAATGTGAATAAATAAATATTTATAAACAAATCGGTCGATTCGTTTATATACACTGATTTGACTGATATTTATTGGGATGATAAATTTTACACATCGCCCAACTGCACAAATTAAATCTATGTTTGTTGATTTGAAACCCCACACGGGTATTGGGATAAAATATAGCATACACTAATCCCAATAATTAGTTGTATATCGATCGATTGATTGACAGGCTGTTATAAGCGTTAGATATATATATTTAATGCTTATACAGTGTAGTGCACTTTGGATGATGGTTGATTATTTATCGTTGCTATTATATACATGTGTTGTATGGAATCCATATAGTTAACGCTATATGGTAATTGATTGGGCCTCATTCCAATTTAGAAGATAAAGAATATTATAAAATAAAGGTTCATGTGTTGACTGTACTCATTCGTTGAGATTAATCAGGTGTTGAACGAAGTATTTTAACAATAAAATTTACATCTTTATCATTATAAAATAAAGGTTCATGTGTTGATTGTACTCATCCGTTGAGATTAGTCATGTGTTGAACGAAATATTTTAACAATAAACTTTATATCTTTATCATATATGAAATTAGGAATTAACTAGAAAATAGATAAGATGAGTTTTCTCCTGGATATTGATCTGATGTTGGTTTCGGCCTTTGGGGTTAATATTCAGGGAATCGTTCTCTTACTAATTTACGGTTGGAGTCTGATTTTAAATCAAACGATAGATACCATAATTTTTATAAAATATATTAAATAACAAAAATAGTCACACGTGGACAGTACTCATTCGTTGAGATTAGTCGTGTGTTGACAAAAATAAATATTCATTTGTTGAATAGAATAACGGAATTATGGAAATATATAAAGCCGTGTTGATTAGAGTTGCGCTATTTTGACGTGAACGATATTTATATCGATTTTATTCGTTTTACAATGAATAATGAAAAGTGATTTCAAAATTTAATATTTTGAAATAAAATTCAAATTAAATTAGAATAAAATTCAAATTGAAATTTTATTGAATCAATTTTGAAATGAATTGAATTGAATAGAAAACGAATTCGAATTGAATTGAATAGAAAACGAATTCGAATTGAATTGAATAGAAAACGAATTCGAATTGAATAGAAAACGAATTCGAATTTGATTTGAATAGAAATCGAATTTGAATTGAATTGAATATAAAACGAATTTGAATTGAATAGAAAACGAATTTGATTTGAATTGAAAAGAAAACGAATTCGAATTGAATTGAAAAGAAAACGAATTCGAATTGAATTGAAAAGAAAATGAATTCGAATCGAGTTAAATCGATTTGAATTGAAATCAAATAGAAATGAAAGAAAAAAGAATTTATAATAGAAAATTCAATTTTGATTTGAATTTGAAATAAAGGTTGAAATTGTTTTTGAAACGAATTCAAAACTATTTATAAAATTCGTTTTAAATAGTAATCGACGCAATATATATTATATATATAATATAATGGCCTGAATAGAACGCGCCGCGCCGCGGCAGTTCGTAAATTTCAACCATTGACTTCGAATTGACATTGCAGGAGATCCGACCGTCGGATTCTCCTAAAACCGGAACCGTTGGGTTCGTATCGAAAAGAGATTTCTTACGAATATTAGAAATTTGAAATCAAATGGTTGGATTTGGAGATACGTCCAAGTCAAATTTGGAAAAGGTCGCTATAAGTGCAGTTCGATGGCCGTTGATGGAAATCGACTGTACAGGCCTTGATAAAATTATTAAAAATAGTAATAATTTGTGTAAAATCATAAGAAATGATTTGGGAAAAATTGGGATGAAAAACTCCATATTTGAAACGATAAAAATAGATTTTTATCGAAATGAACTAGTTTTGAACTAAAATTAGAACCCATTTATTTTTAAATAAATAAATTGGATTTGAAATATGATTTAAATAGAATTGATTAGTGGGTTTATCGTGAACGGTGTTTTAAATAACATTTGTTGTTTAACCCGATAATAAATAGAATGTGATTTGGGTTTGTTGTGAACTATGTTTTAAATGACATTAGTTCTTTAACCCAGTAAAGGGAGTTTTGATGAATCTGCAATTAGATTGAAATAGGGATTGATAATCTAAATTATCAAATTTGAAAAAATGAGCGAGAATGGAGTATCACCAGTTTTGCTCCAAAGCGATAGTCAAATCTTTAATTAGATTTGAACGTGAAATGGTAATTAATTTTACCGATAACACCGTGGTATTAGATATGAAGTATTACCAGTTTTGCTTCATGGGATGAATAGGTTGGGATTGGGAAATAAAATAAATAATTATTTCGGAGTGGTTCGCTAATCTTGACTAGTTTGGAAAACCATAATCTGGTTTGAAATGATATCCAAAGGAAGATTAAAGGATAAATTTTAAATAATTTATCTTGGATAAAATAAAAGGGAACCTTTCCCTAAGAATATGAAATTTAGAAACTAGCTGTGGGTTAGCTAAGAAGAATGGTTTCCTGGGTATTGATCTGATGTTGGTTTCGGCCTTCGGGGTTAATATTTTGGAAATTGTTCTCTTGTTGATTTACGGTTAGTGACTAATGAATTGGAATGAGGCATATGTTGTGTTTGTGTAACATTTGTTTTTAATATACGCGGGTTGTTCGGAAAGGCCGGGTTTATACCCATTCTGAATAACCGATTCGACGATATGTCGAAGATGAAGACAGTGGTCGAAGACCGGAAGTCTTCACATCATTTGGGTGATTACTGATGATCTTGATTGGGTTGTACACCCAAGATGAGGGAATCAGTTGGTTGTCGTCCAGACGTACTTGGAGATGGATGGATATGCGAGGTAAGTGCCTCCGGTTTTGTTCAAACCCAGAACGAACTTTTAAATGGATTGTGTGTCTGACATTGGATTTTATTCTGTGTTGATTGATTTCTATTAAATATACATTTGTTTGGCGGAGGAGAATTTATTCTCTTGCTTAACGCCCTTCTCTGAGACATACGAGCTCAGAGGTTGTATATCGATGGACATCAATCGCATGGCATGAATTTCCTGTGTGGCATGCTGAGTTGCATGGATCAAGGCTTCTGTTGAAAAGCAAAGTCTTGTGGTTGATGATCAAAGCACGGCCTACGTGGCAGCTTTATGTATAACGTGAATTCACGAGCCTCACACCTCGGCATGAGTTAAAAACGGGATAATGACTGCAGGGAGAGCACGACATTTCTTTCTAGCTTTGGTGGTGATAGTGACTTACCAGCCCTGACATTTAATTACTTTTCACCTATGTGGTTGTTGGATGAGGCGCCTCGATTTTAGCTCTGTAAGGACCGAGAAACGTGTGTTCAAGCATAACTAATCCTCAAACGTAAGAGAGGACCAACCCTGAAGCATCCAGCGGTTACCCAGAGGGTGTAGTCCCGAGGCATTTGCTAGAGTGTCTCGAAGCGGAGAGGAGCTTGCCTCTTGCCTCGACTCATGACAGAAATCCAATTTCCAATACGTGTATTGCGGTTTTAATTGTAGAACTAGTATGGCGACATGATATATGGTACCCATGCCATCTATGATTTATATTTATGATTGAAATTGTTTTGACACTTTACACTTATTATAGTATCAAATGATTTGTTATAAACGTACCCAGCATGTTTGGCTATTATAAGGGAAAACCCTATCCTCCGGCTTGCATTGCATTGTGTGATGGGACCTGGATCTTATAATAGCTTCATTTTTAGAAAGAGCATTGCACTGTTTATTCTATGCACTAGTATTCTTGGGAGGAAACCCGTTCCGTGTTATACGGCGTGGTCCCTTGAGTTTTGGTTTTGCAGATTTATATTCATAGGATCCTGGTTTACAGCTGGAATGATATCCGGAAAGCACTGTATCCGTATATCACCTTCAATTGTGCTTTGTATTATTTTCCGCTACTATGTAATTTATTGTAATCTCTGATATTTATTGAATGTAATTTATTCATTTATACTCTGTATATTCTTGTGTCTGATGGAATTGTTGTAATACCAATAAAATGTTCTTCCGTCTACATTCTATTTTGTCTTGTACTCAACGCTATCCGCGCTTTCCTTCACGGGGAAGTTCGGGTCGTGTCAAAAATTTTTGTTTTTAGAAACTTTAATGGATTTTAATATTTAAAATGGTTTATTTTAAATAGGAACGACTAAAAATTTAATTAAACCAAATAAATTCAATTTGATTATAAAAGGAGTTTAAAACAGCGCTGCAGTTTGAAAATTTGATTTTAAATTTTGACTGAATGTACATGATTCAAAATAAATCAGAATTGAACGAAACCTGAAATAATTAAATCTGTTTAATCATATCTTTCTATCGAATCTAAAAAACTGAAATTTCGTTTTAAAAATCAAAAGTTATGTCCAGTTTAAAATTTAGAAAAGTCGCTGTAGAATTTATATATTTTTTAATATAATATATTAGCCTTAAAAATAGTCATTTTTCAAATGACCTCGGTTTTCGACGAAACCACTTTGTTGGAACCAAAATGTCAGATTATTGCTAGATTCCAATTTTCATAATTTTTCGAATTAATATGTGAGCATGGCAAAGGAAAACGTGTTTTGACTATTTCAGTCAAAATTTAATCGACTAGAAAATGGCCATTTTTCCAACAGTCTTAGAATTCGATGAAATTCATCTCGTTAGAACCGTATCGTCAAAACATAACTAGAAATAATTTTTCTATAATTTTTAGAGTCAGTATGTGGCCCCGGTAATTTAAAATGTACGTTTGAATTTAATAATTTAATGATTTATAATTAAATTTAAAGAAAAACATATCGTAACAGCCGAACTGGGTTACGAAACATGTTCCATTGTGTCCGGGACGGGGGTTATTAGCTAGGGGAGACACTCGTTGGGTTTGATTTGGAGTTCTTATTGATAACCATGAATTTTCAAATTAAAAAGAATAAATAAATAAAAGAAAATACAGTATAAATACCATATACTATACCCTAACCCTAATACCATATAGTACCAGCCGCCACTAGTAAATTCAATGGCCAACTTGATCCCAATTTCAAACCTTAACCATTTCCAATCCTCTTAACGAAAATTAGCAAATTATATATCAAATCGAAGGGAATTTCGGGAGCTTCAAATCTATACGGACAAGATGTGTTTTAGTGGAGCGGATTTCGCAAATTTGGGGCACAAAGTGCCACCGTTCGCGGCGTTCTGGGGCCCACCAGAGCCCACCGAGAGGAGCAAGGGTGGGGGTGCCAGTTGAGGGGGAGGTGGATGTCGTCATGATGGGTGTCGATCGGGGTACGGTGGCTTGTGGTGAGAAGTAGCGGTGGAGAGAGAAATCAAAGGGATGGGTTCGGTTTTAAACGAACGAAGAAGAAGAAATAGAAGAGGGTAGCGGCCCGGATTTTCTTAGCAAAGTAATTAGTGTATAAGTTTTCAATTAATTAATTACTTAATTTGTATAATGTTTAAACACCAATATCTCCTTCGTATGAATTCAGAATCGAACGAAACAAAATGCGTTGGATTCGTATCAGAAAACTTTACGAAGGGAAAAAGACCAGGACCAAAATTGAGCACGTTGGAAATTCAGGACATTTCAGATCTAAATTGTTTGGTGAGATTTCTATTTCAAAATAAAATTAATTATTTATTTTATTGTGTAATTTATATTCATAAAATTCATAGCTGATATTGTATGTATATTCGCTGCGATGTTGATTGCTTCTGTGATGTTTGAATTTTGAATTGTTGATTGTTAGGTGTGTTAAATTTAGATTAATAATAAAATCTCACTTTTCTGGTTAACATGAAAAACATCGTTTGTTTAGAATCATGTTTTGCTACATAATAACATGCCATTGGAAAATTTGTGAAAAACATCGTTTGGTTAGAATCATGTTTTGCTACATAATAACATATCATTGGAAAATTTGTGAAAAACATCGTTTGGTTAGAATCATGTTTTGCTACATAATAACACATCATTTGTTTTATGAGAATTAGAATTGCTACATAAAGACATACCCTTTTTATGTGATTTAGAATGGATATAGAATAAAAAGACCATTTTTATTAGGAGTGTTCACGTAGAATAAAAACAACATTTTTATTTAAGGTATGTTATGCAAATCAAGATGACATGTCTGACTAGAATTTGTTATGTGAATAAAAAGAAACATTTTTGGCCAAAATATACTTATAGGAATAAAAATGATTATTTTTGTAAAAATATGCTTATAGAAATAAAAAGACACTTTTTGTTAATTATATATCAAGTTGGACAAAATTTACACTTTTTATTAATTAGATTAAGCTGAGCAAAAATTAACATGTTTTGTTAATTACATTTTGCTAAACCAAATTAACATGTTTTGTTAATTAGATTATGTTAAGCAAGATTAACACGTTTTGTTAATTTGATTCTGTTAAGCAAAATGTCATTTTTGTCAAACTTGATTATAGAAATGAAAATGTCATTTTTGGGTCAAAACTTGATTATAGAAATGAAAACAACCTTTTCATTTGAAATATGCTTTGCAAATCAAAATATCATTTTTGAATAGAAATTGATTATAGAAAATAACATCTTTTCCCATTATAATAAAAAGATTATTATAAGAAGGTTATAAATACGAAGGTTCATAAATGTTAAAATGAATAGAATGAAGCAAAATGTCAGTTTTGTTATATTTAGAAGAATGAAGTAAAATAACGTTTTTGGTTTGCATTAAAAGCTTATAAACAGAATTCACATTTTGGTTTGCATTAAAAGTTTATAAACTAAATTTACGTTTTTGTTAATTAGATTATTAAGGACAAAATAACATTTTTGTTATGAAATGTTACACTATACATAAAATAACATTTTTGTTATAAAATGTTTATTGGATTAAAATCTGTTACCTTTGAAATGAATTAAAAATGTATATTTTTATACATTTTAAAAGAATGAGTTAAGAACGTATATTTTTATACATTAAAAAGAATTAGTTAGAAATGAACATTTTTGTTTGCATAAAAAGAAATTGAAGAATTTACACTTTCCCATGTAAATAAAAGGAAGTAAAGTATTTACATTTTTCAATGTAAATAAAAGATTAAATAGAAAATTACATTTTTCTATGTAATAAAAGAATAAAGTTAAAGAATTACATTTTTGTGTAAATTAGAATAAGAAGGACATTTTTGTTTAGAAAATGTTAATTAAAATAAAAGGTGACATTTTCATTCTTATTTTATTATTCAATAAAAAGATTAGAATTAAAGTTATATTTTTACATTTTAGATGTAAATAAAAGCATAGATTTTAAAGCTACATTTTTATTGCCATTATATATGCAATAAAAAGCATAGATGTGAATGTCACATTTTTATTGTTAAAATAGAGACAAATAAAAGAATATAATAAATAGAATAGATTTTAAAATTTACATGTTCTATGTAATTAAAGAATGACAGGGAAAAATTACATTTTTGAAAGTCATAAGAGGATGAAATAAAACACTACATTTTTCAATGTAATAAAAGATGAAATAAAATAAGTAGAATTGAAATCATGGCTTTATGGCCATTTGATTTCAATAACAAGAATGAACATTAGAAAATACATTTTCAATGTAAAATACTTTTATTGAGAAGAATTAATCATTTCAATATGATATTAGAAATGGTTTGAAATATATGGTTGTTATATAGAAGAATTCGATGTACTAAAGATAAATGTTGTGCATTCAAAATTGGATATTACACTTCCATTTACAAGTTACCCGACTTGTTTATGTGATTGGGACGATCATTTTCACACATCGCCCAAGTGCACAAATGATTTATTATTTGCTTGACGGATGAAACCCCACACGGGTATCGGGATGATACTGGATACACACTAATCCCAATATTTAGTTATCTGTCAATCGATGGATTGACAGTTTGTGATGAGCATTAGTTATTTACTCTAATGCTCCCCCAATTATAAATTCCACTTTGGTCGTCATTTGGATGTTTGATAATTATTTGTCATTCTTGTTGATTTCATGCAATATATGGTTGTTGATTGAGTCACATTCCAATAAAGAATATTTTAGAAAATGTCTTAGAAAAAGAATATTTTAGAAAAAGAAATATATTTCGGAAAAAAAATATTTTTATTGAGTGAATTAGTTATTAAATAAAATAAATCATTAAATAAATATTTAATGAATTTTTCAAAATTAGTGAATATTTAATTGAAATTAAATTAAATAAATTGGATTTTGGGTTTGTCGTGAATGGTGTCTTCAATAACACCTTTCTTAAACCCAGTTGAGAAATGAATAAATCTTTTAATTAAGATTATTATAAGTTTTCATTTTATATTTAGTAATTGAAAATAAGATGGAATGTGAGTCGGGTTTATTGTGAACTGTGTTTCTAAGCGACATTTGTTCTTTAACCTGTAACGACCCAGATTTTTGAACATTTTATTTTAAATATTTAGTAGGGTTTTTAAAATATTGAATTTAAAATATAATAATTTAATATGGTATATATGTTCGAATTAAATTTCAGAATATATACTGTTCAATTTAGGGTAGTGTTATGATATTGAAACGTCAGTCTGTACGTTAAAATAGCGGTTTAGAATTTTAAATTAAAAGAACCGCGATATAGTTTAGTTTTTAATTAAAGAAAAATCAAATCAAGTTAATTAAAAATCCTATCAGCCGACCTAAGAAGTGTTTAAACGCAGACCTAAATGAAGTCGCACACCCTATATTTCATCTCGAGCAACCAACTTTGTCTCTAAGCTTCACGATCAGGCAAACAGGATTTTAATGGCTTGTACCTATTGTCGCTCGTTCACCCTTATATAAAGAAGCCTCACCTTCGTATTTCCCATTTCTAATTCCTCCGTCCTTTTTCTTTAATCGTCTTCCAGTTACAGGAAATCAAAATCGCGAGCCTCTTCCAAAATCAAATCGAAGCCTTGTTCTTCGTTATAACTAGCAGTGCGTTCAGGAACGAGGCGCTCTCGATTCAGGCACACGCTAGGGCTTCGACGATAAATCGATGTGCTAGGGTTCGAGTGATATAGCAAGATGGTGGGGGTCGCGATGCTTCGTGATGGGCGATTCAGTTGCTCAAGGGTCGACAGTGATAGATGGACGGGGTTCGATCACCTCAGGTGGCGCTGATGGCGAATTGTGACACCCTGGTTCGTCCGAAGTTGAGGTCGGAGGGGGTCATGAGGCGCTTGCGCATAGGAAAATGGGGTGCCGATCAATTCGTCGCCTCGACAAGGGGTTCTGACCTAGATGAGGGGTTTCACAGTTAGTCGACATCAGTAAGGTATCGGTTTTCCAAGATTTAAATTACATAGAAAAGTTATTAATTTATTTTGGAAGTTAATTTAAAATTTATAAGATGTTTAATCGATAATTAAAAATTAAATCATCATTAGGTTCAAAAACAATTTATTCGAAATGATTCGAGATGACTGGTAGCTAAGACGATATGGAAATTAATTGGATATTCGACAACTGCAAACCCTGGTGAGTAAATCTCACTCACCTTTAAAATTATTTTTATTTCGTTAAAAATAATTGTCTGTTGCTTGTGTGAATGTTTTCTGGTTGCTTTATATATATTAGTTATTTAGGCTATATATATATATATATATATATATATTGGGTTGATTGATTGGTTGGATTCCCGCAGTCTCATTAGCGGATGCCCGCAGTTTCATAGCGGATGATTACCCTATACGCCCCACGCTATGATTAGTGGATGACCTTCTATACCGCGATATTCTGCCACGAAGCAGAATTGGTATTATTTATGTGCTAACATCTGTGGATGCAGGGAAACAGGTTGGAGGAATCCAACAGGATTCCTCAAAAATATATTATCTATTTGTTGGTTTGTTCTGTTTGATTTCATATATATGCATATATGATGTGTTAAAATCAAATAATTGGAAATTGATTGATTTGGTTGTTTAAATTATCACTGGGCTGAAGTTTAATTTATAAAAATATCGTAAAAAGGATATTTGAGATTTAAAAAGGGGAAAATTCTATTTTTAAATAGAATTTGAATTTTAAATGCGAATAAAAACATAAACTTGTTTTGAAAAATAAAACAAGTAGTTCTTTATAAACGAAGTTTATAAATAGTTCTTTTATAACGAAGTTATAAATGAAGTAAAGAGAATTATCATTTGATAATTCAGAAATAGAAATACAAGTGTGAAATTAAATTTTGAAATGAAATTTCAAAATAGAACTTGAAATAGAATTTTTAAGTAGAAATTTAAATATTAGAAGGGAGTTGAAATATTTGAAATACAAAAGAAATTTCAAATAGGATTTGGAATGGAATTTTTAAATATATAATTCAATTGAAATTTGATTATAACATTTGAATATAGGATTTGAATAGTAGAATAAGAAAAGGAGTTTAAATATTTGAATTTTTATAGAAAAGGAAAGGATTTTGAATATTAGAAATTCAAAGCGAAGTTCAAATAGAATTTGAATATGCGAAATTAGCATGAAATATAGAATTGGAATGCAAATAGAGATTTGAATGTGAAAATTCAAATGGAGTTTGAAATGGGAAATTGAAAATAGTAAATTCAAATAGAAAATTGAATATGAGATTTCAAAATAGAATTTGAAATAAACTTTGAAAATAGAATTTCAAAGTAGAATGGGAAATGGAATTTCAAATAGGATTTCAAATAGGGAATCCAAAGGGTTTTGAAGTGGGATTTGAATTCAAGTGAATTCAAAAGAATTTGAATATTAGAAATTCAAATGGTGTTAATGAATTTGAATATTAGAAATTCAAATGGTGATAAGGAATTTGAATATTAGAAATTCAAATGGGGCTGGAAACGAATTTGAATATTAGAATTCAAATGGAAAATGAAATTTGAATGTAAGAAATTCAAATTGAATTTAAATAGGATTTGATCTATGGGGTTTGAATATGGAATTCAAATGAGTTTTAAACTAAGGAATTTCAAATATAGGATTGGGAATGTAGAAGTAAAAATGGAATTTAAAAATAGAGTTTGAATAAAAGAATTCAAATAAATTCAAGTATCGAATTTGAATATAGGGAATTTAAATAGAAATTTAAGTATTGAATTTGAATATCAAATAGGAAGGGATTGAAATTTGAATATGGAATTCAAAGTGAGATTGGAATTTTAATCAAAGAATTCAATTTGAGTTAAATAAAGTTAAAATGGAATTGAATTCGTTTTAAGAAGTTTAAAGAGTTTATATATATATAAATATAATTAAAACGAACTCGCCGCAGCGCTGCAGTTCGTAAAATAGCGATTCGAACTTCAATCGAGTATACAGAACTCAATTGAAGTCGAAATTCTTTGAAACAAGAAACGTCAGGACCAGTTTGATAATAGTTTTCAAATGAAAGAGAAAAATATGAATTTCGTCGTATAGATTTTGAGTTATGTCAAAATCAAATTTTCAGAAAAGCAGCGCCAGAACCATTATAAAACCATAACGGTTTATTTAATTAAATTAAAGGATTTTAAGCAAATAAAAATCGAAATTTCTATTTAGAAAAATCCAGATGTGAGTTATAAAATATATGTGAACTCCAGTAGAGTAATGAGTTGATTTCTGAAACAGAAATCAGATTTTTGATTTATTGAATAGAGTTAACTAATTCGAATAGTAATTAGTTAATAAGATTTCAAATTAATATTGGGCTTTGAATAAGCGAATTCGATTTGAAAATTTATATTCGAAATAGAAAAGAGAACTAGAATTGAAATTGAAATTCAATTTGGTTATGAACGAGTTAAATATTTTGTTTGAACATGTTATGTTCGACAAAGAAGTGAAATAGGCGAAATGATTAATTAAAGAATAAATGGGCGAAACTGAATTCAAACGATTAGATGGTATCGAATTGAATTGAAAACAGGTGAACAGGTGTTAGACAGGTATGGGATGAGGTATATGGAGTTTATAAACGTAATGCTCGACAAAAAGGTACATGTTTAATTCATATATGAGTTTTATGCGCCGTATCGGCAAGCCGCTTGGCTTTTCCTTTTTCTTTTTGATTGAGGAAGATACCGGGAAGCTATTTGAAATTTCCCGATGCTCCCGATACAGGGGAGGTTATGGCGAATTTTTCCGGGAATTTAAGGAGTCAGAATATTTTTAAGAAATTTGACAATTAGAAATCTATATATCGATATATATAGAATTCGATAAGGAAACGAAATCAAAAATAGCGTAAAGGGCCAAGATGGATTATTGAAATATTTGGGTAAACAAATATTGTTAAGGAAATGGAAAAGAGATTTAATTAATGAAATATTAATTAAAAAGCCCAGTGATTTGTTTGATATGTTGGATTGAACACTTGTTTTTATTCGATAGTTAAATCACAGACTATCGAAGTTTTTGACCATCGTTGTCAATATGGAGAGACCGGTTGGATTATTATCCGAAGAACCACTCCGTATCGGCATAAGCGTTGCGAACCAAATATGCTGAATATATTGAAGACGGAGTAAAGTGCAAGGGCTTTTCTATTAATAGAAATAGTGCCTTCGGTGTCGTTCAATCCCAGAACGAACGTAAATGGACGAATGTTTGACAGAGTATTTCCAATGATCAAATGGGTTGGTCTGTATGAATATATATGGTTGCAACGGATTTATCCCTTAGCATAACATCCAGAATATTTGTGCAAACTCAACTAGTGATTAACGGATCTGACGATGTGGCATTCAAAGAGATTGTGTTATCGATGAATGGTAAGTATGCGTAGCCTCAGGCCTCAACAACCGGGAAAGGACAAAAATCGGGCAGGCAGCATGGCTATGTGGGTCGCACCCATTAGGGTGTATAATCACCTATCTAGAGAAATTCCTTTTGTTTCTAAATCTACCGATTCTGCCCATTCGGGAAACGGTGGTTTGAGTCCAACCGTTGGTGATATACATTCGATACACTCAAGCGGAATGAGTGGTCGGTCATGTGTGGGCCGAGTTGCAAGACGTTCTTGTTGAACCCAGTGTATTCCTCTCTAGAGATACACAGTCGGAAGGTGGTTCCATACCTTGTCATGTTGGAAATCCAATCTCCAATAAGCGCCATGCGGGTTTTGATTTTATAATATATATGTGGAGCGTGAGATGCAAGCGTTCTGCTATTTGGTTATTTACTTGATGTAGACATTATTATAATATCACTGGATTTGATATCAAAGTGTTTTGGGTTATAGTAAGGTAAAAACCGTCCGTGTTTATGTGTGGACTGGTCTTACTATTATCTTTTCTTTCGAAAAGAGTTTTGAAAGTTAAACAAGTGGTTGGAGTTTACTCACACCAGTCCCATGACTGACCCAGAGTTTATTTTGTTTGTTTTCCCTAAACTCTTGGGTGCCCAAATTTGTACGGGCAGTCAAGTGTTTCAGGCTTTTACAGATACACTTGAAGGAGCTTGAAGAAGGAGGCTTCAACGTTAGTTATTTAGAGTTACTTCCGCTGAATCAAATGTTATGTGTACTCTGATGATGGTATGTATATATGTACAAAACAGATTTGTATTTCGAAGCTTATGTTATAGAATATATTTTCTTCGTTCCGCTGTGAGTTGTGATCTTCGTTTTTCTCCTATTCTAATATTTCTTTCTTTCTATTTCTCATCCTCTAATTTCTTTCTAATAATGAGTCGTATTTCTGTGTTATTTGGGTTGGACGTGTGGTGTATTTAGTCAACTCAGATAGCTCGGATTTGCGGGTCGTTACAGTTGGTATCAGAGCTTAGGTTGAGCGAATACCTAGGCTTGTGTGGCATGTGCTCATTAGAGATAGAGTCAGTAGTACTCTAGAATGAGTTAAGTATATATATACGAGAGAGCGTATTTGTTAATTGATATAAAATTGTTTTATATTGTGTTGGCTTGTCTGTTGAGTAGTTTATGAATTCTGGTCGAATCGTGGGACGCCACGAAGTCGATAGGGATTTCTAAACACTTGAACAGAGAAATTCGACACAATATTGTTTTCAAGTGGGTAGATGGAATAATTTAACCCAAAAATTTCTATTTTAATATAGAAAGAATAATTTTTTTGAAATTATTATATTATATGGATATGTTGGATGTTGACTTTATAATCCAACGAGATTATAAAATTGAAATGGTTATTTATAACCAAACTAAACTTGTATATGAATAAGATATACAATTGAGATGAATCAAAATTGAATTCAGAACCAGAATTAAGAATTTAAAATCCTGGGAAGTTGAAAATATTTTTCAAAGTATATTAAAGTAATATAGCTTTGTTTTAGAAGGATTTGAAAGAAAAACTGGAATATATAAGTGAATGAATTGATTAGAATCCATTTGAATAGGTTTATTGAAATTTAGATTGGATATAAATGGATTGATCGAATCAAATGTGTGAAGACCAAAAGTTTGGTTGAAGTTAATTTGTTGAAATATGAAGAGGTGAGTTTCAACATAAAGGAGTTTTGAAAAGTTAGTGAGTTTATAGTATTTTTCCTACCTTAGCAATTTCGAGGACGAAATTATTTTAAGGGGGGAAGAATGTAACGACCCAGATTTTTGAACATTTTATTTTAAATATTTAGTAGGGTTTTTAAAATATTGAATTTAAAATATAATAATTTAATATGGTATATATGTTCGAATTAAATTTCAGAATATATACTGTTCAATTTAGGGTAGTGTTATGATATTGAAACGTCAGTCTGTACGTTAAAATAGCGGTTTAGAATTTTAAATTAAAAGAACCGCGATATAGTTTAGTTTTTAATTAAAGAAAAATCAAATCAAGTTAATTAAAAATCCTATCAGCCGACCTAAGAAGTGTTTAAACGCAGACCTAAATGAAGTCGCACACCCTATATTTCATCTCGAGCAACCAACTTTGTCTCTAAGCTTCACGATCAGGCAAACAGGATTTTAATGGCTTGTACCTATTGTCGCTCGTTCACCCTTATATAAAGAAGCCTCACCTTCGTATTTCCCATTTCTAATTCCTCCGTCCTTTTTCTTTAATCGTCTTCCAGTTACAGGAAATCAAAATCGCGAGCCTCTTCCAAAATCAAATCGAAGCCCTGTTCTTCGTTATAACTAGCAGTGCGTTCAGGAACGAGGCGCTCTCGATTCAGGCACACGCTAGGGCTTCGACGATAAATCGATGTGCTAGGGTTCGAGTGATATTGCGAGATGGTGGGGGTCGCGATGCTTCGTGATGGGCGATTCAGTTGCTCAAGGGTCGACAGTGATAGATGGACGGGGTTCGATCACCTCAGGTGGCGCTGATGGCGAATTGTGACACCCTGGTTCGTCCGAAGTTGAGGTCGGAGGGGGTCATGAGGCGCTTGCGCATAGGAAAATGGGGTGCCGATCAATTCGTCGCCTCGACAAGGGGTTCTGACCTAGATGAGGGGTTTCACAGTTAGTCGACATCAGTAAGGTATCGGTTTTCCAAGATTTAAATTACATAGAAAAGTTATTAATTTATTTTGGAAGTTAATTTAAAATTTATAAGATGTTTAATCGATAATTAAAAATTAAATCATCATTAGGTTCAAAAACAATTTATTCGAAATGATTCGAGATGACTGGTAGCTAAGACGATATGGAAATTAATTGGATATTCGACAACTGCAAACCCTGGTGAGTAAATCTCACTCACCTTTAAAATTATTTTTATTTCGTTAAAAATAATTGTCTGTTGCTTGTGTGAATGTTTTCTGGTTGCTTTATATATATTAGTTATTTAGGCTATATATATATATTGGGTTGATTGATTGGTTGGATTCCCGCAGTCTCATTAGCGGATGCCCGCAGTTTCATAGCGGATGATTACCCTATACGCCCCACGCTATGATTAGTGGATGACCTTCTATACCGCGATATTCTGCCACGAAGCAGAATTGGTATTATTTATGTGCTAACATCTGTGGATGCAGGGAAACAGGTTGGAGGAATCCAACAGGATTCCTCAAAAATATATTATCTATTTGTTGGTTTGTTCTGTTTGATTTCATATATATGCATATATGATGTGTTAAAATCAAATAATTGGAAATTGATTGATTTGGTTGTTTAAATTATCACTGGGCTGAAGTTTAATTTATAAAAATATCGTAAAAAGGATATTTGAGATTTAAAAAGGGGAAAATTCTATTTTTAAATAGAATTTGAATTTTAAATGCGAATAAAAACATAAACTTGTTTTGAAAAATAAAACAAGTAGTTCTTTATAAACGAAGTTTATAAATAGTTCTTTTATAACGAAGTTATAAATGAAGTAAAGAGAATTATCATTTGATAATTCAGAAATAGAAATACAAGTGTGAAATTAAATTTTGAAATGAAATTTCAAAATAGAACTTGAAATAGAATTTTTAAGTAGAAATTTAAATATTAGAAGGGAGTTGAAATATTTGAAATACAAAAGAAATTTCAAATAGGATTTGGAATGGAATTTTTAAATATATAATTCAATTGAAATTTGATTATAACATTTGAATATAGGATTTGAATAGTAGAATAAGAAAAGGAGTTTAAATATTTGAATTTTTATAGAAAAGGAAAGGATTTTGAATATTAGAAATTCAAAGCGAAGTTCAAATAGAATTTGAATATGCGAAATTAGCATGAAATATAGAATTGGAATGCAAATAGAGATTTGAATGTGAAAATTCAAATGGAGTTTGAAATGGGAAATTGAAAATAGTAAATTCAAATAGAAAATTGAATATGAGATTTCAAAATAGAATTTGAAATAAACTTTGAAAATAGAATTTCAAAGTAGAATGGGAAATGGAATTTCAAATAGGATTTCAAATAGGGAATCCAAAGGGTTTTGAAGTGGGATTTGAATTCAAGTGAATTCAAAAGAATTTGAATATTAGAAATTCAAATGGTGTTAATGAATTTGAATATTAGAAATTAAAATGGTGATAAGGAATTTGAATATTAGAAATTCAAATGGGGCTGGAAACGAATTTGAATATTAGAATTCAAATGGAAAATGAAATTTGAATGTAAGAAATTCAAATTGAATTTAAATAGGATTTGATCTATGGGGTTTGAATATGGAATTCAAATGAGTTTTAAACTAAGGAATTTCAAATATAGGATTGGGAATGTAGAAGTAAAAATGGAATTTAAAAATAGAGTTTGAATAAAAGAATTCAAATAAATTCAAGTATCGAATTTGAATATAGGGAATTTAAATAGAAATTTAAGTATTGAATTTGAATATCAAATAGGAAGGGATTGAAATTTGAATATGGAATTCAAAGTGAGATTGGAATTTTAATCAAAGAATTCAATTTGAGTTAAATAAAGTTAAAATGGAATTGAATTCGTTTTAAGAAGTTTAAAGAGTTTATATATATATAAATATAATTAAAACGAACTCGCCGCAGCGCTGCAGTTCGTAAAATAGCGATTCGAACTTCAATCGAGTATACAGAACTCAATTGAAGTCGAAATTCTTTGAAACAAGAAACGTCAGGACCAGTTTGATAATAGTTTTCAAATGAAAGAGAAAAATATGAATTTCTTCGTATAGATTTTGAGTTATGTCAAAATCAAATTTTCAGAAAAGCAGCGCCAGAACCATTATAAAACCATAACGGTTTATTTAATTAAATTAAAGGATTTTAAGCAAATAAAAATCGAAATTTCTATTTAGAAAAATCCAGATGTGAGTTATAAAATATATGTGAACTCCAGTAGAGTAATGAGTTGATTTCTGAAACAGAAATCAGATTTTTGATTTATTGAATAGAGTTAACTAATTCGAATAGTAATTAGTTAATAAGATTTCAA
Organism: Allium sativum; assembly: GCA_030737875.1. NCBI lineage: Eukaryota > Viridiplantae > Streptophyta > Magnoliopsida > Asparagales > Amaryllidaceae > Allium > Allium sativum. The sequence continues at coordinate 271,166,597 of CM060913.1, read as the reverse complement.
ATTAATATTGGGCTTTGAATAAGCGAATTCGATTTGAAAATTTATATTCGAAATAGAAAAGAGAACTAGAATTGAAATTGAAATTCAATTTGGTTATGAACGAGTTAAATATTTTGTTTGAACATGTTATGTTCGACAAAGAAGTGAAATAGGCGAAATGATTAATTAAAGAATAAATGGGCGAAACTGAATTCAAACGATTAGATGGTATCGAATTGAATTGAAAACAGGTGAACAGGTGTTAGACAGGTATGGGATGAGGTATATGGAGTTTATAAACGTAATGCTCGACAAAAAGGTACATGTTTAATTCATATATGAGTTTTATGCGCCGTATCGGCAAGCCGCTTGGCTTTTCCTTTTTCTTTTTGATTGAGGAAGATACCGGGAAGCTATTTGAAATTTCCCGATGCTCCCGATACAGGGGAGGTTATGGCGAATTTTTCCGGGAATTTAAGGAGTTAGAATATTTTTAAGAAATTTGACAATTAGAAATCTATATATCGATATATATAGAATTCGATAAGGAAACGAAATCAAAAATAGCGTAAAGGGCCAAGATGGATTATTGAAATATTTGGGTAAACAAATATTGTTAAGGAAATGGAAAAGAGATTTAATTAATGAAATATTAATTAAAAAGCCCAGTGATTTGTTTGATATGTTGGATTGAACACTTGTTTTTATTCGATAGTTAAATCACAGACTATCGAAGTTTTTGACCATCGTTGTCAATATGGAGAGACCGGTTGGATTATTATCCGAAGAACCACTCCGTATCGGCATAAGCGTTGCGAACCAAATATGCTGAATATATTGAAGACGGAGTAAAGTGCAAGGGCTTTTCTATTAATAGAAATAGTGCCTTCGGTGTCGTTCAATCCCAGAACGAACGTAAATGGACGAATGTTTGACAGAGTATTTCCAATGATCAAATGGGTTGGTCTGTATGAATATATATGGTTGCAACGGATTTATCCCTTAGCATAACATCCAGAATATTTGTGCAAACTCAACTAGTGATTAACGGATCTGACGATGTGGCATTCAAAGAGATTGTGTTATCGATGAATGGTAAGTATGCGTAGCCTCAGGCCTCAACAACCGGGAAAGGACAAAAATCGGGCAGGCAGCATGGCTATGTGGGTCGCACCCATTAGGGTGTATAATCACCTATCTAGAGAAATTCCTTTTGTTTCTAAATCTATCGATTCTGCCCATTCGGGAAACGGTGGTTTGAGTCCAACCGTTGGTGATATAGATTCGATACACTCAAGCGGAATGAGTGGTCGGTCATGTGTGGGCCGAGTTGCAAGACGTTCTTGTTGAACCCAGTGTATTCCTCTCTAGAGATACACAGTCGGAAGGTGGTTCCATACCTTGTCATGTCGGAAATCCAATCTCCAATAAGCGCCATGCGGGTTTTGATTTTATAATATATATGTGGAGCGTGAGATGCAAGCGTTCTGCTATTTGGTTATTTACTTGATGTAGACATTATTATAATATCACTGGATTTGATATCAAAGTGTTTTGGGTTATAGTAAGGTAAAAACCGTCCGTGTTTATGTGTGGACTGGTCTTACTATTATCTTTTCTTTCGAAAAGAGTTTTGAAAGTTAAACAAGTGGTTGGAGTTTACTCACACCAGTCCCATGACTGACCCAGAGTTTATTTTGTTTGTTTTCCCTAAACTCTTGGGTGCCCAAATTTGTACGGGCAGTCAAGTGTTTCAGGCTTTTACAGATACACTTGAAGGAGCTTGAAGAAGGAGGCTTCAACGTTAGTTATTTAGAGTTACTTCCGCTGAATCAAATGTTATGTGTACTCTGATGATGGTATGTATATATGTACAAAACAGATTTGTATTTCGAAGCTTATGTTATAGAATATATTTTCTTCGTTCCGCTGTGAGTTGTGATCTTCGTTTTTCTCCTATTCTAATATTTCTTTCTTTCTATTTCTCATCCTCTAATTTCTTTCTAATAATGAGTCGTATTTCTGTGTTATTTGGGTTGGACGTGTGGTGTATTTAGTCAACTCAGATAGCTCGGATTTGCGGGTCGTTACATAACCCAACTGATAGATAAAGTATGATTTGGAATTTATAAATCTTTTATTAAGATTTAAATGGAATTTTCCAAAAGTAAAGTTTTCCAATTTAATACATTAAATTGGAATTGAATAGGGTTCGAATTAATTATAACCGAGATAAGCTTTTGTAAAAGAAGGCCCATACTACATATGGAATTTAAGAGGCCTTGCCGTTATTCCATGTATATTATTGGTTGGATACAGAAATTTATAATGATTATATATTGATTTGTTTTCTGTGAAGATTCCATATTTTATGGAAGACGATTTTGGGTTTACCGTGAACTATGTTTTAAAATGACATTAGTTCTTTAACCCAGTTAAAGATAAGATAAATTCCTTAAATTTAAATAATCATTGAATAATGATTTTTGTTTTTAAAACCAAATTGGGGTTTAATAAATCTTTAAAATTTAAGAATAAATTTGAAGAACTTATCTTTGATAAGATAATGTGAGTATTTTATTTTAAAAAGAATATTCTGAATTGGAATGAGACGTTGGGTGTGCTTTCATAGTACTTGATTTTTAATTATAAAATACGTGAGTTATTCGGAAAGACCGGGCTTAACCCATTCCGAATAATTACTACGACGATGAAGGGTCGAAGATGAAGATGGTGGTTGAAGACCGACGGTCTTCACATCGAATGAATGTGTTGCTACAGAGACCCTGATGGGAGGGGCTAACTTGAAGGGGCTTCAGTGGTGGTCGTCCGGACTATTGTTGATTGTTCGGATTTGGTTTTCGCTCAGACCTAGAGCATAATCTAGTAAATGGATGCGTGTATGACATTGGATTTCGTTCCATGTGAATTAAATCGATATCTGTTAATGTATGTCTGTTTGGTGGTGGAGGATTTATTCTTTACTTAACACCCTGGTATATATTAACAATGATTGATCGCATGGCGTGAGTTGTCAATGTGGCACGCCAAGATGAAATTGATTAAGGCTTTTGTTGAAAAGCAGGGCCTTGTGGGATGATCAAAGCATAGCCTATTATGGCATAGCTTTGTGTATATCGTGACTTTGCAAGCCTCACACCCTGGTATGAGTCAAAAATGGGATATGGACCGTAGGGAGTGCACACGTTTCTTTCTAGCTAGTGGTAGTGTTAGTGCTTTGACACGGCCTGACATTTTACTTATGTGGATGATGGATTTTGAGGCATCTCGGATTTTTTATAGGCCGATAATGGTCATATTATAGGTTCAAAGGAACCGGGAAGTGTGTGTTCAGGCATAACTAATCCACTGCCGATAGGCGGAGACCGGCCCTACCGCATCCAAGGGTTCACTACGGGGGATCCTGAGACATTTGCTAGAGTGTCTCGAATCGGAGAGGAGTTTGCCCCTAGCCTCGACTCATGATGGAAATCCAATTTCCAATACGACCTTTCAATTTTGATTGTAGAACTAGTATGGCGACATAGTAGGATGGGGTACTGTAACAAACCGGAAATGCGAGCCAGTGTAAAAAATTTATTTTGGCAATTTTAGCGAATTTTGAATATTTAAAATGAATTATTTTAAATAATAACAACGAGAAATTTATTTTGAATAGAATTAGAAAGATATATTATTCGAATCGTCATTAGAATATAAATATTTATTTTAAATTATAAAAGGAATTGAAAATGGCGCGGTAGTTCGATAATTCGATTTCAAACTTCAAATGAATGTACCGGGTGCAAAATAAACCGTATTTTAGTGAAACCAAAAATAATTGAATCTATTTCAGAATATCTTTCCAACGAATCCGAAAAATCAAAATTTCATAGCGGGGATCAAAAGATATGTCCAGTTGAAAATTCTGAATAGTCGCTATGGAATTCAGGCCCTTAAAAATGGTCATTTTGCAATCGACCTCGGATTTCGACGAAACCACTTTTGTTGGATCCGCGATGTCAAATTATTACTAGGTTTTAAATTTCGTAATTTTTTGAATCAATATGTGAGCGTGGCAAAGGAAAACGTGTTTGACTAGTTTCATTTGACTTTAATCGACTGGAAAATGGCCATTTTTCCAACCGTCTCAGTATTCGACGAAACTAGTTTTGTTAGGACTGTATCGTCAATAAGAAGCTAGAAAATATTTTTCGAGAATTTTTCTAGTTAGTATGTGGCCCCGGTAAATTAAAATGTGTGTTCAAATTGAATATATAAAGAATTATACTTTAAATTCAACCGAAACTAATTCAAATAGTCGAATTGGCCTACGATACATATCCCATTGTGTTCGGAATAGGGGTAAAACGCAAAGGACGACAGTCGGTGGGTTCGATTTCGAGTTGAAAATAAAAAGTTGCTTTTAAGGAATTTAAAATAATTAAATAATATAATTTCCCTCATCTCCTATTACCCAGTCAACCCCCCCCCCCCCCCCTCCCCGTTGAAATTCATTTTAGAAAAAAAGAAAAAAAAAGCGGATCGAGGAACCCGCCGCTCTGCCCTCGTCGATCCACCCCATCGCGCCGCCTCCACCACGCTGGCTCCACCGACCAACCCCCCCTCCTCCGATCTCCGCCTTCTCCTCTCTTTCCCTCCTCTTCCACCTTAAATCCGCAGCTCCTCACTCCCCAAGCCTCTGGAAATCCGCGAGCCTCCCTCCACCGTTTAGAACCACCAGCAGCGAGCCTCCACCAGCCCTTCGATCCACCTCCGTCAACCTCAGACGGGAAGCGCCTCGCCTTATTTCGAACTGTAAGTTTTTTTACTGCTCTTTATTTTTAATTTAAACATCAATTTAAGTATACATAACAGTAGAAAAAAAAACAGAAAAATTGAGATTTTTAATGTAGGAGTAAAAATAGGGTTTTATATTAATTTAAACAATGCATTGATTTTTAATTTAAATAAAGGTTTGATCTTTAATTTAAAAGGGAATAAGATTTCTAAACAATAAAAGTTTAGATTATTTTATTTAAAAAGATAGGATTTTTAACTTTAAAAGGATTGAATTTTTTTTATTGATGAAAAATAAATGATTTTTAGACATAATAAAAATATAATTTTTATTGTATGTAGGGGATAAAAATATAATTTTTATATCATGGAAAGATTAAAAATGTAATTTATATATCATGGAAAGATAAAAAAATATAAATTTTATGTCATAGAAAGGTTAAAAATATAATTTTTTATATATGTAGAGATATAAAAATATAATTTTTACATGTGTTGTAAAGTAAAAAATATCGCCTTTGTTTAGTAAAAAATATAGTCTTTGTTTAGTTAAAAATATGATTTTTATAATGGAAGTAGCGTTGTTAAAAATATAATTTTTAACATATACTTCGTGAAATAGACTACGTTGGAAGAATGATGAAGATTTCCTACATATGAAGAGTCGTGGTATTGGATTAGTTATCGGTTAGAACTTCTCACTTTAAATTTCCTTTTCTAGTTAAAAATATATACTAGGATGCAGACGGTGCTTAGTAGCAGCCGACACCCGTCGTCCACGGACCATGGATGACTTGTTTGTTTGGTTGCTATGTTGTGAAATTTGATTGTGTGATGTAGAATGAAATAAAATATTTTATAGTGGAAAATATTTTATAGTTAAAAATATAATTTTTAACTTGTATATAAAATAAATATTTATAAACAGATCGGACGATTTGTTTATATACACTGATTTGACTGATATTGATTGGGACGATAAATTTTCACTACAACAAAACAGATCTATTACAACGTCCATTTTACAACGGGTGTTTGCTGCCCGTTGTAATAGACTGCTCTTACAACGGTCATTTTCTGGACCGTTGTAATAGATGCCTGTACAACACCCTTTCTACAACGGGCATATAGTGCTCGTTGTAATAAATGATATTACAACGGTCATTTTTAGGCCCGTTGTAATAAATATCTATTTTACAACGGTCACAAAACGCCCATTGTAATAGATGTCTATTTTACAACGGTCACAATATGTCCGTTGTAATAGACGCTAATTTTTGACAATTAATAATTACAATACTTCGATAAAATTAATTTTGATTATTTAATAATTAATCATTAATCATATATTACTTATTATTAAGTATAATATCATATTACTAATTACTAATCATTAATATATTATATTATTTATTAATATTTAATAATCAATCATTAATAATATTATATTAATCATTTATAAATTATAATAATTAATGATTATTAATAAATAATCTCTATTTATTAATTATTATATATAATCAATATTCCAACAAACTTAATTTTACTTTCCAGTTATTAGTAAATAATATATATCCAGTAATCAATATCAATAATTTATAATTAACAATAAACATTAATAATTTATGATTAATAATATTACTATACTATATGAAAAATAATCATTTTAACCGATATTAATTTTACAATGATCATATAAATTTATGCTAATTAACAATAAACATTAATAATTTATGCTAATTTTTAATTTTGAAGGTTCTTTTTTATTTTTAATTAATTTAGAAATGATGAGAAATTAAAGTCAATTTCAACAGATATAATATAATTTTTGTTTTTGGTCTAGTTATTAAACTTAGTTATCCGTAAGACAAATTTTATTTTGAATTGTGTTATTAAAACATCAGTTAACCGACCATCTTAACCGAATATTTTTGGTTCGGTTAACCAAATTTTTGTCGGTCAGTTAACCGTCCTAAGTGTATTCTGGCGCTGAAATGCAGGAGATTGTGCCAAGTGTATTCTGGCGCTGAACCGTCCCAACAAAAATTTCGCCTTTTGATTCCTTGCACATCTATTCCCTAACCCTAATTTCAAATTGGGGATTCAGTGGAAATAAATATCTGGTTGACGAACGGTGCTTCACTGATCATCGCGATTAGGTTTGAAGGCCGTTCTTCGTCGTACTCTCAGCAATTCACAAATCTTTCCTTGTAACGAACCAGAGTTTTGACATTTAAAATTTTAAAGTTAATTTGATTTAGTATTGAAAATTTTTATGTTTATACATGATATTTGATTTTAATTTGAATTTTAGTAGTTTTGAATTAATTTGTATAAGCGAATTTAAAATTTTAATGTTTGAAATTAGAATTGTTTTGTTAAACTTACTGATAGTAGTATTTCAAAATTTATTGAAATACATTATTTGAGAAACTATAAATTTGTTTAAAAAAATTTAAACTTTGGATAGTAATTTATTTTAGACTAGGGTTTAGCTTTTGAAAATCCATTTTGATATGTATTTGAAATATAAAATATACGTGTATGGTGTTTGTATGGTATATGATATGTATATATTAAGAGAAATATCAAAATTTTGATTTCTAAATTTAGTTTGGGATTTACATGTGTAATTTTTGGATTTGAATTTGGTTTAGGAAAAAAAATTCAACTTGGGTTTGGTGTATGTATATGGTATAAATAAATGATATTTACACTTTAAAAATATTTGTTTAATCGTGTAGCCACGTGTTCAACTACTAAGGCAACATCTACCATGTGTAAAAAAAATTCCCGTATTTTGCACCACATATCTTTACCCGGTTTCATTACTTTTAATCCACCGCCTCCTTTCATTTTATCCATCACTCCATCCTTCATCCTCTTCACTTTCCATTTCCAGCCAAATAGCTTTTCCCCAAAATCAAATCCCTAAATCAATCCAAATCGCTTCGCCAGCTTCATCCCGCCACCAACGAACTCCGATTGATTTAAGATGCCATCGCCCAACCCCTGCTCTCCTCATAGCCGCGCCACTCGAGACCGGCATCCATCTCTGCAGTCCTCCCTCCGCTTCTTTGTCTTCATCTGCCACACTCCGCCACGTCAATAGCTTGAGCCGCATCTCCTCACTATCGAACCTGGAGCCACCCACGCACTGACTGTCATCGCAAGCAACCCACCGCCGCAAGCTCCGATGCAAGCGCTCCGACCCCCTCAAGCCGCCGCCATATCCTGTTCCAACCCCGCGCCGCTGCCCTGTGCTTGCAGCCACCAACCTGAGCTGAGCTTCCGCAGTTCCCCTCCTTTCTGTCAAGTTCGCCTCCACCTAGTCGGGCCTTAATCGTCTGCATCTTGTTCTGCATTTCAAGGTGAGTTTCGACTCACAATTGATTTTTTTTTCCTCAAGAATTGGACCTCGATTTTACTAAATAGGGTAGTTGATTTATTGTGTGCATTGTTGTTGGGTAATTGTTGTTCGGTTGTCTACCTGAGTATTCATGTGCCACTAGTTTTCCTTGATTATATATTGGATATAAAGTTGTCGTAGGAGCACAAGAATTCAAAATGATTGAACTGTGAACTCGTCAAAATAAACTAATATGTGGTGTTCCAAGTTTTCTTTTCTTTTCTGATTTCTGTGTGATAAATTTTGTCATATGGATTGAAAGCAAGTGTTCGATGAATAATAGTGTGAATCACCCTTTTTTGCTTCATAGTATTATGTAGTTAACAAAAAGTAAATTGTTATGGGACTCGGGAGGGTGATGATTTTATTTTTATTTTCAAAAAACAAATTAAGTCAATGCAAGTTTGCTGCTAAAAACCGACTTATGTAATTGTGTGTATAAAGATGTCATGTTAAGTCATCCTCCCACAACTGAGTAGCACCAGTTATTATTTTATTGTTCATCCTGTAAACTGAGTGATGTAACCGAGTGATAGTTATTATTTTAACTATTGTTATAAAGAATTACTGATAAACTGAGTAATATAATAATTTTATTATAAAATTTGCACTCTAAATTATGACCGTAAGTATTATTTACTATGAAGCAAAAGTTGGTATAACTCATAATTTACTATGAATTATGGGTAGTACGAAAAGTTTACCGGTATAAATTATAAGTAGCACCAACTGACAGCACCAAAAGTTGAAGATACATAAACTTTTTATATATTGAAATATGTATGGAGATTGCCTGTGTACTAAGAAGTATGGAGATACATAACCCAATATATAACCCAGCTGCCTTGTACTTGTAACAAGGATTATTTGTTTTATAGCGACACAAAAGTTTATAAAATGGCCAAGACTTGGAAGCAACGACACAAAAAACAAACTATTTCTTATCATATTGCTTTAAAATTTTCAGCTACTTTACCACCAAAATAACCATTGAACCAAATCACCATACTAATTATTTCATATATATATATATATATATATATATATATATATATATTACCATGTCCTACTAATATATAATGGCCAAAAGTTGGAGTTGTTTACGAGAATAAGCATACAAATTTATTATGAAAACTAGAACTTTTGTGTGTGTGTGTGTGTGTGTGTGTGTGTGTGTGTATATATATATATATATGCATACAAATTTTATAAACCACCCAGCCCTTGTATTATTTGTTTCATACTCCAATTTTATACCTATTGCCTGTGTATTAAAAAGAAAAGAAAAATTCTATGACGCAAAATAAATTTAAACTGTTATTTAGAGTTACTTCGCTCAGTTACATCAACTTTAGGTGTTACATAATTAGAAATTTAGAGTAATATAGTAACTTTATTGCTCATCTGGTAAACTAAGTGATGTAATTGAGTGATTTTTTCAGAAAATATATTTTATTTTATTTTATTGTTTAATCAGTTCGTTAGGTTAATTTTGATTTTGGTCCTTGCTAATTTTATTGTCTGCCTTTTCGCTTGGTTTCTATTTAAATTTTTTATACATGAACAGTGTTCATGTAACGGCCCAGATTTTTTTGACCATTTAGTTTAATATTTAAAAATGTTTTTATTGTTTTGGAATTTTAAATGGTTTAATTTCAATAATTTTGAATATTTTATTTTATTCCGAAATGGTAGAAATTTAGTGGATCTGCAATATAATGTGAACTGGCAGTATAAAAGGATAAATTTTTAATTAAAAATAGTACGTTTACAAAGGAAGTAGTAGCTAACGAACTCGGATTTCGATGAAATCAGTTTCATTAAATCCGAAATAATGAAATTAGGTAACCAACCAAGTTACGTCAAAAATGGCATCCGTATGTGGAAAAGGAAAAATAAAAGGCCAAAATTTGAACTAAATTTTGACGGTAATTGGAATTTGCTAATGCTAACGGCAAATCTGGAACTTGAGACCTATCTAGGAAAATTCTAAACATAGGATATTAACTATATATGAAATCTAGGAAAATCCTATAACGGATATAGAAAGTTATTAAGGAAACAAAATTTAAATAAATTATTTGAAAATCTAAACGAACTCCGATTTTTGATTTGAATACATAGGATTGAAGTACGTTAAAAACCGGACCAGATGGTGGAAAAATTTCTGAAAACCGTTATCGTTTGATACTCCAACATGAGACCGGAAGGTGTTGAAACTAACACAAAACACTATTTTGAATTTGAATTTAAATTATTTGAAAAGTTCAAAAAAATTCAAAATTGATATATTTTTATATAATATTGAAGAGCAAGAAAAATTGAACAAGATGGTTGAAAAAGATTTCGGATAAGGTATCAATAAGTAAGTCAAATTAACGTCCGAATAGGGTTGAGAAAACACACTTTACTATTCATAAATTATTAAATTTATTTATAATTTAATTAATTTAAGGATTAATCCTAGCCATCCATTTTCGACCGTTGGATTCGCGCCACCTCAGCAATCCATGTGACTCCTTCGGCTATAAATAGCCCCCCCCCCCCCCCCCCGTTCATTTTAAACTCACTCCTCCTCCTCTTTCAAGCTTTGGCAATGGCAGAAATAATAATAAAATATTAGGAAATAGGGAAAAGGGAAGGAAGGGAGAAAGGAGGGCAAGACGGGGAGCTAGGGACTCTTAGGCAGAGGCTTGGGCTTCGCGGGGTAAGTTTTTAAATAATATTTATTAATCTATTTATTTTTGTAATATATATATTATAATTAAAATAGAATTTGTAAAAATAAATATCAGAACATTCTAAGAGTGACAGAGAGGATAGTGTCTAAGGCTTGAGTATGGAAAATATAGTTTCCTGCTCTCCCTGACTATCCCTAACTGATCCGACGGATGGGATGATTAATTTAAATTTAAATTTGAAATCTAATTTGAATTTAATTTGAATTTAAAACAGACCAGGGGCATTTTCGTAATTTTTAATCAAAAACTTTAAAAGCTTATAACTTTTTCAAAACAAGTCGGATTTCCACGAAACAAGGACCGTTGGATTATTATCGAAAAATACTTTAAAATGAGTGGAAGCAGATTTTTGATCCGGGTTAAAATTTTTAAGTTATAATTAAATGAATATTTTTAAATATTTTATTTGAAATTTAAATTTAATTAATATTAAAATGGTTTTTCAATTTTTAAAAAAAAAAATTGGATATGGCTAGAGATGGGAAAGTAGAATTTTTTTAGAAGGGCAGGGAAGGTAATTTGGCTAATAACGCAATTAGAAATTAATTAAGATAAAAATAATTTAATTAATTTAATTAAATATATATTCATTTAAATTAGGAAATATTGTAAATAGCATAACTTTTGCATACATTAACGAAATTTAACGAAACATGATCCGTTGGGATCGTATGGACGAGCACTACGCAATGGAACTGACCGCAAGTGGATTGGAGCTCGTTTGGATTTATGGTGAAATTTAACGTCTGAACCAAATCAATGACCGATTATCGTTATTCAACGATAAACCGTCCAATGTGAGTAAATCTCACTAACTCTGAACACTTTATATTTGTATAAAGTTTTTTTAGAATTGATAAATATTGATTGAATTGCTGAGTGTTGATTGTTTAGTTAAACTGCTAGCCAACTGGTTGAAGATACCGATATAGTTATATATATCGTTAACCGATTGTAATGACCAGGGATTTCGACCAACTAATTTTAAATATTTAGAATGGATTTAAATATTTAGTTGATAATATAAATGAATTTTTATATTTATGCTATCGATTTAAATATCGATTTCGATTTAATATCATATATATTAAATTATCAAAATAACGAATCAGCGAATAACTGAATTCGAAGTGAAAACTGATTTGAAATCAGTTCAGATAATCAATACATAATTCTGTTTGAATTAGAATAATAATATTCAATAATTATCGAAGAATTTAAATGGTTTGAAATTTAATTTAAATCGATTTGAATTAATATCTGTTCGGGATGATCGAATTGGACTTCGTGACTTGTCCCAGTGTGTTCAGAATAGTGTGATAACCCTAGGGATGCCTGTTGTTGGGTTCAGAAAGGAGTTCAGAATCACAGGGAAGTTTAAATTAAATTATACAAGTTTAATTAAAATAAAAATTTGATAGAGTTTAAGGTAAAATAAAGGGACACCTCCTCCTTTGAATTTCACCACTCCTTTCCTCTGCTCAAAATCAAAGCCACGACATTCATATATTCCTATATAAATCGCAACCACTCCCTCTTCCTTCAGCATGGAAATGAAAACTGATCCTCCTTCAAGTAATTCGAAGAATAAACTCTGGCTTGTGCTTGTTTTATTTTGTCGAGAGCTTGAGCAATAGAAATGAAAGGCCGTGCTCTACAAATCCTCAAAATCCAACTGTTTTGTTCCTCGGTATTCCAAGACCAAAATCGACAATCATCTCGGGAGTAAAAGGGGGGTTCGAATTCGAATTCGAATTTCAGATCTTAAACTGGAGCACGATGGCTACGCGATGAAGTGGGAGTTATTCAAATCGATTTCGATTCTAGGGTTCGAACCCGATTTCAACACTGAGTTTTTGAGCGACGCAGAGACGAGGTCGAAGCTGATGTTGATTAAAGGGTAATCGTGGTTGATAGTGTGAGGTATCGACGTTATACTGGAGTGCGATAGTATGGTTTTGGGGGAGTCAGATCTGGGTAGTTGCGATGTGCTAAATGGGGGAGACTGTGGTTGGTTTGCAAGTCCTGTGTCATCCATAAATGTTATGAAAGTGAGGGTAGCCGTGGTGATTTGTAAAGTTCGTGGTTTTTACCTGGTGAAAGTCGTTATCTTGGAAGGGGAGTAGTTCGATGGTTCTGGTGGTGAGGAACAATTTGGAGTAAAGGAGAATGATATTATCCGTGGGGTATTAGGCTTAACTAAGGTAATTTAAATTTAAATTACTAAAGTTTAATATATTTTTACTGTGTTTAAAAATATAAGTATGTTAGTTAAAACTAAATTAGTACAATGTTAAAGGAAAAAAAAATATGGTATTAACTATTGTTTGGAATTTGGAATCAGGAAAGGGAATTTTATTTAGTAGATCATGATACAAAATTTAAATTAGATAAGTGAAATATTTAAATATAAAATCGTTAGTTGTTTACCGGTAGTTAGAAAATTTAATTTATATATATATATATATATATATATATATTAGCATAAGACCTGGTTAAGGATATTCGGTACCTAATGTATAATGTTCGGATTTTTCCTAGGCAAGGAGAAATCGAATGAAATCATCCTTGTGGAGTTCGGAGACTCGGGAATCAATGAAGAGAAATTGAAATTGATACAAATGCAAATAAAAATCATCGGTGAGTAAATCTCACCTGTTTGTTTAGAAATTTATTTTTATATAGTTAAAAATAATTGTCTATGCTTGTTTGAATGCTGTCTGGTTGTTTTAATATATATAGTTATTTAGGATTGGTTGACTATTATATATATATATATATATTGGGTTGATGATTGGTTGGATTCCCGCAGTTTCATTAGTGGATGCCCGCAGTTTCAGAGCGGATGATTACCCTATACGCCCCACGCTATGATAGTGGATGACCTTCATACCGCGATATCCTGCCATGAAGCAGGATGGGTATTACTATGTTGACTAACGTCTGTGGATGCAGGAAAACAGGTTGGAGAATCCAACTGGATTCCTCAAAAATAGATTATCTGTTGTTGTTTGTTTGATTTCATATATATTCATATATGATGTGTTAAAATCAAATGATTGAAAAGTGGTTGATTTGATTGTTGAAAATATCCCGGGAGTTTGATTATTGATTTATAAAAATATCAAAAAGGGTATTTGAAATTTAAAAGGGGAATTCTATTTTTATAAATAGAATTTGAATTTTAAATGAAGTATAGAAACATTAACTTGTTTTGAATATATATATAAACAAGCAATTGAATTTATAAAAGTTGTTTATAAATGAAAGGATGGAATTTGAATTGAATTTATATAAGTTGTTTATAAATGGAAGGATGGAATTTGAATCGAATTTATAAAGTTGTTTATAAATGAAAGGATGGAATTTGAATCGAATTTATAAAGTTGTTTATAAATGGAAAGGTGGGATTTTAATTGAAGTTATAAACGTTGTTTATAAATAATGCCGAGAAATTCAAATGGACTTAAACTATAGATTTGAATATAGAAATTCAAATGGACTTAAACTATAGATTTGAATATAGAAATTCAAATGGACTTAAACTATAGATTTGAATATAGAAATTCAAATGGACTTTAAACTATAGAATTTGAAAATAGAATTCAAATGAAGTTTTAAATAAAAAGGAATTCAAATAGAATTTGAAGATAAGAAATTGAATTGGAATTTGAATAGAGTAGCCGATAAGGAAACGAGAGTATGAGTATAATTAGAATTTGTTAATATGCAGTTAAAATATATTTGAACATGTCATGTTCAAATATAAAGGTGAAATAGACTGAAAAGTTAAGTAACAGATTTAATTAACAAATTGAGTTAAAACGATTGGTATAGTTAAAATAGATTGGACAGGCACAAATATACAGGAGACAGGTATGGAATAAAGTATAGAAGTGAAATAAATAGAATGCCCGACAAAAAGGTACGTATTTAATTTCCATATGAGATTTTATGCGCCGTATCGGCAAGCCGCTTGGCTTTTTCTTTTTCTTTTTGAAATAAGAAGGACCGGGAAAGCTATTTGAAATTTCCCGATGCTCCCGGTACAAAGGAGGTTATGGCGAATTTTTCCGGGAATTTAAGGAGATAGAATATTTTTAAGATAATTTGATAGTTAGAAATCAACGTATCGATATATATAGAAGTCGATAAGAAAACGAACTTAGAAATAGAATATTATAATTATAAAGGGAAGTATAAGAATAAAATCTCGTAGGATTAGAAAGAGAAAATGTATATGTGTTTAAAGGTGAATAATCAGTTGTATGGTATTGATTATTCGAGTAAGTAGTCTTGTCTGTTTTGACGTTAAATGTTATTCAGTCAAGGTCTGAGAGGTAATTATACCCCAACTTGGTTGATTTCATGATATACCGATAAGTAGCAAGATTCAGGCTCGAAGATCAATGTGGAATAAGAATTAGTTAAATACTGTATTTGGGTTGTCGTAACGATGTTTTATACAACATCTGTTTTAACCCAAATATGTGCAAAGCTTGGAAATAGAATAATGAATATTTCCTAGTATAGAAAATAAAGGAAGGCGATATATGGAAATGTTTTCCAAAGAACGTATAAGGCCAATATGCTTATTGAAAATATTTGGTTAACAAATATTGATAAAGAAATAGAGAAGAGATTTAATTAATGGAATATTAATTAAAGGCTCACTGATTGTTGGATGTTTGGATGAACACTTGTTTTATTCGATAGTTAAATCATCGACTATCGAAACACTTGTTTTTATTCGATAGTTAAATCACAGACTATCGGAGTTTTGACCATCGTTGTCAATATGGAGAGACCGGTTGGATTATTATCCGAAGAACCACTCCATATTGGCAGTAGCGTGCGAATCAGATTATATAAAGATAATCGAAGACGGAGTAGAGTGCAAGGACTTTTTCTATTTATAGAAATAGTACCTTCGGTTCATCCTGTTCCTGGGTGACGTGTATGGATGAATGTCTGACAGAGTATTTCCAGAAAGGTCACGTACATTGATTTCTTCAACCGTACCAAGAGTGGAAGCGGAGAAGGAAACTTCTTTTAGCTAACACGTAATGTACTGTTGAGGACGTCAATCGGTGATTTGATGGATTTGACGATGTGGCATTCGAAGTGAATCTAGTATGATGATAAAGCGTAGCTTCTAGCCTCATCATCCGGTAAATGACAGAAATCGGGCAAGCAGCATGGCTATGTAGGTCGCACCTATTAGGCTGTATAATCACCTGATCTAGAGTTTCATTTACTTCTAAAAATCTATTGTCGATGCTGTCCCATTCGGGAAACGGTTGCTGATCCCAATCGTTGGTGATATACATTCGATACACTCAAGCGAAATGAGTGGTCGGTCATGTGTGGCTGAGTTGCAAGATGTTCTTGTTGAACTCGGTGTATTCTCCTCTAGAGATATACCAGCGGAAGGTGATTCCATACCTTGTCATAGTTGGAAAACCAAATACCCAATACGTGCTTGCGGTTTTGATTGTATATATATGTGGAACGTGAGATGCAAACGTTCCACTAGATTGTTATTTAATTGATTTAGACATTATTATAATATCAAAAGAGTTTGATATAAAGTTGAATCAAGTGTTTGGATTTTCATAAGGGAAAAACCCGTTCCGTGTTATGCGGCGTGGTCTTATGAGATATCATTTAGTTTTCTGAAACTGTTTTAAACTGTTTACTCATAGCAGTCTCATGACTGACCCGGAGTTTATTTGTTTTATTCTACCTAAACTCTTGGGTGCCTAAATTGTACGGGCAGTCAAGTAGTTCAGGATTTTTCAGATATATCTAAAGGAACTTGGAGCAGGAGGCTTCAGCGTTATCTAGTTATAGTTTGTTCCGCTATGTTGTAAGTGTTGTACTCTGATAAGTGTATGTTATACAGTTAAGATTTTGTATTTCAAAGATGTGATATATTATATTTTGTTCCGCTGCGATGTGAGATTCTGTGTTGTTATTTTTGTTCTTCTTCTACCTCTTTCTTCTAAAAAAAATGTCTCGTATTTTCGTGATATTTGGGTTGGACGTATGATGTATATAGTCAACTCCGATGTTATGGAAATCTGGGTCATTACAGTTGGTATCAGAGCTTAGGTTGAGCAAATACCTAGGCTGTGCGGAAATGTGCTCATTAGAGATAGGATCAGTAGTATCCTAGAATGAGTTGAGTGTATATATATATGAGAGAGCGTATTTGTTATTTGATATAAAAACTGTTTTATATTGTGTTGACTAGTCTGTTGAGTGGCTTATAAATTTTGGTCGAATCGTGGGACGCCACGATGTCGATAGGAGTTTATAAACATTTGAACAGAAGATTGGACACGATATTGTTTTCAAATAGTTAAGTTGATTGTTAGGATTATAATCAAATTAGATTATAAGAAATGAAATAGTTATATATAACCAATGAAATTTGTATATGAAATCAAATATACAAATGTGATAAATTGAAATTGAATTCCAACCAGAATTCAGAATTTAAAATCCTGGGAGTTTGGAAAATATTTTTCTAAATGGATTTTGAAAGAAATAAAGCACTGAACTCATTCAGTAGCTGGGAAATAATTCTGATGATGGTCGCAACATCACCAGTGTTCATTTTCGAGTTTCTAAGTGATGAATTGCTGCCTTAGAAAAGTTTTGATGAAAATTTGTTTGAAAGAAACAAGTTGTTTGAAAATTCAAATGTTTTGAATTTGAGATAGATAAATATATGTATATATTTCAGAGGAATTTTGAAATGGAAATTGGAATATAGATTTCAAATAGAAGTAAAATAAAGGAATTTGAATATATATATATATATATATATAATTCAAATAGAAGTGAAATAAAATTTGAATTCAAAGGAATTCAAATGAGTTGAATAAAGACAAATTCAAATAGAAATTGTATAAGAAAAATTGAAATGGAATTTGAATTCAAAGGAATTCAAATGGATTTGAATATAAGAAAATTCAAAAGGGATTGGAGTATAGAAAATTCAAATGAGATATGAATAAAGAAGATGTAAATAATGGAAATTTGAATATAGGATTCAAATAGAGTTAAAACGGATTTTGAATATAGAAATTCTATTTATAATTCAAAGTGAAATTAAATAGAATTTGAATAAAGGAATTTAAATAGAAATTGAATAAAGGATTTCAAATGGAATTTGAATAAGGGATTTGAAATGGATTTTGAATAAAAGATTTCAAATAGAAATTGAAGATAAGAAATTCAAATGGAATTTGAATATTTTAAATGTAGAGGACTTGAATATTAGAAGTGAAGTAGATCGGGAATATTATGAAATGGATTGGATATATATTAAAAATATATCAGAATGGAGTTGAATTTATTATAAACAAAGTTAAAACGTTTATATTTATAAATATAAATAAAACGAGCTCGTCGTAGCGCGGCAGTTCGTAAATTGGCGATTCGAACTTCAATTTAGTATACAGAACTCAATTGAAGTCGGAATTCTTTGAAACAAGAATCGTCGGGACCGGTTGAATAATAGTTTTCTAATGAAAGAGAAAAATCTGGATTTCGTCGTATAGATTTTGAGTTATGTCAAAATCAAATTTTTAGAAATGCAGTGCCAGAACCATTATAAAACCATAACGGTTTAATTAGATAAATAAAAGGATTGTTAGGAAATAAAATCCGAATTGGCACTAGAAAAATCCAGGCTGGAGATATAAAATAAATATGAGCCCCAGTGAAGTAAGTGAAATGATTTTTAAGACAAAAATCATATTTTAAATTGTTAAATAGAATTAACTAAATTGGAAAATAATTAGTTAAAGGAAATTTGAATCAAAATTGGGTTTTTGGATAAGTAAAAGAGATTGAAAATTTATATTCGAAATCGAATGTATAACTCGAGTTGAAAATATAATTAGATTAGTCTATAATTAGGTTGACATATATTTGAACAAGTTATATTCAAATAAAAAGGGTGAAATAGGCAAAATGGTTAATTAGCAACTAGTTAATGGGAATGTGAATGATTGAAATTAAAGTTAACTTAAGTAAGTAAATGGATCGAAACGAATAAATTGAGTAAAATCAATGTGAATGAAATATGAATTGGGAAATATAAAAAAAAATATTTGTAACACAAATACAAAGGAAGTTATGAGCAAACAAATAGAAGGAGAAATATTTGTAAAAACATTTACAAATAGAATTTAGAAAAGAATATTTGTAAAACATTTACAAATAGATTAAATGGAAATATTTATTTGTTAAATAAATAGAATGTTATAAATGAGATATTTATTTGTTAAATAAATATAATTTAATCGAAGGAATATTCAGAAGATGAATAGAAAATGGAAATCTGTTTTTAACAGATAAATGGAAAGGTTAATTTATAAATAACAATTTATAAATTAAATTAAATATTTATCATTGGATAGATGAAATATATAAGTCTGAACTTATATAGAAAAGAGATATTGGTTTTTAACACCGATAGTTTTAAAATAGAAGGGTACACAACACTTGTATAAGTGAAGTAACGTTATTAAAGAGAACATTTATAAAGTGAAGAACCGTTACTAAAAGTAAATCTTTATAAATGAATAAACGCTATCCAATAGGAGTTATTCGAATAGGAGAAGTCGATTAGTGTTAGAATAAATCGATTAGAGTAAGAATTAACCAGTTAGAGTTAATCAGTTAGGGTTAATCCGTAGAGTTAATCGAATATTTGTTATTCAAATAAAGAGTTAACCAGATAAAGTTAATTGAACATAAATACATAATTAATCGAATTAGAATTTAATTGAATGTTAGTTATTCAATTAAAGTTGATCGAATATAGTATGAGATAGAATTAGTCAAACATAGTTACTTAGGATAAGTTGCCATTTCGTGCGACTGCTAGCGTAATTCGCAGGGATGTAGATAGCCTTGGGCGGTCGGATGTTTCCTGGGGGAATCAGGCGTAACCATTGTGATCGCTGCGATCAAGAGTCAAGCGAATGGAGTTAAATCAAATATTAGTTTATTCGAATAGAATCAAAGGAGTTATCGAATATACTTTACTCGAAAGGAATTATCGAATATAGTTTATTCGAAAGGAATTATCGAATTTGGTTATTCGAAAGGAGTTATCAATTATTAGTAAATCAAAGGAGCTATCGATTATTAGTAAATCAAAGGAGTTATCGATTATTAGTAAATCAAAGGAGTTATCGATTATAGTTTAATCGAAAAGAGTTATCGATTAGTTTAATCGAAGTGAGTTATAGAATATTGGTTATTCGAAGGAGTTATCGACTATAGCTTATTCGGAAGGAGTTAAGTGAAAAGAGCTAATCAAATAGAGTTAATGGATAAAAGTAAATTGAATAGAGTAAATCGAATATAGTTTATTCGAAGAAAGGTTTTCGAACCTAGTTATTCGAAAGAGAGTAAATCGAATATAGTTATCCGAAGGGAGGAGTTATCGAATAGGGATTTATTCGAAAGAAAGTTATGTAAGGAAGTTTGAAATGTTGAGTATCAACATAAATAAGATTTTGAAAAGTTAATGGGTTTGTAGCACTTTTTCTACCTTAGCAATTTCGAGGATGAAATTATTTTAAGTGGGCAAGATTGCAATGACCCGGGATTTCGACCAACTAATTTTAAATATTTAGAATGGATTTAAATATTTGTTTGATAATATAAATGAATTTTTATATTTATGCTATCGATTTAAATATCGATTTCGATTTAATATCATATATATTAAATTATCAAAATAAGGAATCAGCGAATAACTGAATTCGAAGTGAAAACTGATTTGAAATCAGTTCAGATAATCAATACATAATTCTGTTTGAATTAGAATAATAATATTCAATAATTATCGAAGAATTTAAATGGTTTGAAATTTAATTTAAATCGATTTGAATTAATATCTATTCGGGATGATCGAATTGGACTTCGTGACCTGTCCTAGTGTGTTCAGAATAGTGTGATAACCCTAGGGATGCCTGTTGTTGGGTTCAGAAAGGAGTTCAGAATCACAGGGAAGTTTAAATTAAATTATACAAGTTTAATTAAAATAAAAATTTGATAGAGTTTAAGGTAAAATAAAGGGACACCTCCTCCTTTGAATTTCACCACTCCTTTCCTCTGCTCAAAATCAAAGCCACGACATTCATATATTCCTATATAAATCGCAACCACTCCCTCTTCCTTCAGCATGGAAATGAAAACTGATCCTCCTTCAAGTAATTCGAAGAATAAACTCTGGCTTGTGCTTGTTTTATTTTGTCGAGAGCTTGAGCAATAGAAATGAAAGGCCGTGCTCTACAAATCGTCAAAATCCAACTGTTTTGTTCCTCGGTATTCCAAGACCAAAATCGAAAATCATCTCGGGAGTAAAAGGGGGTTCGAATTCGAATTCGAATTTCAGATCTTAAACTGGAGCACGATGGCTATGCGATGAAGTGGGAGTTATTCAAATCGATTTCGATTCTAGGGTTCGAACCCGATTTCAACACTGAGTTTTTGAGAGACGCAGAGACGAGGTCGAAGCTGATGTTGATTAAAGGGTAATCGTGGTTGATAGTTTGAGGTATCGACGTTAATCTGGAGTGCGACAGTATGGTTTTGGGGGAGTCAGATCTGGGTAGTTGCGATGGGCTAAATGGGGGAGACTGTGGTTGGTTTGCAAGTCCTGTGTCATCCATAAATGTCATGAAAGTTAGGGTAGCCGTGGTGATTTGTAAAGTTCCTGGTTTCTACCTGGTGAAAGTCGTTATCTTGGAAGGGGAGTAGTTCGATGGTTCTGGTGGTGAGCAACAGTTTGGAGTAAAGGAGAATGATATTATCCGTGGGGTATTAGGCTTAACTAAGGTAATTTAAATTTAAATTACTGAAGTTTAATATATTTTTACTGTGTTTAAAAATATTAGTATGTTAGTTAAAACTAAATTAGTACAATGTTAAAGGAAAAAAAAATATGGTATTAACTATTGTTTGGAATTTGGAATCAGGAAAGGGAATTTTATTTAGTAGATCATGATACAAAATTTAAATTAGATAAGTGAAATATTTAAATATAAAATCGTTAGTTGTTTACCGGTAGTTAGAAAATTTAATTTATATATATATATATATATATATTAGCATAAGACCTGGTTAAGGATATTCGGTACCTAATGTATAAAGTTCGGATTTTTCCTAGGCAAGGAGAAATCGAATGAAATCATCCTTGTGGAGTTCGGAGACTCGGGAATCAATAAAGAGAAATTGAAATTGATACAAATGCAAATAAAAATCATCGGTGAGTAAATCTCACCTGTTTGTTTAGAAATTTATTTTTATATAGTTAAAAATAATTGTCTATGCTTGTTTGAATGCTGTCTGGTTGTTTTAATATATATATAGTTATTTAGGATTGGTTGACTATTATATATATATATTGGGTTGATGATTGGTTGGATTCCCGCAGTTTCATTAGCGGATGCCCGCAGTTTCAGAGCAGATGATTACCCTATACGCCCCACGCTATGATAGTGGATGACCTTCAAACCGCGATATCCTGCCGCGAAGCAGGATGGGTATTACTATGTTGACTAACGTCTGTGGATGCAGGAAAACAGGTTGGAGGAATCCAACTGGATTCCTCAAAAATATATTATCTGTTGTTGTTTTTTTGATTTCATATATATTCATATATGATGTGTTAAAATCAAATGATTGAAAAGTGGTTGATTTGATTGTTGAAAATATCCCGGGAGTTTGATTATTGATTTATAAAAATATCAAAAAGGGTATTTGAAATTTAAAAGGGGAATTCTATTTTTATAAATAGAATTTGAATTTTAAATGAAGTATAGAAACATTAACTTGTTTTAAATATATATATAAACAAGCAATTGAATTTATAAAAGTTGTTTATAAATGAAAGGATGGAATTTGAATTGAATTTATATAAGTTGTTTATAAATGGAAGGATGGAATTTGAATCGAATTTATAAAGTTGTTTATAAATGAAAGGATGGAATTTGAATCGAATTTATAAAGTTGTTTATAAATGGAAAGGTGGGATTTGAATTGAAGTTATAAACGTTGTTTATAAATAATGCCGAGAAATTCAAATGGACTTAAACTATAGATTTGAATATAGAAATTCAAATGGACTTAAACTATAGATTTGAATATAGAAATTCAAATGGACTTTAAACTATAGAATTTGAAAATAGAATTCAAATGAAGTTTTAAATAAAAAGGAATTCAAATAGAATTTGAAGATAAGAAATTGAATTGGAATTTGAATAGAGTAGCCGATAAGGAAACGAGAGTATGAGTATAATTAGAATTTGTTAATATGCAGTTAAAATATATTTGAACATGTCATGTTCAAATATAAAGGGGAAATAGAATGAAAAGTTAAGTAACAGATTTAATTAACAAATTGAGTTAAAACGATTGGTATAGTTAAAATAGATTGGACAGGCATAAATATACATGAGACAGGTATGGAATAAAGTATAGAAGTGAAATAAATAGAATGCCCGACAAAAAGGTACGTATTTAATTTCCATATGAGATTTTATGCGCCATATCGGCAAGCCGCTTGGCTTTTTCTTTTTCTTTTTGAAATAAGAAGGACCGGGAAAGCTATTTGAAATTTCCCGATGCTCCCGGTACAAAGGAGGTTATGGCGAATTTTTCCGGGAATTTAAGGAGATAGAATATTTTTAACATAATTTGATAGTTAGAAATCAATGTATCGATATATATAGAAGTCGATAAGAAAACGAACTTAGAAATAGAATAGTATAATTATAAAGGGAAGTATAAGAATAAAATCTCGTAGGATTAGAAAGAGAAAATGTATATGTGTTTAAAGGTGAATAATCAGTTGTATGGTATTGATTGTTCGAGTAAGTAGTCTTGTCTGTTTTGACGTTAAATGTTATTCAGTCAAGGTCTGAGAGGTAATTATACCCCAACTTGGTTGATTTCATGATATACCGATAAGTAGCAAGATTCAGGCTCGAAGATCAATGTGGAATAAGAATTAGTTAAATACTGTATTTGGGTTGTCGTAACGATGTTTTATACAACATCTATTTTAACCCAAATATGTGCAAAGCTTGGAAATAGAATAATGAATATTTCCTAGTATAGAAAATAAAGGAAGGCGATATATGGAAATGTTTTCCAAAGAACGTATAAGGCCAATATGCTTATTGAAAATATTTGGTTAACAAATATTGATAAAGAAATAGAGAAGAGATTTAATTAATGGAATATTAATTAAAGGCTCACTGATTGTTGGATGTTTGGATGAACACTTGTTTTATTCGATAGTTAAATCATCGACTATCGAAACACTTGTTTTTATTCGATAGTTAAATCACAGACTATCGGAGTTTTGACCATCGTTGTCAATATGGAGAGACCGGTTGGATTATTATCCGAAGAACCACTCCATATTGGCAGTAGCGTGCGAATCAGATTATATAAAGATAATCGAAGACAGAGTAGAGTGCAAGGACTTTTTCTATTTATAGAAATAGTACCTTCGGTTCATCCTGTTCCTGGGTGACGTGTATGGATGAATGTCTGACAGAGTATTTCCAGAAAGGTCACGTACATTGATTTCTTCAACCGTACCAAGAGTGGAAGCGGAGAAGGAAACTTCTTTTAGCTAACACGTAATGTACTGTTGAGGACGTCAATCGGTGATTTGATGGATTTGACGATGTGGCATTCGAAGTGAATCTGGTATGATGATGAAGCGTAGCTTCTAGCCTCATCATCCGGTAAATGACAGAAATCGGGCAAGCAGCATGGCTATGTAGGTCGCACCTATTAGGCTGTATAATCACCTGATCTAGAGTTTCATTTACTTCTAAAAATCTATTGTCGATGCTGTCCCATTCGGGAAACGGTTGCTGATCCCAATCGTTGGTGATATACATTCGATACACTCAAGCGAAATGACTGGTCGGTTATGTGTGGCTGAGTTGCAAGATGTTCTTGTTGAACTCGGTGTATTCTCCTCTAGAGATATACCAGCGGAAGGTGATTCCATACCTTGTCATAGTTGGAAAACCAAATACCCAATACGTGCTTGCGGTTTTGATTGTATATATATGTGGAACGTGAGATGCAAACGTTCCACTAGATTGTTATTTAATTGATTTAGACATTATTATAATATCAAAAGAGTTTGATATAAAGTTGAATCAAGTGTTTGGATTTTCATAAGGGAAAAACCCGTTCCGTGTTATGCGGCGTGGTCTTATGAGATATCATTTAGTTTTCTGAAACTGTTTTAAATTGTTTACTCATACCAGTCCCATGACTGACCCGGAGTTTATTTGTTTTGTTCTACCTAAACTCTTGGGTGCCTAAATTTGTATGGGCAGTCAAGTAGTTCAGGATTTTTCAGATATATCTAAAGGAGCTTGGAGCAGAAGGCTTCAGCGTTATCTAGTTATAGTTTGTTCCGCTATGTTGTAAGTGTTGTACTCTGATAAGTGTATGTTATACAGTTAAGATTTTGTATTTCAAAGATGTGATATATTATATTTTGTTCCGCTGCGATGTGAGATTCTGTGTTGTTTTTTATGTTCTTCTTCTACCTCATTCTTCTAAAAAAAATGTCTCGTATTTTCGTGATATTTGGGTTGGACGTATGATGTATATAGTCAACTCCGATGTTATGGAAATCTGGGTCATTACACCGATGCTGATTTTGTTTATCAGAATACCTCATATTGAAATGAAATTGATGTGAATTATATTGTGTAACATCTGTGGATGCAGGGAAACAGGTCGGAGGGATCCAACTGGATTCCTCAACATTTATTTACCGTTTTTCATATATTCTGTTGTATGATGTGTTATATCATCTGTCGTTGAACCTGTGTGTTTGGATGATGATCAAACCTTTTGATTTGGTATTTTTATACCATAAATGATAACGTGAAGTGAAAAGAGATTTTCAAAGTATATTTTGAAAATAAATTATTTATATAAAATCAATAGATTTTATATATAAAAGGAAAAGAGTTTCATAGAGGAAAATAATTATAGAATCAAAGAAATTGAGTAAAGGAAAATATTTGTGAAATCAAATATAAAGGAGAAGATTTGAAAAGAAAAACAAACATAGAGGAAATACATTTGTAAAACAAATGTAAAGGAAAATATTTGCAAATCAAATAGAATAGGGAAAAAGTAGCTATTTGTGAAACCTTTACAAATAGAAATCAAAAGGGAATCATTTGTAAAACGATTACAAATGGAATTGAAAAGCGAATATTCATTTAGGGAATAAAGGAAAGTTAAAAGAGATATTTATGTAGAGAATAAATGGAAAAGCTAAAAGTAATAATTATTTGTTAAATAAATAGAAGTAGAAAGGGAATAGTTATTTGTTAAGTAAACAAATAGAAAAAAATATTATTCAAAAGAGTTATTCAAAAAGTGTTATTCAAAAGAGTTATTCAAAAGAGTTATTCAAAAGGAGTTATTCAAATGGAATTATTCAAAAGAGAAAATTGAAAGGGGTTAATTCAAAAGAGTTAACCAACCAAAGTTAAACTGTCAGAGTTAAACAGTTAGAGTTAAACCATTAGAGTTAATCAGAAAAGTTAGTCAGTTAGAGTTAAACCGTTAAAGTTAAACAGTTAGAGTTAAACCATTAGAGTTAAACTGTTAGAGTTAAACTATTAGAGTCTAACAGTTGGATTAAGCTATTAGAATTAAACTGTTGGAGTTAAGCTGTTAGAGTTAAACAGTTAGAGGTAGTTAGTTAGAATTAACTAGTAGAGTAAATCAGTTAGACTTAAGCGGTTTGAATCAAATCGGACTAGAGTTATTCGAATATAGTAACCGAATAAGGGTTAAATTGAATATTAGTTATTCAATTAGAGTTGATCGAACTTAGTTATTCGAGATAGAGTTAAACAGAAGTAGTTATTCAGAATAAATTGCCATTTAGCACGACTGCTAGCGAAATTCGCAGGGCTGCAGATAGCCTAAGGTGGTCGGATGTTTCCTGAGGGAATCAGGCGTAACCATTGTGATCGCTGCGATCTAGAGTCAAGCGAATGAAGTTAAATCAAATATTAGCTATTCAAAATGAAGTTAAAAACAGACGAATATAAGTTAATCGAATATTAGTTATTCGATAGTAGTTAGTCAAATTAAGTTAAATAAGTTGAGTTAAATAAGTCGAGTTAATTAAGTTAAGTTAGTCAAGTTGAGCTGATCAAGTAAGTTGGTCGAGTTGAGTTAATCAAGATGAGTTAATCAAACCGAGTTATCCAAATAAGAGTTAATCCAGTAAAAGTTAATAGAATAAGGGTTATAGATTATAGTTAACCGAATAGAAGTTGATAAATTAGTTGTTCGTGTATTTATTTTAGCTAGAAAGAAAAAGTCATATTAAAGTTGTTATATTTCGGATGCAGGGGATTATAACACCATTGATTATAATCAAATGACTTCCGTAAAGGAAGTGGATTCGTAAGTAGAATCCGAGAGTTACGTAAGTAAGTGGTTGAAAGTGTAAAAAGGTGAACTTTGTCTGTTTCGAAGTTAGAAATGTTGTTCAGTTAAGGTCTGAGAGGTAATTATACCCCAACTTGATTGACTTCGGTTTTAACTAAGAAGTGGATAAGTTCGATAGTGAAAAGTGGTTAAGTGAATTTAGTTAATGAGCATAATGGTCTGTGTTGACATAGCGATGTTTATTCAAACATCTGTTTAAACCCAATGAAGGAATTTTGGAAATGTTTTCCAAATAAGATCGGGATATTTTCTAATATAGAAAACAAGAAGTGGAAATGTTGTCCATTGTTAATAACGTATATTTTCTAAATATAGTAAATAAGAAATATAGGGAAACAGGAATAAGGAAAAGAATAAAATTATAATAATTTAATTTAAGAATTAATGATGATTGGTGATTGATCGATAGAATTTCCATCTGGAAATAATATCGTTGTTTGCACACAGACATGTTTTTCATTTGATAGTTAAATCACCGACTATCAAAGTTTTTGACCAACTTACGTTGTTAATACGGAGAGACCGGTTGGATTATTATCCACAGAACCACTCCGTATTGGCATAAGCGTTGCGAATCAAGTATGCTGAATATATTGACGACGGAGTAAAATGCAAGGGCTATCCTGTTTACAGAATAGTGCCTTCGGTTTGTCCAGTCCCAGGACAAACGTGTATGGAAGAATGCCTGACAGAGTATATTCAATAGATCGCGTAAGTTGATCTCTTCAAACATACTTACGTTTGGTGGCGGAGGAATTCGTTTCTCTTAGCTTTATACCCGTGGTGTTTTTGGGGAAATCAATTTGTGATTTGGTGACTATGACGATGTGGAATTCAAAGTGAATGATCTGTCAGAGATATGCATGGCCTCTAGCCTCATCAACCGGGAAATGACAAAAATCGGGCAGGCAGCATGGCTATGTGGGTCGCACCCATTAGGATGTATGATCACCTATCTAGAGAAATTCCAATTGCTTCTTTAATCTATCGATGCTGTCCCATTCGGGAGACGGTTGCTGATCCCAACCGTTGGTGATATACATTCGATACACTCAAGCGAAATGAGTGGTCGGTCATGTGAGGGCCGGGTTGCAAGATGTTCTTGTTGAACCCAGTGTATTCTCCTCTAGAGATACACTATCGGCAGGTGGTCCCATACCTTGTCAAAGTCGGAATCCAATCTCCAAAAAGTGCCCGCGAGTTTTATTTGTATACTATATATTTAGAGTGTGAGATGCAAGCGTTCTACTAGATTTTAATTACTTATGATTAGACATTATTATAATATCAGATAATATATGATTTCCAAAGTGTTTTGGGTTATCGTAAGGTAAAAGCCATCCGTATTTATGTGTGGATTGGTCTTACGATTATCTTTTCTTTTGAAAAGGATTTTGAAAAGTTAAACCAAATGATTGGAGTTTACTCACACTAGTCCCATGACTGACCCAGAGTTTTATTCTGTTTTGTTTTCCCTAAACTCTTGGGTGCCAAAATTTGTACGGGCAGTCAAGTAGTCAGGATTTTACAGATAGACTTGGAGAGCTTGGAGCAGGGGGCTTCAGGACTTATATAGCTATTGTTTATTTCCGCTGTGATGCAAGGGTTGTACTCTGATAATGGTATTGTATGCATATACTGCTTTTGATTTCAAGTTATGTGATATATTATATTTTATTTGTTCCGCTGTGAGATTCGTGTTACTCTGATGTTGTGTTCTTCTTTTTCTTCTTCTATTCTAATTTTCTATCTTATCCATCCTCACCCTCTAAATTCTTTCATTAACTATTCGGTAATTGTCGACCCTTGATGTTCGATATGTGTTGTATATCGGATAATCAAGGTCGTCTTTTCCCGGGTCGTTACAGTTCATGTAATGTGAAATAAATTGTTCAGGGCAATTTTGTGATCCACATTGTTCAACGAATAATATTATGTTTTTTTCCCTTTTGATGACAAAGCATGGATATATTTCACTGAATAGTTTGGGCTTTCAATTTCTGTTTTCAGCCTGGATTGGCCACTATCTAGAAAATACAAATCATTTATTGTTTTATAAATAAATTTAACAAAAAACTAGCAGAAGGATGTATCTTACAAGTACAAAATCTTTGGTTGTCAAGACAATTCTATTTCAAACAATTTTATTAGCAGCGTCAAATGCAGATTAATGATAAAATTTCGTCGATTAATAATCAGGAAAGAGATGAAGTTTGATGTTGTAAGGATTGAATAAGATTTTGCTGATGTGGTATATTTCTGAAATTTCAAAAGTAAAGGACGTACTCTAATTTTTTTTGAAATATCTGTTAAGATTGCAATAGGCCAGGGTTTCAAATATAAGTTGTTAAATTGTGTTATAGCATTCCTTCCCTTTTGGTTCTCCTTTATATTTTTTCCCCATTTTGATTTTCAAGGTTGTTCTCTAAAACTATTATATTACATTAAATTATTATTAGTTGTGCTGGATATGCATAATGGTCACTCGAAGGTAATTTACATTCTCACCATATAGCTTGCAGCTGTAAGTATAAATTTTGTTTCCCTCTCTGATCTTAACAATAATTTCAGTTAAAGAGACCCTTCCTCTATTCCATGCTTTAAACTTCTTTACGCTTTTCTATTTTTTGGCAACACAATGTAAAGTGGATTACCTGGGAATGGAAATGACCAACGCTGTTATACTATATTTAGATATCTATTCATGTCAGCACATTCATTATTATATCTAAACAAAAATATTTTTTTCTTCGGATGTCCAGTTATGCTAAATTTACTAGAGTTGAACTGTGGTCACTTGTTGAGTGTGGGAAATTTTGAGCAAAAATATAAGGAAAAAAAATTTGGAACTCCAAATGAATAAAAGATCTGCCTATTTTGCTATGTGTTGCAAAGTCTTTACCTCTCCTCCACGAAAATTTGTTACCAATGTAATTCAGTTCTAATAACCTAGAGGACATTAGCATAGTGTAAAAGGTCTGATCAGCATTTTTGAGTGGTCAGTTCTACAAAATAATGTACTTTGGCCCAAGCTCAATTATTTTGTCCCAATTTCATCTATCTTTTGTAATTAAATTAACCTCGGTCACATACCATGTGATATAATACATTATTGGGACCCATAATGCAATTATGCTAATGTGATTTTACCCAAAAAAATGTTGAAATAGGGGAAATGGGGAAAGAAACCTGAAAACAGAATGGTGGACTGGTGGCACAAAGTGACAGGCACTTTTATGCTGGACTGGTGGAATTTTTGAGTAGGTAGTTTTTGGTGGTGATGGTGTTGGACTTAGTATGTAGTGCAGAGGGAAATGCAGTGAAGAGAAATATAAAATGCAGAGATAAATAAAAATCTCGAAAGCAAAAATCTAGATGCAGTGAAAATGTAAAACCATGAAACAAATTTTTTATGCAATTCAGTGTAATAAGTAACGAAATGGAAAATTGAGCCAAAACTGGGAATGAAAAATGAATTTTTTTAATATGAAATGCACAACACAAGTGTACGAATATGAAGCCTGAGAATAATTGAAACTTGAAAAGGTAAAAATACCAAAATGCAATTTGTGTAGCAAAATGAACAGCTTTTTACCCAGTTTTCTGCTGTGCTGCTGACGAGATAACAAGGTAAGAAGGGGATTTTTTTTTCTTTTACATGGACTGTAAAACTTAACAACTAATTTATAAAGTTTAATATAATTTATAAACTTAACCACTAACTTACATAGTCTTCTGCTGTGCAGAGGCTTCGGTTAGAAGGGCTCACTGATTTACCCACCTCTACAAACATTAAGCTTGTATCCTCATTGTCTCATTTGCGGCTGTTTTTCTCCTTGGAAACTGAACATGAAAACATATTTAATCAATTGCATTGTTGAACTGCATTTTACCACGTAGCACATTCAATATTACGCAATCCCGTTTTCTTCTTTTAGCAAAGGAAATGGAAAAAAATTGCTTTTCTTCTAAATGCACACACATAAACACACTCGAACTTAGCTAATATGGATAGGTTAGTGGTTCTATTTGATTTTATATGAAGTACCATAACTAATTTGTTTATGTTTATTCAATTGAATAATACTAAACTTCAGGAGAATGTGTAGCCATAAACATATCACCTAAACAATTGCATTGGGCATTTTGAAATCTCAATGAATGCTGCACCCAGTAAATGGAGTTGTATTTACTTTTGCTTGGCACGGTTCTATATGACTGTGCTAACTACAAGCACATAATTTAACATGACATATCAATTATTGCCTCACTAAACATGGCACTAACTCAAAAGTCTTCAGCTGATTTAGATGTACTTTGTAATGCAAGTCCTGATGGTTGGGCTGACATTAGCATTGTATACACAGTTGTTTACATAGAGCTACAAAAGTACGTGCATTGAAATTAAACAGAAACACAAGGCAACTTATTTTTTTGGGCCAGTGTAGCCATATAATGACCCAACAACGCTGCAATACACTCTCATATCCAAAAAAAAAAGTCTTGTTTGAAATTCTGAAAATGGCCTCAAAATACGATCATTGTTGCCTATTGCTTTGTTCTTAAACTGTGGTAATGCTCTTAAGAGTACACTTACTAGTATCAAGGGCATAACCAAATATGAAGTTTAGTATACTAAATTATATTTGTTAACATTATACTGTGAAGTTTAGTAATTACGTTATATGCAAGCTAATTTAGCCAAAAAAAATTGTTGCTTGCTTCAGGATTTGCGAATTTGACATGGGAGGAGTTTCAGACAAGACGATTGGGTGCTGTACAGAACTGCTTTGCCACATTTAAGGGTAACCATAAGATCACCGATGATGCATTACCTGAAATGGTATGAGTTTTGTTTTTCAAGTTGAATAACTTATAGGTAGTAACAATAAATTTGACAGAACTATGAACATATGCTTATAAGTAGTGTTGTTTCTTAACGCCCTGTAGGGAATGTGATTGCCTACTTATTTGCACTAGTCTTATTATCAAATTCAAGGAGTCTTATGTAAAATCTACCTTTTGATGAAGTTTGGAGAACTCAATTGCTGTTTTCGTATAGGCATTTCGTATTCCTCATGGTGCCGTTGGGTATTATATTGTTGCTAAATTAACTCCTATGTCTTCTGATGGAGAAACTAGAGAGCCAGCACACGTGATATCTGAAAAAGTTGTTGATAGTAAGTTAATTCCAATTTTAAAAGCTGTTGCTACAATTATTAATATATTATTTAGCGTTTTACAATATTGCTATTTTATTTATAATTTGTCCTATTTCTTTTCAGTCACTTGCAAGATACAAAGAATTATTAATGTGCTATTTAGTGTTTTACTCAATGTTCTTGACTTTGAGCTGGTTATGTGATTTTTTTATCTTCTTTGTGTCCTATTATCCTTTAAAAGCCATATACATGTCATAGTGAAACGGAATGCAAATGTTTAAGGGGGATGACCATAACTGATTGTATTAATACACAAAGAGAAGATGGCAGAAACTGAGTGGTGATAAAGGGAGAGGTGGATTAAGGTTAAGATGGTATTTGCTGAAGTTAGCCGACTGATTTCAGTGTGGAGTAGGAAGAGCACCGATATAGTGTCTGTCAACAATATAGATCAAGTGATTGTAGTAACACATTTTTTTTATTTTGGTTTTTCTCTTCTGAAAACCGGATGTTGTAATGTCCTTTGATTGTTTCTCCCGTAATACCTTTCTGTTATTTTTCATCGATGATGATCACTGCTATTTTTTACAACACTTCCACCAAGCCTAAATTTTCTGTCAGTCACTGGTGATTATTGCGAGGGTGAGCAGTTGACTGCTTCTTATGGATATATAGGTGGTCATGAGGGCAAAAGTATGTATGATTGGTATATTCATGATGTAAGCATCCTTATATGTCTTTGTGCCTTTTCTCTATTCAATTCAAAAAGTACTTGTGGATCAAATCCATTTGTATTACTTAGTAGTTACATTTTGCACTTATTTTTTTTTCTTGATTTTACAAGTAGAAGCCGATGAAGGATTATTAATACTAGAATCCTCCGGCCTTCTTCAGTATCGCAAAACTAAAGATGCTATTGGCAAGTTTGTTTGTTTTAAATGCACTCCTGTGCGAGATGATGGTTGTATTGGTGAACCCAAAATTTCATTTGCACAAGAGCGAGTTCGTCCAGGTATCGTATATAATTTATTCGAGTTGTGGTTTTTCACTATAATATATGAAATATGAATTGAATTGTACCATTATGCAGGTTCCACCATTCTGTATATTTATGATCGAGTATTTCTACTTTTTCATGCGCTGAATAGTGTTCAAATTCTATCATCTAGACACCAATAGTGTTGATAACTGTATAATATGCGATCAGTGGTTATAACTGACCACCTTGTGACTTGCACAAAATCATGTAAAGCCAACTTTGTTTTAGCTTGCATCAAATTATGATTGAGTATCCTATAATTGTTTACAATTTGATAAGAAAAAGTGCCGTTTTCCATACATCAGTATGCTGTATCGCTTGCCTATAAATTACTCTATGGTCATTGCATAAAACTAATGATTAAATGCTTGATGGTTGCAGAATTTTATCCTATTTCTCTATTTTCTATGGCAAAATCCATGTTTTTCTTGTCCACAATTTCAAAGAAAATCCTTTTTCCTTCATTTTTGTAGGAAGTCCGAGATTGTTGTCTCTCCGTATATTGGGCAGTTGCGTCGAAGGCACTAAACTAACTGCTGAGAAGAAATACTGGGGAGGAGAAGAGGGAAGTTCAATTTACCATTGGTTTCTGGTAAGGGGATTTATTTATTTATTTTTAGTTGTATCAATAAACATCATTTCCTAACCAGCATACAAATGTTGTACCTGCAAATGTTCCTATGATTAATTTATAATTTTTTGCTATCTGTAGTGTTGGTATGGGTATGCGTGTGCATGCAACTTTTTTAGGGTAAATAACACTGGACCAAATAATAAGCATCCAGATCCGTCTGAAGCAATAAGTGAATTTTATTTTGCGAACTATTGATATAAAGAAAAGAAAAGGAAAGAAAGCACCTCCAGTCTTAAATAAATATACATGTGTAAAAAAGCATTGCAAAATCTTAAAATAAAAGGTTTCATATGTTATACAAAATTTTAGCGCAGCATTTTCTCTCTATAAATCTGAAATCAACAAGCCCCATAAAATGTTAAGAATTGTTCTTATTCAAAATTTAGTTGAAAACACAATATTAATGGATAGATCGTTAAGAAAAGCATTTACAATTTGGGAGTACATCATTAGATGTTGCTCATCCCTATTAATGTCTAATTTTGGGTTGGACTTGGGATTTAAGAATAAAGTTAGTCTTTTCACTTCTTGCAAATGAAACATTAGTCAATAAGGGATAAATTATTTAGCAAATTTTCCCTCTTCTATTACTACCAATTAGTGGCTGATGCATCAAATCTTTTAGGTTCTTTGATCAGCTTAATTTGATTGATACTAAACTAATGTGGTAAGAATTGCTATTGATATCTGTAAGATTATAGACAGAGCATATACGAGTTTCTTACCCTCCCCCGATTATGTCATTTGGTTATATACATAAACACATCCATTACATAACTTTGATGTAGTTCATTACAGAATGCATTTCAGATTTATGGGTCTAAAAATTTCCTTCAAATCAATAAATAGTTATGCCTTAATTTTTAGAACAACTTAGATATGTGGATAATGCTAATTCCTCATGAAAATTGGTATTTGCAGAGATAATTTCCATACCAGTGGACATGCATGCTACAAAGGTTTATTTGGGTAATGCTAATTCCTCATCAAAATGTGGTAACTTTTTTTCTTTTTTTCCAGTCACACCGTGCTAGTAAATATATGCAGTCTCAAGATCAACAGGCCGTTGGATCTGCCGTCGCGTGGCACAAAGATTACATTTCTTTGTCTAGTTTTGGTACTTATGAAACTAGTTATGTAATTTAGGTTAGAACTATGTCGACGTAACTTATGTAACCTTTCGGAATGTAAACTTATCTAGTCTTTTGGAGTATAAACTTATCGAACTTTTTGAAATGTGTTGGAATTATATGATTCTTGCTTCAGTCTTTTAGTATGTGTTATTATGTGATTTTGATTGTTGCATTACAGTATTTATTGCATGATAAAATATTCATTATTATTATGGATGCATATCGCAGCAGTTATATTTAAATTTTCTATTACAACGGGCAAAAACCGTTGTAATATACTGTATTACAACGGGCAAAGGCCACTTGTAATTTATTAGCTATTACAACGGGTTAATAACCATTGTCATTGAGTCATTGCACGTGACAGAGCCAGTTATTACAACGGTCTTTTACAACAGTCATTGCCCGTTGACAAATAGTCAGGAGCTATTACGACAGGTCATATTAAGACGGGCGTATACCAGTTGTGAAATACATATTACAACGGTTTTTGCCCGTTGTAAAAGGACTGTTTTGTTGTAGTGTTTACACATCGCCCAACTGCACAAATAAAAATCTGTGTTTGTTGATTTGAAACCCCACACAGGTATTGGGATAAATTACGGCATACACTAATCCCAGTAATTAGTTTTATGTCGATGGATTGATTGACAGGCTGTTATAAGCGTTAGATGTCTATATTTGATGCTTATACAGTGTAGTGCACTTTGGATGATGGTTGATTATGTATCGTTGCTATTATACATGTGTTGTATGGAATCCATATAATTAACTTTGTATGGTAATTGATTGGGCCTCATTCGAATTTAGAAAATAAAGAATATTATAAAATAAAGGTTCATGTGTTGACCGTACTCATCCGTTGAGATTAGTCATGTGTTGAACGAAATATTTGAACAATAAAATTTACATCTTTATCATATATAAAATTAGAAACTAACTGGCAAATAGATAAGATGAGTGGTCTCCTGGATATTGATCTAATGTTGGTTTCGGCCTTCGAGGTTAATATTTAGGGAATCGTTCTCTTACTAATTTACATTTGGAATCTGATTGTAATCAAATGATAGATACCATAATTTTTAAAAAATATATTAAATAACAAAAATAGTCACACGTGGACAGTACTCATTCGTTGAGATTAGTCATGTGTTGACAAAAATATAGATTCACATATTGAATAAAATAAATATTCATTTGTTCAAATAGAATAACGGAATTATTGAAATATATAAAGTCGTGTTGAATAGAGATGCGCTATTTTGACGCGAACGATATTTATATCGATTATATACGTTTTTGTAATGAATTGAAAAGAAAACGAATTTGAATTGAATTGAAAAGAAAACGAATTTGAATTTAAGTGAAAAGAAAACGAATTCAAATCGAAATTGAATAGAAATGAATTCAAATTAAAATTGAATTGAATTGAAAACGAACTGAAATTGAATTAAAAATCGATTTGAATTGAAATCAATTTGAAATGAATTTGAAACGAATTTATATTGGAAAATTCAATTTGATTTGAATTTGAAAAGGAAGTTGAAATCGTTTTGAAACAAATTTAAACCGATTTATAAAATACGTTTTAAAAAAAAGTAAATCAACGATATATATATATATATATATATATATATATATATATATTATATAATGGCCTGAATAGAACACGCCGCGCCACGACAGTTCGCGAGTTTCGACCATTGACTTCGAACGGACATTACGAGAGATCTGATCGTCGGATTCTCCTAAAACCGGAACTGTTGGGTTCGTATCGTAAAGAGGTTTCTAACGAATATTAGAAATTTGAAATCTAATGGTTGGATTTCGAGATACGCCCAAATCAAATTTGGAAAAGGTCGTTGTAAGTGCAGTTCGATGGCCGTTGTTGGAAATCGAATGTACGGGCCTCGATAAAATTATTAAAAATAGAAATAATTTGTGTAAAATCATAGGAAATGATTTGTGAAGAACTGGGATGAAAAATCTCACATTTGTAAAGATAAAAATAGATTTTTGTCGAAATGAACTAGTTTTGAACTAAATTTAAAACCCAATTATTTTTAAATAAATAAATTAGATTTGAAAGGGGTTTTAAATAATCAGAATTTCTAATATATTTTATCGGAATTGAATTAGAATTTATTTGTGGGTTTATCGTGAACAGTGTTTTTAAATAACACTTGTTCTTTAACCCGATAATAAATAGAACGTGATTTGGGTTTATCGTGAACTGTGTTTTAACTAACATTAGTTCTTTAACCCAGTAAAAGGAGTTTTATTGAATCTGTAATTAGATTGAAATGTGAATTGATAATTTAAACTATCAAATTTGGAAAGTGAGCGAGAATGGAGTATCACCAGTTTTGCTCCAAAGCAATAGTTAAATCTTTAATTAGATTTGAACGTTGAAATGGTAATTAATTTTACCGATAACACCGTGGTATTAGATATGGAGTATTACCAGTTTTGATTCATGGGATGAATAGGTTGGGATTGGGAAAAAAATAAAAAATAATTACTTCGGTGTGGTTCGCTAATCCCGACAAGTTTGGAAAACCATAATTTGGTTTGAAATGTTATCCAAAGGATGATTAAAGAAATTTTTTAAAGGATTTATCTTTAATAAAATTAATGGGAACCTTTCCCTAAGAATGTGAAATTTAGAAAGTAACTGTAGGTTAGCTAAGAAGAATGGTTTCCTGGGTATTGATCTGATGTTGGTTTCGGCCTTCGGGGTTAATATTTGGGAAATTGATCTCTTGCTAATTTACGGTTAGTGACTGCTGAATTGGAATGAGGCGTATGTTGTGTTTGTGTAACATTTGTTTATTATATGCGGGTCATTCAGAAAGGCCGGGTTTTATACCTATTCGGATTCGACGATAAGTCGAAGATGATGACGGTGGTCGAAGACCGGAAGTCTTCACATCGTTTGGGTGATTACTGATGATCCGGATTGGGTTGTACACCCAAGAGGAGGGAAATAGTTGGTGGTCGTCCAGAAGTACTTGGAGATCGACGGATATGCGAGGAAAGTGCCTCCGGTTTCGTTCAGACCTAGAACGGACTTGTAAATGGATGGTGTGTCTGACATTGTATTCCTTTATATTGTATTCATTGATCTCTGCTAAATATATATCTGTTTGGCGGCGGATAATTTATTCTCTTGCTTAACGCCCTTCTCTGAGACATACGAGCTCAGAGATTATATATTGGCAGAAATCAGTGGTACGATATGGATTGATAGTGTGGCATGCTGAGATGTAGTGATCCATACTTTTGTTGAAAAGAAATTATTGGTGGATGATGATCAAAGCGCAGCTTTAATATAGCATGGCTTTGTGTATAGCGTTGATTCGCGAGCCTCACACCCCGGTATGGTGGTAAACTGATGGTTTGATCAGTATGCTTTTTAGTGGATGGGCACCTTAGTGGTGTAACGAACTGGAATTTTTGACTCCAAAAATCGACACAAAACCCAGCGTCGACTGTTCAGACATCGAAAATACAGGATCATTAATAGAAAGAAGTTAGAGGGTGAGAAAGATAATATAGAACTAATAGAATAGAAGAAGAAGAAGAACACAACTGAGCAGAATCAGAGTAAATACGAATCTCACAACGGAATGAATAAAATATATTATATAACATAACTTTGGAATACAAATCTTTTTTGTATATACATACCATTATCAGAGTACAATACATCATATCACAGCGGAAATAATCTCTAACTAACTAATGGTGAAGCCTTCTGTTTCCAGCTCCCCCAAGTGAATCTGCAAAGCCTGAAACACTTGACTGCCCGTACAAATTTGGGCACCCAAGAGTTTAGGGAAAACAAACAAAATAAACTCTGGGTCAGTCATGGGACTGGTGTGAGTAAATTCCAACCATATGGTTTAACTTCAAAAATCTTTTGAAAGAAAAGGATAATAGTAAGACCAGTCCACACATAAACACGGACGGTTTTTACCTTACTATAACCCAAACATTTTTGATATCAAAATCCAGTGATATTATAATAATGTCCAATCAAGTAAATAACCAAATAGCAGAACGCTTGCATCTCACGCTCTACATAGATAGTATAAAATCAAAAACCGCAGGGCGCTTATTGGAGATTGGATTCCAACTATGACAAGGTATGGGACCACCTGCCGATGATGTATCTCTAGAGGCAAATACACCTGGGTTCAACAAGAACGTCTTGCAACCCGGCCCACACATGACCGACCACTCATTTCGCTTGAGTGTATCGAATGTATATCACGTACGGTTGGGCTCAAACCACCGTTCCCCGAAAAGGGACAGCATCGAAATAGATTTAAGAACAAAAGGATTTTCTCTAGATAGGTGATTATACACCCTAATGGGAGCGACCCACATAGCCATGCTGCCTGCCTGATTTTTGTCATTTCCCGGTTGTGAAGCTTGAGGCTACGTCTATATTTTAGAACATCTGGCCACCATACACTTTGAATGCCACATCGTCAAACCCATCAAATCACTAGTTGATCTTCTAAAAAATATTACGGGTATAAAAGCCAAGAGAAACGAATTTCTCCGCCACTAGACGTAATATCTTGAAAAGATCGTCTTATGTGACCGTAAGGAATACTTTGTCAGACATTCGTCCATACAAGGTGTCCTGGGACTGGACAAACAGAAAACACCATTCTGGAACAGGACGATCCTTGCATTTCACTCCATCTTCGATTTTTTTAGCATAATCAAATTTGCAGCGCTTATGCCTATACGGAGTGGTTTCGGGTAATATATCCAACCGTTCTCTCCGTATTGACAACGATGGTCAAAACACTTCGATAGTCGGTTATTTAACTATCGAAGTAAAAACAAACATCCATTCAAATGTTCAACTAACATCACACAACCATGGCCACTTTTTATTTACCATTCGTCATCGTCGAATTATAGTTCCATTTCTAATAGTGTTAATTAAACCTAAACATATTTCAACGTCAAAATGATGTCTTCATTTTCGGAAACGATTCTCCACTACTCGTCCTTATATTTGTTTGGACAATCATCGTTACTTATTACTTTAGAATAAGTAGATTTCAAACCAAATTGTTTTCATTCCCTAGGGAGTAGTGCTATATATAAAAATCACGCTTAAGCTTAGCCAACATCGTTAATTTAACGTTATAGTTGAAAACTTGTCATACGCTGTAATATTCCCCTTTATAACAAATCTCGTCATAACAGTCACGCTTAAGCCTAGTCAACAGCGTTATTTTATCGTTATAGTTCAAATATTTGAAATACGCTGCTATATTCCACCTTATACTGATCTTAACATCTCTTACCGTCACAAAAATCTTGACATCTCTTTCCGTTACAAAAATCTTAACATCTCTTTCTGTTATAAAAATCTTGACATCTCTTTCTGTTACAAACAAATACCATCCCTCGATTATAGTGAAGTCGTTCAAGTTGGGGTATTTTAATTACCTCTCAGACCTTGATCGATGAAGTTCTTACCTTAGAATAGATATAAGTTCGTAACTCTAACCCCTTATACTTTAAAATCAGTAAACGTGCTTCTTGCTATATTTTAAATATGGTTTTATGATGCCATATCCTTATTTTGAAAACTCGGTTATTTACATTAGCTTATACAAATCCATTTTTAAACATTTCTTTCCGCATCGTCTTTCTTAGACAAATCCCTTATTAAACATTTCTCTTCGCTTTGTCTTCTTTAGACAAATCCTTTATTAAACATTCCTCTTGCTTTGTCTTCTTTAGACAAATCCTTTATACTTTAAAATCTTATTTAACTAAATCAACTATTCGTTAATTTATTACATTAGATTAATCAACCCAATCTAATTTAATTAAATAACCAATTATTGATCAAAACAGTTTGCTTGGTAAATATTTAGCCATGATTAACCCACTAATCAATTCTAACAAATCTTTCCATTTTGGATAAATAACATTTATTGATCCAAATAATTTCACTTGTATCGATTACAATAAAAATAATATTTATTTCTAAATATTCTCATTTACTATTAAATAAACAATAATCGATTCTAACTAATCTTACTTAATATGAAATCAACCATAATCTATTTGTAAATATCTCATTTAATTGTTCTTAAAACAATAAATTCTTGTTATTCATCATCAAGTTAATCTCCGCCTACTTACTTATTAATCTTATTAATGTAAGAATCCACTTTACCAAATCATTTAATAAGTATGGTGAAACACGTGCTTCGTACACGGTGGGATTTTAGTAAAACAATAACGGTTAAAACAAATGATACATTTATGGTTGGTTGTTGCCACTTTCTTAATCGATATCATCTATTGATTAAATCAAAATAACGTTTGAATTTCCATTCAATGCTAATATCAACACAAGGTTTCAAAAGTCATTTGGGTTCAAACGGTGCATCTATATAAAACAAACAGTACATATAAATATTGAGGAATCCGGTTGGATTCCTCCAACCGGTTTCCTACATCCACGGATGTTAGTCAACAATTAACACTGATTCCATACTAGGAAATATTAAAATTGATGGAATCAGTCCAACCAATGATGTGTATATATATGCAACGATATATAATTCAACCAATTTAACTGTAATTTACCTAATCAACCATCACACAGCATTCAACCATTATTTAAAATATAATTAAAATATTTTAAATAAAACAGAGTTAGTGAATTTACTCACCTTGCGCATTAATCGTTAAATAACGATTTGCGTCGGTACACCGGATCAGACGTTATGATTTCCAACGAGCTCCTAATGGTTACGAACCAGTTTCAATATACTCGGTTGCCTTTATCCCTTCATGATTTTCAGATCCATGCACGGTCCGTCACATAACTTCAGATCCGCTTTATTTTGAACAGTTCCTTCTCATTCCATATAACGTTCGAACCATCCCGGTATGTTGCTCCGTTATTTTTGCCTTCTGGGCCTCAAGTTTATTTTCAAAACCCAGCCCAAACTTCTCGGTTGAAAGCCTAGACTCCCCGTACATGTTTCATGTACTAAATGCGGACTAACCACATCTCACCGCTCCCGCATAAACCCATCAACATGATGTAAAAGAACATTTTAGCATGGACTTCACAGCACAATCCTTCCTTATGAACAATGAACATGCTCCCTCTATGTATTAATATATGCGCTAAAAACGTAATTGCCATGGCCTGTGCATGCCCATTCACCCCTTCCAATACGTTTCCACTTCCTTTAAATTCTTATACCTCTCCAAGCAACACCATTCCGTCCCAGCCCCTCTCCACTTCTCAGTACTCAAGCTCACCGACTCCACAATAATTTACACCATTCAATATTCACGTGAAAACCCCACTACAGGTATGCAACTCACGCGTGTGTCACCACCCCTTGCCAACTCATGCCGACCTCACATCATTCCCATCTCAAAATACACACACGCCTCCAGCATATGGTGCTCCACCACATAAACCTTTGCATGCTACATAATATATACTTGAAATTAAAGAGGATCTCAGTACGAGATTTACTCCATTTGTTTCGTGATGTTCGGTAGGTGATTTCATTAACAACAACTTGCAAGCGGATCCCAAAGTGAAAGGTAAAAGAGGTCCAGCATGAATAGAAATGTAAATATGATAGGAGAGAAGGCCGAAGATCTATTATATATAGCTTATGAAGGGGTATGGGATCTGGAATTCAGAAGAAAAGGTGAGACGATGGGAGTGTTATCGAGTTAAAGAGGATGGGTACTTGTTCAATGGCTTGATGTGGTGTTCTCCTCTTGCTGTGTATTTATAGAACAAGAGTGCCTTGGTGGCCACAGAGTAGTGTTACTATACATTACTTAGTCTTCAAGGTTTAGCTTTGCAGGTGAGTGATGGATGGGCATGTGCTTCCGCTCGTAAATTGTATAGGATCTGCAGATGTATTGTCTTTCATAGCTGGTGGATACTTATATGTACCTTGTATAATATTTTTTTGATTTGCCTTCACAGTCGATTTTCATTTCGTACATCCAACCTAGATATTTCCTTCAGAAACGTTGAGACTACTCAGGAGACAGAGTTTATAAGATTTGCCAGATTTGTATTTTCATTTCGTATTCACTGGATGTTGAAAACTTGAAAGGATGGCCGGTACCATTTTCTTACCGTGGCTTACGCTGTGTATAGAGAGTAGGCATGTTCTT
The DNA here is from genome assembly GCA_030737875.1 of Allium sativum. Lineage (NCBI taxonomy): Eukaryota > Viridiplantae > Streptophyta > Magnoliopsida > Asparagales > Amaryllidaceae > Allium > Allium sativum. Next base: position 271,122,944 of record CM060913.1, on the reverse strand, counting down.
AGGTTCCATTTAGATCTGTAGCATATATTTTCCTTCGGCCTGAAGTAATAGTCACGTACAAATTTGAAAAGAAGTTACATAGGTTTGTAGTGTGTTAGATTATGTGTGAGGACTCTTTCCCTTCTTAGATATTAAGTAATAGGGTAGGGCCTATACTATGGGCGTATGGTCCATTTAATGTTGTACAGTGCATGCATGTGAAATTTAATCATATGGGTCATGGTAGCCCGAAATATCTCAAGTGGATTTTTAAGTTATAGTCTGAGGCATAGTCCCCCTGATGTGGAAATATGGTAACGCTAACACACGATATGTTAATGTAAGTTCCACCGTTTTTAACAGGATAGTTTTATTTATGGTTAGTTCATATATGTGGTGGGTATTCTTACGGTGCTGAGTGCTTCAATATATAGTGTACTTTAGCTCAAATCAAGGCCAAATGGACATACGTCTTGTTTTTAATAGGCTTTAGGTTCATAAATTTTCATAACCCTATATAACAAATTATGTTCATGTACCAGTTACCACAGACAGAAATAAAAATACACTTGTGTCCAGCGAGGTGCCACGATCCCAAAAATATAATAATATCGGTAGATTAACTCATATTGCGAAATCCCAAAATATCGATATAGGGTGCAAAATACTCCAAATAAAAATTTGCGTATTTAATTAATTAAAAATTACAGTAAAATTCTAAAAATTAAATTATCACTACATCTCAAAAGAACCTTGTCTAAATTCGAATTTAGTATGCAGTCATTTCAAATAAACCGTTATGGTCGATAAAGGATTCCACAACGACTATTTGAATATTTGATTTGGATATATCTTGCAATATATAAATTCAGAAATTCGATTTTTCACCTCCATTAGAAGAATACAGTTCAACAGATTCCAATGTTTTCTTGTTTCGCAGAAATCCGGTTTATAACGAGTCCTGCATACTCAGTTGAAGTTCAGAGCGTTAAATTACGAACTACAACGTCGTTATCTTTTAATATATATTTTTATATGTTCAACTTCGTTTAATTAATATATAAATCTACTTATGTTACGAATTCAATATTTAAACTAATTTAAATATTCAAATACAAACCAATGAAAAATGCGGGACATTACATTCCTTCCCCTTAAAAAAATTTCGTCCTCGAAATTGCTAAGATAGGGAAAAATGCTACAATCTCTGTTGTAAACAGGTTAAAACTCTTTTTGGTTTACTTCATAATTTCAGTTTCAACTGAATGGATTAATTCCAATTAAATATTAATCCCTTATTAACGAATATTTTCAAAATTCTGAAAATTTCCTAACAGCTCAAATTCCTGGAGAATTTTTTTGCCAACATCTCCTCTGCACAGCTTATTTGGTACTACAACAACTTGCCACTCCGGGCCTTCTCCTATCCAAAAGAAAATCTAATAGCCAAATGGCTTTTCACAGTAGCTCAACAATCTCATACCCAAATATAATGTAAACTTGTACTTTTTTGTCAGGTATTCAACTCTATCTCTTCCATTTGCTATCACTTTAGCAAATTTCCAATCATCCGTGATTGATCTTCCATCAATCCATTCTCAAACCAATCTTCCGCTTTACTAAGCCAAATTTCATTTCAACTCCAGTTTCAATCTCACTTCCAATTCCTTACTTAATAATCCAATTCCATAATTCAGCCTGGTTCTAATCCAAAATCTTATTTCACATATTCAATTTCTTTTCCAAGTTAAATTCTAATTTATCCACCCTTACCATTTCAATCCCTTTAAATCCATTAGTTCAGTTTCAAAATTTCAGAATTCAAATTCCTGGGTTCAAATTCATATCAGTTTGAAATAATATATATTTACATATAATAATAGAAATTCAAAACATTTGAATTTTTAACAACTCGTTTTCTCAAAAACAATTCAAAAACAAAATCTTTAGTAGTAATCTGTCACTTAGAAACTCAAAAATGAACACTGATAATGCGGTTGTCATCATCAGAATTTATTTTCCAGTGATCAAAGTGAGTTCAATACTATATCATTTTCAAAACTCATTTTCAAACATTTCAATTTTTGAAGTTACTTCAAAATGTTCGAAAAACATTTTCAAATCACCCACGATTTTAAAACTTCCTTATATAATTCAAAATCCAATTCCAAACAGCTTTCCCAGTTTCTAGAGTTTTATTTCAATTATGGTTTTAAATTCAGATTTAGTTCATCTGATTTTCTAAATTTCATTATACAAGTTCTGACGAGTTATTTACAAAACTATCTTAACCATAATCTTATTCAATAATAACGATCAACACATCTAATACACTACAATAATCTCAAGATAGAAACTTCTTTTATATCAAAATATATTTTGGGTAAAAATATTTTAATTACCCAGCATTTTAAAACAATACTATGTCGAATTCCTCTATCCGAGCGTTTATAAATCCCTATCGACCCCGTCAGCTAAACGCGTCGATCTGGAATTTATATACCACTCAACAGATCAATCAACACAATATAAAATAGTCTTTATACAAATCTACAAATACGCGCTCATATATATACACTCAAACTCAAGCTAGGGTGTTACTAACCCTATCTCTACTTAGTCACGCCACAGAGCCAAGGTAATCACTTAACCTTCAGCTCTGATACCAACTGTAACAAACTGGAATTTTCGACTCCAAAAATCGACACAAAACACAACGTCGACTGTTCAAACATCGAAAAACGGGATCATTACTAGAAAGAAGTTAGAGGGTGAGAAAGATAAGATAGAACTAATAGAATAGAAGAAGAAGAAGAAGAACACAACTGACCAGAATCAGAGTAAACACGAATCTCACAACGGAATGAATAAAATATATTATATAACATAACTCTGGAATACAAATCTGTTTTTGTATATACATACCATTATCAGAGTACAATACATCATATCACAGCGGAAATAATCTCTAACTAATTAATGGTGAAGCCTTCTGTTTCCAGCTCTTCCAAGTGAATCTGCAAAGCCTGAAACACTTGACTGCTCGTACAAATTTGGGCACCCAAGAGTTTAGGGAAAACAAACAAAATAAACTCTGATTCAGTCATGGGACTGGTGTGAGTAAATTCCAACCATATGGTTTAACTTCAAAAATCTTTTGAAAGAAAAGGATAATAGTAAGACCAGTCCACACATAAACACGGACGGTTTTTACCTTACTATAACCCAAACATTTTTGATATCAAAATCCAGTGATATTATAATAATGTCTAATCAAGTAAATAACCAAATAGCAGAACGCTTGCATCTCACGCTCTACATACATAGTATAAAATCAAAAACCGCAGGGCGCTTATTGGAGATTGGATTCCAACTATGATAAGGTATGGGACCACCTGCCGATGATGTATCTCTAGAGGCAAATACACCTAGGTTCAACAAGAACGTCTTGCAACCCGGCCCACACATGACCGACCACTCATTTCGCTTGAGTGTATCGAATGTATATCACCTACGGTTGGGCTCAAACCACCGTTCCGCGAAAAGGGACAGCATCGAAATAGATTTAAGAACAAAAGGATTTTCTCTAGATAGGTGATTATACACCCTAATGGGAGCGACCCACATAGCCATGCTGCCTGCCCGATTTTTGTCATTTCCCGGTTGTGAAGCTTGAGGCTACGTCTATATTTTAGAACATCTGGCCACCATACACTTTGAATGCCACATCGTCAAACCCGTCAAATCACTAGTTGATCTTCTAAAAAATATTACGGGTGTAAAAGCTAAGAGAAATGAATTTCTCCGCCACCAGACGTAATATCTTGAAAAGATCGTCTTATGTGACCGTTAGGAATACTTTGTCAGACATTCGTCCATACAAGGTGTCCTTGGACTGGACAAACAGAAAACACCATTCTGGAATAGGACGACCCTTGCATTTCACTCCTTCTTCAATTTTTTTTAGCATAATCAAATTCGCAGTGCTTATGCCTATACGGAGTGGTTTCAGGTAATATATCCAACCGGTCTCTCCGTATTGACAACGATGGTCAAAACACTTCGATAGTCGGTTATTTAACTATCGAAGTAAAAACAAACATTCATTCAAATGTTCAACTAACATCACACAACCATGGCCACTTTTTATTCACCATTCGTCATCGTCGAATTATAGTTCCATTTCTAATAGTGTTAATTAACCCTAAACATATTTCAACGTCGAAATGATGTCATCGTTTTCTGAAACGATTCTCCACTACTCGTCCTTATATTTCTTTGGACAATCATCGTTACTTGTTACTTTAGAATAAGTGGATTTCAAACCAAATTGTTTTCATTCCCTAGGGAGTAGTGCTATATATAAAAATCACACTTAAGCTTGGCCAACATCGTTAATTTAACGTTATAGTTCAAAAATTGTCATACGCTGTAATATTCCCCTTTATAACAAATCTCGACATAGCAGTCACGCTTAAGCCTAGTCAACAGCGTTATTTTATCGCTGTACTTCAAATACTTGAAATATGCTGCTATATTCCACCTTATACTGATCTTGACATCTCTTACCGTTACAAAAATCATCTTGACATCTCTTTCCGTTACAAAAATCTTAACATCTCTTTCTGTTATAAAAATCATGACATCTCTTTCTGTTACAAACAAATACCATCCCTCGATAATAGTGAAGTCGTTCAAGTTGGGGTATTTTAATTACCTCTCAGACCATGATCGATGACGTTCTTACCTTAGAATAGATATAAGTTCGTAACTCTAACCCCTTATACTTTAAAATCAGTAAACGTGCTTCTTGCTATATTTTAAATATGGTTTTATGACGCCATATCCTTATTTTGAAAACTCGGTTATTTACATTAGCTTATACAAATCCATTTTTAAACATTTCTTTCCGCTTCGTCTTTCTTAGAAAAATCCCTTATTAAACATTTCTCTTCGCTTTGTCTTCTTTAGACAAATCCTTTATTAAACATTCCTCTTCGCTTTGTCTTCTTTAGACAAATCCTTTATACTTTAAAATATTATTTAACCAAATCAACTATTCGTTAATTTATTACATTACATTGATCAACCCTATCTAATTTAACTAAATAACCAATTATTTATCAAAACAGTTTGCTTGGTAAATATTTAGCCATGATTAACCCACTAATCAATTCTAACAAATCTATCCATTTTGGATAAATAACATTTATTAATCCAAATAATTTCACTTGTATCGATTACTATAAAAGTAACAATTTATTTCTAAATATTCTCATTTACTATTAAATAAACAATAATCGATTCTAACTAATCTTACTTAATATGAAATCAACCATAATCTATTTGTAAATATCTCATTTAATTGTTCTTAAAACAATAAATTCTTGTTATTAATCATCAAGTTAATCTCCGCCTACTTACTTATTAATCTTATTAATGTAAGAATCCACTTTACCAAATCATTTAATAAGTATGGTGAAACACGTGCTTCGCACACGGTGGGATTTTGGTAAAAACAATAGCGGTTAAAACAAATGATACATTTATGGTTGGTTGTTGCCACTTTCTTAATCGATATCATCTATTGATTAAATCAAAATAACGTTTGAATTTCCATTCAGTGCTAATATCAACACAAGGCTTCAAAAGTCATTTGGGTTCAAACAGTGCATCTATATAAAACAAACAGTACATATAAATATTGAGGAATCCGGTTGGATTCCTCCAACCGCTTTCCTGCATCCACTGATGTTAGTCAACAATTAACACTGATTCCACACTAGGAAATATTATAATTGATGTAATCAGTCCAACCAATGATGTGTATATATATGCAACGATATATAATTCAACCAATTTAACTATAATTTACCTAATCATCCATCACACAACATTCAACCATTATTTAAAATATAATTAAAATATTTTAAATAAAATAGAGTTAGTGAATATACTCACCTTGCACGTTAACCGTTAAATAACGATTTGCGTCGGTACACCGGATCAGACGTTATGATTTCCAACGAGCTCCTAGTGGTTACAAACCAGTTTCAATGTACTCGGTTGCCTTTTTCCCTTCATGATTTTCAGATCCATGCTCGGTCCGTCACATAACTTCAGATCCGCTTTATTTTGAACAGTGCCTTCTCCTTCCATATAACGTTCGAACCATCCCGGTATGTTGCTCCGTTATTTTTGCCTTCTGGGCCTCAAGTTTATTTTCAAAACCCAGCCCAAACTTCTCGGTTGAAAGCCTAGACTTCCCGTACATGTTTCATGTTTTAAATGCGGACTAACCACATCTCACCGTTCCCGCATAAACCCATCAACATGATGTAAAAGAACATCTTAGCATGGACTTCACAGCACAATCCTTCCTTATGAACAATGATCATGCTCCCTCTATGTATTAATATATGCGCTAAAAACGTAATTGCCATGGCCTGTGCATGCCCATTCACCCCTTCCAATACGTTTCCACTTCCTTTAAATTCTTATACCTCTCCACGCAACGCCATTCCGTCCCTGCCCCTCTCCACTTCTCAGTACTCAAGCTCTCCGACTCCACAATAATTTACACCATTCAATACTCACGTGAAAACCCCACTACAGGTATGCAACTCATGCATGTGTCACAACCCCTTGCCAACTCATGCCGACCTCGTATCATTCCCATCTCAAAATACACGCACGCCTCCAGCATATGGTACTCCACCACATATACCTTTGCATGCTCCATAATATATACTTGAAATTAAAGAGGATCTCAATACGAGATTTACTCCATTTGTTTCGTGTTGTTCGGTAGGTGATTTCATTAACAACAGCTTGCAAGCGGATCCCAAAGAGAAAGGTAAAAGAGGTCCAGCGTGAATAGAAATGTAAATATGATAGGAGAGAAGGCCTAAGATCTATTATATATCGCTTATGAAGGGGTAAAGGATCTGGAATTCAGAAGAAAAGGTGAGACGATGGGAGTGTTATCGAGTTAAAGAGGATGGGTACTTGTTCAATGACTTGATGTGGTGTTCTCCTCTTGCTGTGTATTTATAGAACAAGAGTGCCTTGGTGGCCACGGAGTAGTGTTACTGTGCATTACTTAGTCTTCAAGGTTTAGCTTTGCAGGTGAGTGATGGATGGGCTTGTGCTTCCGCTCGTAAATTGTATAGGATCTGCAGATGTATAGTCTTTCATAGCTGGTGGATATTTATATGTACCTTGTATAATATATTTTTTGATTTGCATTCACAGTTGGTTTTCATTTCGTACATCCAACCTAGATATTTCCTTCAGAAACGTTGAGACTACTCAGGAGACAGAGTTTATAAGATTTGCCATATTTGTATTTTCATTTCGTATTCACTGGATGTTGAAAACTTGAAAGGATGGCCGGTACCATTTTCTTGCCGTGGCTTACGCTGTGTATAGAGAGTAGGCATGTTCTTAGGTTCCATTTAGAACTGTAGCATATATTTTACTTCGGCTTGAAGTAATAGTCACGTACAGATTTGAAAAGAAGTTACATAGGTTTGTAGTGTGTTAGATTAGGTGTGTGGACTCTTTCATTTCTTAGATATTAAGTAATAGGGTAGGGCTTATACTATAGGCGTATGGTCCATTTAATGCTGTAGAGTGCATGCATGTGAAATTTAATCAAATGGGTCATGGTAGCACGAAATATCTCAAGTGGGTTTTTAAGTTATATCTGCGGCATAGTCCCCCTGATGTGCAAATATGGTAACGCTAACACATGATATGTTAGTGCAAGTTCCACTGTTTTTAACAGGATAGTTTTATTTATGGTTAGTTCATATATGTGGTGGGTGTTCTAACGGTGCTGAGTACTTCAATGTATAGTGTACTTTAGCTCAAATCAAGGCCAAATGGACATACGTCTTGTTTTTAATAGGCTTTAGGTTCATAAATTTGCATAACCCGATATAACAAATTATGTTCATGTACCAGTTACGATGGACAGAAATAAAAATACACTCGTGTCCAGCGAGGTGCCACGATCCCAAAAATATAATAATATCGGTAGATTAACTCATATTGCGAAATCCCAAAATATCGATATAGGTTGCAAAATACTCCAAATAAAAATTTGCGTATTCAATTTATTAAAAATTACAGTAAAATTCTAGAAATTAAATTATCACTACGTCTCAAAAGAACCTTGTCTAAATTCGAATTCAGTATGCAGTTATTTCGAATAAACCGTTATGGTCGATAACGGATTCCACAGCGACTATTTGAATATTTGATTTGGATATATCTTGCAATATGTAAATTCAGAAATTCGATTTTTCACCTCCATTAGAAGAATACAGTTCAACAGATTCCAATGTTTTCTTGTTTCGTAGAAATCCGATTTATAACGAGTCATGTATACTCAGTTGAAGTTCAGAACGTTAAATTACGAATTGCAGCGTCGTTATCGTTTAATATATATTTTTATATGTTCAACTTCGTTTAATTAATATATAAATCTACTTATATTACGAATTCAATATTTAAACTAATTTAAATATTCAAATACAAACAGATGAAAAATGCGGGACATTACAAGTGGTATCGTGGATTCAGTCGACCAAGACGAGCTTAGTGCTTAGGGATAGAGCAAGCGGTGTTTACTCTCGCTGGGACGTAAGCCGTGGTGATACTTTGGTCCCAAAAGTGCGGATGTGCAGACGGTGTTTTCTCTTGCTGGGACGTAAGCCGTGGGGAATTGCACTACGCGGTCGATCTCTCGAATCAGGAGCCACCATGATGGAAATCCAACTTTCCAATACATGTATTTCGGTTTTATTTGTAGAGGCTAGTATGGAGACATAGTGGGATGGGGCGCTTATGCCGTTTATGATTGATACTTATGATTGGAAGATGTTTTATACAATATGCTCTTATAATAGTATCAAATGATTTGTTTTAAACGTATCAAGCATTCTTGGCTATTATAAGGTAAAAACCCTATCCTCCGGCTTGCATTGCATTGTGTGATGGGACCTGGGTCTTATAATAGCTTCATTTTTCTTTATTTAGCATTGCGCTGTTGTTTTATGCACTGGTGTTCTTGGAAGGAAACTCGTTCCGTGTTATACGGCGGGGTCCCTTGATTTACCTAACTTTGAAAATAAAGATAAATAACCGTTTTAGTTCTCACACCAGTCCCATGACTGACCTGGAATTTATTGTTTTAACCTAAACTCTAGGTGCCCCTATTTTCGACACGGGCATGTAAAGACCCGTAACTTCCCCGGTAAGGAAAGAGCGGATAGTTCGAGAACAACACACATCGTAACGCAGACGGAAGAACATTTCATTGTATATTAGAACAATTCATCAGAATACAAGAATATACAGAGCATAAACAAATAATATACATTCGATAAATATCAGAGATTACAATACATTACATAGCAGCGGAAAATAATACAATACACAACTAGAAGTATTACGCGGATACAAAGCTTTCCGAGTATCGTTCCAGCTGTAAACCAGGATCCTGTGAATATAAATCTGCAAAACCAAAATTACTAGCTGCCCATGTCAAAATAAGGGCACCCAGAGTTTAGGTTAAAACAATAAACTCCAGGTCAGTCATGGGACTGGTATGAGAACTAAAACAGTTATTTAAAACTTTACTTTAAATCAGATATATCAAGGGACCACGTCGTATAACACGGAACGGGTTTCCTCCCAAGAATACCAGTGCATATAACAAAACAGCGCAATGATTTTTGAAAAAATGAAGCTATTATAAGACCCAGGTCCTATCACACAATGCAACGCAAGACGGGGGATAGGGTTTTCCCTTATAATAGCCAAACATGCTTAGTACGTTTAAAACAAATCATTTGATACTATTATAAGTGTATAGTGTCAAAACAATTTCAAATCATAAGTATCAATCATAGACGGCATGGGTACCATATATCATGTCGCCATACTAGTTCTACAATTAAAACCGCAAAATCACGTATTTGGAAATTGGATTTCCGTCATGAACCAAGGCAAAAGATAGTCCTTACCGAATTCGAGACTGTCTAGCCCGAGTCTTAGGCACAGCCGCAACTGTACCTTGGATCGTCAGGGCCGGTCCACACGAAGTGGATTACAATGCCTGAACAATGCGTCTCTCCGCCCTTTGGGGCGTAAATGAGCCAACGAATGACTCCATCGGACCCGGATCGTCCGATCTAACCGAGGCGCCTCGCAGCAGTAACAACCACATAAGTCAAACTCGTCAGGGCGTGTAAAACCACTAACGCCACTTCTAGCTAGAAAGAAAACGCACGTCCCCCCTGAGGTCCTTTCTCCCGTTTCTGGTTCATACCGGAGTGTGAGGCTCGCGAATTCACATTATACACAAAGCTATGCCACATAGGCGGTGCTTTGATCATCACCACAAGACTTTGCTTTTCAACAGAAGCCCTGATCACTGCATCTTAGCATGCCACACAGGCAATTCACACCGTGCAACTGATAGCTATCAATCACTCAGAACAAATTCCAATGGCAGACACACTGTCCATTTGCAAGTCCGTTCTGGGTCTGAACGAAACTGGAGGCATTATATACCTCGCAAACCCATCGATCACCACGTACGTCTGGACGATCACCACTAATTATCCATATTTCGGGATGCCTCCCAATCAGGACCTCGGTTACCATCCAAACGAGGTGAAGATCTTCGGTCTTCGACCAACGTCTTCATCTTCGATTTCTTATCGTCGATTCAGTTATTCAGAATGGGATAAACCCGGTCTTTCTGAGCAACTCGCGTATATAATAAACAAGTGTTACACAAACACACATACGCCTCATTCCAATTCATCAGTCACTAACCGTAAATTAAAAAGAGAATAATTCCCCAAATATTAACCCCGAAGACCAAAACCAACATCAGATCAATACCCAGGAAACCGTTCTGCTTAGCTAACCTAAAGTTAGTTTCTAAATTTCACATTCTTAGGGAAAGGTTCCCATTAATTTTATCAAAGATAAATTCCTTTAAATTTATTCTTTAATCTTCCTTTGAATATCAATTCAAACTAGTCGGGATTAACGAACCTTACCGAAGTAATCATTTGTTTTAATTTCCCAATACCAACCTATTCGTCCCATGAAGTAATACTGGTAATACTTCATATCTAACACCACGGTGTTATCGGTAAATTCAATTACTGTAATAACCCGGAAAATGTGAACCAGTTTAAAAATTTTAAATCAGGTTATTACCAAGAATTTGAATAGTTGAAATAGCATATTTCAATAAAAATATAGAATTTGGTATGGTATGGCAGTTTGAAATTTTGAATATAAACTTTGTCTAACTGTACCGGGTGGAAAATATAACGGATTTTGACGAAACTGAAAATATTTAAATCTGTTTATCAATACCTTTCTAACGAATCTGAAAAATCGAAGTTTCGTAGCGGGAATCAAAAGTTATGGCCAAATGAATTTTCAGAAAGGTCGCTATATAGTGTATATAGCCCTTGAAAATTGAGATTTTGCATACGACCTCGGAATTCGACGAAACCAATTTTGTTGGGTCTGGGATGTCAAATTATTGCTAAGTTTCAAATTTCATAATTTTTGAAGCTAGTATGTGAGCGGGGCAAAAGATAATGTGTTTGGTCAAATTCTATTAAAATGGGTCGACCTAAAAATGGCCGTTTTTCAAACGAGCTCAGAATTCGACGAAACTGGTTTTGTTAGGACCGTATCATCAAAACAAAGCTAGATTTATTTTTCTGGAATTTTTCGATTCAGTTTGTGGCCCTGGCAAATTGAAATGTACGTTTAAATTAAATATCGAATGTTTTATATTTTAATTTGAAAAATAACTGACTGTAACAGTCGAAATGGCCAACGAAACATATCCCATTGTGTCCGAAATGGGGGTATTTAGCTAGGGGCGACAGTCGTTGGGTTTAAAAAGGAGTCCGTTTGCGAAAACACTATTTAAAAATTTCTATAAAGCATGGACCAATAGGAATTTTTCATTAAAATAAAAATAAAATCCGAAACCCTAGCCGCCAGAGTCGATCTGGACGACGCACAGTGCTCGAATCTTCTCGTCGATATCGCCGCCGCCTCAGGCCATTTCACTGCCGCCGCCAGTTGAGACTTCTGACCGCCTTCGCCTCCTCTCCACATCAGACCAACCCACGCCTCCTCCCATCAGCCATCGACGTCGGAATTCGACGAGAAAGGCGCGACCTTCAGAGCGTCGCCACGACGAGCACAGGCCACCGAACCCTTCGCAACCACCGCCGATCTGGAGGTGGTTCGTAGCTCTTTGACGCAGCAAGGTCTGATCGAAGCATCGAGGTGCGGATTGGCTGAAAAATCGTGACCTAGTTTCGAAGGTTTTAAAAACTTTACTGATGTAAATTCTGAAATGAAAATAACACTTTTAAGTGTTGCAAAACTTTGAAAAATTATATCTTTTTCGTACTTTAACGAAATTTGATGAAACAGGTGACACCGTGACCGCAAGGAGGCTCTCTACATTCTAGAAGAAGCCGCGGATTTTTCTGACCTTCCTACGATTTTTAGCACTGCAATAACCAATGTGAGGAATCTAAACTATTTGTGTGAATGAAATCGTGTTGTATAAATTATATAAGCGAAGTGTAAATTATATACGCATTGTATACCACATGTACATGTGTTGTATAAGTTATATTAGCGATGTATAAATTATAAAAGCGTTGTTTGAAACATATATGCTTTGAATTGTGATGAAATACAAGTAAATTATTATATTATATATATATACTCCCCTCGTCCACAGACCATAGACGATATTTATTGCTTGTGTTTGACGTGATATTATATGGTATGACGAATGGTTGGAAATAATTGTTTGTGGTTGATATTGTGGTTGAAAAATACCTATGTGGTTGAAAAATACCCTCTTGTGGTTGAAAAAAAATAGAATAGGATTGTGGAATTGAAAATAAAACATGCCGCCTGCGTGCGAACTAGATGCATGATCCCTATTGTCAAAAACCGCGAGGTTTTAAGGTAGAGCGAGGAGCCGTACTAGGGACGGTCCCGGTTTTAACTACCCTGCCGTTATGCTGCCGAAATTTTCTGAAATATTTATGTGTTAGAATAATTTTCATTCGTTGAAATAAATTATACAAACTATATAGAATATTCATGTGTTGAGTTGCAATTCATTCGTTGAGTTGAAATTCATGTGTTGAATATTATTTGAATTTAAACAAATGGCTTTAGCGATAAAAATCACATTTTTATATATATACAAACTATATAAAATATTCATGTGTTGAGTTGCAATTCATTCGTTGAGTTGAAATTCATCTGTTGAATATTATTTGAATTTAAACAAATGGCTTTAGCGATAAAAATCACATTTTTATATATATACAAAATATATAGAATATTCATGTGTTGAGTTGCAATTCATTCGTTGAGTTGAAATTCATGTGTTGAATATTATTTGAATTTAAACAAATGGCTTTAGCGATAAAAATCACATTTTTATATATATATACAAACTATATAGAATATTCATGTGTTGAGTTGCAATTCATTCGTTGAGTTGAAATTCATGTGTTGAATATTATTTGAATTTAAACAAATGGCTTTAGCGATAAAAATCACATTTTTATATATATACAAACGATATAGGATATTCATGTGTTGAATTGCAATTTGTTCGTCGAGTTGAAATTCATGTGTTGAATGTTATCGTATTTTAAAAATAAAATGAATAGACAATAAAAACATACTTTTATTGTGAATATGAAGAGTTAAAAATACACATGTGTCGAATAAATATTTTTGATGATAAAAATATTCCTTTTATCATGTATACGCTTAGATAAAAATACACGTGTGTCGAATAAATATTTTTGATGAAAAAATATTCCTTTTATCATGTATACGCTTAGTTAAAAATACACATGTGTCGAATAAATATTTTTGATGATAAAAATATTCCTTTTATCATGTATACGCTTAGTTAAAAATACACATGTGTCGAATAAATATTTTTGATGATAAAAATATTCCTTTTATCATGTATACGCTTAGTTAAAAATACACATGTGTCGAATAAATATTTTTGATGATAAAAATATTCCTTTTATCATGTATACGCTTAGTTAAAAATACACACGTGTTGAAATAAATAATAGTTTGCTAGAAATATTATTATTAGCTTTGTTCTGCATATATATACATGTGTTGAACAGGAAAAATGGATTAGCTGTAGAGTAAAGAAATTATTTGCGTGCCCGACAAATAGGTAAACCTTGATGAGTTGGCTGCGCAATTTTATTTATATATCAACTCCTGTGAATGCCATTGGATGCGGAGTGCTGGTTATTCTATGTGAAATAATAAATAACGCCATAGGATAGTAACAATTAATTTTGAACTACACTACATGGCATACTTCTTGACGATAGGCATACTTCATCATATTCCACATAAGCAATTGGAGCTTGTGTGACGAGGTGGAAGATTTACCATACAAGCAAGAGGCTTGTATGGCGATGACTATATACTACAGGTTGAACTGATGACTGATATGGACTATATAAATTATAACGATAAATTGCCAGATTAATAAAAACCCCACACGGGTCTAGAGTTGACAATAATCACGTCGCTCTAGTTATTAGATACGGCACATGGACTATTTATTTCCACACGGAAACGGGGTGACGGGAATTTATTCTCTGGAGTGATTATCAGTACATGCTCCCCCGTAAACACCAAAATATATCACTATAAATATGTGAATGCTTTTTAGGATTTATTGGGTACCTAATACGGCCCAATAAATTTCCAAACCCCTCCCCGTACAAAGGAGGTTATGGCGAAATTTTTCGAAATATTAAGGCGTTAGTGAAATATTTGAAGTGAAAACGAAGTTGAAAATTATAGGATGAACTATATTTATATATATAAATATAAATATAATTAAAAGGAATAGAGGCCGTGTTGTTCGTGTTTCGGAATCATAATTTGAAACGATTAGTACGAGAAGTCCCACCATCGGATTTTCCCGAAACCGCAACCGCTGGGTTCGCCTTGGAAATATCTTTCCAACGGCACCAACCTTGTAAAAATCCAACGGTTGGATTGTCCGGAATGTTTAATTCAAATCTAAAGAAAAACAGCGCCAGAATCGTTTATATTTATATATAAATATAAATATAATTAAATTTAATCGAATAACGACGCTGTAGTTCGAATTTTGAAACCGTAACTTCAAACGACTAGTGTGGGAGATCCGACCGTCGGATTTTCACGAAACTAGAACCGTTGGGTTCGCTTTGGGAATATCTTCCCACTGGTATAGACTTTGTAGAAATCCAACGGTTAGATTTTCCGATATGTGTAAAAGAAATTAGGGGAAAAACAGCGCCAGTGCCACGGCACGACCTGAAACGTCGTTTAATTTAATATGGCCATTTTTAAATAAATAAAAATGGCGAAAAATCGTTATAAAATATTATAAGCAACATAGATTGCAAATAAACCAATTGGGCTTGAATTGCTTGATATTTGATGGTTGTATGTGTTTAACATGAAAATAACATTAAATAACTGAAAGATGGATGTCGAATAATATAACCATAAAATGAATCGATTTAAATACTAATGACGTGAATTATTTGAAAAGGCCGAGCTATCCCTCATTTCAAATTATTTATCGAGCGATTTGAATTGGAAAATGCAAAGACGATTCAAGACAGACGATCTTCGTATCGGTTGGATGGGCGCTATTGAGGTTCCTAACCGGAGTAGCTACCGGAAAGGGACGGAAGTAGTAGCCGTCTAAACGTATGTGTTGATTGGACGGATTTGCGAGGAATTGACGCCTCCGGTTTCGTTCAGACCCAGAACGGACTTGTAAATGGACTGTGTGTCTGACATTGGATTTTGTTCTATACTGATTGATCTCTGTTAAATATATATCTGTTTGGCGGCGTAGAATTTATTCTTTTGCTTAACGCCCTTCTCTGAGACATACGAGCTCAGAGGTTATATATCGATGGAAATCAATCGTATGGAGTGGACTGCCTATGTGGCATGCCAAGATGCTGTGATCAAGGCTTCTGTTGCAAAGCAAAGTCTTGTGGATGATGATCAAAGCAAGGTCTACGTGGCCTGGCTTTGTGTATTTCGTAGATTCGCGAGCCTCACACCCCGGTATGAGTTAAAAACGGGATACGGACTGCAGGGAGAGCACGACGTTTCTTTCTAGCTATGGTGGTGTCAGTGACTTACCAGCCCTGACATATATATCTACTTTTAACCTTTGTGGTTGTTGGAATGCGAGGCGCCTCGATTATAGGTCTGTAAGGACCGGGAAACGTGTGTTCAGGAATACTAATCCTCTAACGTAAGTGAGGACCGACCCTGAAGCATCCAGGGGTTACCCAGAGTGCGTAGTCCTGAGGCATTTGCTAGAGTGTCTCGAAGCAGAGAGGAGCTTGCCCCTTGCCTCGACTCATGACGGAAATCCAATTTCCAATACGAAATAACGGACTTGATTGTAGAACTAGTATGGCGACATAGTGGTATGGGGCACTTATGCCGCCTATGATTGATATTTATGATGCTATTCGTTTTTGAAACATATATGCACTAGTAATAATATCAAATGATTTTGTTTTATACGTATCAAGCATATTTAACTATTATAAGGTAAAACTCTATCCTCCGGCTTGCGTTGCATTATGTGATGGGACCTGAGTCTTATAATGGCTTCATTCTTTCTAAAAGCATTGCGTTGTTTTAAAAGAATTTACTTTGTTTTAAATGCACTAGCAATCACTGGAGTAAACCCGTTCCGCGAAAGTGGCATGGTCCTATGATTTGCTATTACTGTTGTTTAATTGTTAAATAGATTCCTCATACCAGTCCCCATGACTGACTTGTTGTTTGTTTCAGTTTGCAAACGCGGGTGCCCTTATTTTCACACGGGCAGCCTAGTACATAGGTGACAGGTTGTTTTTGGTTCTGCACTGCTGCATAGTGAAACGACCCGCAAATCCGTACCGTTTGAGTCGACTAATAACACCACACGTCCAACTCAAATTGCACAGAAATACGAACCATTATTAGAAAGAAGTTAGAGGATGAGAAATAGAAAGAAAGAAATATTAGAATAGAAGAAAACGAAGATCACAAACTCACAGCGGAACGAATAAAATATATTAAATAACATAACCTTTGAAACACAAATCAGTATTTGTATGTACATACCATTATCAGAGCACAACGATTATCCCTGGAACAGTTATAAACACCTGTTTCCAGATACAACAAAATACACAGCGGAAAATATGATAGTCTATAGCTAACTGGTGAGGCCTCCTGCTTCGAGCTCCTCCAAGTGAATCTGAAAAATCCTAACTACTTGACTGCCCGTACAAATTTGGGCACCCAAGAGTTTAGGGAAAACAAACAAAATAAACTCTGGGTCAGTCATGGGACTGGTGTGAGTAAACTCCAACCATTTGTTTAACTTTCAAAATCCTTTTCAAAAGAAAAGATAATCGTAAGACCGATCCACACATAAACACGGATGGTTTTTACCTTGCGATAACCCAAAATACTTTGGAAATCATATATTATCTGATATTATAATAATGTCTAATCACAAGTAATTAAAATCTAGTAGAACGCTTGCATCTCACGCTCTACATATATAATATACAATCAAACTCGCAGGCACTTATTTGAGATTGGATTCCAACTTGACAAGGTATGGGACCACCTTCCGAACGTGTATCTCTAGAGTCAAATACACTGGGTTCAACAAGAACATCTTGCAACCCGGCCCACACATGACCGACCACTCATTTCGCTTGAGTGTATCGAATGTATATCACCGACGGTTGGGATCAGCAACCACCTCCCGAATGGGCAGCATCGATAGATTTAAGAAGCAATTGGAATTTCTCTAGATAGGTGATCATACATCCTAATGGGTGCGACCCACATAGCCATGCTGCCTGCCCGATTTTTGTCCACTTCCGGGTTGTGAGGCTTGAGGTTTTCATTATCTTCCAGCACATCTGGCCATCATTCACTTTGAATGCCACATCGTCAGATCCATCGGAAATCACTAATTGATCCCCACAAAAATACTCAGATTGTTAGGCTAAAGAAGTTTCCCTTCTATGCCACCAACTTCGTACGTTTGAAGGAATCAACGTACGTAACCCCCTTTGGAAATACTCTGTCAGACACTCGTCCATACAAGTTGTCCTGGGTCTGGACAAACCGAAGGCACTATCCCGTAAACAGGATAGCCCTTGCATAACTCCGTCTTCAATTTATTCAGCATACTTGATTCGCAACGCTTATGCCAATACGGAGTGGTTCTCTGGATAATAATCCAACCGGTCTCTCCATATTAACAACGTTAAAATGGTCAAACTTTGATAGTCGGTGATTTAACTATCAAATGAAAACATGTCGGTGTGCAAACAATGATATTATTTCCAAAAGGAAATTCTATCGACCAAACATCATTCAATGTTTATTCCTTTTTAGTTCATTCATTTATTCATTTCCCTTTTCACTTTCATCTACATTCCTTATTTAATATATTTAGAAAATATACTCTATTAACATTGGAAAACATTTCCATTATCTGTCCTCTATATTCAGAAAACATTTCTGATTCTCATTTGGAAAACGTTTCCAAATCTCCTTCATTTGATTAAACAGATGTTTGAATAAACATCACTATGCCAAATCTCCTTCATTTGGTTTCCACTCATTTACTAAATCCACTTAATCACTTCCATTCTCGAACCTTATCCACTTCTTAGTTAAAAATAAAGTCAATCAAGTTGGGGTATAATTACCTCTCAGACCTTAACTGAGCAACATTTCTAACTTCGAAATAGACACGGTTCATCTTCCCAATCTTTTAACACGCTTCCTTACGTTGCTCTCGGATTCGATTATGAATCCACTTCCTTTTCAGGAACCACTTGATTTTAACAATGGTGTTATAATTCCCTGCATCCGAAATGACTTTTATTTCCTAACTTGAATATTGGAAAACATTTCCAATATATATAATTTCTTTATTGAGAAAATATCTTTTACTCCAGTTAGAAAACATTTCTAAATCCTTTGAATTTACTGATGTTATAAACATCGTTATTATGACTTAAATCATAAATCATTCGTTAATTAACGATATCACTAACCCACCCTTGTTATCATTCACTTTGAAATATTCAGAGCTCACAACTTTAAACCAAACATTGCTTTCAACAATAGCGTTAAAACTGCTATCTAGCTTTATAAAACACTTATCATAACCATAGCATTAAGATTGCTATTAAAACGGTTATTATAACGGCAGCGTTAGAATTGCTATATAGATTTACAACATCTATTATAACAACAGCGCTATGATTGTTGTTTTGAATAAAATACCGTGTGCGGCGCACACGCTTTCGTTGTTCATTTATAAACTTGTTTATTTTAAACAATTCAAGTTCTCCTTTAAACATATTTATAAACTATACATTCTTCTAACCACTTAATTCGATTTCTATAAATCCCCTTTTTATTTGCAAAATATTTTCTTGTTTTAAACTATTATTTCTTTTGCTTTAAACATTTAAAAATCTTCCTTTAAACTTTCCTCTGTACTTTGCTAAATTCAAGTACATTTTCCATATTGGTTTCAAAACCGATACTTACTCTCAAATATACATTCATATTTGAACTCACCTTTTTAATTTATCCAATGGTTAATGATCCACTTAATTTATATCTCCATTTATACATTTTCCTTGGTTTACCCAATGGAATAGGTTTCCATTTGCAACTCAATGAAAAAGAAATTATTTCTAATTTGGAAATAACTCTGCTTTTAAATTCTAATTTCCTTTTCCCATATTCGATGATATTTTACGGTATATAAAATACCAGGTTCCTAAGGCCAGGGTAAATCAAACACACAAATTCAACCATGGATAATGTAGCATAACATATATCACCATCAAATAAACCAGTAAATAAAATGTTGAGGGATCCAGTTGGATCCCTCCAACCTGTTTCCCTGCATCCACAGATGTTAATAACATCAAAATATCGCATTAATGGAAAAATCAATCAACGATGTGATTATATCAACCAATTTATCAACTATTCAACCAATCAACCATTGCACATTATAAAAATATTTAAAACTCGTTTATATATGAAAATATAAACGAGAGGGAGTTAGTGAGTTCACTCACCTTGTTTCGTAGTTGGCGGTTCTATTATTTCGTTGAGAATTAAACAGGCGTCTGATTCTTCACGAAATTCCGATAGCTCCATTCTCAGTCCGGTTAGTTCCATCACGTGGATTTCGTCGTTACGGTTCCAGCGTGACTGGTTCTTGAATCATTCTTAAATCACGGTTGGGCCATTATAATGTTTCTTCCTCGATATCAACTTCTGTTCCTTACCAACTATAACAGCTTTCTTCACCGTGAACGTAACCCTTTCCCAAATACTTCGATTGCCAGCTTCCACTTAACATGAACGAACCCAACATAAAAACTTCTTGAACCCATCAACCAGGCCAGTACCCTGCTATCACCATGTTTTTCCCTCACACGCTTGGACCCAATTTCTTTCATCAAAATACCATACACAGACCTTTAATTCCCACTTCCGATCAAGACTTTGACCTCCTAAATGACCAGCTCGCAAATCCCTACTGTTTAACAACACAACTTCATCCCTCCCCCTTCACCAATATACAAGCTGCTACCGCACCTTATTTCCCAATGTTTATTTTCCTCTTCGTTGATAAATCAAGCCATTTCAAGATCCCAAGACCACCGTATTACCTAACTTAATATTCAAATCTTTGTTCCCACTTTATCATGTTGCTTCACCGATACCAAGCCTTCACCAATACAAAGTTGTTCATTGTTTCATCGCCTATGAGCCACGTACAAACACTGTACTGACCCACCCCTTTTAACTGCTGTTTGTCCAAGAAGAAAATACACAGCAGCTCGCACCCTTCCTCTTCACTTCACCGCTTTCTAACGAGAGTAAAATGGACCGCAACGTAATACTTTCCACCAAACCTCACCTTACTACACTGCAATTCGTTCTCCCCCTCCTGTACAAAATAATCCACACCATTCACTTACGTTAATACCATTTCCCCTCCTTCACCATAACCAACCCGTGACCATGCTTTGAACCCAACATCACCACACTTCACTTCTCCAATTCCTATGCAGACCCTACACCCTCCAAAGCCCAGCGTCCTTCATCACCAGAGCCAAGTCCGAAACCACTGTCTAAGCGCCACCTTGATGTCCACACAAATATGCCCCAAGGACCACAGAAGGCCACCGCAATTCGCCAGCTCCGCCACAACTCCTTTCGCGTCGACCCCAACTAAAGCCCTAGGTTTTTTTTTTTTTTTTTTTTTTTTTTTTTTTTTTTTTTTTTGCTGTTACTTCCGACTTCCAAGAGATGGACGAGGCAACACCTTTTTGATGCAGGCTTCGAATTTTATTTGGGATTTAAAGGTTGCGACTTTGGTTTTGTTTCCTTGCGTATGGATTTAGTTTGGATAATTTCCTCCCTTTTTCTTTGAGAACGAGAGGACCCATATTTATAGAAGAATTGCTTGCCTTGGGGGTCACGGTAATACATAGGATAGGTTCGTAGGTCTGCTTCTCCAATTCCTTTGTCGGCAAGGAAAATAACATAGTTGTCAATCTTGTCCCTCAAAACCATTTATTTACTTTGTTAATTAACATCTATCGCTGAGGCATACTTTAAAGCTATAGGTGATTAGAGAACGGTGGTTACATAGGAGATTTTATTTTAACGAAGCTTGTGGTGAAGTATCAAGTAAAATTTACCGCAAACTAACCACGGTCGATTTCTGTTTACTGATAAAAAAGCTTATCTTGGTGTGAAAAGGTATTCTGAACCCAAAGGGACAAGTTTCGTCGAATTCCGACATCGTTTGAAAAAAATTCCTTTATAAAACCAGAAATCAACATGCGTTTAAATTTTTCACGATCACCAGATAAATCAAAACAACTTGAAACTGCGAACATTGACAATAACCTTTCGATACGAACCCAACGGCACTAGTTTCGTCGCATTCTGAGACTGTTGCCCCGGTAGACTGTTTTTGGCGCGTACCGCACTGCCCTTCTGAACACCAAATTTGCCGATCTCTAAAAATAACAAACTATATACCTATCCTGACTATATCTGACGCTACGAATTCACTGGAACTGGTTTCGTGGCCTGATTCGATCGTCTGTTCAAGTTACATTCTAATATCCCTTTATTCAGTTGAATTAATTTAATTGCACTGAACGAGCGTTTACGGCTACCGTGGTTACATACGACATCGGTTTTCCACGCAATTCAACACCGTACAATAATTTAACGATACGGTCCCAATGAAACTGATTTCGTCGAAATCTGAGTCCGTTTGCAAAACGGCTATTTTAACGCGTATAATTTAAATAACGATTTTCCACGGCGACTATTTCAAAATTTGATTTGGCCATAACTAACAAATTATAACATGAAATCTAGATTTTTCTCTTTCATATGAAAATTATAATCAACACGGTTCCAACGTGTCTTGTTTTATAGAAATCCGACTTATAACGAATTCTATATTCTCAGTTGAAGTTCAAAACTCTATATTACGAACTACCGCGCGATTTCGAGCTCGTTTTATAATTATATTATAAATTAACGTTCAAACTTCGTTTCAAATTAATAAATCCCTATATATAATTCAAATAAAATATTTAAAACAAATTTAAATATTCAGAATTCAACGGCCGAAAATCCGGGTCGTTACATTCCTTCCCCCTTAAAATAATTTCGTCCTCGAAATTGCTAAGGTTAAGAAAAGATACTACATACCCTGTTAACTAGGTCCAATAATCCTTTTTGTTCACTTCTTAATTTCAGCTTAACTGAATCAATTTATTTCAATTAAAATATTCATTTATTCTTACTAACGAAAATTTTCAAAAATTCTGAAATTTTCTAACACTTTAAATTTTAAAAAATTTCGGCAGCATCTCCTCTGCACGGCTCAATTGGCACAATCACAACTCGCCTTTCTAGGCCTTCTCCAATCCAAAAGAAAATCAAAAGCCAAGTGGCTTGCCTCATAGGCTCATAAAATCATCAACCCAAACAATATTGTAAACACGTACCTTTTTGTCGGGCATAATTCTATCTCTTGCACTGGCTTTCATTCTATATCTACTCAGCATGCATATATCCATTTCCCACCGGTTTCAAATCAATACAACTTCCAATTGTCAGATCTCTAATCAACTTCTGATTAGTCACTTCCATTTTATCAATTCAAATCTGATCTCAACTTCAGGAATCAATCCACTTATTCCATTTGAGTTTCACTTTCCATTTAACTTAAATTTCAATCCATTTGATTTATTTCCACCAATTTATTCAACTTATACAAGTTAAACAATTCTAGAATTCAAATTCCCGGGTTTTATTTCAAATTAATTTGAAATCATATATATATATATCTCAATTAAAAATTGAATTTCTAAATCATCTTGTCCTTTCCAAACAATTTTTATTCCCAAATTACTTATGGTAGCAATCCATCACTCAGAAACTTGAAAATGAATACTGATAATGTCGCGACCCATTATCAGAATTATTTTCTCGCCACTGAAGTGATTTCAATGCTTAATCACTTTCAAATCCGTTTAAAACCATTCTAATTCAAAAATCTCTTCAAACCAATGCTATATTACCTTTAAAATACTTCAAGGAATATTTCAAAACTTCTGGGATTTAAATTCAAATTATGGTTTGAATAAAATTTCAGTTCAGCTTATTTGTATATCCTATTCTTATACAAATTCAATTTGGTTTTATACAACCATTTCAATATTTTATAATTTCCTTTGATTGTAATAACAATCAACACATTCGATAATTTCAGAAAATTATCCTTTTATATCAAAATAACTTTTGGGCAAATTATATCACTTACCCACTTTAAAACAATACTGAGTCGATTTGTTCTGTTCGAGAGTTTAGAAACACCTATCGATACGGTTGTACTTCCTGTATCGACCAGAATTCATAAACCACTCAACAAACCAGCCAACACAATATAAAACAATTTTATATCAAATCTTCAAATACGCGCTCGTATATATATACACTCAAACCCAATCTAGAGTATTACTAACTCCATCTCTATTGAGTCACGCCACAGAGCCAAGGTAATTACTTAACCTTCAGCTCTGATACCAAATGAAACGACCCGCAAATCCGTACCGTTTGAGTCGACTAATAACACCACACGTCCAACTCAAATTGCACAGAAATACGAACCATTATTAGAAAGAAGTTAGAGGATGAGAAATAGAAAGAAAGAAATATTAGAATAGAAGAAAACGAAGATCACAAACTCACAGCGGAACGAATAAAATATATTAAATAACATAACCTTTGAAACACAAATCAGTATTTGTATGTACATACCATTATCAGAGCACAACGATTATCCCTGGAACAGTTATAAACACCTGTTTCCAGATACAACAAAATACACAGCGGAAAATATGATAGTCTATAGCTAACTGGTGAGGCCTCCTGCTTCGAGCTCCTCCAAGTGAATCTGAAAAATCCTAACTACTTGACTGCCCGTACAAATTTGGGCACCCAAGAGTTTAGGGAAAACAAACAAAATAAACTCTGGGTCAGTCATGGGACTGGTGTGAGTAAACTCCAACCATTTGTTTAACTTTCAAAATCCTTTTCAAAAGAAAAGATAATCGTAAGACCGATCCACACATAAACACGGATGGTTTTTACCTTGCGATAACCCAAAATACTTTGGAAATCATATATTATCTGATATTATAATAATGTCTAATCACAAGTAATTAAAATCTAGTAGAACGCTTGCATCTCACGCTCTACATATATAATATACAATCAAACTCGCAGGCACTTATTTGAGATTGGATTCCAACTTGACAAGGTATGGGACCACCTTCCGAACGTGTATCTCTAGAGTCAAATACACTGGGTTCAACAAGAACATCTTGCAACCCGGCCCACACATGACCGACCACTCATTTCGCTTGAGTGTATCGAATGTATATCACCGACGGTTGGGATCAGCAACCGCCTCCCGAATGGGCAGCATCGATAGATTTAAGAAGCAATTGGAATTTCTCTAGATAGGTGATCATACATCCTAATGGGTGCGACCCACATAGCCATGCTGCCTGCCCGATTTTTGTCCACTTCCGGGTTGTGAGGCTTGAGGTTTTCATTATCTTCCAGCACATCTGGCCATCATTCACTTTGAATGCCACATCGTCAGATCCATCGGAAATCACTAATTGATCCCCACAAAAATACTCAGATTGTTAGGCTAAAGAAGTTTCCCTTCTATGCCACCAACTTCGTACGTTTGAAGGAATCAACGTACGTAACCCCCTTTGGAAATACTCTGTCAGACACTCGTCCATACAAGTTGTCCTGGGTCTGGACAAACCGAAGGCACTATCCCGTAAACAGGATAGCCCTTGCATAACTCCGTCTTCAATTTATTCAGCATACTTGATTCGCAACGCTTATGCCAATACGGAGTGGTTCTCTGGATAATAATCCAACCGGTCTCTCCATATTAACAACGTTAAAATGGTCAAACTTTGATAGTCGGTGATTTAACTATCAAATGAAAACATGTCGGTGTGCAAACAATGATATTATTTCCAAAAGGAAATTCTATCGACCAAACATCATTCAATGTTTATTCCTTTTTAGTTCATTCATTTATTCATTTCCCTTTTCACTTTCATCTACATTCCTTATTTAATATATTTAGAAAATATACTCTATTAACATTGGAAAACATTTCCATTATCTGTCCTCTATATTCAGAAAACATTTCTGATTCTCATTTGGAAAACGTTTCCAAATCTCCTTCATTTGATTAAACAGATGTTTGAATAAACATCACTATGCCAAATCTCCTTCATTTGGTTTCCACTCATTTACTAAATCCACTTAATCACTTCCATTCTCGAACCTTATCCACTTCTTAGTTAAAAATAAAGTCAATCAAGTTGGGGTATAATTACCTCTCAGACCTTAACTGAGCAACATTTCTAACTTCGAAATAGACACGGTTCATCTTCCCAATCTTTTAACACGCTTCCTTACGTTGCTCTCGGATTCGATTATGAATCCACTTCCTTTTCAGGAACCACTTGATTTTAACAATGGTGTTATAATTCCCTGCATCCGAAATGACTTTTATTTCCTAACTTGAATATTGGAAAACATTTCCAATATATATAATTTCTTTATTGAGAAAATATCTTTTACTCCAGTTAGAAAACATTTCTAAATCCTTTGAATTTACTGATGTTATAAACATCGTTATTATGACTTAAATCATAAATCATTCGTTAATTAACGATATCACTAACCCACCCTTGTTATCATTCACTTTGAAATATTCAGAGCTCACAACTTTAAACCAAACATTGCTTTCAACAATAGCGTTAAAACTGCTATCTAGCTTTATAAAACACTTATCATAACCATAGCATTAAGATTGCTATTAAAACGGTTATTATAACGGCAGCGTTAGAATTGCTATATAGATTTACAACATCTATTATAACAACAGCGCTATGATTGTTGTTTTGAATAAAATACCGTGTGCGGCGCACACGCTTTCGTTGTTCATTTATAAACTTGTTTATTTTAAACAATTCAAGTTCTCCTTTAAACATATTTATAAACTATACATTCTTCTAACCACTTAATTCGATTTCTATAAATCCCCTTTTTATTTGCAAAATATTTTCTTGTTTTAAACTATTATTTCTTTTGCTTTAAACATTTAAAAATCTTCCTTTAAACTTTCCTCTGTACTTTGCTAAATTCAAGTACATTTTCCATATTGGTTTCAAAACCGATACTTACTCTCAAATATACATTCATATTTGAACTCACCTTTTTAATTTATCCAATGGTTAATGATCCACTTAATTTATATCTCCATTTATACATTTTCCTTGGTTTACCCAATGGAATAGGTTTCCATTTGCAACTCAATGAAAAAGAAATTATTTCTAATTTGGAAATAACTCTGCTTTTAAATTCTAATTTCCTTTTCCCATATTCGATGATATTTTACGGTATATAAAATACCAGGTTCCTAAGGCCAGGGTAAATCAAACACACAAATTCAACCATGGATAATGTAGCATAACATATATCACCATCAAATAAACCAGTAAATAAAATGTTGAGGGATCCAGTTGGATCCCTCTAACCTGTTTCCCTGCATCCACAGATGTTAATAACATCAAAATATCGCATTAATGGAAAAATCAATCAACGATGTGATTATATCAACCAATTTATCAACTATTCAACCAATCAACCATTGCACATTATAAAAATATTTAAAACTCGTTTATATATGAAAATATAAACGAGAGGGAGTTAGTGAGTTCACTCACCTTGTTTCGTAGTTGGCGGTTCTATTATTTCGTTGAGAATTAAACAGGCGTCTGATTCTTCACGAAATTCCGATAGCTCCATTCTCAGTCCGGTTAGTTCCATCACGTGGATTTCGTCGTTACGGTTCCAGCGTGACTGGTTCTTGAATCATTCTTAAATCACGGTTGGGCCATTATAATGTTTCTTCCTCGATATCAACTTCTGTTCCTTACCAACTATAACAGCTTTCTTCACCGTGAACGTAACCCTTTCCCAAATACTTCGATTGCCAGCTTCCACTTAACATGAACGAACCCAACATAAAAACTTCTTGAACCCATCAACCAGGCCAGTACCCTGCTATCACCATGTTTTTCCCTCACACGCTTGGACCCAATTTCTTTCATCAAAATACCATACACAGACCTTTAATTCCCACTTCCGATCAAGACTTTGACCTCCTAAATGACCAGCTCGCAAATCCCTACTGTTTAACAACACAACTTCATCCCTCCCCCTTCACCAATATACAAGCTGCTACCGCACCTTATTTCCCAATGTTTATTTTCCTCTTCGTTGATAAATCAAGCCATTTCAAGATCCCAAGACCACCGTATTACCTAACTTAATATTCAAATCTTTGTTCCCACTTTATCATGTTGCTTCACCGATACCAAGCCTTCACCAATACAAAGTTGTTCATTGTTTCATCGCCTATGAGCCACGTACAAACACTGTACTGACCCACCCCTTTTAACTGCTGTTTGTCCAAGAAGAAAATACACAGCAGCTCGCACCCTTCCTCTTCACTTCACCGCTTTCTAACGAGAGTAAAATGGACCGCAACGTAATACTTTCCACCAAACCTCACCTTACTACACTGCAATTCGTTCTCCCCCTCCTGTACAAAATAATCCACACCATTCACTTACGTTAATACCATTTCCCCTCCTTCACCATAACCAACCCGTGACCATGCTTTGAACCCAACATCACCACACTTCACTTCTCCAATTCCTATGCAGACCCTACACCCTCCAAAGCCCAGCGTCCTTCATCACCAGAGCCAAGTCCGAAACCACTGTCTAAGCGCCACCTTGATGTCCACACAAATATGCCCCAAGGACCACAGAAGGCCACCGCAATTCGCCAGCTCCGCCACAACTCCTTTCGCGTCGACCCCAACTAAAGCCCTAGGTTTTTTTTTTTTTTTTTTTTTTTTTTTTTGCTGTTACTTCCGACTTCCAAGAGATGGACGAGGCAACACCTTTTTGATGCAGGCTTCGAATTTTATTTGGGATTTAAAGGTTGCGACTTTGGTTTTGTTTCCTTGCGTATGGATTTAGTTTGGATAATTTCCTCCCTTTTTCTTTGAGAACGAGAGGACCCATATTTATAGAAGAATTGCTTGCCTTGGGGGTCACGGTAATACATAGGATAGGTTCGTAGGTCTGCTTCTCCAATTCCTTTGTCGGCAAGGAAAATAACATAGCTGTCAATCTTGTCCCTCAAAACCATTTATTTACTT
This sequence comes from Allium sativum, assembly GCA_030737875.1. Lineage (NCBI taxonomy): Eukaryota > Viridiplantae > Streptophyta > Magnoliopsida > Asparagales > Amaryllidaceae > Allium > Allium sativum. Next base: position 271,093,888 of record CM060913.1, on the reverse strand, counting down.
TGTTAATTAACATCTATCGCTGAGGCATACTTTAAAGCTATAGGTGATTAGAGAACGGTGGTTACATAGGAGATTTTATTTTAACGAAGCTTGTGGTGAAGTATCAAGTAAAATTTACCGCAAACTAACCACGGTCGATTTCTGTTTACTGATAAAAAAGCTTATCTTGGTGTGAAAAGGTATTCTGAACCCAAAGGGACAAGTTTCGTCGAATTCCGACATCGTTTGAAAAAAATTCCTTTATAAAACCAGAAATCAACATGCGTTTAAATTTTTCACGATCACCAGATAAATCAAAACAACTTGAAACTGCGAACATTGACAATAACTTTTCGATACGAACCCAACGGCACTAGTTTCGTCGCATTCTGAGACTGTTGCCCCGGTAGACTGTTTTTGGCGCGTACCGCACTGCCCTTCTGAACACCAAATTTGCCGATCTCTAAAAATAACAAACTATATACCTATCCTGACTATATCTGACGCTACGAATTCACTGGAACTGGTTTCGTGGCCTGATTCGATCGTCTGTTCAAGTTACATTCTAATATCCCTTTATTCAGTTGAATTAATTTAATTGCACTGAACGAGCGTTTACGGCTACCGTGGTTACATACGACATCGGTTTTCCACGCAATTCAACACCGTACAATAATTTAACGATACGGTCCCAATGAAACTGATTTCGTCGAAATCTGAGTCCGTTTGCAAAACGGCTATTTTAACGGGTATAATTTAAATAACGATTTTCCACGGCGACTATTTCAAAATTTGATTTGGCCATAACTAACAAATTATAACATGAAATCTAGATTTTTCTCTTTCATATGAAAATTATAATCAACACGGTTCCAACGTGTCTTGTTTTATAGAAATCCGACTTATAACGAATTCTATATTCTCAGTTGAAGTTCAAAACTCTATATTACGAACTACCGCGCGATTTCGAGCTCGTTTTATAATTATATTATAAATTAACGTTCAAACTTCGTTTCAAATTAATAAATCCCTATATATAATTCAAATAAAATATTTAAAACAAATTTAAATATTCAGAATTCAACGGCCGAAAATCCGGGTCGTTACACATAGGGTGCATTTTTGGCTCATGGCGAGGCTGACTTCACAGAGACGACTTTGGCTTTTTCCGCCATTACTATACTTATGTTATGATTCCGCCACTGGCGATGCAGACTGATTTACTTTCCGTATTTCTCATTATATGTATATGTATTCCACCTTCGGCGATGTAGACTGATACCCTTATTATGTCTCACTGCATTTATGTATTCCGCCTCTGGCGATGATGACTGATCACTTTCCTTTTTATTTACTAAGTTATATCCCACGCTATGCTATTCTGATGTTATTACATGTTGTGATTCCGCTGTCATATCCATGTAAATTTATCCTATTTATTGTTTCTGCTATTATCTGTACTCTGCTATGATGATTAATGTGTTATTTCCCTATGATTATCCTTAATACCGCCCCTCGGATTTTGGGATCGTCACAGTTGGTAACAGAGCTTTGGTTAACCTTAGTTCTGGGATCTAACACATTAAACACCTCGTCAGAATAGAATCAGTAGTGTTCTAATGCGAGTAGCTCATTAGAGATAGGATTAGCAATGTCCTAGAATGAGCTAAGCAGATTAGCAAAACAATTTGATCAGTACATCATCATTATCTTTCTTTGTATTCCCCTGCTTTATCATTTATGAAAATTATCAAATCTGTGAGCTTGACTCTTTTCTTTCTTATACAGTTCTCTTAGATGGCTACACGTGGAGCAGCAACTAGAGGAGGCCGTGGAGGCCGAGGAGATGCAGCAGGAGGATGGGGGAATATCCCCGTAGTTGAGGAAGGCCCTATTGTTCCGCCACCAGCACCCGAAGACTTTGAGCTTGACAAAGTAGCAAAGAGGTACAGAAATCTTCGGGGAAAACCTTTTACTGGCACTGGTACAGTGACCGAGGCTATAGCTTGGCTGAAGACCTGTGAGAAAATCTTCGAAGGCATGGGTATGGGAACCAACAACAAAGCCCGACTTGGTATTTGGCTCCTTCAGGAAGAAGCAGAGCTGTGGTGGGATGCCATTACCTCAGAAGATGCAGCTGGTACTGTCAGAACTTGGGAGCAGTTCAAAACTATGTTTAATGAGAAGTTTGTACCTGAACAAGCTCTAGAGAGGATGCGAGAGCAGTTTGCTAATCTCCAGCAATGAGATCTCTCTATTCAGGATTATCTAAATAAGTTCACTCAGTTATCGCGCTATGCTCCAGAACTTATTTTGACCAACAAAGCAAAGAACAAGAGGTTCATCTTTGGGCTGAAGTGCAAGTACCATGATAGAGCTATGAGCAACATCAAACTCTCCTTTTCAGAACTAGTTGAGATGGCTTGCAATTACAAAGACATGGATGAAAGGCACGCTAGCCAAGACCGCGCCAAAGCCAAGCTGGAAATAAGCGCAAGGCTTCAACAGATCAACCCGAATCTAGCATTACCGCAGCTGCTACTCAGAAACCTACAAAGATCCCGAAAGGAAATTGCTACAACTGCGGGAAGCCAGGTCATTTCTCTAATGTATGCAAAGCTCCGAGGAAGCCAAAGGCAAATGACTCAGCCGAGTGCTACAACTGCCATAAGAAGGGGCACTATAGCAGGAACTGTCCTCTGAAGCAGAATGCTCAAGTGGCTCATGTCTAAGACGGGAAGACCCCGCCAGCTACCACCGATGGATCAGGTAAACCCGACGTCTTGGGAGGTACCCTTACCATTAAAAATATTCCTGTTTCTGTACTTTTTGATACTGGTGCATCACGTAGCTTCATTTCTGGTAACCTTGTTCACAAGTTAAAATTTAATCCAAGGAAACTTAAAGAACCAATTAAAGTTCAAAATCCGATAGGAGGGTCTACTATTCTCGGCTCATATTGTAATGTACCCGCCTCATATTCTTGTTATCGATTTCCTTTTAAAGTAATTGTCATGGACCTTTCCGACTTTGATATTATACTGGGGCTGGACTGGTTGACAAAATATAAGGCCGAAGTTAGATGTGCCGAAAGAATCGTTAAAGTCGAAACGAAGCTTGGACCTATATATATACCATGCCATGGCTCAGAAATAAATAGAACAGAATTCTGGTCTTCTTTAGAAGTTATTCCCCCTTCATTAGAAAATATACCGGTCATTAAAAACTATGCGGATGTGTTCGAAGAAGTAGAAAACTTACCGCCGCAAAGAGAGATTGAATTTAGAATAGATCTAATTCCTAACGCCCGACGAGTAGTACATCCAATAAGAAGAATGGCCCCGAAAGAAAAAAAAGAGTTAAGTAGTCAAACCCGAGAATTGCTTTGGAAAGGTCTGATCAGACCGAGCTTTTCAGCATGGGGAGCAGCAGTAGTATTTGTCCCGAAATCAGACGGTACTCTAAGACTTTGTGTTGATTACCGAGATCTCAATAAACAAACACTGAAGAACAAATATCCTTTGCCTCGAATAGACGATCTGTTAGATCAATTAAATGGAGCAACAGTGTTCTCCAGAATGGACCTAGCTACAGGTTTCCACCAATTGCGTATAGCCGAAGACTGTGTTCCTTTGACAGGCTTCAGGGGTCCCGATTTATTTTACGAATGGTTAGTAATGCCGTTCGGCTTGTGTAACGCTCCGGCATACTTCGCTGATCTTATGAACAGAGTGTTCCGTGGTGTATTGAATAAATTTGTTCTAGTCTTCATCGATGACATTTTAATCTACTCTAAGTCGGAAGATGAACATGCAAAACATTTAGATCAAGTGTTGAAAATTCTAAGGAGAAATGTCTTGAAAGATAAATTTTCTAAGTGTGTCTTCTGGCAGAATGAAGTTAAATTCCTAGGCCACATCGTATCAAAGGAAGGAATTGCTGTAGATCCAAGCAAAATTACAGCGATTCAGAACTGGAAACAACCTACTACTCCCGTAGAAGTTCGAAGTTTCCTTGGATTGGCTAGTTACTATCGGAAATTCATTCAGGATTTTTCAAAGGTATCTGGTGTATTGACAAAGCTTACAAAGAAGCATGAAAAATTCAAATGGACTCCCGAATGTGAAGAAGCTTTCCAGGTGTAAAGACCCGCAACTTCCCCGTAAAGGAAAGCGTCGGATAGTTCGAGAACAAACCACAACAGAACGCATACAGAAGAACATTTTATTGTATATTACAACAATGCATCAGATTACAAGAATATACAGAGTATAAATGAATATTACACAGAAATATCAGAGAATTAAATTACATTTAAATACATCGCAGCGGAAAATAATACAATACACAACTAGAAGGAGATATACGGATACAAAGCTTTCCGGATATCGTTCCAGCTGTAAACCAGGATCCTGTGGGTTATAAATCTGCAAAACCAAAACTACTAGCTGCCCGTGTCAAAATAGGGGTACCCAGAGTTTAGGTTAAAACAATAAACTCCAGGTCAGTCATGTGACTGGTGTGAGAACTAAAACAGTTATTAATCTTTATTTGAAATCATTAGGTAAATCAAGGGACCACGCCGTATAACACGGAACGGGTTTCCTCCCAAGAATACCAGTGCATAAAACAAACAGCGCAATGCTAAATAAAGAAAAATGAAGCTGTTATAAGACCCAGGTCCCATCACACAATGCAACGCAGCCGAGGATAGGGTTTTCCCTTATAACAGCCAGAGAATGCTTAGTACGTTTAAAACAAATCATTTGATACTATCATAAGTGCATAGTGTATAAAACAACTTCAAATCATAAGTATCAATCATAGGCGACATGAGCGTCCCATGCCACTATGTCGCCATATATAGGTTTACAAATAAAACCGCAAAGTCACATATTTGGAAATTGGATTTCCGTCTATGAACCGAGGCAAAAGATAGTCCTCAACCGATTCGAGACGCTCTAGCCCGCCCCTCAGGATCAGAGCTCGAGTGACCCTTGGATCCTCAGGGCCAGTCCACCGATGTGGATTAAACTTAAACCCTGAACATGCGCTTCCCCGCCCTATGGGGCGTAAACGAGCCAACTAAATGACTCCATCGGTTCGAGAACGACCGATCAATCCGAGGCGCCTCGCAACAGCAACAACCACATAAGTCAAACTCGTCAGGGCGTGTAAAACCACTGATGCCACTTCTAGCTAGAAAGAAACGCATGCCCTCCCTGACGTCCGTCTCCCTTTTTGGTTCATACCGGGTGTGAAACACGCGAGGTAAACGTTACACAAAGCTACGCCACAAAGGTCGTGCTTTGATCATCACCACAAGACTTTGCTTTTCAACAGAAGCCTCGATCAATTGCCACTGAGGCATGCCACACAGGCAATTCACTCCATGCGTTTGATATCCACCAATATATAACCCCTGAGCTCGTACGTCTCAGAGAAAGGCGTTAAGCAAAAGAATAAATTCTCCGCCGCCAAACAGATATATATTTAATAGAGATCAATCACAAAGACTAAAATCCAATGTCAGACACACAGTCCATTTACAAGTTCGTTCTGGGTCTGAACGAAACCGGAGGCACCTAGTACCCCGCATATCCATCGATCTCCAAGTACGTCTGGACGATCACCAACTGTTTCCATCTTCTTGGGTGTACAACCCAATCAAGATCGTCAGCTATCACCCAAACGACGTGAAGACCTCCGGTCTTCGACCATCGTCTTCATCTTCGACTTATCGTCGTATCAGTTATTCAGAATGGGATAAACCCGGTCTTCCCGAATAACTCGCGTATATTTTAAATAAGTGTTACACAAACACAACATACGCCTCATTCCAATTCATCAGTCACTAAACGTAAATTAATCAAGAGAATAATTCCCCAAACATTAACCCCGAAGGCCGAAACCAACATCAGATCAATATCCAGAAAACCATTCTGCTTGGCTAACCGACAGTTAGTTTCTAAATTTCACGTTCATAGGGAAAGGTTCCCATTAATTTTATCAAAGATAAATTCTTGAATTTATTCTTTATTCTATTTTTGAATCTCCATTCAAACTAGTCGGGATTAGCGAACCTTACCGAAGTAATCATTTGTTTTAATTTCCCAATCCCAACCTATTCATCCCATGAAGTAAAACTGGTTATACTTCATATCTAACACCACGGTGTTATCGGTAAATTCAATTACCATTTCACGTTCAAATCTAATTAAAGATTTAACTATCGCCTGGAGCAAAACTGGTGATACTCCATTCTCGATCATTTCAATCTAATTAAAGATTCATTAAAACTCTACTTAGTTTTAATCTGCGACTGGGTTAAAGAATCAGTGTCATTTAAAACACGGTTCACGATAAACCCAAAATCACATTCCATTAATTATCGGGTTAAAGAACGAGTGTTATTTAAAACACTGTTCACGATGAACCCAAAAATCAATATCAATTCAATTCCAATTAAATATTATTTAATTGGTACACTTCATTAAATCTAAATAAAAAGATTTAACCTTTTCTCAACTGGGTTCAAGAACAGTGTTAGTGAAGACACCACTCACGACAAACCCAAATCACATTCGATATTCAATACAAGGCTCTGAATAGAAAATATATCGGCTTATATTCAATATCGAATTCTACGACTAACAAATGTCGTATTGGAAATAACGATATAAATATATATCTTTCAAATTTCCATAACAACATCTGTAAAATCATGAATTCCAACATCGAAATATTCCGAAGACAATTTCGATTCAAATCCACTCCAATGCAATCATTGGATATTCTGGTTATTTTTAAAACCCTTTTTAAATTCAATTTATTTATTTAAAAATAAATAGAATTATAATTCTAGTTCAAAACCAGTTCATTTCGATATAAATCTATTTTTATCTTTTCAAACATGAAGTTTTTCATCCCAAATCTTCACAAATCATTTCTTATGATTTTACACAAATTATTACCATTTTTAATAATTTTATCAAGGCCCGTACAGTCGATTTCCATCAACGGCCATCGAACTGCACTTACAGCGACCTTTTTCGAATTTGATTTGAACATAATTCCAAATCCAACCATTAGATTTCTAATTTCTAATATTCGTTAGAAAGCTCTTTTCGATACGAACCCAACGGTTTCGGTTTTAGGAGAATCCGACGGTCGGATCTCCCGCAATGTCCGTTTGAAATAAATGGTCGAAATTCACGAACTGCCGCGGCGCGGCGCGTTCTATTCAGGCCATTATATTATATATATAATATATATAATATATACTTCGTCGATTCCTATTTAAAACGAATTATATAAATAGTTTTGAATTCTTTTCAAAAACATTTTCAACTTCCTTTTCAATTCATATCGAAATTGAATTCTTCTTTATAAATTCGTTTCAAAATTCATTTCTATTCAATTCAAATTTCAATTCAATTCGAAATCGTTTTCAATTCAATTCATTTCGAAATCGTTTTCAATTCAATTCATTTCGAAATCGTTTTCAATTCAATTCATTTCGAAATCGTTTTCAATTCAATTCATTTCGAAATCGTTTTCAATTCAATTCATTTCGAAATCGTTTTCTATTCAATTCATTTCGAAATCGTTTTCTATTCAATTCATTTCGAAATCGTTTTCTATTCAATTCATTTCATTTCGAAATCATTTTCAATTCATTTCATTATGAATAAAATCGATATAAATATCGTTTACGTCAAAATGGCGTCAATCTAATCAACACGGCTTCATATATTGATATTCTCGAATATTCCATTTCGAATATTTCTATTTCAAATATTTCTATTTTAAAACTGGAATGAGGCCCAATCAATTACCATATAAAGTTAATTATATGGATTTTCAAACAACACATGTATAATAGCATTGAAAAATAATCAACCATCAACCAAAGTGCACTACACTGTATAAGCATCAAATATAGATATCTAACGCTTATAACAGCCTGTCAATCAATCGATCGACATATTTAATCAATCAGGATGAGTGAACTTCAAATTTCATCCCAACACCCGTGTGGGGTTTCAAACAATCAAACACAGATTTTATTTGTGCAGTTGGGCGATGTGTAAAATTTATCGACCCAATCAATGTCCTTCAAATAGGTGTACATAAACAAACCGTCTGGTTTGTAAATGAATATTTATTTATTCACATTCACGTCAAAAATTATATTTTTAACGATAAAACATTTTATTCCAACATGTGAATTTCTATTCAATTCATTTATTCAATAAAAATGATATTTTTATTTTTCTAACATATTTTAGAAAATTTCGGCGGCATAACGGCACGATACTAGAAACGGGACAAGGCCTAGCCTTATCCCCGGTCTAGTGAAGGCCCACGCCATTCACACATCAATCAATCCATTCATTTCACCAAACAATTCAATTTCAACTCAAATCATCTAACTAATCTATGCAACCAAACAAACAAGTCCATGGTCTGTGGACGGTTGTGTCGGGTGCTACTAAACACCGTCTACATTCTAGTATATATATATAACTAGAAAAATTAAATTGAAAGGTGAGAAGTTCTCACATATAGCTATCCTAGCTCCACGGCTCTTCATTTGCAGAAGTCTTCGTCGTTTCGCCTTTTTGTCACCTTCGTTGCTGCTTTCACTACATATGTAAAAATCACATTTTTACTTCGCTATTCAATATATAAAAATCGAATTTTTACTTCGATGTTCAATATATAAAAATCATATTTTTCTATCGAAGTTCAATATATAAAAATCCTATTTTTCTATCGAAGTTCCATATATAAAAATCCTATTTTTCTATTGAAGTTCAATATATAAAAATTCTATTTTTCTATCGAAGTTCAATATATAAAAATTCTATTTTTCTATCGAAGTTCAATATATAAAAATTCTATTTTTCTATCGAAGTTCAATATATAAAAATCCTATTTTTCTATCGAAGTTCAATATATAAAAATCCTATTTTTCTATCGAAGTTCAATATATAAAAATCCTATTTTTCTATCGAAGTTCAATATATAAAAATCCTATTTTTCTATCGAAGTTCAATATATAAAAATTCTATTTTTCTATCGAAGTTCAATATATAAAAATTCTATTTTTCTATCGAAGTTCAATATATAAAAATTCTATTTTTCTATCGAAGTTCAATATATAAAAATCCCATTTTTCTATCGAAGTTCAATATATAAAAATTCTATTTTTCTATCGAAGTTCAATATATAAAAATCCCATTTTTCTAACTTTACAACAATAATAAAAACCAGTTTTTAAAGTAAATAAAATTCAGTTTTTAAATCGTTTTAAAAATATCAGTTTTATACCTAATTAAAAATAAATCAGTTTTTACATTTTTATAAAATCAGTTTTTAAAGATGAAAATAAAATAAAATAAAAACAGTTTTCCTAAACAAAATAAAAACGGTTTTCCTAAACAAAAATAAAAACATTTTCCTAAACAAAAATAAAAACATTTTCCTAAACAAAAATAAAAACATTTTTCAATCTGTAACGATAAAACAAAAATAAAATATTCATAATAATAAAATAAAAAAAACTAAAACTTACAGCCAGGGGGAGGGGTTTCTTCCTGCGTCGGAGGGGGGTGGAGCTGCAGGCGAGGCGAAGGGTGGAGCGAGGGTTTGGTGAAATCGGGTTAGGGTTAACGGGGAAGGAGGTGGTGTAGAAGGAGGAGAAGAGAGGGACGTCGCGTTGGGGGAGGAGGCGATAGGGTTTCAAATCGAGGGTAGGGGATTTCGAATCCGAGGAGGGGGCGGGACTGTAGAGGGGTGCGGGACTGTAGAGGGGCGCGGTCTTGGGAGGAGGTGGTGGCGCCTGACGGTGGGGCGTCGATGGGGAGGGAGGAGCGACGCCCTTTTTTCTTTTTGATTTTTTTTTTTCTCGTCTGAGCGTTTGAAGAAATAGGGGGGGGGGCCAGAGCGGTTTTAAGGGGGGGGGGAAGATAAATTTTTTTTTTTTTTATTATATTTATTTTTTATTAATTATTTAATTAGCAAAGAGTTGACTTTTACATACGACCTCGAAACGAGGCCCACCGCCTGTCGTCCATAGCGTTTCACCCCCATTCTGAACACAATGGGATATGTATCGTAAGCTGATTTGATCGTTCCAATTAGTTTCCGTTGAATTTACATTTAAATCACTATATTGAATTTTAAACGTACATTTCAAATTACCGGGGTCACATACGAACTTTAAAAATTCTCGAAAAATATTTCCTAGCTTCGTATTGACAATACGGTCCTAACAAAACTAGTTTCGTCGAATTCTGAGACCGTTAGAAAAATGGCCATTTTCCAGTCGATTAAAATCAACTGAAACTGGTCAAACACGTTTTCCTTTGCCACGCTCACATATTGATTCGAAAAATTATGAAATTTGAAACCTAGCAATAATTTGACATCACGGACCCAACAAAACTGGTTTCGTCGAAATCCGAGGTCATTTGCAAAATGTCCATTTTTAAGGGCCTGAATTCCATAGCGACTATTCAGAATTTTCAACTGGACATATCTTTTGATTCCCGCTACGAACTTTGGATTTTTCGGATTCGTTGGAAAGATATTCACTATTAGATTCCATTATTTTTGGTTTCACTAAAATCCGGATTATTTTGCACCCGGTACATTCAATTGAAGTTTGAAATCGAATTATCGAACTACCGCGCCATTTTCAATTCTATTTATAATTATAAATAAAATTATATATATTCTAACGACGACGTATATAATATATACGTCGAATTATATTCAAAATAAATTTCTCGTCGATATTATTTAAAATAATTCATTTTAAATAATCAAAATTCGCTAAAATGGCCAAAATAAAAATTTTAAACTGGCCCAGATTTTCGGGTTGTTACAATCTCCCCCACTTAAAACTTTTCGTCCCCGAAAAGGAACAAAGTCGAAAGTGGTTTGATTATTCATCTCTACGATCGATCAGGCTTCCATTCTCCAACTCTTTAGTTTCTGAGAATTTTCAAATTTTCAAAAAATTTGGCTAACACCCTAAATTTTTGAAAAATTTCGCCATAACCTCCCCTGCACCGGGAGCATCGGGGAATTTCAAATAGCTTCCCCGGTCCTTCAGATCTCAAAAAGAAAAAGCCAAGCGGCTAGCCAATAGGCTCACAAAATCATCAGCACCCAAACAAAACAGGAAATTATGTAGTAAACATGTACCTATTTGTCGGGCAAACAAATTTTATTCTCTGGCTCTAGCCTCCTTGCTATGACCTGTTCAATGTAAGTATATGTATATGTAAGCAAATGCAACCAATTTTCAATATAATTCAATATGTGATTCAATTAGGCTAAATGGCTAAAAATTAGAAAACAAATAAACAAACAACACAAACATCAATCAATTAGTGAATTAGAGTTTTCAAATTGATAACTTTGATACATATACAAAAATCAGATTTTTGATGCCAAATCACAACAATAGGCCCTATCTAATTTTGGTTCTCACACCAGTCAATAGGAAATATATAGATATCTCACTTTCGTCACTCGAACATAAATTCTAATGATGGAGCTCCATCATCAAAATCATCTCCGGGCGATTAGAGTGTAATTCTATATCTATCCAGTATATTAAAACTTCAAATACACGTTTGCAAGGCGTATATGCAAAATCTTTATATACTGGACTGTCCAAATCAATATAAATAAATAATCAAATACGAATAATTGATTTAAATTTTCAAAACAAAATTTGTTTTCATTTGAAAAATATACTCTTCACACTCGTTCTAGGATACTACTGATCCTATCTCTAACGAGTCATCCCATTGGATATTACTAATCCAATATCTGATGAATTATTTCGTAAGGTTCTAATGTGTCTTGTTCTCTAGCTTTGTAAACCAAAGCTCTGATACCACGTGTAAAGACCCGCAACTTCCACGTAAAGGAAAGCGTCGGATAGTTCGAGAACAAACCACAACAGAACGCATACAGAAGAACATTTTATTGTATATTACAACAATGCATCAGATTACAAGAATATACAGAGTATAAATGAATATTACACAGAAATATCAGAGAATTAAATTACATTTAAATACATCACAGCGGAAAATAATACAATACACAACTAGAAGGAGATATACGGATACAAAGCTTTCCGGATATCGTTCCAGCTGTAAACCAGGATCCTGTGGGTTATAAATCTGCAAAACCAAAACTACTAGCTGCCCGTGTCAAAATAGGGGCACCCAGAGTTTAGGTTAAAACAATAAACTCCTGGTCAGTCATGTGACTGGTGTGAGAACTAAAACAGTTATTAATCTTTATTTGAAATCATTAGGTAAATCAAGGGACCACGCCGTATAACACGGAACGGGTTTCCTCCCAAGAATACCAGTGCATAAAACAAATAGCGCAATGCTAAATAAAGAAAAATGAAGCTGTTATAAGACCCAGGTCCCATCACACAATGCAACGCAGCCGGGGATAGGGTTTTCCCTTATAACAGCCAAAGAATGCTTGATACGTTTTAAAACAAATCATTTGATACTATCATAAGTGCATAGTGTATAAAACAACTTCAAATCATAAGTATCAATCATAGGCGGCACGAGCGTCCCATGCCACTATGTCGCCATATATAGGTTTACAAATAAAACCGCAAAGTCACGTATTTGGAAATTGGATTTCCGTCTATGAACCGAGGCAAAAGATAGTCCTCAACCGATTCGAGACGCTCTAGCCCGCCCCTCAGGATCAGAGCTCGAGTGACCCTTGGATCCTCAGGGCCAGTCCACCGATGTGGATTAAACTTAAACCCTGAACATGCGCTTCCCCGCCCTATGGGGCGTAAACGAGCCAACTAAATGACTCCATCGGTTCGAGAACGACCGATCAATCCGAGGCGCCTCGCAACAGCAACAACCACATAAGTCAAACTTGTCAGGGCGTGTAAAACCACTGACGCCACTTCTAGCTAGAAAGAAACGCATGCCCTCCCTGACGTCCGTCTCCCGTTTTTGGTTCATACCGGGTGTGAAACACGCGAGGTAAACGTTACACAAAGCTACGCCACAAAGGTCATGCTTTGATCATCACCACAAGACTTTGCTTTTCAACAGAAGCCTCGATCAATTGCCACTGAGGCATGCCACATAGGCAATTCACTCCATGCGTTTGATATCCACCAATATATAACCCCTGAGCTCGTAAGTCTCAGAGAAGGGCGTTAAGCAAAAGAATAAATTCTCCGCCGCCAAACAGATATATATTTAATAGAGATCAATCACACAGACTAAAATCCAATGTCAGACACACAGTCCATTTACAAGTTCGTTCTGGGTCTGAACGAAACCGGAGGCACCTAGTACCCCGCATATCCATCGATCTCCAAGTACGTCTGGACGATCACCAACTGTTTCCATCTTCTTGGGTGTACCGCCCAATCAAGATCATCAGCTATCACCCAAACGACGTGAAGACCTCCAGTCTTCGACCATCGTCTTCATCTTCGACTTATCGTCGTATCAGTTATTCAGAATGGGATAAACCCGGTCTTCCCGAATAACTCGCGTATATTTTAAATAAGTGTTACACAAACACAACATAAGCCTCATTCCAATTCATCAGTCACTAACCGTAAATTAATCAAGAGAATAATTCCCCAAACATTAACCACGAAGGCCGAAACCAACATCAGATCAATATCCAGAAAACCATTCTGCTTGGCTAACCGACAGTTAGTTTCTAAATTTCACGTTCATAGGGAAAGGTTCCCATTAATTTTATCAAAGATAAATTCTTGAATTTATTCTTTATTCTATTTTTGAATCTCCATTCAAACTAGTCGGGATTAGCGAACCTTACCGAAGTAATCATTTGTTTTAATTTCCCAATCCCAACCTATTCATCCCATGAAGTAAAACTGGTTATACTTCATATCTAACACCACGGTGTTATCGGTAAATTCAATTACCATTTCACGTTCAAATCTAATTAAAGATTTAACTATCGCCTGGAGCAAAACTGGTGATACTCCATTCTCGATCATTTCAATCTAATTAAAGATTCATTAAAACTCTACTTAGTTTTAATCTGCGACTGGGTTAAAGAATCAGTGTCATTTAAAACACGGTTCACGATAAACCCAAAATCACATTCCATTAATTATCGGGTTAAAGAACGAGTGTTATTTAAAACACTGTTCACGATGAACCCAAAAATCAATATCAATTCAATTCCAATTAAATATTATTTAATTGGTACACTTCATTAAATCTAAATAAAAAGATTTAACCTTTTCTCAACTGGGTTCAGGAACAGTGTTAGTGAAGACACCACTCACGACAAACCCAAATCACATTCGATATTCAATACAAGGCTCTGAATAGAAAATATATCGGCTTATATTCAATATCGAATTCTACGACTAACAAATGTCGTATTGGAAATAACGATATAAATATATATCTTTCAAATTTCCATAACAACATCTGTAAAATCATGAATTCCAACATCGAAATATTCCGAAGACAATTTCGATTCAAATCCACTCCAATGCAATCATTGGATATTCTGGTTATTTTTAAAACCCTTTTTGAATTCAATTTATTTATTTAAAAATAAATAGAATTATAATTCTAGTTCAAAACCAGTTCATTTCGATAAAAATCTATTTTTATCTTTTCAAACATGAAGTTTTTCATCCCAAATCTTCACAAATCATTTCTTATGATTTTACACAAATTATTACCATTTTTAATAATTTTATCAAGGCCCGTACAGTCAATTTCCATCAACGGCCATCGAACTGCACTTACAGCGACCTTTTTCAAATTTGATTTGGACATAATTCCAAATCCAACCATTAGATTTCTAATTTCTAATATTCGTTAGAAAGCTCTTTTCGATACGAACCCAACGGTTCCGGTTTTTGGAGAATCCGACGGTCGGATCTCCCGCAATGTCCGTTTGAAATAAATGGTCGAAATTCACGAACTGCCGCGGCGCGGCGCGTTCTATTCAGGCCATTATATTATATATATAATATATATAATATATACTTCGTCGATTCCTATTTAAAACGAATTATATAAATAGTTTTGAATTCGTTTCAAAAACATTTTCAACTTCCTTTTCAATTCAAATCGAAATTGAATTCTTCTTTATAAATTCGTTTCAAAATTCATTTCTATTCAATTCAAATTTCAATTCAATTCGAAATCGTTTCCAATTCAATTCATTTCGAAATCGTTTTCAATTCAATTCATTTCGAAATCGTTTTCAATTCAATTCATTTCGAAATCGTTTTCAATTCAATTCATTTCGAAATCGTTTTCAATTCAATTCATTTCGAAATCGTTTTCAATTCAATTCATTTCGAAATCGTTTTCTATTCAATTCATTTCGAAATCGTTTTCTATTCAATTCATTTCGAAATCGTTTTCTATTCAATTCATTTCATTTCGAAATCATTTTCAATTCATTTCATTATGAATAAAATCGATATAAATATCGTTTACGTCAAAATGGCGTCAATCTAATCAACACGGCTTCATATATTGATATTCTCGAATATTCCATTTCGAATATTTCTATTTCATATATTTCTATTTTAAAACTGGAATGAGGCCCAATCAATTACCATATAAAGTTAATTATATGGATTTTCATACAACACATGTATAATAGCATTGAAAAATAATCAACCATCAACCAAAGTGCAATACACTGTATAAGCATCAAATATAGATATCTAACGCTTATAACAGCCTGTCAATCAATCGATCGACATATTTAATCAATCAGGATGAGTGAACTTCAAATTTCATCCCAACACCCATGTGGGGTTTCAAACAATCAAACACAGATTTTATTTGTGCAGTTGGGCGATGTGTAAAATTTATCGACCCAATCAATGTCCTTCAAATAGGTGTACATAAACAAACCGTCTGGTTTTTAAATGAATATTTATTTATTCACATTCACGTCAAAAATTATATTTTTAACGATAAAACATTTTATTCCAACATGTGAATTTCTATTCAATTCATTTATTCAATAAAAATGATATTTTTATTTTTCTAACATATTTTAGAAAATTTCGGCGGCATAACGGCACGATACTAGAAACGGGACAAGGCCTAGCCTTATCCCCGGTCTAATGAAGGCCCACGCCATTCACACATCAATCAATCCATTCATTTCACCAAACAATTCAATTTCAACTCAAATCATCTAACTAATCTATGCAACCAAACAAACAAGTCCATGGTCTGTGGACGGTTGTGTCGGGTGCTACTAAACACCGTCTACATCCTAGTATATATATATATAACTAGAAAAATTAAATTGAAAGGTGAGAAGTTCTCACATATAGCTATCCTAGCTCCACGGCTCTTCATTTGCAGAAGTCTTCGTCGTTTCGCCTTTTTGTCACCTTCGTTGCTGCTTTCACTACATATGTAAAAATCACATTTTTACTTCGCTATTCAATATATAAAAATCGAATTTTTACTTCGATGTTCAATATATAAAAATCATATTTTTCTATCGAAGTTCAATATATAAAAATCCTATTTTTCTATCAAAGTTCCATATATAAAAATCCTATTTTTCTATCGAAGTTCAATATATAAAAATTCTATTTTTCTATCGAAGTTCAATATATTAAAATTCTATTTTTCTATCGAAGTTCAATATATAAAAATTCTATTTTTCTATCGAAGTTCAATATATAAAATTTCTATTTTTCTATCGAAGTTCAATATATAAAAATTCTATTTTTCTATCGAAGTTCAATATATAAAAATCCTATTTTTCTATCGAAGTTCAATATATAAAAATCCTATTTTTCTATCGAAGTTCAATATATAAAAATCCTATTTTTCTATCGAAGTTCAATATATAAAAATCCTATTTTTCTATCGAAGTTCAATATATAAAAATTCTATTTTTCTATCGAAGTTCAATATATAAAAATTCTATTTTTCTATCGAAGTTCAATATATAAAAATTCTATTTTTCTATCGAAGTTCAATATATAAAAATCCCATTTTTCTATCGAAGTTCAATATATAAAAATTCTATTTTTCTATCGAAGTTCAATATATAAAAATCCCATTTTTCTAACTTTACAACAATAATAAAAACTAGTTTTTAAAGTAAATAAAATTCAGGTTTTAAATCGTTTTAAAAATATCAGTTTTATACCTAATTAAAAATAAATCAGTTTTTACATTTTTATAAAATCAGTTTTTAAAGATGAAAATAAAATAAAATAAAAACAGTTTTCCTAAACAAAATAAAAACGGTTTTCCTAAACAAAAATAAAAACATTTTCCTAAACAAAAATAAAAACATTTTCCTAAACAAAAATAAAAACATTTTTCAATCTGTAACGATAAAACAAAAATAAAATATTCATAATAATAAAATAAAAAAAACTAAAACTTACAGCCAGGGGGAGGGGTTTCTTCCTGCGTCGGAGGGAGGTGGAGCTGTAGGCGAGGCGAAGGGTGGAGCGAGGGTTTGGTGAAATCGGGTTAGGGTTAATGGGGAAGGAGGTGGTGTAGAAGGAGGAGAAGGGAGGGACGTCGCGTTGGGGGAGGAGGCGATAGGGTTTCAAATCGAGGGTAGGGGATTTCGAATCCGAGGAGGGGGCGGGACTGTAGAGGGGCGCGGTCTTGGGAGGAGGTGGTGGCGCCTGACGGTGGGGCGTCAATGGGGAGGGAGGAGCGACGCCCTTTTTTCTTTTTGATTTCGTTTTTTTTTTTTTCTCGTCTGAGCGTTTGAAGAAATAGTGGGGGGGGGGGGGGGGCAGAGCGGTTTTAAGGGGGGGAGAAGATAATTTTTTTTATTATATTTATTTTTTATTAATTATTTAATTAGCAAAGAGTTGACTTTTACATACGACCTCGAAACGAGGCCCACCGCCTGTCGTCCATAGCGTTTCACCCCCATTCTGAACACAATGGGATATGTATCGTAAGCTTATTTGATCGTTCCAATTAGTTTCCGTTGAATTTACATTTAAATCACTATATTGAATTTTAAACGTACATTTCAAATTACCGGGGTCACATACGAACTTTAAAAATTCTCGAAAAATATTTCCTAGCTTCGTATTGACAATACGGTCCTAACAAAACTAGTTTCGTCGAATTCTGAGACCGTTGGAAAAATGGCCATTTTCCAGTCGATTAAAATCAACTGAAACTGGTCAAACACGTTTTCCTTTGCCACGCTCACATATTGATTCGAAAAATTATGAAATTTGAAACCTAGCAATAAGTTGACATCACGGACCCAACAAAACTGGTTTCGTCGAAATCCGAGGTCATTTGCAAAATGTCCATTTTTAAGGGCCTGAATTCCATAGCGACTATTCAGAATTTTCAACTGGACATATCTTTTGATTCCCGCTACGAACTTTGGATTTTTCGGATTCGTTGGAAAGATATTCACTATTAGATTCCATTATTTTTGGTTTCACTAAAATCCGGATTATTTTGCACCCGGTACATTCAATTGAAGTTTGAAATCGAATTATCGAACTACCGCGCCATTTTCAATTCTATTTATAATTATAAATAAAATTATATATATTCTAACGACGACGTATATAATATATACGTCGAATTATATTCAAAATAAATTTCTCGTCGATATTATTTAAAATAATTCATTTTAAATAATCAAAATTCGCTAAAATGGCCAAAATAAAAATTTTAAACTGGCCCAGATTTTCGGGTTGTTACACCAGGAGCTGAAACTGAAGTTGACAACTGCTCCAGTATTGAAAATTATAGAAGCAAACCAAGACTTGACTGTATGGACAGACGCTTCTATCAGAGGGCTAGGCGCAGTATTAATGCAAAAAGGTCAAGTGATCGCTTATGCCAGCCGTCAGCTGAAGCCGCATGAAAGAAACTATGCAACTCATGATCTTGAGTTATTAGCTATCGTGTTTGCTTTAAGAATCTGGAGGCATTATTTACTGGGCGAGAAGTTCGAATTATTTACTGATCATCAATCCTTGAAATATCTTTTCACCCAGAAAGATCTAAATTTAAGACAACAGCGTTGGTTAGAATTCCTTGCAGCATACGATTTTGAAATTCTATACACTCCAGGGAAAGCCAATGTTGTAGCGGATGCGCTCAGCAGAAAGAATGAAATCATCACCAGTTTTGTCATTACGTCTTCTTTAATAGACAGGATCTCGACCCTTCAAAAAGAGGATAATTTTGTAAAAGTAATGATCAAAAGGATCAATGAAGGCATAGACTCCAGCTTCCAAGTGTATAGTGAGGGGGTTTTGAGATTAAAAGGAAGAATTTGTGTTCCCGACATCTCCGAGCTAAAAAGAGAAATACTTGATGAATGCCACAAATCCAAATTAAGTATCCATCCCGGTGTGAGCAAAATGTATAACGATATCAAGCGCACATTCTGGTGGAAGGCGATGAAAAGAGATATCTCGTTATATGTTAGCAGATGCCCCACTTGTCAGCTAGTTAAGAGCGATCAGCAGAAATTGGCTGGATTATTACAACCCTTAGAAATTCCAGGATGGAAGTGGGAAGAAATCTCGATGGATTTCATCGATGGCTTGCCTCGAACTAAGAAAGGAAACGACAGTATATGGGTAATCGTAGATCGCTTCACGAAGACTGCCCATTTCATACCTGTCCGATCCAACAGAACGGCTCAAAGTCTAGCACAGATTTACTTCAAAGAAATAGTTAAACTTCATGGAGTGCCGCTCAATATAGTCAGTGATAGAGACCCCCTATTTACTAGCAAATTCTGGGAAGCATTCCAAGAAGAGTTGGGAACAAAATTGAATCTAAGCACCGCTTATCACCCACAGACAGACGACCAAACTGAGCGGGTGAATAGAATTCTAGAAGATTTGCTGCGGGCTTGCGTTATTGATTTCGGAGGCTCATGGGAAGATCACTTACATCTAGCCGAATTCTCTTACAACAATAGTTATCAAGCATGTTTGGGAATGTCTCCATTTGAAGCATTATACGGTAGACCGTGCAGATCTCCCGCATGTTGGGTAGAACCTGGCAACAGACTTGTGTTAGGGCCCGATATGATTCAAGAAGCATCGGATAAAGTCGATTTCATTAAGAAACGATTAAAAACCGCGCAAAGCCGACAGAAAAGTTATGCTGATGCGAGAAGAAGGGATATATCATTTGCCGTTGGCGATTATGTTTATTTAAGAGTTTCTCCAATGCGAGGAGTAATCAGATTTGGCAAGATTGGGAAGTTGGCACCGAGATTTATTGGTCCCTTTCCTATACTTGAACGGATTGGAACTCTTGCATATAGGGTTTCATTACCTAATTGGTTACCTGGTGTACATGATGTGTTCCACGTGTCTCAACTCAGAAAACATGTTCATGATCCAGATCTTGTTGTAGAAGAAGCAGCGCAATAGGATATTGACATAACTCCAGAATTAGCACTCAGAAGAGAGCCATTAAAGATAGTTGGCAAAGAAACTAGAGAGCTGAGGAGGAAAAAGATTCATTTAGTCAAAGTGCAGTGGAGTAGTGATCCTAGAGACTGTACTTGGGAGACTGAGGAAAGCATTAAACAAGCCTATCCCAAATGCAGAGTGGACATCTCCGACTAACTCCGGTGCAAGGTACCTTTACAATACTTTGCATTTACATTTTATTTCCTACTTAGCTGTAATTTCCTTTACGAGGACGAAAAGTTTTAAGTGGGGGAGATTGTAATAACCCGGAAAATGTGAACCAGTTTAAAATTTTTAAATCAGGTTATTACCAAGAATTTGAATAGTTGAAATAGCATATTTCAATAAAAATATAGAATTTGGTATGGTATGGCAGTTTGAAATTTTGAATATAAACTTTGTCTGACTGTACCGGGTGGAAAATATAACGGATTTTGACGAAACTGAAAATATTTAAATCTTTTTATCAATACCTTTCTAACGAATCTGAAAAATCTAAGTTTCATAGCGGGAATCAAAAGTTATGGCCAAATGAATTTTCAGAAAGGTCGCTATATAGTGTATATAGCCCTTGAAAATTGAGATTTTGCATACGACCTCGGAATTCGACAAACCACTTTTGTTGGGTCCAGGATGTCAAATTATTGCTAAGTTTCAAATTTCATAATTTTTGAAGCTAGTATGTGAGCGGGGCAAAAGATAATGTGTTTGGTCAAATTCTGTTAAAATGGGTCGACCTAAAAATGGCCGTTTTTCAAACGAGCTCAGAATTAGACGAAACTGGTTTTGTTAGGACCGTATCGTCAAAACAAAGCAAGATTTATTTTTATGGAATTTTTCGATTCAGTTTGTGGCCCTGGCAAATTGAAATGTACGTTTAAATTAAATATCGAATGTTTTATATTTTAATTTGAAAAATAACTGACTGTAACAGTCGAAATGGCCAACGAAACATATCCCATTGTGTCCGGAATGGGGGTATTTAGCTAGGGGCGACAGTCGTTGGGTTTAAAAGGAGTCCGTTTGCGAAAACACTATTTAAAAATTTCTATAAAGCATGGACCAATAGGAATTTTTCATTAAAAAAAAATTCCGAAACCCTAGCCGCCAGAGTCGATCTGGACGACGCACAGTGCTCGAATCTTCTCGTCGATATCGCCGCCGCCTCAGGCCATTTCACCGCCGCCGCCAGTTGAGACTTCTGACCGCCTTCGCCTCCTCTCCACATCCGACCAACCCACGCCTCCTCCCATCAGCCATCGACGTCGGAATTCGACGAGAAAGGCGCGACCTTCAGAGTGCCGCCGCGACGAGCACAGGCCACCGAACCCTTCGCCACCACCGCCGATCTGGAGGTGGTTCGTAGCTCTTTGACGCAGCAAGGTCTGATCGAAGCATCGAGGTACGGATTGGCTGAAAAATCGTGACCTAGTTTCGAAGGTTTTAAAAACTTTACTGATGTAAATTCTGAAATGAAAATAACACTTTTAAGTGTTGCAAAACTTTGAAAAATTATATCTTTTTCGTTCTTTAACGAAATTTGATGAAACAGGAGACACCGTGACCGCAAGGAGGCTCTCTACATCTAGAAGAAGCCGTGGATTTTTCTGACCTTCCTACGATTTTTAGCACTGCAATAACCAATGTGAGGAATCTAAACTATTTGTGTGAATGAAATCGTGTTGTATAAATTATATAAGCGAAGTGTAAATTATATACGCATTGTATACCACATGTACATGTGTTGTATAAGTTATATTAGCGATGTATAAATTATACAAGCGTTGTTTGAAACATATATGCTTTGAATTGTGATGAAATGCAAGTAAATTATTAGATTATATATATATATATATATACTCCCCTCGTCCACAGACCATGGACGATATTTATTGCTTGTGTTTGACGTGATATTATATGGTATGACGAATGGTTGGAAATAATTGTTTGTGGTTGATATTGTGGTTGAAAAATACCTTTGTGGTTGAAAAATACCCTCTTGTGGTTGAAACAAAATAGAATAGGATTGTGGAATTGAAAATAAAACATGCCGCCTGCATGCGAACTAGATGCATGATCCCCATTGTCAAAAACCGCGAGGTTTTAAGGTAGAGCGAGGAGCCGTACTAGGGACGGTCCCGGTTTTAACTACCCTGCCGTTATGCTGCCGAAATTTTCTGAAATATTTATGTGTTAGAATAATTTTCATTCGTTGAAATAAATTATACAAACTATATAGAATATTCATGTGTTGAGTTGCAATTCATTCGTTGAGTTGAAATTCATGTGTTAAATATTATTTGAATTTAAACAAATGGCTTTAGCGATAAAAATCACATTTTTATATATATACAAACTATATAGAATATTCATGTGTTGAGTTGCAATTCATTCGTTGAGTTGAAATTCATGTGTTGAATATTATTTGAATTTAAACAAATGGCTTTAGCGATAAAAATCACATTTTTATATATATACAAACTATATAGAATATTCATGTGTTGAGTTGCAATTCATTCGTTGAGTTGAAATTCATGTGTTGAATATTATTTGAATTTAAACAAATGGCTTTGGCGATAAAAATCACATTTTTATATATATACAAACTATATAGAATATTCATGTGTTGAGTTGCAATTCATTCGTTGAGTTGAAATTCATGTGTTGAATATTATTTGAATTTAAACAAATGGCTTTAGCGATAAAAATCACATTTTTATATATATACAATCGATATAGGATATTCATGTGTTGAATTGCAATTTGTAAATAAAATGAATAGACAATAAAAACTATATTTTTATTGTGAATATGAAGAGTTAAAAATACACATGTGTCGAATAAATATTTTTGATGCTAAAAATATTCCTTTTATCATGTATACGCTTAGTTAAAAATACACATGTGTCGAATAAATATTTTTGATGATAAAAATATTCCTTTTATCATGTATACGCTTAGTTAAAAATACACATGTGTCGAATAAATATTTTTGATGATAAAAATATTCCTTTTATCATGTATACGCTTAGTTAAAAATACACATGTGTCGAATAAATATTTTTGATGATAAAAATATTCCTTTTATCATGTATACGCTTAGCTAAAAATACCCTTGTGTCGAATAAATATTTTTGATGATAAAAATATTCCTTTTATCATGTATACGCTTAGTTAAAAATACACATGTGTCGAATAAATATTTTTGATGATAAAAATATTCCTTTTATCATGTATACGCTTTGTTAAAAATACACACGTGTTGAAATAAATAATAGTTTGCTAGAAATATTATTATTAGCTTTGTTCTGCATATATATACATGTGTTGAACAGGAAAAATGTATTAGCTGTAGAGTAAAGAAATTATTTGTGTGCCCGACAAATAGGTAAACCTTGATGAGTTGGCTGCGCAATTTTATTTATATATCAACTCCTGTGAATGCCATTGGATGCGTAGTGTTGGTTATTCTGTGTGAAATAATAAATAACGCCATAGGATAGTAACAATTAATTTTGAACTACACTACATGGCATACTTCTTGACGATAGGCATACTTCATCATATTCCACATAAGCAATTGGAGCTTGTGTGACGAGGTGGAAGATTTACCATACAAGCAAGAGGCTTGTATGGCGATGACTATATACTACAGGTTGAACTGATGACTGATATGGACTGTATAAATTATAACGATAAATTGCTAGATTAATAAAAACCCCACACGGGTCTAGAGTTGACAATAATCACGTCGCTCTAGTTATTAGATACGGCACATGGACTATTTATTTCCACACGGAAACGGGGTGATGGGAATTTATTCTCTGGAGTGATTATCAGTACATGCTCCCCCGTAAACACCAAAATATATCACTATAAATATGTGAATGCTTTTTAGGATTTATTGGGTACCTAATACGGCCCAATAAATTTCCAAACCCCTCCCCGTACAAAGGAGGTTATGGCGAAATTTTTCGAAATATTAAGGCGTTAGTGAAATATTTGAAGTGAAAACGAAGTTGAAAATTATAGGATGAACTATATTTATATATATAAATATAAATATAATTAAAAGGAATAGAGGCCGTGCAGTTCGTGTTTTGGAATCATAATTTGAAACGATTAGTACGAGAAATCCCACCATCGAATTTTCCCGAAACCGCAACCGCTGGGTTCGCCTTGGAAATATCTTTCCAACGGCACCAACCTTGTAAAAATCCAACGGTTGGATTGTCTGGAATGTTTAATTCAAATCTGAAGAAAAACAGCGCCAGAATCATTTATATTTATATATAAATATAAATATAATTAAATTTAATCGAATAACGACGCTGCAGTTCGAATTTTGAAACCGTAACTTCAAACGACTAGTGTGGGAGATCCGACCGTCGGATTTTCACGAAACTGGAACCGTTGGTTTCGTTTTGGGAATATCTTCCCACTGGTATAGACTTTGTAGAAATCCAACGGTTAGATTTTCCGATATGTGTAAAAGAAATTAGGGGAAAAACAGCGCCAGTGCCACGGCATGACCTGAAACGTCGTTTAATTTAATATGGCCATTTTTAAATAAATAAAAATGGCGAAAAATCGTTATAAAATATTATAAGCAACATAGATTGCAAATAAACCAATTGGGCTTGAATTGCTTGATATTTGGGGGTTGTATGTGTTTAACATGAAAATAACTGAAAGATGGATGTCGAATAATATAACCATAAAATGAATCGATTTAAATTCTAATGACGTGAATTATTTGAAAAGGCCGAGCTAACCCTCATTTCAAATAATTTATCGAGCGATTTGAATTGGAAAATGCAAAGACGATTCAAGACCGACGATCTTCGTATCGGTTGGATGGGCGCTATTGAGGTTCCTAACCGGAGTAGCTACCGGAAAGGGCGGAAGTAGTAGCCGTCTAAACGTATGTGTTGATTGGACGGATTTGCGAGGAATTGACGCCTCCGGTTTCGTTCAGACCCAGAACGGACATGTAAATGGACTGTGTGTCTGACATTGGATTTTGTTCTATACCGATTGATCTCTGTTAAATATATATCTGTTTGGCGGCGGAGAATTTATTCTTTTGCTTAACGCCCTTCTCTGAGACGTACGAGCTCAGAGGTTATATATCGATGGAAATCAATCGTATGGAGTGGACTACCTATGTGGCATGCCAAGATGCTGTGATCAAGGATTCTGTTGCAAAGCAAAGTCTTGTGGATGATGATCAAAACAAGGTCTACGTGGCCTGGCTTTGTGTATTTCGTAGATTCGCGAGCCTCACACCCGGGTATGAGTTAAAAACGGGATACGGACTGCAGGGAGAGCACGACGTTTCTTTCTAGCTATGGTGGTGTCAGTGACTTACCAGCCCTAACATATATATCTACTTTTCACCTTTGTGGTTGTTGGAATGCGAGGCGCCTCGATTATAGGTCTGTAAGGACCGGGAAACGTGTGTTTAGGAATACTAATCCTCTAATGTAAGTGAGGACCGGCCCTGAAGCATCCAGGGGTTACCCAGAGTGCGTAGTACTGAGGCATTTGCTAGAGTGTCTCGAAGCAGAGAGGAGCTTGACCCTTGCCTCGACTCATGATGGAAATCCAATTTCCAATATGAAATAACGGACTTGATTGTAGAACTAGTATGGCGACATAGTGGTATGGGGCACTTATGCCGCTATGATTGATATTTATGATGTTACTCGTTTTTGAAACATATATGCACTAGTAATAATATCAAATGATTTTGTTTTATACGTATCAAGCATATTTGGCTATTATAAGGTAAAACTCTATCCTCCGGCTTGCGTTGCATTGTGTGATGGGACCTGAGTCTTATAATGGCTTCATTCTATCTAAAAGCATTGCGTTGTTTTAAAAGAATTTACTTTGTTTTAAATGCACTAGCAATCACTGGAGTAAACCCGTTCCGCGAAAGTGGCGTGGTCCTATGATTTGCTATTACTGTTGTTTAATTGTTAAATAGATTCCTCATACCAGTCCCCATGACTGACTCGTTGTTTGTTTCACTTTGCAAACGCGGGTGCCCTTATTTTCACATGGGCAGCCTAGTACACAGGCGACAGGTTGTTTTTGGTTCTGCACTGCTGCATAGGGTGCATTTTTGGCTCATGGCGAGGCTGACTTCACAGAGACGACTTTGGCTTCTTCCGCCATTACTATACTTATGTTATGATTCCGCCACTGGCGATGCAGACTGATTTACTTTCTGTATTTCTCATTATATGTATATGTATTCCGCCTTCGGCGATGTAGACTGATACCCTTATTATGTCTCACTGCATGTATGTATTCCGCCTCTGGCGATGATGACTGATCACTTTCCTTTTTATTTACTAAGTTATATCCCACGCTATGCTATTCTGATGTTATTACATGTTGTGATTCCGCTGTCATATCCATGTAAATTTATCCTATTTATCGTTTCTGCTATTATCTGTACTCTGCTACGATGATTAATGTGTTATTTCCCTATGATTATCCTTAATACCGCCCCTCGGATTTTGGGATCGTCACAATTACCATTTCACGTTCAAATCTAATAAAAGATTTAACTACCGCCTGGAGTAAAACTGGTGATACTCCATTCTCGATCTTTTCAATCTAATTAAAGATTCATTAAAACTCCACTTAGTTTTAATCTTTGGCTGGGTTAAAGAATCAGTGTCATTTAAAAACACGGTTCACGATAAACCCAAAATCACATTCCATTTCAATCAGACCCTAACCATAAATTAGCAAGTGAGCCATTCCCTAAGTATTAACCCCGAAGGCCGAAACCGACCTCAGATCGATACCTCAGAAACCATTCAACTTAACTAATCTCCAGTTAGTTTCTGATTTTCTTAACTCCTTTGGGTCTAAGAATATTATTGTTGAAGATACCGTTCACGACAACCCAATATCACATTCTATTAATTATCGGGTTAAAGAACAAGTGTTATTTAAAAACACCATTCATGATAAACCCAAGAATCAATTCGAATTCAATTCCAATTAAATATTATTTAATTGGTACACTTCATTAAATCTAAATAAAAGATTTAATCTTTTTCTCAACTGGGTTCAAGAACAGGGTTAATGAAGACACCATTCACGACAAACCCAAATCACATTTGATATTAAATACAAGGCTCTGAATAGAAAATATATCGGCTTATATTCAATATCAAATTCTACGACCAACAAATATCGTCTTGGAAATAACGATATAAATATATCTTTCAAATTCCCATAACAATATCTGTATCATCACGAAATCCAACATCAGAAATATTCCGAAGACAATTTCGATTCAAATCCATTGCAATATAATTTTTGGAAATTCTGGTTATTTTCAAAACCATTTCAAATCCAATTTATTTATTTAGAAATAAATAAAATTATAATTCTAGGTCAAAACTAGTTCATTTCGATAAAAATCTATTTTTATCTTTTCAAATATGGAGTTTTTCATCCTAAATCTTCACAAATCATTTCTTATGATTTTACACAAATTATTACTATTTTAATAATTTTATCAAGGCCCGTACAGTCGATTTCCATCAATGGCCATCGAACTGCACTTACAACGACCTTTTCCAAATTTGATTTGGACATAATTCCAAATCCAACCATTAGGTTTCTAATTTCTAATATTCGTTAGAATGCTCTTTTCGATACGAACCCAATGGTTCTGGTTTTAGGAGAATCCGACGGTCGGATCTCCTGTAATATCCGTTCGAAGTCAATGGTCGAAATTCGCGAACTGCCACGGCGCGGAGCGTTCTATCAGGCCATTATATTATATATATAATATATAAAATATATACTTCGTCAATTCCCTTTTTAAAACGTATTTAATAAATCGTTTTAAATTCGTTTTCAAAACGATTTCAACTTCTTTTTCAAATTCAAATCAAAATTGAATTTTCCCTTACAAATTCGTTTTAAATTCATTTCAAATTGCTTTCAATTCAAATCGATTTTGAATTCAATTTCAGTTTGTTTTCAATTCAATTCAATTTCAATTCGAATTCATTTCTATTCAATTTAAATTCGAATTCATTTATATTCAATTTCAATTCGAATTCATTTCTATTCAATTTCAATTCGAATTCATTTCTATTTAATTTAATTCGAATTCATTTCTATTCAATTTCAATTCGAATTTATTTCTATTCAATTTCAATTCGAATTTCAATTCTTTTCAAAATATCAGATTTTGAAATCACTTTCGATATTCATTATAAAATGTGTAAAATCGATATAAATATCGTTCACGTCAAAATGGCGTCAATCTAATCAACACGGCTTCATATATTTCTATTTTCAAATATTCTATTTCAAATATTTCTATTTCAAATATTTCTTTTTCAAAACTGGAATGAGGCTCAATTAATTACCATATAATGTTAATTATATGGATTTTCTACAACACATGTATACAATAACAAAGATGAATATTCAACCATCATCCAAAGTGCATTCTACACTGTATAAGCATCAAATATAAATATTCAACGCTTGTAACAGTCTGTCAATCAATCGATCGACATGCAACTAAACAATCGGGATTAGTGTACATCAAATATCATCCCAATACCAGTGTGGGGTTTCAAACAATCAAACACAGATTTTATTTGTGCAGTTGGGCGATGTGTAAAATTTATCGTCCCAATGAATACCAGTCAAATGTGTGTATATAAACAAATCATCCGATTTGTTTATATTTATTTCGTTTCCTATACACGTTAAAAATTCTATTCTTAACTATAAAATATTTTCAACTATATAAATATTTTATTTTCATTTCACATCACATCATACAATCAACTACACAGCAAAATCAAACAAACAAGCATACAAGCGGCCCATGGTCTGTGGACGACGGGTGTCGGGTGCTACTAAACACCGTCTGCATCCTAGTTGTGACGAAAAAGAATTTCACTCGATCTGAATCAGTCGCTAAACCAACCCAGATCGTACGAAACGCCTGATCGTTTGAGAACACGACAAATCAGAACGCAGACGGAAGGACATTTCATTGTATATTACAACAATTCCATCAGATACAAGAATATACAGAGTATAAATGAATATTACACAGAAATATCATAGATTTAAATTACATTTAAATAAATCGCAGCGGAAAATAATACAATACACAACTACAAGAGATATACGGATACAAAGCTTTCCGAGTATCGTTCCAACTGTAAACCAGGATCCTGTGTATAAAAATCTGCAAAACCAAAACTACTAGCTGCCCGTGTCAAGGTAAGGGCACCCAGAGTTTAGGTTAAAACAATAAACTCCAGGTCAGTCAATGGAGTGGTGTGAGAACTAAAAACCGTTATTAATCTTTATTTTTAAAGTTAGGAAAATCAAGGGACCACGCCGTATAACACGGAACGGGTTTCCTCCCAAGAATACCAGTGCATAAAACAACAGCGCAATGCTAAATAAAGAAAAATGAAGCTATTATAAGACCCAGTTCCTATCACACAATGCAACGCAAGCCGGGGGATAGGGTTTTCCCTTATAATAGCCAAAGCATGCTTGATACGTTTAAAACAAGTCATTTGATACTATTATAAGTGCATAGTGTATAAAACAATTTCAATCATAAATATCAATCATAGACGGCATGGGTACCATATATCATGTCGCCATACTAGGCTCTACAATCAAAACCGCAAGTGTCACGTATTTGGAAGTTGGATTTCCATCTATGAACCGAGGCAAAAGATAGTCCTCAACCGTTTCGAGACGCTCTAGTCCGCCCCTCAAGAACAGAATGCATCGTCCCTTAGAGCGACAGGGTCGGTCCACCGATGTAGATTAAAACGCCTAAACACTACGTTTCCCCGCCCTATGGGGCGTAAATGAGCCAACAATTGACTCCATCGGACCCGGATCGTCCGATCAAACCGTGGCGCCTTGCAACAGCAACAACCACATAAGTCAAACTCGTCAGGGCGTGTAAAACTACTGACGCCACTTCTAACTAGAAAGAAACGCATGCCCTCCCTGAGGTCCGTCTCTCGTTTTTGGTTCATACCAGGTGTGAAACTCGCGAAGTAAACGTTACACAAAGCAACGCCACAAAGGCCGTGATTCGATCATCAACCACAAGACTTTGCTTTTCAACAGAAGCCTTGATCATTTTCCACTTAGGCATGCCACACAAGAAATTCACTCTGTGCGTTTGATATCCATCAGTATATAACCCCTGAGCTCGTACGTCTCAGAGAAGGGCGTTAAGCAAGAGAATAAATTCTCCGTCGCCAAACAGATATATATTTAATAGAAATCAATCACACAGACTAAAATCCAGTGTCAGACACACAGTCCATTTACAAGTTCGTTCTGGGTCTGAACGAAACCGGAGGCACCTAGTACCCCGCATATCCATCGATCTCCAAGTACGTCTGGACGATCACCAACTGTTTCCATCTTCTTGGGTGTACGGCCCAATCAAGATCATCAGTAATTATCCAAATGACGTGAAGACCTCTGGTCTTCAACCAACGTCTTCACCTTTAATTTATCGTCGTATTAGTTATTCAGAATGGGATAACCCCGGTCTTTCCGAATAACTCACGTATATAATAAACAAGTGTTACATAAACACAACGTACGCCTCATTCCAATTCAGAATATTCTTTTATTCAAATATTCTTATACTTTGGGAAAGCTCCCCATTAATTTTATCAAAGATAAATTCTTTAAGTTTATTCTTTAATCTTCTTTTGAATATCAATTCAAACTAGTCGGGATTAGCGAACCACACCGAAGTAATTATTTATTTTATTTCCCAATCCCAACCTATTTATCCCATGAAGTAAAACTGGTAATACTTCATATCTAACACCACGGTGTTATCGGTAAATTCAATTACCATTTCACGTTCAATTCTAATTAAAGATTTAACTATCGCCTGGAGTAAAACTGGTGCTACTCCATTCTCGATCTTTTCAATCTAATTAAAGATTCATTAAAACTCCACTTATTTTTAATCTTTAACTGGGTTAAAGAATCAGTGTCATTTAAAACACGGTTCACGATAAACCCAAAATCACATTCCATTAATTATCGGGTTAAAGAACAAGTGTTATTTAAAACACTGTTCACGATAAACCCAAAAATCAATATCAATTCAATTCCAATTAAATATCATTTAATTGGTACACTTCATTAAATCTAACTAAAAAGATTTAATCATTTTCTCAACTGGGCTTAAGAATAGTGTTAATGAAGACACCATTCATGACAAACACAAATCACATTTGATATTAAATACAAGGCTCTGAATAGAAAATATATCGGCTTATATTCAACATCACATACTACGACCAACAAATATCGTATTGGAAATAACGATATATATATCTTTCAAATTTCCATAACGCTATCTGTATAATCGTGAAATCCATCATCGAAATATTCCGAAGACAATTTCGATTCAAATCCATTCCAATGTAATTATTGGAAATTCTGATTACTTTCAAAAACATTTTAAATCCATTTTATTTATTTTAAAAATAAATAAATTACTATTCTAGTTCAAAACTAGTTCATTTCGATAAAAACCTATTTTCATCCTTTCAAATGTGGAGTTTTTCATCCCAATTCTTCCCAAATCATTTCTTATGATTCTACACAAATTATTACTATTTTTAATAATTTTATCAAGGCCCGTACAGTCGATTTCCATCAACGGTCATCGAACTGCACTTACAGCGACCTTTTCCCAATTTGATTTGGACATAATTCCAAATCCAACCGTTAGATTTCTAATTTCCAATATTCGTTAGAAAGCTCTTTTCGATATGAACCCAACGGTTCCGGTTTTAGGAGAATCCGACGGTCGGATCTCCCGCAATATCCATTCGAATTCAATGGTCGAAATTCACGAACTACCGCAGCGCGGCGCGTTCTATTCAGGCCATTATATATATAATATATATTTCACCGATTTCCTTTTAAAACGTAATTTATAAATTGTTTTAAATTCGTTTTCAAAATAATTTCAACTTCTTTTCAAATTCAAATCAAAATTGAATTTTTCCTTCTAAATTCGTTTTAAATTCATTTCAAATTGATTTCAATTCAAATTGACTTCTAATTCGATTTCAGTTCGTTTTCAATTCAATTTCAATTCGAATTCATTTCTATTCAATTTCAATTCCAATTCCTTTATATTCAATTTCAATTCGAATTCATCTATATTCAATTTCAATTCGAATTCATCTATATTCTATTTCAATTCGAATTTCAATTCTTTTCAAAATATCAGATTTTGAAATCACTTTCGATATTCATTATAAAATGAATGAAATCGATATAAATATCGTTCACGTCAAAATGGCGTTAATCTAATCAACATGGCTTCATATATTTCTATTTTCAAATATTTCTATTTCAAATATTTCTATTTCAAATATTACTTTTTCAAATATTTCTATTTCAAATATGGAATGAGGTCCAATCAATTACCATATAATATTAATTATATGGATTTTCTACAACACATGTATACAATAACAACGATGAATAATCAACCATCATCCAAAGTGCATTCTACACTGTACAAGCATAAAATATAAATATTCAACGCTTATAACAGTCTGTCAATCAATCGATCGACATACAACTAACTACTGGGATTAGTGTATGTCATATCTCATCCCAACACCCGTGTGGGGTTTTCAAACAATCAAACACAGATTTTATTTGTGCAGTTAGGCGATGTGTAAAATTTATCGTCCCAATCAATATCAGTCAAATGTGTGTATATAAACAAATCGTTTGATCTGTTTATTTTTATTTCATTTCATATACACGTAAAAAAATCTATTTTTAACTATAAAATATTTTCAACTATATAAATATTTTATTTCATTTCACATCACATCACACAATCAATTTTTACCACAACAAACAATCAAACATACAAGCCATCCATGGTCGGTGGATGACGGGTGTCGGGTGCTACTAAACACCGTCTGCATCCTAGCATATATTTTTAACTAGAAAAAGAAAGTTAAAGGTGAGAAGTTCTCACAGAGGATTCCACTCCGTCGTGCTTTGCTTTTGAACTGCTGAACTGTCTAGATTTGACTGAAATTCCAATGCAGTCTTTTCACGCTGTTCAAATAAAATTATATTTTTATCGCTTCATTTCAATAGATAAAAATTACATTTTTATACCGCTATTCAATATATAAAAATCGAATTTTTACTTTTCTATTCAATATATAAAAATTGAATTTTTACTTTGCTACTCAATGTACAAAAATCGAATTTTTACTTTGCTATTCAATATATAAAAATCGAATTTTTGCTTTGCTATTCAATATATAAAAATCGAATTTTTACTTTGCTATTCAATATATAAAAATCGAATTTTTTACTTTGCTATTCAATATATAAAAATCAAATTTTTTACTTTGCTATTCAATATATAAAAATCGAATTTTCACTTTGCTATTCAATATATAAAAATCGAATTTTTACTTTGCTATTCAATATATAAAAATTGAATTTTCACTTTGCTATTCAATATATAAAAATCGAATTTTTACTTCGTTTTTCATTATAGAAAAATCTAATTTTTTTTACAAACGATGTTTATCTAAAAATATAAACTTTCTAACTGTAAAAATTATATTTTTAAAAATTCCATCTTTCTATTCGCTAGGCTATAATAAAAATCAAAATTTTCATATCATAAAAATCAAACTTTTATAACGTAAAAATCGAACTTTTATATACACCAAAAATCATATAAATAAACAAAGCTTAGAAAAACTTACAGTGTTTTTTTTCTTCTTAACGAGAGGGAGGGGGGTTTCTGATGTGGCCGGAGGCGGAGGGATGGCTGGAGGGTGGCGCGGCAGGTGCTGGAGGCGGTGGCTGGGGGATCCGACAGCTAGGGCATGGTTTTTTTTCATCGAGTGAGGGGAGAAGCACTGGAGGGGTGCGCCGCGAGGTGGGGGTCTGGCCTGGGGAGGAGTTGCCGGAGATGGGGGGAAGCGCGCTCGACGGCGCGATGGTCGGCGCGGCGCGGCACGAGATCGACAGTCGCCCCCTCTTTTTTTCTTATTTTTTTTCTGAATGAAAAGAGAGATAAGGGGGAGGGAGGGTTATATAAAGAAATATATATATTTAATTATTTTTAAATTCCATAGGGTTGACTTTTAATTCGAATCCCAAATCAAGCCCCAACGACTGTCGTCCCTAGCGTTTTACCCCCATTACGAACACACTGGGATATGTATCGTAGGCTGATTCGATCGTTTCGAGCAGTTTTTGTCAAAATCAAAATATAACTCTATATATGGAATTTGAACGCGCATTTCAATTTACTGGGGCCACATACTAACTCAAAAAATTCCAGAATTTTTTTTCTAGCTTCGTATTGACGATACGGTCCTAACAAAACTAATTTCATCGAATTCTGAGACCGTTAGAAAAATGGCCATTTTCCAGTCGATTAAAATCAACTAAAACTGGTCAAACACGTTTTCCTTTTCCACGCTCACATATTGATTCGAAAAATTATGAAATTTTAAACCTAGCAATAGTTTGGCATCGCGGATCCAACAAAAGTGGTTTCGTCGAAATCCGAGGTCGTTTGCAAAATGACTATTTTTAAGGGCCTGAATTCCATAGCTACTATTCAGAATTTTCAACTGGACATATCTTTTGATCCCCGCTATGAAATTTCAATTTTTCGAATTCGTTGGAAAGATATTCTCAAATAGATTCTATTATTTTTGGTTTCGCTAAAATCCGGTTTATTTTGCACCCGGTATATTCATTTGAATTTTGAAATCGAATTATCGAACTACCGCGCCATTTTCAATTCCTTTTAAAATAATTCATTCGAATTATTTATATTCTAACGACGATCGATATGAATATATTCGTTCGAATTCTATTCAAAATAAATTTCTCGCCGATATTATTTAAAATAATTCATTTTAAATAATCAAAATCTGCTGAAATTGCCAAAATAAAAATTTTAAATTGGCCCAGATTTCTGGGTTATTACACTAGTATATATTTATATAACTAGAAAATAAAATCAAAAGTGAGAAGTTCTCACAGAGGGTTCCACTCCGCCGTGCTTTGCTTTTGAACTACTGAACCGCTCGGATTTGACTGAAATTCCGATGCAGTCTTTTCACACTGTTCAAATAAAAATTATATTTTTATTGCTTCATTCTAACAAATAAAAATCATATTTTTACTTCATCTTTATATATATTTTCGACGCTTCATTCGATATAAAAATTATATTTCTATATTTCTACTTCATATACAAAGATCGAATTTTTATTTCGCTAACTATATGAAAACCGTATTTTTATAATCTCTATATATAAAGATAATATTTTTATATTCTCGATTATATAAAAATCATATTTTTCATATCTCCTACATAATAAAGATCGAATTTTTATTATATAAAAATTATATTTTTTATAATCTCTCCTATATAAAAATCATACCTTTATTCTACACATATATTAAAGATCATATTTTTAAAATTCCTATCGTATAAAAATTATATTTTTCATACACTACTAATATAAAAATCATATTTTTCATCTCATACA
The DNA here is from genome assembly GCA_030737875.1 of Allium sativum. Classification (NCBI taxonomy): domain Eukaryota; kingdom Viridiplantae; phylum Streptophyta; class Magnoliopsida; order Asparagales; family Amaryllidaceae; genus Allium; species Allium sativum. Next base: position 271,057,771 of record CM060913.1, on the reverse strand, counting down.
TATATAAAAATCTAATTTTTATTCTTGTTTAAACTAAACTAATAAACATAAATAACTCTATCCTTTAAATAAATTAACCTAAACACTTACATCCGATGTTCGAAGGGGGAAGGAGGGTTCCTCATCGCTGTTGGCGGTCGGAGGGACTTTATAAGTCGGAGGCGGGTCTTGGAATGGCGGTTTGGGGGGTTTTAGGGCGGGGAGACGGCCGGAAATCGAACTGGGAGGGGGAAGTGGAGGAGGAGGCGTCGGAGTAGCTAAGGGGGGGCGCGCACGTGGGGCGCTGGCCAGTGGCGGGCTTCGCGAGGGTGGCAACGGCGGTTTCTGGGGAGAGGAGTGGGATCGAGAGGGGGTGCGAGCTTGGGGGGGGGGGGCGAGGCGGTCTCGATCGGAGGTGGGGGACTCGCCCTCCGACGGCGGCGGCGCTCCGATTTGAGGAGCGACGGCGCTCCTCCCCCCTCTTCATCATTTTTTTTGATTTAGCTTTGAAATGAATTTTAACCGGGGGGGGGGGGGGGCGGGCTGAGAAGATAATAGGGTGAGGGATTTATTTTAATTTTAATTTATTTATTTTATTTAATTTCAAAAAGCAACTTTTTATTTCAAATTCGAAATCGAACCCACCGACTGTCGCCCCCAGCTAATTACCCCCATTCCGAACACAATGGGACATGTATCGTCGGCTAATACGATCATCTCGATTAGTTTTCGTCAAAATCAACATATAACTCTATATATTGAATTTGAACGTACATTTCAATTTACTGGGGTCACACACTAACTCGAAAAATTCCAAAAAAAAATATTTTCTAGCTTTGTACTGACGATACGGTCCTAACAAAACTAGTTTCATCGAATTCTGAGACCGTTCGAAAAATGGTCATTTTCCAGTCGATTAAAATCAACTAAAACTGGTCAAACGCGTTTTCCTTTGCCACGCTCACATATTGATTCGAAAAATTACGAAAATTTGAGTCTAGCAATAATCTGACATCATGGATCCAACAAAAGTGGTTTCGTCGAAATCTGAGGTCGTTTGCAAAATTTCCATTTTCAAGGGCCGAAATTCCATAGCGACTATTCTGAAATTTCAACTGGACGTAACTTTTGATTCCCAGTATGAAATTTTGATTTCCCGGATTCGCTGGAAAGATATTATCAATTTGATTTTATTATTTTTGGTTTCACTAAAATCCGGTTTATTTCCCACCCGGTACATTCATTTGAATTTTGAAATCGAATTATCGAACTACCGCGCCATTTTCAATTCCTTTTATAATTTAAAATAAATATTTATATTCTAACGAAGATCTATATAATATATACGTTCGAATTTTATTCAAAATAAATTTCTCGTCGTTATTATTTAAAATAATTCATTTTAAATAATCAAAATCCACTAAAATTGCCAAAATAAAAATTTTAAATTGGCTCAGATTTCCGGGTTATTACAGGGAAGCTAGTAGTTTTGGTTTTGCAGATTTATATTCACAGGATCCTGATTTACAGCTGGAACGATGCTCGGAAAGCTCTGTATCCGTGTATTACTTTCAGTTGTGTTTTCTATTGTTTTTCCACTGCTATGTAATTTATTGTAATCTTTGATATTATTCGAATGTATTTTATTCATTTATACTCTGTATATTCTTATATCTGATGGAATTGTTGTAATAAGCAATGAAATTTCTTCTATCTGCGTTCTGATTTGTCCTGTTCTCAAACGATCAGGGGTTTCGAACGGTCTTGGTCGGTTTAACAATCGATTCGGATCGAGCGAAATTCCTTGCCGTTATAGGTACTATGCCGTCTATGATTAATACATTATGATTGAAATTGTTTTTGAAATATATATACCCATAGATATACACACTAACATTAAATCCGTTTTATCGTATCAAGCATCTTTTGACCATTATAAGGTAAAACCCCATCCTCCGGTTTGCGTTGCATTGTGTGATGGGACTTGGGTCTTATAATGGTTTCATTTTTCTAAAAAGCATTGCGTCGTTTAACGTTTTTACTTTATTTTATGCACTGGCAATCCAATGGAGTAAACCCGTTCCGCGTCAGCGGCGTGGTCCTGTGATTAGCCATATTTATTAGATAAGTTTAGTTAAGATTTCTCATACCAGTCCCATGACTGACCTGTAGTTTGTTTCACTGGCAAACTCGGGTGCCCATATTTTCCACACGGGCAGTCGAGTAGCTTTTTGCAGATATATTTACAGGATCCTGGCTTACAGCTGAAGCGGTATTCGGAAAGCTCTATATCCGTGTATTTCTTCCAGTTGTATATTTGTATTATTTTTCCGCTGCTATTTAAATGTAATTTAAAACTCTGATATTAATGTATTTCTATTTCTGTAATAAGTATTCATACTCTGTTACATTCTTGTACTCTGATGTAATTGTTGTAATCAGCAATAAAATGTTCTTCAGTTTGTGTTCTGATGGGTGTTGTTCTCAAAGCAATCCAGCCTTTCCTTCACTGGGAAGTTTGGGTCGTTTCAGTTGGTATCAGAGCTTTGGTTTACAGAGCTCGAGAACAAGACACATTAGAACCGAACGAAAGAATTCCTCAGAGATTGGATTAGTAATATCCAATAAGAATAACTCGTTAGAGATGGGATCAGTAGTGTCCTAGAACGAGTGTGAAGAGCATTATTTTCTTTAAAATTAGAACTAAAAGTAAAAACAAATTTTATTTTTGAAATTTTTATTTTAATATACGTATTTGAGTATATTATATTTTTAATATGGACAATCGAGTATATAAAGATTTCGAATATACGAGTAATTAATGGATATTCGAAGTTTTAATATACTGGGTAGATATAGAAGCACGCTTTTGTCGCCCGAAGATGTTCTGATGATGGTTCGAAACATCCTCAGAAATTATGTTCGAGTTTCGAAAGTGGGATATCTATATGTTTCCATTGACTGGGATGAGAACCAACACTTAGTTAGTACACATTGCTATGATTTGCACTAAAAATATGATTTTTGACTATATATAAAGAATATATATTTGAAAAATTAATCACCTAATTGATTGCTGGTTGTGATGTTTGATAATTAGTTTCACTAATTAAAATATCAGAATGATAATTAATTGAAATCAATAAATAAAATTTAATTGAGTTAGTTAATTAAACAACTTTTAGCTTCGTTCCTTTTTTAGGACGAAAAGATTTTAAGTGGGGGCGATTGTAACGACCCGGAATTTTGGGGACAATTTAAAAAATTTGTTTTTAGAAATTTTAATGGATTTTAATATTTAAAATAGTTTATTTTAAATAGGAATGACTAAAAAATTATTTAAAATGAATAAATTCAATTTGATTATAAAAGGAGTTTAAAACAGCGCTGCAGTTTGAAAATTTGATTTTAAACTTTGACTTAATGTACAGGATTCAAAGTAAATCAGAATTGAACGAAACCAGAAATATTTAAATCTGTTTAATCATATCTTTCTAACGAATCTAAAAAACTAAAATTTCGTTTTAAAAATCAAAAGTTATGTCCAGTTTAAAATTTAGAAAAGTCTCTGTAGAATTTATATATATTTTAATATAATATATTGGCCTTAAAAATAGTCATTTTTCAAATGACCTCGGTTTTCGACGAATCCAGTTTTGTTGGAACCGGAATGTCAAATTATTGCTAGATTCCAATTTTCATAATTTTTCGAATTAATATGTGAGCATGGCAAAGGAAAACGTGTTTTGACTGCTTCAGTCAAAATTTAATCGACCAAAAAATGGCCATTTTTCCAATAGTCTCAGAATTCGACGAAATTAGTCTCGTTAGAACCGTATCGTCAAAACATAACTAGAAATAATTTTTCTATAATTTTTAGAGTTAGTATGTGGCCCCGGTAATTTGAAATGTACGTTAGAATTTAATAATTTAATGATTTATAATTAAATTAGAAGAAAAACATATCCTAACAGCCGAACTGGGTTACGGAACATGTTTCATTGTGTCCGGGACGGGCGTTGTTAGCTGCGGGCGACACTTATTGGGTTCGATTTGAAGTTCGTATTGATAAACATGAATTTTTGAATTAAAAGAATTAATAAATAAAAGAAAATACAGTATAAATACCGTATACTATACCCTAACCCTAATACCATATAGTACCAGCCGCCACTAGTAAATTCAATGGCCAACTTGATCCCAATTTCAAACCTTAACCATTTCCAATCCTCTTAACGAAAATCAGCAAATTATATATCAAATCGAAGGGAATTTCGGGAGCTTCAAATCTATACGGACAAAATGTGTTTTAGTGGAGCGGATTTCGCGAATTTGGGGCACAAAGTGCCACCGTTCGCGGCGTTCTGGGGCCCACCAGAGCCCACCGAGCGGAACAAGGTTGGGGGCGCCAGTTGAGGGGGAGGTGGCCATCGTCATGATGGGCGTCGATCGGGGTACGGTGGCTTGTGGTGAGATGTAGCGGTGGAGAGAGAAATCAAAGGGATGGGTTCGGTTTTAAACGAACGAAGAAGAAGAAATAGAAGAGGGTAGCGGCCTGGATTTTCTTAGCAAAGTAATTAGTGTATAAGTTTTCAATTAATTAATTATTTAATTTGTATAATGTTTAAACACCAATATCTCCTTCATATCAATTCAGAATCGAACGAAACAAAATGCGTTGGATTCGTATCAGAAAACTCTACGGAGGGAAACTGACTAGGACCAAAACTGAGCACGTTGGAAATTCAGGACATTTCAGATCTAAATTGTTTGGTGAGATTTCTATTTCAAAATAAAATTAATTATTTATTTTATTGTGTAATTTATATTTATAAAATTCATAGCTGATATTGTATGTATGTTCGCTGCGATGTTGATTGCTTCTGTGATGTTTGAATTTTGAATTGTTGATTGTTAGGTGTGTTAAATTTAGATTAATAATAAAATCTCACTTTTATGGTTAACATGAAAAACATCGTTTGTTTAGAATCATGTTTTGCTACATAATAACATATCATTGGAAAATTTGTGAAAAACATCGTTTGGTTAGAATCATGTTTTGCTACATAATAACATATCATTGGAAAATTTGTGAAAAACATCGTTTGGTTAGAATCATGTTTTGCTACATAATAACTCATCATTTTTTTATGAGATTTAGAATTGCTACATAAAGACATACCCTTTTTATGTGATTTAGAATGGACATAGAATAAAAAGATCATTTTTATTAGGAGTGTTCACATAGAATAAAAACCACAAATTTATTTAAGGTATGTTATGCAAATCAAGACGACATGTTTGACTAGAATTTGTTCTGTGAATAAAAAGAAACATCTTTGGCCAAAATATACTTATAGGAATAAAAATGAGTATTTTTGTAAAAATGTGCTTATAGAAATAAAAAGACACATTTTGTTAATTATATCAAGTTGGACAAAATTTACACTTTTTATTAATTAGATTAAGCTGAGCAAAAATTAACATGTTTTGTTAATTACATATTGCTAAACCAAATTAACATGTTTTGTTAATTAGATTATGTTAAGCAAGATTAACATGTTTTGTTAATTTGATTATGTTAAGCAAAATGTCATTTTTGTCAAACTTGATTATAGAAATGAGAATGTCATTTTTGGGTCAAAACTTGATTATAGAAATGAAAACAACCTTTTCATTTGAAATATGCTTTGCAAATCAAAATATCATTTTTGAATAGAAATTGATTATAGAAAATAACATCTTTGCCCATTATAATAAAAAGATTATTACAAGAAGGTTATAAATACAAATGTTCATATATGTTAAAATGAATAGAATGAAGCAAAATATCAGTTTTGTCATATTTAGAAGAATGAAGTAAAATAACATTGTTGGTTTGCATTAAAAGCTTATATACAGAATTCACATTTTGGTTTGCATTAAAAGTTTATAAACAAAATTTAAATTTTTGTTAATTAGATTATTAAGGACAAAATAACATTTTTGTTGTTACACTAGACATAAATAACATTTTTGTTATAAAATGTTTATTGGATTAAAATCTGTTACCTTTGAAATGAATTAAAAATGTATATTTGTATACATTTTAAAAGAATGAGTTAAGAATGTATATTTTTATACATTAAAAAGAATTAGTTAGAAATGAACATTTTTGTTTACATAAAAAGAAATTAAAGAATTTACATTTTCCCATGTAAATAAAAGGAAGTAAATTATATAGATTTTTCAATGTAAATCAAAGATTAAATAGAAAATTACATTTTTCTATGTAATAAAAAAATAAAGTTAAAGAATTACATTTTTGTGTAAATTAGAATAAGAAGGACATTTTTGTTTAGAAAATGTTAATTAAAATAAAAGGTGACATTTTCATTCTTATTTTATTATTCAATAAAAAGATTAGAATTAAAGTTATATTTTTACATTTTAGATGTAAATAAAAGCATATATTTTAAAGCTACATTTTTATTGCCGTTATGTATGCAATAAAAAGAATAGATGTGAATGTCACATTTTTATTGTTAAAATAGAGACAAATAAAAGAATAGAATGAATAGAATGAATAGAATAGATTTTAAAATTTTCATTTTCTATGTAATTAAAGAATGACAGGGAAAAATTACATTTTTCAAAGTCAAAAGAGGATGAAATAAAACACTACATTTTTAAATGTAATAAAAGTTGAAATAAAATAAGTAGAATAGAAATCATGGCTTTATGGCCATTTGATTTCAATAACAAAAATGAACATTAGAAAATACATTTTCAATGTTAAATACTTTTATTGAGAAGAATTAATCATTTAAATATGATATTATAAATGGTTTGAAATATATGGTTGTTATATAGAAGTATTCGATGTACTAAAGATAAATGTTGTGTATTCAAAATTGGATATTACACTTCCATTTACAAGTTACCCGACTTGTTTATGTGATTGGGACGATCATTTTCACACATCGCCCAAGTGCACAAATGATTTATTATTTGCTTGATGGATGAAACCCCACACGGGTATCGGGATGATATTGGATACACACTAATCCCAATATTTAGTTATCTGTCAATCGATGGATTGACAGTCTGTGATGAGCATTAGTTATTTACTCTAATGCTCTCACAGTTATAAATTCCACTTTGGTCGTCATTTGGATGTTTAATAATTATTTGTCATGCTTGTTGATTTCATGCAATATATGGTTGTTGATTGAGTCACATTCCAATAAAGAATATTTTAGAAAATGTCATAGAAAAAGAAATATATTTTGGAAAAAAAATATTTTTATTGAATGAGTTAGTTATTAAATAAAATAAATCGTTAAATTAAGATTTAATTAAGTTTTCAAAATTAGTGAATATTTAATTGAAATTAAATTAAATAAATTGGATTTTGGGTTTGTCGTGAATGGTGTCTTCAATAACTCCTTTCTTAAACCCAGTTGAGAAATGAGTAAATCTTTTAATTAAGATTATTAAAAGTTTTCAATTTATATTTAGTAATTGAAAATAAGATGGAATGTGAGTCGGGTTTATTGTAAACTGTGTTTCTAAGTGACATTTGTTCTTTAACCCAACTGACAGAGAAAGTATGATTTGGAATTTATAAATCTTTTATTAAGATTTAAATGGAGATTTTCCAAAAGTAAAGTTTTCCAGTTTAATACATTAATTTGGAATTGAATAGGGTTCAAATTAATTATAACCGGGATAAGCTTCTGTAAAAGAAGGCCGATACTACATATGGAATTTAAGAGGCCTTGCCGTTATTCCATTTATATTATTGGTTGGATACAGAAATTTATAACGATTATATATTGATTTGTTTTCTGTGAAGATTCCATATTTTATGGAAGACGATTTTGGGTTTACCGTGAACTATGTTTTAAAATGACATTAGTTCTTTAACCCAGTTAATGATAAGATAAATTCCTTAAATTAAAATAATCATTGAATAATGATTTTTGTTTTTAAAACCAAATTGGGGTTTGATAAATCTTTAAAATTTAAGAATAATTTTGAAGAACTTATCTTTGATAAGATAATGTGAATATTTTATTTTAAAAAGAATATTCTGAATTGGAATGAGACGTTGGGTGTGCTTTCATAATACTTGATTTTTAATTATAAAATACGTGAGTTATTCGGAAAGACCGGGTTTAACCCATTCCGAATAATTACTACGACGATGAAGAGTCGAAGATGAAGACGGTGGTTGAAGACCGACGATCTTCACATCTAATGGATGTGTTGCTACAGAGACCCTGATGGGAGTAGCTACCTTGAAGGGGCTTCAGTGGTGGCCGTTCGGACTATTGTTGATTGTTCGGATTTGGTTTTCGCTCAGATCTAGAGCATAAGATAGTAAATGGATGCGTGTATGACATTGGATTTGGTTCCATGTGAATTAAATCGATTTCTGTTAATGTATGTCTGTTTGGTGGTGGAGGATTTATTCTCTACTTAACACCCTGGTATATATTAACAGTGATTGATCGCATGGCGTGAGTTCTCAATGTGGCATGCCAAGATGCAATTGATCAAGGCTTTTGTTGAAAAGCAGGGCCTTGTGGTATGATCAAAGCATATCCTATTACGGCATAGCTTTGTGTATATCGTGACTTCGCGAGCCTCACACCCCGGTATGAGTCAAAAACGGGATATGGACCGTAGGGAGTGCACACGTTTCTTTCTAGCTAGTGGTAGTGTCAGTGCTTTGACATGGCCTGGCATTTTACTTATGTGGATGATGGATTTTGAGGCGCCTCGGATTTTTTATAGGTCGATAGTGGTTATATTATAGGTTCAAAGGAACCGGGAAGCCTGTGTTCAGGCATAACTATTCCACTGCCGATAGGCGGGGACCGGCCCTACCACATCCAAGGGTTCAATGCGGTGGATCCTGAGACATTTGCTAGAGTGTCTCGAATCGGAGAGGAGTTTGCCCCTAGCATTGACTCATGATGGAAATCCAATTTCCAATAAGACCTTTCGATTTTGATTGTAGAACTAGTATGGCGACATAGTAGGATGGGGTACTATGCCGTCTATGATTAATACATTATGATTGAAATTGTTTTTGAAATATATATACCCATAGATATACACACTAACATTAAATCTGTTTTATCGTATCATGCATCTTTCGACCATTACAAGGTAAAACCCTATCCTCCGGTTTGCGTTGCATTGTGTGATGGGACTTGGGTCTTATAATGGTTTCATTTTTCTAAAAAGCATTGCGTGGTTTAACGTTTTTACTTTATTTTATGCACTGGCAATCCAATGGAGTAAACCCGTTCCACGTCAGCGGCGTGGTCCTGTGATTAGCCATATTTATTAGATAAGTTTAATTAAGATTTCTCATACCAGTCCGATGACTGACCTGTAGTTTGTTTCACTGGAAAACTCGGGTGCCTATATTTTCCACACGGGCAGTCGAGTAGCTTTTTGCAGATATATTTACAGGATCCTGGCTTATAGCTGAAGCGGTATTCGAAAAGCTCTGTATCCGTGTATTTCTTCCAGTTGTATATTTTTATTATTTTTCCGCTGCTATTTAAATGTAATTTAAAACTCTGATATCATTGTATTTCTATTTCTGTAATAAGTATTCATACTCTATTACATTCTTGTACTCTGATGTAATTATTGTAATCAGCAATAAAATGTTCTTCAGTTTGTGTTCTGATGGGTGTTGTTCTCAAAGCAATCCAGCCTTTTCTTGACTGGGAAGTTTGGGTCGTTTCATGATATGAGAATCCTTCCATCCTCATAATCTTTCGGTGTTTAAACCTTCAGATGACATTCTTGGAGAAAATTTTCAACCTAACCTTAATGTTTGAGTTTGGTAAAGGAAATTGATGGTATTTTAGGACTCAAAATTTAAAAGTGTTTTTCACCTTAAAAGGGGAGTGTTAGAGTTAAAATTAAAGTGGAGTTGCACAGCAGAAGTAGGTGAATCGCTTCGCCTGAGCTTAATTTGAAGTAACAAACCATGGGGTGAGGGAACAAAATATTAATGAGTTAATTATAACCCTATGATTTATGTAAAATTCGGGAATGTGGTGTGCTTATTTTTGTAAACCTAAGAACTTTTATGATGTGTAGTAGTACATTGTGTAAATTTAAATTGGTAATCATCCTATGTATTAAATGGTCCAATGAGTGTCTTAAGGTTTTTTGAACGATACGTCTGATCAACAATATCGATAAAAATTATTTAAACACTTATGCGAGGTTATTTAACACTAAAGATGAGTGGTAAAATAAATTTTGGTAAAGAATATACTTGGGATATCACATTACGATAGTATTAAACCACTGGGTGAGATGCACAATATTGACAATTTGGCGAGGCGATGGCAATGATTTATCGACTTTGCAGCCAATTTTTAAGTGGAATGGTAAGGAAATAGGTAGTTTAATTCTATTCTAATCAAATTGTAAATGATAATTTAATGTGTGTTAGTTATAAAAGTGTTTTAAATATACAACTTTCTACAGCTGGTACGCTATATTAGAATACAAATTTATAATTAAATTTACTTGATAGTTGCCTTTGTTGAATTGGACATAATTCATGGGGAACAGCGAGGCTACTTGATGATTAAAAATCCAAGTAGAGCCAAAGTTTTAGGAAATTTAAATAACTTTGATGGCATCATCGAGTATTGATAGGAGATCAAAAATCTTGAATATGTATTTCAAGATACACCTTGTGAAAGGTAAGTTATGTTGTTTAAAACTTTGATATCAATGAGCTAAGGAATGGGGTTAAAACTTTGTCTAAGTTTTGGGAAAATTCAAGTTGGAAATGTTGGTGTTAAAACTTAATATGTTGGAAAATCTTCAATACCGTATGATTGCTTCCTAAATTAAGAAGTTCTTTTACAAGTAAATTTAAGAGAAGTGAATTGTAAGAGCAAGTTTTGTGATATATCAATTTAAGAAAATAGCGGGGATACATTTATTTAAGGGGGGATTTTGTAACAACACGGATTTTCTGGTAATGGGAAAAGTACAGATTTAGTGTGTTTTATGATTCTTAAAATAATATGTTAGAAGTACGAGCTACTGAGACCAACTAGAATAGTATTTAAATAATAAAATAAAGGTGGGATCGTCTCTAAATTTGAGTATTTGGAATAAATCATGTAGCTTTGTTATACACACACACACGCACACACACACACACACACACACACACACACACACATATATATATATATATACATACATACATACATACATACATACATATATTATAATGTGAATACCTTGAAATGAAGCTTTTGAAATGTCTTAAACACCCCTCAAACATTGTACTTTCGGGTTGGGGCAGTTTCGCCCTTTTTCAATCCTTTCACGCACCATGCATCCATGAAGTCCACTACCCATGCTCTCATTTCATTTGGTTTTCTCATCTTTCCTCTCTTCGTTTCTAGCGGCATAATACTTTCTCCTCTATTTTCCCTGAAATTCGGTACGATGCTCGATTGTACATTCATCTTCACACTTTAATCTTCTGATTTTTCAATAGTAAGATGTTTAACTTGCTTTATTCTTCATATTTATGAATGGTAACAATTTAAACCTACTCCACTCTTCTAACATTTTTCTTACTGCTTTCTTCTCCCTTCTGATCGTCGCTAGTCTATGAAATAGAAAAGCGCGACATTTGTAATAAATTCTGCAAGCATACAGGTGTGTAGCATACAGGTCGAACACAAGGAGGTTTAATTAAAAATTATTATTTATTTTTTTCTTGGGCGTGTTAGACGAAGCTGGAGGTTGATTTTGCAAAACAAAATAAAAAGTGAAACTACAATTAAAAGATGCAATTAAATTTACTGCAGATTCGAATCTAATCAGATCTGTAATAAATTCAACGATTAAAGATAAAATAGAGCAATGGAAATAAAATTGCAGAACAGGATTAAACGAACAGAAAATAACAATTAGGATTACCGCTGAATCTAATCAGACGGTCAATCACTAATGAAAAGAAATGCAAAATACAAATAGTGTTCTACCGAATCTAATCGTGTAGACAACACTAATTGCTAAGAAATAGAAAATTGCATAAAATAAAAAGAAAATTGAGTTTTATTAATGAAGAAGAGAATAGAATGAGATATATGATAGGATGGTGGCTACAATGCCATTACAAGGGTATATATAGGGTAGATAGCCAAACCCTAACCCTAACCCTAATGATAACTGGGCCTGGTCATTACATCACTAATTAGTTTACAATGAGAAACATAAATGGGCCTTAGATAAATAAAGCAAATTAGGGTCTTTTCTCTTTCCCTCTTTCTTCCTTGACACTTCTTCATTGATTTGTGATGTGCAAAGCCTTGTTATCAATCCTTTTCTTGTCCAACAGCAACTAGATGTGATATCTTCATCTACAAATCTTCAAAATGCAAATACACAGCAAATTGAACTCTATTTCTCTACATTTCTGGTTGCATGCGGGCTGGGTTGGCATATCTGTAAAAGTAACAAAACAATACCCAAGTAATATTTATTTATATACAAAAGATAAGATATAAGAGCATAAAATAAACACATTTCTATGTCAATCAAATACCCCCACACTTATCTTTTACTCGTCCTCAAGTAAAAAAGAAAATGGAAAACTAACTAGATAGGTCACACTTTCGTAGTAAACACGATTGCATTGAGCGCATGCAAAAGGCCGTTAAACCTCTAGGTGTCCCTAGTAGGACGAGTGGTGTCTCGTGAGGGTTTTCAGCGGATACTACCCACAAAATCCAAATGCAGTATGTTATGATTCTAATGAAACTACATGAATGCCGAGGACTTATGCAAATAAAAACGAAAAATGAAAACACGACTTGTTACAGGAAAGTGGTACAACAAATTAAGTTAACAATTTCTAACCAGTTGATTTTATTTTAGATACCTCGACTTGTCACAAATTTTCAATGTAAATCAAGTTTTCAAATGTTAAATTCTAGTTTGGCCAGTTAATTCGGTCGATAACATAGTGCAGCCATGAAATAAATTCTTAGTTTGCTTGGCACAGTTTGCAAAGTGGTATTCTAATTTTCTCATGTATGGCTAGTCAAATCAATAAGGTCAAGAAGTGTTTGGGTATCATCGCTTATTCTTTATTCTATAAAATTTTAAGATCTATGATTAAGTACATATACCTAACTAAAAAGACCAAGGTTTACCACCCATGCACTGCCTCGCGGACTAACGGAGAGTGGGTAAAGAGCTCGGCGGATTGTGCAGGCAGACTTTGACTTTGTCAACAACGTGTCAGTAATCCTTAGGTGTCCAATCTCATAAAATGAGAACAAGATATTCCAACGCTGACTTTGTCAACAACGTGTCGGATAGAGCTTGGCGGGTTTGCAGACCAACGCTCGATATACAAGCAATGTTGGATACCCTTGGATTACTATTATTATTATTGAATTTATAAGCACAAAAAGAGAGTTACGCGAATTCAACTTAACATAACTTAGTTTTAAAGATTCGAAAAGCCAATATAAGTATTTTAAGTCCTCCACTTATTTAAACAAAGTCTACAATATAGAATAGATATCATGGCCATCACCTAAGAATCTCCCTATGTACCGGTTACACTATTATCCCTCGAAATTAAACTTTTCATTATATTTCTTATTTGATCTAAGCTGAGAGAAAAAAATACTATCAACTGATTAACAATCCTTAACTTATTTTGTTGTATCAATCTAAAATGAGTCATGTTTCAAAAAAAAATGGCATGTTAGTACAGTCTAAAATGCATGATGGTCCTATTTAAATGGCTGAAATTGAAAAAGAATGAAAAATAAAGAAAAAAAAATGAAAATGAGTGAAATGCAGACTCCCCCCACACTAGAACTAAACAGTGTCCACACTGTTACATTTCCTAAATTTGAAAGATCGTACCCAAAGGTGAATTAAATGTAAAATGACTTGTAAAATGAAATGCAATCTAACTATATGTAAGAATGGATCATATGTACAATGATAGATGTGTTTACGGTGCATGCGATGCAAAGAGTTCCACCAACTTTTTCCCCCACACTTGGTTCTATCCCTATGAGTCCCATTCCCACTGTGTCTAGACATGTTTTCTATCAAGCAAGAGTTTTTGAAAACCATCTCATCTTTATACCTCGATTTGTAGTCCAGGAGATAAATATCTTGGGTCGTCCTAACCTGAAGTTTCTCAACCAAGCCAGCATTCCAAAAGTAATTCATGTATTCAACAAATTTGTCAGTGTAATTTTTCAAAAATTTGTGATCGTATGTAAATTCAGTGAAATTTGACATCTGAGTGGTGTTCAAGACTGTGTGATCACATTTCTCAATTTCGTTAATTGACAACGTATTTTCGACACTGACAAATTCTAGTTCGTTTGAAACTTCAAATTCGAATTTTTCGAACTCGTGATGTGAATCTACTTCTTCTTCATTTGGCAACTCTTCCTCATACAATCCAAAGAATTCATGTTCATTAAAATCCTTTTCCACATTTGAATTGAAAAATTCAACATTTTTATTCTGTTCAATTTCAAAGATTCCAGGTTTCTCACAGCCCAAAAGAGGAAGATCAAAATCCAAGCTTAAATCTTTTTGAAAAGAATCGAAATCCAAATCATGTATTGAATTTTGAACAACTTCATTTAGATCATCATTCTCAATTTCGAAAGTTGTTGTTTGAAAATTTTCACTATCAGTAAAGAATGGGACTATTTTCTGATTCATCGCTTGTTTAAATTTGATTCTGTTGCTCATGTTGTTCTTTCAAAGATGTCAATAAACAAAGAAGTTCATCAGCCTTTTTATTTAGTTTTTCTTCCTTCTCTCTAAGAATGTTAAGACGATCGTTGATTTGAGAGCTCTTGTTTTGGATTTCTGGATGTTCAAAATAGTTTGAATTTGCAGAAAATTCAAACTGAGATTGGAAATCATTTTGATTTTGAAAATTAGGTTCGTAACCAAAACTGTTGAAATTCGAAGGAAAATTGCAATTTTGGTTAATCTCAAGATGTGGATATGGGCTATAATTTTGAAAATTTTGGTTTACAACCCCATATTGATGTGGATCAAAGTTATATTGGGATTCAAAACTATTTTCATGTGGATGAGGCCCATAATCGAAATTGTTGAAATTTGAATTGAAGTCGTCATTTCGATCATAACTTTGAAAATGTTGGTCATTTTGAAAATTTTGAAAATTGTTGACATTTGGCTCGCGAAATTTTGGAAAATTTTGCTTTCATGAGTTGTAATTCAAAATCATACTCTTCAAGCGGACGTCTACTCCGATTATTATCCCACAATTCTCTCAAGAATTTTTTTGAATCAGACATTTGAATGAAGTCGACGGAAGACAGAAATTATTCTCAATTCAAAATAATATAAAAGAAAGAGTAGTGCTCTGTTAATTAACTGACTCAATTAGAAGGGGGAAGAGGGTCTTATGGCCGTTCACGTATAGTATAAAACTAAGGGATACGACCAATGTTTTACGGGTAGTATGTAACCTCTTTTGCTAATAGTTCAATAAATTGAACTACTATATATCCGCGATCCAATTATACGAGACAGTCAACTTCACAAAACACCACTTTTCAATTATATTATTTTGAAAATCAAAATCACGTGTTAAAATTGAAAATCGACGAGAGTGATTAGTTATGGATTCGTTCCTCACCAAATTTATTCAGAAATTGCAACAACAGAACAGTCACAGAACAAATAGTCACAGTACAGAACAATAAAATATTGTACAAGCGAGCCGCTGCCCCTATAGAAGATTTTTACAGGCAAATTTTATATTTTTCAAGAAGCTGCAGAACCTGTAGAGTTTAGAAAATGTTACAGAGCAGGGTGTGGAAGTCCGTCCAAAAAGTTTGAATAGTGCTAGTGATTCGAATCCCAGTGTTTGCAAATCACTTGACTTTTGAAATTCCTTGTTTTGCTTGTTTGAATTCTTCACTTCACCTTGGCTTTTGATTTCTTCTTCTTCTTTTTTTTTTTGAAAACAATAAGACTAACAACACGAGACTAACTAGAAACTAAAAAAAAAAAACTAAATAAGAGTTCGAAAAGAAAAACTAAATTAAAAAGAACTCAAAAGAACTAAGCTAGAATTGAAAAAGGAAAAGAAAAAAAAACTAAGCTCAAGAAAAAAAATATAAATAAAAAAATAAAGAGGGCTCAACCGAACAAACCGGACTCGGACTAAAGGGGCGTACAACCAAACACAACTCACCGTTCAAAACTAAACCACAAATCAAATGCCGTTCAAAGAAGAAAATATCACGGCCCTTGATTTTTTTTTCCAAGCAGAGACCACGCCCCCAAAAAAAAGGATAGGAAACAAATATTCCCAGAATAGTATTTCTCAAATAAAATTGCTAAAATCCAAACATGCCACAGATATAGAGATACTCAATATAACATGCGTCCTAACTCAGACCAAAAGGAAGCAACTTCCGAACTCACGCCCCTCTCTTCAAAAAAAAAAAAAAACGAAAATTTCTTTTCCCCAAGATGTAAGAAATTGGGTTTTTGAAATCGGATTTCAATTTGGACTGTTCGCTTTGGTGGCGGAACAAGGATGGCGATTTGGATCGTTCGAATTGAATTTGAATCGGCTAGGGATTCGACTGGGATTTGGGTGAGTTCGGCTTCAGGCATCAATCGTTGTGGGGGTAGTTTTGGTGATCGGCTAGGGATTCGAAGTTGTAGATGACAGAGTGTGGGTGGTCTGCGAATTTGGGAATGGTGAGTATTTTGTAAGATGAACGTGAGGGTGATGGTTATGATAATCTAAGATTTCTGTTGTGAGGCTTTGAAGATGACGTGGTTTGTTTGAGGGTTGGTGAGGTTTGATTGTTTCGAAGGCGTGAATTGGGTAGGAGGGTGGAATTGTATGCAAAATAGGGGCGTTCTTTGAATCCTTGCCGAAGTGGAGGGGAAAGCAGATGGTGTTTTGAGTTGATGGCTTGAGGGAATTGCGGTTGTGAGAGGTATTGTTTGCAATTGGCTCAAACGTTGAAGAGTAGTTGGACTGGAATTTTGTTGATGGATTTGTACGAAGGTGGCTTTGTAACTGTGTATGAGGTGCGGATGTTTTGCAGGGTTTGTTTAGCCTGAGGCAGATGAGACTGGGGAAGGTGGAGAATGTAGACGTTGGGAAGTCTTGTAGATGGGCGGCATGGCAAGGCAGAGTGGTTGTGTGGTATGGTACGGAGTAATTTGTGAAGAAGGCAGAGGAGAAAAGGAAATTTGGATTTTCTTTCTGTTTTTTGAGAATTGTACAGAAAGAAAAACTAATTTAAACAAAAAGAGTTTTTTTTCTCCATAATTGTTTTCTTGTTTTGATTAGTGATGATGAAGAACAAATGGTTTGAATCGTGACGATGAGGGTAAGAGATGGCAGAGAAAATAGAAAATAGATGAGGCAAATATGGGAAGAAATCAGAAAAATAGAAACTATTTTTTTTTATAGAAAATTTGTACAAGAAGAGATGGAAAGAAATGTATTGAAAATTGGAAAGAAAATAGAGAATGGAATTGAAAACAAAAAGCAAGATTTTTTTTTTTGGGAGATTACGGTATCATTAAATAATACCCAATCTCACCAATCAAGATGTTTTTATATATATACACGGAAAAAAAGGAAAATATAAACAAAAACTAACACGAATCGGAAATTAAATAAATAATAAAATTTAATCGTTACCTCCCTGGCAACGGCGCCAAAAACTTGATCGTCGCTAGTCTATGAATTAGAAAAGCGCGACATTTGTAATAAATTCTGCAAGCATACAGGTGTGTAGCATACAGGTCGAACACAGGGAGGTTTAATTAAAAATTATAATTTTTTTTTTCTTGGGCGTGTTAGACGAAGCTGGAGGTTGATTTTGCAAAACAAAATAAAAAGTGAAACTACAATTAAAAGATGCAATTAAATTTACTGCAGATTCGAATCTAATCAGATCTGTAATAAATTCAATGATTAAAGATAAAATAGAGCAATGGAAATAAAATTGCAGAACAGGATTAAACGAACAGAAAATAACAATTAGGATTACCGCTGAATCTAATCAGACGGTCAATCACTAATGAAAAGAAATGCAAAATACAAATAGTGTTCTACCGAATCTAATCGTGTAGACAACACTGATTGCTAAGAAATAGAAAATTGCATAAAATAAAAAGAAAATTGAGTTTTATTAATGAAGAAGAGAATAGAATGAGATATATGATAGGATGCTGGCTACAATGCCATTACAAGGGTATATATAGGGTAGATAGCCAAACCCTAACCCTAACCCTAATGATAACTGGGCCTGGTCATTACATCACTAATTAGTTTACAATGAGATACATAAATGGGCCTTAGATAAATAAAGCAAATTAGGGCCTTTTCTCTTTCCCTCTTGCTTCCTTGACACTTCTTCATTGATTTGTGATGTGCAAAGCCTTGTTATCAATCCTTTTCTTGTCCAACAGCAACTAGATGTGATATCTTCATCTACAATTCTTCAAAATGCAAATACACAGCAAATTGAGCTCTATTTCTCTACATTTCTGGTTACATGCGGGCTGGGTTGGCATATCTGTAAAAGTAACAAAACAATACCCAAGTAATATTTATTTATATACAAAAGATAAGATATAAGAGCATAAAATAAACACATTTTTATGTCAATCACCTTTCTTACGCTGTAATTCAACTATGCGGAAATTTGAGTCGCTGAACCATGGATCTGACTTAGCTTAAGCATGGATCTGAGTTGCTTATGCTCCATCAAACACAGCGAAATTATAAGGTACACCAGTGTCTTACTATCTTAATTTGGTTGACATTAATGTTTTATTCGATCCTCATTTACATTAAATTATAGTTTACTTTTCTAATGTTCTACCAATTCGAAGAAAAGTTTGTACTATCTCCATGTTGACACCTGAGGTTTGATATACACAAATAAGGTTTGGGTATGTCCACATTTATTAGAAATTACTATCTAAAATTTGATACATTCTTCCAGATTGCTCTCGGTATCAACAAAGAAATAACATATTGGAAGTACATGGAATTAGTGAGCTGTAAATTTAATGAGGTCATGCACTCAAAGAAAGGTACTTTTCGTCGAATATACCTGTTTTCAAGTGATTTATCTTAAATCTGAAATTGTAGTTGGATATACATACAAACTTTTGAGTGTGCAGCAGTAAGCTAAAAACAACAGGCACTTTTGTAGATATAAACTTTTGAATGTAAGGTAACCTTGAAAGTGCGGGGGTGTGTGTGTATATAAACTTTTAAGTGTGCGGTAATCTTGAAACAATAGGCACTCCCATTATGTGGGCAAAAACTTTATATACATGCCAGTTCATGTGAATATATACTTCCAAATATGCTCATGTTATATTTCAAATAGATGATATATTTTGACTTTTTTATATATTAAATTGTTTGTTTTTCATGTTTGTTCACACGAGAATAAATTGGCGTTATATGCAGAAAATGATGTTTGAATTCATAGTGGATTCATACCTTGCATCATAACAATATCCGCCTATATGTTACACACCACACTAAACATGTTCTAGTCACAAAGAAGTTTATAGTGATTATAATTATTTTAAACAGACATTTTGATTACCCAATTAGCTAACCCATTAGTTTGATTCAATTAATCCTACAAGTGCAATGAACATCTGTCTACAAAAATATTGGTTATTACAACAACAAAAAAGCATGACAAAAGTTTCTTATGTTCTGTGTTTTACCTACAAGAGAACGCACTTACACAATCTATATTAGACGAAGGAATTATTACCATACATCCTCTTTTAGGCTTTAATGACAAATAATGTTTTTTTATATAAATGTTTGGTCAACTCTTAATATTGTTCTTTAGGCACATCAAACGAGGATCATACTCGAAGATCACAATGGAGTACCTGGAGTGACGATTGATAGCTTAATTTTCTTCTTCTTTGTTACCCCATACTTTTTAAGTGTCTAAGCCACGACCATATAGCATGTAAACTTGGAAATATATTTACACACACGAGTATACCTATGGTACAACTATTAGTTTGTGCATGGAGAACACATATATTTTAAGCTGCATGTATTGGCAATCCTGGAGAAAATTTTGGCACTTGGTGTTTTAATTTTTATTTATGTGGGTAGTTGTTAAAATTTAAAATTGTTTTTTTTTAATTCAACAGAATATCTGCACTTGAAATGTTGATACAACATTGTTCAAGGAATTCCTTGTAGCTGTTGACGTTGGGTGAGTTTGTATAGAGGGAGGCTACTAGATGGAAAACTTCATTTTAACAATGTTCTACAGACTCAAAATTATTAAGGTAATACACTACTTTGGGTTAATAAAAAGAGAGATAGAGGTAAGAAGGGAAAATAGGGAAGAAGATAAACACGGAAGATAGGAAAAAGAGGATGCATGCTTTATGTCTTCATTGTTTTTATAGGAACATGAGTTCTTTTTTATCATTTTATTTTCTTCTAGCTTTGGCTTAAACTTTGCATTTGTACTCACTCCATACTACAATAAAATGTAATGTCATGTTTAAAGCGAAATAGTAGCATGAAAGCAACTGACAACTTCAAAACCTTAGTAATGAATTTTTAATGTACACTACATCCTATGACTTTTCATGCAAGCATTCATCTTCCAATATTCCCAGTTTTTTATAGTATGCATGGTTGTTGAGGGAAAAAGTAGGAAAGCAGCACTTTAGTATTAATATTTCATTTCATGATTGTACCGTCATCCAGGGGAAATCTTGACTATAGATCTTGGTTGAAAGGGAAAGAGAAATTGTGAAGTAAATGCTCGGGATGGGAGTGAAGATAGACCAAATGAAGGCAATAATGGAGGATGGTGTACTTACTGTTGCAAAAAAAAAAAAAAAAAAAATAGTGACGTAAATGCGCGGGAATAAGTGACTCAACTGATGTTAAGTCTGTCAAGACAGATGTTAAGATTTGTTATGTCCTTTTTCGTTTTCACTGCATAAGAGTTTTTTATTGTTGTTTTGGTATTGATTATTAAACGTCTATTGCATTATGTACTATTTTCATGTCTAGATGAATAAAACAACAAGTTGCATAAGTTTTTCTTCACTGCTATAATTTACATGTTATAAACTTTTAAGTAATAGAGGTGATTTATTTTTGTATTTAAATAAAAATTGATTTTTAGAATGTAATATGAAGCAGTGTGCAATAATTTTTTGAATTAAAAACATCAATTTATTCAGAAATGTTATTACCGAATTTGAATATAATTTCCCCTAAAGTGCGGGTGTTGAACAGGGGCAGTGGAAACAAAGTTCCCTTTTATTGGGATATGTTCTACAAAATTATTCATATACCAATTAATATTTTATAAGCATTTTTCTAAAGAAAAATCATATTTCAAAACTTTATTTTCTTCTTGA
Organism: Allium sativum; assembly: GCA_030737875.1. Lineage (NCBI taxonomy): Eukaryota > Viridiplantae > Streptophyta > Magnoliopsida > Asparagales > Amaryllidaceae > Allium > Allium sativum. The sequence continues at coordinate 271,036,306 of CM060913.1, read as the reverse complement.
ATAAACAACTTTGATTGTGTCAGAATTGAATCCTAAAATACTTTGATGTATAGAGGTAGATATATTGATGGCTTATTTCTCAAAATTGAAACATCTTTTGTTTATTTTATCTGTTTGATGCATAAAGCTTTCTGCCCTTTTAAGTGTATTATGTATGGCCGTGTTTTATGAATATACGAGTGGAAACCCGTGCATTGCACGGAAGCATAGAGTACGGGGTGTTGTAGTTTGCACGGGAGCATAGAGTACGGGGTGTTGTAGTTTGCAGGCGCGTGGTCGTAACGGCATGCGCTTCGCGCGAAGAGCGTAACGGCACGCGCTTCGCACGTGATGATGGCACGCGCTTCGCGCGTAATCAAGGCACGCGCTTTGCGCGTGATGATGGCATGCGCTTCACGCATGATCACGGCTCGCGCTTCGCGTATGGACCGTTGTGCCACAAATATTATGTAAACAGATATAAAGCTCTGTCTCATAAACCTTTTGCTTGCTGGGCTTGCAAGCTTTCCATGCATCTTTTTGAACATTAACATAAATACACTATGTGAAGACATTAATCATATAAAAATTTCTAGCTCTTACAATTTGCTAAAACTCCATGGAGAGAATTTTATTACATTTCGTGGAATAATTTCAAAAAGCATTGAAGTATATTGATAACATAACAGTTAAATGATATTTCTAAACAATTAAATGTGTATATGAATGATAAAGTATTTTTTTTGTTCTTGCAAATTAGACATTCCTGTGAAGTGTAATGTGATCACAACACTCCAATTTTACTTCATATTTGATGTTGAGTAAGTAATGCTTCATAGGCTTGTGATATCATATGTTTGCATCCATTTACCTAATGAAAAGATTATTAAGTGCTAAATAAGATATACTGATAATAATATAGGTACCGTAATAAAAGGCAAACTCTGAATTAGTGCAAGTTGATTCATAAATAGCAATTCCTAATTGGTGGAATACTGAAAGTTGAAAACAAAAGTATGGTGTTAAATAATATGCAAAGAAACAAATATTTATGATTTTACATAGTTGCTCGACAACAACTTGGTCAAATTATATATGGGTGAAGAAGACAAATAACATTAAAAAAACATAGTTTATATGAAATAAAGAAAATAATTATAGCAATATTTCAAAACTTTCTAAGGAGTTATATGATATTTTTAGGAATCCAAATTAGAAAATGGAAATCTAGCAAGAGTAAAAGCTCAAATCCTATTGAACTAACTATTTCTTTAAAAATGCCTAATTTTTATAGGTGGAATAAGAAAACACCTATATCAGAAAACTACAACATGTTGACCAAAATTTGGTAAGCCAAACTATCCGAAGTTGAAACCACAACGCCAATTTCGGATGCAAGACCTAGCATAAAGACCTCATTAAATAATGATTAATTTACATATTTTGGGCTAAATCTAATTGAAATTCAATTTTTTTTAACCAAGAGAAGAATAATATGAGGAAGATATGCTAAAATGAAAGTTACGATAGTTTTCAACCTAGGATGCCATGTAACATAAGTACATAATTATTTCAAAAATATAAAGCTGATCCTTTAGTATCTAGTTGTATTCCTACTATGTTCATCAACTAATTTAGTAAATGCAAACTGTGTTCAATAATAGGGTATTCTCTTTATAAGTAAAGATGTTAAATATGCTAAATAATACGGGTATTAAATTTTATAGAAATTCAAAGAGTGCTAGAGAAAAACGTATTTTCTTTTTATATACAGACGTTGGATACGTTTGATAGAAATTCAAAAAGCATTAGAGAATGACACTCTTTGTTTTTAAGGAAAGACGTTAAATGTGCTAATCGTACGAATATTAAATTTTGATTGAAATACTATGCTATATTTAATAAACCTTTATATCCCTGCATGCCCTATTGCCTTATATCAAAGATTAAAATTACAGAAAATTATTATATACTTTTACCATGGATACTAATATCCACCAACATTTATGTAATGACAACGTTTTGAAATGTAGAACACATGTTTGGACGAAATTTAATGCCATAATCGTAAAAGCAATGACTTGTATTAAATTGTATAAAATTCAAACTCAAATTATCAAATATATCAGTTCTGTTCTTTGTATTCCTTGGTTGCATTTGATTAAAATAGATTTGAATCAACAAAGGATATAATCAAGGTTTTATTGGATAACATTAATGTAAAGAAAGGAAAATGCACATTAAAGGAAGAGAAATTTAATTTCCCCATGTTGAAGATTACTAATTTTAATATTCATAAAAAAATGAAATCAAACTCTAAGCCACTTGCCTGATAAAATTAGATTACAAACTGAACATCATTTACCAAAATCAAGTACCACTTATATGATGATTTAAAGACTAAAAAAATAAGTTGAGAGTATAAGGAAAATTTCATGTGGTCCAATATTTTAATGTCAAATATCAATTAACTGACAAATTTATCAAGCGGATTTCAACTTGCATGTTACTCCATTTCCTAAAACCTTAACTATTTAATGTAACATATATTTTAGAAAATGAAAACGGTATAGATCAATCTTTTATAGCAAGTTTTGATACATTATTATATTTCAGCTGTGCTGTAGACTATAACTTAATAAATTTCAATCACTAAAAATTCCATTCAAAAATAAAATAAAATAAACATGAAATGGTATTGGGCAAGAACTATTTTGAATTGTTTCCAGTTTTGATCAACATTTTTGGGGCAAGAAAACATACGACATACATTCAAAGGGCTATAAAATCATAATTGATTCCATATATCACGCAAGCTTTCAATGCCAATTCAATCCAAATAACTGCAAACAATCATGCAACAAAATCCACCGTTCCTCAATTATAGGGGATGTGTTTAAATTAGGATGGTGGATTTGTTTTTGCGGGATTAAATCTCAGCCGCTCTTTGTCTCCTTGTTTGTCTAAGGGTTTGTCTAGGGGGGCAATTTTATTATATAGATTTGGTAAATTATACGCCCATTAATATTTGATAATGATACCTGGAATATTCAGTAGAAAAGACTAATAGTTAAGAAAATTCAAATTTTTCAGTAGTTGTTAATGCTATTCCTCAGGACTAATCTCAAATAAAATTGTGATGCAAGCGTTAACAATTTTTTCCATTAACAAATCCATCCCCTTCCATGAAACCCCAAAAAAAAGTTGATATCTTCTTCAGTCACTGATAAATGGCCCTTTTTGTAATTCAGAATTAGTATCATAGCCATTTCATATGAAGTAAGCACACTATGTTCATAAATGCAAAGACTAAATGCATCATAAGTGGTATGTAATCCAACACTAATAGTTTCTCAGGAAATCACTTTTTCCTCTCAGTCTTCTAAGTGTATAATCAGATAAAAGATACATTGGATATTTATTCACTCTTTTCGATGAACATAAAATCAAAACATCAGCTGATAATATTACTCATTATATTTGTTATCAAATATCATATATCATGTTTTCGCTCCCTTGCACTTGCCCTCAAAGATTCGTGTTTACACTCCCTTGCTTCGTTCCTTTATTTATTCATGTTAAATTTATTAGGATAATTAGATGAATGTTGCCTCTAATTGTTTATTGTAGAATTTATGTAATCGGCTAGCAAAATTTTTAAGGATGTGTGGAGAAACTCAGTTTCATTTATAAGTTTTTAATCTGATTCATTAGACGGGGGTAAGTGATTGGTTTTTTGTCAAAAGAAGAACTTCGAAGAAATTGATATGTGCCTTACTACCATCTATGTTGCCAAGAAAAAGCATTTTTTGAAACATGAAAGTCAAAATACATGCCTTCAAAATCACATTCTTTATTTAATAAGAAAATGCTAGAGAGAAGGGGGAGGGGGAGGGGAAGGAGGGGGGAGGGAGGTAGGGAGAGGGGGAGAAGGGCAGAAGGGAGGGGGAGAGGTAAAGGGGGAGAGGGAGAGGAGGAGATGGAGAGGGAGATGGAGAAGGGAGTGGGAGAGAGAGATCTTTGGAATCCTCCTTTGACATTACTCCTGATATCAAAAGAGAATCAAAGTCGTAAGTCAAATATTATATGTTCACCGGAGCATGGAAGGAACCATTACAAAGTATTGTTGACCGGAGTAAGGAAGGAATAATTATGAATTAATCATTACAAAACATTGTTGTTCAATAAATTGTTATTGTACTAATGTACATCTACCTTGGTTGCATTTTTGTGATGGTAGAAATTCACGGTAATTATGGGGTCAAAGATTGACAATTCTAACCATATGCATAGATAATGTATAGATATTGAGACCACACCATCTTCATTTCGATCCAGGACTATTGAGAAGCCAGAGAAACCTTTAAAGATATATAATGATCATCTATAGAAATAATTTTACTTTTAGATATTGTATTTGTGGGGGCCAAACTATTAGCTTAGGTTAAGTATTTACTGTGATTCAATTGTAACTAGCATTTTCAAGACTTCCAAAAAAAGTTAGACAATGAAGGTCAACGTGAAGTTTTAGGATATTCAAAAAACCAACCTTGCTCAATGTTGCTTTAATAATATATTAGTTTACCAAGTTTCTATTGCTTTTATCATCTTGGTATATTTATCTCTTCATACTACAAGTAATATAAAACTTAAATATATTTATGACCTTTTATCATCATAAAATAGATAAGGATTTTCCGATTTTGTATTATGGACAATATATTCTAAATATGACATTTTAGCTCTTCATACATGTCACCTTTTGCAATTGGACAACCGAATAAAGATGAGCATGTAGCGGTATTGATATCTGAAGACTATGTAACAGAAACTACAAGTTGATATAAAAAAATTGAATTACAAACCAAGTCGTAAGTCTACTGAGTTGGAAGACAAATATGGCAAATTTGTAGGTTGACAATCTTTGCTGGCTATTTTTTCCTTTGATCATTGTATGAGTCGCAACATTAACATATATATATATATATATATATATATATATATATATGCAAATTTCAACATCATACTTTGTGTTCTTTCACCCTCAGCCTTTTGGGAATCATGTCATGGTGCAATTATGCTGGCAATTCCTCTGTAAGTTTTTGTTGTACAAGTAAATATATGTCATGAATTCTATTTTGCAGCAAGCTACTTTGATGTTGGAATAAATTTTTGTTGTCAAGCTGTTTGATAATTATAGGATCAAATATTGTTTAATTATAGGATCAAGCCATTTGCCAAGCCGATGACTGTCAATGTTAATAAATAAATGATCAATGAAGCAAGCAAAAATAGAATCACAGACAAGATTTAACGTGGAAAAACACTTTTCGGGAAAAAACCATGGGAGAAAGGTAAACTTTATTAATTAATGGAGTTTTTACAATGTGCATACATACAAACCATAGCAATCAAAATTTATATTCTACTTTCATGCAGCCAAATAAGGAGAGAAAGAGTAAATTAAGGATTTCCTTTATCCTGTAAATGAAGTTGCTGAAAATTTCTCAATCATGAGAGTAAATTAAGGATCTCCTTTATCCTTTAAATGAGGTTGCTTGAAAATATCTGAATCATGAGAGTAAATTAAGGATCTAGATGAGATCTTTACAGCGACATCCGCTGGACCAATTCTAATGAGAATTTCGGATCACAAATTTACAATCTCCACCTTGAGACGAATTCTCATCTTGAAGTAGAAAAAAATGAACTATAAAAAACGAACTCCTTCAACAAATAAATATCTGCCTTACTCCAATGGTCCCTAAAATCTGTACTGTAACACCAACCAAGCTTGAGCAAAGCTCGAACTTAGTAATTGGAACTGGCTTTGTCATCATGTCAGCGGGATTGTCATGAGTACTTATCTTGCAAACTTTAACACCACCTTTAGCAATAACATCTCGAGTGTAGTGATACCTGACATCTATATGTTTAGTTCTCTCATGAAACATTTGATCCTTTGTAAGGCATATAGCACTCTGGTTATTAGAAAATATAGTAATGCAAGATGTATCTCCACAAAGCTCAAAATATAAACCTCTCAGCCAAGTAGCTTCTTTACATGCTTTAGAAATAGCCATATATTTGGCCTCAGTAGTAGATAATGCTACGGTAGTTTGCAAGGTTGCTTTCCAACTCACAGCACAACCACCAATGGTGAAAACATAACCTGTTAATGATCTCCTTTTATCCAAATCACCAGCAACGTCAGAATCCACATAACCAACAAGTTCATCTTTAGATTTACCAAATTGAAAACAAGCATTTGCAGTGCCATGAAGATATTTGAAAATCCATTGAACTGATTTCCAATGCTCTCTTCCAGGATTGGCCATGAATCTACTGACAACACTCAAAGCATGTGATAGATCAGGACGCGAACAAACCATGACATACATAAGTTGTGACGCCCCCAAACCCCGTACTAACGGCGGCAAGGGTAATCTTTGGAATATAACACATAAGCAGATAACAACAGAATAGAATTAAATAAATACACCAGACAATGAACAAGTAATACACTGGATAAACATAACCACCAGAGTTACACAGTATATAGGATCATACTTAGTACAAATACAGTTCAGCTGTACATAAATGTCTATAGCGGAAACAAACATAATATGTACAATAGGAGCTGAACAACATAAAAAGAGATAAATGATAGAATCCATCTTCAGCTCCAGCTATCCAGAGAAAGCCAGCCAAAACCTGAATACAAGGCTGCCTGTGTAGAAAAAGGGGCACTTGAGTTTGAAAGTGAAACAAACTACGAGTCAGTCATGGGACTGGTATAAGAAATCTACTCAACACATTTAAAATATGGCTAATCACAGGACCACGCCACTTTCGTGGAACGGGTTTACTCCATCGGATTTCCAGTGCTTTAAAACAAATAATTCTTTTAAACCTCGCAATGCTTTTTATAAAAATGAAGCCATTATAAGACTCAGTTCCCATCACACAATGCAACGCAAACCGGAGGATAGAGTTTTTACCTTATAACGGCCAAAATATGCTTGATACGAATAAAACAAAAGCATTTGGTATTATTGCTAGTGTTTATAAGTTTTGAAAACAGTTTCAAATCATAACTATCAATCATAGATGGCATTAATGCCCCATACCGCTATATCGCCATATATAGGTATACAATCAAAACCGCACAGTCACGTATTTGGAAATTGGATTTCCGTCATGAACCAAGGCAAAAGATAGTCCTTACCGACTTCGAGACAATCTAGCCCACGTCTCAGGGTCAGAGCGCATCGACCCTTGGAGCAACAGGGCCGGTCCACCGATGTGGATTAAAATTCCTGAACACTACGTTTCCCCGTCCTATGGGGCGTAAATGAGCCAACGAATGACTCCATCGGTCCCGGATCGGCCGATATAACCGAGGCGCCTCGCAATCCATCATCCACATAAGTAAAGTGTCAGGCCGTGTAAAAACACTGACACAACTCCTAGCTAGAAGGAAACGCATGCCCTCCCTGAGGTCCTTCTCCCGTTTCTAGTTCATACCGGGGTGTGAGGCTCGCGAATTCACGTTATACACAAAGCTACACCACACAGGCGGTGCTTTGATCATCAGTCATAAGACTTTACTTTTCAACAGAAGCCCTGATCACTGCATCTTTGCATGCCACACCGGCAATTCACACCATGCAACTGATGGTTATCAATTGCACAGAATGAATTCCAATGTCAGACACACAGTCCATTTGCAAGTCCGTTCTGGGTCTGAACGTAACCGGAGGCACTAAATACCTCACATATCCACTGATCCCCACGTACGTCTGAACGATCACCACTCATTATCCATATTTCAGGATGCCTCCCAATCAGGACATTAGTTACCATCCAAACGAGGTGAAGATCGGTCTTCAACCACCGTCTTCATCTTCGACTTCTTATCGCCGATTCAGTTATTCAGAATGGGATAAACCTGGTCTTTCAGAGCAACTCGTGTATATAGTAAACAAGTGCAACACAAACATACATACGCATCATTTCAATTCATTAGTCACTAACCGTCAATCAGTAAGAGAACGATTTCCCAAATATTAACCCCGAAGGCCGAAACCAACATCAGATCAACACCCAAGAAACCATTCGACTTAGCCAACCTTCAGTTAGTTTCTAAATTTCACATCCATATCGTGTATAATATTTTATAACTATTTATCACTATTTTTATTTATTTTAAAATAGCTAACTTATTCAAAACGACGCTTCGGGCCATAATGCAGCTGTGGCGCTGTTTTTATTCAGATTTGATTTACACATATTTGAAAATCTAACCGTTGGGTCTTAAAAAATTTACATCATTAGAAAGATCTTTTCAAAACGAATCCAACGGTTCTATTTTCGGAAAAATCCGACGGTCGGATCTCCCGGTATAATCGTTTGGAGTTTCGATTTCAAAATACGAACTATAGCGTCGTTATTCAATTTAATATATTAATATATATATATATAATCGATTCTGGCGTTATTTTTCCTCAGATTTGAATTAAACATTCCAGACAATCCAACCGTTGTATTTTTACAATGTTGGTGCTGTTGGAAAGATATTTCCAAAGCGAACCCAACGGTTGCGGTTTCGGGAAAATCCGATGGACGGATCTCCCACACTAATCGTTTGAAATCACGGTTTTAGAATACGAACTGCAGCTTTGTTATTCGATATATTTCAATTCTATTTATATATATATATATATATCGATTCTTCGATTTCAAAACTATATGAATTTCATACATTTTGATAAAAATGATATTTTTATCTAACTGTTTTCTATTTCAACACTTCACTATTTTTAATAATTCATGTATATAATAAAAATGTGATTTTTAATGTAAAACAATTTATTTCAAAACAAGATTATTTTATATAGTTCATATCGATGATAAAAATTGGGATTTTCTTATAAAACAATTTCTTTCAAAATATGAATACCATTCAACACATGAATTTCAATTCAACGAATGAATTTCGATTATGAAGGTTTTCTATAGTTTATATATATAGATAAAAAGGTGATTTTTATATTTAAAACACGAATACCATTCAACACATGAATTTCTATTCAACAAATGAGTTTCAATTCAACACATGAAGGTTTTCTATTCAACGAATAAATATAGTTTCAACAAATGAAAATAATTCTAACACATGAATATTATTCAAAATTTCGGCAGCATAACGGCAGGGTAGTTAAAACCGGGACCGTCCCTTGTACGGCTCCTCGCTCTACCTTAAAGCCTCGCAGCTTTTGACAATGGGGAATCATGTATCTAGTTCGCACGCAGGCGGCATGTATATTTTTTTCATTTCCACAAACTAATCCTATGTGGTTTCAACCAAATATTTCTCAACCACAAACGGGTATTTTTCAACCACAATCAATCAATTTCAACCACAAACAATTTCAATCAACCATTCGCTATCAATCAATTTTCACACCAATCACAACCAATAAATATCGTCCATGGTTTGTGCACGAGGGGCGTATATATATATATATATATATAGCATTTCACTTCTATTTCAACACAAATATAATTTTAACAATGCATATATAACTTATACATCGAACGTACAACTTATACAACGCTTATACAGAAGGTGTACAATGCTTATATAACTCATACATCAACTATATAATTTATACATCGTCGTTTTCCATATCGTTAATAAATTAGAAATCTCACTTTGGGTTCCACTCCACCAAAAACAGCAGAAAGCTCAGAAAAATATGCGGTCTCTTCTAGAATGTAGGAGACATCCACACGAGTCCACTGTCTCTTTTTTGACTGAATTTCATCAACACATGAGAAAGATACGATTTTTCAAAGTTTGCAACGGTTTAAGGGTGTTAAAACAGTTGAAAATAAACAAAGCCGTTACCTCTATTCCTCGTTCAAAACTAGGTTTTGAATTATCGCGAAATCCGTGAGGCTTGAAGGGAATCGGGCTATGCACCGTCGAAGGGGGGGAATGGCGCGCTGGCGCGACGTGTTGGGGCCCAGTTCGACGGCCCCTGGCGGTCGGGGTGGCGGCCTGAAGGTCGAAACTTCCAGGGGGTGCTGCGATCGATTTACTCAACGATAATTGATGCTCCTTATATGGATTTGAAGATCATGAGAAGTACTACAAAAGCCATAACTGTGGTGTTGGATTTCATTGAGCGGATCAAAAGAAAAAGGGGAGAGAAGGTGAAGACCAATTTCCGTCGTGCGCCAGGTATAGAGTCGGGGAGAGAGAAACTGCTTTGACCAATTAGAATTATTTATATTTATATATATATATATTTAAAAAAATCCAAAAATACCCCTTGCCACACACGAACACCAATCCAAACCCAACGACTGTCATCCCTAGCGTTTTACCCCCATTCCGAACACAATGGGATATGTTTCGTAGGCCCATTCGACTGTTTCAGTCAGTTTTCCTTCAAATTAAAATACGGAACATTCAATATTTAATTTGAACGTATATTTCAATTTGCCGGGGCCACATACTGATTCTAAAAATTCTCGAAAAATAAATCCAACTATGTTTTGACGATACGGTCCCAACAAAACTAGTTTCGTCGAATTCTGAGACCGTTTGCAAAATGGCCCATTTCTGGTCGATCCAATTTAACTATTATTGACCAAAACACATTTTCCTTTTCCACGCTCACATACTAGCTTCAAAAATTATGAAATTTGAAACCTAGCAATAACTTCTCATCTCGGATCCAACAAAAGTGGTTTCGTCGAATTCCGAGGTCGTTTGCAAAATGGCCAATTTCACGGGCTAAATAAATTCCATAGCGACCTTTCTAAAAATTCATTTGGCCATAACTTTTGCTTTCCGCTATGAAACTTCAATTTTTCAGATTCGTTAGAAAGTTATTCACTAACAGATTTAAATATTTTTTGTTTCACTCAAATCCGTTTTGTTTTGCACCCGGTACAGTCAGTCAAATTTTGAATTCAAATTTTGAGACTACCGCGCCATTTCAGGCCTTATTTATAATTATAATTAATTATATTTATTTTCAAACGCCGATTCAAACTCGCTTTTCATCATTATTATTTAAAATATTTATTTTAAATATTTAAAATCCATTATTTTAGCCAGTTTAAAATTTTTAAATTGGTTCAGATTTTCCGGGTCGTTACATAAGTGAACCAACTGCACTAGAATAGGGAACCCTAGACATGTACTCAGTATCCTCATCTGATTGTGGACACATGGCTGATGACAATTTGAAATGTGCAACAAAAGGAGTACTTACAGGCTTGACATCAAGCATATTAAAATGACAAGTACTTTTCTAACATACCCACTTTGACTTAGGTATAATTTTCAGAAGTTCTGTCTCTTGTTATCTCCATGCCAAGAATCTTCTTAGCATCCCCCAAATCTTTCATTTCAAACTCTCTACTCAGCTGCCTTTTCAAAATTTTAATTTCTTCCTTGTCTTTTGAAGCAATCAACATATCATCGACATAAAGTAGCAAATAAATGGCTGAATGTGTAGTAATTTTCAAATAGACACAACTATCATAATTGGACCTTTTAAAACCTTGAGATAGCATAAAAGTGTCAAATCTTTTATACCACTGCCTAAGTGACTGTTTCAATCCTTAAAGAGATTTGTTTAATTTACAGACAAGATTTTCTTTTCCAGGCATGATAAAACCCTCAGGTTGATGCATATAAATATCCTTTTCTAATTCTCCATGTAAAAATCCAGTTTTTACATCTAACTGTTGAAGCTCATAATCATACATAGCAACAATACCGAGTAAAATGCTAATTGAGCTATGTTTCACAACAGGGGAAAAACTTCATTATAGTCAATACCTGAAATCTGACTGTAACCTTTTGCAACTAATCTTGCTTTTTACCTTTTCTCATCGTTTGGAGAAACACCTTCTTTTCTCTTGAAAACCCATTTGCAATGAATAGGTTTCTTCTCTTTAGGAAACTTGATTAAGTCTCACGTGTCATTTCTTTCAAGTGACTTCATCTCATCATGCATAGCAGCCATCCACTTATCAGAATCACTGGAGATAACAGCCTCAGAATATGAAGAAGTCTCAAAAATACTTTCTATTTCTTCTACAACAGCACACGCATAAGCAACAACATTTGCTTCCTCAATAAACATTCTTACTGGTTTTGGATTCCTTCTAGGTCTGCTTGTTGCAATAGATTGCTGCGGTGGTTGCATAACTGCTGGACGATCCTCAATAATGGGTGCTTCATCTTGTCTCTCAATTTCTTCGTTTGATGTAACATCTGAATCAATAATATGCTCCACCTGGACATTTGATTTCTGCTTACTCTCAACAAGATCGTTAGTAGATGGAATATCATGTAACATAGCAGATTCATTAAACACAACATTTCTGCTAATTACAACCTTACTTGTTTTAGGATTCCATAATTTATAGCCTTTTACACCAGACTTATAACCAAGAAAAATGCACTTAACAGCTCTTGGCTCTAGCTTTCCATTATCAACATGAGCATAAGCTATGCATCCAAAAACTTTCAGTTCAGAATAATTTGCTGGACAACCAGACCATACCTCAATCGGAGTTTTCATACCAATAGCAATAGAGGGAGAGCGGTTGATGAGGTAACAGGTTGTGGAAGCAGCTTCAGCCCAAAAACGCCTATCCAATCTTGTGTTTGACAACATGCAGCGAGCCTTAGAAATGATAGTCCTGTTCATACACTTGGCAAACCTAATTTGCTGAGGAGTGTGAGGTATGGTGTAGTGCCTAAGAGTGCCTTCAGCCTTGCAAAATGAATTAAATTCATCTGAACAAAACTCCATCCCATTATCAGTCCGAAGCTTCTTTACCTTCCTTTCAGTTTGTCTTTTAACCATAGTCTTCCACTCTTTGAAAGCTAAAAAACCTTCAAATTAATGTTTCAAAAAATAAGGCCAAACTCTTTTGGAATAATCATCAGTAATTGTCATCATGTAACGACCACCTCCCACGGATGCTTTCCTAGATAGTCCCCATAAATCTGAATGCACATAACCTAGAATGCCTCTATTTTATGAACTGAAGTGTTGAAATTCACTCTCTTATGCTTGCCAAAAATGCAATGCTCATAGAACTTCAACTTGCTTGCGTTGTAACCATCAAGAAGTCCTCTCTTGTTCAACTCTGATAGACCTAATTCACTCATATGTCCAAGACGCATATGCCGAAGATTAGCAGTATCACAATCAGAAATATTATTTGAGATAACAGGGGCAGCATTACCTGAAACGGTAGTGCCTTGAAGATAATAAAGGCCATTTGTTTGCCTAAGATTTCCCTTCAATACAATAAGAGAATCATTTGTGACTTTCAGGACACCACCTCCACCTGAATATTTGTACCCTTTGTCATTAAGAGCACTTAAAGAAAACAGATTTCTCTTCATGTTTGGAATAATCCGAACATCTGTTAAAGTTCTGATTGCGCCATCAAACATCTTAATCTGATGCTACTTTACATGCCGAATCATCACCCATCAAAACTGAGCCAGCATCATTTGTGGGTTCTAAGGTTGTAAACCAATCTCTATTAGGACAAATAAGGAAAGTGCAAGTAGTGTCAAGTATCCATTCATCCTTAATCTCAGCACATCCAACAAACACGGTAACAACAAGCACCTCATTGTCAGAACTATCATTACGAGCACAATTGGCATTAACTTCATTTTCTTTGTTATCCTTTGGTTTGTATGTGCCATTTCTCTTTTCCTTGTTCTACAGCTTATAACATTCGGATATTTCATGTTCATCCCTCTTACACTATTTGCAGGACTTGTATTTGCCTTTAGATTTAGATCGACTATTATAGGCATTGGAACTTTTAACTCGAGATCCAATATTTGAATTTTTCTCCTTTGTCCTACCATGAACGGACAAGCTTTCGGCTTGAGAGCTTGATCCATTTGAAGACACCAGTTGTTTCATTTTCTCCTTGGCGTGCAAGGCTTCATAAACGTCATTTATAGTGAGAGTATCATGACTATATAATATGGTATCTCTGAAATTTGAGTAAGAACTAGGCAGAGAACATAGCAGGATTAAACCCAAATCTTCATCATCATATTTGACTTCCATTGCAGCCAAGTCAGAAACAATCTCTTTAAAATCAGAAATATGATCGAGCAAATTACCTCCTTCTAGCAATTTGTGCAGAAACAGCTTTTGTTTGAGATGCATCTTACTTGTGAGATCCTTGGTCATGCAATTGACTCCAGTTTTAGCCAAAGAGAAGCAATTGTCTTCTCGTTCAAAACTTCATGCAAAATATTATTGTGTAGATGGAGCTGAATTTGAGACAAAGCCTTCCGATCGTTTCCCTTCTCATCATCGGTCCATAGTTCAAATCTCTTATTCCCGAATCCATCCAATGCATCATCATAATCAGCTTTTGCGAGCAACGCCTGCATCTTCACTAGCCACAATGAGAATTGAGTGTTCCGATCCAATAGCGGAAGATCATACTTGAACGACGCCATGCTGAACGAACTAGTGCTCTGATACCACTTGTTAATAAATAAATGATCAATGAATTTAATGACCCGAACTTCCCCTGTAAGGAAAGCCCGAATTGCCTTGAGAACAACATACATCGGAACGCAAACAGGAGAACATTTCATTGTTATTACAACAATTCCATCAGATACAAGAATATACAGAGTATAGATGAATATTATACAGAAAAGAATATCAGAGATTTAAATACAGTACTACGGCGGAAAAATAATACAAAACAAAACTGAAAGTAATACACGGATACAGAGCTTTCCGAGCATCGTTCCGGCTGTAAATTAGGATCCTGTGAATATAAATCTGCAAAACAAAAACTACTAGCTGCCCATGTAGAAAACAGGGGCACCCAGAGTTTAGGTTAAAAAAATAAACTCCAGGCCAGTCATGTGACTAGTGTGAGAACTAAAACAGTTATTTAAAACTTTACTTTAAAAGAGAGTAATTCAAGGGACCACGCCGTATAACACGGAACGGGTTTCCTCCCAAGAATACTAGTGCATATAACAAAACAAAGCAATGCTCTTTGAAAAAATGAAGCTATTATAAGACCCAGGTCCCATCACACAATGCAACGCAAGCCGGAGGATAGGGTTTTCCCTTATAATAGCCAAACATGCTTGGTACGTTTAAAAAAAATCATTTGATACTATTACAAGTGTATAGTGTCTAAACAATTCAATTCATAAATATCAATCATAGGCGGCATGGGTACCATCTATCATGTCGCCATACTAGGCTCTACAAATAAAACCGCAATATCACGTATTGGAAATTGGATTTTCGTCATGAGTCGAGGCAGTAGGCAAGCTCCTCTCCGATTCGAGACACTCTAGCAAATGTCTCAGGACCCCACTATGATCCTTGGATCTTCAGGGTCGGTCCTCTCTTACTTTTGAGGATTGGCAATTCCTGAGCACACATTTCTCGGTCCTAACAGACCTATATCCGAGGCGCCTCGCATTCCAACAACCACACAGGTGAAAAGTATATAAATGTCAACCGGTTTAAGCACTGACACCACCACTAGCTAGAAAGAAACGTTGTGCTCTCCCTGCAGTCACTATCCCATTTTTGACTCCTATCGAGGTGTGAGTCTCGCGAATTCACGCTATACACAAAGCTGCGCCACACAGGCCGTGCTTTGATCATCAACCACAAGACTTTGCTTTTCAACAGAAGCCTTGATCATTTTCCACTTAGGCATGCCACACAGGCAATTCACTCCACGCGACTGATGTCCATCGATATACAACCTCTGAGCTCGTACGTCTTAGAGAATGGCGTTAAGCAGGAGAATAAATTCTCTGCCGCCAAACTAATGTATATTTAATAGAGATCAATCAGCATAGAATAAAATCCAATGTCAGACACACAATCCATTTACAAGTTCGTTCTGGGTCTGAACGAAACCGAAGGCACTTTCCTCGCATATCCATCGATCTCCAAGTACGTCTGGACGATCACCAACTGATTCCCTCCTCTTGGGTGTACAGCCCAATCAAGATAATCAGTAATCACCCAAACGATGTGAAGACTTCCGGTCTTCAACCACCGTCTTCATCTTCGACATACCGTCGAATCGGTTATTCAGAATGGGTGTAAACCCGGCCTTTTCGAATAACCCGCGTATATAATAAACATGTGTTAAACAAACACAACATATGCCTCATTCCAATTCAGAATATTCTTTTATTCAAATTTTCACATCATTAGGGAATAGGTTCCCATTAATTTTATCAAAGATAAATTCTTCTAAATTTATTCTTTAATCTTTCTTTGGATATCTTTTCAAACCATATTATGGTTTTCCAAACTAGTCGGGATTAGCGAACCACACCGAAGTAATTATTTATTTTATTTCCCAATCCCAAACTATTTATCCCATGGAGCTAAACTGGTAATACTCCATATCTAACACCACGGTGTTACCGGTAAAATTAATTACCATTTCACGTTCTAATATAGTTAAAGATTTAACTATCGCTTTGGAGCAAAACTGGTGATACTCCATTCTCGATCACTTTCCAAATTTGATAATTCAAATTATCAATTCACATTTCAATCTAATTAAAGATTCATTAAAACTCCAATTAGTTTTAATCTTCTCAAAAATCAATATCCTGTCTTTAAGTGGGTTTAAGAACCAATGTCACCTAAAACACGATTCATGACAAACCCAAATCACATTTGATATTAAATACAAGGCTCTAAATAGAAAATATACCGGTTTATATTCAATATCAAATTCTGAAACCACTTTCAAATTCAATTTATTTATTTCAAAAATAAATTGATTTTAAATCTAGTTCAAAACTAATTCATTTCGATAAAAATATATTTTTATCCTTTCAAATGTGGAATTTTTCATCCCAGTTCTTTACAATTCACATATTATGATTTTACACAAATTATAGATATTATTAATAATTTTATCAAGGCCCGTACAGTCGATTTCCATTAACGGTCATCGAACTGCACTTACATTGACCTTTTCCAAATTTGATTTGGACATAATTCCAAATCCAACCATTAGATTTCAAATTTCTAAAATTAATTGGAAAGCTCTTTTCGATACGAACCCAACGGTTCCGGTTTTAGGAGAATCCGATGGTCGGATCTCCCGTAATGTCAATTCGAAGTCAATGGTCGAAATTCACGAACTGCCGCGGCGCGGCGCGTTCTATTCAGGCCATTATATATATATATATATATATATATATATATATATATATATATATATATATATCGTCGATTTCCTTTTAAAATGTATTTTATAAATCATTTTAAATTCGTTTTCAAAACCATTTCAACTCTATATTCAATTTCAAATCAAAATTGAATATTTCATATCATTACTATATATAAATGATAATATTTTCAAAACTTTATATTTTGAAATCACTACCTATTCTATATTCATTATAAAAACGAATATAATCGATATAAATATCGTTCACATCAAAATAGCGCAACTCTAATCAACACGGCTTTATATATTTCAATAAATTCGTTATTCTATTCAATAAATGAATATTTGTTCTATTCAACACATGAATCTATATTTCTTTCAATACATGAATCTATATTTCTTTCAACTCATGACTAATCTCAACACATGAGTACTGTCAACACATGACTATTTTTTTGATGTAATATATTTTATAAAATTATGGTATCTATCGTTTGATTTTTAATCAGACTCCTTCCGTAAAGTAGATTCTAATCTTAAATATGATAAAAATGCAAATTTTATTGTTAAAATATTTTACTCAACACATGAGTAGTTTCAACACATGAATATTCTCAACACGTGAGCATCGTCAACACATGAGTATTTTCATATTTTAATATTCTTTATTTTTCCCAATTGGAATGAGGCCCAATCAATTTACCATATAATGTTAATTATATGGATTCCATACAACACATGTATATAATAGCAACGATAAACAATCAACAATCATCCAAAGTGCACTACTCTGTATAAGCATCAAATATAGATATCTAACGCTTATGATAGCCTGTCAATCAATCGATCGACATGCAACTAATTATTGGGATTAGTGTATATCGTATTTTATCCCAATATCCGTGTGGGGTTTCAAATCAACAAATACAGATTTTTATTTGTGCAATTGGGCGATGTGTAAAATTTATCGTCCTAATTAATATCCATCAAATAGGCGTACATAATGTCATAAACAAACCGTCCGGTTTGTAAATGAATATTTATTTATTCACATTCACTACATTCATATTCATGTTAAAAATTATATTTCTAACGATAATTAATTTATTTCAAAACATGAATATTTATTTTTCAATCCTTCCATAACACAATCAATTTTCACAACACATCAATCAAACAAACAAGCCGTCCATGGTCTGTGGACGACGGGTGTCGGGTGCTACTAAACACCGTCTGCATCCTAGTATATAATTTAACTAGAAAAAGAAATTTAAAGTGAGAAGTTCTCACCGAGGGTTTCACTCCTCCATGGAAATTTCTGAAATTCAGAACAGCCTGGATTTGCCCGTACTTCCAACGTAGTCTTCTCCATGCTGTTCATATTAAAATCACATTTTTAGTATGATGTTCTATAACATAAAAATCATATTTTTATAATCACTATATATGGAAAAAAAAATATTTTTATCACGCTATTCTCTATATAAAAATTATATTTTTATATATATAAAGATCATATTTTTATATTCTCTACCTTATGAAAATTATATTTTTCTCTCGCCATTCTCTGTATAAAGATTTCGCCTTTTGAAATATAAAGATTTCGCCTTTTCAAATATAAAGATTTCGCCTTTTAAAATATAAAGATTTATATTTTTACAGTGCTATTCTGTATAAAAAGATTATATTTTTAACTTCTCATTCAAAGAATAAAAGTCTTGTTTTTACTTTACCTTTCAAAGAATAAAAATCTAATTTTTTACTTTGCTATTCTTTCTATAATATAAAAATAATATTTTTATTCTTTCTATAATATAAAAATCATATTTTTATTCTTTGTACTCTATAAAAATTATATTTTTATATCCACTACATGATAAAAATCACATTTTTATCTGCCAGGAATATAAAAAATCCTATCTTGCTACTTTGAAAATCAAATCTTTTTAACTTTAAAAATATATTCTTTTTGGTTTTAACGCTATATACAAAAAATAAATATCGCATTTCTAATTTCAATGCTACATAGGCAAAACTGAAATTTTTGTCTTGCTACTAAATGTATAAAAATCTTATTTTTATATGAATAAAAATTATAACCTTTCATACATAAAAATTATAGCTTTCTATATTATAAATTTTATAGCTTTATATAAATAAATTTTATAGCTTTCTATTGTATAAAACAAAACATATAAGATGAAATGGCTTACTGTGTTGTTTCCGAGGGGGTGGTGGACTGCAGTTTGAATCAGCAGTGGAGGAGCTCACGGTGGCATCAACGATGGTTGCTGGTTTCGTCAGTGGTGCGTTGGAGATGTGGAAGGAGCGGCCAGAGGAGGGCAGCGGGTGCAGCGACTCTTCTTCAGTTGGTGGCGGGTTTTTCAGGTGGCTAGAGGGGTTCAACGTCGAACGGAGGAAGGGGGAGCGAGAGAAGAGGGAGGCAACGAGGGAGAGAGGGCGCGATAGTGGTTCTGGGCGACGGCGATGGCGTGACGGGGTGGGCGGCGGGGATCGGTCGATGTGGAGGAGCGAATTTGGATTGAGCAATTTCAGATCAGGATGAAGTGTGAATGAGGGAGGATAGGGTTAGGATATTATATATATATATATTATTTAATTAAATTTTCAAAAAGGTTGACTTTTAATTCGAACCCCAAATCGGACCCAACGACTGTCGCCTCTAGGGTAATATCCCCATTCTGAACACAATGGTATATGTCATGAAGGCCAATTCGAACGTTACGATCGGTTTTTGTTAAATTTGCAATATAAATCTTTATATATTCAATTTAAACGCACATTTCAATTTACCGGGGCCACACACGGACTTTAAAAATTCTAGAAAAATATTTTCTAGCTTCGCATTGACGATACGGTCCTAACAAAACTAATTTCATCGAAATCTGAGACCGTTTGAAAAATGGCCATTTTCCAATCAATTAAAATCCACTGAAATTGGTCAAACGCATTTTCCTTTGCCACGCTCATATATTGATCCGAAAAATTACGAAATTTGAAACCTAGCAATAACTTGACATCACGGATCCAACAAAAGTGGTTTCGTCGAAAACCGAGGTCGTTTGCAAAATTTCCATTTTTAAGGGCCAAAATTCCATAGCGACTATTCAGAATTTTCAACTGGACGTATCTTTTGATTCCCGCTATGAAATTTCAATTTTTCGGATTCGTTGGAAAGATATTCTCAATTAGATTCAAATATTTTTGGTTTCGTTAAAATACGGTTTATTTTGCGCCCTGTACGTTCAATTGAAATTTGAAATCGAATTATCTAACTACCGCGACATTTTCAATTCCTTTTATAATTATATATAATTATTTATATTCTAACGACGATCTATATAAATATATACGTTTGAATTCCTTCAAACTAATTTTCTTGTCGTTATTATTTAAAATAAACCATTTTAAATATTTAAACTTCACTAAAATTGCCAAAATAAATTTTTTAAATTGGCTCGCATTTTCCGGGCTGTTACAATGGAGAAAGCAAAAATAGAATCACACACAAGATTTAACATGGAAAAACCCTTTTTGGGAAAAAACCACGGGAGAAAGGCAAACTTCATTAATTAATTGATGGAGTTTTTACAAGCTGCATATATACAAACCATAGCAATCAAAATTTATATTCTACTTTCATGCAGCCAAATAAGGAGAGAAAGAGTAAATTAAGGATCTCGTTTATCCTTTAAATGAGGTTGCTGAAAATATCTCAATCATGAGAGTAAATTAAGGATCTCCTTTATCCTTTAAATGAGGTTATTGAAAATATCTCAATCATGAGAGTAAATTAAGGATCACCTTTATCCTTTAAACGAGGTTGCTGATAATATCTCAATAATGAGAGTAAATTAATGATCTAGATGAGATCCTTTAGGTGACATCAGCTGGACCAATTCTAATGAGAATTTCAGATCACAAATTAACAGTCAAAGCTGATAGAAGAAGACAATGTGCTGCTACCATGAACTGATGTAGAGAGCTATTCAACAGTGGACTGATGTAACGTGCTATTGTTGTTAACTGATGTACAGTGTTGTCCAACAGTGAACTGATGTACCATGAAACTAAAATGTATCTATGTGCACAGATGCCTGAGGTGGGAAGTGATTGTTGCGATAATTTTGTGTGATAAACTATGCTTGTAGGAGGATATAAAGATGCGTTTCTTTAATCATGATAAGGCTTATAAACCTTAAGTTGAGTTAAGTTTGTGAAAAGAGATTATATAATCTTTTACAATGATTTCCAAGGAAAGATTTAAATAAGGGTTTAAATGAAATAAATCTTTGATAAAATTTATGGGGAATAATCCCCAATGTAGGGAATATTCGAATAAAAGAATATTTTGGATTGGAATGAGGCATATGACATGTTTATATAACACTTGATTTTAAAGATGAGCCGGTTATTCGGAAAAACCGGGTTTAACCCATTCTGAATAACGGTTACGACGATTAAAAGTGGAAAATATTGAAGACGGAGGTTGAAGACCAGAGATCTTCACATCGTTTGGATTATTACTGATGTCTCAATTGGGTTGTACACCCAAGATGAGGTAATAATTGGTGGTTGTCCAGATGTACTTGGGGATCGATCAGATATGTGAGAGCCTCTCTTGTATTGGACATATGAGATGAGGAATAAGGTGCCTCCGATTTTGTTCAAATCCAGAACGGACCTGCAAATGGATTGTATGACTGGCCTTGTATTGTGTGTTATATTAATTGATCTCTATTAAATATATATATATATATATATGTTTGGTGGCAAGGAATTTATTCTCTTAGCTTAACACCCTTCTCTAAGACGTATGAGCTTCAAAGTTATGTATTAATGGACATCAGTTATATGGTATGAATTGACAATGTGGCATGTTGAGATGAAGTGATAAAGCTTTTGTTGAAAAGAAGAGCTTTGTGGATGATGATCAAAGCATGGCCGATATAGCATAGCTTTATGTCGAAATGTGACTTCGTCAAGCTTCACTCCCCGGTATGAGCCAATAACAGGATAAAGGACCGTAGGGAGGAAATGCGTTTCACTATAGCTAGAAATGTTGCCACTATATGGATCCAAGGCAATTTACTTACGTGGATGTTGAAATTGAGGCGCCACGGATATGGTCGAATAAAGCTATGGTGGTCGACGTACTGACCAAGATGTCCGATAGGAACGGGGAAAGTATTGGTCAGATAATGCCAATCTGCGACATACTGCTGATCAGCCCTACCACTCGAAAGGGATGCTATTTTCCCTGGGACATTTTGCTAGAGATGTTCCGAAGTTCGGATGAGAAAGATCCTTTGCCTCGGCTCATGATGGAAATCCAATTACCAATACAAACCTTGTGTTTTCAGTTGTAAACCTATATGGCAACGTAGTACGATGGGAAATTATGCCGTCTAAGATTGATACACTTATTTTCGAAATTGTTTTCCGCACTACGCACTAATAATAATAAAACTAAAATTTCGCATATAAGCATATTTGGCTATTATATGGTAAAAATCTATCCTTCGGCTTGCGCTTGCATTGTGTGATGGGGCCTAAGTCTTATAATAACTTCATTTTTTTTAAAGCATTGCGAGTTTTATTTTATGGTATTCATGTGGAGGAGACCCATTCCGTGTCATATGGCGTGGTCTCGTGATTTACCCAATGTTAAAATAAAGTATTAAATAACTATTTTTAGTTATCACAGTAGTTTCATGGCTAATTCAGAGTTTGTTGTTTCTCACCTAAACTCTGGATGCTCATATTTTCCACACGGGCAGTTAATAGTTAATTTTCGTATATACTTATTCAACAGGATCCTGGATTATGGCTGGAGCTATACGCTGGATTATTTTGTAGCCTTCCGCTATTTGTATCTATGTATTTATGTTTCCGCTGATTGTTAATTAATTATTTTAAGATATTTTTTGCTTTGTATTTCTATTATTTGTACTCTAATATTTTTATACTCTGATGTAAATTTGTTGTAGTAGCAATGAAATGTTCTCTAGTGCTTTGCTCCGATGTGTCGTATTCTCATAACAACCTGCCTTTGAGAATGTTTCGAGTCAGTTTGGTTGCTGGCTTGGGAGATCGGAAGGGCGGGTCATTACGAGTGTGTTATATGAAAACTGTAAGGCAATTGTATAAATGGTGTAAAGGTAATAATGGTAATCCGATTTATACTATTTACAATTGTATATTTACCGTAGACACTATTATAACACTGTATTGTATTATATATATAATTTAGCGGATCCTTAGGTGATGGAAATTCCCATAACATCTAATAAATTGATGCGCTCACGAACCCATTAGATATGAGGTATTAATGACCGTAAGAATCTCTGACACTGTGACAATCATATTGTTACATGGTTATGATTTAACTGACATGAGTATATTTTAGTTCTAATCCGAATGTTTTCGTCTTTTCATTTATGCTTGGATCAACTTGAGTTTTTCAGTTAACGAAGAACGCATTTCATTGGAGGATGAAGATGGAGTTGGTGTATTATCTATTATATATTCCCTCTACTTCATTCCTATTCTTATGCATTATTGTATTATTTCTAGGCATGTATAACTCCAATAATTGTTTTAAAGTATGATCAAATGTATATTTTGATAGCATCATGAACTGTTATTTGTTTATTATATTTTTTCCTTCTTCTATGAGATTCTGTAATTGTTTTTTTATTTCTTTCTTGTCTTATATTTACACTAATAACTAACTGTATTTTAGATTTGTTTGGGTCGTGTGTGGATTATTATCGACTTAAACGGTCAAAAATAAGGGTAGTTACATAAACAGAGTCATGAAATCTTCCAACTTATTATTGAATCAGAAAGGAGAGGTGTGTATTACATTATATCAAAAACCTTTTTAATAGGAAAATGTATACATCCTTAATAAATCATGTATAATCCCAATTGGTTGTTATAATCACACATATGTACACAAAACATAAGCTAGCATATTGCCACCTCCTATAATATACATATACTAAGATGCTTCATGCAGTTTGTAGCATTCAACAATATAAATTTTTTTCAAAAGAAAATAACTGCTTCTTTAAGTGATCATTTCCAAAGTATTATATAGTAAGAGGCCTTCTCCATTTTGTTTGATAACCGGTGTATGTTTTATGTCATTTAAGCATCTACAACACCTTGAATCATCGTTTTCTATTTTTGATTCATAATTTCTTATCTTTCTATCCTATATTAACATTTAGTAGAGTTGAATGATACATAATTTAATTTAGATTGAATGTAGACGTTATCAAAGAAATTTATAACATTATTTATCAACAATTTAAAAGGAACCATTACAAGAAATTGATGACATAAACACAAGTATAAAAACAGTACAACAATATGTAAATGCTAGAAAAATCATAATTGCAAAAGATAGTGTTAAATATATGCTATATTATTATAAAAAATGTAAACATTATGATAAATTAACAACATTATTGATTGCTACAACAAAAATGCAAGTTTTAAGCGAAGTAATTCTAAATACTACTATTATAACCGCATAACGGTGGGAAAACCGACTTTGTAATACATCTTGATTTACTTTCCATATAATGAAAAAAATACGTTTCCATATTGTTGTTTTTTATGTATGGACATATTGAAAATTTCACACAAGTACCCTACCATTTGTTCATTCATAATTAATATTTTTGACTAATTTGCGCATGTAATTCAAAAGTGATAAGAGAAAATAAGCATCATAATTTTTGCTTTAAAGAAAAGCTATAAGGCTGCAATTAATGTGAAATAACTTTATATATGAAATGAATGTTCTTGGACAACTTCTTGCATGACATATATGGATATAAATAAGGTAAACGATTACCATGCCCCATTAGGGAAAATGTTGAGATTTATAAAATTAACCAGATAGCTACTCTTGAGTTCCACCTATTTTCTTTTAAGTAATAACAAATTACGTAAACAAAATATTTTTTTCCTATTACTGATATATATCATATCATTCTTAATAAAAACCTTAAAAACACAATTATGCATAATTAGAAATTTGTTATACCAAATTGAATAAAATCTAACAAACCAGGCTTTACTTCTGCCAATTTTTTTTTTAAATTTCTCAAAAATTTCTTCATTTTAATAGAATTGCTTAAATTTAGAAGAAAAATATCAATATATTTAAATTACAATGATTATTTTTAATGTTGCCTTAATTGAAATTTCAAGTTTCAGGATAAAATAATTCATTAACCTTTGAAAAAATATATATAATTCGTATCAAATTTTATTACTTTAAAGTTTATTTTATTTACTAATATTTTCTTATTTCCAAAAAATATACTTTGTTTTAAAATAAATTAATAACTTAAATAAGAAGCAATAAATAAATAATGATTAATAGTCCTTAATAATTAAGATTGAATAATCAATATTCGATTATAATTAAGTAGTAGTTACTAATATAAATCAATTCCTAACGAAAAATACCAACATAATATCAATTCCTAATTAAGTATTAGTCACAAAATACCAACATATATCAATTCCTAACGAAAAACAAAAACAAATGAATACAACGAAATGTAGATGCTGTAAAAGGTTTAAAGCAAAAAGTTATTAAATGCAATGGATAACCATTAACATCTTAAAGTGAAGGCTTTAAAATTTTACTTTTAATAGCTTTTTCATTTTCTATGACAACATTTGTATCTACGATAACATGTCATCGTATAACACATTGATAATGTTATTGTATCCTATTATTGTTTTTTTGAATGTTATTAAAAGCTATATGTAGTGTAGTGACGATAATCTTTTGATTGTTTGCTTAAATAATAATAAAGAGTAGGGTCTATAACCAATATATATTGAATTGATATGCTGCTAATTTTACTAAGTTAGTTTGAAAAGGTGGATATGGATAATTTTATGCACTTTCCAAATTAAAATGTAACAAAATGAAGGTTTAATGCACATAAGATCACATCACTAGTTTGCAATCACATTTAGAGTTTACATATTAAGTTCAATTATCTTAAGTTATACCATTTATTTAATGACTACAACTAGATTATGTTGAAAAAAAATTGGTTGATAATTTGTTTTCTACAATTAGGCTAACTATAGTAAAAAATGTACAGAAAAATAACTTTTAAAACAACCTTTTATGGGTTTTGAACAAGCATAATTGGTAAATAATATGGAAGGGGGGTATGGATAATGATGCACATCATATGGATAATAATGGCGATGGAACAAGCCAATATAAGTCTAGTGTACCTTTGATTATTTTACTATCATACTTAGACTTAAGAAAAAATAGTTCCAGGAAATAGATTAATTGCATTAAAGGTTAACAAAATAGAAATGTGATAAAAAAAACATATTAGGATAATAGATATTTTAAAGGATATTTTACATCCTGTAACTGAGAATACTCAAATTTATTTAAAATATGTAATACCCATGTTTCATTTATTTGTTACAACAGTAGCATCTCTTCATTTTTTGGTGTTTGTTAATTTCACAAGTACCCCTAGGACAATCATTGTGTAAGCATGGTTGCTTGCAATCATGGACTGTAGAGCACTTCTTATCAATAAAAAAGCAACGCACTTCAGAACATTTTGAGTTGTATCCTGTTATATATTCAATAATAAGATATAGTAAGCATCAGTTGAAATTAAATATTATAATAACAATTTAAAACTATAACATAACAAATTTAAAGGAATTTCAAGAAACCTAAGGATATTATCAGAAACATCACAAGGAAAAATGAAATGGTCCTCTTAGTATTCATGGCAATCCTTTTTGTTGTTTGTATAATCTGCAATGAAGAGTTTAGTTTACACTCAAAATTTGGTGATACTTATATCCATTAGAACATAGAATAACAAGTTTACTAAGTCATATTAAGAAGGTGTATATGGATAATTCAATGTATCTTCGACATAAGAATGCTAATATAAAAAGGTTAACGCAAACTATATCGCATCATTAAATTTTACGTAATATATGAATCATTATCCATATCTATAATATTGATTAACCACAATACCCATTACAAGATAACCATGTTTATCCACATTATAAAGTTATACATAGTATTTTGGGGTGTTAGAAATATAAGTTCAAAAGTTTTTCTTAGGAAGATTGATATGGATAACGATGTGCATCTTATGGATAAGAATAATAATAAAAGTAAGTGGTGAAATACAAAAATTCTTAGGTAATTTTTATTTACATCCACTGTATCATTTAGTTCATCCAGACTACTTTTAAACATAGTTTGTTTTTTGCACTAAGTTAAAAATTTATTCTCTTTATCCACCGTATTATCATTGTTTTGTCCATAAGTATTTATCTTCTTCTGAAAACTACCACCACTTGGGCCTTCTCTTTGTTTTCCATCACTTGGTATGTGCTGCCAATTATAAAATATCAATTAATATGCATCTCTAATTATATTAGGGCTATCAACGACAACGGTCAACAATATATGCATAAAGATATTCCTTGAACATGATTTAATCATATTTCTCAAAAATATCAAACAACCGATGAATTATTTTTATATTTGATATGAAAAGTTTATTTTTATTTTCTAAAACCATTTAATCTTTCGTGGAAGAACAAGACTTCACCATAGATGAGAGCATCACTATTTTTTATTTTTCTTCTAGTATGTATTAAACCCATCATCTTTAAATCAAATGAACATTCAATAATTTAAACCAGGGTTGTGAAACTACTTAAAAACCTTCGATGCATGTAATAGAAAATGTCAAATCGGAGAAGTAGTAATAACAAATAATTTTGATTTAAAGGATTTATATGAGCTAAGCTCGCCAAATACATGATTTCATAGAGAGCTAATAAAAAAAATATGATTTTGTAGAGAGCTAATGTCATAGTTGAACTTACGTTATGGCTAATAACTATAAATAAATATTAATAGCCAACAAATTATTTAGCTTTTTGATTCGTTTTTCTTATTCATGTTTTATACAGTAATAGTATTTCTCTTGACTCACAAAAGTATGTATTAATCAAATAAAATAAGAAACTAAAACATAACCTTCATTTTATTGATCAGTTAATCCACATATGGATTAACTAACCATAATTCTGTGGATTAACTTAGATGTGGAATAACTGATCGAAACTGTGAATAGATATAAAAATTACCACATTATTATCATTGGTTTATTGTCTGACCTGTAGCTCTCCCAGTATGGATAATATAATGTTTGTCGATAATATTACTTAAATTATTTATCTTTACTGCATAATATAGTTAAATGTTACAAACGTGCGTCTAAACGCTTTCTTTGAATAATGTGTCCGTGTGAGATATAGTCAAGTATAATTGTGCATCTATAATCTTTCTATATTCCTTTTCATTATGAATTTTAATAAAAAATTTATGTTTGAAATCTTTCTACAAAAATAAATTCTTCAAAGAAATATCGGTAATACCACTAGAAATCAATTTATCGATGAACAACTTTTTATTGTATATAATCTGCTCGAACTTTTTGGTACATATCTAATTAATCGATAAGAATAACTAGCAATTAAACTTTTCTTCATAAATTTATTAGAATCTTCACGGAACTTGTAGAAGATATCAAGATATTCGTATGAGGTGACAGAATGGTAATTTGTTAAGGAAAGGAGGTGAAAAAGAGATATGACAGGTCATATGAAGGATGAGTGTTCCATGGCTGGGCATAAAGGTGAGGAGAGGGGGTAAGGCTAACGTTTGAAGCCCACAAACCTCTTAAAGCACATAGGCCATAAGATACTTTGAAGGCAACATTGCATAAGGACTTGAACAAAGCTCGGAAAGATGAGAATTAAGTGTTTTCAAGTTTAAGGTAAGAATTATATGCTTAGTGTTAACAAGCTATTTAGTCGAAGCTATCACACATCAAAAATATCGTCAAAAAATATAAAGCGATTCAATCAAAGTCGCGACACATTCATAATAGGATTGGAAAGGGCGTTGATCCGTAAAATCTTTGTCGTTGTATTCGAAAAAGCAAGCGCAGTGAAAATACATGATCCACACGGTTCGATCGGCTCAAAACGGTCGAGCACGTCGGTTCGTTCACGTGGCAAACTCGTCACGCAAAAATATATGGATTCGGTAAAAAACAGTGTTACGCACTCAAAACAGCCGATCGACAAGCGTCGATCACGAAAAATGGCTTTTGCGACTAACGACGTCAAAATATGGTAAATTGGAAAAAGATGATTCAACACGTCAAAACCAGCTGATCAGCGCATGAAAATCATGAAAAATTATATGTTTTACCTTGGTCAATCAATCTAGTAAATCTGGCAAGCTCAGGCTTGACACGAAGAAAAACTGCCAAAAAACACGTCGAATCACTCAAAAAACGTGTGTGCACCCTTGGCTAATCACGTAGGAAAATTGGTCGATCACTAGATTTGGCACTTCAAAAATACATGAAAAACGTGGTATATCAGGCCAAAATCACGTGCGCACCTTTGCCAATTCACTCTAGAAACTTGGCCGATCATCTAGTAAAAATGGAGTGGGTCCAGATTTGGCACTTCGAAGATCAGTGAAAAACATGGTGGATCAGACCAAAACCACATGCACACCCTTGCCAGATCACTCTTGGAACTTGGCAGATCATCTGGTAAAAACGCAGTGGGAAATTACCAAATCGCATTTCATCCACGTCGGATGCGATTTTCTCCAGTAGCGCATCTGTAACATCCCGGAATTTTGGCCATTTTACAAAGAATATTTAATTCAGTTTTAAATACTTAATTGGAATTATAAATAGATTTTTATATTAAATAATCAATATACGTATTAGTATCAAGGGTATTGAATTATCGAAAAAAAAACAATAGATAATTGAATTTAGATTTAAAACTGAATCAAAACTATTCAGTCAATTAATATAAATTCTATGTTGAATAATAACGATAATAATAGATTTTTATAGATGAATTACATTGATTGAAATTGATTTATATTTTAAATCGAATTTAATTTAAATCGTAATTTAAATTGTAATCTCTCGTTTTAGTTAAATTTAATTTCAGAAACTTCTCTGCTAAATCTAGAATAGCAAATATTGTTGAAAACGTTGGTCCTCACGGTTGAATAGCGGTTCGGGAACCTCAAGATCTTGTAAGTTATTTAATTGAATAAATATACATTGTTTTAAAACCAATAAAATAAAGAACAAGAAACATAAAAATAAATAGCTGACTATTCTTTACTACGCTAAGCCTACCGTAGCATACATTTTTTTTTTCCAGTTCAGTGTGGTCTCCCAGCTGCACGATAAATGAAGACAATAAATAAATGGCGCCACCCTTAACCATCAAACATCGCAGACCTATTCTTCCTCAAGCTAGAAATTTGTCTCCCATTTCCAATATCAGACCGACCAACATCGCAAGCCTTCTTCCTCGAGCTGTCAAAATTTCTTCCTACCTTAACAGCAAAGCAAAACTTCAATTTAATTACCATGTACTTTCTGTCTTCATTCACACCTATAAAATAAAGGCCTTGCCTTTGTTATTACTTCGATTCTTAATCCAAAGTCCTCAGAAGCTCTCTGCCTTCATTCGTTCCTTTTCCCAAGCATGAAAAAAAAAAACCCCAAAATCATTATCGCATAAATCAATTCGAGTAGGATCCGTTAGTTGTTCAAAGCTCAGGTGCGATTCAGGTTATGGGTACTGAGCTATTCGAAATCGCGTTCGAAGAAAAAGGGGGAGTTACGGAAGGGACTTCGTGGGGTGCGATTCCTGGAAGCTCGACTGGACATGGAGAGCGCTCGCGATTATGGGTTCGAAGTGGTTGGTCGTGGGTTTTCCTGAGTTGTGCTAAGGGTGAAGTCGAATTAGAAACTGGATATCGTTCGGTGCTAGTGTGATGCGATGCTCGATAGTTACTGTCGCGACATATGGCTCCTTTGTTTTTGATTTTGGCATGGATAGAGGAGTCGAAGGGTGCAGTAGAATTTAGCGATGAGATTATCACCCATTGCCGAAGTATGGTTCATTTCTGTGAAATTTTATGTCGATGGTTTTTCTGTAGTGACACTGTTGGGGGCAGAGGTCGGCTTTGATGTGGCAGCAATGATGTTGCCTGTAACATGTTCAATGAAATGCCAAAGAGGTAGAAGGCAGTATTTTTTTGGGGTTGGGTGAGAATCGTCGTTTGTTTGGTTTGCTTCAGAGCAAGGTACGAAATGAATTCAGTTGAAACAAATAGAGATGATTCACCAGCGCTACGAGATAGAATTTTAAATGGGATATTCAGCGCAAACAGAAATCAAGGTGAGTAAATCTCACTCACCTTTTATTTATAATTATTTTTATTTGTTAAAAATAATTGTTGTTGTTTGTTTGGATTTTTCTGCTTGTTTTATATATATTAGTTATTTAGGCTATTATATATATATTGGGTTGATTGATTGGTTGGATTCCCGCAGTCTCATTAGCGGATGCCCGCAGTTTCATAGCGGATGATTACCCTATACGCCCCACGCTATGATAGTGGATGACCTTCTATACCACGATATTCTGCCACGAAGCAGAATGGGTATTATTTATGTGCTAACATCTGTGGATGCAGGAAAACAGGTTGGAGGGATCCAACTGGATTCCTCAAAAATATATTATCTGTTTGTTGTTTGCTGATTTCATATTTTCATATATGACGTGTTAAAAATCAAATGATTGAAAATTTGGTGATTTGATTTTTTTAAATATCACTGGGCCAAGTGTTAATTTATTTAAAATATCGTGGAAGGATATTTGAGATTTAAAAAGGAAAAATTCTATTTTTAAATAGAATTTGAATTTTAAATGGAAATAAAAATATAAACTTGTTTTTGAAAATAAAACAAGTAGTTTCTTTATAAACAAAGTTTATAAATAGTTCTTTTATAATGAAGTTATAAATGAAGTGAAACGAATTATCATTTGATAATTCAGAAATAGAAATACAAGTGTGAAATTGGGATTTGAAATGAAATTTCAAAATAGAATTTGAAATAAACTTTGAAAATAGGATTTTCAAAGTAGAATTGGAAATAGAATTTCAAAACAGGATTTCAAAATAGGAAATCCAAATGGTTTTGAAATGGAATTTGAATTCAAGGGAATTCAAATGGATTTGAGTGAAGAAAATCAAATGGGATTTAAATAATGGGCTTTTAAATAAAGAGGATTCAAATATAAGAATTTAAATAGAATTTGAATGGAGTTTAAATATAAGAATTTAAATAAAACTCAAATGGAGTTTAAATATAGGATTCAAATAGAATCCAAAAAGAATTTGAATAAGAGAAATTCAAAGAGAATTAAAAGGTGGTATATTGAAATTCAAATAGTATTAGAATGGAGTTTGGATATTTGAATTTAAATAGAAATTCAAAATGGAGTTTGATTATTTGAATTCAAGCATGAAATTTCAAATATAACAATTCAAAAGGGAGTTGATTATTGAAATTAAGGTGGTATTTGAAATCAAGGAAATAAAATATGGTATGTGAATTCAGGAGAATTAAATTTGAATATTAGAATTCAAAGGGTGTTAAAAATGAGTTTGAATATTAGAATTCAAATGGTGTTAAAAATGAATTTGAATATTAGAATTCAAATGGAGATGGAAAATGAAATTTGAATATAGGAGATTCAAATTGAATTCAAATAGAATTTAAACTATGGGATTTCAATATGGAATTCAAATGGAATTTAAACTATGGACTTGAATATATTAATATATATCAGAATGGAGTTGAATTTCATTCAAACGAAGTTTAAAAGTTTTTATATATATATATATATATATAATTAAAACGAACTCGTCGCAGCATTGCAGTTCGAAAATTGGCGACTTGAACTTTATTTGAGTATATCGGAGTCAAATTAAGTCGAAATTCTTTAAAACAAGAACCGTCAGGACCAGTTAGATAATAGTTTTCTAATAGAAGAGAAAAATCTGGTTTTCGTCGAATAGATTTTGAGATATGTCAAAATCAAATTTCTGAAAGTGCAGCGCCAGAAACCAATTAAAACCATAATGGATTTTATAGGGGTTTTTAAGTAAATAAAAATCCAAAATTTTCCATTAAAATACAGACTGGAGTTAGAAAATAAATGTGAACTCAAGCGAAGTAAGTAAAGTGTTTTTTTTGAAACAATAATCATATTTTTGATTATTGAATAGAATTAGCTAAGTCAAAGAAGAATTGGTTAATCGAGTGTTGAATTGAAGTCAAACTTGAAAAGTGAATTTGGAATTGTAAATATATATTCGAAATCGAATATAGAACTTAAATTGAAATTTGAATTCAATTAGTTGATAAGTAAGTGGAAATATATTTGAAACATGTTATATTCAAATATACAAGCGTGATAGGCAGAGAGTCAGTTAAAGAGTTACTTTAACGAATTGAGTCAAACGAGTGTATGAAGTTGAAATAAATTGGACAGGTATAGACATACAGGAGACAGGTATGGGATGAAGTATATGAAGATTTAAATTTATGTGCTCGACAAAAAGGTACATGTTTAATTCATATATGAGATTTTATGCGCCGTATCGGCAAGCCGCTTGGCTTTTTCTTTTTCTTTTTGAAATGAGAAGGTACCGGGAAGCTATTTGAAATTTCCCGATGCTCCCGATACAGGGGAGGTTATGGCGAATTTTTCCGAGAATTTAATAAGTTAGAATATTTTTAAGAAATTTGACAATTAGAAATCTATATATCGATATATATAGAATTCGATAAGGAAACGAAATCAAAAATAGAATATTATAAACCAAAAGGGAAATCTATAAATTAGAAATAGAAAGCAAACCATACACATGTTTTAGAATGTACAATTGGGTTTTATAGTGTGTTTATTCGAGGTTAGTGGTTTTGCCGTTTTGAAGTTGAGGATGTTTTCAGTCAAGGCCTGAGAGGTAATTTTACCCCAACTTGGTTGATTTCATTTTAAATGGAGAAATACAAGATCCAATCTCAAAGAGAAGTGTTGGATAATAGTTAGTTGAATAAAATATTTTGGGTTGCCGTACGATGTTTTATACCGCATTCGTTTTAACCCAAGTAATGTTATTTTGGAAATATAAAAGTAAATATTTCCTGAGGATAGTTACAGTAGTCGAGAAAGAGATAAGTGATTGAAATTGTTTTCAATTTCAAATAAAATATATTTCCCAAGTATAGGGAATAAGAGAAGGCGATATATGGAAATGCTTTCCAAATAGCGTAAAGAGCCAATATGGTTATTGAAAATATTTGGGTAACAAATATTGATAAGGAAATGGAGAAGAGATTTAATTAATGAAATATTAATTAAAGAGCCCAATGATTTGTTTGATATGTTTGGATGAACACTTGTTTTTATTCGATAGTTAAATCACAGACTATCGAAGTTTTTGACCATCGTTGTCAATATGGAGAGATCGGTTGGATTAATATCCGAAGAACCACTCCGTATCGGCATAAGCGTTGCGAACCAAGTATGCTGAATATATATTGAAGACGGAGTAAAGTGCAAGGACTTTTTTTCTATTAAATAGAAATAGTGCCTTCGGTTTCGTTCAATCCCAGAACGAACGTAAATGGATGAATGTCTGACAGAGTATTTCCAATGATCAAATGGGTTGGTCTGTATGAATATATATGGTTGCAACGGATTTATCCCTTAGCATAACATCCAGAATATTTGTCCAAACTCAACTAGTGATTAACGGATCTGACAATGTGGCATTCAAAGTGATTGGGCTATCAATGAATGGTAAGTATTCGTAGCCTCAGGCCTCAACAACCGGGAAAGGACAAAAATCGGGCAGGCAGCATGGCTATGTGGGTTGCACCCATTAGGATGAATAATCACCTATCTAGAGGTTCATTTAATTTCTTATTCTATTCGATGCTGCCCTAGTCGGGAGGCGGTTGCTGATCCCAACCGTTGGTGATATACATTCGATACACTCAAGCGAAATGAGTGGTCGGTCATGTGTGGGCCGGGTTGCAAGATGTTCTTGTTGAACCCAGTGTATTCCTCTCTAGAGATACACTAGCGGAAGGTGGTTCCATACCTTGTCATAGTCGGAATCCAATCTCCAATAAGCGCTATGCGGTTTTTGATTTTATACTATATATATGGAGCGTGAGATGCAAGCGTTCTGCTATTAGGTTATTTATTTGATGTAGACATTATTATAATATCACTGGATTTTCGTATCAAAGTGTTTTCGGTTATAGTAAGGTAAAAACCGTCCATATTTATGTGTGGGCTGGTCTTACTATTATCTTTTCTTTCGAAAGGGTTTTGAAAGTTAAACAAGTGGTTGGAGTTTACTCACACCAGTCCCATGACTGACCCAGAGTTTATTTTGTTTTCCCTAAACTCTTGGGTGCCCAAATTTGTACGGGCAGTCAAGTAGTCGGGATTTTTCAGATTCGTTTGGAGGAGCTGGAAGCAGGAGGCTTCACCAGTTAGCTATAGACTATCATATAATTCCGCCGTGTACTATGTTGTATCTGGAAACAGTTGTTTATAACTGTTCCAGAAATGACTGTTGTGCTCTGATGATGGTAGGTATATAAAGTTACTGATTTGTATTTCAAGAGTTATATTATGAAATATATTTTATTCGTTCCGCTGTGAGATTCGTGTTTACTTTGATTATGCTCAGTTGTGTTCTTCTTCTTCTATTCTATTAGTTCTATCTTCTCTATCTCACCCTCTAATTTCTTTCTATTAATGATTCGGTATTTTCGATGTCTGAACAGTCAACGCTGGGATTTGTGTTGATTGTCGGAGCCGAAAATCCCGTGGTCGTTACAGTGGTATCAGAGCTTAGGTTGAGCGAATACCTAGGCTTGTGTGGCATGTGCTCATTAGAGATAGGGTCAGTAGTATCCTAGAATGAATTGAATATATATATACGAGAGAGCGTATTTGTTATTTGATATAAAAGCTATTTTATATTGTGTTGACTAGTCTGTTGAGTGGTTTATGAATTCTGGTCGAATCGTGGGACGCCACGAAGTCGATAGGAATTTCTAAACACTTGGACAGAGAATTCGACACAGTATTGTTTTAAAGAGGGTAAATGAAATAATTTTACCCAAATTTCTATTTTTATATAGAAGGAATAATTTTCTGAAATTATTATATTATATGGATGTGTTGATTGTCGGAGCCGAAAATCCCGTGGTCGTTACAGTGGTATCAGAGCCAGGTTCCCGAACTGCTATTCAACCGTGAGGACCAACGTTTTCAACAATATTTGCTATTCTAGATTTAGCAGAGAAGTTTCTGAAATTAAATTTAACTAAAACGAGAGATTACAATTTAAATTACGATTTAAATTAAATTCGATTTAAAATATAAATCAATTTCAATCAATGTAATTCATCTATAAAAATCTATTATTATCGTTCTAATTCAACATAGAATTTATATTAATTGACTGAATAGTTTTGATTCAGTTTTAAATATAAATTCAATTATCTATTGTTTTTTTTTCGATAATTCAATACCCTTGATACTAATACGTATATTGATTATTTAATATAAAAATCTATTTATAATTCCAATTAAGTATTTAAAACTGAATTAAATATTCTTTGTAAAATGGCCAAAATTCCGGGATGTTACGAATGTACAAATATACCCCACGGCATGCATCCTTCCTCTGAAGCCCAACGCCCATTTTTCCACTCAAGAGCGGACTCCTTCCCCCTTAAAAGAATTTCGTCCCCGAAATTACGAAGGCAGAAGAAATGCTACAGACCCTTTATCTCTTCAAAAGCTCACTTTGTTATTATCCAACATTTTAAATTCTATAACTCAAGTCCCATACTATTTCAAGTTTTTATGGGAATATTCAATTCAATTTCATTTAACTGGTTTCCATCATTTTGATTTATTTAACTTGCTTAAGTTAAATTCTAGAATTCAAATTTCTGGGTTTTTATTTCAAATCTTTTTTTTTCTTTTTTTTTTGAAGTCACATAAATATATATATATTTATTTCTATTTAAATTCAAAACATTTTGAATTTCAAACAAACTTCCCATCAAAAACTTTTCTAAGGTAGCAATCCATCACTTAGAAACTCGAAAATGAATACTGATGGTGTCGCGATCATCATCAGAATTATTTCCCAGCCACTGAAGTGAGTTCAGTGCTTTATTATTTCAAAATCCATCTAAGATGATTTTCTTTCAAATCCTTCGAAAACAAAGCTATATTATTTTAATATACTTTGGAAAATATTTTCAAACCTCCCAGGATTTTAAATTATGTTTTGAATTTTATTTTAATTCATCTCATTTGTATATTTAATTCATATACAAATTCTATTTTGGTTATAAATACCCATTTCAATTTTTTTAATCTTGTTGATTGTTAAGATTATAATCCAACAAGATTAAAAAAATTGAAATGGGTATTTATAACTAAAATAGAATTTGTATATGAATTAAATATACAAATGAGATGAATTAAAATAAAATTCAAACCATAATTTAAAATCCTGGGAGGTTTGAAAATATTTTCCAAAGTATATTAAAATAATATAGCTTTGTTTTGGAAGGATTTGAAAGAAAATCATCTTAGATGGATTTTGAAATAATAAAGCACTGAACTCACTTCAGTGGCTGGGAAATAATTCTGATGATGATCGCGACACCATCAGTATTCATTTTCGAGTTTCTAAGTGATGGATTGCTACCTTAGAAAAGTTTTTGTTGGGAAGTTTGTTTGAAATTCAAAATGTTTTGAATTTAAATAGAAATAAATATATATATTTATGTGACTTCAAAAAAAAAAAAAGATTTGAAATAAAAACCCAGAAATTTGAATTCTAGAATTTAACTTAAGCAAGTTAAATAAATCAAAATGATGGAAACCAGTTAAATGAAATGGAATTGAATAATCCCATAAAAACTTGAAATAGTATGGGACTTGAGTTATAGAATTTAAAATGTTGGATAATAACAAAGTGAGCTTTTGAAGAGATAAAGGGTCTGTAGCATTTCTTCTGCCTTCGTAATTTCGGGTATGAAATTCTTTTAAGGGGGAAGGAATGTAACATCCCGGAATTTTGGCCATTTTACAAAGAATATTTAATTCAGTTTTAAATACTTAATTGGAATTATAAATAGATTTTTATATTAAATAATCAATATACGTATTAGTATCAAGGGTATTGAATTATCGAAAAAAAAAACAATAGATAATTGAATTTAGATTTAAAACTGAATCAAAACTATTCAGTCAATTAATATAAATTCTATGTTGAATTAGAACGATAATAATAGATTTTTATAGATGAATTACATTGATTGAAATTGATTTATATTTTAAATTGAATTTAAATTTAAATCGTAATTTAAATTGTAATCTCTCGTTTTAGTTAAATTTAATTTCAAAAACTTCTCTGCTAAATCTAGAATAGCAAATATTGTTGAAAACGTTGGTCCTCACGGTTGAATAGCGGTTCGGGAATCTCAAGATCTTGTAAGTTATTTAATTGAATAAATATACATTGTTTTAAAACCAATAAAATAAAGAACAAGAAACATAAAAATAAATAGCTGACTATTCTTTACTACGCTAAGCCTACCGTAGCATACATTTTTTTTCAGTTCAGTGTGGTCTCCCAGCTGCACGATAAATGAAGACAATAAATAAATGGCGCCACGCTTAACCATCAAACATCGCAGACCTATTCTTCCTCAAGCTAGAAATTTGTCTCCCATTTCCAATATCAGACCGACCAACATCGCAAGCCTTCTTCCTCGAGCTGTCAAAATTTCTTCCTACCTTAACAGCAAAGCAAAACTTCAATTTAATTACCACGTACTTTCTGTCTTCATTCACACCTATAAAATAAAGGCCTTGCCTTTGTTATTACTTCGATTCTTAATCCAAAGTCCTCAGAAGCTCTCTGCCTTCATTCGTTCCTTTTCCCAAGCATGAAAAAAAAAACCCCAAAATCATTATCGCATAAATCAATTCGAGTAGGATCCGTTAGTTGTTCAAAGCTCAGGTGCGATTCAGGTTATGGGTACTGAGCTATTCGAAATCGCGTTCGAAGAAAAAGGGGGAGTTACGGAAGGGACTTCATGGGGTGCGATTCCTGGAAGCTCGACTGGACATGGAGAGCGCTCGCGATTATGGGTTCGAAGTGGTTGGTCGTGGGTTTTCCTGAGTTGTGCTAAGGGTGAAGTCGAATTAGAAACTGGATTTCGTTCGGTGCTAGTGTGATGCGATGCTCGATAGTTACTGTCGCGACTTAGGGCTCCTTTGTTTTTGATTTTGGCATGGATAGAGGAGTCGAAGGGTGCAGTAGAATTTAGCGATGAGATTATCACCCATTGCCGAAGTATGGTTCATTTCTGTGAAATTTTATGTCGATGGTTTTTCTGTAGTGACACTGTTGGGGGCAGAGGTCGGCTTTGATGTGGCAGCAATGATGTTGCCTGTAACATGTTCAATGAAATGCCAAAGAGGTAGAAGGCGGTATTTTTTTGGGGTTGGGTGAGAATCGTCGTTTGTTTGGTTTGCTTCGGAGCAAGGTACGAAATGAATTCAGTTGAAACAAATAGAGATGATTCACCAGCGCTACGAGATAGAATTTTAAATGGGATATTCAGCGCAAACAGAAATCAAGGTGAGTAAATCTCACTCACCTTTTATTTATAATTATTTTTATTCGTTAAAAATAATTGTTGTTGTTTGTTTGGATTTTTCTGCTTGTTTTATATATATTAGTTATTTAGGCTATTATATATATATTGGGTTGATTGATTGGTTGGATTCCCGCAGTCTCATTAGCGGATGCCCACAGTTTCATAGCGGATGATTACCCTATACGCCCCACGCTATGATAGTGGATGACCTTCTATACCACAATATTCTGCCACGAAGCAGAATGGGCATTATTTATGTGCTAACATCTGTGGATGCAGGAAAACAGGTTGGAGGGATCTAACTGGATTCCTCAAAAATATATTATCTGTTTGTTGTTTGCTGATTTCATATTTTCATATATGACGTGTTAAAAATCAAATGATTGAAAATTTGGTGATTTGATTTTTTTAAATATCACTGGGCCAAGTGTTAATTTATTTAAAATATCGTGGAAGGATATTTGAGATTTAAAAAGGAAAAATTCTATTTTTAAATAGAATTTGAATTTTAAATGGAAATAAAAATATAAACTTGTTTTTGAAAATAAAACAAGTAGTTTCTTTATAAACAAAGTTTATAAATAGTTCTTTTATAATGAAGTTATAAATGAAGTTAAAAGAATTATCATTTGATAATTCAGAAATAGAAATACAAGTGTGAAATTGGGATTTGAAATGAAATTTCAAAATAGAATTTGAAATAAGCTTTGAAAATAGGATTTTCAAAGTAGAATTGAAATAGAATTTCAAAATAGGATTTCAAAATAGGATATCCAAATGGTTTTGAAATGGAATTTGAATTCAAGGGAATTGAAATGGATTTGAGTGAAGAAAATCAAACGGGATTTAAATAATGGGCTTTTAAATAAAGAGGATTCAAATATAAGAATTTAAATAGAATTTGAATGGAGTTTAAATATAATAATTTAAATAAAACTCAAATGGAGTTTAAATATAGGATTCAAATAGAATCCAAAAAGAATTTGAATAAGAGAAATTCAAAGAGAATTAAAAGGTGGTATATTGAAATTCAAATAGTATTAGATTGGAGTTTGGATATTTGAATTTAAATAGAAATTCAAAATGGAGTTTGATTATTTAAATTCAAGTATGAAATTTCAAATATAACAATTCAAAAGGGAGTTGATTATTGAAATTAAGGTGGTATTTGAAATCAAGGAAATAAAATATGGTATGTGAATTCAGGAGAATTAAATTTGAATATTAGAATTCAAAGGGTGTTAAAAATGAGTTTGAATATTAGAATTCAAATGGTGTTAAAAATGAATTTGAATATTAGAATTCAAATGGAGATGGAAAATGAAATTTGAATATAGGAGATTCAAA
Source organism: Allium sativum (assembly GCA_030737875.1). NCBI lineage: Eukaryota > Viridiplantae > Streptophyta > Magnoliopsida > Asparagales > Amaryllidaceae > Allium > Allium sativum. The sequence goes on along the minus strand of CM060913.1, from coordinate 270,994,970 downwards.
TTGAATTCAAATAGAATTTAAACTATGGGATTTGAATATGGAATTCAAATGGAATTTAAACTATGGACTTGAATATATTAATATATATCAAAATGGAGTTGAATTTCATTCAAACGAAGTTTAAAAGTTTATATATATATAATTAAAACGAACTCGTCGCAGCACTGCAGTTCAAAAATTGGCGACTTGAACTTTATTTGAGTATATCGGAGTCAAATTAAGTCGAAATTCTTTGAAACAAGAACCGTCAGGACCAGTTAGATAATAGTTTTCTAATAGAAGAGAAAAATCTGGTTTTCGTCGAATAGATTTTGAGATATGTCAAAATCAAATTTCTGAAAGTGCAGCGCCAAAAACCAATTAAAACCATAATGGATTTTATAGGGGTTTTTAAGTAAATAAAAATCCAAAATTTTCCATTAAAATACAGACTGGAGTTAGAAAATAAATGTGAACTCAAGCGAAGTAAGTAAAGTGTTTTTTTTGAAACAATAATCATATTTTTGATTATTGAATAGAATTAGCTAAGTCAAAGAAGAATTGGTTAATCGAGTGTTGAATTGAAGTCAAACTTGAAAAGTGAATTTGGAATTGTAAATATATATTCGAAATCGAATATAGAACTTAAATTGAAATTTGAATTCAATTAGTTGATAAGTAAGTGGAAATATATTTGAAACATGTTATATTCAAATATACAAGCGAGATAGGCAGAGAGTTAGTTAAAGAGTTACTTTAACGAATTGAGTCAAACGAGTGTATGAAGTTGAAATAAATTGGACAGGTATAGACATACAGGAGACAGGTATGGGATGAAGTATATGAAGATTTAAATTTATGTGCTCGACAAAAAGGTACATGTTTAATTCATATATGAGATTTTATGCGCCGTATCGGCAAGCCGCTTGGCTTTTTCTTTTTCTTTTTGAAATGAGAAGGTACCGGGAAGCTATTTGAAATTTCCCGATGCTCCCGATACAGGGGAGGTTATGGCGAATTTTTCCGAGAATTTAATAAGTTAGAATATTTTTAAGAAATTTGACAATTAGAAATCTATATATCGATATATATAGAATTCGATAAGGAAACGAAATCAAAAATAGAATATTATAAACAAAAAGGGAAATCTATAAATTAGAAATAGAAAGCAAACCATACACATGTTTTAGAATGTACAATTGGGTTTTATAGTGTGTTTATTCGAGGTTAGTGGTTTTGCCGTTTTGAAGTTGAGGATGTTTTCAGTCAAGTTATGAGAGGTAATTTTACCCCAACTTGGTTGATTTCATTTTAAATGGAGAAATACAAGATCCAATCTCAAAGAGAAGTGTTGGATAATAGTTAGTTGAATAGAATATTTTGGGTTGCCGTACGATGTTTTATACCGCATTCGTTTTAACCAAAGTAATGTTATTTTGGAAATATAAAAGTAAATATTTCCTGAGGATAGTTACAGTAGTCGAGAAAGAGATAAGTGATTGAAATTGTTTTCAATTTTAAATAAAATATATTTCCCAAGTATAGGGAATAAGAGAAGGCGATATATGGAAATGCTTTCCAAATAGCGTAAAGAGCCAATATGGTTATTGAAAATATTTGGGTAACAAATATTGATAAGGAAATGGAGAAGAGATTTAATTAATGAAATATTAATTAAAGAGCCCAATGATTTGTTTGATATGTTTGGATGAACACTTGTTTTTATTCGATAGTTAAATCACAGACTATCGAAGTTTTTGACCATCGTTGTCAATATGGAGAGACCGGTTGGATTATTATCCGAAGAACCACTCCGTATCGGCATAAGCGTTGCGAACCAAGTATGCTGAATATATATTGAAGACAGAGTAAAGTGCAAGGACTTTTTTTCTATTAAATAGAAATAGTGCCTTCGGTTTCGTTCAATCCCAGAACGAACGTAAATGGACGAATGTCTGACAGAGTATTTCCAATGATCAAATGGGTTGGTCTGTATGAATATATATGGTTGCAACGGATTTATCCCTTAGCATAACATCCAGAATATTTGTCCAAACTCAACTAGTGATTAACGGATCTGACAATGTGGCATTCAAAGTGATTGGGCTATCAATGAATGGTAAGTATTCGTAGCCTCAGGCCTCAACAACCGGGAAAGGACAAAAATCGGGCAGGCAGCATGGCTATGTGGGTCGCACCCATTAGGATGAATAATCACCTATCTAGAGGTTCATTTAATTTCTTATTTTATTCGATGTTGTCCCAGTCGGGAGGCGGTTGCTGATCCCAACCGTTGGTGATATACATTCGATACACTCAAGCGAAATGAGTGGTCGGTCATGTGTGGGCCGGGTTGCAAGATGTTCTTGTTGAACCCAGTGTATTCCTCTCTAGAGATACACTAGCGGAAGGTGGTTCCATACCTTGTCATAGTCGGAATCCAATCTCTAATAAGCGCTATGCGGTTTTTGATTTTATACTATATATATGGAGCGTGAGATGCAAGCGTTCTGCTATTTGGTTATTTATTTGATGTAGACATTATTATAATATCACTGGATTTTCGTATCAAAGTGTTTTGGGTTATAGTAAGGTAAAAACCGTCCATATTTATGTGTGGGCTGGTCTTACTACTATCTTTTCTTTCGAAAGGGTTTTGAAAGTTAAACAAGTGGTTGGAGTTTACTCACACCAGTCCCATGACTGACCCAGAGTTTATTTTGTTTTCCCTAAACTCTTGGGTGCCCAAATTTGTACGGGCAGTCAAGTAGTCGGGATTTTTCAGATTCGTTTGGAGGAGCTGGAAGCAGGAGGCTTCACCAGTTAGCTATAGACTATCATATAATTCCGCTGTGTACTATGTTGTATCTGGAAACAGGTGTTTATAACTGTTCCAGAAATGACTGTTGTGCTCTGATGATGGTATGTATATAAAGTTACTGATTTGTATTTCAAGAGTTATATTATGAAATATATTTTATTCGTTCCGCTATGAGATTCGTGTTTACTTTGATTATGCTCAGTTGTGTTCTTCTTCTTCTATTCTATTAGTTCTATCTTCTCTATCTCACCCTCTAATTTTTTTCTATTAATGATTCGGTATTTTTGATGTCTGAACAGTCAACGATGGGATTTGTGTTGATTGTCGGAGCCGAAAATCCCGTGGTCGTTACAACATCACGGAAAAGTGGGTCTGGAACGAGTGCAACACGGTGGGTACGATGTTATTTTTGATGATGCGATTTTGGCTTGGCAAAGTGATAGATCACATGGCAAGCTCCAAATACCGGGCAAATAAGCTAAAACCACAGTGTCCATACGTAATTTTCCCAGTTTTTGGTGATGCGACCTGGTAAATGGCCTGGATGCGATTTTTTCATCTGGGAAATGCCAAGATGCAATTTTTTCACTATGCATATGCCAAGATGAGATTTTTTCACTACACACATCACAAGATACGATTTTTTCATTGTAAACATTCCAGGATACGATTTTTTTCACTGCGCATATCCTAAGGTGTGATTTTTTTATTGCACTCATGCCAGGATGCATTTTTCACTACGCACACATCAGGATGTGAATTTTTCACTTCACACATGCTAGGATGCGATTTTTTCACTGTGCACATGCCAAAATGCGATTTTTTCACTGTGCACATGGCAAAATGCGATTTTTTACACTTGAACATTGTGTGATGCGATTTTTTGTATATGGTCTTCATGTGATGCGATTTTTTGACAGTGGGTCCCAAAATCTACCTACTTCTACCAAACCCACTCAGCTATAAATACCCCAAGACTTGGCTTTCATATGGGTAGTAGTCTCTTGGATTTTTGGACTTCTTGGAACTCTCAAACACCGTTAGTGGCTTCTATCTCCTTCTTCATGACCATTGGACATGGCACGCACCACTAAAACACTGCACAAACATTTTTCATCACATTTCGGACATCTACAAGCATAATTACACTGTTTTGGACTAAATTGGACATATTGAGATTTCTTCAACCTTGAAGCTACTTTTTAGACATATTTGGCCAAGTTGACTCAGTTTTCACTCAATGAAGAAGAAGAAGCGCATTTCAGTCAAAGTTTAGAACTAACAATTCATTTGTTATTCTATTTACTATTTTATTTTAATGCTTTGTACTTAAATATTGTTTAAACTTGTACAACATTGTAATCAGCAAATATATGATGAATAATTACTATGAAGTAGACGTAGGTGTTAGTGCCGAACCACTATAAAAAGCTGTGTCTTCCCCACATTATGTTACTTATTTTGGATTTATATGTTCATGCTACACTTACACTTTGGATGTTAGCATGCGACAAATTTCCATGTCAACATTTTGGCGTGACAGGCGGGGGCGCACGACTTTGACCTCTATTTTAGACTTGATTCTTGAATTTGGTCCTCGGATCCTGAAATTCAACTTTAGCTTTCCTTTGGAAACAACCTTCGCTCGCTTCCGGGCATGGTTAAGAGAAAACAAGTAATTCGCTCGGAAGGAGCAAGTGTCGACGAAGAACAAGAACTTTCCTCGACCGGAAACTAGTCTAATTACGTAACCCGAGACGACGTCGACATAGTCGTCAAAGATCTGACCAAAGATATTACCTTCCGCTTGGAACAATAGGAAGAACACTTCCATCGCCAAGAGGCCCCAATGGCCACTCTTCTCTCCCGACTCGAAGGATATACAAGGCAGTCGGGTTAAGGAAACATCATCGGAACAAGTTCTAGTGTTTCGGAAGGCTAAGCTCGGGAATAGGGGCAATTCCCAAAGAATAACTCCGCGTCGATACCTATCCTCAAACAGCTACCGGATCGGCTATGCTTGGGGGCAACACCACTAATCCCATTCAGAATTCAGCTCAGAACGCAACTAATCAATCTTCAGGATCAGGCACTGGAAATGCCACTCAAGTGCCAGTGTGCGCAACTTTGGGCACAACAACTCCCGTAGTTCCTGATCTTGGATTTATTCCCGTCGAGGCAACTTGGGCTTGGATTGAGCCAGATATTCTACTTAGCACTCGACCTTTTGCAAACTTAGACCTAAATACTGGAGGCACCAGTGTCGCTTTGGATAATCTTAATCAGTTGCTTGCTTTTGGTAATGGATCTCAGATCGCGGATGTCATCCATAGATTCACTCGAGGCAGTGCCTCCTCTTCTGACTTGGATTGTATAACTCGCAGTCCGTTCTTCATGGATATAAGGAATTCTCGTAACCCACCGGATGCCATGTTACCGATTTTGGAATGCTACGATGGTTGCAAAGATCCGACCGCTCAACTCATGTGATACATTCGACATATGGAAGTTCTCTCAGCTTTGGAGATTTCCATAACCAAGTGCTTTTCGTTTTTCTTAACAGACATAGCTGCAATGTGGTATAGGCAACTAGAGCCGAACTTCGTCTCTTCTTGGAATACTTTGATTTCCCGATACGTGGAATAGTCAGATCGACATAGCTCGTCCGAAAAGTGTCGTGACTCTGAATGTCATCAAGCAGAATTCCGGTGAGACTCTGCGTAAGTTCTTGAAACGGTTCAATGGTGCGGTAGCTTCAGTCGAAAAACCTGACCCTTCTATGGTCCTAATGCCCGCAATATGAGGTATTCTGGACAAAACTGAATTCGAGACTTCCCTACACCGATACCCGCCAAGGGACCTTGGAGAATTTTATTTTGAGACTGAAAGGTTCCTTCAGGAAGAGGATATGAAAATGACAAAAAAATATTCTCGATGTTAATTCTGTTAAGGAACGAAAACCGTCCAACTTTGAAAAGGCTAAAGATTCTGCTGTAGCTAACCAATGTCCTTCGAGTAATAATCGTCCCTCGGGAAACAATAGTAATTTGGCTTGGAATCCCAAATCCCCGGCTTACATAGAACTTACTCACTCCCACTAGGAGATTTACTTGTAATTTGGTCATGTTGTTCCCTTTAGAAAGCTTCCCGTTCGGGAGCCCACTCGGAGAGAAAGGGATTCTGGCGACACCGCATATACCATGGCATCGAAGGTCACGGCACAGACGGGTGTCGACATCTCAGGAATGTGATTGAAAGGCTTGTTAGAAAAGAAGAACTAGCATGATTTATTCGAACTCGGTATGTGGTGTCGGGATAGGAACAACCCCCTGAAAGGAATCAAGATTGGCATGGGACTAACGATAGCCCTTGTGGCATGGTTATCAACTGAACCTCTCACTGGCTCTGATGTCTTGGATGAAAGTCTCAAGGCCATCAATATCTTACGACATGCGGATTCTGGTCTTGTGGTCTCCTTAGATCATGGATTATTGGCTATCAAATAACGAGCTCCTCACTTATGACTTTCTCATTTATGGCTTTCCGTCGGACTTCTTTGGGCCTATGGCATTAGCTCTTGGTTTTTTTAATTATGGATATGTGGGCTCCGACCCTATGATGTTATCTCTTTTTTGCTTTCTGGAATGTAAATGGTTAAGTTGCCTACCCATGTATGGGAGCAGTTATAATCCCGAAGCATGCTCTTTGCTCGACACCACACCATATAGTTATTAATAAAATATATTTTCCGACATTTCATGATCGTTTTACTAAAGTAAGGCCGCCTTAATCCAAAACCACATGCCTTGGCCATCTTACGAATGTACGATTGCCTTAAATGCAACATATCCTTGGTTGCATAACCAAAGCATGGTCGACAAGGATGAAATGTATCCTTTGGTTTCATCACCAAAGCTTGATCGCTAAGGATGAAGTGTATCCCTTGGTTGAATCACCAAAGTGTGATCGCCAAGGATAAAATGTATTCCATGGTTGCAGCACCAAAGTTTGATCACCAAGGATGAAGTGTATCCCTTGGTTGCATCATCAAATCATAATCACCAAGGACGATGTGTATCCTTGGGCTGTATCACCAAAGCATGATCGCCAAAGGTGAAATGTATCCCTTGGTTGCATCACCAAAGCATGATCGCCAAGGACGAAATGTATCCCTTGGGTGCATCACCAAAGCGTGATCGCCAAAGACAAAATGTATCCCTTGGCTGCATCACCAAAGCATGGTCGCCAAGGATGAAGTGTATCCTTTGGTTGCATCACCAATTCGTGATCGTCAAGGACGAAATGTATCCCTTGGTTGCATCACCAAACCGTGATCGCTAAGGGCGAAGTGTATCCCTTGGTTGCTTCACTAAAGCGTGATCACCAAGGGAGAAGTATATCCCTTGGTTGCATCACCAAAGCATGACTTCCAAGGAAAAAGTGTATCCAATGGTTTCATCACCAAAGCGTGATCGCCAAGGACGAAACTGTATCCCTTGGTTGCGTCACCAAAGCGTGATGTCAAGGACGAAATACATCCCTTGGTTGCATTACCAAATCATGATCTCTAAGGACTAAACTATATCCCTTGGTGATTTCGCGAATGCGTTCAAACCAAAGATGAAATGTATCCCTTAGCTATTTCGTGAATGCGAGCAGACCAATGATGAAATGGTTCCTTGGTTGTTTCGCGAACGTGAGCAAACCAAGGATGAAATGTATCCCTTGGTTGTTTCGTGAATGCGAACAGACCAAGGATGAATTCTATGCCTTAGCTATTTCGCGAATGTGGGCAGACCAAGGTTGAAATATTTCCCTTGGTTGTTTCGCGAATGCGGGAAGACCAAGGATGAAATGTATCCCTTGGCTGTTTCGCGAATGCGGGCAGACTAAGAACGAAATGTATCCGTTGGCTGTTTTGCGAATGCAAGCAGACCAAGGATGAAATGTATCTCTTGGTTGTTTCGTGAATGTGAGTATACCAAGGATGAAATGTATCCCTTTGCTATTTCATGAATGCAAACAGACCAGGGATGATATGTATCCATTGGCTATTTCATGAATGCAAGCAGACTAAGTATGAAATGTATCCCTTGGTTGTTTGTCAAATGCAAGAAGACCGAGGATGAAATGTATCCCTTGGCTGTAGGGCGAATGCAAGTAGACCAAGGATGAAATGTATCCCTTGGCTGTCTCGTGAACGGGAGAAGAACAAGGAAGAAATGAATCGCTTGGTTGTTTGGCGAATGCGAGATGGCTGAGAACGAAAAGGTATCCCTTGGTCGTCTTACAAATGTGAAATCACCGAGAATGATATTACATCCCGATGTTGTCTTGCCTCACTAAGGTTTCCCAAGAAAAATACAATTACCTATGGTATATCTTTTTTCTTTGCAAATCACCGAGAATGATATTACAGCCGACGCCGGCCTTACCACCCGCCGGCGCTCCGATCCAGACCACCTCTGCTCCTCCGCCTCCCAGATCTGATCTCCTTCCTTCTCCTCCCCACGATGCTTCACGCGAAGACCAAGACCCCAAACAGCGAAGTCGCGCTGCCCAGGCTCAGAAACAGCCGCCTCCAGCCCTCTGGCCACCACTGCTCCACCTGGCCGGACCCCCACTGCAGGCGACGCCCTCCTTCCAGCACCAAATCCAGATTGTTCTGAATTTCAGAAAAAAATGGCGGAGTGGAACCCTCTGTGAGATATCCTCACTTTTATTTTAATTTCTAGTTGAAATATATACTAAGATGCAGACTGTGTTTAGTAGCACCCGACACCCGCCGTCCACAGACCATGGATGGCTTGTTTGTTTGTTTGTTTGATTTTGATGTGTAGTTGATTGTGTGATGTGGATTGAAAAAAATATATTTTTATAGTTAAAAATAGAATTTTTAACGTGTATATGAAATGAAATAAATTAATATAAACAAACCGAATGATTTGTTTATATACACACATTTGACTGATATTGATTGGGACGATAAATTTTACACATCGCCCAACTGCACAAATAAAATCCGTGTTTCATTGTTTGAAACCCCACACGGGTATTGGGATGATATATGACATACACTAATCCCAATAATTAGTTGTATGTCGATCGATTGATTGATAGACTGCTATGAGCGTTAAATATTTATATTTGATGTTTATACAGTGTAGAATGCACTTTGGATGATGGTTGATTATTTATCGTTGTTATTTTATACATGTGTTGTAGAAAATCCATAAAATTAACATTATATGGTAATTGATTGGGCCTCATTCTAGTTTATAAAAATAAATATTTGAAAAGAAATATTTGAAAAAGAAATATTTGGAATAGAATAATTGAAAATAGAAATGCGAAGCCGTGTTAAGTAGTCACACGCCATTTTAACACGAATGGGAATTTTGTCGATTTTATAATGAACATTGAAAGTGATTTCAAAATCGAATAATTAGAAATGTATTCGAATTGAAATTGAGTAGAATTGAATTAGAATTGAAATTGAATAAAATTAAATTGAAATTGATTTGAAATTCGAATTAAATTGAAATTCGAATTAAAATGAAGTTGAATTCAAACCGATTTGAAATGAAATAAAAATGAATTTATATTGAAAAATTCAATCTTGATTTGAATTTAAATATGAAGTTGAAATCGTTTTGAAAACGAATTTAAAACGATTTGTAAAATATGTTTTAAAAGGAAATCGACGATATATATATATATATATATATATATATATATTATATAATGGCCTGAATAGAACGCGCCGCGCCGTGGCAATTCGCGAATTTCGACCATTGACTTCGAATGGATATTACAGGAGATCCGACTGTCATATTCTCCTTAAACCAGAACCGTTAGGTTCGTATCGAAAAGAGCTTTCTAAGAATATTTGAAATTAGAAATCTAACAGTTGGATTTGGAATTATGTCCAAATCAAATTTGGAAAAGGTCGCTGTAAGTGTAGTTCGATGGCCGTTGATGGAAATCGACTGTATGGGCCTTGATAAGATTATTAAAAATAGTAATAATTTTTGTAAAATCATAAGAAGTGATTTGGGAAGAATTGGGGTGAAAAACTCCATATTTGAAAAGATAAAAAGAGATTTTTATCGAAATGAACTAGTTTCGAACTAGAATTATAGTTCTATTTATTTTTAAAATAAATAAAGTGGATTTGAAATGGTTTCAAAGGTAACCAGAATTTCCAATAATTGAATTGGAATGGATTTGAATCGAAATTGTCTTTGGAATATTTCGATGTTATATTTCGTGATGAAACAGATATTGTAATGGGAATTTGAAAGATATATTAATATCATTATTTCCAATACGATATTTGTTGGTCGTAGAATTTGATATTGAATATAAGCCGATATATTTTCTATCCAGTGCCTTGTATTTAATATCAAATATGATTTGAGTTTGTCGTGAATGGTGTCTTCATTGACACTGTCCTTAAACCCAGTTGAGAAAAAGATTAAATCTTTCTATTTAGATTTAATGAAGTGTACCAATTAAATAATATTTAATTGGAATGGAATTGGTATTGATTTTTGGGTTTATCGTGAACAGTGTTTCAAAAAACACTTGATCTTTAACCCGATAATTAATGGAATGTGATTTTGGGTTGTCGTGAACGGTATCTTCAATAATATTGTTCTTAGACCCAACTGAGTTAAGAAAATCAGAAACTAACTGGAGATTAGTTAAGTTGAATTATTTCTTTGGTATTGATCTGATGTTGGTTTCGGCCTTCGGGGTTAATACTTAGGGAATTGCTCACGTGCTAATTTACGGTTAGGGACTGATTGGAATGGAATGCGATTTTGGGTTTATCGTGAACCGTGTTTTAAATGACATTGATTCTTTAACCCAGTTAAAGATTAAAACTAAGTGGGGTTTTAATGGATCTTTAATTAGATTAAAAAGATCGAGAATGGAGTATCACCAGTTTTACTCCAGGCGATAGTTAAATCTTTAATTAGATTTGAACGTGAAATGGTAATTGAATTTACCGATAATACCTTGGTGTTAGATATGAAGTATTACCAGTTTTACTTCATAGGATGAATAGGTTGGGATTGGGAAATTAAAACAAATGATTACTTCGGTAAGGTTCGTTAATCACGGCTAGTTTGGATAAACCATAATTTGGTTTGAATTGATATTCAAAAGGAGATTGAAGAATAAATTTAAAAGAATTTATCTTTGATAAAATTAATGGGAATCTTTCCCTAAGAATGTGAAATTTAGAAACTAACTGTAGGTTAGCTAAGAAGGAGGGTTTTCTGGGTATTGATCTGATGTTGGTTTCGGCCTTCAGGGTTAATATTTGGGGAATTATTCTCTGGCTAATTTACGGTTAGTGACTAATGAATTGGAATGAGGTGTATGTTGTGTTTGTGTAACACTTGTTTAATATATACGTGAGTTATTCAGAAAGACCGGGTTTATCCCATTCTGAATAACTGATACGACAATAAGTCGAAGATGAAGACGGTGGTTGAAGACCGGAGGTCTTCACGTCGTTTGGGTGATTACTGATGATCTTGATTGGGCCGTACACCCAAGAGGAGGGAATCAGTTGGTGGTCGTCCAGACGTACTTGGAGATCGATGGATATGCGGGGTACTAGGTGCCTCCGGTTTCGTTCAGACCCAGAACGGAATTGTAAATGGACTATGTGTCTGACATTGGATTTTATTCCATGTGGTTGATTTCTATTAAATATATATCTGTTTGGCGGTAGAGAATTTATTCTCTTGCTTAACGCCCTTCTCTATGACGTACGAGCTCAGAGGTTATATATTAATGGGTATTAAACGCATGGAGTGAATTGCCTTTGGAGCACGCCTAAGTGAAAAATGATCAAGGCTTCTGTTGAAAACCAGAGTCTTGTGGTTGATGATCAAAGCACAGCCTGTGTGGCACAACTTTGTGTAGCGTTAATTCGCGAGCGTCACGCCCCGGTTGTGAACCAGAAACAAGAGATGAATTCAGGGAGGGCATGCGTTTCTTTCTAGCTAGAAGTGGCGTCAGTGGTTTTACATGCCCTGACGAGTTTGACTTATGTGGTTGTTGCTGATTCAAGGCACCTCAGATTTATCGGTGACTATGTGAAGCCGTTGGAGTCATTTGTTGGCTCATTTACGCCCCATAGGGCGGGGAAACGTATTGTCCAGGGTTTAAGTTTAATCCACATCGAGTGGACCGGCCCTGTTGCTCCAAGGCTTTCCTGCGCGCTTGCCTGAGACATGGTAGGCTAGATTGTCTCGAATCGGTAGAGGATGATCCCAGACCTCGGTTCATAGATGGAAATCCAATTTCCAAGTACGTGATTTTGCGGTTTTAATTGTAGAACTAGTATGACGACATGATATATGGTACCCATGCCGTCTATGATTGATACTTATGATTGAAATTGTTTTGACACTATACACTTATAGTAATAATAAAAGATGAAATTTAGCGTATCAAGCATTCTTTGGCTATTATAAGGTAAATCCCTGTCCTCCGGTTTTTGTTGCATTGTGTGATGGTACCTGGGTCTTATAATAGCTTCATTGTTCTTTATTTAGCATTGCGTTGTTTGTTTTATGCACTAGTGTTCTTGGGAGGAAATCCGTTCCGTGTTATACGGTGTGGTCCCTTGATTTATCTAACTTTAAAATAAAGATTAATAACTATTTTAGTTCTCACACCAGTCACATGACTGACCTGGAGTTTGTTGTTTTAACCTGAACTCTGGGTGCCCTTATTTTGACCCAGGCAGTTAGTAGTTTTGGTTTTGCAGATTTATATTCACAGGATCCTGGTTTACAGCTGGAACGATATCCGAAAGCTTTGTATCCGTACATCTCCTTCAGTTGTACTTTGTATTATCTTCTGCTGCTATGTAATTTATTGTAATCTCGAATATTTTCTGTGTAATATTTATTCATACTCTATATATTCTTGTATTCTGATGGAATTGTTGTAATATACAATGAAATGTTCTTCTGTCTGCGTTCTTTTGTGGCTTGTTCTCAACTCAATCCGTGATTTTCCATAAGGGAGATTTCGGGTCGTTTCTCATGGATTCACCTAATACAATATATGTAGCTATCTCTAATATTAAGATACACCCCATGGTAACTCACTCGCATGGTCTCCACCGTAATGAACACAGTCCCTCATCCTACGCCGAAGTGACATACGGATCTCTATATAACAATGTTACGTTCCACATATATCTATCATTACTATGTAATGTAATCGTACGGACTTCTACCATCGACGAATCAGATTCCTTATCGGAATAATGCCTTCTAGTCTACGATACACCACCCAGAGAAGATATGTATATATCTATACTGTCCCACGTATGTACTGTTATTGTAGCTCGATGCCTCAATCGCACGTCCTCTAATGTGCACCGAGTTTCATGGCAGGGCTAAATAAGAAACACGGAACTCGGCCGAGAGCTTTCCATACTCGTACAGGCCCGTCTTTAAGAGATTCCAAATATAGATAATCCTAGGGTGTGTTTCCATGGTGGCTATGGCCCCACCTTATCCCCTCCCTCAACTAGTAAAGACTACAGAGCTAAGCGACCGCCCCTAATAACAACCAATCTAAACATCCATGTGGCATCTACCCTCAACCCCGTACCTCGATAGTGAAAGATGATATTATATCTTAGGTTTAGCTCTAGTATTTTCGCATCCCGCTGGTTGTTGATGATAGATATTCGACGGTCTACTGTCCTTGTTGGTCATGACCCTCTCTACCTCCTCACGAGGGAACCGTTGAATCACCCTGGTGTTACCTCGTCATAGCATTCTGACTGCATAGCTACATCTGTAATCAAGGCCCACCCACCCAGTAGTTACGCGCGGACCCAACCTCTGCGAGTATAGCCTAAGACATCTGTCACCGCACAGAGGACTAATAGGAGCACCTTACGTACCTCAAGAAGTCGTGTGCTTCCCCTTCCAGTTCTTTGGAGCCGTCAAACAATCAGATGAATGTGCGCTCCTTTTCGTACCTTATAACACCTCGATGATCTACCCCATTGGGTTATTCACCCTCAACCGTATGGACTGGCCTAAGCGCCTTACTTTAGCATGTTGTTAGACACTATGTCTAAACATTCTTTTACGCGCTTGTGTTACTTCACCAGGTTCCCATTTAACTTGGTTATTCCCGTTCATATTGAATTCTTATTCCAATTTACCAAGTTTCTCTTGCTTATTAATTTCAATCATATAACTTAGCCCATTTAAGTTTATTAATAAGCCCACAACATGTTATTCTCTAGATGGTTGCACAAGGTTTGTAATCCACAATCTATTTTGCATTCTTGCTTGGTTACATCATTACAATAACATGTTCTCCTTAATACATTATTAAGTATATCCCAATACACATGTTTCCTAATCACTTACCATTTATGATTAAATATAACTTATTTATTTTACAATTATGCTCATTCTTTCTCATTTAATCATAAATTCAATTTACACCGTCACTACTACTTATCATTGTTTACTTAGCAGATTATTACGCATATCTAATTCTATCATTTTTGCAAGTTATGCTTACCCTACAAGGGTGTCTTTAATTACATAACTTTATTATATTTTCCACCGGTTATGTATAGCACTAGGTGTCTTTAATTACATAACCGTATTGGGTTAAGTTCGTGGGCCTATATGTAAATATTACCTACCCCCTCTATTTTACTTAGCCCACCCAGTACCCATCCAATTTTACTTAACCCTAACTCAAATTCATAATAATACAATCCTTATGGGTTAAATTAGGTTAAGTAGTCCAATTCATTACCATGTCCAATTTTGGTTATAATGGGCTAGACCTCCCACATTAGGCCTACAACGTGTGGATGCTGGATATGTCGGTCGGGTCCAGATATACTTATTCCATAGTTGTGTCTAACCTCGTGTCTTAGCCCGATTCGTATTTGCATACCTAGACCTCTCACAATAGGTTCAACAATAGTGGCTGCTGGATATGCCGGTCGGGTCTGGGTAGATTTCCACCACTAATTCAACCTAACCTCGTTTCATAAGTGCAATTACAATTCCTAATTGTAGTTACTAGACATTCCATTTTTATCCAAATATACCTATGTCATTATAGGTGATTATTTCTCTTTTTCCCCACATTTAATTATACGCTCAATTCACTATTGAAATCATAGACTTTTATGCCCCTTTTCAATTCACTTTTTAATTATGCACCATATGCTCTTTTTTTCCAATTTTTAAGTCAAGGCATATACATATGTTATGCATAAACCCAAATCTACATATTTTCCATTTTATGTCCCTAGTCCATATTCACCCATTTCAATACAAGTTATACCCAAATATTCGCATATTTTCCTACGTACGCCTAAAATTCATATTCATATTATCCAACACAATATATGCCCCCAAATTCATATTCGTATATTACCAAATTTTATGCCCAAATTTAGATCCATATTTTCCAATACCAATTATGCATCAAATTATGTCTCTCCCAATCATTCCCAATTTTGCATGTCCGCATTTTCAGCGTTAGCCCTAGGCTCAAGGGTACCCCGGCTATATAAAAATAAAAAGGGAAAAAGAGGGAGAGAAGAGAATCAAGAATAGGCATAATAACGAATCAATAATAAAATGATAGAAATTGGCATAAACTGAATAGGCATATTATGACAAGATTTAACATGGTGGCGATATAAAAGCAGATCTGATAATTATGTCATGATAGAACTGATTAGGCACCGATTCAAGATCCAGTTTTTTATATACATATCAAGATTACTATTTAAATATTCAGATCTAAAAATAACATGAATTCACAGTGAATAGAACGAAGGAAATGGATCCAAATTACTATGAAGAACACGTTGAATAAGTTGTTGTAGCCATTGCTGAATTCGTATAATGTTTGCTGAATTAGATTGGAAGTAGATAGACCATTCAATCTTCGTTGAAGCGGAGCTTCGCCATCACCATTGTTTTTAGATGAATAAAACCTAGGTCTAGGGTCCGTTATGTAGCCTAAGGTTCATGAATCTAGCTCCAAAATTGTCCAGGTTCAGAAAAGAAGTTTCCAGTGCCACGGATGGGTCGACCCCCCTTCAGGTGGGTCGACCCCAAGGTCAACCCTGGGGTCGACCCCCATGAGCCTAGGTCGACCCCTAGGTCGACCTAGCAGGGTCTCGGTTTGACTTCAAAATGGCGGCCCTTCCTCGATTTGCGTGCCGGATTTCTGGTTTTACTGATTTTTGAGTATTTTTGAATTTTATATGTATATATTTCTTCCTTATATGCATACAATCTTCAAACGTTAATGACTTCTTCATACGGTGTCCAATTTATGCAAACCAAATGTTTATCTTGACCGGGATTTCGAGACGGACGCAATGGCATAGTCCGTTTTACTCAATTCAGAATATTTAATTAAATTTTCCTTAAATTCATTGTTAACTATGTATTTCATACTAATTATTATTTAATTCATCATCTTTAGCATCGTTAAAATTTCGGGGTGTTACATTCTCCCCTACTCAAAGGATTTCGTCCTCGAAATATCTAAGTTAAGAAGAACGTATATCCTAACATCCAATAATCATACATCCATCTAGCAATCATAGTCATCCATTATCCTTAAGGAATTTCTATTGCTTTTATGAACATACGCAATAGTGTGTGTATATGTCCATAAATTAGTGTGAAATATCAGGCAGTCCACTGATTCAGTTGACCTCCTTAATGCAATGTATGTTTGTGCCATGCAACCAATATGTATGCAAATTATCTTAATATATGTAAGTTCTATATGTATGCAAAATCATTCATCTAAATGCAGCATCAACGTAATGATACGCCCACTTTCATCCATAAAAATTTAAAATGTACACACATCAATATGCAATATGTAAGTGATTGAGCCGATCTAATGCCTATTGTGTGTGTATATGCATCCACGAGAAATCACTAGCAACCACTTGCATCCATCAAACATAACATGTCTCAAACACATGTTTACATTCATTAGTTTTCTACCTAAAAACTCGATCGATAGGAGATATCCAAACGATAGATACAATTATTAATTCGAAGCTTAGAAAAGAAGTTAAGAACATATTCTCGAAAAGGAAAGGATATGAAGCACGAATCTTGTCTTCAGCCTCCAAAGTATCGTCCTCGTGGCCCTTTCCCAAATGCACTCTTACTAGTTTCGCTCATTTGTTGCACAATTTCTTTACCTCCAATCCAAGTACGCAAGTCAGAACTAGTCCTATCATTGCTTCCTTCTCTACTTTCAATTACTCTCGCAAGTTTTGCTCCACTACCTCGAACTCTATACATTTTACCGCCGCTTGGATGAATAGTCATCTTAGAATGATGGGCTTACTCAAGGGCTGTCTTCAATAGGTTTCCCATCCCAATATGATTCACCTGTCAAACCTCTTCTCAAGTAGCTCCCCTACTTGCTTATCAATTTCCCTCTTTTCTTTTAGGAGTCACATGTAACAAATCATCAACAAATATATCAAGATGTTGTAGGATACTAAGCATGACAGACCCTTTTGGGGTCATAAGAAATCTCAAGAATTTTTCTGTGGCAAGTCAGAAGTCTAACGACCCTCCTCTCACAATCTAGAATGGCTCTACATATGGTTAACCCATCCATCCTAGAATCTAACCATATCTTATGAAATCAAGAACATATGCATCACAATCAAACTCAATGCCTAACACAGAGATTCTCAAACCCCGACAAATCCTTGATAAATGAGCCTTACCCCTAATGGGTTTGAGACACTAACGGGGTCCAAAACCATACTAGTATATAAGTGCAGAGACTCAACTAAAAATCATATATAAAAGAATGCAGAGGGCCAGGAAAAGAATCCTAATAGGATGATTAGAAATAGAAATTAATCCTTCGATGGAAACTTTCCTACCCCTATCATGTCCACCATCTATGAGAACATTAGCTTGCCCCTTAGAAGTTCCTACCCTCTGGCCTTGTCTTTGTCCCTTCAGGCACTTCTTAATAAGGTGTCCTGCCTTACCAAAGTGGTAACAAACGCCTTTTCTCTTTCTGCAAACCTTTTCCAGATGACCCACTGTTCCAAAATTATGGTATTTCCTCTTTTCTTCTTTGAGTTGTGCTCCTTAGCCTTAACTCCCTTATTCTCCTTTTTACCACCCTTGTGCAACATGCTAACAAGTCTCTTGAAAGCTGCCTCCATCGCACGGAAATCATTACGAGGCTTGAGAGAAAATAAGCCGTAGGTGAAACCACTGTGGCTAAAGATGGAGGTTGGTCACTTCTTTGCCCTTTGACATGTATCGTAGTTTTAGCATGCCTGCGGAACCATGATAAAATAGGAATACCTTTTCGAGAGGAAACGATTTCCCGATCAAAAAGGAAAAGAAATCATGTGGAGAATTGAGAAGATATTTATGACTTTGGGAAATATGCTTTTCAAAAACAGACTTTTTATTTTAAAATACTTTGTTTTTGAGACCTTTTTCAAAATATTTTATCCGATCTTACAACCATATGCTCTGATACGAAATATGACACCCTACGTCGGTTAATATCACTCACTAAGGGAATGCATTAAGTTCCATGAAGCGTTATAGGTAAATAAGAACATAGTAGCACAAGACAGGCATGTAAAACAGCAGGGAATTAAAAACTTTATTTAAATCAAAACATCATGGTCCCAAATACTGAGCTTACATCAAAAGTAACTAATTATATCAATAATTTGTCTTGCCAAAAATATCAGAGTACAAAAGCATAAAACCATATTCTCCTGTGAAGCCATAAGAGAGTTGACCAGAAGTCAATGTGATACATCTATATTTAAAATCCAAGCTAAGATAAAATAATCCAAATCAACTCTAAGCACTTCCACCCTAAGAATCTATGTGTGTGGGGGGGGGGGGGGGGACGAAAGAGAGAGAAGAGGAAACAAAAAGGGTCAAACACAAAATCTGGCGAGTGCAGTTACTTTTAAATATAAATAAATAAAAGTATCATGGCAGGTATATAAAACTGGAAGAACAAGATAACAGTAACAATAACAAGTGTGAACTGAGCAAGATAAGATGAACATATATATTGCGCTTCTTAAATACATTTCTCTGCATCGCGCATATACTATTATATCATAAGTAGAATGATCCCTACTAATACCGTTCCATTACATTTTCTTGATTATTAGGTTACTCGGGTTAATATAACTCACGACTTATCTACGTATCGTACCCGTTTACTTTCGCATAGATTCACAAAATACAATATATATAGTTATCTCTCAACATTGAGATACACCCCATGGTAACCCACTCGCACGGTCTCCACCATAATGAACGCAGACCCTCATCCTACGTCGGAATGACGTACGGATCTCTATATAACAATGTTATCTTCCGCATATATCTGTTATTACTATGCTATGTAAGCGTACAGACTTCTACTGTAACACCCCGTATTTTTCGGGAAATGCGTTAAGTAACAAATCAGAGAATAATTAAATTGTAACAAAATAATTAAGGGAAACTGGTTATGCCATTGCGTTCATCTCGAAATTCTTCTTGGAATAGAGTCTAAGTTTGCGTAAATCGGACTCCATATGAAGAAGATATGGCTTTCGAAAGTTTCAATAAAAACCAGCCCAAAATTCAAAAATTCAGATTTCGAAATTCAAAACAGACACAGGGGCTGGGCGGGAAAATTCCCGCCCAGGACCTCGGTCTACACTAGGGTCGACCTGGGGGCCGACCTGGGTAAACAGGTCGACACTGGGGTCGACCTTAGGGTCGACCTCCCCCCTCCATTTTCCAAATCTGGAAACAGATCCATTTTTCTGCACCTGGATGACTTTCTGACCGGATTCGTGAGCTCTAACCTATTTAAACACCCCCAAACTAGCTTTCTCTCCACACAATTTCATTTTTCCTATATTCTACCTCTATTATAATTAAAAATAAGAATGGCGTCACTACTCTGCTGAAATCTAAGCTAGAACTAGTGCATCTTCTTCCAATCTGAATAGAATTAAAAGAACGACTAATCTACATCAAAGGAAAGCTATTCAGATTCAAAAAACAGATTTCAGAAAAATAAGACTTGCCTATATTTTGTAAGTACAGTTATATTTCCGATTTTAACATTAATTGGAAGTCATGGCTTGTAAGAAACTGATAATAGAACGGTGTCAATTAGTTTATCTATGTGGATTCATGTTTATTCATGCGATTTTCCTATGTTATATTCTTATGATGAAACTATTGCTTATGACTATGACTATGAGACCTTTGCCTAAGACTATGACCATGAAACTGTTGCCTGTGAAATTATTGCCTATGACTATGATTCGTGACTATGAGACTGCTGCCCACGACTATGA
This sequence comes from Allium sativum, assembly GCA_030737875.1. Taxonomy (NCBI): domain Eukaryota; kingdom Viridiplantae; phylum Streptophyta; class Magnoliopsida; order Asparagales; family Amaryllidaceae; genus Allium; species Allium sativum. The sequence continues at coordinate 270,974,742 of CM060913.1, read as the reverse complement.
TTCATAACTACAAGACTATTGCATATGACATTGATTAAGAAATTATTGTGATTACTCGCCCATGGCTATTGTGGTTTATTGCCTATAACTATTGTAGTTAGTTGCTTATGCCTATTCCTATTGTTACAATTAACCAATCATGTTGTACCTTGAACTAGCATTATGTTGGACCAGATCACCTATGCCTATTCCCTTGATTATGTTGGATCTCATATTTAGTGTGTAACTAGGCTAGTTTATTCCTATTCACTATTATGTACATCGAACCTGTTGGGGCCATTATTTTTGCATGCTATTCTTTTATATTAATTCTTGTGCTTATCCCCTACTCCTTTTGTTAGTGCCATTTCATAAGTACTTAGAAAACTTGTGAAATCATGTTATACATACGATTATGATGCTGGGATTGGGCGTAGCTTAATTAAGTTAATTTGGCATAATAAATATGTTGTCATAATCTAAATTGGCTACAATAGTGAATTATTTACATGCATATCAGACTTCGGCATAAATTGATAAATTTTAGTTGGCCGTATAGTATGTAATTGGCATGTAAACCAAGTTTTGAATATAAACGGTAAACTAGAATATTGAATCTATTTTTGACATGAACCGTAAATTGGAATATTAATCTAGATTGGGCATGAATTGAAAAAGGGGAATATTAAATCTAAATTGGTATAAACTGCAAGTTGGGCTAATTGATAGGTAAATCAAGTTTTGGGCATAGAATTTAAGTATGTTAATTGGCATGACAAATGAATATGATCTAGGCTAAATTGATTTACGGAAAATATACATAAATAGTAAATATGTAAATTAGAAAAGAGGAAAATGCCTAACCCGAGGTTAGATTGAGTTGCGGTGTAAAACTGCCCGAAACCTCCCAGCGCATCCAGTAACCACAACAATACCTGTCTAATGTGAGAGGTTAGTGCATCAAGCCCAGAAAGACCCGAGGTTAGACTAAGTTGTGGTGTAAAACTGCCCGGAACCGACCGACATATCCAGTAACCACAACAATACCTGTCTAATGTGAGTGGTTGGTGCTTTAACTAATTAATTAAAGCTCATGAACAATCAAGCTATAAATAGTGAGGTTAAGTAATTAAGGAAACACTTAACCAACTTAACATGTTAACAAGACAAGAAGGTTGGGGTTGAGTAAATGAGAAAACACTTTGCCAATTCAACATGTTAACTAGACAAGATTGATAAGGGTTAAGTTAATTTGGACACTTAACCAACTTAACATGTTAACAAGGCAAGATTTGTGGGGGTTAAGTAACTAAGGAAACACTTAACCATTATGTATAACATGTAAACTAGACAAGGGGGTAAGGTTAAGTAAATGTTTAACTATTATAACATGCTAACTAGACTAGATGGTGGGGTTAAGTGAACTTAGAACACTTAGCCGTGATAGCATGATAAATAAACAGTGTTAAGTTAATGAGAGACGCTTAACCAGTATAACCTGACAAACGAGTAAGGTTAAGGCACACTTAACCAATTTGACATGATGTAGGGGTGGGTTAAGTCAACTTGAACCGCTAGATAACACTTAATCAATTTGACATGATATATGGGTAGGTTAAGTCAACGCAAACCGCTGGATAACACTTAACCAATCCAACATAACGAGGAAGAGAACTAAGTAGTAAACCTTAGTTAAGAAGACAAAGTTGTAAACCTTAGTTAAGAAAACGAACGATTCAGGAAACTAAGTAGTAAACCTTAGTTAAGAGAACTAAGTATTAAACCTTAGTCAAGAAAACCAAGTAGAATACGAGGAGGAGCAAACATCCATCTAATCATGAAGCATGCTCCAATGAACCGGGTTACGAAGCACGCGGCTTCGAGGGGATGTGAGGGTACTCTTGGTATCCCTCTGTGAGACTTCAGATGATCCTCCTAGGCTCACAGAGGTTAAGGTCTGCGTTAGAAGAGCCAAGGGTATGTCTTGGTTGCAATAATAAGGCAACCTAAAGACTAGGATGGACCAGCGTGATTTGGCAAGACCAGTTTTTTCCCTGTGATAGCAACTCGTCGTCTACCTGCCATCTTGAGTCAGTCGAGATACGTGAAGCGGAAAGGCGGAGAACTCCAACAGACCATATACTTGCTATCTAGTTATGGGTGAGGTTGGCCCATAGGTTTGTGGGGGCAAAGATGGGCCTGCGTACAGTTCTCATTCTTGATTTTCTTAGGTGCCTTTCATTTGTTAGTTGAGGGAGTGGTCTAGTGGGACCATAACCACTGTAAAAGCAGACTTTAGCATCTGTAATCGGCAGATATCTGAAAGCTCCCGACTGAGTTCTGTGTTTCTTGATTAGCCCTACCACGGGACTCGGGTTGCACATATAGAGGACATGTGCATCTAGACATCGATAACGATTCACGACACATACATGGGGAAAGTCTAGGAACATATACCGCTCTGGGTATTGTGTCCAAGACTAGGGAGCATCGTTCAATAGGTAGCATAATCCCTATTTGGACCTAAGTTGCGTAAACCCTGAATCCGAGAAGCGTTCAATAGGTAGCATAAACCCCAGTGGCACTGGGTATTGTAAACCCTGGTTTAATCTAGGAATCATTCGATAAGTAAACCCTAGTTGGATCTAGGTAACACTCAATGGATAAGGGACTGCATACACAATAAAAAGGGGATCATTTTATCATGAACACACGATTATAGTTTGAGACGACCCGAATTCCCGTTCTCACGGAAACAAGGTTATCTTTGGAATATAACACAGAAACATATAATAGCAGAACAGAATTAAATAAATACACCAGAATGAACAACAAAATATACTGGATAAAAGTAATCATCAGAGTTACGCAGTATACAGGATCTTACTTAGTACTAGTACAGTTCAGCTATACATAAATGTCTACAGCGGAAATAAACAAAATATGTACAATAGGAGCTGAACAGCATAAAAAGAATAAATGATAGAATCCATCTTCAGCTCCAGCTATCCAGAAAGAACCAGCTAAACCTGAATACAAGGCTGCCCGTGTAGAAAAAGGGGCACCCGAGTTTGAGAGTGAAACAAACTACGAGTCAGTCATGGGACTGGTATGAGAAATCCACTCAACACATATATAATTGGCTAATCACAGGACCACGCCACTTTCGTGGAAAGGGTTTACTCCATTGGATTGCCAGTGCTTCAAAACAAATATTTCTTTTAAACATCGCTATGCTTTTTATAAAAATGAAGCCGATATAAGACTCAGTTCCCATCACACAATGCAACGCAAACCGGAGGATAGAGTTTTTACCTTATAACGGCCAAAATATGCTTGATACGAATAAAACAAAGGCATTTGATATTATTGCTAGTGTTTATATGTTTCGAAAACAATTTCAAATCATAACTATCAATCATAGACGACATGAGCGTCCCATGCCACTATGTCGCCAAATGTATATATACAATCGAAACCGCACGATCACGTATTTGGAAATTGGATTTCCGTCATGAACCAAGGCAAAAGATAGTCCTTACCGAATTCGAGACAATCTAGCCCATGTCTCAGGCCCAGACTCAGGTGGGCCCTTAGATCGTCAGGGCCGGTCCACCGATGTGGATTATTATGCTTGAACACTACGTTTCTCCGCCCTTTGGGGCGTAAACGAGCCAACGAATGATTCCATCGGACCCGGATCGTCCGATCAAACCGAGGCGCCTCGCAACAGCAACAACCACATAGGTGAAAAGTATATAAATGTCAGGGCTGGTAGGTCACTGACACCACCCTAGCTAGAAAGAAACGCATGTCCTCCCTGAGGTCCTTCTCCCGTTTTAGGTTCATACCGGGGTGTGAGGCTCGCGAATTTACGTTATACACAAAGCTACGCCACACAGGCGGTGCTTTGATCATCACCACAAGACTTTGCTTTTCAACAGAAGCCCTGATCACTGCATCTTAGCATGCCACACAGAATAAATCCTATGTCAGACACACGGTCCATTTACAAGTCCGTTCTGGGTCTGAACGAAACCGGAGGCACTAAATACCTCGCAAACCCTTTGATCAACACGTACGTCTGAACGATCACCACTCATTATCCATATTTCGGGATGCCTCCCAATCAGGACCTCGGTTACCATCCAAACGAGGTGGAGACCTCCGGTCTTCGACCATCGTCTTCATCTTCGACTTTCAATCGTCGGTCAATTATTTGAAATGAGAATTAACTCGGCCTTCTCAAATAATTCTCGTATATTTAGAATTTCAAATCAATTTATTTCAATGGTTAAATTATTCGACAACACCAATTTTGTCCTTTAATGTAATTTTCACACCAAACCCATTCAACCATCAAACATCACATAAATCAAGCAAATTTAGTTTATTTCCATTCTATATCGCTTATGATATTTTATAACTATTTATCGCTATTTTTATTTATTTTAAAATAGCCATTTTATTCAAAACGACGCTTCGGGCCATAAGGCGGCCGTGGCGCTGTTTTTCTTCAGATTTGATTTACACATATCTGAAAATCTAACCGTTGGATCTTCACAAAATTTACATCATTAGAAAGGTCTTTTCAAACCGAACCCAACGGTTCCAGTTTCGGGAAAATCCGACGGTCGGATCTCCCGGTACAATCGTTTGAAATTTCGATTTCAAAATACGAACTGCAGCGTCGTTATTCGATTAAATATAATTATATTTATATTTATATATAAATATAATCGATTCTGGCGTTGTTTTTCTTCAAATTTGAATTAAACATTCCAGACAATCCAACCGTTGGATTTCTACAAGGTTGGTGCCGTTGGAAAGATTCTTCCAAGGCGGACCCGACGGTTGAGGTTTCGGGAAAATCCAATGGTCGGATTTCCCGTACTAGTTGTTTGAAATCACGGTTTCAAAACACGAACTGCACGGCTTCGTTTCATTTTAATTTTATTTATATTTATATATTTATATAAATATAGTTCATTCAACAATTTCAATATCGTTTTCACTTCAAATATTTTTCTAACGCCTTAAATTTTGGAAAAATTTCGCCATAACCTCCCCTGCACCGGGAGCATCGGGAAATCGCAAATAGCGTTCCCGGTCCTTCTAATCTCAAAAAGAAAAAGAAAAAGCCAAGCGGCTAGCCAACAGGCTCAAAATCATCACCCAAACAAATCAGTAAATGTGTACCTATTTGTCGGGCACAAAATTTTATTCCTCTTCTCTAGCCCCTTTGCTATAACCTGTTCAATGAATATGCATGTACATATATATACAGTTCTTATCATTTATCCATTTCTATTCGACTTCATATTCGATTTCTATTTGGTTTAAAAACTCCATTCATTCTAATGTTACATAAATAGGTGCAAATCATTTCATTAGCTAATTAATGAATATTTCATCTCATATATGTTTATTTTGAACAAGTGGCTATTTTTAACACTTCACATTTCAACGATTTATGCATACAATAAAAATGTGATTTTTATTGTAAAACAATTCATTTCAAAACACTATTTTTCTATATAGATAAGTTGGTGATAAAAATGGGATTTTTATCATAAAACAATTTATTTCAAAATATGAATACCATTCAACACATGAATTTCTAAACAACGAATGAATATCAATTCAACACATGAATGTTTTCAATAGTTTTTATATATAGATAAAAATGTGATTTTTATTATTAAACGATTCATTTCAAAATATGAATACCATTCAACACATGAATTTCTAAACAACGAATGAATATCAATTCAACACATGAATGTTTTCAATAGTTTTTATATATAGATAAAAATGTGATTTTTATTATCGAACAATTTATTTCAAAATATGAATACCATTCAACACATGAATGTTTTCTATACAATGAATAAATATAGTTTAAGCATATGAAAATAATTCAAACACACAAATATTATTCAAAATTTCGGCAGCATAACGGCAGGGTAGTTACACCGGCACCGTCCCTAGTACGGCTCCTCGCTCTACCTTAAAACCTCGCGGTTTTTGACAATGGGTATCATGCATCTAGTTCGCACGCAGGCGGCATGTATATATTTATTTCATTTCCACAAAATAATCCTATGTGGTTTCAACCAAATATTTCACAACCACAAATGGGTATTTTTCAACCACCATCAACCAATATCAATCACAAACAATCCCAAACAATCATTCGCTATCAATCAAATTTTCACAACAATTTCAACCAATAAATATCGTCCATGGTTTGTGGACGAGGGGCGTATACATATATATATATATATATATATATATATTTATATATAGCAATTCACTTTTACTTCACACATATATATATAAATTTTAAATCAGAAATCTCACCAATAGCTATCCAACTGCACGATACTTCCTTTATAGAAATCTTCGCCTTTTGTCGCTTTCGCCCGTATTCTCTACACATGTAAAAATCAAATTTTTACGATGCTATTCAATATATAAAAATATGATTTTTCTTTCTAAAGAAATCAGTTTTCAATAGCTTTTAAAAATCAAAATCAGTTTTTACTCTCTTTATAAAATCAGTTTTACTCTTTTTATTAAATCAGTTCTTAACCTTTAAAAACCAAATCAGTTTTTACTTATCTAAAATAAAATCAGTTTTTAATTTTTAAAAACCAAATCAGTTTTAATTCCTTTTATAAAATTCAGTTTTTATCTTTTTATAAAATCAGTTTTTATCTTTTAATAAAAATCAGTTTTAAAATTCAGTTTTTAAACCTTTTCGAAAAACTGTTTTTAATCCTTTTAAAAAAATCAATTCAATTTTAATTCCTTTTATAAAATTCAGTTTTTATCTTTTTATAAAATCAGTTTTTATCTTTTAATAAAAATCAGTTTTAAAATTCAGTTTTTACTTTTAAAACAAAAATCAGCTTTTTTTTCTTTTTAAAACAAAATCAGTTTTGTTACTAATAAAAAAACAGTTTTAATTTTATATAAACATCAGTTTTTATTATGATTTTAAAATCAGTTTATAAACCTTTCTGTTTATATAAAATACGAATAAAATAATATAAAAAAACTTACGGCGAGGGGAGGGCTGCTGCTGCTCTTGGCGGCAGTCGGGGAGGCGTCGCGTCGAGGTAGGGGGGGGCTGCTCGATGTCAGGGTCGGTGGCTTCGAGGGGGACTCGCGCTTTGATTCGACGGGGGGGCTCGAGGGCTTCGGCTCTTCGATCGATGGAGGGGGGCGATGGCTTGTCTTCGGCGGCGTTCGCCTGAGGGGGAGGGCGGCTGCTCGATAGTCCTAGGGTTTTTTTTTTCTTTCTTTTCCGTTTGAAATTATAATGAACGGGGGGGGGGGGCAAGCAGAAGGAAAAAGGGGGAGATTAAATTTTTTTTATTATTTATTATTTATTTTTGCAAAAAGGTTGACTTTTACATACGACCTCGAAACGAGGCCCACCGCCTGTCGCCCATAGCGTTTTACCCCCATTCTGAACACAATGGGATATGTATCGTAAGCTGATTTGATTGTTACAATCAGTTTCCTTTTGAATTTTCATTTAAATCTCTATATTGAATTTTAAACGTACATTTCAAATTACCGGGGCCACATACTGACTAGAAAAATTCCAGAAAAATATTTTCTAGCTTCGTATTGACGATACGGTCCTAACAAAACTAGTTTCGTCGAATTCTGAGGCCGTTTGAAAAATGGCCAATTTCCAGTCGATTAAAATCAACGGAAACTGGTCAAACGCGTTTTCTTTTGCCACGCTCACATATTGATTCGAAAAATTATGAAATTTGAAACCTAACAATAACTTGACACTGCGGATCTAACAAAAGTGGTTTCATCCAAATCCGAGGTCGTTTGCAAAATGTCCATTTTTAAGGGCCTGAATTCCATAGCGACTATTCAGAATTTTCAACTGGACATATCTTTTGATTCCCGCTATCAAATTTCGATTGGTCGGATTCGTTAGAAAGATATCATCAACTAGATCCTAATGTTTTTGGTTTCACTAAAATCCAGATTGTTTTGCACTCGGTATATTCAATTGAAGTTTGAAATCGAATTATCGAACTACCGCGCCATTTTCAATTCTATATATAATTATAATTAATTATATTGGTTTTCAAATGTCGATTTCAACTCAGTTTTCATCGCCATTATTTAAAATATTTATTTTAAATAATTAAAATCCATTATTTTAGCCAATTTAAAATTTTTAAATTGGTTCAGATTTTCTGGGTCGTTACAATCTCCCCCACTTAAAACTTTTCGTCCCCGAAAAGGAATAAAGTCGAAAGTGGTTTGATAAATCTACAATCACACAATACAACAACCAATTCAATTGTTTTTAACCTTTCTAAAATATAAATCTTTTATATATTCAAAAATTATATTTCTAAAACCAGACTATATATATAATCACAAATACGTTATTTAAAAACATATTACTCTCGACTCGTTCTGAGGCACTTCTGACCCCATCTCTAACGAGTTGTTCTGATTCTGCTACTCATACTAGGATATTGCTGATCCTATCTGTATTGAGTTACCCGTCCTAGAACACTACTGGTTCTATTTCTGACGAGTTCGTTCAAATGTTATATTCCAGAACTAAGCTTAACCAAAGCTCTGATACCACGTTGTGACGACCCGATTTCCCTTTCTCACGTAAACAAGGTTATCTTTGGAATATAACACAGAAACATATAATAGCAGAACAGAATTAAATAAATACACCAGAATGAACAACAAAATATACTGGATAAAAGTAATCATCAGAGTTACACAGTATACAGGATCTTACTTAGTACAAATACAGTTCAGCTATACATAAATGTCTACAGCGGAAATAAACAAAATATGTACAATAGGAGCTGAACAGCATAAAAAGAATAAATGATAGAATCCATCTTCAGCTCCAGCTATCCAGAAAGAACCAGCTAAACCTGAATACAAGGCTGCCCGTGTAGAAAAAGGGGCACCCGAGTTTGAGAGTGAAACAAACTACGAGTCAGTCATGGGACTGGTATGAGAAATCCACTCAACACATATATAATTGGCTAATCACAGGACCACGCCACTTTCGTGGAAAGGGTTTACTCCATTGGATTGCCAGTGCTTCAAAACAAATATTTCTTTTAAACATCGCTATGCTTTTTATAAAAATGAAGCCGATATAAGACTCAGTTCCCATCACACAATGCAACGCAAACCGGAGGATAGAGTTTTTACCTTATAACGTCCAAAATATGCTTGATACGAATAAAACAAAGGCATTTGATATTATTGCTAGTGTTTATATGTTTCGAAAACAATTTCAAATCATAACTATCAATCATAGACGACATGAGCGTCCCATGCCACTATGTCGCCAAATGTATATATACAATCGAAACCGCACGATCACGTATTTGGAAATTGGATTTCCGTCATGAACCAAGGCAAAAGATAGTCCTTACCGAATTCGAGACAATCTAGCCCATGTCTCAGGCCCAGACTCAGGTGGGCCCTTAGATCGTCAGGGCCGGTCCACCGATGTGGATTATTATGCTTGAACACTACGTTTCTCCGCCCTTTGGGGCGTAAACGAGCCAACGAATGATTCCATCGGACCCGGATCGTCCGATCAAACCGAGGCGCCTCGCAACAGCAACAACCACATAGGTGAAAAGTATATAAATGTCAGGGCTGGTAGGTCACTGACACCACCCTAGCTAGAAAGAAACGCATGTCCTCCCTGAGGTCCTTCTCCCGTTTTAGGTTCATACCGGGGTGTGAGGCTCGCGAATTTACGTTATACACAAAGCTACGCCACACAGGCGGTGCTTTGATCATCACCACAAGACTTTGCTTTTCAACAGAAGCCCTGATCACTGCATCTTAGCATGCCACACAGAATAAATCCTATGTCAGACAAACAGTCCATATACAAGTCCGTTCTGGGTCTGAACGAAACCGGAGGCACTAAATACCTCGCAAACCCTTTGATCAACACGTACGTTTGAATGATCACCACTCATTATCCATATTTCGGGATGCCTCCCAATCAGGACCTCGGTTACCATCCAAACGAGGTGGAGACCTCCGGTCTTCGACCATCGTCTTCATCTTCGACTTTCAATCGTCGGTCAATTATTTGAAATGAGAATTAACTCGGCCTTCTCAAATAATTCTCGTATATTTAGAATTTCAAATCAATTTATTTCAATGGTTAAATTATTCGACAACACCAATTTTGTCCTTTAATGTAATTTTCACACCAAACCCATTCAACCATCAAACATCACATAAATCAAGCAAATTCAGTTTATTTCCATTCTATATCGCTTATGATATTTTATAACTATTTATCGCTATTTTTATTTATTTTAAAATAGCCATTTTATTCAAAACGACGCTTCGGGCCATAAGGCGGCCGTGGCGCTGTTTTTCTTCAGATTTGATTTACACATATCTGAAAATCTAACCGTTGGATCTTCACAAAATTTACATCATTAGAAAGGTCTTTTCAAACCGAACCCAACGGTTCCAGTTTCGGGAAAATCCGACGGTCGGATCTCCCGGTACAATCGTTTGAAATTTCGATTTCAAAATACGAACTGCAGCGTCGTTATTCGATTAAATATAATTATATTTATATTTATATATAAATATAATCGATTCTGGCGCTGTTTTTCTTCAAATTTGAATTAAACATTCCAGATAATCCAACCGTTGGATTTCTACAAGGTTGGTGCCGTTGGAAAGATTCTTCCAAGGCGGACCCGACGGTTGAGGTTTCGGGAAAATCCAATGGTCGGATTTCCCGTACTAGTTGTTTGAAATCACGGTTTCAAAACACGAACTGCACGGCTTCGTTTCGTTTTAATTTTATTTATATTTATATATTTATATAAATATAGTTCATTCAACAATTTCAATATCGTTTTCACTTCAAATATTTTTCTAACGCCTTAAATTTTGGAAAAATTTCGCCATAACCTCCCCTGCACCGGGAGCATCGGGAAATCGCAAATAGCGTTCCCGGTCCTTCTAATCTCAAAAAGAAAAAGAAAAAGCCAAGCGGCTAGCCAACAGGGTCAAAATCATCACCCAAACAAATCAGTAAATGTGTACCTATTTGTCGGGCACAAAATTTTATTCCTCTTCTCTAGCCCCTTTGCTATAACCTGTTCAATGAATATGCATGTACATATATATACAGTTCTTATCATTTATCCATTTCTATTCGACTTCATATTCGATTTCTATTTGGTTTAAAAACTCCATTCATTCTAATGTTACATAAATAGGTGCAAATCATTTCATTAGCTAATTAATGAATATTTCATCTCATATATGTTTATTTTGAACAAGTGGCTATTTTTAACACTTCACATTTCAACGATTTATGCATACAATAAAAATGTGATTTTTATTGTAAAACAATTCATTTCAAAACACTATTTTTCTATATAGATAAGTTGGTGATAAAAATGGGATTTTTATCATAAAACAATTTATTTCAAAATATGAATACCATTCAACACATGAATTTCTAAACAACGAATGAATATCAATTCAACACATGAATGTTTTCAATAGTTTTTATATATAGATAAAAATGTGATTTTTATTATTAAACGATTCATTTCAAAATATGAATACCATTCAACACATGAATTTCTAAACAACGAATGAATATCAATTCAACACATGAATGTTTTCAATAGTTTTTATATATAGATAAAAATGTGATTTTTATTATCGAACAATTTATTTCAAAATATGAATACCATTCAACACATGAATGTTTTCTATACAATGAATAAATATAGTTTAAGCATATGAAAATAATTCAAACACACAAATATTATTCAAAATTTCGGCAGCATAACGGCAGGGTAGTTACACCGGCACCGTCCCTAGTACGGCTCCTCGCTCTACCTTAAAACCTCGCGGTTTTTGACAATGGGGATCATGCATCTAGTTCGCACGCAGGCGGCATGTATATATTTATTTCATTTCCACAAACTAATCCTATGTGGTTTCAACCAAATATTTCACAACCACAAATGGGTATTTTTCAACCACCATCAACCAATATCAATCACAAACAATCCCAAACAATCATTCGCTATTAATCAAATTTTCACAACAATTTCAACCAATAAATATTGTCCATGGTTTGTGGACGAGGGGCGTATACATATATATATATATATATATATTTATATATAGCAATTCACTTTTACTTCACATATATATATATAAATTTTAAATCAGAAATCTCACCAATAGCTATCCAACTGCACGATACTTCCTTTATAGAAATCTTCGCCTTTTGTCGCTTTCGCCCGTATTCTCTACACATGTAAAAATCAAATTTTTACGATGCTATTCAATATATAAAAATATGATTTTTCTTTCTAAAGAAATCAGTTTTCAATACCTTTTAAAAATCAAAATCAGTTTTTACTCTCTTTATAAAATCAGTTTTACTCTTTTTATAAAATCAGTTCTTAACCTTTAAAAACCAAATCAGTTTTTATTTATCTAAAATAAAATCAGTTTTTAATTTTTAAAAACCAAATCAGTTTTAATTCCTTTTATAAAATTCATTTTTTATATTTTTATAAAATCAGTTTTTATCTTTTAATAAAAATCAGTTTTAAAATTCAGTTTTTAAACCTTTTAGAAAAACTGTTTTTAATCCTTTTAAAAAAATCAATTCAGTTTTAATTCCTTTTATAAAATTCAGTTTTTATCTTTTTTATAAAATCAGTTTTTATCTTTTAATAAAAATCAGTTTTAAAATTCAGTTTTTACTTTTAAAACAAAAATCAGCTTTTTTTTCTTTTTAAAACAAAATCAGTTTTGTTACTAATAAAAAAAACAGTTTTAATTTTATATAAACATCAGTTTTTATTATGCTTTTAAAATCAGTTTATAAACCTTTCTGTTTATATAAAATACGAATAAAATAATATAAAAAAACTTACGGCGAGGGGAGGGCTGCTGCTGCTCTTGGCGGCAGTCGGGGAGGCGTCGCGTCGAGGTAGGGGGGGCTGCTCGATGTCAGGGTCGGTGGCTTCGAGGGGGACTCGCGCTTTGATTCGACGGGGGGGCTCGAGGGCTTCGACTCTTCGATCGATGGAGGGGGGCGATGGCTTGTCTTCGGCGGCGTTCGCCTGAGGGGGAGGGCGGCTGCTCGATAGTCCTAGGGTTTTTTATTCTTTCTTTTCCGTTTGAAATTATAATGAACGGGGGGGGGGGGCAAGCAGAAGGAAAAAGGGGGAGATTAATTTTTTTTTATTTTTTATTTAATTATTTATTTTTGCAAAAAGGTTGACTTTTACATACGACCTCGAAACGAGGCCCACCGCCTGTCGCCCATAGCGTTTTACCCCCATTCTGAACACAATGGGATATGTATCGTAAGCTGATTTGATTGTTACAATCAGTTTCCTTTTGAATTTTCATTTAAATCTCTATATTGAATTTTAAACGTACATTTCAAATTACCGGGGCCACATACTGACTAGAAAAATTCCAGAAAAATATTTTCTAGCTTCGTATTGACGATACGGTCCTAACAAAACTAGTTTCGTCGAATTCTGAGGCCGTTTGAAAAATGGCCAATTTCCAGTCGATTAAAATCAATGGAAACTGGTCAAACGCGTTTTCTTTTGCCACGCTCACATATTGATTCGAAAAATTATGAAATTTGAAACCTAACAATAACTTGACACTGCGGATCTAACAAAAGTGGTTTCATCCAAATCCGAGGTCGTTTGCAAAATGTCCATTTTTAAGGGCCTGAATTCCATAGCGACTATTCAGAATTTTCAACTGGACATATCTTTTGATTCCCGCTATCAAATTTCGATTGGTCGGATTCGTTACAAAAATATCATCAACTAGATCCTAATGTTTTTGGTTTCACTAAAATCCAGATTGTTTTGCACTCGGTATATTCAATTGAAGTTTGAAATCGAATTATCGAACTACCGCGCCATTTTCAATTCTATATATAATTATAATTAATTATATTGGTTTTCAAATGTCGATTTCAACTCAGTTTTCATCGCCATTATTTAAAATATTTATTTTAAATAATTAAAATCCATTATTTTAGCCAATTTAAAATTTTTAAATTGGTTCAGATTTTCTGGGTCGTTACATAGTTGAAACAGTCCTTAGTGGGTGCAGAGAAATAGAAGTGGATGCTATAGCCAATTCCGTTAATCTTACCTTGTCTTGTTTTAGGATTATCTTATCACTATGATATGGTTCTAAGTTCAGTTTGTTCATGTCATAGTTCTTTTCTTGTTTACATGCTGAAGTATAACTGGACTTATCAGACTTATGTCTGGACCTAGTTTGTTTTCGCCTCTTTTCTTCCGTTTCCCCCCAGGTATCCAGGGAGGGAATAGCTCAGCTCATCTTGGACTGTTACTCTTTCCGAGTTGGAAGATTCTTTGACGCATTGCTTTGAACTCCATTTTCTGCTGCTATGGCTGGCCCATGCTTTATTGGGGAATATCATTGTCAGTTTATGCTTATTTATTTTAAACAAGACAGATGCTTTGTTGTAATAAGTATTGGTGTTGTAAAACAATCTTTTTACAAGCTGTGTTTTAATCAATAATGATTATTTATTTTCCACTGCTTTATTTGTCTGTCTTGTAATTTTTCTGCAACTTGTACCAAAAATGCTCCACCGAAGTTAAGGCGTTCCCTTTGTGAGTGACCTTAACGGAGGTGGGGTGTTACATCTACCATCGATCGAATCAAATTCCTTATCGGAATAATGCCCTCTAGTCTACGATACACCACCTAGAGCAAATATGCATGTATCTAGACAATCCCTCGTATGTACTGTAATTATAGCTCGATGCCTCAATCGCACGTCCTCTAATGTGCATATAGTTCAGTGGCAGGGCTAAATATGAAACACGGAACTCGGCCGAGGGGTTTTCCATACCTGTATAGGCCCGTCTTTAAGAGCCTCCAAATACAGATAATCCTAGGGTGTGTTTTCCATGGTGGCTATGGCCCCACCTCGGCCCCTCCCGCAACTAGTAAAGACTACAGGGCTAAGCAACCGCCCCTAATAACAACCAATCTAAACATCACTACAACAAAAACACCATATTAGAACTTTAATTTTACAACAGTGCGTAAAGCACAGTTGTAATAAATGTTTTTTTACAACTGTGCAAAACGCACTGTTGCAATAAATGCTTTTTTACAACTGTGCAAAACGCACTGTTGTAATAAAAAAAATTACAACTGTGAAAAAATCAATGTTGTAATAAACATATATATCACAACTTTTCATTTCATTGTAATAGAGATGCCTAGTACGAACTTCATGTTTATAATTAATAACTAACTATATTGATATTTAATAATAATATTTAACAATAATAATTAATAATAAACTTGGGAATCAATAATATTTGTCAATTGTATAATAATAACAATTAACATTTTATAATTAGTAATTGGGATAATAATAATAATAATTTCTATTAAATAATCAATAATTAGTAAATAATTTTTAATAATTAATATTTAAAATTAGTGTTAAATAATTAGTAATTAATTTTTAGTAATAAATAGTTAAGAAATCATCATTAATATTAATAATTAAGAAGTAATATTTAATGTTAGCAATTAATTTTGATAATTAATAATTAAAACAGTTTTATTAGAAAATTCTACAAATTGGCTCCAAACATAGGCGGGACAGGGAAAGTAAGGTGGGCTATCGCAGGAAAGTACGGCGGGATAGGGAAAAATTGGCTCTAAATTTACTCACGTGATATCACTCCCTCACATATGCCTCCTCGTATCCCCCTCCTACCAGCGAAATGATTTTTTTCCCAAATTCAGCTCCAACTTCGAAAACAATGGCAGCCGAACGAAATTCTTCATTTTCGTTAACCTTCGTCTTCTCGCTACCACCTCCGCCAAATCGAAGTCAACGTTTCTGCCACGCCTGACCAGAAGCCATCGCTGTTCTCCACCATCCACCTTCTTTGTGCCTCACCTTTGCTCATTCAAGCCACCCAAGTCACCGCCTTCGCCAACCAGTTCTTGAGCCACCAACGGTGAACCCCACACCTCCGCTCCTCCGTTAAACACCACCGCGTCCACTGGTCCTCCGCCCTACACTGCTGAAACCTAAATCATGAAGGGCAGCCACTGAAGCCATCGCCACCGACAATCCAGCCTTTGCTGCTCTTTTCACCATCGTTTAAGGTAAGCCTTTGCTGCAATGAATTCTCTATTTGATTCTTCCAAGATACTTGTACTGAATATGAAAAGAGTTGAAAGAAAAGGGAAATTGATGTTTAAGTTAAATTTTTTTGGTTTAATGGAAAAAGAAAATATTCGACTTTCAAATGTCCGAAGCAAGTGCAATCCATCAGCATTAGCCAAGATTTTGATTCCATTATCTGCTGTTGAAACTGCTAATAATGCGCCTCCTTGTTGAATCTTAGTTTAGGGCTTGCCTAAACATATATACATAAATTAAAAAGATTGAAGTTAGTTGATGTCCATGTCCACTTCGTAGTGTCAGTGAAAATATTTTACTCAATTATAGTAGTAGAAATAGCAGTAGCAACAATATGATGTAATACGGCAACTGAACTGACCGGGAGTCGCCCTCGGCATCGATAGTAGTCAAAATATTAGGATTGTCCACATGCCAATTTTTTATGACAAATTCATCTCCAGCAGCTAAATATTTACTTCTACTAATATCAAACTGCACAGCTCCTAGTGAAAGTTTATGAAATCTTAATATGTTCTTTTTACAGCTCCTTCCGTTTTATTCCACTTAACAATATTTAATTTACCCTAGCAATGACGATCAAAACAGTGATTTTAAGTCCGAAAAGCCGGCCGATTTCGGAGAAGGATGCGGATTAGTTGAGATTCATCGAGGAGATGACTATGAATGCAGATGAAGTGCAGGAGGAGGTGCTAGAGGAGATTTTGAGGAGAAATGGAGAGACTGAGTACTTATGTCGGTTCGGGTTGGAAGGAAGAACTGATAGATTGACCTTTAAGGAGAAAGTTCATGTGGTTACGTATGAGGATTTGCAGCCTGAGATTCAGAGGATTGTTAATGGCGATCGTTCTATGATCCTTTGTTCTCATCCCATTTCTGAGTTTCTTAACAGGTACTGTTATTAATTCTTTTAGTATAATTATTGAAAATTTCTACGGTTTGGGAACTTGATGTGATCATGCATGCTTATTTTTAGTATTTTGTAATTGACATATAATTATTTGAATGTTAATGGATTTTGCAAATTGACTGATTCGACTGGTTAGGTTTGTTGTTTGAGTTTGTTAATTGATAATGAAAACTACTGGCCATCTCCCATCTGAAATTAGTTTTGAAATAACAGTGAAAGAAAACTGTGGTCCTCTTTTTTCTTTATTTTTCTTTCTTTTGTTGAAGACATTTTTTCATTGCAAGAATTATATTTTTATTTAATCAAATAAATATTGATATGAATTTTACATCATTTTATTACCTAACATATGATAAACTATGCTTGATTTTCTGTATTTCATTTTAGGTTGTTGCAAAAATGGTAGGCATTGATTATATTATATATCTTTCTGTAAGGAAATGAAAAGTTTGACAAGGTTAGTTTGGATCCTATAATGGAGGCCTTGGCTCCTATAATAGAGGCCTTTGCTCCTATAGCAAATATACATATTGAAATTCGGGTACCGGTTATTACTTTGTCCATAAATTTATTTTTAGTCGAACAATTACACTTGAAGAAAATTTGTTCATCATATGCTTAAAGAATGAGTGATTTGTTCCTTATGCTTGTGTTTACACATAGGTTCTTAATGAATGAATTCACAGTCACGCCTACATTTCACGCTCTCGCTTTGTCGTTTTTATCAAGTGGGAAGAGAAAGGATGGATCTAAATCATTAATAAACAGGTATGTGTTTGTTCTGTAGATTTGTATTATTAATGTGAAGTTTTAAAAGCTATTAAACTTTAATTTTCTTTTTGCCTTTGTCCTTGCCTATTAAGTTTGATTTGAACATCAATACTGGTTTGTGTTCTCCATACTTGAAACGTACTTAATTTTAGGAATGAGCTGAAGCAGTATCAAAATTAGAACTTTTGGCATACGTGACCGGTTGCTGAATTGGAATGGTCACTCTGCGAAATGCCTGCTTGGAAGGTGCGCAAGAAAACTAGAATTTGATGATTGGAATAGAGAGGTGTTGGCAGTCAAAAATTATCTTTGATTGATGCCATTGATCTTGTGTACCCTGTTGAAGTGTTGGACTGTATGTACTGTGTTTTATAAGCATATTATGTAAAAAAAATGATGAGAGTTTGAAAATATTAATAAATTGTAACACCACTAAGTCCCACATCGTGGAAGCCTGTATAAAGTGGGTACTTATATAGTAGAGTCTATCTCTTACTAACGCCGAGGCCTTTTGAGGAACAAAACCCCACACCTAATGGTGGCTAAGTTGGGGACAATATCTTACGTGATCGGAGGTGCGGGCTGTTACAGTTGGTATCAGAGCCAATACTTAGCCGGAATTGTGGCTCCTGTGTGGACCACAACGCTTGGGTGAGGTGTTTGTGAGCCAACGGGGACGTTGGGCTCTGTAGGAGAGGAGAATGTAACACCCCTAAGTCCCACATCATGGAAGCCTGTATAAAGTGGGTACTTATATAGTAGAGTCTATCTCTTACTAACGCCGAGGCCTTTTGAGGAACAAAACCCCACACCTATATGGTGGCTAAGTTGGGGACAATATCTTACGTGATCGGAGGTGCGGGCTGTTACATAAATTGTTTTTGTTCATGTTTTAAGTTTGTTTGATATCTTAAGTTTTGAAGATAATATGTTCTGCAATGAATTCCTTTATCAGTAACATGTATATAATTTATGGATATATTACAAATGTAAAATAATAATTATAATAAAATATATTACAATGGTTATAAAAAGTTGTAAACATTGTAACAACTATGCATAACAGTTGTAATAAAAGTTATTACAACGGTAGAAAAAAGTTGTAAAATATACATTTTACAACGGTGCAAAAAATTTGTAAAAGATTTTAGTCTATTACAACTTCTTAATAGACGACGGTGGCTCCACCGTTGTAAAATGTCTTTTACAACTTTTTTCCACCATTGTAATATGGTCAAGTTGTTGTAGTGCATCCATGTGGCGTCTACCTCAACCCCGTACCTTGATTTTGAAAGGAGAAATTATATCTTGGGTTTAGTTCTGGTCTTTTCGCATCCTGCTGGCTGTCGATGAAGGATATCCGACGGCCTACTATCCTTGTTGGTCGAGACCCTCTCCACCTCCTCGTGAGGCAACCGTCGAATCACCCTGGTGTCACCTCGTCACAGCATTCTGACTGCATAGCTACATCTGCAGTCAAGGCCCACCCACCTAGTAGTTACACGTAGACCCAACCTCTGCGAGTACAACCTAAGACATCTGTCACCGCACAGGG
The DNA here is from genome assembly GCA_030737875.1 of Allium sativum. Classification (NCBI taxonomy): domain Eukaryota; kingdom Viridiplantae; phylum Streptophyta; class Magnoliopsida; order Asparagales; family Amaryllidaceae; genus Allium; species Allium sativum. The sequence goes on along the minus strand of CM060913.1, from coordinate 270,955,242 downwards.
GACTACTAGGAGCACCTTACGTACCTCAGGAAGCCACGTGCTTCCCCTTCCAGTCCTTTGGAGCCGTCAAACAATCAGATGAATGTGCGCTCCCTTTCGTGTCTTATAACACCTCGATGATCTACCCCGTTGGGTTATTCACCCTCAACAGTACGGACTGGTCTAAGAGCCTTACTTTAGCATGTTGTTACACACTATGTCTAAACATTCTTTTACGCGCTTGTCTTACTTTATCAAGTTCTCATTTAACTTGGTTATTCCCATTCATATTGAATTCTTATTGCAATTTACCAAGTTTCTCTTACTTATTAATATCAATCATATAACTTAGCCCATTTAAGTTTATTAATAAGACCACAACATGTTATTCTCTAGATTGTGGCCCAAGGTCTATAATCCACAATCTATATTATATTCTTGCTTGGTTAAATCATTACAATAATATGTTCTCTTTAATAAGTTATTTAGTATATCTCAATTCACATGTTTCCTAATCACTTACCATTTATGATTAAATATAACTTATTTATTTTACAAGTTTTCCCCATTCTTTCTCATTTAATCATAAATTCAATTTACACCGTCACTACAACTTATCGTTGTTTACTTAGAAGATTATTACGCATATCTAATTCTACCATTTCTACAAGTTATGCTTACCCTACAAGGGTGTCTTTAGTTACATAACTTTATTATATTTTCCGCCGGTTATATATACCACTACGTGTCTTTAATTACATAACCTTATTGGGTTAAGTTCGTCGGCCTATATGAAAATATTACCCACCCCTCTATTTTACTAAACCCCCCTCCCCCACTACCTTTAACAACCCGTATACATGTTAAAAATGTTATTTTTAACAAACTAGAATTTATTTCAACGTATGACTATTTTTAATACTTCACATACATAATAAAAATATTATTTTTATCGTTCACATAATTTAATTCAAACATGAATATTTCATATACTTCATACGTACAATAAAAAGGTTGTTTTTATTCTTCAAAAAACTTATTCAACATATGAATGTTTCATTTATCTCTTATATACGATAAAATGTGAATTTTGTCGTTCAAACAATTTATTCAACATATGAATGTTTCATTTATTTCATATATACGATGAATTGTGAATTTTATCGTTCAAACAATTTATTCAACATATGAATGTTTCATTTACTTCATATATACAATCACAATCAATTTGCATAAGATAATCAAACAAACAAGTCGTCCATGGTCTGTGAACGACGGGGAACAGTTCATATATGTATTTATGAAATAAATAACTATATAAAAAATTACAGTGGGGAGTTCTCACCTTTGGGTTTTCACTCCTCCATTCTTTAGTGGACAATGGTTTGGATTTCGTTCTGCTTCCACTCGATTCCATCGCAACATGTTTCACACGATCTTTATATTAAAAATCACATTTTTATTTCAACGCTATAAAAATCACATTTTTATTTCAACGCTATAAAAATCACATTTTTATTTCAACGCTATAAAAATCACATTTTTATTTCAACGCTATAAAAATCACATTTTTATTGCATTGTTATGTATGTAAAAATCACTTGTTTATGTTGTTGTTATATATTTAAAAATCATATATTTTCTCTTTTTCAAAATCAAATCTTTTCTGAAGCTAAAAATCCTATTTTTACATACTTCTTTATACAATAAAAATCACATTTTCATATGTGTTTCATATACATAAAGTCTAATATTTTTTATTTGATAAAAATCAATCCTTTCTTCTTTTGAAAATCTTTGTTTGCTAACTAAAAATCAAGCCTTTCTTCTTATAAAAAGCTACGTTTGCAAAATAAAAATCAACCCTTCTAAACTATAAAAATAATATTTTTATATCATTTATATATATATGTATATATATTAAAAATCACTTCTTTTTATGTTATACGTATAAATAAAAATCTTTATTTGTAAAAATCACATTTTTATTATATCACTACGTGTATAAAAATCGCATTTTTATTTCAAAGCCATATTATAAAAATCCAATTTTTTTACACTGCTACTTCATATATAAAAATCATATTTTTACATCGCTTCCATGTATATAAAAATCAAATTTTTATCGCTACTCCAAATATATGAAAATCGAATTTTTATCGCTATTTCATATATATAAAAATTGAATTTTTATCGCTACATCATATATATATAAATCATATTTCTCCTATGAATAAATATCGTAACTTTAATATGCTACCGTATAAATAAAAATCAAAATTTTATTATGCTTCTACATATGTAAAAATAATATTTTTATATTGCTATTCTTAAAAAAAAACAATTTTTTTTCTATATTGCTTTTCATGAAAAAAATTATTTTTTCTATATTTCTCTCCATAAAAAAACTGATTTTTCCTATATTGCTTTTCATTAAAAAAAACTAATTTTCCCTATATTGCTTTTCATTAAAAAAATACTGATTTTTCCTATATTGCTTTCCATAAAAAAACTGATATTTCCTATATTGCTTTTCATAAAAAAATACTTACTATTGGCCGAGATTTTGATCGGAGGCATGGGTGCTTCATCATCAAAGTTGAGGGCTGAAGGGGCAGGGTTGGTCGGAGCTCGTAGTCGATTGGAAGAGGAGGGGGTTTGTGCGGATTCAAGTGGGTGGCAGCGACAATGGGGGTGGCGGCTTCTAGGGTTGGATGGTTTTGGGGTTTGGGGATCTCGATGGGAGAGGAGAGAGAGAGAGGGTGCGATGGCCGGAGGATATGGGGTCATTGGCGGCGTCTCTTTCAGTGGCTGGAGCTGCTCCATCACGATTTTTGTTTTTTCTTTCTGAGTTATCGTGATTTGAACGAGAGGGGTAAGGGAGAGATAGGGGGTTGACTTCCATATAATAATATATTAATTTAATTTAATTTAATTTTAATTCATAAAAGTTACTTTTCTTTTTGAACTCTAAATCAGGCGCAACGACTGTCGTTCCTAGCTAAATACCCCCATTTCCAACATAGTGGGATATGTTTCGCAAGCCAATTCCATCATCTCGATCAGTTTTCATTAAAATCAAAATTATAAATCTATATATTGAATTTGAACGCACATTTCAATTTACCGGGACCACATACTAATCCCGAGAATTCTCGAAAAATAAATCTAGCTATGTTTTGATGATACAGTCCTAACAAAACTAATTTCGTACAATTTGGAGGCCGTTTGAAAAATGGCCATTTTCTGGTGGATCAAAATTGACTTAAACTGTCAAAACACGTTTTCCCTCGCCACGCTCACATATTGATCCCAAAAATTATGAAAATTGGCATCTAACAATAATTTGACATTCCGGATACAACAAAATTGGTTCATCGAAAACCGAGGTCGTTTGCAAAATGGCTATTTTAAGGCCTATACTTCTATAGCGACCATTCTGAATTTTCAAATAGACATAACTTTTTATTCCCGCTATGAAATTTCAATTTTTCGGATTCCTTGGAAAGATATTTTCAAATAGATTCTACTATTTTTGGTTTCACTAAAATCCGGTTTATTTTAAATCCTGTACATTCATTTGAAATTTGAAATTGAATTTTCAAACTACTGCGTCATTTCCAATTCCTTTTATAATTAAAAAATATATTTATATTCTAATTTTGATTTATATAAATATATACATTCTAATTCTATTCAAAATAAATTTCTTGTTGTTATTATTTAAAATAATTCATTTTAAATATTCAAAATTCATCAAAATTACCAAAATAAGAATTTTAAATTGTTTCGGATTTTCCGGGTTGTTACAATCTTCCCCACTTAAAATCTTTTCGTCCTCGAAAAGGAACAGAGCTGAAAGTTGTTTTACCAACCAACTCAACTTTCATTTTGGCATTCATTCTGGGGCATTACTAACCCTATCTCTAATGAGATACTCATTCTAGAATGTTGTTGATTCTGTCTCTAATGAGGATTCTTCAACAAGATATTACTAATCCTACCTCTGATAAGTCTTTTATTCTGTTCTAACGAGTTGTACCCAAAGATTTGAGTTAACCAAAGTTCTAATACCAGCTTTAACGACCCGTATACATGTTAAAAATGTTATTTTTAACAAACTAGAATTTATTTCAACGTATGACTATTTTTAATACTTCACATACATGATAAAAATGTTATTTTTATCGTTCTAAGAATTTATTTCAAACATGAATATTTCATATACTTCCTACGTATAATAAAAATGATATTTTTATTGTTCAAACAACTTATTCAACATATGAATGTTTCATTTACTTCATATATACGATAAAATGTGAATTTTAGTGTTCAAACAATTTATTCAACATAAGAATGTTTCATTTACTTCATATATACAATAAAATGTGAATTTTATCGTTCAAACAATTTATTCAACATATGAATGTTTCATTTACTTCATATATACAATCACAATCAACTTGCACAAGATAATCAAACAAACAAGTCATCCATGGTCTGTGGGCGACGGGGAACAGTTCATATATGCAGTTATGAAATAAATAAGTGTATAAAAAATTACAGTGGATAGTTCTCACCTTTGGGTTTCCACTCCTCCATTCTTTAGTGGACGATGGTTTGGCTTCGTTCTGCTTCCACTCGATTCCATCGCAATCTGTTTCACACGATCTTTATATTAAAAATCACATTTTTATTTCAACGCTATAAAAATCACTTTTTTATTGCATTGTTATGTATGTAAAAATCACTTCTTTATACTATTGTTATATATTTAAAAATCATATCTTTTCTCTTTTTCAAAATCAACTCTTTTCTAAAGCTAAAAATCCTATTTTAACATACTTCTTTATACAACAAAAATCACATTTTCATATGTGTTTCATATACATAAAGATCTATGCTTTTTTATTTGATAAAAATCAATCCTTTCTTCTTATAAAAATCTTTGTTTGCTAATTAAAATTCAATCCTTTCTTCTTATAAAAAGCTACGTTTGCTAAATAAAAATTAACCCTTCTAAACTATAAAAATCATATTTTTATATCGTTTATATATAATAAAAATCACTTCTTTTTATGTTATACATATAATTAAAAATCAAATCTTTATATGTAAAAATCACATTTCTATTATATCACTACATGTATAAAAATCGCATTTTTATTTCAAAACCATATTATAAAAATCCAATTTTCCTACACCGCTACTTCATATATAAAAATCATATTTTTTTATATCACTTCCATGTATATAAAAATCGAATTTTTATCGCTACTCCATATATATATATAAATTGAATTTTTATCGCTACTTCATATATATAAAAATCGAATTTTTATTTCTACTTCATATGTATAAATCATATTTTTCCTATGAATAGAATCATAACTTTAATATGCTATCTTATAAATAAAAATCAAAATTTTATTATGTTTCTACATATGTAAAAATAATATTTTTATATTGCTATTCCTAACCAAAAAAACTGATTTTTTTTCTATATTTCTTTTCATGAAAAAAACTGATTTTTCTATATTGCTCTCCGTAAAAAAACTGATTTTTCCAATATTGATTTTCATAAAAAAAACTGATTTTTCCTATATTGGATTTAGTTAAAAAAAATGATTTTTCCTATATTGCTTTCCATAAAAAACTGATATTTCCTATATTGCTTTTCATAAAAAAAACTAACTGTTAGCCGAGATTTTGATCAGAGGCGGGGGTGCTTCATCATCAAAGTTAAGGGCTGAAGGGGCGGGTTTGGTCGGAGCTCGCAGTCGACTAGAAAAGAAGAGGATTTGCACAGATTCAAGTGGGTGGCAGCGGCAAAGGGGGCTGCGGCTTCTAGGGTTGGATGGTTTTGGGGTTTGGGGATCTCAATGGGAGAGGGGAGAGAGAGAAGGGAGAGATGGTGCGATGGCCGGAGGATAGGGGGTCTTCGGCGGCATCTACTTTTGTGGCTAGAGTTGCTCCATCCCGATTTTTTTTTTCTGATGTTATCATGATTTGAATGAGAGGGGAAAGGGAGAGATTGGGGTTTGACTTCCATATAATAATTTATTTATTTAATTTAATTTTAGTTCCTAAAAGTTACTTTTCTTTTTGAACTCTAAATCAGGCACAACGACTATCGTTCTTAGCTAAATACCCCCATTCTGAAAACAATGGGATATGTTTCGCAAGCCAATTCCATCGTCTCGATCAGTTTTCATTAAAATCAATATATAAATCTATATATTGAATTTGAACGCACATTTCAATTTACCGGGACCACATAGTGACCCCGAAAATTCCCGAAAAATAAAGCTAGCTATGTTTTGACGATACGTTCCTAACAAAACTAATTTCATCGAATTTGGAGACCATTTGAAAAAGGGCCATTTTCTGGTGGGTCAAAATTGACTTAAACTGTCAAAACACGTTTTCCCTCGCTACGCTCACATATTGATCCCGAAAATTATGAAAATTGGAATCTAATAATAATTTGACTTTCCGGATCCAACAAAAGTGGTTTCATCGAAAATAGAGGTCGTTTGCAAAATGGCTATTTTTAAGGCCTATATTTCCATAGCGACCATTATGAATTTTCAACTGGACGTAACTTTTTATTCCCGCTATGAAATTTCAATTTTTCGGATTCATTAGAAAAATATTTTCAAATAGATTCTAATATTTTTTGTTTCACTAAAATACGGTTTATTTTGAATCCTGTACATTCATTAGAAATTTGAAATCGAATTTTCAAACTACCGCGTCATTTCCAATTCCTTTTATAATTAAAATAAATATTTATATTATAATTTCAATTTATATAAATATATACGTTCTAATTCTATTCAAAATAAATTTCTTGGCGTTATTATTTAAAATAATTCATTTTAAATATTCAAAATTCTTCAAAATTACCAAAATAAGAATTTTAAATTGGTTCGGATTTTTCGGGCTGTTACACTACCCATCCAATTTTACTTAACCCTAACTCAAGTTCATAATCATACAATCCTTATGGATTAAATTAGGTTAAGTAGTCCAATTCATTACCATGTGTAATTATGGTTATAAATGACTAGACCTCCTACATTAGGCCTACAACGTGTGGATGTTATATATGCCGGTCGGGTCCGGGTGGTCTAATTCCATAGTTGGGTCTAACCTCATGTCATAGTCCGATTCATATTTGCACACTTAGACCTCTCACATTATGTTCAACATTAGTGGCTGATGGATATGCCGGTCGGGTCCGGGCAGACTTCCACCACTGATGCAACCTAACCTCGTGTTACAAGTGCAATTACAATTCCTAATTGTAATTACTAGACATTCCATTTGTATCCAAATCTACCAATGTCATTATATGTGATTATTTCTCTTTTTCCCCACATTTAATTATACGCCCAATTCACTATTTAAATCATAGACTTTTATGCCCCTTTTCAATTCACCTTTTAATTATGCACTACATGCTCTTTTTTCCCTAAGTTATGAGTTAATGCATATACATATATATATATATATATATATATATATATGTGTGTGTGTGTGTGTGTGTGTGTGTGTGTGTACGTATGTATGTTATGCACAAACCCAAATCTATATATTTTCCAATTTATGTCCCTAGTTAATATTCACCCATTTCAATACAAGTTATACCCAAATCCATATTCGCATATTTTCCAATGTACGCCTAAAATTCATATTATCCAACACAATATATGACCCCAAATTCATATTCGTATATTCCCAAATTTTATGCCCAAATTTAGATCCATATTTCCCAATACCAATTATGCCTCAAATTATGTCTTTCCCAATCGTTCGCAATTCCGCATGTTCGCATTTTTCAACGTTAGGCCAAGGCTCGAAGGTAGCCTGGCTATATAAAAATAAAAAGGAAAAAAGAGGGTGAGAAGAGAATCAAGAATAGGCATAATAATGAATCAATAATAAACTGATAGAAATAGGCATAAACTGAATAGGCATATTATGGCAAGATTTAACGTGGTGGCGATATAAAAGCAGATCTGATAATTATGTCATAATAGAACTGATTAGGCACCAATTCAAGATCCAGGTTTTTATATACATATCAAGATTACTATTTAAATATTCAAATCTAAAAATAACATAAAGTCACAGTGAATAGATCTAAGGAAATGGATCCAAATTACTGAAAAGAACATGTTGAATAAGTTATTGTAGCTATCGCTGAATTTTTATAATGTTTGCAGAATTAGATTTGGAGTAGATTAGGCCATTCAATCTTCATTGCAGCGTAGCTTCGTCGTCACCATTGTTTTTAGATGAATAAAACCTTGGTATAGGGTCCTTTATATAGCCTAGGGTTCATGAGTCTAGCTCCAAAATCGTCCAGGTTTAGAAAAGAAGTTTTTAGAGCCACGGGTGGGTCGACCCCCCTTCAGGTGGGTCGACCCCTTGGTCGACCCCCCTTCATGGGTGTCGAGCCCTAGGTCGACCCCAGGCTCGACACCTTGGTCGACTCAGCAGGGTCTCGAGTCGACTTCAAAATGTCGACCCTTCCTTGACTTGCGCGCCGGATTTCTGGTTTTGCTGATTTTTGAATTTTATATGTGTATATATATCTTTCTTATACGCATACAACTTCAAACCTTAATAACTTCTTTATACGGTGTCCAATTTACGCAAACCAAATGTTTATCTTAACCGGAATTTCAAGATGGATGCAATGGCACAGTCCATTATACTCAATTATGAATATTTAATTAAGTTTTCCTTAAATTCATTATTAGAAGTGTATTTCACACTAATTATTCTTTAATTCATCATCTTTAGCGTCGTTAAAATTTCGGGGTGTTACATTTCCACTCACACCAGACTAATATTTTTGTGGAAATGAAACAACTGTACTTGAATTTTATTGAAATGTTAGTACTCTATATGCAAATATGTACACCGACACACACATGAATTGAAATGATATTATGTTAACTTGACGATGGATATTGTTCTATGCTTATTTAATTGCTGAAATTCACACTACAAGTTCCATGTAGCTTAGAAAATCATTGTGGGCTGAAATGATAGATACCCAAATCACTGTATAGATTTTTGAACAAAACTGAATCGATTTCGGATGTAGGTTGAAATGATACACACCCGGGATTTGAAACTTGATGGATACATATGTACTACTTGACCTAGGTAGAAAATTATTATATGGACACCGCTGGTCTATTTTTGAAATTTTTCTAAAAATTATATAATATTTTAACTTATAAATTATTTTGGATTTAAGATTTCATTTTGCTTTGGGTTAATAAAAGTTAAAAATATGTATATGTATTTTAAGAAGTATCAAACCAGTTTTCTTCAAATCTTGTGTTTTCTATTAAAGTAATTTATTTTAAGCTATTTTTGAATAAAATAAAGTAATAAAATTTTAGGTAATTTAAGAAATATTTTAATAAATAAATTTTTACTTAGTATACATATGTTTCTAAAATTATTTTAAATCTAAGATTTCCTATAAACGATTTTATAACGTGATTTATAAATAATGACTATGGTGTGAAAAATGTAAATGACCAGTTGTTAAAGAATGGGATCGGCAATTGTCATATTCTCTGCCAATATCGAAAACCACTTGAACAAATGTGTATGCGGTCTAGTTTCCAGAATGAAATAGGATGGTTTGGAGGCAATTATTGGATTGAAGAAAAAGAGCGATGATGGATTGCCTTGACCTTCAGGTCATAATTAAAATGACTAAAAAAGGTGTTATATCGTGATTAAGGGAGGTCGCCCCTCCTATCGGACATACTTCTTCGAACCCATGTGTATTACTTTGTGATTTGATTGGTGCGCACCTTTAATTTGGAAAGTGTTCCGAGGTGGGCGGTAGTCGCGGCTATGTGTTACCATCGGACCGGGCGTGCATCGGTAGAACCCTACCATGGGTATTCCTCGTGTGCCTTTTTAATATTAAGAATCCTACTGTGCATTGGTAGAACCCTACCGTGCATCGGTAGTCTCGGCTATGCGTTACCATCGGTCCAGGCGTGTATCTGTACAGACTATGATACTATAAATGGTGTAAGGGTAATAATGGTAATTCCACTTAAACTATTTTGATTTTTTTACTCAGTAGACCTATTGTAATAACGAATTATATTATATGATATGTGTAACACCCCGAATTTCTACAATACTAAAAGGGGATAAATTAAAGAATAATTAATTTAATATTCAGAATTAAGTGAAACAGACTATGCCATTGCGTTCATCTCGAAATTCTGGTTAAAATAGACACCTGGTTTGCGTAAAACGGACACCTTATGAAGAAGTTATCAAGGTTTGAAGTTTGTATATGCGTAAGCAGAATATATATATATATATATATATATATATATATATATATATATATAATAAGTCCAGAAATTCAAAATTAGGTCCAGAATTTCGAAATCTCTCAAATAGAGGGGAGCGGGAAATATCACGTCCAGGGGTGTCGACCCTTGGGTCGATCCCTCAAGGGGGGTGTCGACCCCTCAAGGGGGGTCATGGCAAATTAGGGTTTGGGGACGGCAGCTACATATATGGCCTCATTTCTGATGTTTTGCACACTGAAAATAATTGAGGACTAGATACTGCCACTGCCCAGATTGAATCAAACCTTTTTCTTCTTTTGTAATCGAGTTAATCAAGTTTAGAGTTATTCAAGTGTAGATCTGTGGTTCAGCAACTGCTATTCTCCTTCTATTTTTTTTCTAGATCCAAACACTGTGAGTTTAAGTTACTCATAGATTTAAATAATTAAAAAGTAAAACATGACATGACTGTAATTTGGATCTATGCCTGTGGCTACTTGAATCATATCAAATATGTTATAACTTGTATATCTATGGTATTCTGACAATGGCTTGGTTCTTAACCTTTAACATATCAGATCTACCTTTGATTATATATCTAATTCACTATTTAGATCACCTTATACATGTTCTATTATGTTTATGGCTGAATCAGGTCTGTTGTTAGTTGGACACCTAAATCATTGTTTAGATCACATCATGCCTATCCCTATTATGCTAGAATCAGTGCTATTGTCACATGTTCATCCTACATGCTTATCTTGCCATTATGTCACTATTTGTTTATGCCATTACATGTCAACCTTTTTAGTACGATCATCTCTGTCCTTTTCCCTCTATCTTTCCCTTTTATTTTTATATATAGCCATGCTACCTTCGAGCCTAGGCATGCCGTTGAAATACGCGAATACATTAGATCGAGAACGAGGGGAAAACATTAATATTGGGCATAACTTATAATTGGAAATTTGGGCATAATTTGAATTAAAATATATGAGCATGAATTTGGGGCATAAATCATCTTGTGGTTAAGAAACTTAATTAGAGGTATATTGTTCATTATGAACATAACTTGAAAAGGGGGCATGAAACCTATAATGACATAGGAATAATTAGTTAAATTTAAATGCCTAGGATTACAGTAATTAGAAACTGTAACTGCGCCTAGACACGAGGTTAGATTATACTTGTGGTGGAAGTCTGCCCGGAACCACCCGACATATCCAGCAACCACAAGTGGTGAATCTAATGAGAGGGGTCTAGGTGCACAAACACAAGACGTGCTAAGACCCGAGGTTAAGCCCGACTTGCGGAAGAAGTCTGCCCGGAACCGACCGACATATCTAGCACCCATAATTTCTAGGCATAATGTGGGAGGTCTAGCACATTATAACCATAAATGGACATGGTAATAAATTGGAATATTTAACCTAGTTGAATCCATAGCGATTGTATGAACATGAACCTGATTAGGGGTTAAGTAAACTTGTTTGAAATAGTGGGTGGGTTAAGTATATCTGGGTTGGGTGGGTAATATTTATATATAAGCCCACAAACTTAACCAGTTGGGGTTATGTAATTAAAGGCACCATTAGGTAAGCATAACCTGTGGAAATCCTAGTAGGGATGCAAGACAAAGGGGAGAGCTTGCATCATCTCGTGTGTAGGACCCATTTCAGTCAGTAACTCATATAACGGTATCTAACGAGTACTTTGTCCTAGGTTGGAGCCAAGGCATGCTTATTGGGCTGAGTGTAAGAGATCCAAACATGGGGGACGGTGTGGGCGGCGCGTACCGAACGGGTCATGTGTGTGCATGGTCCGGACAGAGGAAAATAAGACATCGTGGCACCTGTAGATATGGTTGTGCATCCTGAAAACTAAGGGTTGCCACTTTAGGGAATGATACACCCTACTGTGGGGCCAAAACAACGTATCTATGGAGTAGGGAGCCGATCGATTGGGTAGTAGTTAGGGTGCATCCGGACATATGCCTAAGTCTACAACCTGTTAGTTGTTGGGGAACGTCTTGTTCATCAGACACTCGTATTGGTGCAGAGAAATCATTAGAGAAGCATAATATAGTCTATCATGTTATCTTGTTTACCTTTTCATATCTGCCTATTATGATGTTATCTTTCTTACCCACTTTATAGGCCTGTCATGATACTTCTACTTACTTTATGCTAAAAGTAACTGGACTTGCCAAACTTTATGTCCGACCTATTTTGTTTCCTCTTCTTTTCCCCCTCCCCACCACCAGGTTCTCAGGGTGGGAATACTCAAGATTGTTCAGGATTGTGCTTAGCTTTGCTTGGAGATTTTTTGATGTATTGCTCGAGCTCTTATCTTTTACACTATGGCTATGTTTTGTGTGGGGATTATGCTTCTTTTATTATTGTACTCGGATGTTTTAAGTACAAGACAGAATTTTTATGATGTAACAGGTTTTATGTTTTTCAGACATATGATGTAACCATGTTTTTGAACCACGATGTTATGCTTTATGATTAATAAAGTTTGTTTTTAAATTCCGCTGTTGTTTTATGTCTTTCTTGTAATGTTTCTGTTTCTATTTACCTATAAGGCTTCACAAAACTTAATGCATTCTCTTAATGAGTGACATTAATGGACGTGGGGTGTCACACTTGGTATTAGAGCTAAAGGTTACCAGATTAGGTAAAAGTTTTGAAAATTATTTTCAAAAAGGTTTTAAAAGAAAGCATTTTCAAAAGAAAGTCTGTTTTGAAAAACATATTCCCCAAAGCCATATGTAATATCTTTCGATCCTTTTTCTGAATCACTTTCCCTTTCTTTTCAGCATGTCTAGGGAACCTAATATTCCTGAGGGCATTCAGATAACAGACTGGTTCCGTAGGTATCTTGAGGCTACGGCTTCTGCCAAAGGCCAAGGAAACGCTCCTCCCCCAGCTGCACCAGTCGTCCCTCCTCATCCACGTGTTGATAATTTCTCTAAGTTATGTAAAGACTTCCATGCTATGGGCGGAAATCCATTCAATGGAACTGAGACTTTCGTGGAGGAAAGAAATTGGCTGAAAGAGACGGAGGATTTGTTTGGAATTTTCGAAGTTGATGATCGTAGGAAGATTCAGTTAGCCGCCTGGCTATTGAAAGATGAAGCTTCATTCTGGTAGAAAGTGATGCAAGCAGGGTGTCTAGTGGTGACTTGGGATGATTTTCGGCAAAGGTTTGGAATGAAGTTTCTATCTCAAGCTGAGCAAAGCATGCAAATGGAGAGGTTTCTGGCACTCAAGCAAGGAAGCATGACTGTCAAAGAATATGTTAGCAAACTCAACCAATTAGCAAGGTTTGGGTTGGAGCTGGAACATACTTCGCATAAGGAGGCTTTGCGATTTGCTAAAGGATTGAATGAACCCCTTTACGGATTAGCTATACCTCATATATCAATAGGAGCAAACTTCGAAAGGCTTGTTGATATGGCCTTGATGCATGAGAAAGACAAAGGTTAGAAGAAGGAAGTTAAGGTTGAGGAAACACAAAACAAGAAAGTTTGGCCAAAGAAGGAACAACAGCAACAACTTCAAAAGAAAGGCGGAAAGTACGAGTAGATTAAGAATAAGCGGAAGTGCGATAATTGTAGGCATGAGGGTTATTTGATCAAGGACTGTAAGATAAGGAAGAATGCTTGCTTCAGCTATGGAGTGGTCGGACACTTTTCTAAGGAGTGCCCGAAGAAGCAAGGACAATGTCAAAGGGCAGGAGCTTCCGAAGGGCAAGTGAATGCTCTCACAATCAGTGCTCCGGATCAAGGTAGGAAAGTTTATTTGGAAGGTTGGATTTATCTTTCCAATCATCCTATTAGAACTCTTTTTTATTCTGGAGCTTCACATTCTTTTATATCTGATCTTGTAGTTGAGTCTCTGCACCTTAGCACTAATATGGTAGTGGATCCCATTGTTTTCTCATACCCCATTGGTGGTTCAAATCATTTGCCCATGATTTGTCAGGGTTTGAGAATATCTGCGTTAGGCATTGAGTTTGAGTGCGACGCATATGTGCTCGGTTTTATGGGATATGGTTTGATTCTAAAGATGGATTGGCTAGCCATTTAGGGTGCCATTCTGGATTGTGAAAGAAGGGTCGTTAGACTTTTGATCTTCTCAAAGAGCGAGGAACAACATGCCCAACATTTGAGAGAAGTTTTGAAAACTCTGTGTGTGCATCAGCTTAAGGCAAAATTCTCCAAATGCAATTTTTGGAGAAAAGAGATGAAATTTTTAGGGCATGTGGTCTCTAAAATGGGATAACAGTAGATCCCGCAAAGGTAATTGCAGTTCAAGACTGGAAAATTCCTGGAGAATGCAACGGAAGTGAGAAGCTTTCTTGGATTGACATGCTATCATAGGAAGTTCATTAAGGACTTCGCAAAAATATCAGCCCCATTCACCAGGATTACGAAGAAGAATTTGACCTTTTCATGGGATATGGATTGTGATATTGCTTTCCAACGATTGAAGAGGGCTCTGACAACAGCCCCAGTCCCAACCTTGCCCGACAGAAGCAAAGTGTTTTCACTATACGCTGATGCATGTGGTACAGGGCTTGGTGCAGTTCTGATGCAAGAAGGAAGGGTAGTATGTTATCGGGGTAGACAACTAAGAGTTCATGAGAAGGACTACCCTCCCCATGATTTAGAACTAGCTGCATAGTATTCACACTTAAGACGTGGCATCATTATTTTCTTAGGGGAAAAGTTCGAGTTGTACACCGATCATAAATCCTCAAGTACTTGTTCTCGTAGAAGTTTCTTATTTTAAGGCAACAAAGGTGGAAGGAGTTCCTAGCATCTTATGACTTCGAGATTGCTTATACCCCTGGCAAGGGTAATGTGGAGGCATACACACTAAGTAGGTTGATGATGGCGTTAAGTCCTCTGTTTGTGGAAAGGAAAATTTTGGAGTTTATATCAATTTTAGGCCCTCCATCGAGATTTTGTCTGGCTTATTTGCATCATTGGAAGTGCGGCATGCTCTTATGGATCAGATAGGAGCTTCGCAGCGAGCGTATCCATAGATTTCAGACATCTTGTATAGGCTCAGTAAAGGGGAGACTTCTAGTCACCTCAGTAGATACTCCATAGATGATAAAGGGTGGTTGCGACGCGATAGGGGCTATTTGTTCCCCAAACTGGGAGTTTGTTGAGGACAGTCGTAGAAGAAGCCCATCATTCTAAGATGACAATTGGTCCAGGTGGGGATAATATGTATAAAGACATGAAGAGGGTTTACTTTTGGGTTGGGATGAAGAAATATGAGGAAGAGTTTGTTTCTCAATGTTTGGTTTGCCAGCAAGTCAAAGCTAAGAAAAAGAAGCCCGGTGGTTTACTTCATCCTTTGGAGGTTCCACAGTGGAAGTGGAAGAGTGTCTCTATGGAATTCATATATGGTTTTCCTAGATCGAAGAAGGGCAACACCAGTATTTAGGTTGTAGTAGACAGACTTACTAAGAGCGCTCATTTCATTCCGGTCAAGAGTAAGAGGACGGTATCTTGGTTGGCAGCAGTTCACGTTCCAGAAATAGTCCATCTTCATGGAGTATCTTTGTAACAAACCGTCTTTCGTCCACTTCACGATGTTAATTAAACCAACTTGAGTCGTTCGAAATGACAAAATGTTATTAGCTTCTGAGGTAAATAGAATAAACCACAGAATCATAAACACAGAAAAACAGAATATCTCGCAGCGGAATAAATAAATTATACATTAGTAGTTCATGAAGCTACTAAAAAATTCAAAACTTATACATAATATCAGAGTTACAAAATTTAAATACAGCGGAAGTCTAAATGCAAGAATCTAATACAAAAGAGAAATAGCCAGAATCAACAGGTAGAGGTGATATCTTCAACAGTCTCCAGCTTCAAAAGGTGAAATCTCAACACTGCAATACTCGATCTGACCCGAGCTATAATGCAAAACAAATTAACTCAGATCAGGACTAACATTCTCATGGAATTAAATCAACTCAAATGAAATGTTCAATGAAATGTAATCAGTAACTTAAAGGATGTTTGGGATCACCATCCTCTAAGGATCCGTTAAACTAATATCCTACAATATAATACGCTATTATAATAGTGTCTATGGTTAAATATAACATATTAAAATAGCGTAAGCGGGATTACATTTTTACCCTTACACTGTTTATAAATATTGGCGTAAACATTGACACCAGTAACGGTCGATAGATAGGGATGCACCGCTATTTGACAATGTCAAATCAAAATCGTAGGGGCTCGATCAGGATAAATATGACAAGGCAACGAGGCAATACCCATTAGTAGTATTCTACCGGATTGCGGAACCAGGCCGATGGTAACGCATAGCCACGACTACTACCCACCCAAGACAATACTCTCAAAATCAAAGTCGCCAATCAATCACAAAGTAATGTATATGGTATCGAAGAAACATGTCTGCTAAGAGGAGATAGCTCACATTAACCTGGGTATGGCTCCTATTTTAGTCATTTAAATTATGACCTAAAGGTCAAGGCTATCCATCATCGTTCTCTTTCTTCAAATCCAGTAACTGCCTCCAAACGATCGTACTTCATTCTGGAACTCCACCGTGTACACAATTGTTAAAGTGGTTTTTCGTGTTGGTAGAGAGTATGACTATATCCGATCCTGGTCTCTTTAACAACCAAACGTTTACATTTTTCACACCATGGCCATTTTATAAAATCATGTCTTGAAATAAATCGATTTAAAAAATTTCTCTAATTAAAACCAAACAGTGTATGAATCAATTCCATATATAAAATTATTTCAACTCATATTCAGTCAATTTATAATCGAATTCATATATTCATATCAATTATAATTTCAACTTCAAATCAACTACGCAATTCACGTTCATTTCCTATAAAGTTCAATATTTAAGTCAATTCAAAATTCACATTTAGTTGAACTAAAATCAAGTTCATTGAATCAAGTATTGTTATATACATTTAAATCTTTAAACCTTGAATTTAAATCGCAAAATCAAAACATATCCACCTATTGATTTATTATTAAAGTTTATAAAATATATATAAAATAAGCATTGAAAATATATTTATAGGTTATAAATTTATAAAGAAAATAGATTTATAAACATATATAGGTTTAAAATAATTTAGAATTAGGTTTAAAAAGAATAATTTATAATAATATATTAATTTAAGTTAAAAATACATATATGATTAAATTATATAGTTTAAAATAAATAAATTATAAGTAAAATCTTAAATAATCATTTAAATACATTTTTACTCATAAAATCATTTTAAAACATATAATTTAGAATTTACAAAATTTAAGTATAAATCTTTAAAATATAAATATAAAATATAAGATCTTAAATTAATATTATTAGAATCAAATTTTCCAAACCATTTTAATTTGAAAACATGATCAACAGTGTCCGTATATAGATTTCTACACTATGATCAACTGATACAGATATTTATCATTTCAACCAACAATTTATAAAATTTCTATGGTTTTATCATTTCAACCCGTAATCCCAAACTCAGTAAAAATCGTTTAGGTTTATCGTTTCAATCCATAACAATTTTTCCCTAATCTAATGTCCGTTCGAGCATGTATCATTTCAACCCTTAGTGATTTTCCCAAACTAGGGGTATATACAACATAACAAATCATCACAATCATCAATCACATCATAGTCATATATATTCAGTGTACATACATGTCATATGAATATTGTTTCACATATGAAAATGCATATTTTAAACAAACAATTTCTACTGGCAATCCTACACATTTCATAATAGTTCATTTAGTTGATCTAACTTCTATGAAAGAATGTGAGTTAGGTGTGAGATAAACTCACCTTTCGTGGCGCAGATTAAAGACAATAGATGGATTTATGCAGAATTGAAACAATGACTTCCATGCACGATTCAGAATAATTTCAGCTCGATGATCGCTCATTATTATTTTTCATAAGAGGAGGCTAGGGAATGTCTCAAAGGATCTGTAAGGCTATTGGGTTTCAAAACGGTCTTTAAACTCAACACCAAACCGACTTAAAATATAAACACAACATTTAATTTTACAACTATTATATATATTTATATATATTCTGATACAAATGGTAAAATCATAACATATATATATAATTCTAGTTCAACACACACCGAAACATTTTATAAATTTATATATTATGTAACATACCAAAAACTATATATATAAAACCAATATACAATGCAAACTCACATACAAAATACATTTAAAACATTGTACGCTTATATAAACATTGAAAGAAATATATATACATTTTTTTAACAAATAAATTTTCAAAGAAAACTCAACACAAATATACACACACAATGCTATACCCATAGCATTTCACACGTAAGATAACACACCTAAAGCTTGTTTATTATATATTATATATAACATATATACATACATATAAATTTTCCTTCAAAACAAATAGATTCAAAATAATACATTTACTATTATAAAATATAATTTTTATTACATACACACAAGTACAAACGTAGTTACACACAGTAATATAAAATAAACACTCACTACAATAACTATACGTATACGGTATGACTCATGCACCACACACTAGAAAATAAAACACTACACAGAACCCACACATGCACACAAACAAGAATGCACATACAAAATATACTACGCCACACACACAAAACAATACACAAAATCAATTAAATATATATATATATATATATATACCTTCGCAAATTATATATTATATATAGACAATCGTTAAGAATATATATACATACATATTAATAATAAAATAAAAATTCAACAAATATATATATATATATATATACACACACACAAACTGAAAATATATATATATATATTTATTTAAAAATCAACACACAATCACCACCATTTCAGAATCATATATATATATATATATATATATATAAATCAACACACACAAAACTATTATATATATTATAAAATTTTAAATGTACATACAAACATCACCTAGATACCACACAATCAATATATACACATGCATGGAATAGGCATTACACACATAGCACACACAAACACAGTTACATATATAAATACATATTATAAACACATATAGTCAACACTCCAAAACATTTGATGTTATAAAATATGTATAAACACTCTGAAATCAATAATTTATCATTATATTATCTACTAGTTTAACGTTAATCTGAATAGAATAAATTTCAAATCAAAATGAATAAACTCGATTTAGATTTTTGGAAGTGCAAATATTATTTGCTATCATAAATTATATTCATACCAAAATATTTTCCAAACAAATCACACGAAAACCACACATAAATTTACCCTCAAATATATATGCATATACATATACATATATATATATATATATATATATATATATATATATCTTATAAAATTCTCACTCACAAATAAAATCACTCACGCGCCCACACAAGCAAATACAAAGCACACACAAATACATAAAACACAAAACTCCTTAAACATCAGAACTTTTTCCTTTTTTTTTTAAATCAACACAGTAATCCCATAATATATAGACATAACATACACTCAGTATATACACACAAACCGTAAACTCACGCCACACCAAAAGGAAAAAAAATTATATAGCAACTCACGCAAGAATTGAAAACACTTACAAAACCACATGCGGGGTGGAGAGAACAAATGACACAGGAAATTGAGAACGAGGTGAGTGAGTGAGGAGTATTGTCCGGTATCGGCTGGATGGAGGGTTGGCAAGGCTTGCGTGGCTTCAAGAGGGTGGGTGAGATGAGGTTAAGTTCAGACGGGGTTCAGTACCGGTTTTATAAGGAGATGGTCATCTATAGTTTTGGAAACGAGCTCAGCTCTTAGATGGTGAGGCAGAAGATTGGAATAGGAAAATGTGACGGGAAGAGAAGAATGGTACAAATCCCCAAAAAAACGGAAGGCATTTTATCAAAGAGATGCAGCTGTTTCTCGCGAGGATGGATGCCACAAATACAAGAAACAACGTTGATAAGGAAAAGGAATCTAGTAGGTTTTAATTTACGAGACATTTATGGTATTGAAGAAAACATTAGTGAACGTTGTTTATGGGAATGGGAAAAGAAATGTTTGATTTAAATTTCAAAACAAATGGATGCGGTATAAATAGAAACAAGAAAACATTTTGCAAATAAAAGGAAACACTATAAATGTGTTTGCAAATAAGAGGAAAACAATATAAAATTTTAATTTAAAGGAACGAATGGTTTAAATTTTGGAATCAACGAAGGTGTAAGGAAAGGAATAATAGTAATTATTGAACATTGAATTTTAAATATGTAAACAGTGTTCATAAATAAAAGAATAGAATATAAATTTTTTAATTCAAAGAAACAAACGGTTTTGGCAATATAAAATTGCAACAATTTTGCAATCAATAATTGATGATATCAAAGGAAAAAAGAATTTGACAATTTAATTTAGCCATATTGCATCAACAACAATCAATACGATATTATATATATATATATATTTCCATTAATATTGAAACAGATTGTATAATTATACTAGTTTTAAATATTAAACAAAATCCAAGAATGGATTCAAACTCAAATAAATAACCTAATAAAATTTTACCATAAATAAGGTTCTAACAAAGCAAATATTGGTTTGAATTATTAAATTGCATTCATATCAAAAATAAAATTCATTTGTTTTTAAAAATCCAAACAAATTTAGTTTTAAATAATCAAAATAAAAATTATTTCCATAAAAATACAAATAAATTGTAATGACCCGGATCCTTATGGGTAAATTTTAAATATTTAATATGAATTTAAATATTGGGGGGGGGGGGGTATTATAAATGGAATTTTATATTGTGTTACTAGTTTAATAATCAATTTCGATTTAAAAATCGAATATATTAAATTGACGAATAGGAAAACAATAAATAAATAAATATATATATATATATATATATATTAGAAGTTAGAGCTAAATCAAGATAATTCAGATGATTTGTGGAAATTCTAATTCGAATATAAACGATAAATAATATTAAATTATTATTGAAGAATTTAAATAGTTTGAAACTTAGTTTATATCAATTTAAATAAATATCTTCCACAGACGATCGAATTGGACTTCGTAACATATCCCAGTATGTCAGGAACAGGGGTATTACCCTAGAATTGTCAGTTGTTGGGTTCGGAGAGGAGTTCTGAATCATGTTGGTATTTTTATTTAAGGACACCGGTCCTAAACGAATTAAAATAAATAAAATATCATAGCTTATTGAGGACAGGAACAAAACACCAAAGCTAAAAAAAAAACTAAAGGGTGAAGATAGGCCATGCGATTCACTTTAGAACCACACTCTCCCTTTATAAAATAGCAACCCTTCTCTGTTAATTTCTTTTGCGAAACAAAAATCCAAACTTCAGATAAAAGTGGCGGCTCCATTTGTTTTTGTTACAATTAGAAATCGAACGCCAGGAAGAGAAATAAATGGTCGATCCCCTATGTTTTAAAATTAAAATCGCAATTCAAACTCGGGCCTTGAAGCACTCAGATTCCAGTCATCAACGTGAGATCGTGGAGCTCGTTACCAAACCCGAAGATGCTTGCATGTTAGGGGTTTTACTGTTCGGTGATTTCACGAAAAGGTTTTGGGGCTTTAGTTGACAAAACAAAGATCGATACTGATAACTTGGTTCGATGCTTTCAGAGTAGGGGCGATATTTGTTTTGGTGAAATTTGAGGTCAGAACGTCGAGTTGAATGGGGTGTTCGAGTTCGGGTTTTGGGATTTGTAAGCATCGATAAGGCGGTTTCAGGCAAGGTGCTTGGCGTGGTCAGAAAGGGGGAGTGGAGTGCGATTTAAATCACCGCGGGGCTCAGATCTCGCGTTGTCAAGTCGAAGAGATGGAAGTCACGAGTTGTTGCAGATGAGCACGACAAGACGAAGGGCTTCTAGGTGGATGTTCTGATGAGGAGATGGAAGTAAGAAACTCTGGAGGGTTCTGTTGAAAATTATAGATAAAGATGCAAAGTTTTCAACAGTCAACAATTCCTTTCAATGATTTTCTTATGAACATCATTTATATTGTTCAAGCTTGGATCAAGAATTTCAAAATCAAAAGGGGATGAAGTCGCATATTTGACAGTGTTGAGGGATATTAAAAAGGTAATTAATTTAATTGAACTATTTTTATTTTATTTTTTTTCATTTAAATTGTTCGATAAATAATGAATGTCATTAAAATATATGCAACATCGTATCGGATAGGGTCCGTCTAGCAATGCATAGATGTGAACTGTGAAAGATGGAATTTGGAATTTAAATCAGAATGGATCCAAAGTAGAATAAGGTGAGTAAACCTCACTCACCATTTAATTAGAATTATTTCTAGTTGTTAAAAATAATTGCTATGCTTGTTTGAATATTGTTTGGTTGATTTAAAATATATATTAGTTATTTAGGACTATTATATATATATATTGGGTTGATTGATTGGTTGGATTCCCGCAGTCTCATTAGCGGATGCCCGCGGTACCATAGCGGATGATTACCCTATACGCCCCAAGCTATGATTAGTGGATGACCTTCTATACCGCGATATCCTGCCTCGAAGCAGGATGGGTATTACTATGTTGACTAACGTCTGTGGATGCAGGAAAACAGGTTGGAGGAATCCAACCGGATTCCTCAAAAAAAAATATTATCTATTTGTTGTTTGTTTGATTTCATATATATTCCTATATGATGTGTTAAAAATCAAATGATTGAAAATTGGTTGATTTGATTGTTGAAAATATCCCTGGGGCTTGAATATTGATTCATAAAAACATCAAAAAGGGTATTTGATATTTAAAAAGGAAATTCTATTTTTATAAATAGAATTTGAATTTTAAATAAAACTATAGAAAATATTAACTTGTTTTGAAGGTATATAAAACAAGTGATCGAATTTATAAACTTTGTTTGTAAATGAAAATATGGGATTTGAATTGAATTTATAAACTTTGTTTATAAATGAAAATATGGGATTTGAATTGAATTTATAAATGTTGTTTATAAATGAAAATATGGGATTTGAATTGAATTTATAAACGTTGTTTATAAATGAAAATATGGGTTTTGAATCGAATTTATAAACTTTGTTTATAAATGAAAATATGGGATTTGAATTGAATTTATAAACGTTGTTTGTAAATGGAAAGGCTGGATTTGAATTGAAGTTATAAACGTTGTTTATAAATAATGCAGAGAATTCAAATGGACTTTGAATATAAGGAATTTAAATAGAATTTGAATAATAGAATTCAAATGGACTTTAAACTATAGAATTTGAATACAGAATTCAAATGGAGTTTAACTATAGAATTTGAATATAGAATTCAAATGAAGTTTAAATATAGGGATGCAAATAGGATTCAAATGAAGTTTAAATCAAAAGAATTCAAATAGAATTGAATTAGAATTTGAATAAGAAGTCGATAAGGGAACGAGAGTATGAGTATAATTAGAATTTGTGAATATGCAGTTAAAATATATTTGAACATGTCGTGTTCAAATATGAAGGTGAAATAGACTGAAAAGTTAATTAACAGATTTAATTAACAAATTGAGTTAAAACGATTGGTATAGTTAAAATAGATTGGACAGGCATAAATATACAGGAGACAGGTATGGAATAAAGTATAGAATTGAAATAAATAGAATGCCCGACAAAAAGGTACGTATTTAATTTCCATATGAGATTTTATGCGCCGTATCGGCTAGCCGCTTGGCTTTTTCTTTTTCTTTTTGAGATAAGAAGGACCGGGAAAGCTATTTGAAATTTCCCGATGCTCCCGGTACAAAGGAGGTTATGGCGAATTTTTCCGGGAATTTAAGGAGATAGAATATTTTTAAGATAATTTGATAGTTAGAAATCAACGTATTGATATATATAGAAGTCGATAAGAAAACGAACTTAGAAATATAATAGTATAAATAAAAAGGAAGTATAAGAATAAAATCTCGAAGGAATAAAAGAGAAAATGTATATGTGTTTAAAGGTGAATAATCAGTTGTATGGTATTGATTATTCGAGTAAGTAGTCTTGTCTATTTTGACGTTAAATGTTATTCAGTCAAGGTCTGAGAGGTAATTATACCCCAACTTGGTTGATTTCATGATATACCGATATGTAGCAAGATTCAGGCTTGAAGATCAATGTGGAATAAGAATTAGTTAAATACTGTATTTGGGTTGTCGTAACGATGTTTTACACAACATCTGTTTTAACCCAAATATGTGCAAAGCTTGGAAATAGAATAACGAATATTTCCTAGTATAGAAAATAAAGGAAGGCGATATATGGAAATGTTTTCCAAAGAACGTATAAGGCCAATATGGTTATTGAAAATATTTGGTTAACAAATATTGATAAAGAAATAGAAAAGAGAATTAATTAATGGAATATTAATTAAAGGTTCAGTGATTGTTGGATGTTTGGATGAACACTTGTTTTATTCGATAGTTAAATCATCGACTATCAAAACACTTGTTTTTATTCGATAGTTAAATCACAGACTATCGAAGTTTTGACCATCGTTGTCAATATGGAGAGACCGGTTGGATTATTATCCGAAGAACCACTCCATATCGGAAGTAGCGTGCGAATCAGATTATATAAAGATAATCGAAGACGGAGTAGAGTGCAAGGACTTTTTCTATAAATAGAAATAGTGCCTTCAGTTCATCCTGTTCCTGGGTGACTTGTATGGATGAATGTCTGACAGAGTATTTCCAGAATGGTCACGTACATTGATTTCTTCAACCGTACCAAGAGTGGAAGCGGAGAAGGAAACTTCTTTTAGCTAACACGTAATGTACTGTTGAGGACGTCAATCGGTGATGTGATGGATTTGACGTTGTGACATTCGAAGTGAATCTGGTGTGATGATAAAGCGTAGCTTCTAGCCTCATCATCCGGTAAATGACAGAAATCGGGCAAGCAGCATGGCTATGTAGGTCGCACCTATTAGGGTGTATAATCACCTGATCTAGAGTTTCATTTACTTCTAAAAATCTA
This sequence comes from Allium sativum, assembly GCA_030737875.1. Lineage (NCBI taxonomy): Eukaryota > Viridiplantae > Streptophyta > Magnoliopsida > Asparagales > Amaryllidaceae > Allium > Allium sativum. Next base: position 270,929,819 of record CM060913.1, on the reverse strand, counting down.
TTGTCGATGCTGACCCATTCGGGAAACGGTTGTTGATCCCAATCGTTGGTGATATACATTCGATACACTCAAGCGAAATGAGTGGTCGGTCATGTGTGGCTGAGTTGCAAGATGTTCTTGTTGAACTCGGTGTATTCTCCTCTAGAGATATACCAGCGGAAGGTGGTTCCATACCTTGTCATAGTTGGAAATCCATTACCCAATACGTGCTTGCGGTTTTGATTGTATATGTATGTGGAACGTGAGATGCAAACGTTCCACTAGATTGTTATTTACTTGATTTAGACATTATTATAATATCAAAAGAGTTTTGATATAAAGATAAGTCAAGTGTTTGGATTCTCATAAGGGAAAAACCCGTTCCGTGTTATACGGCGTGGTCTTATGAGATATCATTTAGTTTTCTGAACTGTTTTAAACTGTTTACTCATACCAGTCCCATGACTGACCCGGAGTTTACTTTGTTTTGTTTTCCCTAAACTCTTGGGTGCCTAAATTTGTACGGGCAGTCAAGTAGTTTCAGGATTTTACAGATCTATCTAAAGGAGCTTGGAGCAGGAGGCTTCAGCGTTATCTAGTTATAGTGGTTCTGTTGTGTTGTAAGTGTTGTACTCTGATAAGTGTATGTTATACAGTTAAGATTTTGTATTTCAAAGATATGATATATTATATTTTGTTCCGCTACGATGTGAGATTCTGTGTTGTTATTTCTGTTCTTCTTCTATCTCTTTCTTCTAAAAAAAAATGTTCCGTATTTTCGTGATATTTGGGTTCGACGTATGATGTATATAGTCAACTCTGATGTTACGGATTTGCGGGTCATTACAGTTGGTATCAGAGCTTAGGTTGAGCGAATACCTAGGCTGTGTGGAAATGTGCTCATTAGAGATAGGATCAGTAGTATCCTAGAATGAGTTGAGTGTATATATATACGAGAGAGCGTATTTGTTATTTGATATAAAACTGTTTTATATTGTGTTGACTAGTCTGTTGAGTGGATTATAAATTTTGGTCGAATCGTGGGACGCCACGAAGTCGATAGGAATTTATAAACACTTGAAAAGAAGATTGGACACGATATTGTTTTTAAATAGTTAAGTTGATTGTTAGGATTATAATCAAATTAGATTATAAAATAGAAAGAGTTATATATATAACCAATGGTATTTGTATATAAAATCAATTATACAAATGTGATAAGTTGAAATTGAATTCCAACCAGAATTCAGAATTTAAAATCCTGGGAGTTTGTAAAATATTTTTCTAAATGGATTTTTGAAAGAAATATAGCACTGGAACTCATTCAGTAGCTGGGAAATAATTCTGATAACGGTTGCAACATCATCAGTGTTCATTTTCGAGTTTCTAAGTGATGAATTGTTGCCTTAGAAAAGTTTTGATGGAAATTTGTTTGAAAGAAAACAAGTTGTTTGAAAATTCAGATATTTTGAATTTGAGATAGATATAAATATATGTATATATTTATATAACTTCAAAGGAATTTTGAAACGGGAAATGGGAATATAGATTTCAACTAGAAGTAAAATAAAGGAATTTGAATATATATATATATAATTCAAATAGAAGTGAAATAGAATTTGAATTCAAAGGAATTCAAATGAGTTTGAATAAAGAAAATTCAAATAGAAATTGTATAAGAAAAAAATTGAAATGGAATTTGAATTCAAAAGGATTTCAAAGGAATTCAAATAGAAATATATGGCTTTGTTGTTGTTGTTGTTGAATTTGAATTCAAAGAAATTCAAATGGTTTTGAATAAAGAAAAGTCAAATAGAGATTTGAATATTAGAATTCAAATGGAATTTGGTTAAATAAAATTTCAAAGAGAATATAAAGTTCGAAATAGAATTTGAATTCAAAGGAGTTAAAATAGTATTTAAATTCAAAGGGATTTCAAATAGAAATTGAATAGAAGGAAATTCAAATATAGAGTTTGAATAAAGAGATTCAAATGGAATTTGAATATTGTAAATATATAGGATTTAAATATTAGAAGTGAAGTAGATCGGGGATATTATGTTGAAATGGATTTGATATATATTGAAAATATATCAGAATGGAGTTGAATTTATTATAAACGAAGTTAAAACGTTTATATTTATAAATATAATTAAAACGAGCTAGCCATAGTGCGGCAGTTCGTAAATTGGCGACTCGAACTTCAATCGAGTATACAGGATTCAAATTAAGTCGGAATCCTTTGAAACAAGAAATGTCGGGACCGGTTGAACGATAGTTTTCTAATGAAAGAGAAAAATCTGGATTTCGTCGTATAGATTTTGAGTTACGTCAAAACAAATTTTTTGAAAAGCAGCGCCAGAAACCATTAAAAACCACAATGGTTTATGTATATAAGTAAAAGGATTTTTAAAGTAAATAAAATCCGAATGGCCATGAGGAAAATATAGACTTGAGTTATAAAATGAATATGAACTCCAGTGAAGTAAGTGAAATGATTTTTAAGACAATAATCATATTTTAAATGGTTAAATAGAATTAACTAAATTGGAAAATAATTAGTTAAAGGAAATTTGAATCGAAATTGGGTTTTTGAATAAGTGAAAGAGATTGAGAATTTATATTCGAAATCGAATATATAACTCGAGTTGAAAATATAATTAGATTAGTTATAATTAAGTCGACGTATATTTGAACAAGTTATATTCAAATCAAAAGGGTGAAATAGGCAAAACGGTTAATTAGCAACTAGTTAATGGAAATTTAAATGATTGAATTTAAATTTAATTTAAGTAAGTTAAATGGATCGAAATGAATAAATTGAGTAAAATCAATGTGAATGGAATATGAATTGGGGGTGAATAGAGGAAATATATTTGTAACACAAATACAAAGGAAGTTATGTGCAAACAAATAGGAGAAGGGAATATTTGTAAAACATTTACAAATAGATTCAATGGAAATATTTATTTGTTAAATAAATTGAATGTTATAGATGAGATATTTATTTGTTAAATAAAGAGAATTTAACCAAAGGAATGTTCAGAAGATGAATAGAAAATGGAAATCGGTTTTTAACAGATAAATAGAAGAGATAAGATTATAAATAACAGTTTATAAATTAAATTAAATATTTATCATTCGATAAAATAAATATATAAGTCTGAACTTATATAGAGAAGAGATATTGGTTTTTAACACCGATTGTTTTAAATAGAAGGGGTATACAACACTTGTATAAGTGAAGTAAAGTTATTAAAGAGAACATTTATAAAGTGAAGAACCGTTACTAAAGTAAATCTTTATAAATGAATAAACGCTATCGAATAGGAGTTATTCGAATAAGGGAAGTCGATTAGAGTTAGAAATAATCGACTAGAGTTAGAAATAATCGATTTGAGTTCGAATAAATCGATTAAAGAAAGAATTAACCAGTTAGAGTTAATCAGTAGGGTTAATCCGTAGAGTAAATTGAATATTAGTTATTCAATTAGAATTTATCGAATATTTGTTATTCAAGTCTAGAGTTAACCAGATGGAGTTAATTGAACATAGTTAATCGAATTAAGATTTAATTGAATGATAGTTATTCAATTAAATTTGGTCGAATATAGTTATTGAGACAGTGTTAGGCAAACATAGTTACTCATGATAAGTTGCCATATCGTACAACTGCTAGCGTAATTCGCAGGGCTGCAGATAGCCTAGGGCGGTCGAATGTTTCCTGAGGAAATCAGGCGTAACCATTGTGATCGCTGCGATCTAGAGTCAAGCGAAAGGAGTTAATCGAATATTAGTTTATTCGGATAGAATTAAAGGAGTTATCGATTATTTGTTAATCGAATTGAGTTATCGATTATAGTTTAATCGAAAAGAGTTATCGATTAGATTAATCGAAGTGAGTTATAGAATATAGTTTATTCGGAGGGAGTTATCAATTATTTGTTAATCGAAATGAGTTATCGATTATAGTTTAATCGAAAGGAGTTATCGATTAGTTTAATCAAAGTGAGTTATAGAATATTGGTTATTCGAAGGAGTTAATCGAAAAGAGTTAAATCCAATAGAGTTAATTGATAAGAGTAAATTGAATAGAATAAATTGAATATAGTTTATTCGAAGAAAGGTTTTCGGATCTAGTTATTCGAAAGAGAGATTATCGAATATAGTTATTCGAAGGGAGGAGTTATCGAATATGGATTTATTCGAAACGGAGTTATGCAAGGAAGTTGGAAATGTTGAGTATCAACATAAATAAGTTTGGGAAAGGTTAATGGGTTGGTAGCACTTTTTCTACCTTAGCAATTTCGAGGACGAAATTATTTTAAGTGGGGAAGATTGTAATGACCCGGATCCTTATGAGTAAATTTTAAATATTTAATATGGATTTAAATATTGGGGGGGGGGGGGTATTATAAATGGAATTTTATATTGTGTTACTAGTTTAATAATCAATTTCGATTTAAAAATCGAATATATTAAATTGACGAATAGGAAAACAATAAATAAATAAATATATATATATATATTAGAAGTTAGAGCTAAATCAAGATAATTCAGATGATCTCTGGAAATTCTAATTCGAATATAAACGATAAATAATATTAAATTATTATTGAAGAATTTAAATAGTTTGAAACTTAGTTTATATCAATTTAAATAAATATCTTCCACAGACGATCGAATTGGACTTCGTAACATATCCCAGTATGTCAGGAACAGGGGTATTACCCTAGAATTGTCAGTTGTTGGGTTCAGAGAGGAGTTCTGAATCATGTTGGTATTTTTATTTAAGGACACCGGTCCTAAACGAATTAAAATAAATAAAATATCATAGCTTATTGAGGACATGAACAAAACACCAAAGCTAAAAAAAAGACTAAAGGGTGAAGATAGGCCATGCGATTCACTTTAGAACCACACTCTCCCTTTATAAAATAGCAACCCTTCTCTGTTAATTTCTTTTGCGAAACAGAAATCCAAACTTCAGATAAAAGTGGCGGCTCCATTTGTTTTTGTTACAATTAGAAATCGAACGCCAGGAAGAGAAATAAATGGCCGATCCCCTATGTTTTAAAATTAAAATCGCAATTCAAACTCGGGCCTTGAAGCACTTAGATTCCAGTCATCAACGTGAGATCGTGGAGCTCGTTACCAAACCCGAAGATGCTTGCATGTTAGGGGTTTTACTGTTCGGTGATTTCACGAAAAGGTTTTGGGGCTTTAGTTGACAAAACAAAGATCGATACTGATAACTTGGTTCGATGCTTTCAGAGTAGGGGCGATATTTGTTTTGGTGAAATTTGAGGTCAGAACGTCGAGTTGAACGGGGTGTTCGAGTTCAGGTTTTGGGATTTGTAAGCATCGATAAGGCGTTTTCAGGCAAGGTGCTTGGCGTGGTCAGAAAGGGGGAGTGGAGTGCGATTTAAATCACCGCGGGGCTCAGATCTCACGTTGTCAAGTCAAAGAGATGGAAGTCACGAGTTGTTGCAGATGAGCACGACAAGACGAAGGGCTTCTAGGTGGATGTTCTGATGAGGAGATGGAAGTAAGAAACGGTGGAGGGTTCTGTTGAAAATTATAGATAAAGATGCAAAGTTTTCAACAGTCAACAATTCCTTTCAATGATTTTCTTATGAACATCATTTATATTGTTCAAGCTTGGATCAAGAATTTCGAAATCAAAAGGGGATGAAGTCGCATATTTGACAGTGTTGAGGGATATTAAAAAGGTAATTAATTTAATTGAACTATTTTTATTTTATTTTTTTTCATTTAAATTGTTCGATAAATAATGAATGTCATTAAAATATATGCAACATCGTATCGGATAGGGTCCGTCTAGCAATGCATAGATGTGAACTGTGAAAGATGGAATTTGGAATTTAAATCAGAATGGATCCAAAGTAGAATAAGGTGAGTAAACCTCACTCACCATTTAATTAGAATTATTTCTAGTTGTTAAAAATAATTGCTATGCTTGTTTGAATATTGTTTGGTTGATTTAAAATATATATTAGTTATTTAGGACTATTATATATATATATATATATATATATATTGGGTTGATTGATTGGTTGGATTCCCGCAGTCCAATTAGCGGATGCCCGCGGTACCATAGCGGATGATTACCCTATACGCCCCACGCTATGATTAGTGGATGACCTTCTATACCGCGATATCCTGCCTCGAAGCAGGATGGGTATTACTATGTTGACTAACGTCTGTGGATGCAGGAAAACAGGTTGGAGGAATCCAACTGGATTCCTCAAAAAAAATATTATCTGTTTGTTGTTTGTTTGATTTCATATATATTCCTATATGATGTGTTAAAAATCAAATGATTGAAAATTGGTTGATTTGATTGTTGAAAATATCCCCGGGGCTTGAATATTGATTCATAAAAACATCAAAAAGGGTATTTGATATTTAAAAAGGAAATTCTATTTTTATAAATAGAATTTGAATTTTAAATAAAACTATAGAAAATATTAACTTGTTTTGAAGGTATATAAAACAAGTGATCGAATTTATAAACTTTGCTTATAAATGAAAATATGGGATTTGAATTGAATTTATAAACTTTGTTTATAAATGAAAATATGGGATTTGAATTGAATTTATAAACGTTGTTTATAAATGAAAATATGGGATTTGAATTGAATTTATAAACGTTGTTTATAAATGAAAATATGGGTTTTGAATCGAATTTATAAACTTTGTTTATAAATGAAAATATGGGATTTGAATTGAATTCATAAACGTTGTTTGTAAATGGAAAGGCTGGATTTGAATTGAAGTTATAAACGTTGTTTATAAATAATGCAGAGAATTCAAATGGACTTTGAATATAAGGAATTGAAATAGAATTTGAATAATAGAATTCAAATGGACTTTAAACTATAGAATTTGAATATAGAATTCTAATGGAGTTTAACTATAGAATTTGAATATAGAATTCAAATGAAGTTTAAATATAGGGATGCAAATAGGATTCAAATGAAGTTTAAATCAAAAGAATTCAAATAGAATTGAATTGGAATTTGAATAAGAAGTCGATAAGGGAACGAGAGTATGAGTATAATTAGAATTTGTTAATATGCAGTTAAAATATATTTGAACATGTCGTGTTCAAATATGAAGGTGAAATAGACTGAAAAGTTAATTAACAGATTTAATTAACAAATTGAGTTAAAACGATTGGTATAGTTAAAATAGATTGGACAGGCATAAATATACAGGAGACAGGTATGGAATAAAGTATAGAAGTGAAATAAATAGAATGCCCGACAAAAAGGTACGTATTTAATTTCCATATGAGATTTTATGTGCCGTATCGGCTAGCCGCTTGGCTTTTTCTTTTTCTTTTTGAGATAAGAAGGACCGGGAAAGCTATTTGAAATTTCCCGATGCTCCCGGTACAAAGGAGGTTATGGCGAATTTTTCCGGGAATTTAAGGAGATAGAATATTTTTAAGATAATTTGATAGTTAGAAATCAACGTATTGATATATATAGTAGTCGATAAGAAAACGAACTTAGAAATAGAATAGTATAAATAAAAAGGAAGTATAAGAATAAAATCTCGAAAGAATAAAAGAGAAAATGTATATGTGTTTAAAGGTGAATAATCAGTTGTATGGTATTGATTATTCGAGTAAGTAGTCTTGTCTATTTTGACGTTAAATGTTATTCAGTCAAGGTCTGAGGGGTAATTATACCCCAACTTGGTTGATTTCATGATATACCGATAAGTAGCAAGATTCAGGCTCGAAGATCAATGTGGAATAAGAATTAGTTAAATACTGTATTTGGGTTGTCGTAACGATGTTTTACACAACATCTGTTTTAACCCAAATATGTGCAAAGCTTGGAAATAGAATAACGAATATTTCCTAGTATAGAAAATAAAGGAAGGCGATATATGGAAATGTTTTCCAAAGAACGTATAAGGCCAATATGGTTATTGAAAATATTTGGTTAACAAATATTGATAAAGAAATAGAAAAGAGAATTAATTAATGGAATATTAATTAAAGGTTCAGTGATTGTTGGATGTTTGGATGAACACTTGTTTTATTCGATAGTTAAATCATCGACTATCGAAACACTTGTTTTTATTCGATAGTTAAATCACAGACTATCGAAGTTTTGACTATCGTTGTCAATATGGAGAGACCGGTTGGATTATTATCCGAAGAACCACTCCATATCGGCAGTAGCGTGCGAATCAGATTATATAAAGATAATCGAAGACGGAGTAGAGTGCAAGGACTTTTTCTATAAATAGAAATAGTGCCTTCAGTTCATCCTGTTCCTGGGTGACTTGTATGGATGAATGTCTGACAGAGTATTTCCAGAATGGTCACGTACATTGATTTCTTCAACCGTACCAAGAGTGGAAGCGGAGAAGGAAACTTCTTTTAGCTAACACGTAATGTACTGTTGAGGACGTCAATCGGTGATGTGATGGATTTGACGATGTGACATTCGAAGTGAATCTGGTGTGATGATAAAGCGTAGCTTCTAGCCTCATCATCCGGTAAATGACAGAAATCGGGCAAGCAGCATGGCTATGTAGGTCGCACCTATTAGGGTGTATAATCACCTGATCTAGAGTTTCATTTACTTCTAAAAATCTATTGTCGATGCTGACCCATTCGGGAAACGGTTGCTGATCCCAATCGTTGGTGATATACATTCGATACACTCAAGCGAAATGAGTGGTCGGTCATGTGTGGCTGAGTTGCAAGATGTTCTTGTTGAACTCGGTGTATTCTCCTCTAGAGATATACCAGCGGAAGGTGGTTCCATACCTTGTCATAGTTGGAAATCCATTACCCAATACGTGCTTGCGGTTTTGATTGTATATGTATGTGGAACGTGAGATGCAAACGTTCCACTAGATTGTTATTTACTTGATTTAGACATTATTATAATATCAAAGGAGTTTTGATATAAAGATAAGTCAAGTGTTTGGATTCTCATAAGGGAAAAACCCGTTCCGTGTTATACGGCGTGGTCTTATGAGATATCATTTAGTTTTCTGAACTGTTTTAAACTGTTTACTCATACCAGTCCCATGACTGACCCGGAGTTTACTTTGTTTTGTTTTCCCTAAACTCTTGGGTGCCTAAATTTGTACGGGCAGTCAAGTAGTTTCAGGATTTTACAGATCTATCTAAAGGAGCTTGGAGCAGGAGGCTTCAGCGTTATCTAGTTATAGTGGTTCTGTTGTGTTGTAAGTGTTGTACTCTGATAAGTGTATGTTATACAGTTAAGATTTTGTATTTCAAAGATATGATATATTATATTTTGTTCCGCTGCGATGTGAGATTCTGTGTTGTTATTTCTGTTCTTCTTCTATCTCTTTCTTCTAAAAAAAAAATGTTCCGTATTTTCGTGATATTTGGGTTCGACGTATGATGTATATAGTCAACTCTGATGTTACGGATTTGCGGGTCATTACATAAATAAAATAAATAAATCAAAATTTTATATTAAATAATTAATTAAAATACTCTAAAAATTGAGGTTGTTACAATCTCCCCTACTCAAACCTTTTCGTCCCCGAAAAGGAACGAGGTAGAGAAATAGTAATTAAGGAATTAATATATTTAAACCAAATGTACATATTCATATTCATACCTCCATATATATATTCATAAATATATATAAATCAGAAAGTTAAAATATTTCCAAATGTATTTAAAATAGTTTAAATTATTCACGCGACGTTTCGATTGGCAATATATGTATATATCCCACTTTCGAAACCTGAAAACCGAATCGATGATGCCGCGGTCATCATAAGAATCATTTTCAAGCGACTAGAGTGTGACTCTATATCTATCTAATACACATAGGATTTAACATACATGTTGATCAGACATATACTCAAATCACTCGGTATCCACTAGGCTAACCTTAACGTCGGGTAAGTACTCAAAACAGCTTTTTATATTTAAACAGAATATATACATAATTGTTTTTCAATCATACATTATAAATAATATATTTCAAATCATTAAAAATTTAAGTAGGAAATATTTATCTATCCCTATTCATTTATTTATTAAAAATTCAACCTAAATCCTTAATAAATAAATAAACAATATTATTACTGAATCAAATACATAACAAAATTATTCAATCAAGATAAAATCAATTTCTTAAAAAATCTACGTCTTTAAATCTTATTCAAAATATATAGTTTATAAAATCTTAAAGTGTAAACAATAAATTTTTAAAAATTTTGGTATTACCAAAACATAATATTATTTACGAATATAAATATCAAAATTTCAATAATGTATCAAGAAATCATATATTATAGTACCTTTCAAAATACCAATCCCAAAGTAATAGACAACAGGAATGAGCTCAATAGAAGAATTATAATCTTCATCTACTTCTTACCTTGTTATTGACAAGGATAAATTATAGAATTTGAGTTAAAACCTGAATGAACGAAAGAATATAATCGAAGAGGATCTACAAAGGAAGATGGATTCAAATGGAAAGGAAATTTAAAGAAAGATTTTGAATATTAAATGAAATTTTTATCCAAAAATATTTGCTAAAAATATTTAAAACGAATTTTAAAAACCATTTATACTTTAAAATACACTCTCAAAAGAAGGATTCTGCAACTGATTCCACTCATTCTAGGGTATCACTACTCTATCTCTAATGAGTTTATACCTCATAGGCTAAAGCTTTGATAAAACAAAGCTTTGATACCAACTGTAACTACCTTAGGCTTTGCAAACATTAGGTATTGGGCTAACCTCCCCCCGTGACATACGGTGATACCTCAGAACTGATTTTACGGCCAGCCTCTCAACTTCAACAACCAACCCAATCTTCCTATTGGTACGTGTAGGGGTAAGATTCTCCTGCTCGCCACCAAATACCTAAGTGAGAACCCCCTATCACGTTCTATAATCATCTCTGATACCAACTGTAACATATCGTCTTTTGTCCACTTCAAGAAGGTAATTAAACCAGCTCGAACCGTTCGAAATGACAGAATGTTATTAGCTTCTGAGGTAAATAGAATAAATCACAGACACAGAAAAATAGAATATCTCGCAGCGGAATAAATAAATTATACAATAGTAGTTCATGAAGCTACTAAAAAAATTCAAAACTTATACATAATATCAGAGTTACAAAATTTAAATACAGCGGAAGTCTAAATAAAAGAATCTAATACAAAAGAGAAATAGCCAGAATCAATAGGTAGAGGTGATATCTTCAACAATCTCTAGCTACAAAAGGTGAAATCTCAACACTGCAATACTCGATCTGACCCAAGCAATAATGCCAAACAAAATAACCCGGATCGGGACTAACATTCTCATGGAAGTAAATCAACTCAAATGAAATGTTCAATGAAATGCAATCAGTAACTTAAAGAATGTTTGGGATCAACATCCTCTAAGGATCCGTTAAACTCATATCATATAATATAATATGCTATTATAATAGTGTCTATGGTTAAATATAACATATTAAAATAGCGTAAGCGGGATTACATTTTTACCCTTAAACTGTTTATAAACATTATCGTAAACATTGCATATAAAACACCAGTAACGGTCGGTGGATAGGGATGCACCACCATACGACAACGTTAATTCAAAATCGTAGGGGATCGATCAAGATAAATATGACAAGGCAACGAGGCAATACCCATCAGTTGGATTCTACCGGTTTGCGAATCTTGGCAGGTGGGAACGCATAGCCGCGACTACCGCCTAACCTAGACAATACTCCCAAAATCAAAGGCGCCAATCAATCACAAAGTAATATGTATGGTATCAACGAATCATGTCTGCTAAGAGGAGCTAGCTCACATTAACCTAGGTATGGCTCCTGTTTTAGTCATTTTAATTATAACCCGAAGACCAAGGCTATCCATCATCGTTCTCTTTCTTCAAATCCAGTAATTGCCTCCAAACCATCATACTTCATTCTGGAACTCCTCTGCGTACATAGTTGTTAAAGTGGTTTTCGGTATTGGCAGAGAGTATGACCGTAACGACCCAAGGATTTTCGACCCTGAAAATCGACATAAATATGCCTCTTGTACAACATGTCGACCATTCAAGTATTGGAAACACCAGATCATTAATAGAAAAAAGTTAGAGGGTGAGAAATAGAAAGATAGAAAAGTGGAATAGATGAAATAAGATAGAAAATAACATAACAACAATAGAGTAACACGAATCTCACAGCGAAATGAACAAAATGTAATACAAAACATCATTTGAAATACAAAATGTTATCACTACTTACATATGTTATCAGAGTACATCAAATATACAATACAACAGAAGTGAACTCTATGTATCTATCATTGAGGCCTCCTGCTCCAAGCTTCTCTAGTAAATCTAAAAAAATCCTGAACTACTCGGCTGCCTATACAAATTTGGGCACCCAAGAGTTTAGGGGAAACATAGAAAAATAAACCATGGGTCATTCATGGGACTGGTGTGAGTAAACAATTTTAAACAGTTTGCTTAACTTGGAAAATTTCTTTTGAAAGAAAAGATGATCGTAAGACCGATCCACATGTAACCACGGACGGTCTTTATCTTACAATAACCCAAAACATTTTGAAATCATAAATATTCTGATATTGTAATAATTATTAGGGTTTCCACAAATCAATTAGAATCTAGCAGAACGCTTGCGTCTCACGCTCCACATATATAGTATACAAACATAACCGCGGTCGCTTATTGGAGATTGGATTTCCAACTATGACAAGGTATGGAACCACCTGCCGATAGTGTATCTCTAGAGGGGAATACACTGGGTTCAACCAGAATGTCTTGCAACCCGGCCCATACATGACCGAACACTCATTTCGCTTGAGTGTATCAAATGTATATCACCAACAGTTGGGATCAGCAACGGACATCATCGAATAGATTAAAGAAGGAAATGAATTTTTTCTAGATAGGTGATTATACACCCTAATGGGAGCGACCCATAAAGCCATGTTGCCTGCCCGATTTTTGTCATTTCCCGGTTGTGAGGCTTGAGGTTATAACTTACCTTTAGAACAATATATCTTTATTCACTTTGAATGCTACATCGTCAAACCCGTCAAATCACAAATTTGTTTCCATAAAACCATGGGTAAAAAGCTAAGAGAAACGAATTCCTCCGCCACCAAACATAGTTTTGAAGAGATCAATTTACCCGATCTGTTAGGTGTACTCTGTCAGACATTCGGCCATATAAGTTGTCCTGGGTCTAGACAAACCAAAGGGACCATTCTGTAACCAGAACAATCCTTGCATAAACATCGTCTCCAGTCATCTTCAAAAATCTCTGGCTCGTATAAATCAAATCGAAGTGGAATATAGATTCCGGATTCTTTAAAACGACAACATTAATGTCTTTTAGGGTCAAGTGATACTTAATAGTAATCAAATCAACATATTTAATGTGGTTTCTATATCCTAATCGATTATCAGGATTTAATTGATAAAATTATTTTACATATAAGATTCAAAATACAGATTTAAGTGGTGATCTAATACAGAATGATATATAAATGTTTACTTTAAACTATTCAAGTTAAAATAATCACAACATAACTATCAAATCAATCAACCGTTAATTCCCACAGCATAACTTATTGATCATAGTTTGACAATTCAAATTCAACCAATCATCGATCAAAATTGGTTAAAAATGATTATTTCCATATTTTATCTATTTAAACTTGATCCAGTTTACGAGTCTATCCCTTTACAGAAATTGTTGATTATAACAGTAGTGTTGTAATCCATACTCTGAGATATAAAACAATTATTTTAGCTTATACTTTACTTCTGTAAATAATTTAAATAATTAAATCTTTTATTAAAACGGAAAGTAAATGATACTTCCCTAATTTCTATATATTCGATTTTTCATCTTAGTTCGATTTAACTTGTGAACTACAGAATAATCTTATTATTAAAAGATTTACCTAATTCCCTTACCAATTTCTTTTACAACTAAACCACATCTACAAACACTTGTTTTAAATATTATTTACTTAGAACTGTGAATAATATTACTCCTCGACTCTTTTTATTTGATCAACTTGATTTCATTTGGAAATACTATTCCAAGTTATTCATCGAGTCATTTTATTTAATGGTTAATAATTTGGGAATATTAATTCCGGACTCTTCAAAATGATTAGCGTGATGTCTTTTATGGTTAGTTGACACTTAAGAAACAATTCTTGTTCAATGGAATAGTTATCAACTTAACACAATTCATTTTATATACTTTTTAATTTATAAGCTTCAACCAAACAGAATGGTATATGTCTGCATTGATTAAATCCAGACATTTTGACTATCTTTTATAAATGACCAACTTAAACATGTGCGTCGCACACGGTAATTTATTCAATTTTGACAATCCTTTATAAATGAACAACTAAAACGTGTGTGTCGCGCACGGTACTTTACTCTAAAATGTCAGCATGTTTATATGACATTTTGTACCCTTGACACATTTCGAAAATTATCTTTTTATTTCTAAAAAATCATAAATAACTTAATTTTTACTACTTTCTATTTTCTATTTTACTATTTCCCTTTTGATTTATTTTTATCTCCATTTTCTTTTTAAAACTTATTTTATTAGAAAACTGGGCCCAAAACCCCTTGGCCCAATTTTCCCATTCCTATTTCATTACATTTCTATTTATTTATTTATTCCTAACAGTAACTTTAGCCCGTCAACCAGTCCTTCTCATGCCCGTCTCCCCTCTTTTCCTATACCCGTTCTAATTTTCTTGCCACATCTCCTTCCTTTGTTCTTCTTTATTACTTCACAATTCCAACCCAAATTGCTTCCATCTAGTTCCATGGAAGTATGAATATTGTCTGTCTAAACACTACACATTTAAATACCACTTGCAGTAGCTTTCCGTTTATTAGAACCAACATCTTTCAAATCCTCTTCGTTGTTAAGGAATTTAGTGCCTCGTACACCAACATGTTAAGACATATCGATATTTATTGTACATATTTTCACCATGATAGAAGCACCTTAACAGTAGGTATAACAAGGTAACAGTTTTATTATACTTATTTTTGTCTTGGCTTTTAGGTGTATCACTTATAAGTTAATTTGAAAAGCTGCTTTTATTTCTTTATTTCTCCTTTATTTTAAATTTTCCAGTTTCTTTCTTTGATCAGCTCACGCACTTTCTCTTTTCTTTAGTAAACTAGCCGAGCCATTAGTATCCACAACGCTTTGTTACAGCAAATGCTTCCAGGCACCCAAGCCCTGTTTTTACTCCTACATGTTATCAGTACTACTGCCTTGTCTTTGAATAAATGATCCTACCCTATTGTCAAGAAAACAACCCCACTCGCTTAATTTATTTGGATCCCTTTTCACTATTCCTTCTTCTATCTTACTCCATGCCTATGCATGCTCGTGCACAACATGCACCCGCACACTATCCGGTTACCCGTGAGCCACTCCATCGTCTGCGGTTAAGCCACCAATCACTCATCAACGCCATTGACCTTCCAAAAACCCTTCTTCTCGAAATAACCCTTCTGCCATTTAAACCCGAAGTGTACTCTACAGGTTGACTTCACAAAACATAGTTCCTATGATCACCTTCGACCTCCAGTTCAGTTGAAACCGTTGTTGCAACCTTTGTCGTCCTCCTATCTTCCTCTCTACAAAAAACAATCTCCCCATTCTAATTCCTTTAAAGCCCCACTATTGAATCAAACTCGACCACATCAAACACAACTTCTACCGTACAACAAGCTCGCCTGACCTCCTCCGAACACCCAATCTTCTACGTCTCCATCCACGCCTTCTCCCATCTTTCCCGACACTCCAACAATAACATTTTCCGGTATTATCCATACAATCAACAACAACAACAACAGAGCCATATATCCCAAACAAGTTGGGCTTGGCTAGATATGGAACCCAAAATTAAAATAAAATAAAATTAATAATGATGATAATATATATAAAGGGTTTAAAATAACCAAATAGATAAAAAGTCGTTTGATAAAGTTAATAATAATAAGTAAAAAGGTTCAATAAAAGTGAAATAAAATCTAAAATAATAATGAAATGTAAAAGGTTCAATAAACGTAAAATAAAGACTAAAATAATTAAACAGACTTAAAAAAAACCCTAAGTTTCTGGCATATGGATTGCCAACTTCCATGCATCCCTGGAAGTTGGCAATCCATGTACAAGAACCATGGGGTTTTTTAAAAGAAAAAACCCAAAACTAACCATTAAGCCCTAGCACCCAATCTAGAACGTTAAAAATCCTGAAACCAATTCTAAAATCATTATTTTTAATCACTAATTCTTGTTTCTAGATTTCATAACTCACGTTCATATGCAGGTTTTTCTTTCTGCGGTTTCATACATACTCTCCAATACTAGTTTAGATACATTCATAGTTCAAAACTCTTGTTATGCTAGCTAAAGTAATTTTGGTTTTAGATCACAACATTAGTTCCTTTACCTTCATTTTGATTCCAAGTTATGGATTTTTAACTTCCATAGTATATTACTTTACTACTGTTTTCGTACACACACACACACACACACACACACACACACATATATATATATATATATATATATATATATATATACGGAGTTTCTTCTTCAAATGGTTCCGTGTGTGTTTTAACTGCTACAAATTTGTATTTATGATATACATGGTGTATAACACATACCTAATAGTCATGCATATTTCAAGTCATCTTCAAAACAGAGGAACAAAAGGGTTTACTTACATATATGCTCATTGTTTTACTATTACTAGAATTTCAATATAGTTTGCTATCATATATAAATAAACTAAAAAAAAAATATGATTGCATCACAATCAGTAATGGTTTTTTCAAAAAAAAAAAGAAAAAAAGAACAAGAGTTTACTCACAATCACTGCCAGGTTTGTTCTTACTTCTTAGTATCTACAACATGTTATATTACCATATCCAAACATCATCAAGCATGATTTAATTATATTAATCATACATTCATATGTGCCTTATCAGTAATATAAAACAAAAATCAGTGTTTACTCATGAATAAACTGCTGCTGCTTTATAATTTGTTCATTGGTTTTTAATTCTGTTTCCAGTTTTGAAATGAAGATTTAATTTGCTAGATTCAATACGACATTCACAAACATATTAACTATATATATACATATATATCAAACAAACATAAATACTTTAAAGTAGAATACAAATGAAGAGTATGCTCACTGTTTTCATTTTCAAGACCCTTGTTTATTCTCAGATTTCCCTTTTGCTCTTCTACCATTTATATCCGAGTTCAACTGTAAAGACCCGGAAATTTGCGATCTTGGTTATCCGATATACAACACATATCGAACATCCAAGGATCGAAAATACCAGTAGTTAATGAAAGAAATTAGAGGGTGAGAATAGATAAGATAGAAACTTAGAATAGAAGAAGAAGAAGAACACAACATCAGAGTAACACGAACCTCACAGCGGAACGAATAACATATAATATATATAACATAACTTGAAATATATATTTGTACTTGAATATACATCATTATCAAAGTACAGTACTTACAACACAGCGGAAATAAACTATAGCTATATGATCGTGAAGCCTCCTGCTCCAGCTCTTCAAGTATCTGTAAATCCCAACTACTTGACTGCCCGTACAAAATTGGGTACCCAAGGGTTTAGGGGGAGCGAAACAAAATAAACTCCGGGTCAGTCATGGGATTGGTATGAATAAAACAGTTTAAAACGGTTTGAACAAGTAAACGATATCTCATAAGACCACGCCGTATAACGGAACGGGTTTTTTCCTTATGAGAATCCAAAATATCTTTATATCAAAAACCTTTTGATATTATAATAATGTCTATCAACCACAATATAATAATCATCTAGTAGAAATGCTTTCATCTCACGTTCTACATACATAGTATACAATCAAAACCGCAAGCACGTATTGGGTAATGGATTTCCAACTATGACAAGGTATGGAACCACCTTTCGCTAGTGTACCTCTAGAAAGGAATACACTGGGTTCAACAAGAACATCTTGCAACCCGGCCACACATGACCGACCACTCATTTCGCTTGAGTGTATCGAATGTATATCACCAACGGTTGGGATCAGCAACCGTTTCCTGAATGGGACAGCATCAACAATAGATTTTTAGAAATAAATGAAACTCTAGATCAGGTGATTATACACCGCAATAGGTGCGACCTACATAGCCATGCTGCCTGCCCGATTTCTGTCATTTACCAGTTGATGAGGCTTGAGGTTACGCTTTATCATCACATCAGATTAACTTCGAATGCCACATCGTCAGATCCATCGAAAATCACTAATTGATGTTTACAACAGTACATTACGTGTTAGCTAAAGAAGTTTCCTTCTCCGCTTCCACTCTTGGTACGGTTGAAGAAATCAATGTACGTGACTTTTTTTGGAAATACTCTGTCATACATTCATCCATGCAAGTCATCCAGGAATAGGATGAACCGAAGGTACTATTCAGTATATCCATCTTAGGCACTGTTATCTAAGACTTATACAATAGCCCTTGCACTTTACTCCGTCTTCAATTTTTTTTGGCATATATGATTCACAATGCTTATGCCAATACAAAGTGGTTCTTTGGATAATAATCCAACCGGTCTCTCCATATTAACGACATTAAAATGGTCAAAAACTTCGATAGTCGGTGAGTTAACTATCAAAGAAAAACACGTGTGCAAACAACGATATTATTTCCAGATGGAAATTCTATCAATCCATCATCAATCATATACATATCTGTATATATATATTCATATTTCCTTATTTTCTATGTTTAGAAAATATACGTTAGCACTGGAAAACATTTCCATTTCTAACCCATATTTCCAATTTCAATATTTGATTACGTTTCTGATTCTATTGGGAAACCATTTCCAAATCTTCTTTACTTGGATTTAAACAGATGTTTCAATCAACATCGCGACGACAACTCGAACCACTATACTTATTTACTAAAATCACTCATCCACTTTCACTCTCAAACCTTAACCATTTCTAAACTAAAAATGAAGTCAATCAAGTTTGGGTATAACTACCTCTCAGACCTTAATTGAACAGCATTTCAAATCTCGAAATAGGGTAAGTTCATCTTTTAACCCTTTAACACTTCCTTACGAACCCTCAGATTCTATTTACGAACCCCCTTCTTTACAGAATCATTTGATTATAACAACAGTGTTATACTTTCCTGCTTCTGAAATATAATAACTTTAATCTAACTCTTATTTCCTAACTCGAATAAATAACGAACCACTAACTTATCAAATCCTATTTGGTTGACTCTTATTCTATAACTCTTATTCGAATAACTCCAATCTAATAACTCTTATTCGATTAACTCTAACTCTATTTAACTCTTACTGGATTAACTCTTATTCGAATAACTTATATTTGATAATCTCTCTTCTTCGAATAAGCTATATTTGATTTAACTCCTGTCGAATAACTAGAGTCGATTAACTCACTTCGAATATCTCTGATTCGATTAACTCACTTCGAATATCTCTAATTCAATTAATTCACTTCGAATATCTACTATATTCATTTGACTCCTTTCTTCGAATAAACTTATATTCGATAGCTTCTTTCTTCGAATAAACTAATATTCGATTTAACTCTAACTGAATAACTCAAACTGATTAGCTCTAACTGTTTAACTCTAACTGATTAGCTCTAATTGTTTAACTCTAACTGGTTAACTCTTCGTCCTTATTCAATTTCAGATGTCGATGTTGAAATCGATTCTTACTTCTCTATATATGTCCTACCTTATATATATTCTATTTATCCAATGATAAATATTTACTTAATTTATAAATATTATTTATAAATTAATATGCCCCATTTTCTTGTTTACTTCTTCATATAGGTTCAGACTTATATATCTCTTTATTTATCAAAAGATGAATATTCCCTTTAATCATATCTTATTTGTTTTCCAAATAAATATCCCTTTCAATTCTATTTGTAAATGGTTTACAAATATTTTCCTTCTCTATTCTATTTGCAAACAGTTTGAAAATATCTCCCTTTCAATCCTATTTGCAAATGGTTTGCAAATATTTTCTCTAAAATATCTTATTTATTTATCCTAAATAAATAACCCCTTTATAATCTTATTTTCTTTCCAAATAAATAAATAATTCACTTAACATGTCCTATTTATATAAATAAATATCTCATTTAATACCTCCTATTTATTTAACAAATAAATATCTCATGTTTATCTTATTCTACTTATTCAATAAATAAATATCTCATTATTTTATCTTATTTATTTATCCAAAATAAATAATTCACTTTATGAAGATTACCCTTCAGTTATAATTCCACTTAACAATATTCCCTATTTATAAATATTCCATTTATAAATAAGTTCCATTTATAAATAACTCCATTTATAAATATCTCCATTTATAAATATCTCAATTTATAAAATCTTTGTCAATTTTATAAATATTTTCTCTTTTATAAAATCGTTTGATTTTAAAATTATTCCCTTTTCTAAAAATCTCCTATATATAAATATTCCAATTTATAAACATTTCTTATTTATAAATATTCCAGTTTATAAATATTCTGTTTTCAATATCACTTTGAAAATATCCTTTTCCCGTTCCGATATTTTATGGTACTTAACACATCAAATCACGATGACGAATATCATCCAAACACATATAATAAACCACAGATTATAAACTACATCATATATCACAATATATGAAAAATAATAAAATAACTGTTGAAGAATCCAGTCGGATTCCTGCAACCTGTTTTCCTGCATCCACAGATGTTACACAATATGATTATCATCACTTCAGTACAATATGAATTATTCTGTTAACATATCCATATATATGGATTTAACGGTTTTTATATACATACATACATATATATATATATATATATAAAATTTGCACTAACTGACTAGCAGTTCAATCAAACAATCAACACACAGTCAATCAGACAATTTTTCACAGTTCTAAACATACAACATGAAAATATAAACTGTTCAGAGTTAGTGAGATTTATTCACATTGGCAGTTCATCATTAAAGAACGATAAACTGTTTTTTGATTTGAATTAAACAATTTATTTTGCCGTAAGTTCAAACGATCTCGAATCCACTCCCAGTCAGCTCCAGTGTGGAGTTCCCGTCGATACGATGCTAACCGATTCAACCGTTCGAAATTCTGATTCAGTATGACCTAGATGTTAAGTTTACAAGTTTAACACTAATTTAAATTGAATTAAAACATAAGTTATTCACCATTGGGCTTTTCCCTTTCTTCGTGGCCCAATACCCCTTTTAAAACCCTCTCTAGTACAGCCTCTTCTTCCCCGTCAAATTGCAAACCTGCTCTCCACAAACCAGGCCATGTCCGATCCTTAATCCCATACAAACTCCTCCATGCCTCGATCGTTCAACCCGTGAATACCACCATTCTTCTCCACTTCCAAACCTCTTCCCTTCCATTCTAACTACGCTTCACTCGAACACCTCTCTGAAATCGCGGCTCTCTCGAATTCGCGACCCCCCAAAGTTCGAACGACAGCACTTTGCATCGGAACTCACCAATCCTCATCAGTAGGTGCTCTTTCACCTTCTAAACCCGAAACCGAACTCGAATCGATCCACTTCTTCCTCAAATTCATAGTATGTCGTACCCTAACCCAATGCTGTACGACATTCAACATCCCCAAGCGAGTTCGAACCACCCATTGTATATATCCAGTCGAAGAGGATGCTTCCCGAATTCCGAATATACAACCCTTTTGATTTTAGACATTTATTTTGATTTTCTATATTTCTTTGAAGTTGTTTTTCTTCACATTTGAAGAGAGTTTGAGGCGGCCGGTATTTTGTTTAAGTTTGCTGAGGCATCCAATTAGGTTATAAAAGTGAGGAAGGGGTATTTATAAATGTTAAATTTATATATGGTGTTCGAATGTGAGCCATTCCTTCTACTGAAATGTGTAATCAGGAGAGCCATTCCTTCATGTTTAAATGTGGAATCACACGAGCCATTCCTTCATGTGCGGTGTGTCCATTTGAATTTAACGTATCTGTTATATGAAATTCTACTTGTTTATGGATTTCCATTGACAGAAATAAATATACTGTTGTGACGAGCAAGGTGCCACGGTTCCAAAAATATAACAATATCGATAGATTAACTCATTTTGTGAAATCCCAAAATGTTGAATACAGGGTGCGAAATACTGCAAATAAAAAGTTGCTTATTTAATTAACTAAAAATTACAGTAAAATTCTAAAAATTAAATTATCACTACTTCCCAAAAGAACCTTGTCTAAATTCAAACCCGATATCTAGTTATATCGAATAAACTGTTACGGTTGATAAACGATTCTATAACAACTATTTTAAAATTTGATTTGGACGTAAATCAAAATCTACACGACGAAATCCCGATTTTTCTCTTCCACTAGAAAGATATACTCCACTAGCTCCACACGTTTCTTGTTTCATAGAAATCCGACTTAAAATGAATCCTGTACATTCAGTTGAAGTTTAAATCGCCAAATTATGAACTTCAACGCCATTTCAAGCCCGATTTTAATTATAATATAATTATACGTCAAACTATTGTTCAAATAATATATTCGTTATTCAAATTCAATTCTAAACTGAATTAAATATCACAGATGATCCAATTCACAACATATCGCTATTTCAGCCAATTCTGATTATTTCAGAATTAAATATATTATTTAATTTAATATTTTAATTAAAAATTCACCATTATTTAGTTCCACGATCATTAAATTCTCTAAATCACTATTTAAATAATTAAATAAATTAATTATTATACCTCTAAAAATTATACCTCTAAAAATGCGGGTCATTACATTCTTCCCCACTTAAAATAATTTCGTCCTCGAAATTGCTAAGGTAGAAAACAAGCCCTACTTACTGGTTAGAACTTATTTGTTCACCTCTTAACATCAGCTTCAACTGAACTAATTTAATTTCAATTAAATTATTAATTAATTCTTATCAACGAAAATTTTCAAAAATCCTGAAAATTTTCTAACACTTTAACTTTTCGGAAAATTTCGCTAGCACCTCTTTTGTACTGGTCAATACATCAAACTCCAACTCGCCTTTCTGGGCCATCTCCAATCCAAAAGAAAATCAAACAGCCAAGCAGCTTGCCAATCAGGCTCATAAATCTCATGCTTATATCAAATATAAACTTGTACCTTTTTGTCGGCATATCATTATATCCTTTCCACCGGCTATCAATCCAATAGATACAAGGGTGGTCCCAATCAAATTCCAATCTATTTTTATCCACAAATCCAACCATTCACTTATACCTAAGTCGATTCAAACTCTAATTTAAAATTCAAACTGTTAACTCCTCAACTCAGTTCCACTCCAGGTTATCTTATAATAAAATCCTGTTTTATTTAACTTGGTTCAAGTTTAATTCTAATTTATTCATTCACTTATACCATTGTAATGACCCGCATTGGCAGAGGTATTATGATTAATTTATTTAATTATTGAAATGGTGGTTTAAAGAATTTAATGGTCGTGGAATTAAATAATGATGAATATTTAATTAAAATAATAAATTAAATTCTGAAATAATCAAAATTGGCTGAAATGGCGATATGGTGTGAACTGGATCATCGGTGATATTTAATTCAGCTTGGAATTGAATTTGAATAATGAATATATTCAATCGTCGACAGTTGAACGTATAGTTTATAATATAATTATAAACAGCTCGAAATGGCGTTGTAGTTCGTAAATTGGCGATTTGAACTTCAACTGAATGTACAGGATTCGTTTGAAGCCGGGTTTCTGTGAAACAAGAAACGTGTGGAACTGGTGGAGCATATCTTTCTAGTGGAAGAGAAAAATCGATATTTCGTCATGTAGATTGTGAGATATGTCCAAATCAAATTTCAGAATAGTCGCTATAGAATCGTTTATCGGCCATTACGGTTATTTCAAAATAACTAGATATCGGGTGTGAATTCAGATAAGGTTCTTTTGGGAAATAGCGATAATTTATTTTTTAGAATTTTACTGTAATTTTTAATTAATTAAATAAGCAACTTTTTATTTGAAGTGTTTTGCACCCTGTATCAGCGATTTTGGGGTTTTATAATATGAGTTAAACTACCGGTATTATTATATTTTTGGACCCGTGACAACTTGCGTGTCACAACGCTATTCTTAATTTTGTCGTTATCAATTCGTATTTGAATAGAATTGTACAAACGGTTATCTTTATAGGATAGCTAATGTTTGCAAAACATATTTCACTAAACAAATGGCCTCTGATGTTGCTACGTGTCTTCGTTCTCCACCGGAAATATTACTCTCATAGAATGGAAACACGTCAGTTCATATTACTTAAGTATGAAGGAAACAATACATATAAAATACTAACCAAAAACCCTTCTAACCTAATTCTTTCTTCAGCAAACTCACGAAATCCAATCCGCCGCCCTCCTTCATCTCAGCAAACCAATATCGTGGGTTTTAAATCCTCAAAATAAATACTCAGCGAAATATTTAAAAACTATTATATATAAAATCCTCAAAGCACCCAAGCTTCTCGGGTTCGTGGAAAAAGCGAAGCAGGTGGTGGCTTCCCATTTGCTGTTGACGGACCAGGGTGTCCAGACGTGTAGACTGCATTAGGAGGTGTGCTGGAGTTGTAAATAAAGGAAGAACGATGCTTTTGGAATTTGGGTTTAGTATTTTGGTGATGGGATATGCGAAAGTGTGGAGAAAGGGTACTGACGTGTAATAAGGGCACATGTACAGGAAATGGGATGTGTTTTTATATGCTGGGAACATGGGTTGGAAGCCGTGAGCATCAGTGAAGTTGTGGTGTGGTTCAAATGGCGTTCGAAGACGTGTAAATGGCATGGGTTCTCTGTAACACACGGACAAGGCTTGAAGACACAAGCATCAAGGGTAGGTGTAGCAGTTCCACTGTGCATGTGGGGAAAAGTGGAGATTTTTACGGCGAGTTGTTTGGTAATATAAGGTTGGATTTATATGAAATGATGGGATGGGAACACTAAAATTTGTGGAGCGGTCTCTGTTTAATTTGGGTGGTGCGGGTTGTAGCAATATACGGTGGAGGGAGATTAACATGAGGAGTTGGTAGTATTATGGTAAAGAGGATTCACGTGAATGACGGCTTCATTCATAGAAGATCCAAATAATAAAATGAGAAGCTGGAACTATTATTCGGTGGAATGTATTGGTGGAAGGAATTATATTTGGGTTGTGTAAAATGGGTTCAAACTTCAACTATTTGGTAGAAGAGAGTGTTTCATGTTAGGGAGAGGACACCGTTGGAGTTAAAGCGGCCACGGGTTAATGGGTCAAGTGCCAACGGAATTGAAAAAGGGGATGGTGGGCCGACGAAAACTAATTTGGTGAGGCCCAATACAAATTTTATGTTATAGGTTTTGCTTTTATTTAATATGCAAATCTTGTAAATGCTATTTCACGCTCGTACGTGGTCATATTCACTAACAGTCAGATCCGTCAGGATCGTATGGACGAGGGCTTTACAATGGAACTGACTGGGAGCGAGTCGAAGCTCATTACAATTTATGGCAAAATAAATTGCCCGTCTGAATCAAGCGATGGTTATCGTTATTAACGATGATCGTCCAATGTGAGTAAATCTCACTAACTCTGAACAGTTTATAATTTCATGTTGTATTTTTAGAACTGTTAGATATTGGCTGATTTACTGTATGTTGACTGTTTGATTGAACTGCTAGTCAGTTAGTTAAATTGCTATATTGATTCTATTTAACAGAATATATCATATGGAACTGAAAAGTGACGTTATCTATATTGTTTAACATCTGTGATGCAGGGAAACAGGTTGGAGGAATCCAACTGGATTCCTCAACATTTATTTTACCGTTTTCATATATTGTGATATATGATGTGTTATATAATCTGTTAGGGATTATGGGTGTTGAAATAATGTTGATCATTGTTATTCGATATTTTAAATATCATAAAAGACCCTGGGATGTAAAAAGAAGTATTTCAATGTATATTGAAATAAAGGAATTTTATAAAATCACAGGATTTTATAAAAGGAATTATTTATAAAACGAACACGGTTTTATAAAAGGGATATTTATTTAGAAAATAAATAGAAGTTATAAATAGGAAATATTTGTAACGGTAAATAGAGGTTATAAATAGGAAATATTTGTAACAGTAAATAGAAGTTATAAATAGGATATATTTGTAACGGTAAATAGAAGTTATAAATAGGATATATTTGTAACGGTAAATAGAAGTTATAAATAGGATATATTTGTAACGGTAAATAGAAGTTATAAATAGGATATATTTGTAACGGTAAGTAAATGTTATAAAAAGGAAATAGTTGTAACGGAAAACGTAGTTTAGTAAAAAGAAGTTAATCGATGTTAGTTAATCGATTAGTGTTAAAGTTAAAAAGAAGTTAATCGATGTTAGTTAATCGATTAGAGAATAAAGTTAAAAAGAAGTTAATCGATGTTAGTTAATCGATTAGAGAATAAAGTTAAAAAGAAGTTAATCGATGTTAGTTAATCGATTAGAGAATAAAGTTGAAAGGAGATAATCGATGTTAGTTTAATCGATTAGAATAGAAGCAAGTGAGTTAAATCGAATATAGTTATTCGAATAGAAGCAAATGAGTAAATCGAATATAGTTATTCGAGTAGAAAGAAAAAGGAATTATCGAATATAGTTTATTCGAAAAGAGTAAGTGAAATGAGTAAATAAATAGCGTTAGTCAAATAGTGTTAGTCCAATAGAGTTAATTGATAGGGGTTAGTCCAAAGGAGTTAAATAAAAAGAGTCAATCGAATATAGCTATTCGAGGAGGGTTAAGTAAGGAAGTTAGTTAAAGGAATATAAAGTGAACTTTGCCTATTTCAAAGTTAGAATTGTTGTTCAGTTAAGGTCTGAGAGGTAGTTCTACCCCAACTTGATTGGCTTCATTTTTAACTAAGGAATAGTTAATGTTCGGCAGTAAAGGAAGTGGTTTGAGTTGGCATAGCGATGTTTGTTTAAACATCTGTCTAAGTCCAATGAAGACGCTTTGGAAATGTTTTCCAAATAAGAAACCAGAAATGTTTTCTAATAAATAAAACAAGAAATGGAAATGTTTTCCATTGTTAATAACATATATTTTCCAAATTTAGAAAATAGGAAATATGGAATATAGGGAAAACAGGAGATAAGTAAATAAAAGAGATGAATGTTAAATGATGTTTGATCGATATAATTTCCATTTGGAAATAATATCGTTGTTTGCACACCTGTTTTTATTCGATAGTTAAATCACAGACTATCGAAGTTTTGACCATTTTAACGTTGTTAATATGAAGAGACCGGTTGGATTATTATCCAAAGAACCACTCTGTATTGGCATAAGCGTTGCGAATCATATATGCCAAAGGAAATTGAAGACGGAGTTATGCAAGGGCTATCCTATTTACAGAATAGTGCCTTTGGTTCATCCTGTTCCTGGATGACTTGTATGGACGGATGTCTGACAGAGTATTTCCAGATGATCACGTATATTGGTTTCTCCAACTGTACCAAGAGTGGAAGCGGAGAAGGAAACTACTTTAAGCTAACACGTAATGTGGTTGAGGACATCAATTGGTGATTTATGGATTTGATGATGTGACATTCAAAGTGAATCTGATGTGATGATAAAGCGTAGCTTCTAGCCTCATCGTCCGGTAAATGACAGAAATCGGGCAGGCAGCATGGCTAAGTCGGTCGCACCGAAGTAGGGTGTATAATCACCTGATCTAGAGTTTCATTTACTTCTAAAATCTATTGTTGATGCTGTCCCATTCGGGAAACGGTTGCTGATCCCAACTGTTGGTGATATACATTCGATACACTCAAGCGAAATGAGTGGTCGGTCATGTGTGGCCGGGTTGCAAGATGTTCTTGTTGAACCCAGTGTATTCCTCTCTAGAGGTACACGAGCGAAAGGTGGATCCATACATTGTCATAGTTGGAAATCCATTACCAAATACGTGCTTGCAGTTTTGATTGTTACACTATATATGTAGAACGTGAGATGAAAGCGTTTCTGCTAGATGATTATATATATACTGTGGTTGATAGACATTATTATAATATCAAAAGGTTTTTGATATAAAAGATATTTTGGATTCTCATAAGGGAAAAACCCGTTCCGTTATGCGGCGTGGTCTTATGAGATATCGTTCACTTGTTCGAACTGTTTTTAAACTGTTTTACTCATACCAGTCCCATGACTGACCCGGAGTTTACTTTGTTGTTTTCCCTAAACTCTTGGGTGCCTAAATTTGTACGGGCAGTCAAGTAGTCGGGATTTTACAGATACACTTGAAGAGCTGGAGCAGGAGGCTTCAGGATCATATAGCTATAGTTATTTCCGCTGTGTTGTAAGTGCTGTACTTTGATAATGATATGTATATGCAAGTACAGATTTGTATTTCAAAGTTATGTTATGAAATATATTTATTCGTTCCCCTGTGAGATTCATGTTACTCTGATATGGTGTTCTTCTTCTTCTATTCTAAGTTTCTATCTTATCTTTCCTCACCCTCTAATTTCTTTCACTAATTACCAGGATTTTTCGACGTTTTGGTTATCGGCATCGCGCATATGTCGATAACCAAAGTCGCTAAAAATCCGGGTCGTTACAGTTGGTATCAGAGCTTAAGTTAAGAATTACTTGGCTCTGTGGCGTGACTCGGTAGAGATAGGGTTAGTAATACACTAGACTGAGATTTAGTGTATATATACGAGTGAACGTATTTGTTATTGATATAAAAATTTGTTTTATATTGTGGAGATTCATTGGTTGAGTCGTTTGTGAATTCTGGTCGATCAGTTTGATCCACTGTATCGGTAGGGATTTTGTAAACACTCGAATACGATGAACCGTCAGGGTATGTTTTGAAAAGAGGGTAAATGAAAATAGTTTACCCAACATATATTTTGATATATAGTGGATATATTGGTTGTTATTATAATCGAGTAAGATTATAAAGTGAAATGGTTATGTGAATAACCAATCAGAATGCATATAAGTGAAATACGTGAAATCAGATGAGTTAAATCTGAAATTTAAACCAGAAATTGAAGTTAAAACTCTGGAAAATTGGATAAGTATTTGTAAATAAATTTGGATTAAAGGTAAGGAAAATTTAAGATCCTGGTAGATTTTAAATTGTTTTACAAGCAGTGTGAATTATAGTTGAAATGAATTTAAAAGTGGAAATGTTTAGAAATGGTTTTATAGTATTGAACTCACTTCGATCGCTGGAAAATAGATTCTGATGATGACAGCTGCATCATTAGTATTCATTTTCGAGTTGTATGTGACGAATTACTACCAAAGATACTGTTTTGAATTTGTTTTGGGAAAGACAAGTGTGTTGAATTTCAAAATGGGATTTATAATATAGAAGTTGAATTTTGAAATAGATTTGAAATATTAACTTGTTTTAAAAGAAATAAAACGATAAGTTCATTTATAAATGAAGTTTATAAATAGTTCCTTTATAAACGAAATTGATAAAATGAAGTGAAGAGAATTATCATTTGGATAATTCAGAAATAAAAATACAAGTGTGAAATTGAAAGGGAAATCTATTTTCCAAAGGTAGAAATATCGATTTCAAAAGGAATTGAAATCGAGACTTATTTAAAGGAATTTGAATAAGAGATTTGAATAATGAAATTCAAATATAGAATTTGAATAAGAGAATCGAAATGGAATTTGAATCTAGGAAATTCAAATAAAATTGAAATGGAATTCAATTAGTTGATAAACAAGTTAAACCTATATTTGAACATGTATATTCGAATAAAAAGGTGAAATGGGCAAACCAGTAATTTGAAAATCACTTAACGAACCAAGTTAAAATGATTGGATTAAGTTGAAATGAATTAGAAGTGTATAGATATACATGAGATATGTATGGATAAGGATAATAAAGGTATATAGATAGAATGCTCGACGAAAAGGTACGTATTTAATTTCCATATGAGATTTTATGCGCCGTATCGGCTAGCCGCTTGGCTTTTTCTTTTTCTTTTGAATTGGTAAGGGCCATGGGAGGCTATGTGAAATATCCCGATGCTCCTAGTACAAAGGAGGTTATGGCAAATTTTTCCGGGAATCTAAGGAGTTAGATTATTTTTAAGATAATTTGATAATTAGAAATCAACGTATCGATATATATAGAAGTCGATAAGGAAACGAACTTTGAAATAGAATAGTAAAATAAAAAAGGAAGACTAAGAATAAAATCTAGTAAGAATAGAAAGAGAAAGTGTAGACGTGTTTAAAAGTGAATAAGTAGTTGTATGGTATTGATTTTTCGAGTAAGTAGTCATATCTGTTTTGACGTTATAAATGCTATTCAGTCAAGGTCTGAGAGGTAGTTATACCCCAACTTGATTGATTTCATTATTAACAAATAAACAGTAAGATTTTAGGCTCGAAGGTCAATGTTGAATAAGAGTTAGTTGAATATAGTATTTGGGTTGTCGTAACAATGTTTTACACAACATCCGTTTTAACCCAAATAAGTGTAAGCTTGGAGATATAATAAAGAATATTTCCTAAGCATAGAAATAAACGAGATTGGAAAAGAGATAAGTAATTGTAATATTTTCCAATTATAAACAGCATATATTTTCTAAAGTTTAGAAAATAAAGGAAGGCGATATTCGGAAATGTTTTCCAAATAACATAAAAGGCCAATATGGTTATTGAAAATATTTGGTTAACAAATATTGATAAAAAAATAGAGAAGTGATTTAACTAATGGAATATTGATTATGGGCTCAGTTGAATTTCAAAAAGGAAAAATTTGATTTTTGAAAAGAGTAAACTGTTTGAAAACTCCCTGGGAAAGACTGTTTGAATTAAAAACAAATTTAACAGAAATTTGTGAAAGAAAATTTGAATTAAAGTAAAGCCAGTAAAGTGGTAACTGAGATTGAATTAGAATGATATCAAGGCAAATTGGATTGTGAGATTCAAATTTGAAGTGTAATGTGATAATCAAGTTAAGGGTTGGGAATCGAGAAGAAAACTCGAGTTGAAATGAAAATTTTGCTTGGTAAAAAAGCGAATGGTTGTGTTGGAGATGAAAGTGATTTCAGAATTTGATTGGGATAACATTGGTATATGCTGAGTTGATAGCATATGGAAGTGATTGAGTTGATATGCCCGACAAAAAGGTACCAGTTTATATTATATATTGGGTATGAGATTTTGATGAGCCGAATTGGCAAGCCGCTTGGCTGTTTGATTTTCGTTTTGGATGGAGATGGCCCAGAGAGGTGAGTGGTGGTTTGACCTATTAACCAGCACAAAGGAGGTGCTGGCAGAAAATTTCGAAAAGTTAAGGTGTTAGAAAATCTTCAGGATTTTTGAAAATTTTCGTTGATAAGAAATAAATAAAATTTAATTGAAATTAAATTGTTTCAGTTGAAACTGAAGTTAAGAAGTGAACAAATATGTTCTAACCAGTCGATAGGATCGTCCTCTACCTTTTAGCAATTTCGAGGACGAAATTATTTTAAGTGGGGAAGATTGTAATGACCCGCATTGGCAGAGGTATTATGATTAATTTATTTAATTATTGAAATGGTGGTTTAAAGAATTTAATGGTCGTGGAATTAAATAATGATGAATATTTAATTAAAATAATAAATTAAATTCTGAAATAATCAAAATTGGCTGAAATGGCGATATGGTGTGAACTGGATCATCGGTGATATTTAATTCAGCTTGGAATTGAATTTGAGTAATGAATATATTCAATCGTCGACAGTTGAACGTATAGTTTATAATATAATTATAAACAGCTCGAAATGGCGCTGTAGTTCGTAAATTGGCGATTTGAACTTCAACTGAATGTACAGGATTCGTTTGAAGCCGGGTTTCTGTGAAACAAGAAACGTGTGGAACTGGTGGAGCATATCTTTCTAGTGGAAGAGAAAAATCGATATTTCGTCATGTAGATTGTGAGATATGTCCGAATCAAATTTCAGAATAGTCGCTATAGAATCGTTTATCGGCCATTACGGTTATTTCAAAATAACTAGATATCGGGTGTGAATTCAGATAAGGTTCTTTTGGGAAATAGAGATAATTTATTTTTTAGAATTTTACTGTAATTTTTAATTAATTAAATAAGCAACTTTTTATTTGAAGTGTTTTGCACCCTGTATCAGCGATTTTGGGGTTTCACAATATGAGTTAAACTACCGGTATTATTATATTTTTGGACCCGTGACAACTTGCGTGTCACAACGCTATTCTTAATTTTGTCGTTATCAATTCGTATTTGAATAGAATTGTACAAACGGTTATCTTTATAGGATAGCTAATGTTTGCAAAACATATTTCACTAAACAAATGGCCTCTGATGTTGCTACGTGTCATCATTCTCCACCGGAAATATTACTCTCATAGAATGGAAACACGTCAGTTCATATTACTTAAGTATGAAGGAAACAATACATATAAAATACTAACCAAAAACCCTTCTAACCTAATTCTTTCTTCAGCAAACTCACGAAATCCAACCCGCCGCCGTCCTTCATCTCAGCAAACCAATATCGTGGGTTTTAAATCCTCAAAATAAATACTCAGCAAAATATTTAAAAACTATTATATATAAAATCCTCAAAGCACCCAAGCTTCTCGGGTTCGTGGAAAAAGCGAAGCAGGTGGTGGCTTCCCATTTGCTGTTGACGGACCAGGGTGTCCAGACGTGTAGACTGCATTAGGAGGTGTGCTGGAGTTGTAAATAAAGGAAGAACGATGCTTTTGGAATTTGGGTTTAGTATTTTGGTGATGGGATATGCGAAAGTGTGGAGAAAGGGTACTGACGTGTAATAAGGGCACATGTACAGGAAATGGGATGTGTTTTTATATGCTGGGAACATGGGTTGGAAGCCGTGAGCATCAGTGAAGTTGTGGTGTGGTTCAAATGGCGTTCGATGACGTGTAAATGGCATGGGTTCTCTGTAACACACGGACAAGGCTTGAAGACACAAGCATCAAGGGTAGGTGTAGCAGTTCCACTGTGCATGTGGGGAAAAGTGGAGATTTTTACGGCGAGTTTTTTGGTAATATAAGGTTGGATTTATATGAAATGATGGGATGGGAACACTAAAATTTGTGGAGCGGTCTCTGTTTAATTTGGGTGGTGCGGGTTGTAGCAATATACGGTGGAGGGAGATTAACATGAGGAGTTGGTAGTATTATGGTAAAGAGGATTCACGTGAATGACGACTTCATTCATAGAAGATCCAAATAATAAAATGAGAAGCTGGAACTATTATTTGGTGGAATGTATTGGTGGAAGGAATTATATTTGGGTTGTGTAAAATGGGTTCAAACTTCAACTATTTGTTAGAAGAGAGTGTTTCATGTTAGGGAGAGGACACCGTTGGAGTTAAAGCGGCCACGGGTTAATGGGTCAAGTGCCAACGGAATTGAAAAAGGGGATGGTGGGCCGACGAAAACTAATTTGGTGAGGCCCAATACAAATTTTATGGTATAGGTTTTGCTTTTATTTAATATGCAAATCTTGTAAATGCTATTTCACGCTCGTACTTGGTCATATTCACGAACAGTCAGATCCATCAGGATCGTATGGACGAGGGCTTTACAATGGAACTGACTGGGAGCGAGTCGAAGCTCATTACAATTTATGGCAAAATAAATTGCCCGTCTGAATCAAGCGATGGTTATCGTTATTAACGATGATCGTCCAATGTGAGTAAATCTCACTAACTCTGAACAGTTTATAATTTCATGTTGTATTTTTAGAACTATTAGATATTGGCTGATTTACTGTATGTTGACTGTTTGATTGAACTGCTAGTCAGTTAGTTAAATTGCTATATTGATTCTGTTTAACAGAATATATCATATGGAACTGAAAAGTGATGTTATCTATATTGTTTAACATCTGTGATGCAGGGAAACAGGTTGGAGGAATCCAACTGGATTCCTCAACATTTATTTTACTGTTTTCATATATTGTGATATATGATGTGTTATATAATCTGTTAGGGATTATGGGTGTTGAAATGATGTTGATCATTGTTATTCGATATTTTAAATATCATAAAAGACCCTGGGATGTAAAAAGAAGTATTTCAATGTATATTGAAATAAAGGAATTTTATAAAATCACAGGATTTTATAAAAGGAATTATTTATAAAACGAACACGGTTTTATAAAAGGGATATTTATTTAGAAAATAAATAGAAGTTATAAATAGGAAATATTTGTAACGGTAAATAGAGGTTATAAATAGGAAATATTTGTAACAGTAAATAGAAGTTATAAATAGGAAATATTTGTAACGGTAATAGAAGTTATAAATAGGATATATTTGTAACGGTAAATAGAAGTTATAAATAGGATATATTTGTAACGGTAAATAGAAGTTACAAATAGGATATATTTGTAACGGTAAGTAAACGTTATAAAAAGGAAATAGTTGTAACGGAAAACGTAGTTTAGTAAAAAGAAGTTAATCGATGTTAGTTAATCGATTAGTGTTAAAGTTAAAAAGAAGTTAATCGATGTTAGTTAATCGATTAGAGAATAAAGTTAAAAAGCAGTTAATCGAT
The DNA here is from genome assembly GCA_030737875.1 of Allium sativum. Lineage (NCBI taxonomy): Eukaryota > Viridiplantae > Streptophyta > Magnoliopsida > Asparagales > Amaryllidaceae > Allium > Allium sativum. The sequence goes on along the minus strand of CM060913.1, from coordinate 270,895,026 downwards.
GTTAGTTAATCGATTAGAGAATAAAGTTAAAAAGAAGTTAATCGATGTTAGTTAATCGATTAGAGAATAAAGTTAAAAAGAAGTTAATCGATGTTAGTTAATCGATTAGAGAATAAAGTTGAAAGGAGATAATCGATGTTAGTTTAATCGATTAGAATAGAAGCTAGTGAGTTAAATCGAATATAGTTATTCGAATAGAAGCAAATGAGTAAATCGAATATAGTTATTCGAATAGAAAGAAAAAGGAATTATCGAATATAGTTTATTCGAAAAGAGTAAGTGAAATGAGTAAATAAATAGCGTTAGTCAAATAGTGTTAGTCCAATAGAGTTAATTGATAGGGGTTAGTCCAAAGGAGTTAAGTAAAAAGAGTCAATCGAATATAGCTATTCGAGGAGGGTTAAGTAAGGAAGTTAGTTAAAGGAATATAAAGTGAACTTTGCCTATTTCAAAGTTAGAATTGTTGTTCAGTTAAGGTCTGAGAGGTAGTTCTACCCCAACTTGATTGGCTTCATTTTTAACTAAGGAATAGTTAATGTTCGGCAGTAAAGGAAGTGGTTTGAGTTGGCATAGCGATGTTTGTTTAAACATCTGTGTAAGTCCAATGAAGACGCTTTGGAAATGTTTTCCAAATAACAAACCAGAAATGTTTTCTAATAAATAAAACAAGAAATGGAAATGTTTTCCTGTAACAACCCGGAAAATATGGGCCAGTTTAAAATTTTTGTTTTGGCGATTTTAGCGGATTTTGAATATTTAAAATGGATTATTTTAAATAATATCGACGAGAAATTTAGTTTGAATATAATTCGACGTATATATTTATACGCGTCGTCGTTAGAATATAAATATTTATAAATAATTATAAATAGAATTGAAAATGGCGCGGTAGTTCGATAATTCGATTTCAAACTTCAATTGAATGTACCGGGTGCAAAACAATCCGGATTTTAGTGAAACCAAAAATAATGGAATCTAATAGTGAATATCTTTCCAACGAATCCGAAAAATCAAAAGTTCGTAGCGGGAATCAAAAGATATGTCCAGTTGAAAATTCTGAATAGTCGCTATGGAATTCAGGCCCTTAAAAATGGACATTTTGCAAACGACCTCGGATTTCGACGAAACCACTTTTGTTGGGTCCGTGATGTCATGTTATTGCTAGATTTTAAATTTCATAATTTTTCGAATCAATATGTGAGTGTGGTAAAGGAAAACGCGTTTGACCAGTTTTAGTTGATTTTAATCGACTGGAAATTGGCCATTTTTCTAACGGTCTCAGAATTCGACGAAACTAGTTTTGTTATGACCGTATCGTCAATACGAAGCTAGAAAATATTTTTCTGGAATTTTTAAAGTTCGTATGCGACCCCGGTAATTTGAAATGTACGTTTAAAATTCAATATAACGATTTAAATGTAAATTCAACGGAAACTGATTGTAACGGTCGAAGCAGCTTACGATACATATCCCATTGTGTTCGGAATGGGGGTAATACGCTAGGGACGACAGTCGGCAGGTTTGATTTCGAGGTCGTATGAAAAGTCAACATTGAAAAAAAAATATAATAATAAAATAATATAAAATTTCCTTTATCACTTAGCCCCCCACTTCTTTTCTTCCTCCCCCGACAGAAAATGGAAAAACAAAAAAAAAACAAAAAAATGGCGACCTGACGCCGTACCGCCTCCAGCCACCGGCCACCGTGCCTCGTCGCCACCGCCCCCTTCCCTCCGCCAGCCATCGAGACCCCCTCCTCCCTCTCTCTCCTCCGCAGCAGCCAAGACCGGAACCCGCATCGAACCCCACCCAAACCCGAACCCTAAACCCTCAGTTCGACGCAAGGCGCTCCCCTTTTCCTCCACCGCCGAGCACCCCAAGCACCGCCATCCTCCACCTTCTTCCCTCCCTTCGCCTGCGACAACCGACCCCCCCCCCCCCCCCAGACTTCGACCTCGTCATTCGAGCCCCCATGCCACCCTGCGCCGTGACCTCTTCTCCTTCCACCGCGAGATGGAGCGCCCCCCCCCCCCCCCCCGTAAGTTTTTAAATTTATTTATTTTACTTTTATTTTATATAAACTGAATTTTATTTATTTTTCTTTAGAAAAAAACTGATTTGTTAAAGATTTTAAAACTGATTTTGAAAAAGGATTAAAAACAGGTTTTTTTAGATTAAAAACAGTTTTTTTTTAAAAGGATTAAAAACTGAACTGATTTGAAAAGGATTTAAAAAGTTTGATTTTTGAATGAATAAAAAGTTTGATTTTTGAATGAATAAAAAGTTTGATTTTTTGAATGAATAAAAAGTTTGATTTTTGAATGAATAAATTGCTTGGAAAAGGAAAATAAAAATATCTTTGAATTGAGAATATAAAGCAGTTTTTACAAAGTATATAATGCAGTTTTTTTTAGAACTTCATATATATGGTATGGTTCTTGAAAACAAATTAACATTGGTTTTTGAATATAAATAGAATTACTTTTGAAAGTAAGTAGAATTGGTTTTGAAAGTAAATATAATTGGTCTTGAAAGTAAAAGAATTTTAAAAACTGATTTATAAATAAAATAAAAACTGATTTTATTTTAAGGTTTAAAATAGGAAAAAGGTTTAAACTTTGAAATAAGAGAAAGGTTTTAACTTTAAAAAGGAAAAGGTTTTAACTTTAAAAGATTTGATCTTTATTAGAAAAGAGGAAAACTTTTTATTAGAAAGGGCGAGGTCTATATTTTTGAAATGAATTTTTATCTATATGGCATCGCAAGAAAAATAGGATTTTTATATATTGAACTTTGAAATAAAAATTCGATTTTTATATATTGAACTTTGAAATAAAAATTCGATTTTTATATATTGAACTTTGAAATAAAAATTCGATTTTTATATATTGAACTTTGAAATAAAAATTCGATTTTTATATATTGAACTTTGAAATAAAAATTCGATTTTTATATATTGAACTTTGAAATAAAAATTCGATTTTTATATATTGAATAGCGAAGTAAAAATTCGATTTTTACATATGTAGTGAAAGAGGACAACGAAGGTGACAAAAAGGCGGGAGCGACGAAGATCTCTACAATAGAAGTGCCGTGGAGCTAGGATAGCTATATGTGAGAATTTCTCACCTTTCAATTTTATTTCTAGTTATATATATATATATATATATACTAGGATGCAGACGGTGCTTAGTAGCACCCGACACAATCGTCCACAGACCATGGACTTGTTTGTTTGGCTGTTTGGTTATTGATTGTGATATTGGTTTGAATGTGGTTTGTGGTGTGAAAAATCGAATCGATAAATTGGTTAGGATTAGACGTGCGCCGTTATAAGGCGATGGAGTAAGGCTAGGTTAGACTCTTACTCCAAATTTTGTGGTTTGCAAAATGAAATTGATTTGATTGATGTGTGAATGGCGTGGGCCTTCACTAGACCGGGGATAAGGCTAGGCCTTGTCCCGTTTCTAGTATCGTGCCGTTATGCCGCCGAAATTTTCTAAAATATGTTAGAAAAATAAAAAATATCATTTTATTTAAAGAATGAACTGAATAGAAATTCATATGTTGGAATAAAATGTTTTATCGTTAAAAATATAATTTTTAACGTGAATGTGAATAAATAAATATTCATTTACAAGCCGGACGGTTTGTTTATGTACACCTATTTGAAGGACATTGATTGGGTCGATAAATTTTACACATCGCCCAACTGCACGAATAAAATATGTGTTTGATTGTTTGAAACCCCACACGGGTGTTAGGATGAAATTTGAAGTTCACTCATCCTGATTGATTAAATATGTCGATCGATTGATTGACAGGCTGTTATAAGCGTTAGATATCTATATTTGATGCTTATACAGTGTAGTGCACTTTGGTTGATGGTTGATTATTTTTCAATGCTATTATATACATGTGTTGTATGGAAATCCATATAATTAACTTTATATGGTAATTGATTGGGCCTCATTCCGATTTGAAAAATAAAGAATATTATAAAATAAAAGTTCATGTGTTGACAGTACTCATTCATTGAGATTGGTCATGTGTTGAACGAAATATTTTAGTAATAAAACTTACATCTTTATCATTATAAAATAAAAGTTCATGTGTTGACAGTACTCGTTCATTGAGATTGGTCATGTGTTGAACGAAATATTTTGATAATAACGACTATTTTGAAAAAGAAATATTTGCAATAGAATATTTGAAAATAGAAATTTATGAAGCCGTGTTGATTAGATTGACGCCATTTTGACGTGAACGATATTTATATCGATTTTATTCATTTTAAAATGAATATTGAAAGCGATTTCGAAATGAATTGAATTGAAAACGATTTCGAAATGAATTGAATTGAAAACGATTTCGAAATGAAATGAATTGAAAACGATTTCGAAATGAATTGAATTGAAAACGATTTCGAAATGAATTGAATTGAAAACGATTTCGAAATGAATTGAAAACGAGTTCAAATTGAATTGAAAGCGAATTGAAATGAATTCAAATTGAATTGAAATTTGAATTGAAGAGAAATGAATTTTAAAACGAATTTATAGAGAAGAATTCAATTTTGATTTGAATTGAAACGGAAGTTGAAATTGCTTTTGAAACGAATTCAAAACTATTTATATAATTCGTTTTAAATAGAAATCGACGAAATATATATTATATATATATATAATATAATGGCCTGAATAGAACGCACCGCGCCGCGGCAGTTCGTGAATTTCGACCATTTATTTCAAACGGACATTACGGGAGATCCGACCGTCGGATTCTCCTAAAACCGGAACCGTTGGGTTCGTATCGAAAAGAGCTTTCTAACGAATATTAGAAATTAGAAATCTAACGGTTGGATTTGGAGATATGTCCAAATCAAATTTGAAAAAGGTCGTTGTAAGTGCAGTTCGATGGCCATTGTTGGAAATCGACTGTACGGGCCTTGATAAAATTATTAAAAATAGTAATAATTTGTGTAAAATCATAAGAAATGATTTGTGAAGATTTGGGATGAAAAACTCCATGATTGAAAAGATAAAAATAGATTTTTATCGAAATGAACTAGTTTTGAACTAGAAATATAATTCTATTTATTTTTAAGTAAATAAATTGAATTTGAAAAGGGTTTTAAAAATAACCAGAATTTCCAATGATTGCATTGGAGTGGATTTGAATCGAAATTGTCTTTGGAATATTTCGATGTTGGAATTCGTGATTATACAGGTGTTGTTATGGAAATTTGAAAGATATATATTTGTATCGTTACTTCCAATACGACATTTGTTAGTCGTAGAATTTGATATTGAATATAAGCCGATATATTTTCTATTCAGAGCCTTGTATTGAATATCGAATGTGATTTGGGTTTGTCGTGGATGGTGTCTTCACTAACACTGTTCTTGAACCCAGTTGAGAAATGATTAAATCTTTTTATTTAGATTTAATGAAGTGTACCAATTTAATAATATTTAATTGGAATTGAATTGATATTGATTTTTGGGTTTATCGTGAACAATGTTTTAAACAACACTCGTTCTTTAACCCGATAATTAATGAATGTGGTTTTGGGTTTATCGTGAACTGTGTTTTTAAATGACACTGATTCTTTAACCCAGTTAAAGATTAAAACTAAGTGGAGTTTTAATGAATCTTTAAATAGATTGAAAAGATCGAGAATGGAGTATCACCAGTTTTACTCCAGGCGATAGTTAAATCTTTAATTAGATTTGAACGTGAAATGGTAATTGAATTTACCGATAACACTGTGGTGTTAGTTATGAAGTATTACCAGTTTTACTTCATGGGATGAATAGGTTGGGATTGGGAAATAAAATAAATGATTACTTCGGTGTGGTTCGCTAATCCCGACTAGTTTGAATTGATATTCAAAGGAGATTAAAGAATAAATTTAAAGAATTTATCTTGGATAAAATTAATGGGAACTTTTCCCAAAGTATAAGAATATTTGAATAAAAGAATATTCTGAATTGGAATGAGGCGTATGTTGTGTTTGTGTAACACATTTATAATATATACGCGAGTTATTCAGAAAGACCGGGTTTATCCCATTCTGAATAACTGATTCGACGTGGTGTCGAAGATGAAGACGGTGGTCGAAGACCGGAAGTCTTCACGTCGTTTGGGTGATTACTGATGATCTTGATTGGGCTGTACACCCAAGAAGATGGAAACAGTTTGTGATCGTCCAGACGTACTTGGAGATCGATGGATATGCGAGGTACTAGGTGCCTCCGGTTTCGTTCAGACCCAGAACGGACTTGTAAATGGACTGTGTGTCTGACATTGGATTTTAGTCTGTGTGATTGATCTCTATTAAATATATATCTGTTTGGCGGCGGAGAATTTATTCTCTTGCTTAACGCCCTTCTCTGAGACGTACGAGCTCATGGGTTATATATTGATGGATATCAAACGCATGGAGTGAATTGCCTGTGTGGCATGCCTAAGTGGCAATTGATCGAGGCTTCTGTTGAAAAGCAAAGTCTCGTGGTGATGATCAAAGCACAGCCTGTGTGGCACAGCTTTGTGTAACGTGAATTCGCGAGCCTCACACCCCGGTTGTGAACCAAAAACGGGAGAGGACGTCAGGGAGGGCATGCGTTTCTTTCTAGCTAGAAGTGGCGTCAGTGGTTTTACACGCCCTGACGAGTTTGACTTATGTGGTGGTTGCTGTTGCGAGGCGCCTCGGTTATATCGGTTTCGGCCGATGCATTCTGGTCGGCTGACGGACCAGACTTACACCCCATAGGGTGGGGAGACGTAGTGTTCAGGCATTTTAATCCACATCGGTGGACCGGCCCTGAGGATCCAAAGGCTTGACAGAGTACTTGCCTGAGGCTCGGGCTAGACAGTCTCGAATCGGTTGAGGACTATCTTTTGCCTCGGTTCATAGACGTAAATCCAATTTCCAAATACGTGACATTTGCGGTTTTATTTGTAGAGCCTAGTATGGCGACATAGTGGGATGGGGCGCTCATGCCGCCTATGATTGATACTTATGATTTGAAGTGTTTTATACACTATACACTTATAATAGTATCAAATGATTTGTTTTAAACGTATCAAGCATTCTTTGGTTGTTATAAGGGAAAACCCTATCCTCGGCTGCGTTGCATTGTGTGATGGGACCTGGGTCTTATAACAGCTTCATTTTTCTTTATTTAGCATTGCGCTGTTTGTTTTATGCACTGGTATTCTTGGGAGGGAACCCGTTCCGTGTTATACGGCGTGGTCCCTTGATTTACCTAACTTTGAAAATAAAGATTTATAACTGTTTTAGTTCTCACACCAGTCACATGACTGACCTAGAGTTTATTGTTTTAACCTAAACTCTGGGTGCCCCTATTTTGACACGGGCAGCTAGTAGTTTTGGTTTTGCAGATTTATATTCACAGGATCCTGGTTTACAGCTGGAACGATATCCGGAAAGCTTTGTATCCGTATATCTACTTCTAGTTGTGTATTGTATTATTTTCCGCTGCGATGTATTTAAATATAATTTAAATCTCTGATATTTCTGTGTAATATTCATTTATACTCTGTATATTCTTGTAATCTGATGCATTGTTGTAATATACAATGAAACGTTCTTCTGTATGCGTTCTGTTGTGGTTTGTTCTCGTCACATTTCCATTGTTAATAACATATATTTTCCAAATTTAGAAAATAGGAAATATGGAATATAGGGAAAACAGGAGATAAGTAAATAAAAGAGATGAATGTTAAATGATGTTTGATCGATATAATTTCCATTTGGAAATAATATCGTTGTTTGCACACCTGTTTTTATTCGATAGTTAAATCACAGACTATCGAAGTTTTGACCATTTTAACGTTGTTAATATGGAGAGACCGGTTGGATTATTATCCAAAGAACCACTCTGTATTGGCATAAGCGTTGCGAATCATATATGCCAAAGGAAATTGAAGACGGAGTTATGCAAGGGCTATCCTATTTACAGAATAGTGCCTTTGGTTCATCCTGTTCCTGGATGACTTGTATGGACGGATGTCTGACAGAGTATTTCCAGATGATCACGTATATTGATTTCTCCAACTGTACCAAGAGTGGAAGCGGAGAAGGAAACTTCTTTAAGCTAACGCGTAATGTATGGTTGAGGACGTCAATTGGTGATTTGATGGATTTGATGATGTGACATTCAAAGTGAATCTGATGTGATGATAAAGCGTAGCTTCTAGCCTCATCATCCGGTAAATGACAGAAATCGGGCAGGCAGCATGGCTAAGTCGGTCGCACCGAAGTAGGGTGTATAATCACCTGATCTAGAGTTTCATTTACTTCTAAAAATCTATTGTTGATGCTGTCCCATTCGGGAAACGGTTGCTGATCCCAACTGTTGGTGATATACATTCGATACACTCATGCGAAATGAGTGGTCGGTCATGTGTCGCCGGGTTGCAAGATGTTCTTGTTGAACCCAGTGTATTCCTCTCTAGAGGTACACGAGCGAAAGGTGGATCCATACCTTGTCATAGTTGGAAATCCATTACCAAATACGTGCTTGCGGTTTTGATTGTTACACTATATATGTAGAACGTGAGATGAAAGCGTTTCTGCTAGCTGATTATATATATACTGTGGTTGATAGACATTATTATAATATCAAAAGGTTTTTGATATAAAAGATATTTTGGATTCTCATAAGGGAAAAACCCGTTCCGTTATGCGGCGTGGTCTTATGAGATATCGTTCACTTGTTCGAACTGTTTTTAAACTGTTTTACTCATACCAGTCCCATGACTGACCCGTAGTTTACTTTGTTGTTTTCCCTAAACTCTTGGGTGCCTAAATTTGTACGGGCAGTCAAGTAGTCGGGATTTTACAGATACACTTGAAGAGCTGGAGCAGGAGGCTTCAGGATCATATAGCTATAGTTATTTCCGCTGTGTTGTAAGTGTTGTACTTTGATAATGATATGTATATGCAAGTACAGATTTGTTTTTCAAAGTTATGTTATGAAATATATTTATTCGTTCCGCTGTGAGATTCGTGTTACTCTGATATGGTGTTCTTCTTCTTCTTCTTCTATTCTAAGTTTCTATCTTATCTTTCCTCACCCTCTAATTTCTTTCACTAATTACCAGGATTTTTCGACGTTTTGGTTATCGGCATCGCGCATATGTCGATAACCAAAGTCGCTAAAAATTCGGGTCGTTACAACCATCTCAATCAATTTAATTTTATTAGTTAAATTTTAATTCCAGAACTTAAATTCCTAGGTAAATTTCAATTAATTTGAAATCATACTGCCAATTCAAAACCTCTGAATTCCTAAACAGCTTGTTCTCTCAAAACAATTCAAAAACAAAATCTTTGGTAGTAATCCGTCACTCAGCAACTCGAAAATGAACACCGATGATGTCTAGCTCATCATCGGGGTTATTTGCCAGCTATCGAAGTGAGTTCAATACTATATCACTTTCAAAAATCATTCTTAAACACTTTTATTTTGAAATCAGTTCACAATATCATTCACAATTTCTTGGAATACAATTTAAAATCTCCCAGGATCTTAAAATTTACATATATTTAATCCAAGTCTATTTACAAACTCTGTTCCAAATCCCCAAGGTTTCAATTTCAATTCTGATTTAAATTTCAGTTCTGATTTAAATTTCAATTCTGATTTAAATTTCAGATTTAATTCAATTCATTATACTTATCTGAATTCTGATTGGTTATTTACATAACCATTTCACATTTTTATAATCTTACTCGATTATAATAACAACCAATATATCCAATATATATCAAAATATACTTTGGGTAAAATTATTTCATTTTCCCTCTTTTCAAAACATACCATGATGTTTCATCGTATTCAAGTGTTTACCAACTCCTACCGATACAGTGGGTCAAACTGATCGATCATAACTCATAAACAACTCAACCGATAAATCTCCACAATATAAAACCATTTTTATATTGAATAACAAATATGCTCACTCGTATACATACACTCAACTCAATCTAGGGCATTACTAACCCCATCTCTACCGAGTCACGCCACACATCCAAGGTAATTCACTTAACCTTAAGCTCTGATACCTACTGTAACGACCTGGAAATTTGCGATCTTGATTATCCGATATACAACACATATTGAACATCCAAGGATCAAAAATACAGGTAGTTAATGAAAGAAATTAGAGGGTGAGAATAGATAAGATAGAAACTTAGAATAGAAGAAGAAGAAGAACACAACATCAGAGTAACACGAACCTCACAGCGGAACGAATAACATATAATATATATAATATAACTTGAAATATATATCTATACTTGAATATACATCATTACCAAAGTACAACACTTGCAAGACAGCGGAAATAAACTATAGCTATATGATCTTGAAGCCTCCTGCTCTAGCTCGTCAAGTATTTGTAAATCCCAACTACTTGACTGCCCGTACAAAATTGGGCACCCAAGAGTTTAGGGGGAGCAAAACAAAATAAACTCCGGGTCAGTCATGGGACAGGTATTAGTAAAACAGTTTAAAACGGTTTGAACAAGTAAACGATATCTCATAAGACCACGTCGTATAACGGAACGGGTTTTCCCTTATGAGAATCCAAAATATCTTTATATCAAAAACCTTTTGATATTATAATAATGTTTATCAACCACAATATAATAGTCATCTAGCAGAAACGCTTTCATCTCACGTTCTACATACATAGTATACAATCAAAACCGCAAGCACGTATTGGGTAATGGATTTCCAACTATGACAAGGTATGGAACCACCTTTCGCTAGTGTACCTCTAGAAAGGAATACACTGGGTTCAACAAGAACATCTTGCAACCCGGCCACACATGACCGACCACTCATTTCGCTTGAGTGTATCGAATGTATATCACCAACAGTTGGGATCAGCAACCGTTTCCCGAATGGGACAGCATCAACAATAGATTTTTAGAAATAAATGAAACTTTAGATCAGGTGATTAAGCACCCTAATAGGTGAGACCTACATAGCCGTGTGGCCTGCCCAATTTCTGTCATTTACTGGTTGATGAGGCTTGAGGTTACGCTTTATCATCACATCAGATTCACTTCGAATGCCACATTGTCAGATCCATCGAAAATCACTAATAGATGTCTACAACAGTACATTACGAGTTAGCTAAAGAAGTTCCCTTCTCCGCTTCCACTCTTGGTACGGTTGAAGAAATCAATGTACGTGACTTTTCTGGAAATACTCTTTCAGACATTCATCCATACAAGTCATCCAGGAACAGGATGAACCGAAGGTACTATTTAATATATCCATCTTAGGCACTGTTGTCTAAGACTTATACAATAGCCCTTATACTTTACTCCGTCTTTAATTTTCTTTGGCATATATGATTCTCAACGCTTATGCCAATACAGAGTGGTTCTTTGGATAATAATCCAACCGGTCTCTCCATATTAACAACGTTAAAATGGTCAAAAACTTCGATAGTCGGTGAGTTAACTATCAAATAAAAACACGTGTGCAAACAACGATATTATTTCCAGATGGAAATTTTATCAATCCATCATCAATCATATATATATATATATATATATATATATATATATATATATTCATATTTCCTTATTTTCTATGTTTAGAAAATATACGTTAGCACTGGAAAACATTTCCATTTCTAACCCATATTTCCAATTTCAATATTTGATTACGTTTCTGATTCTATTGGGAAACCATTTCCAAATCTTCTTTACTTGGATTTAAACAGATGTTTAAATCAACATCGCGACGAAAACTCGAACCACTATACTTATTTACTAAAATCAATCAACCACTTTCACTCTCGAACCTTAACCATTTCTAAACTAAAAATGAATTCAATCAAGTTGGGGTATAACTACCTCTCAGACCTTAACTGAACAACATTTCATATCTCGAAATAGGGTAAGTTCATCTTTTAACCCTTTAACACTTCCTCATGAACCCTCAGATTCTATTTACGAACCCCCTTCTTTACAAAATCATTTGATTATAACAGTGGTGTTATAATTTCCTGCTTCTGAAATATAATAACTTTAATCTAACTCTTATTTCCTAGCTCGAATAAATAACGAACAACTAATTTATCAACTCCTATTTGGTTAACTCTTATTCTATAACTCTTAATCGATTAACTCTAACTCTATTTAACTCTTACTGGATTAACTCTTATTCGAATAACTTATATTTGATAATCTCTCTTCTTCGAATAAGCTATATTTGATTTAACTCCTGTCGAATAACTAGATTCGATTAACTCCCTTCGAATATCTCTGATTCAATTAACTCACTTCGAATATCTCTGATTCGATTAATTCACTTCGAATATCTACTCTATTCGTTTAACTCCTTTCTTCGAATAAACTAATATTCGATAACTTCTTTCTTCAAATAAACTAATATTCGATTTAACTCTAACTGAATAACTATAACTGATTAGCTCTAACTGTTTAACTCTAACTGATTAGCTCTAACTGTTTAACTCTAAATGGTTAACTTTTCGTCCTTATTCAGTTTCAGATGTCGATGTTGAAATCGATTCTTACTTCTCTATATAAGTCCTGACTTATGTATATTCTATTTATCCAATGATAAATATTTACTTAATTTATAAATATTATTTATAAATTAATATGCCCCATTTTCCTGTTTGCTTCTTCATATAAGTTCAGACTTATATATCTCTTTATTTATCAAAAGATGAATATTTCCTTTAATCATATCTTATTTGTTTTCCAAATAAATATCCCTTTCAATTCTGTTTGTAAATGGTTTACAAATATTTTCCTTCTCTATTCTATTTGCAAATATCTCCCTTTCAATCCTATTTGCAAATGGGTTGCAAATATTTCCTATATAATATTTTATATATTTATCCTAAATAAATAACCCCTTTATTATCTTATTTTCTTTCAAAATAAATAAATAATTCATTTAACATGTCCTATTTATATAAATAAATATCTTATTTAATACCTCCTATTTATTTAACAAATAAATGTCTCTTGTTTATCTTATTCTACTTATTCAATAAATAAATATCTCATTATCTTATCTTATTTATTTATCCTAAATAAATAATTCACTTTATAAATATTCCATTTATAAAGATTACCCTTCAGTTATAATTCCACTTAACAATATTCCCTATTTATAAATATTCCATTTATAAAAAAGTTCCATTTATAAATATCTCCATTTATAAATACCTTAATTTATAAAATCTTTGTTGATTTTATAAATATTTTCTCTTTTATAAAATCGTTTGATTTTAAAATTATTCCCTTTTCTAAATATCTCCTATTTATAAATATTCCAATTTATAAACATTTCTTATTTATAAATATTCCAGTTTATAAATATTCTGTTTTCAATATCACTTTGAAAATCTCCTTTTCCCGTTCCGATATTTTATGGCACTTAACACATCAAATCACGATGACCAATATCATCCAAACACATATAATCAACCATAGATTATAAACAACATCATATATCACAATATGTGAAAAACAATAAAATAACTGTTGAGGAATCCAATTGGATTCCTCCAACCTGTTTACCTGCATCCACAGATGTTACACAATATGATTATCATCACTTCAGTTCAATATGAATTATTCTGTTAACAGAATCCATATATATGTATTTAATGGTTTATATATATATATATATATATATATATATATAATTTCCACTAACTGACTAGAAGTTCAATCAAACAGTCAACACATAGTCAATCAGACAATTTTTAACAGTTCTAAAAATACAACTTGAAAATATAAACTGTTCAGAGTTAGTGAGATTTACTCACATTGGCAGTTAATCGTTAAAGAACGATAAACGGTTGTTTGATTTGAATCAAACAATTTATTTCACCGTAAGTTCAAACGATCTCGAATCCACTCTCAGTCAGCTCCAGTGTGGAGTTCCCGTCCATACGATCCTAAAGGATCCAACCGTTCAAAATTCTGATTCAGTATGACCAAGATGTTAAGTTTACAAGTTTAACAGTAATTTAAATTGAATTAAAACACAAGTTATTCACCATTGGGCTTTTCCCTTTCTTCTTGGCCCAATACCTGCTCTCCACAAACCAGGCCATGTCCGATCCTTAATCCCATCCAAACTCCTCCATGCCTCAATCGTTCAACCCATGAATACCACCATTCTTCTCCACTTCCAAACCTCTTCCCTTCCATTCTAATCGCGCTTCACTTGAACACCTCTCTCAAATCGCGGCTCTCTGGAATCCGCGACCCCCCCAAAGTTCGAATGACAACACTTTGCATCAGAACTCACCAATCCTCATCAATAGGTGCTATTTCACCTTCTAAACCCGAAACCGAACTCGAATCGATCCACTTTTTCCTCAAATTCATAGCATGTCAAACCTTAACCCAACGTTGTACGACATTTAGCGTCCCCAAGCGAGTTCGAACTACCCATTGTATATATCCAGTCGAACTGGATGCTTCCCGGATTCCGAATATACAACCCTTTTGATTATAAACATTTATTTTGATTTTCTATATTTCTTTGAAGTTGATTTTCTTCACGTTTGAAGTGAGTTTGAGGCGGCCAGTATTTTGTTTGAGTTTGCTGAGGCATCCAATTAGGTTATAAAAGTGAGGAAGGGGTATTTATAAATGTTAAATTTATATATGGTGTTCGAATGTGAGCCATTCCTTCTGCTGAAATGTCGAATCTGGAGAGCCATTCCTTCATGTTGAAATGTGGAATCACTCGAGCCATTCCTTCATGTGCGGTGTTTCCATTTGAATTTAACGTATCTGTTATATGAAATTCTACTTGTTTACGTATTTTTATTGACAGAAATAAACATACTGTTGTGACGAGCAAGGCGCCACGGTTCCAAAAATATAACAATATCGGTAGATTAACTCATTTTGTGAAATCTCAAAATGTTGAATACAGGGTGCGAAATACTCCAAATAAAAAGTTGCTTATTTAATTAATTAAAAATTACAGTGAAATTCTAAAAATTAAATTATCACTACTTCCCAAAAGAACCTTGTCTAAATTCAAACCCGATATCTAGTTATATCAAATAAACTGTTACGGTCGATAAACGATTCTATAGCGATTATTTTAAAATTTGATTTGGACGTAAATCAAAATCTACACCACGAAATCCTGATTTTTCTCTTCCACTAGAAAGATATACTCCACCAGCTCCACATGTTTCTTATTTCACAAAAATCCGGCTTAAAACGAATCCTGTACATTCAGTTGAAGTTCAAATCGCCAAATTACGAACTACAGCGCCATTTCAAGCTCGATTTTAATTATAATATAATTATACGTTCAAACTATCATTCAAATAATATATTCGTTATTCAAATTCAATTCTAAACTGAATTAAATATCACAAATGATCCAGTTCACACCATATCGCCATTTCAGCCAATTCTGATTATTTCAGAATTAAATATATTATTTAATTTATTATTTTAATTAAATATTCACCATTATTTAATTCCACGATCATTAAATTCTCTAAATCACTATTTAAATTAATTAATTAATTAATTATACCTCTAAAAATGCGGGTCATTACACAAACCCAGGTTCTTGTGTGAAAAAAATGGTGGTATGTGAGCGTATTTATAGTTGAAACAAGTGTTAAAATATGTCCTAGCTTGGTCTATAACAGGGCAGGTATGGGGCTATTTGAGTGATGTAAAGACTGCTACAGAATGGATTGAAAAGAGGTGCATTGTTAACTCATTTCTCATTTAATTTTCTCCATGTGCACGCCAAGAAGTGCAGCATACAAAACAGTGTATACATGTGTACTAGCTATATATTAAAGGGTTGTAGGAGCTAGGGTATTTAAGGGTAGAGATGGTGATGGTCTTAGACTGTCCAATTTGATTGAAAAGGGGAGTATGCACGGCTATGTTGCTGACGTACACATGTTTTTACAAGAACACGTGCTGATATGCTGTAAAAATAGGCTATGTTAGGGTAGATATATAGGCTGTTTTGAGGGTAGGTAGTTGCTGTATTCTTGATTGAAGGTGATGTTGTTGTGAAGGCTTTTCTACACATTAAATTCTTTCCAGGTCTGTCATGGCTAGACGGACAAAACACATGTAAATATGTACTCAAAAATGTTTTTAACCCCAAGCTTCATTGCTAAGTAACTAAATCATGAATGATTTAGGCTTAAATACCTTGGAAAAGGTGTGCTAGGGAACTAGTGTGAAATATTTTTTTACTGTGTAATATGTATAGACATGTGCATAGACATGTATGGTGTTGTCTACATCTTCTATTCAATAGGATGTAAAGGATGCAAAGCCTAGAGTTTTTAGCTAGATTGATTGAAGTGTTAGGCTCAGCTCTACATGTGCAGCCTATATGTATATACACAAAGAAATCAAGCTTCATAGTAAAGCAAATCAATATATTTAATTGTTTTAGATATAGAAAAAATCTTAATTCTAAGGTAAATGCAAGCTAGTTATATGTATATATATAACTATTTATTCAACAGATTAAAAATAGCAAATTTAGTGCATAAAACCAACATAAAAATTTATTTATGAAAAACTAATTTTATAATTTACATGTAACAAAACAAGTTTAAACAAAAACAACACTTACTTGAGTATATTTAAATATAACAAGTAAAAACATACAAATAAGAATTTTAACTTATTATTATTATTCTAATTCTCTATATCTATCTCATCTACATTTTAACAAGAATTTAAAGCACATCAAAAATACAAATCAAAAGGATGCAACATTATTTATTGCTTTTATACACATATATATACTGGTTAATAAATTTTAAATAATTTATATACGGGAATTTCTCAATATCTATTATTCATAATATATTAATTTAAATTCATTATTAAATAAATTGTATTATAAAAATAGTCAAAAATGGGACGTTACAATCTACCCCCCTTAAAAGAATTTCGTCCTCGAAATTTAAGAGTAACGAGGAGATTATAGTTATAGACTTATATTTAAAACAAATACATAGTTCATCCCCTTATAATTACAACAAACAAGGTGTCCAAAATACATAGGTTAATTGCCAAACAATTCAAGCAATCAAAATATTCAATATACCAGCAATAAGCTGTCAGTGACAGCCATCTTCATAATTAGAAATATTTGTTATTATTTTTGGAAAGAATTCCCATTTCTTTAACATTCATCAGTTCGTGACTGTAAATCATAAGGGAATAATTTTCTAAGTATCGACTCTGAAGACCAAAATCAACATCAGACCAATACTTAGAAAATCATTCAACTCAACCAATCTCCAGTTAGGTTCCAATTTCTTAACTCCAGTTAAATTTCCAAACTCCAAAATTTTCATTTTTAATTCCAAAACAATCTGAAATCATATAACTTGATTTCATTTAAATTCAAAATCGTTGAATTCTTCCAAACCATTTTGTTTTACTCAATAAATTTCTAGTTCATCTTATTGTACATCTCTTTTTTATATAAATTTAATTTGCTTATATATAACCATTGAATCTAACAACAATCGACACATCCATATATAACAATAATTTCAAAAAATTATTCTTTTATATCAAATTATAATTTTAGGCCAAATTATTTAATTTACCCTGCTTTTGAAATAATACTGTGTCGAATTGTTTTGTTTGAGAGTTTAGAAAATCTTTTCGATCTAGTGTTCGACGACTGTATCGACCAGAAATTTTAAATCACTCGATAAACCAATCATCACAATATAAAACAGTTTTTATACAATCTACAAATATGCACTCATATATATACACTCAAACTCGGTCTAGGGTATTACTAACCCCATCTTTATCGAGTTATGCTACAGAGCCAAGGTTACTAATCAACCTTCATCTCTGATACCACTGTAATGAACCAAGGATTTTCGAACCTAAAAATTGACATAAATACGCCTCTTGTATAACATGTCGACCATTCAAGTATCGGAAATACCAGGTCATTAATAGAAAGAAGTTAGAGGGTGAGAAATAGAAAGATAGAAAAGTAGAATAAAAGAAATAAGATAGAAAATAACATAACAGCAACAAAGTAACACGAATCTCACAGTGGAATGAACAAAATATAATGTATAATATCATTTGAAATACAAAATATTGTTAGTATTTACATATGTCATCAGAGTACATCACATATACAATACAATAGAAGTAAACTCTATATATCTATCATTGAGGGCTCCTGCTCCAAGCTCCTCCAGTAAATCTAAAAAATCCTAAACTACTCGGCTGCCCATACAAATTTGGGCACCCAAGAGTTTATGGGAAACATAGAAAAATAAACTCTGGGTCAGTATGGGACTGGTGTGAGTAAACAATTTTAAACAGTTTGCTTAACTTGGAAAATTTCTTTTGAAAGAAAAAATAATTGTAAGACTGATCCACACATAAACACGGATGGTTTTTATCTTACGATAACCCAAAACATTTTGAAATCATAAATATTCTGATATTATAATAATGTCTAGGGTTTCCACAAATAAATTAGTATCTAGCGGAACGCTTGCATCTCACGCTCCACATATATAGTATACAAACTAAACCACGGGTGCTTATTGGAGATTTGATTTCCGACTATGATAAGGTATGTAACCACCTGCCAATAGTGTATCTCTAGAGGGGAATACACTGGGTTCAAAAAGAACGTCATGCAACTCGGCACACACATGACCGACCACTCATTTCGCTTGAGTGTATCGAATGTATATCACCAATTGGGATCAGCAACCGTTTCCCGAAAAGGAACATCATCGAATAGATTAAAGAAGGAAATGAATTTTCTCTAGATAGATGATTATACACCATAACGGGAGCGACCCACTTAGCAATGCTGCCAGCCCGATTTTTGTCATTTCCCGGTTGTGAGACTTGAGGTTATAACTTACCTTTGGAACAATATATCTTTATTCACTTTGAATGCCACATCGTCAAACCCAACAAATTAGAAATTGGTTTCCCCAAAACCATGGGTAAAAAGCTAAGAGAGTCGAATTCCTGCGCCATGAAACATAGTTTTAAAGGGATCAATTTACGCGATCTGTTAGGTGTACTCTGTCAGACATTTGGCCATATAAGTTGTCTTCAGTCTGGACAAACCGAAGGCACCATTCTGTAACCAGAACAGTCTTTGCATAAACACCTTCTTCAATCATCTTCAATAATTTATGACTCGTTTAAATGGAATCGAAGTGGAATATAGATTCCGGATTCTTCGAAATGACAACATTAATATCTTTTAGGGTCAAGTGATACTAAATAGTAATCAAATCAACATATTTAATGTGGTTTCTATATCCTTATTGATTATCAGTATTTGATAAAATTATTTTACATATAAGATTCAACATACAGATTTAAGTGGTGATCTAATACAAATGATATGTAAATGTTTACTTTAAACTATTTAAGTTAAAATAATCACAACATAACTATCAAATCAACCAACCATTAATCCCCACAATGTAACTTGTTGATTATAGTTTGACAATTCAAATTCAACCAATCATTGATCAAAATTGGTTAAAAATGATTATTTCCACATTTTATCTATTTAAACTTAGTCCAGTTTACGAGTCCATCCCTTTACAGAAATTGTTGATTATAACAGTAGCGTTGTAATCCATACTCTAAGCTATAAAACATTTATTTTAGCTTATACATTACTTCTGTAGATAATTTAAATAATTAAATCTTTTATTAAAACGGGAAGTAAACGATACTTCCTTAATTTCGACATATTCGTTTTTTCATCTTAATTCGATTTAACTTGTGAACTACAGAATAATCTTACTATTAGAAGATTTACTTGATTCCCTCACTAATTTCTTTTACACTAAACCACATCTACAAGCATGTTTTAAATGTTACTTACCTAGAACTGTGAATAATATTTCTTCTCAACTCTTTTTATTTGATCAACTTGATATCATTTCGAAATACTATTCCAAGTTATTCATCGAGTCATTTTATTTAATGGTTAATAATTTGGGAATATTAATTCCGGACTCTTCGAAATGATTAGCGTAATGTTTTTTTATGGTTAGTCAATACTTAAGAAACAATTCTTATTCAATGGAATACATATCAACTTAGCACAATTCATTTTATATGCTTTTTAATTTATAAGCTTCAACCAAACAGAATGGTATATGTCTGCATTGTTTATATTCGTACATTTTGACTATCTTTTATAAATGACCAACTTAAACATATGCGTCGCACACGGTAATTTATACAATTTTGACTATCCTTTATAAATGAACAACTAAAATGTGTGCGTTGGACACAATACTTTACTCTAAAATGCCAGCTTGTTTATATGACATTTTATACCTTTGACACATTTCGAAAATTATCTTTTTATTTCTAAATAATCATAAATAACTTAGTTTATATTACTTTCTATTTTCTATTTTACTATTTCCCTTTTGTTTTATTTTTATCTCCATTTTCTTTTTAAAACTTGTTTTATTAGAAAACCCAGCCCAAAACCTATAACGACCCGGGGTTTTTCGACTCCGAAAATCAATAAAAATACCAATGTTGACTATTCAGACATCGAAAATACCGGACAGTTAATAGAAAGAAGTTAGAGGGTGTGAATAGATAAGGTAGAACTGTTAGAATAGAAGAAGAAGAAGAACACAACAACATCAGAGTAAAATGAATCTCACAGCAGAACGAATAAAATATAGTGTACAAAATAACATTGAAACACAAATTTGTATTTGTATATTAGAGTACAACACTAACATCACAGCGGAAATAAACAATAGCTATAAAATGCAGCTGAAGCGCCTCCTGCTCCAAGCTCCATCTAGCTTATCTATAAATATCGACTACTTGACTGTCCGTACAAATTTGGGCACCCAAGAGTTTAGGGAAAACAAAAAAAATAAACTCTGGGTCAGTCATGGGACTGGTGTGAGTAAACTTCAACCATTCGGTTTAACTTTTCAAAATCCTTTTCAAAATAAATGATAATTGTAAGACCGATCCACACATAAATACAGATGGTTTTTACCTTACGATAACCGAAAACATTTTCAAAATCAATACTTTTCTGATATTATAATAATGTCTAATCACAAATAATTAGCAATCTAGTAGAACGCTTGCATCTCACGCTCCGTGTATATATATATATATGTATGTATATATATATATATATATATATATATATATATACACATATAGTGTACAATCAAAACCTCACGTGCTTATTGTGTTGTATATAACGGTGTTGTATACACAATTATATGATTTTTGTTTGATGATAACAAACAAATATATATTAATATAAATATGTTTGTTATTGTTCTATTATAAAACATCACAGACATGAATATAATATTTAAATAGAATACGACTGTACAGAATTTCATACATTCACACAGTAATTTATTTAAATATAATATTATATTTCAACATTCAAACAGTACAAATTATATGACTCCAATATTTGTACACATCCACAGAATATTATACTACTTGTGTAGATAAACAGAATATAATAGACAAGTTTGTTTGACAACAATAAAATAATGTTTTATTTCAAACAAATTTGTTTAATACAAACATCAGTACAATTATGTTGTTACACAGCTCCTCACTATAACACTTTGTCTATATATCTCATCTATATATACAATCACTCAGTTTATTTCATCTATACAGACACTTTGATTTTATATACATTCACATTGACTCATTTACAGACTCTCTAGTACATACATTCACTATTTCTGTTTTCTGTCTTTGATCTTCCATCTTCTATCTTCACAGCATCTTCACTATCTATCCAGTCATCATCTGCTTACCTGTCACAATGAAACACACACAATACACTGCAATAGAATTTAAACTGAATAAATGCGAATATAAATTTTATTTTTGAAATTTTATTTGCCTCAGATTTCTAGCGTGTTTCACATCATTTTTCATGAATTGATCTGATTTATCTGTGACTAGACAGTTTGTGATATTCACAGTGAAACATTGTAAATACCACAAGGCAGCCAGTTTATGTATACAGGGACAGAGAAAATTTGTTTGATCGACTGCATATACACACGTGCATATATATACACGTGTGCACTACCTCGTCAATTAATATGCAATTGAGGAGCAGTCGCGTGGACCAAGTCGACTCAGTGCACATGAAAACAACAAATTCATCGCAAGCTCAAACATGGTTCAAAACAAAGCAGTAGTGGTCGAGTATGACATCTTTCAAATATAATGGCCAAGCATGCAAAAACAAGTGTCCAAAGCAAGGTGATTCAAGTGTACTCAAATTGAACACAATCATGTAATCAAGTATATCAAGTTCAGGAATGATCACAAACAGCTTTGGTGAAGACAAGTGATAATCATAATCGAGCACAATGGTGATCAAGTCCAAATGGCAAGAGGCAAAGTGCAGCATGCTCAAGTCAGTAGGCAAAAGTGGTGCATGAATCAAATCAAGTATGTATGTATATCATGGCATGGCAAATCACTACTCAGCAACATTTTGAAGTGCAGCATATATATAAATGGTTCAACCCAGAATTGCATGTGCAAATACAAAATGGTGCAACAAGTATGAAGTATACAAACTGGAGCACAAGCATGAATGTGATCAGTTAAGCATGACCATGATTGAGGAGTAATAGTAGTGTGAACAAAAGCATGCCAACAGCTCAAGGCAAAAGATATGTTCAAGTACAAAAGTTCCTGCTATGTTAAGTACACATGAGATTGCAGTGCACAAGTGCATGGATGGTGCAGCATAGGTCAAGTGTGTACAAGCTATGAAGTGCCAAGATTGTTTCATAATTCGCATGTGCTGACTGTTTTTAATTAAGCAAAACCAAGGGTACAAGACAGGGTCAATATGACAAATACATGTATACACATGTGAAAGGATATATGCAGCACCATCGATGAATCATCATGCAAGCAATCAGGAAAATTTCTAGTTGGCAACAGTTGATTTCCAGAAATGCAAGAAGAAATGTTTTCCAAGAATCAATCTTTTATTTTAGGCAGCAAATTCAGAATACATTTAAGACATAAATGATTGCCAGAATGAATATATATTTGAATTTCCGCATTTAAGCAATGAAAAGAAAAGGAGGCAGATTTTTCAAACCAATGCAGTGCAATCAATTTTGAATATCATGCTGTTTTTTTTCTCAGGATTTCTTTTGGAAAAGTTTCAAGATGATTCCAGTATTTGCTCAATCATGTTTGGAAAAGATTTTCGGTTTTAAATCCATTTTAATTTGCACAGCATTATATTTGGCAAGGATAAATCTGCAAACATTTTGAGTGCAAGAAACTATCCAGAAATGATTCATGTTATTCGAAAGATCAGCAAAGAAGTGATTGCAAAATCATAGTATGCAAAATCCCATGTAGGCAAGTGTTTATTTCTTTCTTGGAAACTCAAGTTTGGCATGGAATAATTGGGATTCAGATATGCATCAATCAGAGTCTATATTTTGGTAAGAAATCATTCTAAATTGCATTCAATATTTCCAGAAATAATCACAACAATCAATTATTCAAGGAAATTTATTCAAGGGCCACAAATAATTTGTTTCCAGTGTTGAATCAATGCAGAAGGTTTTTAAAATTCGAAGGGGCAATGTATTTCCAAATCCATTGAAGACAGAATTGTATCCAGATTCATTTCAACAATCATGCAAGATTTTAAATGCCAAGGAATCAGATTAAAGTCGAGAAATTCAACGAGGAAACCAACGCAACAATCACTCGAGCCATTTAATCGAAATCAGAGTGTTAGGGTATTAAATAACCCCTACAAAAACACCAATTCATCACTGGCATAGTAAGGATCGAAACCAAAAACAACTCGCAAGCAAATCAAAGCAATAATCAATTCAGAAGAACTCACTTTGTTTTCGATCAAGAGTTAGAGAGAAACATCTCAAATCGAAGAACAAGCAAGGCGCCAGAGATTAAAGCAACTCAAGAATCATTTCTATCAGCAATTGATTTCGATTTTGGAAAATAAACAAGAAACCCTAGTGCAAGCCGCCATTTTTAGTTTTCCAGAGAGATCGGGCTAAAAGAAAAGGGGTGCATCAATTAAAAAAGGGCTAGCCATGTTTCAATTTAAAAAGGGGATAACCCTTATGTTTTAAGTCCTAGGGTTTCTTTGCTTTTATTTTTATTTTGTATTGTTTTTTTATTCTCTATTGTAAATCATTTCAATCAGTTTCTAGTGTCTGTAAAGTACTAGGGTGATCCAGTCAAGGTGTTGACTAGCAATTGCTAAAGTTTGTAAAATCTAGTATTTACTGGTTACGGGGTTGTAATCAGAGGGAATATGATCTAGGTGTTTAAATCAATCTACGGATTTGAGCGTAGGGTTAGAATAGGAGCAGGGTTTGCGAGTGTACATGGTCTTGTATGCGGGATCTGTTCTATCACCTAGTAGAAGCCTTAGGAATGCAGCAGTAGGTAGAATTTTGCCGAAGCTGGGTATATCTTGTGTCATTTACTTTTTGCATTTCTGTTTCTGCTATATTCTATGATATGTTTATTATTATATATCTTCTGTTAGTTTTTTAATTCAGCTAAAAACTGTGATAAACCCTATTCACCTCCCCTCTCTAGGGTTAATCTAGATCCAACATATTAGAGATTGGATTCCGACCATGTCAACGTATGGAACCACCTGCCGATAGTGTATCTCTGGAGAGGAATACACTGGGTTCAACAAGAACGTCTTGCAACCCAGCCACACATGACCGACCACTCATTTCTCTTGAGTGTATCGAATATATTGTCACCTACGGTTGCTAGCAACATAACCGTTCCCGGGAGATACAGAAGCAAAAAGAAGTAACAAATATGAATATTCTCTAGATGGTGACAATACACCCTAATGGGGCACATACCATGCTGCCTGCCCAACTTTGTCATTTCCCGGTTGATGAAGCTTGAGGTCATAACTTATCTTTTGACAGATCACACATCCATTTACTTTGAATACCACATCGTCATACCCATCAAATCACAAATTGATTCCCATAAAAATATCACATGTATAAAGCTAAGAGAAACGAATTCCTCCGCCACCAAACGTGGATACGTTTGAAGCGATCAACTTATGTGATCCATTAGATATACTCTGTCAGACATTCGTCCATACACGTTGTCCTGGGTCTAGACAAACCGAAGGTACTATTCTGTAAATCTATCTTAAGCAATTTTTACCTAGGACTGCCCGAACAGCCCTTGCATAAACTCCGTCTTCAATTCTCTTCATCATATTTCATTCATAACGCTAATGCTCATAAGGAGTGGTTTTTAGATAATAAATCTCATCCCGGTCTCTCCGTATTGACAATGGAAAATGGTCAAAACTATGATAGTAGGTGATTTAACTATCGAAGGAAAACATGTGTACAAACAACAGTCGTATTTCCAAATGGAAATCTTACTTAGCAAATCATCAATCCAGACTGATCCCCTTTAATTTCATTTGTCCTTCAATTATTCATTTCCCTATTCCCGTTTCCATATATTCGTAAATTCTTATTTTCTAAATTTAGAAAATATACGTTATTAATCATTTGGAAAACATTTCCGTACTTACTCCTATTTCTTATTTTCTATATTAAAAAAACATTTTTTTATTTATTTTCTTATCTTATTTGAAAAACATTCCTAAAAATCCTTCATTGGATTTAACAGATGTTTAAATAAAACATCGCTATGCTGACTCGAACCATCACACTCATTAACTAAATTCAATTAACTAACCTTCACTATCGAACCTTAACCATTCCTTAGTTAAAACGAAGTTTATCAAGTTGTGGTATAACTACCTCTTAGACCTTAACTGAACAACATTTCTAACCTCGAAATAGACAAAGTTCTCCCTTTAAATGTTCAACAAATTTCCTTACGTAACTCTCGGATTTTATTTACGAATCCACTTCCTTTATAGATTTCATTTGATTATAATAATAGTATTATAATCCCATACATCCGATATATATATATATATATATTAACTTAAATATAACTTTATTTCCTAATTTAAACAAATAAATAAATAAAAAATTATTTATAAATAAATAAATCTTGATTAAAAATCGGAAAGTAAATAATACTTTCCTACATTCAATATAGTCGAATTCCGATGTATAATTCTCTCTCGAATAATCTCTATTCGATAACTCTTTTTCGAATAACTATATTTGGTAACTCTTTTTGGAATAAACTATATTCGATACTCTCCTTCGAATAACTATATTCGATAATCTCTCCTTCGAATAACTATATTAAATAAATCTCTAAATTTGATTAACTCTATTCGATTAACTCTAATCCGATAAACTAATATTCGGTTAACTCTATTCGATTAACTCTATTCGATTAACTCTAATTGATTAACTCTAATCGATTAACTCTATTCCATTAACTCTAATTTGATTAACTTTATTCCATTTACTCTAATTTGATTAACTCTAATCCATTCCCATTCAAAATTCCATTTCAATTCTTATTTCAGAACCCAATTTCTTTATAAAATGTCTTAATTTATAAAATATTTATTTTAATCCATTATTCACATCGAATGTGAAAAATATTTCTTTTATATAATCCATTAAGTTTGATTTCGTATTTTGAAATAATATCCCATTTCCAAATTCTATTTATAATTTTATTTATAGAATTATTCATGCGAAATCTCCTTTTTATTTCTAACACTTAAATCTCATTTATAAATCCTATTATAATTGCTACATTAAATTTCAATCTTAAATACCAATGTTAGCCAATTTTTACTTCCATATATAAATTCAGACCTATATATTTAATTTATCCAATGGTAAATTATTTACTTAATTTATAAAACATAATTTATAAATAAATCTTCTACTGCTTAATTCTACTTTAAATTAATCTTTCCCATTCATCTGTTAAAAACATATTTCCATTTAATATTCATCTCCCACTTATTTGCTTTTATAAATTTCTATTCATTTTATACAATACTCCCTTTTATAACTCCTATTTATTTTCTGAATAAATATCCCCTTTATTATTCTATTTATAAATGATTCCAAATATTTCCTTTTCAATTCTATTTATAAATGTGTACAAATATTCTCTTTTCAATTCTATTTGTTTTACAAATATTTCCTTTATATAATTCTCTTTATTTCATATAAATATTTCATTTATAAAATTCTATTTATTTTATATAAATATTTCCTTTATATAATTATATTTATTTTATATATAATCCCTTTTCTAATTCTATTTATTTTCCAACATATTACCTTTTATAATTATATTTATTTAATATAAATATTTCCTTTTATATAAAATCCATTGATTTTATATAAATGTTTTATTTTCAAAATACACTTTGAAAATTTCCTTTTTACATCCCAGTATTTCATATGGTATTTAAAATACCAAATCAAAAGGATCAATCATCAACCAAAGACACACAATCAATAACAGATTATTTACCACATCATATATCACGATATATGAAAAACAATATTATAAGTATTCAGGAAATTAGTTGGATCCCTCCAGCCTGTTCCCCTGCAACCACAGATGTTAAACAATATAATTAGCACAACGAAATTGTCTGATCAACAAAATCGGTATTTAATTAACGATATTTATATAACTATATCGATATTTTCAACTAATCAATTAGCAGTTCAACCAACCAATCAACACACAGCAATCAACCAATATTTATCAGTTCTAAAAATACATTATGAAATATAAACTGAGCAGATATAGTGAGATTTACTCACACTGGACGATCATCATTAATAACGATAATTGTCGGTTGATTCAAACAGATAATTTATTTTGCAATAAATTGTAATGAGCTCCAATTCACTCCCAGTCGGTTCCATGGTGTAGCCCTCATCCATACGATCCCAAAGGATCCAATCGCGTTCTATTTTTAGCACATATGCAAGAGATATTGATTTTACAAGTTAATGTACGTATTTAAATAGTTTTATTTTAAATTAACTTTGTAAATGGGCCTCACCATGCTTACATCGGCCCACCCTCTACCTTAACCCAAACCGCGGAATTAGTCTTCTTCCTCTAGGAATACACATCATGCCCTCCTCTGCTTATAGACATTGCCAAAATTCCAAGCTCCCACTCCTCCTTCTCTACTTCTTTTAGATTCAATCAAAAATCACGAAAAATCCTCTCTTCAACTACTCTCTCTCCTCATATACTTCTTGCTTAACTCGTTCCTACAAAAAGATTTGCGTCGACAGGAGCCCTTTCGAATCTACAGTAGTTCGATCGACATCAGGATCTACCGAACTCCACCAAAAGTTGCGTGCAAGTACTATTCCATACCATAAATCCAAAAATGAAAGTATAAACATGAATCGAAGCCCCAATATCGTCAACATTTGAACCTTAGATGTCGCTGGTAAATCTCAACATCCCAAAACATGAATCGCGCTCAACCAAACAAGTACCAGATCAAAGCTCCTTCGATGTTGAATCCAAATATACACGCTTCGTGATTTATGGAATTTTATTCGAGTTTATTTTGATTTTCCAAACTCAAAAATTTACTGTTTTTAATTCTTCCTGGTGGCAGCGTGATTATTTGACTGTGGAAATGAAAAACTAGGTTTACAGTGAAAGTGGTGTATTTATAGGATGTGTGTGGCTTGTTATGGAAGCTTCACCTATTTTTTTAATATTTATTTTTATCATTATATATCCATTTTTTCCTTCTAAAAATCCGTGTGATCACACATGATATCCAAAAATCATGAAAATGGTTCGACTTCGTTCACTCACACAGCGTATTTTTAAAGTTAAATTAATGATTGTTTTATAGATTAAAATCTCGTACGACCAAATAATGACTACAAAAATCACGAAAATTGAAATATAACAATAATCTAATATTCCGGATCCAACAAAATTTGTTTCGTTGAAAATGGAGTTCGTTTGCAAAATTGGCTATTTTTAAAGCTCTAAATAAACCATTTTAAATATTAATATATTTAAAAATAATTAAATTAAATATAAATAAAAAATATTATCGCATATATTCACATAGAATATTGTCCAACTCCAAAATAAATATATCGAGATTTATAACTCGATATTTCAAAGTTCCTAGTTATATCGATATTCGATTTATATTAAATTCCTTTTATAATATAAATAAATCGTTATAAATTATAAAGGAATTCCACAGCGACTATTTTAAAGTTTGATTTAGGCATAAATCAAAATCTACACGACGAAATCCTTATTTTTCTCTTCCATTAGAAAAATACACTTCATCAGCTCCGAACGTTTCTTATTTCACAGAAATCCGGCTTAAAACGGATTCTATACATTCGTTTAAAGTTCGAATCACCAAATTATGGACCACTGCCATTTCGAGCTCGAGTATAATTATAATATAAATTATATGTTCAACTAACATTTATAAATAAATTCGTTAATATAATTCAATTCTTGAATAAATTATATATTTTAAATTGTCCAATTCTTGTCAATTTGCTATTTCCGACTATTTCGGAAATAAATATATTATTCTATTATTTATGTTAATTAAATATTCCATATAATTTAATTAAACAACCATTTTCACTATTTTAAATAATTAAATAAATTAATTATTATATCGATGAAATACGGGATGTTACAAAAACTCTTGGCCCAATTTTTCCATTCCTATTTCATTACATTTCTATTTATTTATTCCTATCACTACACTTCAGCCCGTCAGCCCGTCCTTCTCAGGCCCGTCTCCCCTCTTTTCCTATACCCGTTTTAATTCATTTATCACATCTCCTTCCACTGTTCTTCTTTACTACTTCACAATTTCAACCCAAATTGCTTCCATTTAGTTCCATGGAAGTACGAATATTGTCTGTCTAAACACTACACCTTTAAATACCACTTGCAGTAGCTTTTCGTTTATTAGAACCAACATCTTGCAAATCCTCTTCGCTGTTAAAGGAATTTAGTGCCTTGTACACCAACATGTTAAGACATATCGATGTTTGTTTACCATATTTGCACCATGACCGAAGCACCTTAACAGTAGGTATGACAAGGTAATTGTTTCATTATACTTATTTTTCGTCTTGGCTTTTAGGTGTTGCTTTTAAGTTAATTTGAAAAGCTACATTTATTTCTTTATTTCTCCATTATTTCAAATTTTCCGGTTTCTTTCTTTGATCATCTCACACACTTTCTCTTTTATTTAGTAAACTGGCCAAGCCATTAGTATCCACAACGCCTTATTACAGCAAACGCTTCCAAGCACCCAAGCCTAGTTTTTACTCCTACGTGTTATCAGTATTACTGCCTTGTCTTTGAATAAATGATCGTACCCTATTGTCAAGAAAAAAATCCCACTCACTTCATTTGTTTGGATCCCTTTTCAATATTCCTTCTTCTATCTTACTCTATGCCTGTGCATGCTCGTGCACAGCGTGCATCTGCACACTGTCCCGATCACCCGTGAGCCACTCCATCCTCTCTAGTTAAGCCACAAATCACTCATCAACACCATTGACCTTCCAAAAACCCTTCTTCCCAAAATACCCCATCTGCCATTTAAACTCGAAGTGTACGCTACAGGTTGAACTCATAAAACATGGTTCCTATAATCACCTTCGACCTCCAGTTCACTTGAAACCACTGCTACCACCTTTGCCGTCCTCCCATCTTTCCCTCTACAAAAAAAATCTCTCCATTCGAATTCCTTTAAAGCCCCTACTATTGAATCAAACTCGATCACATCAAACATAGCTTCTACCATACAACAAGCTCGTCGGACCTCCTCCGACCACCGGAGCTTCTACTACTCCATCCATGCCTTCGCCCATCTTTCCCGACACTCCAAAAATAACAGTTTCAAATATTATCCATACAATCGACAGATTTAAATTTAAAACCCAAGACTAACCATTAACCGTTAGCACCCAATCTAGACTGTTGTAAATCCTGAAACCAATTCTAAAATCATTATTTTTAATCACTAATTCTTGTTTCTGGATTTTATAACTCATGTTCATATGCCGTTTTTTCTTTATGTGGTTTCATACTTTCTCTCCGATACCAATTTAGATATATTCATAGTTTAAAACTCTTGTTAAGCTGGCTAATGTAATTTTTTTTAGATCACAACATCAGTTCCTTTATCTTTATTTTGATTCCAAGTTATGGATTTTTAACTTCCATAGTATATTACATTGCTACTGTTTTTCATATACATACATACATATATATATAAGGAGTCTCATCTTCAAATGTTTCCGTGTGTGTTTTAACTGCTACAGATTTGTATTTATGATATATATAGTGTATAACACATACCCAACAGTCATGCATATTTCAAGTGATCTTCAAAATAGAGGAATAAAAGGGTTTACTTACATATATGCTCATTGTTTTACTATTTCCAGAATTTCAATATAGTTTGCTATCATATATAACTAAACCACAAAAAAAACATATATAATGGCTTCACAATCAGTAATGTTTTTTTTTTAAAAAGAATAGGAGTTTACTCACAATCACTGCCAGGTTTGTTCTTACTTCTTAGTATCTACAACATGCTATATTATGACATCCAAACATCATCAGGCATGATTTAAGTATATTAATCAGACATTCATACATGCCTTATTAGTAATATAAAAGCATAATCAGTGTTTACTCACAAATACACTGCTGCTGCTTTAGAATTTGTTCACTAGTTCTTGATTATGTTTCCAGATTTGACATGAAGATTTAGTTTGCTAGATTCAATACGACATTCATATACATATATAACTATATATATACATATATATAATACAAACATGAATACTTTAAAGTAGAATACAAGGGAAGTGTTTGCTTACTGTTTTCAAATTCAAGACCCTTGTTTATTCTCAGATTTCCCTGTTGTTCTTCTACCATTTATACCCTCGTTCAACCTAGGTTCTTGTGTGAAAACTTGGTGGTATGTGAGCGTATTCATAGTTAAACAAGTGTTAAAATATGTCCTAGCTTGGGCTATAACAGGGTACGTATGAGGCGGTTGAGTGATGTAAAGACTGCTACAGAATGGATTGAAAAGAGGTGCATTGTTAACTCATTTCTCATTTAATTCTCTCCATGTACACACCAAGAAGTGAAGCATACAAAACAGTGTATATATGTGTACTAGCTATGTATCAAAGGGTTGCAGGAGCTAGGCTATTTAAGGGTAGAGATGGTGATGGTTCTAGACTGTCCAATTTGATTGAAAAGGGGATTATGCACGGCCATGTTGCTGATGTACACATGTGTGTACAAGAACATGTGCTGATATGCTATAAAAATAGGCTATGTTAGTGTAGATATATGGGCTGTTTTGAGGGTAGGTAGCTGTTGTATTCTTGATTGAAGGTGATGTTGTTGTGAAGGATTTTCCACACATTAAATTCTTTCCAGGTCTATCATGGCTAGACAGACAAAACACATGTACCCAAAAATGTTTTTAACCCCAAGCTTCATTGATAAGTAACTAAATCATGAATGATTTAGGCTAAAATACTTAGGAAAGGGTGTCCTTGGGAAAAAGTGTGAAATATTTTTACTGTACATATGTATAGACATGTGCATAGACATGTATGGTGTTGTCTATATCTTCTATTCTATAGGATGTAAAAGGATGCGAAGCCTAGAGTTTATAGCTAGATTGATTGAGGTGTTAGGCTCAGCTCTACATGTGCAGCATATATGTATATATACAAAGAAATCAAGCTTCATAGTAAAGAAAATCAATATATTTAATTGTTTTAGATATAGCAAAAATCTTAATTCTAAGGTAAATGCAAGCTAGTTATATATATGTATATGTGTGTGTGTGTATATATGTGTGTGTAGCTATTTACTCTACGGATTAAAAACAGCAAATTTAGTGTATAAAAACAACATAAAAATTTATTTATGAAAAAATAATTTCATAATTTACGTGTAAAAAAACTAGTATATATTAAAACAACACTTACTTGAGTATATTTAAATATAACATGCAAAAATGTACAGATAAGTTTTTTGACTGGTTATTAGGACCGTATCGTCAATACGAAGCTAGAAAATATTTTTTGGGAATTTTTAGAGTTCATATGTGGCCCCAGTAAATTGAAATGTGTGTTCAAATTCAATATAAAGAGTTATATGTTGATTTTGATGAAAATTGATCGAAATAATCGAATCAGACTACGATACATATCCCATTGTGTTC
Source organism: Allium sativum (assembly GCA_030737875.1). Taxonomy (NCBI): domain Eukaryota; kingdom Viridiplantae; phylum Streptophyta; class Magnoliopsida; order Asparagales; family Amaryllidaceae; genus Allium; species Allium sativum. Next base: position 270,861,667 of record CM060913.1, on the reverse strand, counting down.
GGAATGGGGGTAATTAGCTATGGACGACAATCGGTGGGTCTCGTTTCGAGGTCAAAATAAAAAGGTACCTTTTTAAAATTAAATAAAATTAAATATTATAAACTATATAATCCTCTCACACTCCCTTCCCTCTTCTCTCTCTTCCTTTATTCAACCAACTGTCGAATGAACAAAAAAAACCAAACCCGCGAACGAACCGCTCTACCCTAGCCGCCGTCGCCATCGCCTGCCGCTCCTCCCCCAAAACGACGCGCCTCCCCCGGTGCTCCCCTCCGCCTCTCGATCCTCCTCTCCTCTTCTATTCCAGACCGCAAGCGGCTCCAAACCCTTGCCGCTCGCCCTCGATTTCCCGCCCCAAATCATCATCGAGTTCGACGTCTGTGTAGCGGCGGAAGGCTCGTTCGAAGGCCGAGAACGTAAAATCCTCCGATCATCTTCAAGTGGCTTGGATTCGATGGATGATCTAGACCTAGGTTTTGATCAACTAGAAAATGTACGGCAGGTATATATTTAATTATTTATAACATAAAAAGGCGTAGCTATTTAACTAATGTTTATAAAAGTCGGTTTTTAATATAATTAGCATTGTTGAAAAAGCAAATATATATATATATATATATATAATTAGTTTAAAAATCAGATTTGTATGTAATAAAACATTGAATTAAAAAGGTAATCTTTGAATGAAATGTCTTTGTTTTGTAAATAAAAATGTCTTTGTTGTTGGAAATACAAATGGTATTGTTTTTAAAATATAAACATCTTTGATTTAAAAAAATAAATATCTTTGATTTAAAAATATAAACATCTTTGATTTAAAAATATAAACATCTTTGATTTAAAAATATAAATATCTTTGATTTGGAAATATAAATATTATTGTTTTAAAAAAGGATAAAGCATTGTACTTAAAATAGAAGTAGCAGTTTAAAATATTGATTTTTATAAATATAAAGTGAAGATAAAAATGCGATCTTTATATATGTCGTGACGAAAAGATTTGATTTTTAGTTATGTAAAAATACGATTTTTATACTATATAACTAGAAAAATTCGGTCTTTATATATGAAGTAGAAATATAAAAATATATTTTTTATATAGAATGAAGCTCGAAAAAATTATACATGAAGTAGAAATAAAAATATGATTTTTATTTATTGAAATGAAGTGATAAAAATATAATTTTTATTATTAACAGCGGAAAAAATGCTGCATTGGAATTTCAAACAGATACAGACGGTTCAGCAGTTCAAAAGTAAAGCACGGTGGAGTGGAACCCTCGGTGAGAACTTCTCATTTTAAATCTTGTTTTCTAGTTAAAATATATACAAGGATGCAGACGGTGCTTAGTAGCACCCAACACCCGTCATCTCCAGACCATGGATGACTTGTTTGTTTGGTTGTTGTGTTGTGAAATTTGATTGGGTAATGTGGAATGAAATAAAATATTTTATAGTGGAAAATATTTTATAGTTAAAAATATAATTTTTAACGTGTATATAAAATAAATAATAACAAACAAATCAGACGATTTGTTTATATACACTGATTTGACTGATATTGATTGGGACGATAAATTTTACACATCGCCTAACTGCACAAATAAAATCTGTGTTTGTTGATTTGAAACCACACATGGGTATTGGGATGAGATTTGACGTACACTAATCCCGATTGTTTAGTTGTATGTCAATCGATGAATTGACAGACTGTGTAAGTGTTAATTAGTTATATTTAATGCTTGTGCAGTTGTGTGGTGCACTCTGGATAATGGTTGATTGTTTACCTTTGTTATTATATACATGTGTTGTAGAAAATCCATATAATTAACTTTATATGGTAATTGATTGGGCCTCATTCCAATTTAGAAAATAAATTCATGTGTTGAATTGAAAATAAATTCATGTGTTGAATTGAAAATATATATTCATGTGTTGAATAAAAAAATATATTCATGTGTTGAATAGAAATATATATTCATGTGTTGAATAGAAATATAAATTCGTGTGTTGAATAGAAATATAGATTCATGTGTTGAATAGAAAATATTCATTTGTTGAATAGAATAATGAAGTTATTGAGATATACAAAGCCGTGTTGATTAGATTGACGCCATTTTGACGTGAACGATATTTATATCGATTTTACTCATTTTTATAATGAATATAGAAAAGAAAGTGATCTCAAAATATAACGTTTTGAAAATATTATCATTTGTATATCAATGATGTGGAATATTCAATTTTGATTAGAAATTGAATATGAAGTTGAAATCGTTTTGAAAACGAATTTAAAACGATTTATATAATACGTTTTAAAAGAAAATCGATGAAATATATAAAAAATATATATAATGGCCTGAATAGAACGCGCCGTGCCAAGGCAGTTCACGAATTTCGACCATTGACTTCGAATGGATATTACGGGAGATCCGACTATCGGATTCTCCTAAAACCAGAACTGTTGGGTTTGTATCGAAAAGAGCTTTCTAACAAATATTAGAGATTTGAAATATAATGGTTGGATTTGGAATTATGTCCAAATCAAATTTGGAAAAGGTCGATGTAAGTGCAATTCGATGGCCGTTGATGGAAATCGACTGTACGGGCCTTGATAAAATTATTAAAAATATCAATAATTTGTGTAAAATCATAAGAAATGATTCATGAATAATTGGGATGAAAAATTCATATTTGAAAAGATGAAAATAGATTTTTATCGAAATGAACTAGTTTTGAACTAGAATAATAATTTATTTATTTTCAAATAAATAAATTGGATTTGAAATGGTTTTAAAAGTAACCAGAATTTCCAATAATTGAATTGGAATGGATTTGAATCGAAATTATCTTTGGGATATTTCGATGTTGGATTTCGTGATTATATATATATATATTGTTATGGAAATTTGAAAGATATTTATATCGTTATTTCCAATACGATATTTGTTGGTCGTAGAATTTGATATTGAATATAAGCCGATATATTTTCTATTCAGAGCCTTGTATATAATATCAAATGTGATTTGGGTTTGTTCTGAATGGTGTCTTCATTAACACTGTTCTTAAACCCAATTGAGAAAAAGATTAAATCTTTTTCTTTAGGTTTAATGAAGTGTACCAATTAAATAATATTTAATTGGAATTGAATTGGTATTGATTTTTGGGTTTATCGTGAACAGTGTTTTAAATAACACTTGTTCTTTAACCCGATAATTAATGGAATGTGATTTTAGGTTTATAGTGAACCGTGTTTTAAAGGACATAGGTTCTTCAACCCAGTTAAAGACAGGATGTGTTTTCCCAAGTTAAATAATCAGATGTGAGAATTAAGGGTAACGGGTTGCGCCATTGTGTTCGTCTCGGAATTCTGGTTGAGATAGAGTCCAAGTTTGCGTAAATTGGATTTCGTATGATAAAGATATCTTTAAATTAAATATTGCAGCAAAACAAGAAAAAAAAAGAATGAGAAAAGAACAAATGTTTAGCGTTGTTCTAAGGTTTGTAAGCAAAAGACTTAGTAGCTCATTTGGTTGGAACGTGTAACACCCCATGTCCATTAATGTCACTCACCAGGGGAATGCATTAACTTCCATGGAGGTCATAAGTGAATATAGAACAGAGAAATTACAACAAGATAGATAATAAATAGCACTTGAAAATCTAAAACTTCATTTTATTGCAGCGGAAATTAAATATGTCTGTTACATCATAAAACCATAGATCATAACCAAGTATAATATCCATCTTCACAAAAACAAAATACATAATCCCATTACAATAAATAGCCATTAAAAGAAAGATAACATGCTGAACTTTACTTCTGCAGTCCAAGCTTTCCAAGAGATAAGCAATCCAACTAGACTCCACTAGAACTTGGCCCAACCTGAGGACCTGAAGGAAAAAAAGATGGAAAAGAGGGGGTCAGACATAAAGTCTGGCGAGTATGATAATTCTACAATACTATTATCAAAATAACTGGACTAAGGCATAAGCTGGAAAAACAAGGAAATGTCTATGAAAGAGAAGATTAAGGACATAGACAATCGCTAAAGGAAACGTTATAGGCGCTCCTAAATACTAAAGGATAAACACTATACTGAACCACACCAGTCACCCTAAAGATTGATCCCACTTAGCTACACTTAGAAACTTTCCTAATGGCTTTACGTACTCCTAGCTGACTACATAGGTGCCGCCTGCCCTATCTCCACTAGGTGTACCCTACTTTCCATTTTTCGATCTGCTCCCTACTCGTAGATACCCATGCTGGCCCCATAGTGGGGTGTATCATTTCCCTAAAGTGGCAACCCAATATAACGGAGATGCACGGCTTATACCTACACGATGCAACAATGTCTTACCTACCAGCCCGGGTCCACACACGCATATGAAACCCGTTGGACTTGCGTTGCCACCGCTCCCTGTTTTGGCCTCTTATAGTCAAACCCAGTATGCGTGTCCCGTCCTCGACTTGGGTCAAGCCCACAAAGATACGTTTTGGGATACTGGTTGAAATGGGCCCCCATTATTCCATCCACTTAACCCACTTAGTCATGTTCATTTACATGTGTATTTGGTTAAGTCTAATTGTATTTCAAATGCCTCTAAAGGCAACCACTAGATTCCTCATGCCACCCAAGGCACCTACTTAACCCCCATGTCCCACCTTACATGATTATCTGGCTAAGTATTTCTTAATTCATTAAGGCCATAACCTCATAAAGACCTCTCACATTAGACTGGCATTTATGGCAGCTGGATTTGCCGGGCGGGTCCGGGCAGTCTTATACCATAAAAGAGTCTAACCTCGTGTCTTTACAACTGTTATTCTTTAGTTTGGGCCTAGGACCTCTCACATTGGGCCGATATTTGTGATTACTGGATTTGCCGGGCGGGTCCGGGCAGGTTTACGTCACAAACAGGTCCAACCTCGTGTCCTAAGCATTGGTTATTATTAATAATCCACTTTCCCCAATTTTAATAATTCCCTACTTGAATTATTAATTAATTCCAAATTCAACAATGTCTATAATTGACTCAATTATGGACATCCATTCAAGGCGTGCAAAATCATACAAAATTGCAACCAATTTGTTAGTTCCTAATATCACCCCTACCCCACGTTTGAACGTTTATTCGCAAAATATATATTAGACTCGAATAGTCTAACTCATAGCATAAAAGAGATTATCACAATAACAACTTGTATATATGACTAAATGAATCATAATAAGGGGTGAAACTTGCATATGTACAACTTGCATAGGATTATACATGTCATGGATCTAAAGATGTCAACTTGTTCATAATTCACATAATATGATCTCAATCAAATTTCATAAACTTGCATAGGAACAGGTGTGAATCAACATCATCTAATCTAACAATATGGGTTTATATGGGTACACCTAACTCAATAGGCAAATTCCCATAATAAAAATTCATTTAGTCATAGATTCATGCATATGGGTACACCTAACTTAATAGGCAAATTCCCATATTCAAGATCCAATTTAAATTGTGGATTCATGTATATGGGTACACCTAACTTAATAGGCAAATTCCCATAATCATGATCCATTTAATTTTTAGAAAACATAAACTTTAAAACATGATCCAATTTGCATAAATAACAACATCATGATTTTACAACTTGTACGATTCAACACAACTTAACATGATATCATAATCATATAACTTATGGATTTCCAACATATTTGTTAACATGAGATCTACAACATATATATGATTTATGACCTAACATAGCATGATTTACACATAGCATAGCATGATAGCATAACATGGCATAGCATGATTTTCACCATAGCATGGCATAGCATAGGAAAATTTACAACAAATAATTTACAACATATGACAACATAATAACATAACAAGAGATCCACAATATAGAATTTACAATTACAATTCACATCACTTTCTTGTGATCCATTCATAACTTAATCGAATTATTTTATAATAACATTGTGAGAATCATCATACTCACAATTTAAAGAAGAGAAATAGAAAGAGTCTTTGGTTTAATTTGTTTGTTGAGTAGATTTAGTTGTAGGCTAGGCTTTCTCCTTCTTCTTTAGTTTGTGACGGCTACGCTGAACTCCTTGGCAACAGCATGTCGGTAGCTCTCCAATTTTTCAAGTGATTTAGGGTAAGAGTCTACCCACTTATTTATAGATGTTAGGATGCATTTAGGCCATTAGATTTACCCTAGAATAGATTAGAGCCATTAGATTTCTTACAGCCTTCAAAACACAGCCCGAAAACCCAACCAGATGCACCCAGGTCACCTGGGCTCGACCAGGGAGGTCGACACCCAGGTCGACTCTAGTGTCGACCTGCCCCCCCCCCCCCCAGGTCGACTCCCAAGTCGACCTCCAGGTCGACCTGGTCTGGGCGGGAGTTTTCCCGTCTGCCTCCATTTCTGTGTTTTTGAAATCTGTTTTAAAATTTGAATTTTTCGTGAAACTTCTCGAGGCCATATCTCGGTCATACGAACTCCGATTCACAAAATTTCGGACTCTATTTCGCGTATTTTTCCGAGACGAACACAATGGCGCAGCCCTTTTCCCAATATTCTTATATTTGAAATTAATTATTCTTTCATTTGTGAATATTAGTATTAACTGATTTACGGGGTGTTACATTCTCCCCTCCTTAAAGGATTTCGACCCCGAAATCTTCAAGTCAAGAAGAATGTTTAACCTAACATCCAATCAACCATCTACTCAATCATCAAACACTGGCATCCACTGTCCTTATAGACTTCTAATGCTTTTATGTTTAAATGCATAGTGTGTGTATATGTCCGTATCTAATGCAAAATCAGGCGGTCCACTGATTTAGTTGACCTCCTTGATGCAATTCATGATAGTGCCATGCATCCATTATGTATGCAAAAGATCCTAATTGCTTACATACTACTTCTATATGCGTGCACATCCATTCAACTGAATGCAGCATCTATATGATGGTACAACCATTATACATCCATTATACTAAATACATTCATTTATGCAATATGCAATATGTAGTGACTGAGCCGATCTAGTGCCTAAAGTGTGTGTATATATGCATCCACGAGCAACCACTAGCAACCACTTGCATCCATTTTGCATCCATCATACATAACATGTCTCAAACACATGTTTCAACCATAGGATTATACTAACTAAAGGTCAAAGATACTAATGAGAGGACATACTAAAGATAAGATAAGATAAGATAAGCGATAAAGGAGAAATTAAAAGACATACCCTCAAAAAGAAAAGGGTACAACGAACGCATCTTCTCTTCTGTCTCCCAAGTAGCGTTGCTCTCATCATCTCCCCATTGCACCTTAACTAGTCTGACCTCTCGATTTCTCAACTTTTTGATCTCCGACCCAAGAATGCATGTAGGAGCTCGTCTGATTATTGCATCACGCTCTATTTCCACCTCTTTAAGCAAGCTCGGCTCTACCACCTCCGCGGTCTTGTGCAAACACTTCCTCAAATGTGATACATGGAATACGTCGTGTACTCCACTAAGTTTCTCAGGCAACTCCACCCTATACGCCATCTTCCCAATCCTGTCTTTTATAGGAAACGACCCTACAAACCTTGGCGCAAATTTCCCAACGGATCCAAAGCGAACAACATTCCGTAACGGAGATACTTTGATAAAAACCATGTCCCCAATGTCAAACTCAAGATCTGTCCTCCTCTTATCAGCATACGATTTCTGCCTATCTTGTGCTGCTTTCATCCTCCTTCGAATCAAATCAATCTTCTCCGAGGTTTCCCTAACCATATCGGGCCCAAGTAGGATTTTATCGGTAGATTCCCACCAACATGTAGGCGAACGGCAAGGCCTTCCATAAAGAGCTTCGAAAGGTGCCATGCCAATACTAGACTGAAAGCTATTATTATATGCGAATTCTACCAACGGAAGGTGCTCTTCCCATGTACCCCCAAAGTCTAGGATACAAAGCCTTAAAAGATCCTCTAGAATACGATTCACCCTCTCGGTCTGGCCGTCCGTCTGAGGATGATATGCGGTGCTCAAACATAGCTGAGTCCCTACCGCCTCTTGTAAACTCTTCCAAAATTCGCTAGTGAAGATGGGATCACGGTCGCTTACTATACTAGAAGGAATACTGTCAAACGAACTATCTCTTTAATGTATACAGAAGCCAACCACGGAGCAGTCCTCTTACTTTTCACGGGAATAAAATGGGCGCTCTTAGTAAGCCTATCTACTATAACCCAAATCCCCGTATTACCCTTCCTTGATCTTGGTAATCCATCCACAAAATCCATTGAGACGCTTTCCCATTTCCATAGTGGAACTTCCAATGGGTGAAGCAACCCACCGGGTTTCTTTTGTTCCGCTTTTACTCGTTGGCACACCAAGCATCTAGCGACGTACTCAGCCACATCCTTCTTCATACCGGCCCAAAAGAAAACCCGCTTCATATCTTTGTACATCTTGTCTCCGCCGGGATGAATGGTCATTTTTGAGCGATGAGCATCATCAAGAATGGCCTTCCTTAAGTCTTCGTCTTGTGGTACACAAAGTCTATTATCCCTTCGTAAACATCCCTTATCGTCTAGGGTATACCTACGAAGATGGCTAGACGACTCCCCTCCTTTGAGCTTTTCTACTATCTCAACCAACTGTGGGTCGCCTTGCTGTGCCTCACCAACTCGTCCTAGAAGTGTAGGTCTAACCTCCAAGGATGCTAATAAACCAGGTACTAGGTCAACGGAGGGTCTAAAGTCAAACATGGAGATGAATTCTAAGCTTCGTCGTTCAACAAACAACGGACTCAAGGACAACCTTTTCCTACTTAAGGTGTCTGCTACCACGTTACCCTTGCCGGGGGTATATGCTATTTCAAAATCGTAGGAGGCTAAGAATTTCATCCACCGTTGCTGCCTTAAATTCAAATCCTTCTGAGAGAATAAGTATTTTAATGATTTGTGGTCAGTGAATAGTTCGAATTTCTCACCAAGAAGATAGTGACGCCAAGACTTAAGCGCGAAAACAATTGCGGCTAACTCAAGGTCATGCGTAGGGTAATTCTTTTCATGAACCCTCAACTGCCTTCCACCATAGGCTATTACTCTTCCCTCTTGCATGAGGACCGCGCCAAGTCCCGTCCCACAAGCATCAGTATAGACGGTAAACGGTTTATTCCCATCTGGCAGCACTAAGACTGGGGCTGAAGTTAAGGCTCTCTTTAAACGTTGGAACGCATCATCACAATCTTCGCCCCACGTAAAAACCCAGTTCTTCTTCGTTAACCGTGTTAATGGAGCTAATATTTTTGTGAAGTCTTTGATAAACTTCCTATAATAGCCAGCCAACCCCAAGAAACTTCTTACTTCGGTTACATTTTTAGGGACCTTCCAATCTTGGATGGCCACCACCTTTGCGGGATCCACTGCTATCCCTTCCTTGGAAACCACGTGCCCTAAGAACCGTACTTCTTTCCTCCAGAAGTGACACTTAGAAAATTTTGCCTTAAGGTTATGCGCTCGAAGGGTTTCCAACACTTCCCTAAGATGTAGAGCATGCTCTTCTTCATCCTTAGAAAAGACTAAGATGTCATCCACAAAGACTACCACGAATTTGTTAAGGTACTCCCTAAACACCCTACTCATCAAATCAACAAAATATGCGGGGGCGTTTTTCAAACCAAAGGGCATCACTAGCCATTCATAGAATCCGTCAGAAGTCCTAAAAGCAGTCTTATCTATACTATCCTCAGCCACTCTCAGTTGATGAAAGCCAGTGGCTAAGTCCAACTGCGAAAACACTGAGGCGCCAACTAACTGATCAAAGAGATCTTCAATCCTCGGCAGTGGGTGTCGGTTCTTTTTAGTAAGCTTGTTTAGTTCTCTATAGTCCCCACAAAGTCTAAGGGACCCATCCGCCTTTGTAGAAAATACTACTGGAGCACCCCACTCCGATATACTACGTCTTATGAACCCCTTCTCAAGAAACTCCTTCACTTGCTTATTGAGTTCCCTCCTTTCACGAGGAGCCATGTGGCGCACTGGCAAAGATACGGGTTTAGCATTATCCACAAGATAAATTCGAAAGTCTATCTCCTGCTTTGGAGGTAAGCCCTTCACCTCCTCAAACACATCCGGATATTCCCGGACCACCTTTACCGATCGCAGATTCTCTACAGACGCGTCAAGCGATTCAAGATAACTCAGCATAACGGAATCTATGGGATTACAAAAGATGTCGAGAGTGTTACCAAGGCGAGTCACAAGCCTAACTACTCTCCTTTCACAATCAAGAATGGCCCCATTTCTAGATAACCAATCCATTCCAAAAATTAGCCCATAGCCCGTGAAGCCCAATACATAAGCATCACATCTAAATTCAACGCTAAGTATAGAGATTTTCAAATCCAAACATATCATGGTCAAATGAGCCGAACCCCCAATTGGATTTGAAACAACCAAGGGATCCTCTACTAAACTGGTGTTCAAGTGCAGTAATTCAACTAATGATGCAGAGATAAATGAATGAGATGCGCCAGAATCGAATAAGGTACGGACAGGATGATCAAACAGAAAAACTAAGCTTTCAACAGAAATTGTTCTACCTCTTTCTTGCAGCGGTGGGGCCGCAATAGCCTGAACTTGCCCCTTGCCTGCCCTGGTGCCATAAGAGCCTGCACCTGTCCTCCCGAGGTAGACCATGCCCTCTACCCCTTCTTTGGGCAGTCCTTCACCAAATGTCCCGCATCTCCACAATGAAAACAACCTGTCTTCTTTTTCTTTCTACAATCTTTGCTGAGATGGCCAGGCGTCCCACAATTGAAGCATCTCTTCTTCCCTTTGCCATTATTGTTTTTACCACCCTTCTTATTTTGCTGTTGGGGTTTCTTCGGATCCCCTTTCTTTTCAACTGCCTTATCCTCATGCATAAGTGCCATTTCTACTAGCCTTTCAAAGGTGGCTCCCATAGGGATGTGGGTCATAGCCAACCCTTGCAACGGTTCATTCAAGCCTCTAACGAACCTCAAAGCTTTCTTCTCTGGCGTGTTCACCAACTCCAAGCCAAACCTTGCTAACTGATTAAATTTATTGACATATTCCTTCACTGATAAGCTCCCTTGCTTTAATGTCAGGAATTTTTCCATATTTAAATTCTCCTCTGCCCTTGAAAGAAACTTTGCCTCAAACATTCATCTGAAATCCGCCCATGAATCAACTGGACGTTCCCCGTTAGTGACCTCCCACCAAAAAGAGGCCTCTCCCTTCATTAACCAAGCAGCTAAACGGACTTTCCTCCCATCTTCCACTTCAAAGATATCCAACAATTCCTCAGTCTCCTTAAGCCAGTCTCTGGTCTCCACAAACGTCTTAGTCCCTTGAAAAGTTTTTCCTCCCATAGCCTTAAATTCCTTGCACGTCTTTGCAAAAGTGTCAACACGAGGAGGAGGAAGAGGAGGAGGAATGGGTGCAACTGGGGGTGGAGGAGTATCTGCTGGGCCTGCAGTGGTGGCCCTGGCCTCCAAATATCTCCTAAACCAACCTGGAACCGTCACACCTTCTGGGAGATTAAGATCTTCAGCCATGCTGAAATGAAAAAGGAAAGATTCAAAATGGAGAATTCGAAAGATAAAGATAAGGATATGGCTATTTGGGATTATGTTTTTCATAAAAACTCTCTCTAAATAACATGTTTTTGAAAACACTTCTTCCAAAAATACTTTAGAAAAATATTTTTCTAAAAAATTTATCTGTTCTGGTAACCTTATGCTCTGATACCACGTGTAACACCCCACGTCCATTAATGTCACTCACCAGGGGAATGCATTAACTTCCATGGAGGTCATAAGTGAATATAGAACAGAGAAATTACAACAAGACAGATAATAAATAGCACTTGAAAATCTAAAACTTCATTTTATTGCAGCGGAAATTAAATATGTCTGTTACATCATAAAACCATAGATCATAACCAAGTACAATATCCATCTTCACAAAAACAAAATACATAATCCCATTACAATAAACAGCCATTAAAAAGAAAGATAACAAGCTTGACTTTACTTCTGCAGTCCAAGCTTTCCAAGGGATAAGCGATCCAACTAAACTCCACTAGAACTTGGCCCAACCTGAGGACCTGAAGGAAAAAAAAGATGGAAAAGAGGGGGTCAGACATAAAGTCTGGCGAGTATGATAATTCTACAATACTATTGTCAAAATAACTGGACTAATGCATAAGCTGGAAAAACAAGGAAATGTCTATGAAAGAGCAGATTAAGGACATAGACAATCGCTAAAGGAAACGTTATAAGCGCTCCTAAATACTAAAGGATAAACACTATACTGCACCACACTAGTCACCCTAAAGATTGATCCCACTTAGCTACACTTAGAAACTTTCCTAATGGCTTTACGTACTCCAAGCTGACTACATAGGTGCCCCTGCCCCTATCTCCACTAGGTGTACTCCACTTTCCATTTTTCGATCGGCTCCCTACTCGTAGATACCTGTGCTGGCCCCATAGTGGGGTGTATCATTTCCTTAAAGTGGCAACCCGATATAACGGAGATGCACGGCTTATACCTACACGATGCAACAACGTCTTACCTACCAGCCCGGGTCCACACACGCATATGAAACCCGTTGGACTTGCGTTGCCACCGCTCCCTGTTTTGGCCTCTTATAGTCAAACCCAGTATGCGTGTCCCGTCCTCGACTTGGGTCGAGCCCACAAAGATACGTTTTGGGATACTGGTTGAAATGGGCCCTCATTATTTCCCACAAGCATTCCACCTAAGCTTGTCCCATTAGTCCATCCACTTAACCCACTTAGTCATGTTCATTTACATGTGTATTTGGTTAAGTCTAATCGTATTTCAAATGCCTCTAAAGGCAACCACTAGATTCTTCATGCCACCCAAGGCACCTACTTAACCCCCATGTCCCACCTTACTTGATTATCTGGCTAAGTATTTCTTAATTCATTAAGGCCATAACCTCATAAAGACCTCTAACATTAGACTGACATTTATGGAAGCTGGATTTGCCGGGCGGGTCCGGGCAGTCTTATACCATAAAAGAGTCTAACCTCGTGTCTTTTTAACTGTTATGCTTTAGTTTGGGCCTAGGACCTCTCACATTGGGCCGACATTTGTGACTACTGGATTTGCCGGGCGAGTCCGGGCAAGTTTACGTCACAAACGGGTCCAACATCGTGTCCTAAGCATGGTTTATTATTAATAATCCACTTTCCCCAATTTTAATAATTCCCTACTTGAATTATTAATTAATTCCAAATTCAACAATGTCCATAATTGACTCAATTATGGACATCCATTCAAGGCGTGCAAAATCATACAAAATTGCACCCAATTTGTTAGTTCCTAATATCACCCCTACCCCACGTTTGAACGTTTGTTCGCAAAATATATATTAGACTCGAATAGTCTAACTCATAGCATAAAAGAGATTATCACAATAACAACTTGTATATATGACTAAATGAATCATAATAAGGGGTGAAACTTGCATATGTACAACTTGCATAGGATTATACATGTCATGGATCTAAAGATGTCAACTTGTTCATAATTCACATAATATGATCTCAATCAAACTTCATAAACTTGCATAGGAACAGGTGTGAATCAACATCATCTAATCTAACAATATGGGTTTATATGGGTACACCTAACTCAATAGGCAAATTCCCATAATAAAAATTCATTTAGTCATAGATTCATGCATATGGGTACACCTAACTTAATAGGCAAATTCCCATATTCAAGATCCAATTTAAATTGTGGATTCATGTATATGGGTACACCTAACTAAATAGGCAAATTCCCATAATCATGATCCATTTAATTTTTAGAAAACATAAACTTTAAAACATGATCCAATTTGCATAAATAACAACATCATGATTTTACAACTTGTACGATTCAACACAACTTAACATGATATCATAATCATAAAACTTTTGGATTTCCAACATATGTGTTAACATGAGATCTACAACATATATAGGATTTATGACCTAACATAGCATGATTTACACATAGCATAGCATGATAGCATAACATGGCATAGCATGATTTTCACCATAGCATGACATAGCATAGGAAAATTTACAACATATAATTTACAACATATGACAACATAATAACGTAACAAGAGATCCACAATATAGAATTTACAATTACAATTCACATCACTTTCTTGTGATCTCGAATTACTTTATAATAACATTGTGAGAATCATCATACTCACAATTTAAAGAAGAGAAATAGAAAGAGTCTTTGGTTTAATTTGTTTGTTGAGTAGATTTAGTTGTAGGCTAGGCTTTCTCCTTCTTCTTTAGTTTGTGACGGCTACGCTGAACTCCATGGCAACGGCATGTCGGTAACTCTCCAATTTTTCAAGTGATTTAGGGTTAGAGTCTACCCACTTATTTATAGATGTTAGGATGCATTTAGGCCATTAGATTTACCCTAGAATAGATTAGAGCCATTAGATTTCGTCCAGCCTTCAAAACACAGCCCGAAAACCCAACCAGATGCACCCAGGTCACCTGGGCTCGACCAGGGAGGTCGACACCCAGGTCGACTCTAGTGTCGACCTGCCCCCCCCCCCCCAGGTCGACTCCCAAGTCGACCCCCAGGTCGACTTGGTCTGGGCGGGAGTTTTCCCGCCTGCCTCCATTTCTGTGTTTTTGAAATCTGTTTTAAAATTTGAATTTTTCGTGAAACTTTTCGAGGCCATATCTCGGTCATACGAACTCCGATTCACAAAATTTCGGACTCTATTTCGCGTATTATTCCGAGACGAACACAATGGCGCAGCCCGTTTCCCAATATTCTTATATTTGAAATTAATTATTCTTTCATTTGTGAATATTAGTATTAACTGATTTACGGGGTGTTACAGAACATGTGACTTGCATACAAGAGGTATAGAGTTCGATCCCCGCCAACACCATATTTTTGTTTTAGGGGAATGGCTAAAAAGCGGCTTAGTGTGAACGCGGTTCAAAAAGTAGTTTAGTGTGAAAATGGTTAATTAGGAAGATAGAAATATATATATATATATATAATAAAATTCAACCTAAAATTTAAGAAAAAAATTCAAAATAGTGGAAGCGGGAGGCAAAAAAACCAAACCGACCTATTTTATGGGTCGACCCGAGACCCGCTGGGTCGACTCAGGAGGTTTGAAATTGGTCTCGTCGGCCCTAAATGTTCTATGATGAAATTTTATGTTTTAGGGCTTAGGTGGCGATTTATGGTTGGTCTGTTGACATCATTTCTTGGTTTCAAAGGCCTAGATGGATTCTAGAGTGATCTAACGGCTGTAAATAAATCTAACTCCTATATAAACACTCCAAAGCCTCATTCTAAAACCTAAATAAAATTGGAACCATAGCCGTCAAGCTGCTGGAGTAGCTCATCTTTTCTTGAAGCTGAGGAAATTACAAATCAAAGATTCAAACAACAACGAACACACTATTTTCATCTCTAATCTGATTCATTGTGAGTATGATTTCATTAACAAGATAATTCTTAATTTAATTGTGACATGCTTATCTTTGGATTATGAGAATATGGTTGTGATTCATATGATTTGCTAGTTTGTATTATTTATGATGTAAACGTATAACAAGTTGTTAATATATGTTAGTAGGTTGTTCTTTATGCTTAATCATACAAGTATAACTTGATTATGCTATGACATTAAATTTTTATTCAATTGAGATGATAGTCACATGCAAGTTCATTTGTGGATTATACGTAAATTTGTAATGAATTTTATGCAAGTTTTGGGATGTTAAATCATATGTGTTATATATATATATATGAATTTTATGCAAGTTTTGGGATGTTTAACCATGTGTTGTATACATATACATATACATATATATATATATATATATATATATATATATGAATCTTATGCAAGTTTTGGGATGTTAAATCATATGTAAATTTATGAATCTTATGCAAGTCATAGGTGGAATATATATAGGTTCATGTGTGAATTGTGGATATACAAATGATAGTTTATGTGTAAACATGTGACCTTAATGTACATGCTTAGATCCATATGCAAGTCCACATCTTTTTAGATCTATATGCAAGTTCATATCTTTTTAGATCTATATGCAAGTTTACACCTTTAAGTCTAGAACTATGACATACATAGTTTATGCAAGTTTACACCTTTATGTTGGAACTATGACATACATAGTTTATGCAAGATTGTGACAATTACCTATGCTAGTTTGGGTGAAAAACTATATTCATACATGCAAGTTCAGGCCTTTTAGATCTATGATTTTAGACCCTTGGCAATACAAAGTCTATGCAAGTTATGTTGTAATTTTTAATTGCAAGTTAGATGCAAGTTAGATCTATTTTGTGTGTTGTGCAAATTTGTGATGTTTTCCCCTTTTATGTATTAGACTATTTACTAGTCTAATATATATATATATATATATATATATATTTCATGTTAAGAAAACGAACGATGCGGGGATAATGGGGAAATATTAAATATACACATATTGTGAATTGGCATGCAATGGCCTTAAAAGGCATATAATTAATTGGAGACACTAATTGGTATAATTTTCATAATGAAATCAGTGTAAATTGCCTTAAAGGCATAAAATTTAATTAAGGCATTAATTGGTAATTAATGTGCAGTAATGGACGTAATTTAAGTGACAATTATGGACATAAGCCTTAAAAAAGGCATATAATTAATTGGTGATGTTAATTGGTATAATTTATATACCATAAATAGATGAACATAATTTAGGTGACAAATTATGGACATAAGTAAATTTGGAATTTACTGACAAATTTGAATAGGGATAATTAATCCAAATTTGGGGTGAAAAGATTATGTATAATAATCAATGCCTAAGACACGAGGTTGGACTCATTTGTGGTGTAAGACTGCCCGGACCCGCCCGACAAATCCAGCAGCCACAAATGGTAGCCCAATGTGAGAGGTCAAAGGCCCAAATTAAATGCGTAACGGTTGTATGGACACGAGGTTAGGCTCGTTTGTGGTGTAAGACTGCCCGGACCCGCCCGACAAATCCAGCAGCCACAAATGCCAGCCTAATGTGAGAGGTCATATAGGGGTTACAGTATTAATAAATTAAGTAACACCTAACCAAAGTAAACATGTAGTGGGACATGGGGGTTAAGTGGGTGACATGTGGGTGACATGAGGAAATACGATTAGTAGAACCTAACCAAGATAAACATGTAAGTAGGACATAGGGGTTAAGTGGGTGCCTTGGGTGGCATGTGGAAATACAAATAGAAACACTTAACCAAATTTAAACATGTAAGTGGACATGAATAAGAAGGGGTTAAGTGGGATGTATCAGTGGGGACCAAGCTTAGGTGGAAAGCTTATGTCAAGTAATGGGGGGCCCATTTCAACCAGTAACCCATGAGTATCTCTGCGGGCTCGACCCAAGTCGAGGACGGGACACGCGTACTGGGCTTGACTGTAAGAGACCAAAACGGGTTAGCGGTGGCAACGCAAGTCCAACGGGTTCATGTGCGTGTGTGGGCCCGGGCTAGTAGGTAAGACGTTGTTGCATCGTGTAGGTATAAGCCGTGCATCTCTGGTAGTATTGGGTTGCCACTTTGGGGAGTGATACACCCCACTCTGGGACCAGCACGGGTATCTACGACTTAGGGAGCCGATCGAATGGGGAAGGTAGTGGGTACGACTAGTGGAGATAGGAGCAGGCAGCACCTATGACAACAGCTAGGAGTACAACTACCATATTATAAATATTGTAATTAAAATGGGGTGGGTCGTAGGTGCAACTAGTGGAGATAGGGTCAGGCGGCGCCTATGACAGCAACTAGGGGTACACGAAACTACAATTATCACATCTGTTATGTTCAGTAGGTGGGATCAACTTTTAGAGTGACTAGTATTGGTGCAGTTAGTATTATTTCGGTATAACTTAGTAATTACCCTTAAGTATGTGGAAGTGCGACTTATCATTATCTTATTTCTCCTGTTTGACTCTGTCATTTGTTTCACAGTCATACCTTATCTTCCAGTTATAGCTTATCCTAGTTACTTTAAAAGTTATATTGTTAAAGTTATCATACTCGCCAGACTTTATGTTTGACCCCCTATGTTTTCGCCTCTTTTCTTCCTCCCCCCCCCCCTCAGGTTCTCAGGGTGGGACTAGCACTAGTGGAACTTGACTTGGATCTTTTCTGAAGTACTTGGATTGCTGAAGTGAAGTTCAACTTATCTTTTATCATGGCTATTAAATTTGGGATTATGCTTTTTATTTTTATATACTCTGATTTTGTCAAGATGGATATTTTGTACTTGACTCTAGTCTTTGGTTTTGATGATGTAACCAAACTTATTTACCTTCTACTGCAATAAATAAAGTTTTAAATTTTCAAGTACTGCTTTATATCTGTCTTGTTGTGATTTTCTGTTCTATATTCACTTAAAAAACTCCGTGGAAGTTAATTCATTCCCTTTGTGAGTGACATTAATGGACCTGGGGTGTTACATGGAATATTCAATTTTGATAAGAAATTGAATATGAAGTTGAAATCGTTTTGAAAATGAATTTAAAACGATTTATGTAATACGTTTTAAAAGGAAATCGATGAAATATATATAATATATATATTATATATACAATGGCCTGAATAGAACGCGCCGCGCCGCGGGAGTTCGCGAATTTCGACCATTGAATTCGAATGGATATTATGGGAGATCCGACCGTCGGATTCTCCTAAAACCGGAACTGTTGGGTTCGTATCGAAAAGAGCTTTCTAACGAATATTAGTGATTTGAAATCTAATGGTTGGATTTGGAATTATATCCAAATCAAATTTGGAAAAGGGCGTTGTAAGTGCAGTTCGATGGCCGTTGATGTAAATTGACTGTACGGGCCTTGATAAAATTATTAAAAATATCAATAATTTGTGTAAAATCATAAGAAATGATTTGTGAAGAATTGGGACGAAAAATTCCATATTTGAAAAGATAAAAATAGATTTTTATCGAATTGAACTAGTTTTGAACTAGAATTATAATTTATTTACTCTCAAATAAATAAATTGGATTTGAAATGGTTTTAAAAGTAACTGGAATTTCCAATAATTGAATTGGAATGGATTTGAATCGAAATTATCTTTGGGATATTTCAATGTTGGATTTCGTGATTATACAGATATTGTTGTGGAAACTTGAAAGATATTTATATCGTTATTTCCAATACGATATTTGTTGGTCTTAAAATTTGATATTGAATATAAGCCGATATATTTTCTATTCAGAGCCTTGTATATGATATCAAATGTGATTTGGGTTTGTTGTGAATGGTGTCTTCATTAACACTGTTCTTAAACCCAGTTGAGAACAAGATTAAATCTTTTTATTTAGATTTAATGAAGTGTACCAATTAAATAATATTTAATTGGAATTGAATTGGTATTGATTTTTGGGTTTATCGTGAGCAGTGTTTTAAATAACACTTGTTCTTTAACCCGATAATTAGTGGAATGTGATTTTGGGTTTATAGTGAACCGTGTTTTAAAGGACACTGGTTCTTTAACCCAGTTAAAGACAGGATGTGTTTTCCCAAATTAAATAATCATCGATAGTGATTATTGGGAAGATTAAAACTAAGTGGAGTTTTAATGAATCTTTAATTAGATTGAAATGATCGGGAATGGAGTATCACCAGTTTTGCTCCAGGCGATAGTTAAATCTTTAACTAAATTTGAACGTGAAATGGTAATTGAATGTACCGATAACACCGGGATATGAATTATGACCAGTTTTACTTCATTGGATGAATAGGTTGGGATTGGGAAATAAAATAAATGATTACTTCTGTGTGGTTCGCTAATCCCGACTAGTTTGATTTGATATTTAAAGGAAGATTAAAGAATAAATTTAAAAGAATTTATCTTCGATAAAATTAATGGGAACCTTTTCCTAAGAATGTGAAATTTAGAAATTAACTGTTGGTTAGCTAAGAAGAATGGTTTCCTGGGTATTGATCTGATGTTGGTTTCGGCCCTCGGGGTTAATATTTGTGGAATTATTCTCTTGATAATTTACGGTTAGTGACTGATGAATTGGAATGAGGCGTATGTTGTGTTTGTGTAACACTTGTTTAATATATATGCGAGTTATTTAGAAAGACCGGGTTTATCCCATTCTGAATAACTGATTCGACGTGGTGTCGAGGATGAAGACGGTGGTCGAAGACCGGCGGTCTTCACATCGTTTGGGTGATTACTGATGATCTTGATTGGGCTGTACACCCAAGAGGAGGGAATTAGTTGGTGATCATCCAGACGTACTTGGAGATCGATGGATATGCGAGGTACAAGGTGCCTCCGGTTTCGTTTAGACCCAGAACGGACTTGTAAACGGACTGTGTGTCTGACATTGGATATCATTCTATGTGATTGATGGATATCAGTTGCATGGAGTGGTTTTCCTGTGTGGCATGCTAAGATGCAAATGATCAAGGCTTCTGTTGAAAAGCAGAGTCTTGTGGCTGATGATCAAAGCACGGCCTGTGTGGCATAGCTTTGTGAAGTGTTAATTCACGAGCCTCACACCCAGGTATGAACCAAAAATGGGAGACGGATATCAGGGGGGACATGCATTTCTTTCTAGTTAGAAGTGGTGTCAGTGCTTGAACTGGCTGACATTGCTTATGAGGATAATGGAATTTGAGGTGCCTCGGTTATATCGGTTTCGGACGATGCATTCTGGTCGGTAGACGGACCAGATTTACTCCCCATAGGGCAGGGAAACGCAGTGTTCAAGAATTATAATCCACATTGGTGGACCGGCCCTGAGTCCTAGGGACGATGCGTTTTGTCCCTGAGGAGCGGACTAGAGGCTCTCGAATCGGTGAGGACGATCCCTAGCCTTGGTTCATATCATAGATGATAATACAACTTCCAATACGACATTTTGCGGTTTTGATTGTAGATCCTAGTATGGCGACGTGATATATGGTACCCATGCCGTCTATAATTGATACTTATGATTGAAATCGTTTTAAACACTATACACTTATTATAGTATCAAATGACTTGTTTTAAACATATCAAGCATGCTTTGGCTATTATAAGGAAAAACCCTATCCTCTGGTTTGTGTTGCATTGTGTGATGGGACCTGGGTCTTATAATAGCTTCATTTTTTTTTTAGCATTGCGATGTTGTTTTATGCACTGGTGTTCTTGGGAGGAAACCCATTCCGCGTTATACGGCGTGGTCCCTTGATTTACCTAATTTCAAAATAAAGATTAATAACTGTTTTTGTTCTCACACCAGTCACATGACTGACCTGGAGTTTATTGTTTTAACCTAAACTCTGGGTGCCCTTATTTTCCGCATGGGCAACTAGTAGTTTTGGTTTTGCAGATTTATATTCACAGGATCCTGGTTTATAGTTGGAACGATACTCGGAAAGCTCTGTATCCGTGTATTACTTTCAGTTGTGTATTGTATTATTTTTCTGCTTCAGTAATGTAATCTAAATCTCTGATATTTTATGTGTAATATTTATTTATACTTTGTATATTCTTGTATTCTGATGTAATTATTGTAATAAACAATGAAATGTTCATCTATTTGCGTTTCGATTTGGCTTGTTCTCAACTCAATCCGTGATTTCCCGTAAGGGGGATTTAAAGTCGTTTCACTCCAAAACATTTGATGTTATATTATATGTATAAACCCTGCGAAATCAATAATTTATCATTATATTACCTACTAATTTAATGTTAATCTGAAATAGAATAGATTTCAAATCAAAATGAATAAACTTGATTTAGATTTTTGGAAGTGCAAATATTATTGGCTATCATAAATTATATTCATACCAAAATATTTTCAAAACAACTCACACAAAAACCACACATAAAATTACCCTCAAATATATATATATATATATATATTTCTTATATACATAAATATAAATTTATAAATTCTCACACACAAATAAAATCACTCATGCTCCTATACAAATAAATACAAAGCACACACAAATACGTACAACACAAAACTCCTTAAACATCAGAACTTTTTTCTTTTATTTTTTCAAATCAACATGGTACTCCTATAAACTATACACATAACATACACTAAGTATATACGCACAACTCGTAACCTCACCCCGCACCAAAAGAAAAAAAATATAGGAACTCATGCAAGAAATAAAAACATTTACAAAAACACATGCGGGGTGGAGATAACAAATGACACACGAAACTGAGAACGAGGTGAGTGGGCGAGGGGTGTTGTCTAGCATCGGCTGGATGGAGGGTTGGGAAGGCTTGCATGGCTTCATAAGGGTGGGTGAGATGAGGTTAAGTTCATACGGGGTTCAACAGTGTTTTTAGAAATGGATGGTCGACTTTAGTGTTGGAAACGAGCTCGGCTCTTAGATGGTGAGGCGACAGATGGGAATGGGAAAAATGTGATGGGAAGAGAAGAATGGTACAAATCCCTAAAAAAGAAAAAAAAAGGAAGGCATTTTATAAAAGAGATGCGGCTGTTTCTCGCAAGGATGGATGCCACAAATACAAGAAATAACGGTGATAAGGAAAAGGAACATAGTAGGTTTTAATTTGCGAGACATTTATGGTATTGAAGAAAACATTAATGAACGATGTTCATGGGAATGGGAAAAGAAATGTTTGGTTTAAATTTCAAAACAAACGGATGTGGTAGAAATAGAAACAAGAAAACTGTTTGCAAATAAAAGGAAACACTATAAATGTGTTTGCAAATAAAAGGAAAACAATATAAAATTTTAATTTAAAGGAACGAACGGTTTAAATTTTAGAATCAACGAAGGTGTAAGGAAAGGAATAATAGTAACAAATGAACATTGAACTTTAAAGATGTAAATAGTGTTCACAAATAAAAGGAAATAATATAAATTTTTAATTTAAAGAGATAAACGGTTTTGGCAATATAAAATCACAACAATTTTGCAATCAATAATTGACGATATCCAAGGAAAAAAGAATCTAACAATTTAATTTATCCATGTTGCATCAACAACAATCGATACTATAAAATAAATATGTATATATATATATATAATTCCATTAATATTGAAACAAATTATGTAATTATATGAGTTTTAAATATTAAATAAAATCCAAGAATGGATTCAAACCCAAATAAATAACCCAATTAAATTTTACCATAAATAAGGTTCTAACATAGAAAATATTGATTTCAATTATTAAATTGCATTCATATCAAAAATAAAATTCATTTATTTTTAAAAATCCAAACAAATTTAGTTTTAAATAATCAAAATAAAAACTATTTCCATAAAAAAGAAAACAAATAAAATAAATAAATCAAAATTTTAAATTAAATCATAAATTAAAGTACTCAAGTAATTGAGGTTGTTACAACCTTCCAGTATCGTAAGTGATCGTGACCCCATTTTCACTAGTGAATTTTGGAGGAGCTTGCAAGAAGCATTAGGTACATAGTTGTGTTTAGGCACCGCTTATCACCCTCAGATCGATGGATAGACAGAATGGGTGAACAAAGTTCTTGAGGATCTTTTAAGACTGTGTATCTTTTGACTTCCGAGGGACTTGGGAATAGCATATTGCTTTAGTAGTGTTCACCTACAACAACTGTTATCAAGCTAGTATTGGCATGGCACCCTTCGAAGCATTGTACGGACGACCCTGTAGATCACCAACTTGTTGGTGGGTGACTACCGAAAGACTTTTACTTGGACCGGGTATGGTTAGGGAAACTGTTGGATCTTGATTAACCCAAGAGGGGGGTGAATAGGGTTTATCACAGTTTTTCGCTGAGTTAGAATCTGACGGGATATTAAAATAATAATCAGATCATAGAATATAGCAGAAATAGAAATGCAGAAAATAAATAACACAAGACATACCCTGCTTCGGCAAAATCCTGCCTACTTCTACATTCCTAAGGTTTCCACTAGGTGATAGAATAGATCCCGCTTACAAAACCATGTAAACTCGCGAATCCCTCGCTTCTATTCTAACCCTACGCTCAAAACCCTAGACCGGTCTATATCCCCTACACCATATTTTCCCTGATTACAACCCCTTAACCAGTAACCCTAGTTTTTATAGACTCTAGTAAACTACCAGTTAATACCTATAACACCCCACATCCGTTAGTGTCACTCACAAAGGGAATGCACTAAGTTCTGTGGAGCATTTAAGGTAAAAGATGCAGATAAATTACAAGACAGAAAAAAAATTAAAACATCAGAAAATAAATCTTTAATTTACTGATAAAATAGTTCGTACAACAATTGCTTTCCAATACCAGAGTATCATCTATCTTACAAAATAAAGAAGCATAAAATAACATTTATATTCCCCAATGTAGCATAAGCCAACCATAGCAGCGGAAAAGAGAGTCTGAAGCGATATACCCAAGAGTCTTCAAGCTTGGAAAGAGTAACAGTCCATACTAAGCAGAGCTATTCCCTCCCTGACTACCTTGGGGGGGGGGGACGGAAGAAAAGAAGACGAAAGAAAAACAGAGTCAGACATAAAGCCTGAGTAAGTCTAGTGGCTTTTAGCATGTGAACAGGATAAAGTTCATGATAGGAATAAACTGGAAAATGGGACAGTACCAGAATAACAGACTAATATAAACCAAAGCAAGACAGTTTAAACCGAATATACTATCATTCCCCATTCTATATCTCTGCACCACATAACTAGTATCCCAACTAGTAATCTGTATAAAGATGATAACGCAATCCCAATCCCTGTAATTGTGGTTGCCTTTAGGTGTACATCTATTATTTATTACCTAGATCTAACCTAGGGTTTTATTATCGAGCGCTTCCTAGATTCAACCAGGGTTTATGCGACAAATCTAATACTTCTCGGATTCAGGATTTATGCCACCTAGGTCCAACTAGGGATTATGCTACCCATCGAACGATGCCCCTAGTCTAGGACGCACTACCTAGAGTGGTATATGTTCCTAGACTTTCCCCATGTATGTGTCGCGAATCGTTTATCGCTGTCTAGATGCACATGTCCTGAAATGTGCGACCCAAGTCCCGTGGCAGGGCTATTCGAGAAACAAGGAACTCGGTCGGGAGCTTTCAGATATCTGCCGATGCAGATGCTAAGGTCTGTTTTTCCAGTGGCTATGGTCCCACATGACCACTCCCTCAACTAATGAAAGGCCACCCTTGAGAAATTGAGAACTATACGCAGGGCCCCTATGCCCCACTGTCTAGTGGCCATCCTCACCCATAACTAGATAGCAAGTATATGGTCTTTTGGAGTTCTCCGCCTTTCCACTTTACGTATCTTGACTGACTCAAGATGGTAGGTAGACGACGAGTTGCTATCACAGGGCTACTGGCCTCGCCGAATCACGCTGGTCCATCCTAGTCTTTAGGTTGCCATATATTGCAACCAAAGCATACCCTTGGTTCTTCTAACACAGACCTTAACCTCTGTGAGCCCAGGAGGATCATGTGTAGCCTCACAGAGGGATACCAAGAATACCCTCACGTCCCCACGAAGCCTCGGGCCTCGTAATCCAATTCGTTGGAGCCTTCTTTAAGATTAGATGGACATTCGCTCCTCCTCGTGTTATACTAAGAATTACTACATAGTTTTCCTAACTAAGGTTTACCACTTAGTTTCCTGAATCGTCGTTTTCTTAACTAAGGTTTACTACTTAGCCCCTTTCAACTAAGGTTTACTACTTAGTTCTCTTTCTCGTCAAGTTGGATTGGTTAAGTGTCATTAGTCGATACAAGTTAACTTAACCCATTCATTTGTCATGTTAAACTGGTTAAGTGTTATCAGTTATTCACGTTGACTTAACCTCGCCCATCTGTTTTAACTAACATGTTATAACGGTTAAGTGTTCCCTTAGTTAACTTAACCATAACATCTTTTTAATTAACATATTCTAATGGTTAAGTATTGTCCCTTCATGTTTTAACTTAACCCTATTCATTTATCACACTATGATGGTTAAGTGTTCTAAGTTTACTTAACCCCAACCTCAAGTCTAGTTAACATGTTAAATTGGCTAAGTGTATTAACTTTACTTAACCCCACCCTTTAGTCTAGTCAACATGTTAATTTCGCTAAGTGTATTAAATCTACTTAACCCCAACCTCTAGTCTAGTTAACATGTTAAATTGGCTAAGTGTATTAACTTTACTTAACCCCACCTTTTAGTCTAGTCAACATGTTAATTTGGCTAAGTGTATTAAATTTACTTAACCCTACCAATCCTAGCTTAGCTTTAATTGTCTTATTAAAGCACCAACCACTCACATTAGACAGGTATTGTCGTGGCTGCCTGTATGTCGGTCGGTTCCGGGCAGTCTTACGCCATAACTCAGCTTAACCTCGGGTTTTTATCGGGCTAAAGGCCTTAACCTCCCACATTAGATAGGTATTGTTGTGATTACCGGACAGCCGGGCGGGTCCGGGTAGGTTTACATCACAACTCAATCCAACCTCGGGTTAAGCATATTCATATTATCTAAATTTACATTTTTACTTAAGTAAATATTTCATGTCACATGTTTTATTCCAAACTAATGGTACATAATTTATACCATTTATAGCCTTAACCCATTTCATGGTTTTTAGGCCCGCCTATATATTAACATATTTTAATTTAATAGTTAATCCCAACGTTACCCTCTCTTGATTATTCATATTAATCGTATGAAGATGTTGGGCCGGCTAATAGGCCCAATCCATGAACAAAGTAATGAAGGGAGCATATGTTCAATGAACCTATACTATGAAATTTGGCCTAAACATAGTTATTGATTAGCGTGTGACATAAAGGTGTAACTAGATAAATAAGGTGATCTTGCATAACATGAATCATAACATTGCATAACATTCCACAAACTTGCACATGAATATTGGATCTAGTTAGATAGGTGTCACATGAATCATAAATTTTGGACTATTATATTGATATAACATGGTACAGCATAATAGGCGTCGCATGAATCCAATACAATGCAGTATGACATGTAAATGTATTGATCTAAGCATAACCTCAAACATAAAACTAGCATGCGACAACATTTTAATATGTCCATAAAGCATGTATAGTTTGTCGACATTAACATATAGTTATAGGCTAGATCTACTCATTTGGACTTGTAACACATGTATATGAATATGGGTCTAACATGAAACTTATAAAATCATGTGAACATGGATCCAAATCTAAGCCTTGAACTTGCATAAGAATCATGTGAATGAATCTATTTGCATATGACTATGAGACATATAAGTTGATCTAAATTTTTATTCTAGCATAATACAATCTCCATGAATCATGTCACATATGTGTAAATCTAACTTGCAACCTATAACTTGCATAAGCACATATATAGATCTAACAGTATACATACAATTTGCATAATAGATAATAGATCCAATCACCACAAACGTTCAAATTATTATGATAAACAAGCAACATCGTCTAAACAATACTGATATAACCCTAAATTACAATTTATAACAAATCATGTCTTAATCGCATTCTCATCTAAAGAGCCACTATACTTACAACGATCGATGAACATGAATTCTGCATTCTGAGTTCTGAAATTGTAAAACACTCCTTTGGTGTAGACGTTTGTTGTATTTGATTTAGCTTTACTTTAGTTTTGAATTTGATTTGAGTTAACTTTTTTCGTCTTTTAAGCGGTGGCTACTCCAAGATTCCTCCTGACAGCATGGCGGCTCTGGTTCTAATTTTTGTGTGAATTCTAGGTTGAGCCTTATGTTGTTTATATAGAGTTTCTAACTAATTTGAGCCGTCAGATCAATAAAAGAGCAACCAGAACCATCCAAGGAGCCACCTCAGCCCTAGTGAGTCAGCAGCAGGTCATACATGACTCAGCAATGACTCAGCATTTGCATTAAAAACATCCTATCTTAATGTTAATGTACATCTTTTCTTTTTGTTATTTATTGTCAATCAATTAAAACATAAATACATATTTAATATATACATTTTCCCTTTACCGTATACATTAATTATTCATATATACATATCAATTAACATTAATGTATCCTTTTCATTGTAAATTAGCATGAATGACTAATATATACCAGCGCTGATGCCAAGTTATTCTTTTTTTTCAACATATTTATATATTTCTCAAATTAACATGTACAGATTAATGTTAATTGCATGTTTTCAAATCAATGCCCTATTGTCATATCTTCAAATTAAATGTCAGATAAATGTTCGTTATATTAATATGCTTACAAATTAATGTCAATTCTGCGTTCACCAAATTCATGCCATATTAATATGCTTGCATGCTATGTTCACAAAACAATGTCACATACCATATTCTTCTTATTAAGTGCCACATTGATGTCAACTGCAGGTTTATAAATGACATTCCTATTAATAGAAAATTAAGTCTAACTTATTCATATTCTTCCTCTTTAAAAATCCCCATTTACTGTATACAAATATCTATGTATAAATCTTTCTTTTCACTGCATGCATCCACACATTTTTATTATAAATGCACATATGTACTAATATGTTAAAATTTTCTTTCCTTCAATTTGTCATAAATCTAATCAGAGAAGGCCACTTAGAAAAACAATTCTTGGCAACCAAAAATGCGCAACGTACGCCTCATGATGCGTACATGTCATATATATATATGTATATGTATACGTAAATGTGTGTATATATATATATTCTTTTTATCTATCTTCCCAATTACCCATTTTCACACTAAACCACTTTTTGAACTGCGTTCTAACTAGACTATTTTAAGTCATTCCCCTAAAACAAAAATAGGGCGCTGACGGGGATCGAACTCTGTACCTCTTGAATGCAAGTCATGTGTTCCAACCAAATGAGCTACTAAGTCTTTTGCTTACAAAAGTTAGAACAATGCTAAACATTATTCTTTTCTCATTCCTTTTTTTTCATGCTTTGCTGCAATATTTAATTTAAGGATGTCTTTTTCATACGGAGTCCAATTTACGCAAACTCGGACTCTATCTCAAGCAGAATTTCGAGACGAGCGTAATGGCGTAACCCGTTTCCCTTAATTCTTCTTCTAAAATTTAATTATACTTTAATTTGTGAAACATAATGTTACAGAATTACGGGGTGTTACATTCTCCCCTTCTTAAAAGGATTTCCTCCCCGAAATCTTCAAGGTAGGAAGAATGTGTCGTACCATCCAATCGCTCATCTACTCAACCATTCAATCACATGCATTCATTGTCCTTAAAAAGTTTTCTAAATGCTTTCATATTCATATGCATAGTGTGTATATGTCTTTATCTGATGCAAAATCAGGCGGTCTACTGATTCAGTTGACCTCCTTAATGTGAATTATGTCAGCGCCATGCGTCCAATCATGTATGCAAGCATCCCTGTAACACCCTACGTCCATTAATGTCACTCACAAAGGGAATGCATTAACTTCCGTGGAGGTTTTAAGTGAATATAGAACAGAAAAATTACAACAAGACAGATAATAAGTAGTACTTGGAAATCTAAAACTTCATTTTATTGCAGCGGAAATTAAACATGTTTGTTACATCATAAAACCATAAATCAGAGTCAAGTACAATATCCATCTTGATAAACAAAATACATAACCCCATTACATAAATAGCCATTAAAGAAGATAACAAGCTGGACTTTACTTCAGCGGTCCAAGCTTTCCCAAAGAGATAAAGCAACCCAATCAAACTCCACTAGAGCTAGGTCCACCCTGAGGACCTGGAGGGGGAAAAGGATAGAAACAGAGGGGGTCAGACATAAAGTCTGGCGAGTATGATAATTCTAACAATACTATTATCAAAATAACTAGACTAAGGCATAAGCTGGAAAACAAGGAAATGTCTATGAACTATTGGGTATGGAAAAGCAGATAAAGATAACGTTACAGGCACACCTAATTACTAACGAATAATTACTACACTACACCGCAACAGTCACCCTAAAGGTCGATCTCACTTGCTCCACTTAGAAATTATATAAATAGCCTTGCTTACCCGTAGCTGACTACATTGGTGCCGTCTGCCCCTATCTCCGCTAGGTGTACCCCACTACCCACTTTCGATCGGCTCCCTACTCGTAGATACCCGTGTTGGCCCCACAGTGGGGTGTATCACTCCCCTAAAGTGGCAACCCGATACAACTTGATAATGCACGGCTTATACCTACACGATGCAACAACGTCTTACCTACCAGCCCGGGTCCACACACGCAAATGAAACCCGTTGGACTTGCGTTGCCACCGCTACCCCGTTTTGGCCTCTTATAGTCAAGCCCAGTATGCGTGTCCCGTCCTCGACTTGGGTCGAGCCCACAAAGATACGTTTGGGTTACTGGTTGAAATGGGCCCCCACAAGCTGCCCACCTAAGCTTGTCACCATTAGTATATCCCACTTAACCCTCTTAGTCATGTTCATTTACATGTGTGTTTGGTTAAGTCTTACTAATCGTATTTCACATGACACTAAGGGCACCCACTAGATTCCTCATGCCACCAAGTCACCTACTTAGCCCCCATGTTCCACCTTACATGTTTATCTGGTTAAGTATTTCTTAATTCATTCAGGCCATAACCTCATAAAGACCTCTCACATTAGATTGGCATTTTTGGCAGCTGGATTTGCCGGGAGGGTCCGGGCATTCTTACACCATAAAAGAGTCTAACCTCGTTTCTTTACAACTATTATGCTTTAGTTTAGGCCTAGGACCTCTCACATTGGGCTGACATTTGTGACCACTGGATTTGCCGGGCGGCTCCGGGCAGGTTTACGTCACAAACGAGTCCAACCTCGTGTCCTAAGCATTGACTAACACTTATAATCTTTTACCCCAGTTTTAATAATTCCCTATTCAAATTATTAATTATTTCCAATTTTAATGATGTCCATAATTGACTCAATTATGGCCATCCACTTATGGCATGCAAAATCATATCAATTGCACCCCAACTTCTTAATATTAAATCCTTAATATTACCCCTACCCCACGTTTATACGTTCGCTTATTCAACGCAGAATATACGTTAGACTCGAATAGTCTAACTTATAGCACAAAAATAAATTATCACGACATATAGACAATTAAAATGAATCTAATCATAATAGGGGTGAAACTTGCATAAACTACACATGTTAAGGATCTAAAGGTGTCAACTTGTTAAATGTCACAATTTACATGATATGATCATAACCCAAATTCATGTGTAAACTTGCATATGGGGTTTTATGCAACACAATGATGGTGTGAACTAGCTCTAATACATAGAACTCACATATGTCATAGCATAATTCTAGATGTCATAATTCTAGCTCTAAAGAGATGTCATGGCATTTGTTCATAATCTTTACTAATCAATCTAACTTGCATACATGGTTTGTCATATAGATCAACATAGCCCAAACATTATGATTTGATTATCATGAACTAACTAGCATAGACAATAACATCATGACTTTATAACATGTATGATTCATCTCAATTTAGCATAGAAAACTACAACCTATGCAATATCATCATAGCATGATTTACAACATATAGGATATCATCATCACATAGCATAGGATTTATAACATACATGATAGTATAAGATTTACAACAACATATATGACAATCCACATCATTCTCTTATAATCAATTCATGACTTAATCGAATTAGTTTAACAATAATCTTGTTAAGACTATCATAGTCACAATTATAAGAGAAAGAGAGTCTTGATTTGCTTTAGAATTGAGTAGAATTAGGGTTTTGATTAGCTTCCTTCCTTCTTAGTTGGCGGTGGCTCCACTGAGTTCCATGGCGGCGGTATGACGGTAGCTATTCTATTTTTCATTTGAATTAAAGTGAGAGACTACCTAGGTATTTATAGAGTTTAGGGTTTATTTAGACCATCAAATCAACTCAGAACTAAACTGAACCATTTAATTTGCCAACTCAGCCCTAAAGACACATCAGCAGCTCAAGATTGGGCTCAGTCAAAACCCTAGCCGCCTGGACAGGTCGACACCCAGGTCGACCTGGGGGGGGGGGTCGACTGCCCAGTCGACTCCCCAGTCGACCTGGGGTGCTGGGTGGGAATTTTCCCGCCTAGCCTGATTTGACTCCGAATTTGAAATTTAAATTTTCTGAAATCTGTTTTGAATTTTCTGAAATTTTCGATGGCCATAACTTCTTCATACGAAGTCCAAATCACGCAAACTCGGAATCTATTTCAACCAGAATTCCAAGACGAACACAATGGCGCAACCCGTTTCCCACAATTCTCATGTCTGAGATTAGTTATTCTTTAGTTTGTGAATATTAATATTAATAGAATTACAGGGTTTTACATTCTCCCCTCCTTAAAGGATTTCGACCCCGAAATCTTCAAGTCAAGAAGAATGTATATCCTAACATCCAATCGTCCATCTACTCAACCATCAAACACAGGCATCCATTGTCCTTATAGACTTCTAATGCTTTCATGAACATATGCAGGAAGTTTGTGTGTATGTCCATATCTAATGCAAAATCAGGCGGTCCACAGAAGTTAATGCATTCCCTTTGTGAGTGTCACTCACAAAGGGAATGCACTAAGTTCTGTGGAGCATTTAGGGTAAAAGATGCAGATAAATTACAAGTCAGACAGAAATTAAACAGCAGAAAATAAAACTTTACTTTATTGATAAGACAGTTTGTACAACGATTTCTTTACTATATCAGAGTATCATCTGCCTTACAAAATAAAGAAGCATAAAAATACATTTATATTCCCCAATGTAGCAAGAGCCAGCCATAGCATCTGAAAAGAGAATCCAAGCAAAACTTCGACAAATCTTCAAGCTGGGAAAGAGTGACAGTCCAACTTAACCTGAGCTATAATGTTCCCTCCTTTACTACCTGGGGGGGGGGGAATGGAAGAAGAGAAGATGAAAGAAAAACAGAGTCAGACATAAAGCCTGAGTAAGTTCAGTAACTTCTAGCATATGAACAGGGAAAAACAAAACAACATGAATTAACTGAACACAAGATATTACCATGATGATAGGGTCAGCAAGATTAGATAAGGTTAACACAAGATATGCTAGGATAAGATAAACTGGATATGCTCTAATACTTTCATCGCTTCGCTATTTCCTTGTTATACTGGTTTCTATATCTCTGCACCACCTAACTAGTGTCCCAACTAGTAACAATAACGTGATCCCAATCCCTGTATTTTCCATTGCCTTCAAGCATACATTTATTATTTATTACCTAGATCTAATCCAGGGTTTTCTATCAAGTGCATTCTAGATTCAACTAGAGTTTACGCTATATGATGAACGCTTCTCGGATTTAGGGTTTATGCCACCTAGTCCAACTAGGGATTATGCTACCTGTCGAACGATGCCCCCAAGTTTAGGACACACTATCTAGAGTGGTATACGTTCCTAGACTTCCCCACGCATGTATCGCGAATCGTTATCGCTTGTCTAGATGCACATGTCCTGTAATGTGCGGCCCGAGTCCTGTGGTAGGGCAAATCAAGAAACACTGAACTCGGCAGGGAGCTTTTAGAAATCTGCCGATGCATATGCTAAGGTCTGTTTTTATTCCAGTGGTTATGGTCCCACTTGACCCCTCCCTCAACTAATGAAAGACACACCTTGAAAAATGAGAACTATACGCAGGCCCCCTATTCCCCCACTAACCTATGGCCATCCTCACCCATAACTAGATATCAATTATATGGTCTTTTGGAGTTCTCCGCCTTTCCGCTTCACGTATCTCGATTGACTCAAGATGGATGGTAGACGACGAGTTGTTATCACAGGGCTACCGTTTTCTCGCCGAATCACGCTGGTCCATCCTAGTCTTTTGGTTGCCATATATTGCAACCAAGGCATACCCCTGGTTCTTCTAACGCAGACCTTAACATCTGTGAGCCCAGGAGGATCATCTGCAGCCTCACAGAGGGATACCAAGAGTACCCTCACGTTCCCTCGAAGCCTCGGGCTTCGTAACCCAATTCGTTGGAGCCTTCTTTTTAATCAGACAGACGTTCGCTCCTTCCGTGTTATACTAAGAATTACTACTTAGTTTTGCTAACTAATGTTTACCACTTAGTTTCCAGAATCGTTGTTTTCTTAACTAAGGTTTAGTACTTAGCTCCTTTTAACTAAGGTTTACTACTTAGTTCTCTTTCTCGTCAATTTGGATTGGTTAAGTGTCATTAGTCTTCAAGCTAACTTAACCCTCTTTATTTATGCTGTTAAATTGGTTAAGTGTTATCAGTAATTCACGTTGAATTAACCCTACCAGCATCAAGTTATATTGGTTATGTATTTACTTAACCCTACCCATTCATCTTGTATTGGTTAAGTGTTCCTTTTTAACTTAACCTTGCCCATCTGTTTTAACTAACATTTTATTAATGGTTAAGTATTATCCTTCATGTTTTAGACTTAACCCTATTCCTTTATCACAATCTGATGGTTAAGTGTTCAAATTTACTTAACCCTACAGTCTAGTCCAGCTAACATATCAAATTGGCTAAGTGTATTAACTTTACTTAACCCCAACCTCTAGTCTAGTTAACATGTTAATTTGGCTAAGTGTATTAACTTTACTTAACCCCACCTTCTAGTCAAGTTAACATGTTAATTTGGCTAAGTGTATTAGATTTACTTAACCCCACTTTCTAATCTAGTTAACATGTTAATTTGGATAAGTGTTTTCTTAGTTACTTAACCCCTACAAATCTTGTCTTGTTACGATGTAAAGTTTGGTTAAGTGTTCTTATGGATTTAACCCTCCCATTCTAGCTTAACTGTGTTAAATTGGTTAAGTGTTCCTATGGACTTAACCCTCCCATTCTAGCTTAACTGTGTTAAGTGTCTGTATGAACCTAATCCCACCCATCGGTTTGGTTACCATGTTGAATTGGTTAAGTGTCTTAGTTAACTTAACCCTACCATTTTTGTTCTAGCTTTAATTAAATAAATTAAAGCCGCGACCACTCACATTAGACAGATATTGTTGCGATTACTGGATGTGCCGGTTGGTTCCGGGCAGGTTTACATCGCAACTCAGTCTAACCTTGGGTTAGGCATATTCGTGTTTTCTATGTTCAGAGGGTTTTGATTAATTTTCAAATCAGGTTTTGAAAGTAACCATCCCATCCGTCGGATCAGTTAGGGATAGCCGGGGAGAGCAGGAAACTTGTATTTTCCAAACCCAAGCCTATACACTATCCTCTCTGTCATCCTAGAACTTTCTGGTGTGTTATTAAAAGAGATGTCATTAATAAACCTTTAATTTGTCTAAACTTACATTTTCTCATTTAGGGCAAATTCTATAAGTAAATTATCCCTAATTTACTTATTTCATAACTACTCTCTTAATGTAAATTGTCAACATTTATTATTATGGCCCATTTCATTCCCGTGAAGAGTAAGAGGACTGCTCCATGGTTAGCTTCTGTATATGTCCGAGAAATAGTTCGTTTGCACGGTGTTCCTTCTAGCATAGTGAACGACCGCGATCCTATCTTCATTAGCGAATTTTGGAGAAGCTTGCAAGAGGCGGTAGGGACTCAGTTATGTTTGAGCACCGCATATCATCCTCAGACAGACGGCCAAACCGAGAGGGTGAATCTCATTCTAGAGAATCTTTTGAGGCTATGTATCCTGGACTTTGGGGGTACATGGGAAGAGCATCTTCCATTGGTGGAGTTCGCATATAATAACCGCTTTCAGTCTAGCATTGGCATGGCACCTTTCGAAGCTCTTTATGGACGACTTTGTCATTCACCTACATGTTGGTGGGAATCTACGGATAAGATCTTACTTGGGCCCGATATGATTAGGGAGACTTCGGAGAAGATCGACTTGATTCGAAGGAGGATAAAAGCAGCGCAAGATAGGCAGAAATCTTATGCGGATAAGAGGAGGACAGATCTTGAGTTTGAGGTTGGGGACATGGTCTTTGTCAAAGTGTCTCCATTATGGAACGTTGTTCGCTTTGGGTCCGTTGGGAAGTTAGCACCAAGGTTTGTAGGGCCGTTTCCGATTAAGGAAAGGATTGGACAGATGGCGTATAGAGTGGAGTTGCCTGAGAGACTTAGTGGTGTACACGACGTATTACATGTGTCACATTTGAGGAAGTGCTTGCATGAGACCGCGAAGGCGGTAGAACCGAACTTGCTTAGAGAGGTGGAGATAGAGCATGATGTGACGATTCGACGAGCTCCTACGTGCATTCTTGGGTCGGAGATCAAGAAGTTGAGGAATCGAGAGGTCAGACTAGTCAAAGTGCAATGGGGAGATGATGAGAGCAACGCTACTTGGGAGACGGAAGAGAAGATGCGTTCATGATACCCTTTCCTTTTCAAGGGTATGTCCTTTAATTTCTCCTTTATCGCTTATCTTGTATTTATCTTACCTTTAGAGTATTCTCTCGATAGTATCTTTGACCTTTAGTTAGGATAATCCTATGGTTGAAACATGTGTTTGAGACATGTTATGTATGATGGATGCAAAGTGGATGCAAGTGTTTGCTAGTGGTTGCTCGTGGATGCATATACACACACTATTAGGCACTAGATCGGCTCAGTCACCTTATATTGCATATTGCATATAAATGGATGTATTTAGTAAAATGGATGAATGATGATTGTATTATCATATGGACGCTGCATTCAGATGATGATTGTGCATGCATATAGAGATAATATGTAGCATTAAGGAACTTTTGCATACATAATGGACGCATGGCACTATCATGATTTGCATTAAGGAGGTCAACTGAATCAGTGGACCGCCTGATTTTGCATTAGATATGGACATATACACACACTTCTTGCATATGTTCATGAAAGCATTAGAAGTCTATAAGGACAACGGATGCCTGTGTTTGATGGTTGAGTAGATGGACGATTGGTTGTTAGGATATACATTCTTCTTGACTTGAAGATTTCGGGGTCGAAATCCTTTAAGGAAGGGAGAATGTAACACCCCGTAATTCTATTAATATTAATATTCACAAACTAAAGAATAACTAATCTCAGACATGATAATTGTGGGAAACGGGTTGCGCCATTGTGTTCGTCTCAGAATTCTGGTTGAAATAGAGTCCGAGTTTGCGTGAATTGGACTTCGTATGAAGAAGTTATGGCCATCGGAAGTTTTAGAAAGTTCAAAACATCACGTAGGAAAATTTAAAAATTCAAACAGAAAGTGCAGAAGCGGGCTGGGCGGTAAAATTCCCGCCCAGGCATGTCGATTGGGGAGTCGACACTAGTGTCGACCTCCCCCCAGGTCGACTGCCGTGTCGACCTCCTCCCCCCCCCCCCCCCAGGTCGACTGCCGTGTCGACCTTACCCCCCCCAGGTCAAGTATAGTGTCGCCTAGGTGTCGACCTGGTCAGTCGGCTAAGGTTTGACTGAGCCCAATCTTGAGCTGCTGATGTGTCTTTAGGGATGAGTTGGAAAATTAAACGGTTCAGGTTAGTTCTGAGTTGATCTGGCGGTCTAAATAAACCCTAAACTCTATAAATACCTAGGTAGTCTCTCACTCTAAACTCACATGAAAAATAGAATAGCTACCGTCATACCGCCGCCATGGAATTCAGTCTAGCCGCCGCCAACTAAGAAGGAAGAAAGCTAATCAAAACCCTAATTCTACTCAATTCTAAAGCAAATCAAGACTCTCTTTCTTCTCTAATTGTGAGTATGATGATCTTAACAAGATTATTGTTAAACTAATTCGATTAAGTCATGAATGGATTATAAGTGAATGATGTGGATTGTCATATATGTTGTTGTAAATCTTATACTATCATGTATGTTATAAATCCTACGCTATTTGATGATGATATCCTATATGTTGTAAATCATGCTATGATGATATTGTATAGGTTGTAGTTTTCTATGCTAAATTGAGATGAATCATACATGTTATAAAGTCATGATATTATTGTCTATGATAGTTAGTTCATGTTAATCTAATCATAATGTTTGGGCTACGTTGATCTATATGACAAACCATGTATGCAAGTTAGATTGATTAGTAAAGATTATGAACATATGCCATGACATCTCTTTAGAGCTAGAATTATGACATCTAGAATTATGCTATGACATATGTGAGTTCTATGTATTAGATGCTAGTTCACACCATCATTGTGTTGCATAAAACCCCATATGCAAGTTTACACATGAATTTGGGTTATGATCATATCATGTAAATTGTGACATTTAACAAGTTGACACCTTTAGATCCTTAACATGTGTAGTTTATGCAAGTTTCACCCCTATTATGATTAGATTCATTTTAATTGTCTATATGTTGTGATAATTTATTTTTGTGTTATAAGTTAGACTATTTGAGTCTAATGTATATTCTGCGTTGAATATGCGAACGTATAAACGTGGGGTAGCGGTAATATTAAGGATTTAATATTAAGAAGTTGGGGTGCAATTGATATGATTTTGCATGCCATAAGTGGATGGCCATAATTGAGTCAATTATGGACATCATTAAAATTGGAAGTAATTAATAATTTGAATAGGTAATTATTAAAACTGGGGTAAAAGATTAGAAGTGTTAATCAATGCTTAGGACACGAGGTTGGACTCGTTTGTGACGTAAAGCTGCCCGGAGCCGCCCGGCAAATCCAGTGGTCACAAATGTCAGCCCAATGTGAGAGGTCCTAGGCCTAAATTAAAGCATAACAGTTGTAAAGACACGAGGTTAGACTCTTTTATGGTGTAAGACTGCCCGGACCCGCCCGACAAATCTAGCTGCCATAAATGCCAGTCTAATATGATAGGTCTTTATGAGGTTATGTCCTGAATGAATTAAGAAATACTTATCCAGATAAACATGTAAGGTGGAACATAGGGGTTAAGTAGGTGCCTTGGGTGGCATGAGGAATCTAGTGGGTGCCCTTAGTGGCATGTGAAATACGATTAGTAAGACTTAACCAAACACACATGTAAATGAACATGACTAAGAGGGTTAAGTGGGATATACTAATGGTGACAAGCTTAGGTGGGTAGCTTGTGGGAGCCCCTTTCAACCAGTAACCGAAACGTATCTTTGTGGGCTCGACCCAAGACGAGGACGGGACACGCATACTAGGCTTGACTATAAGAGGCCAAAACGGGGTAGCGGTGGCAACACAAGTCCAACGGGTTTTATATGTGTGTGTGGACCCGGGCTGGTAGGTAAGACGTTGTTGCATCGTGTATGTATAAGCCGTGCATTCTCAAGTTGTATCAGGTTGCCACATTAGGGGAGTGATACACCCCACTGTGGGGCCAGCACGGGTATCTATGAGTAGGGAGCCGATCGAAAGTGGGTAGTGGGGTACACCTAGCGGAGATAGGTGCAGACGACACCTATGTAGTCAGCTAGGGGTACGCAAGGCTATTTATATAATTTCTAAGTGGAGCAAGTAGGATCGACCTTTAGGGTGACTGGTGCGGTGCAGTGTATTAATTATTCGTTAGTAATTAGGTGTGCCTGTAACGTTATCTTTATCTGCTTTTCCATACCCAATAGTTCATAGACATTTCCTTGTTTTCCAGCTTATGCCTTAGTCTAGTTATTTTGATAATAGTATTGCTAGAATTATCATACTCGCCCGACTTTATGCTCGACCCCCTCTATTTCTATCCTTTTCACCCTCCAGGTCCTCAGGGTGGACCTAGCTCTAGTGGAGTTTTATTGGGTTGCTTTATCTCTTTGGGAAAGCTTGGACCGCTGAAGTAAAGTCAAGCTTGTTATCTTCTTTAATGGCTATTTATGTAATGGGGTTATGTATTTTGTTTATCAAGATGGATATTGTACTTCACTTTGATTTATGGTTTTATGATGTAACAAACATGTTTAATTTCCGCTGAAATAAAATGAAGTTTTAGATTTCCAAGTACTACTTATTATCTGTCTTGTTGTAATTTTTCAGTTCTATATTCACTTAAAACGTCCACGGAAGTTAATGCATTCGCTTTGTGAGTGACATTAATGGACGTGGAGTGTTGCACGTGGTATCAGAGTAGTCCTCTTACTCTTCACGGGTATGAAGGTCGACCTGCTCCCGAAATCCAGTTTTTGAACCTGGTTCATTCTGATGTATTTGGTCTCATTTTCTGCCTAGATTCGTCCGCCTAATCCTATATAAACAGCTTCCTGGCCTCCTTCTCTCTACACCATTTCATTCTATCCTTATGCTGCCTCTAAGAAAATGTATAAATAAATAAAATAATATATAAAATTAATCAAGACGAGGAAGTGTAACAACCCACGTCCATTAATGTCACTCACAAAGGGAATGCATTAACTTCCGTGGAGGTTTCAAGTGAATATAGAATAGAAAAATTACAACAAGACAGATAATAAGTAGTACTTGGAAATCTAAAACTTCATTTTATTGCAGCGGAAATTAAACATGTTTGTTACATCATAAAACCATAAATCAGAGTCAAGTACAATATCCATCTTGATAAACAAAATACACAACCCCATTACATAAATAGCCATTAAAGAAGATAACAAGCTTGACTTTACTTCAGCGGTCCAAGCTTTCCCAAAGAGATAAAGCAACCCTATCAAACTCCACTAGAGCTGGGTCCACCCTGAGGACCTGGAGGGGGAAAAGGATAGAAATAGAGGGGGTCAGGCATAAAGTCTGGCGAGTATGATAATTCTTACAATACT
Organism: Allium sativum; assembly: GCA_030737875.1. NCBI lineage: Eukaryota > Viridiplantae > Streptophyta > Magnoliopsida > Asparagales > Amaryllidaceae > Allium > Allium sativum. The sequence continues at coordinate 270,820,858 of CM060913.1, read as the reverse complement.
ATTATCAAAATAACTAGACTAAGGCATAAGCTGGAAAACAAGGAAATGTCTATGAACTATTGGGTATGGAAAAGCAGATAAAGATAACGTTACAGGCACACCTAATTACTAACGAATAATTACTACACTGCACCGCACCAGTCACCCTAAAGGTCGATCCCACTTGCTCCACTTAGAAATTATATAAATAGCCTTGCGTACCCCTAGCTGACTACATAGGTGCCGTCTGCCCCTATCTCCGCTAGGTGTACCCCACTACCCACTTTCGATCGGCTCCCTACTCGTAGATACCCGTGTTGGCCCCACAGTGGGGTGTATCACTCCCCTAAAGTGGCAACCTGAAACAACTTGAGAATGCATGGCTTATACCTACACGATGCAACAACGTCTTACCTACCAGTCCGGGTCCACACATGCATATGAAACCCGTTGGACTTGCGTTGCCACCGCTACCCCGTTTTGGCCTCTTATAGTCAAGCCCAGTATGCGTGTCCCGTCCTCGACTTGGGTCGAGCCCACAAAGATACGTTTGGGTTACTGGTTGAAATGGGCCCCCACAAGCTACCCACCTAAGCTTGTCACCATTAGTATATCCCACTTAACCCTCTTAGTCATGTTCATTTACATGTGTGTTTGGTTAAGTCTTACTAATCGTATTTCACATGCCACTAAGGGCACCCACTAGATTCCTTATGCCACCCAAGGCACCTACTTAACCCAATGTTCCACCTTACATGTTTATCTAGTTAAGTATTTCTTAATTCATTCAGGCCATAAACTCATAAAGACCTCTCACATTAGACTGGCATTTATGGCAGCTAGATTTGCCGGGCTGGTCCGGGCAGTCTTACACCATAAAAGAGTCTAACCTCGTGTCTTTACAACTGTTATGCTTTAGTTTAGGCCTAGGACCTCTCACATTGGGCTGACATTTGTGACCACTGGATTTGCCGGGCGAGTCCGGGCAGGTTTACGTCACAAACGAGTCCAACGTCCTGTCCTAAGCATTGACTAACACTTATAATCTTTTACCCCAGTTTTAATAATTCCCTATTCAAATTATTAATTATTTCCAATTTTAATGATGTCCATAATTGACTCAATTATGGCCATCCACTTATGGCATGCAAAATCATATCAATTGCACCCCAACTTCTTAATATTAAATCCTTAATATTACCCCTACCCCACGTTTATACGTTCGCTTATTCAATGCAGAATATACGTTAGACTCGAATAGTCTAACTTATAGCACAAAAATAAATTATCACAACATATAGACAATTAAAATGAATCTAATCATAATAGGGGTGAAACTTGCATAAACTACACATGTTAAGGATCTAAAGGTGTCAACTTGTTAAATGTCACAATTTACATGATATGATCATAACCCAAATTTATGTGTAAACTTGCATATGGGGTTTTATGCAACACAATGATGGTGTGAACTAGCATCTAATACATAGAACTCACATATGTCATAGCATAATTCTAGATGTCATAATTCTAGCTCTAAAGAGATGTCATGGCATATGTTCATAATCTTTACTAATCAATCTAACTTGCATACATTGTTTGTCATATAGATCAACATAGCCCAAACATTATGATTTGATTAACATGAACTAACTAGCATAGACAATAACATCATGACTTTATAACATGTATGATTCATCTCAATTTAGCATAGAAAACTACAACCTATGCAATATCATCATAGCATGATTTACAACATATAGGATATCATCATCACATAGCATAGGATTTATAACATACATGATAGTATAAGATTTACAATAACATATATGACAATCCACATCATTCACTTATAATCCATTCATGACTTAATCGAATTAGTTTAACAATAATCTTGTTAAGATCATCATACTCACAATTAGAGTAGAATGAGAGTCTTGATTTGCTTTATAATTGAGTAGAATTAGGGTTTTGATTAGCTTTCTTCCTTCTTAGTTGGCGGCGGCTAGACTGAATTCCATGGCGGCGGTATGACGGTAGCTATTCTATTTTCATGTGAGTTTAGAGTGAGAGACTACGTAGGTATTTATAGAGTTTAGGGTTTATTTAGACCGTCATATCAACTCAGAAATAACCTAAACCGTTAGTTTTGCCAACTCAGCCCTAAAGACACATCAACAGCTCAAGATTGGGCTCAGTCAAACCCTAACCGACTGACCAGGTCGACACCCACAAAGGCATATTCCCCAAAGCCATATGCACTATTTTCTCTTCCTCTGTTTGAATTCTTGTCTCCTTCTTTCTTGAGTCTCTAGGGCTCCTGGATTTCTGGGATGTAACCTCATCGAAGGGCAAAGTAGTGCCCGACTTCCATCTATAGCCGTAGTTGTTTCACCTACGGCCAGTTTTCTTTCAAGCTTATAGGGTTTTCTATACGATGGAAGCAGCTTTCGAGAGATTTGTCAACATGAATACACACAGAAGAGGATGAGGAATTCATGGATGTAGATTTAGCTCACAAAGAAGGAAGGAATTATAAAACCTAAGACAAGAGGAAGTATCTTTACTATGGTGTAATTAAGGGCAAAGGACAAGGTTTTCAGAAGGGCAAGAACCTACTTTCGCCACTAAGCGTACCTTGGAGAAAGGTAGTAAAGTTCTGCTGGAAGAGTCTAGTTTTGTTGTTCGTACTCTTTCCTTTAGTTTTAGCGCTTCGCATTTGTTCATATCCAATTCCATAGTTGAGTCTCTTCACCATAGTACTTGTATAGTAGAAAGATCCCACTAGAGTCTCAAATCCAATTGGTGGTCCGACCAGTTTATTTTTGGTTAGTAGGGATTTGTGAATAGCTATCGAGTTTGCTTATATCATCTCACGTAGATCGTCTAAATTCGGAGGAGATATTCCTAGGGTGCTTGTCTGATATTGGTTTAGGCCTTTGGGGCTTGTACTTGAGGAATGTCGAGTTCGACTAGGATGGTTTGCGTGAGAGATGAATAGTTGTGGCAGGCACTCTAAAAAGCACGTAGTGACCTTTTGACCCTCATAGTTATGGCATGATGGATAAGCTAAGAGGAGAGACCTCAAACCATCTTGTTATGTACACTTGGTATCATAGTTAACATCTGTTTATTTTGGAAATGAAGGTCAGAAACTTCACAATCGTGAAGTTAAATTAGTTAAGATATAGTGGAGTAAAGCACAAGAAGGCTAGATACTAGCATCAAACCCTTTTCCTTAAGGGTGCATCCTTGATTTCTTTTTGTATGAGCTTTAGGCATAATTGTTTCTCTCTTTCCCACCCTGCGAACCTTCGGGGGGGGGGGGGGAACGGAAGAGAAAGAGGCGAAACAAAACGGGTCAGTCATAAAGACTGAGTAAGTCCTAGTGACTTTCAGCATAAAAATAGGTAAAGATAATATGGCATGAGTAAACTGAAAGTAAACATAAGAATGATGACAAGATAAGCAACATGCAAGATAACTAAGGATAACATGATGTGATTTTCTGTCAAGTAACATCGCAAGGTTCCGATTCAAGATAAACTAAGTATAATTTCGTGAGATTCCTATCAAGCATATCAGGATTCCTCTGCTTTGCCATTAAAATATTTCTATGAGATCTACTTGCTCTGCACCACCTAAATAGCATCCTTACAATTGTCTTGCAAGGATTGATCCGTATACTTACTAATACTCCAACTAGTGTCCTCTGTAACAAGGATCCTTACCCCCTACTAGTGTCCCAATTAGTAGCTCGTGTTATATAATAAGGTGATCCCACCCACTACTTAGAAATCATAATATTAGTCTTATGTACCCCTAGCTGACTACATAGGTGTCGTCCGCCCCTATCTCCACTAGGTGTAAATCATAATACTAGTCTTACGAACCCCTAGGTGACTACATAGGTGCCGCCTGCCCCTATCTCCACTAGGTGTACCCACCAAACCCCATGCGATCGGCTCCCTAACTCGTAGATACCCGTGCTGGCCCTACAGTGGGGTGTATCACTCCCCTAAAGGGGCAACCCGATACAACTTGAGAATGCACGGCATATACCTACACGATGCAACAACGTTTTACCTAACAGCTCGGGTCCACACACGCATATGAAACCCATTGGACTTGCGTTGCCACCGCTACCCCGTTTTGGCCTCTTATAGTCAAGCCCAGTATGCATGTCCCGTCCTCGACTTGGGTCGAGCCCGCAAAGATATGTTTGGGTTACTGGTTGAAATGGGCCCCCACAAGCTGCCTACCTAAGCTTGTTACCATTAGTATATCCCACTTAACCCTCTTAGTCATGTTCATTTACATGTGTGTTTGGTTAAGTCTTACTAATCGTATTCACATGCCACTAAGGGCACCCACTAGATTCCTCATGCCACCCAAGGCACCTACTTAACACCCATGTTCCACCTTACATGTTTATCTGGTTAAGTATTTCTTAATTCATTCAGGCCATAACCTCATAAAGACCTCTCACATTAGACTGGCATTTATGGCAGCTGGATTTGCGGGACGGGTCCGGGCAATCTTACACCATAAAAGAGTCTAACCTCGTGTCTTTACAACTGATATGCTTTAGTTTAGGCCTAGGACCTCTCACATTGGGCTGACATTTGTGACCACTGGATTTGTCGGGCGGGTCCGGGCAGGTTTACGTCACAAACGAGTCCAACCTCGTGTCCTAAGCATTGATTAACACTTATAATCTTTTACCCCAGTTTTAATAATTGCCTATTCAAATTATTAATTACTTCCAATTTTAATGATGTCCATAATTGACTCAATTATGGCCATCCACTTATGGCATGCAAAATCATATCAATTGCACCCCAACTTCTTAATATTAAATCCTTAATATTACCGCTACCCTACGTTTATACGTTCGCTTATTCAACGCAGAATATACGTTAGATTCGAATAGTCTAACTTATAGCACAAAAATAAATTATCACAACATATAGACAATTAAAATGAATCTAATCATAATAGGGGTGAAACTTGCATAAACTACACATGTTAAGGATCTAAAGGTGTCAACTTGTTAAATGTCACAATTTACATGATATGATCATAACCCAAATTCATGTGTAAACTTGCATATGGGGTTTTATGCAACATATTGATGGTGTGAACTAGCATCTAATACATAGAACTCACATATGTCGTAGCATAATTCTAGATGTCATAATTCTAGCTCTAAAGAGATGTCATGGCATATGTTCATAATCTTTACTAATCAATCTAACTTGCATACATGGTTTGTCATATAGATCAACGTAGCCCAAACATTATGATTTGATTAACATGAACTAACTAGCATAGACAATAACATCATGACTTTATAACATGTATGATTCATCTCAATTTAGCATAGAAAACTACAACCTATACAATATCATCATAGCAGGATTTACAACATATAGGATATCATCATCACATAGCATAGGATTTATAACATACATGATAGTATAAGATTTACAACAACATATATGAAAATCCACATCATTCCCTTATAATCCATTCATGACTTAATCGAATTAGTTTAACAATAATCTTGTTAAGATCATCATACTCACAATTAGAAGAGAAAGAGAGTCTTGATTTGCTTTAGAGTTGAGTAGAATTAGGGTTTTGATTAGTTTCCTTCCTTCTTAGTTGGCGGCGACTCCACTGAGTTCCATGGAGGCGGTATGACAGTAGCTATTCTATTTTTCATGTGAGTTAAAGTGAGAGACTACCTAGGTATTTATAGAGTTTAGGGTTTATTTAGACCGTCAGATCAACTCAGAACTAAACTGAACCGTTTAATTTGCCAACTCAGCCCTAAAGACACATCAGCAGCTCAAGATTGGGCTCAGTCAAAACCCTAGCCGCCTGGACAGGTCGACACCCAGGTCGACTCCCCAATTGACCTGGTATGGGGGGGTCGACTGCCCAGTCGACCTGGGGTGCTGGGTGGGAATTTTTCCGCCTAGCCTGATTTGACTCCGAATTTGAAATTTAAATTTTCTGAAATCTATTTTGAATTTTCTTAAACTTTCGATGGCCATAACTTCTTCATACGAAGTCCAAATCACGCAAACTCGGACTCTATTTCAACCAGAATTCCGAGACGAACACAATGGCGTAATCCATTTCCCACAATTCTCACGTCTGAGATTAGTTATTCTTTAGTTTGTGAATATTAATATTAATAGAATTACGAGGTGTTACAATCCCTAGTTATGTAAATACTACATGTGTGCATAGCCATACATCCATATGCAACATCCATATGATAACATATCAAATTAAATTTGTTAAGCAAATACATATATGTGAATGCAATATGAAAGTGACTAAGTTGTTCTAGCGCCTATGGTGTGTATATGCATTCACGAGCAACCACTTGCAACCATCAGTCATAACATGTTTCAAATACATATTTCAAATACATGTTTACATCCATTGGCTTCTACCTAAGGATCGATGATACGTCCTAGAGGAATACCTTAAAAGCTAGAAAGTATGCATAAAATTCCTAGGAAAAGTGATCAAGGATATACCCTTAAGAAAAAGGGTATGATGCTCGTGTCTAGTCTCCAGTCTTATATGTCGCACCTTCTCGAGCTTCACTATACGGTACCTTTTCTAATTTAACTTCATGATTGCGAAGCTACTTCTCCTCCATTTCCAAGATAAACAGATATTAACCTTGATACTAATGTATATACTACGATGATTAGAGGTCTCTCCTCTACTTAGATTATCCATCATGTTACAAATCTGAGTGTCTAAAGCTAAAGGTTGCAATGTACTTCTTACCTCTCTTAAGGTCAGTCTTTCTTCCTACCTAGGGAACCTGCCACAATTATTCATCTCCCACCTTTACCATCCTTGTGTAACATGTTTACAGTTCTCTCTAAAGCTACCTCTATCGCACAAAGAACCCTGAAAAGCTTGGAAGAAAATTAGCCGTAGGTGAAACTACTGCGACTATAGATGGACGTCCGGCACTGCTTCGCCCTTCGATAGGTATCGTATTCTTATCAAGCTTACGGAACCATGCTGCGATGAGGTTATCTCCCAAAAAGCCAGGAGCCCCGAAGACTCAAGAAAGAAGGGGACAAGAATACAAACAGAGAATCAGATGACAGTGCGTATGGCTTTGGGGAATATGCCTTTAAACCAAAACTTTTCTTTTGAAAATGCTTCTTTTTTAAACCGTTTTGAAATTAAATTTTCAAATCTTTTATCTGATCTAGTAACCTTCATCTCGATACCACGTGTAACACCCCACATCCGTTAGTGTCACTCACAAAGGGAATGCACTAAGTTCTGTGGAGCATTTAAGGTAAAAGATGCAGACAAATTACAAGACAGAAAAAAATTAAAACAGCGGAAAATAAATCATTACTGTATTGATAAAATAGTTTTTACAACAATTGCTTTCCAATACCATAGTATCATCTGTCTTACAAAATAAAGAAGCATAAAATAACATTTATATTCCCCAATGTAGCATAAGCCAACCATAGCAGCAGAAAAGAGAGTCTGAAGTGATATATCCAAGAGTATTCAAGCTTGGAAAGAGTAACATTCCATACTAAGCAGAGCTATTCCCTCCTTGAGCACCTGGGGGGGGGGGGGGGTACGAAAGAAAAACAGAGTCAGACATAAAGCCTAAGTAAGTCTAGTGGCTTTTAGCATGTAAACAGGATAAAGTTCATGACAGGAGTAAACTGGAAAATGGGACAGTACCAGAATAACAGACTAATATAAACCAAAGAAAGGCAGTTTAAACCGAATATACTATCATACCCCATTCTATATCTCTGCACCACCTAACTAGTATCCCAACTAGTAATCTGTATAAAGAAGATAACGCGATCCCAATCCCTGTAATTGTGGTTGCCTTTAGGTGTACATCTATTATTTATTACCTAGATCTAATCTAGGGTTTTCTTATCGAGCGCTTCCTAGATTCAACTAGGATTTATGCGACTTATCTAATACTTCTCGGATTCAGGATTTATGCCACCTAGGTCCAACTAGGGATTATGGTACCTGTCGAACGATGCCCCTAGTCTAGGACGCACTACCTAGAGTGGTATATGTTCCTAGACTTTCCCCACGTATGTGTCGCGAATTTTTTATCGCTGTCTAGATGCACATGTCCTGAAATGTGCGACCCGAGTCCCGTGGCAGGGCTATTCGAGAAACACGGAACTCGGTCGGGAGCTTTCAGATATCTGTCGATGCAGATGCTAAGGTCTGTTTTTGCAGTGGCTATGGTTCCACATGACCCCTCCCTCAACTAATGAAAGGCCACCCTTGAGAAATTGAGAACTATACGCAGGCCCCCTATGCCCCATTTTCTAGTGGCCATACTCACCCATAACTAGATAGCAAGTATATGGTCTTTTGGAGTTCTCCGCCTTTCGGCTTTACGTATCTCGACTGACTCAAGACGTTAGGTAGATGACGAGTTGCTATCACAGGGCTACTAGCCTCGCCGAATCACGCTGGTCCATCCTAGTCTTTAGGTTGCCTTATATTGCAACCAAGGCATACCCTTGGTTCTTCTAACGCAGACCTTAACCTCTGTGAGCCCAGGAGGATCATCTGCAGCCTCATAGAGGGATACCAAGAATACCCTCACGTCCCCTCAAAGCCTCGGGCTTCGTAACCCAATTCGTTGGAGCCTTCTTTAAGATTAGATGGATGTTCGCTCCTCCTCGTGTAATACTAAGAATTACTACATAGTTTTCCTAACTAAAGTTTACCACTTAGTTTCCTGAATCATCGTTTTCTTAACTAAGGTTTACTACTTAGCCCCTTTCAACTAAGGTTTACTACTTAGTTCTCTTTCTCGTCAAGTTGGATTGGTTAAGTGTCATTAGTCGATACAAGTTAACTTAACCCATTCATTTGTCATGTTAAACTGGTTAAGTGTTATCAGTAATTCACGTTGACTTAACCTTGCCTATCTGTTTTAACTAACATGTTATAACGGTTAAGTGTTCCCTTGGTTAACTTAACCATAACATCTGTTTAATTAACATATTCTAATGGTTAAGTATTTTCCCTTCATGTTTTAACTTAACCCTATTCATTTATCACACTATGATGGTTAAGTGTTCTAAGTTTAATTAACCCCAACCTCTAGTCTAGTTAACATGTTAAATTGGCTAAGTGTATTAACTTTACTTAACCCCACCTTTTAGTCTAGTCAACATGTTAATTTGGCTAAGTGTATTAAATTTACTTAACCCCAACCTCTAGTCTAGTTAACATGTTAAATTGGCTAAGTGTATTAACTTTACTTAACCCCACCTTTTAGTCTAGTCAACATGTTAATTTGGCTAAGTGTATTAAATTTACTTAACCCTACCAATCCTAGCTTAGCTTTAATTGTCTTATTAAAGCACCAACCACTCACATTAGACAGGTATTGTCGTGGCTGCCTATATGCCGGTCGGTTCCGGGCAGTCTAACGCCACAACTCAGTCTAACCTCGGGTCTTTATCGGGCTAAATGCCTTAACCTCCCACATTGGATAAGTATTGTTGTGACTACTGGACAGCCGGGCGGGTCCGGGCAGGTTTACATCACAACTCAATCCAACCTCGGGTTAAGCATATTCATATTATCTAAATTTACATTTTTACTTATGTAAATATTTCATGTCACATGTTTTATTCCAAACTAATGGTACATAATTTATACCATTTATGGCCTTAACCATTTCATGGTTTTTAGGCCCGCCTATATATTAACATATTTTAATTTAATAGTTAATCCCAACGTTACCCTCGCTTGATTATTCATATTAATCATATGAAGATGTTGGGCCGGCTAATAGGCCCAATCCATGAACAAAGTAAAGAAGGGAGCATAGGTTCAATGAACCTATACTATGAAATTTGGCCTAAACATAGTTATTGATTAGCGTGTGACATAAAGGTGTAACTAGATAAATAAGGTGATCTTGCATAACATGAATCATAACATGCCACAAACTTGCACATGAATATTGGATCTAGTTAGATAGGTGTCACATGAATCATAAATTTTGGACTATTATAAAGATATAACATGGTATAACATGGTATAGCATAATAGGCGTCGCATGAATCCAATACAACGCAGTATGACATGTAAATGTATTGATCTAAGCATAACCTCAAACACAAAACTAGCATGCGACAACATTTTAATATGTCCATAAAGCATGTATAGTTTGTCGACATTAACATATAGTTATGGGCTAGATCTACTCATTTGGACTTGTAACACATGTATATGAATATGGGTCTAACATGAAACTTATAAAATCATGTGAACATGGATCCAAATCTAAGCCTTTAACTTGCATAAGAATCATGTGAACGAATCTATTTGCATATGACTATAAGACATATAAGTTGATCTAAATTTTTATTCTAGCATAATACAATCTCCATGAATCATGTAACATATGTGTAAATCTAACTTGCAACCTATAACTTGCATAAGCACATATATAGATCTAACAGTATACATACAATTCGCATAATAGATAATATATCCAATCACCACAAACGTTCAAATTATTATGATAAACAAGCAACATCGTCTAAACAATACTGATATAACCCCAAATTACAATTTATAACAAATCATGCCTTAAACGCATTCTCATCTAAAGAGCCACTATCCTTATAATGATCGATGAACTTGAATTTTGGATTCTGAGTTCTGAAATTGTAAAGCACTCCTTTGGTGTAGACGTTTGTTGTATTTGATTTAGCTTTACTTTAGTTTTGAATTTGATTTGAGTTAACTTTTTTCGTCTCTTAAGTGGTGGCTACTCCAAGATTCCTCCTGACAGCATGGCGGCTCTGGTTCTAATTTTTGTGTGAATTCTAGGTTGAGCCTTATGTTGTTTATATAGAGTTTCTAAATAATTTGAGTCATCCGATCAATACAAGAGCAACCAGAACCATCCAAGGAGCCACCTCAGCCCTAGTGAGTCAGCACCAGGTCATACATGACTCAGCAATGACTCAGCATTTGCATTAAAAACTTCCTATCATAATGTTCATGTACATCTTTTCTTTTTATTATTTATTGTCAATCAATTCAAACATAAATACGTATTTAATATATACATTTTCCCTTTACCATATACATTAATTATTCATATATACATAACAATTAACATTAATGTATCCTTTTCATTGTAAATTAGCATGAATGACTAATATATACACCAGCGTTGATGCCAAGTTATTCTTTTTTTTCCAACATATTTATATATTTCTCAAATTAACATGTACAAATTAATGTTAATTGCATGTTTTCAAATCAATGCCCTATTGTCATATCTTCAAATTAAATGTCAGATAAATGTTCGTTATATTAATATGCTTACAAATTAATGTCAATTCTGCGTTAACCAAATTCATGCCATATTAGTATGCTTGCATGCTATGTTCACAAAACAATGTCACATACCATATTCTTCTTATTAAGTGCCACATTGATGTCAATTGCAGGTTTATAAATGACATTCCTATTAATAGAAAATTAAGTCTAACTTATTCATATTCTTCCTCTTTAAAAATCCCCATTTACTGTATACAAATATCTATGCATAAATCTTTTTTTTCACTGCATGCATCCACACATTTTTATTATAAATGCACATATGTACTATATTTTAAATTTTTCTTTCCTTCAATTTGTCATAAATCTAATTAGATAAGGCCACTTAAAAAACAATTCTTGGCAACCAAAAATGCGCAACGTACGCCTCATGATGCGTACATGTCATATATATGTATGTATGTAAGTATGTATGTATGTATGTATATGTATATGTATACGTATATATGTATATATATATATATATTCTTTTCTTTTTATCTATCTTCCCAATTACCCATTTTCACACTAAACCACTTTTTGAACTGCGTTCACACTAGGCTATTTTAAGCCATTCCCCTAAAACAAAAATAGGGCGCTAGCAGGGATCGAACTTTGTACCTCTTGTATGCAAGTCATGTGTTCCAACCAAGTGAGCTACTAAGTCTTTTGCTTACAAAAGTTAGAACAATGCTAAACCTTATTCATTTCTCATTCCTCTTTTTTTTCATGTTTTGCTGCAATATTTAATTTAAGGATATCTTTTTTATATGGAGTCCAATTTATGCAAACTCGGACTCTATCTCAAGCAGAATTTCGAGATGAACGCAATGGCGTAACCCATTTCCCTTAATTCTTCTTCTGAAATTTAATTATACTTTAATTTGTGAAACTTAATGTTGTAGGATTATGGGGTCTTACAATACCCTAATTGGTTTCCCTTAGATTTTACAGACTCTAGAACTGTTGTGACGAGAACAAAGTAAAAACAAAATACAATGAAATAAAATCAATACTAAGAAACCCTAGAATTAAAATGAAAAATAAATCTCCCTTTCGCACTTTAAACCAAGACTTGGTCGAACTATTTCACTTGTGCTGCATCCACTTGTTCCTCCAATCTCTTTCCTTTCTCTAATAAAAAATGGAGACGGGGAAAAATGAAACTAGGGTTTCTTCAGTGAATTCCTAAATCGATCGATGCTTGATGAAATTTATGATGTTGTTTCTCTTAATGCTCCAAAGCTTTGTTTTTCTTTCTCGATTAAATATTATCTAAATTCGGGAATTTGTGGTGGTTGAAAACGATAAATAAAAAGGTGAGTTTCTCTGGATTTTTTTTTATTTTGATTGTGCTCTTGTTTTTTATGCCTATTGCCGATGATGTATGGGTGTATATGTAGGGTAATACAAAACCTAGATTCCTCTGATTTCAAAAAAATGATTCTATTCTTATTTATCTACTTTCCCCTTTTGAAAAGATGTGTGTTCCTCTTTTGATTTCTTCATTGATTTGGATGAACCTAGCCTTGTATTTTTCCCTTTAATGAATCTATGCGATTTACTTGATTGACAAAATTGCCATGAATAAATTCGTTGTCTTGAATATCCATACTTGATTCTTTCCATAAAACAGATTGTCCAATACTTCAAACAAATGATTTCTTACCAGAAATAATTCTTTGATAGCACAGTTATTTGGATGCATTGAAATGTTTCTTTGTCCATCAATTCTTGCATGCGGGTTTTAAAACTTCACTTGAATCATTTTCGGATACTTTCTTAGCCGAGAGTAAATGATTCATATTTCAGGAAACCAATTTATAATTAAATTGTGGTCCTTTGCTTGATTTCAGGAAAACATATTGAGCTTGCCATATATGTTTTCTATCCCACTGAAACAAAAAAAATTCCATTACTGGAAAATAAAATAAGTTTTGAAAGCTGATTTCTTGTAATCTGTTATGCCACAATTACTTGATCTTCACTTTCTTTCCTGAACCTAGACTTTGTATATTTACTTCACACATAACTTTTCTGATTTCTTTGGCTAAGATCATGCTTTATTTGATACACCTTTGGTTCCTTGCTATTTTGATGATCACTGACCTATGATGTACTCGACTTATTTGTTTGCCACATTCACTTGGCCTTACTATGTATATATACACTTGAATCTTTAGCTTGTGTAGTTGCTGCACCACCACTATACTCTGAAAAGCTTCATGTAGCTTATGATTTGCACCATGACCATTGCTGTGTGCCTCTACATTCATGCTTGAGCACATCACTGTGATTTCTCCATTTTCCTTAGCTGCTGCACTGCCATTTGTATACATGCATGTTAATTAGTGTCATGCACTCGTGTTGGTTTGAAAGTGAATTACTTGTTGTGTCACTGTTTATGAAAGTTTGACATGTTTGCATGTCCATCCAGTACACTTGTTCGAGCTTGTGCTATTTCAGTTGCACTTTGTATATGAAACAGCCTAAATTGTATATATGTGATTGAATCATCACTTATTGCTTAGTTGACTTGGGCAATGTATGCATTATATGTTGATTATTATTTACTCGGCCATCATGTTGTATTTGTGCATTCTGGCCTGGATTGAACTTGTGACCACTTTCCTGTTTGCATGAGCCACTAACTATTGCTGAACCCTTACTCTGATTACATGCATCCATGTTTTAGTCCATTGTGTTTGTACATCTTGCACTTCACTGTTTTGAACCTGAAATGTGTATGCTTGCACCACCTTGGCATTTGCAGTTTCACCACTACTATGTATTTGTCACCTTGCTGAAATGTAAACTTGCAGCTTGATGTATGTGCATATGCCACCTTCTTTGTTCATGCATGTCCATGTTTTCACAACTCGACCATGCTATTGAGCTTGACTGAGTACACTTGCACCATGTTATATGTTTACCAATCATTGTATATGCTCTCATGATTGAGTTCATATATGTTGTAGCACTGAGTTGAGTTGGTCCACGTGGCTGATCCTCAATTGCTCGCTGCATTTTGATTGGCAAGGCAATGCACACATGTATTTATGCAGCCATTCAGTATTATTTTCTGTCACTACACAGGAATATTTTATATATACACTGACTGCCTTGTGGTATTTACAGTGAATCACTGTGAATATTACAAGTTGTTTGGTTAAATTCGGATAGATTCAATAAATCAGATCGAGTCATGAAAAATGATGAGAAAACACACCAAAAAACTGAGGCAAATGAAAATTTAAAAATAAATTTTATATTCACATATATTCAGTTTTATTTCTCTTGCAGTGTACTCTGTGTGTTTCATGTGACAGGTAAGCAGACGATGACTGGACTGATAGTGAAGATGCTGTGAAGACAGAAGATTGAAGACAATGAATGTGTATGAGTATCTGTATATGAGTCAATGTGAATGTATATATAAAATTGTATGACTAAGTGACAGTGTTATAATGAGGAGCTGTGTATGAATGTATTGAAATGAAAAATATTAGTGAAGTGCACAAATGGTGAAGTTGTAAATCTGTACTATTTGAAAATTGAAATAAAATATTATATTTAAACAAAATACTGTGCAAATATTTGAATGTCTATACAGTTGTATTTTATTTGAATATAGATATTATATTCATATATGTGATGTATATATTAAATAGTACAGCTACAAACACATTTAAAATAATATTTATTTGGTTGTTATCATCAAACAAAAATCACATTATTATGTATATAACACCGTTATATGCAACAATCTCCCCCTTTTGATGATGACAAATAATAAAGGATTTTGAGCACAATAAATGATGTGTTTGGAAGTGAATATTGAGCTCCCCCTATTCGTATGCTCCCCCTACAACCAAACTCCCCCTATAACTGTGCATGAGTGAAAAAAAATGAAATTTTCAATATTAAAATATTTGTAAAATATTCACTCATAAATCAAAATCACAACCCATTCTACCCCTTTTGCTATCATCAAAAGGATACAGAATTTAAAATACAGATGAAAAATGACTAAAAAATATAATATCAGCTTAAGAGGAAGAACGGTCATCATAAATCTCAATCAATCAAACGTGAATCATAATGTTCTAAGAACTAGTGGCTTATTTCACATTTTAGAGAATGATGGATTTAAGATGAAATTTATATAAATGGAGAGAGTTTTAAATAAAATGATTCCAATTATTTTTCCAAAAAGATTTTCAAAAATGAAGCTAAAAAACAGTGATGGATTTGAATTATATATTCAATTTAAGTGACGCAATCATATAATCTCATATCCCAATAGTTATCAATCAACAAATCATAATATTTCATAAGATTTTAACACATTTCACAAATTAGAACATGGATTGATATGATAGTTGTTATACACCAAGGAGAATTTCATATAAGTTTTCATTTATTCATATTATTTTCCTTTATTTTCCATTTATTTAAGAGCACACTTACCACGCATAACCAAAGCTTGGATTTTGAAATGAGGTCAGTCATAGCTTAAATTATAAGTTGTCTCTTAACCATGCATGACCAGAGCTTGGATTTTTAAACAAGGTTAGAGACACACTTATATATTAATTATATTTTTATTTTTATTTTTATTTTTATTTTCAATTTCAAAATGAAAAACTCCTTAGTATATAAAACCAATATGGATGATAGAAATGTGATAGGTACAAAAATGGTTTCTAAAAAATATTTCTAAATTAATCATATAATGAAATATGATCAACTGTACCGAGTTCATTGAAAATTTTCAATTATCACTAATTTTGAATATTAATGTAACCACAATTCCATCACAAATATTTCCACTGTTTATTCAAAAAGATTTTAAAACATATTAACTCTCCACATTAATATAAAAATATCATGGACGACAGAACGATGATAGATAAAGGAGATGGTCATGAAATAATTGCCAATTCAAAGATATTATAATAAATGTTCAACCATCATGAATAAATAAAATTTCCACTTGTTGTGAAATATACTTCAGTAATAATTCGTCACAATTCCAAAGTTTAATAATACTTTTAATGAATTATAAATACAGTTTAATTTTGATATTGATTTCAATTTCTGAAGGAATAATCAATAAATAATTTTGAAATCAAAACTCAATTACAAGAGGAAATTGAAGGATCTATACAAGACATGAGAGATTAAAACATATATAGCAAAATCAAATTCAGCACTTTTAAACTGGTATCACTTGATTCTTTACTAATAAGAATTATAACAAGACACTGGAGACAAACAAGGATATCACAAACAAAAGAATTTTAAGCATAAAGCCCAATCAGACAAATTTAGCACCCAAATTTCATTTATCAGAGCAGTAACAAGTTTTGACCAAAACAAGCAGTTTCAAAATCGTTTTCAAAAGAAATTCCTTTTATCAGAGCAGCAAAACACTTAATTTCAGGGCAAGCTTGTCAAGAAGATGTTTCACAGATATTTCAGATGGTCACAAAAGATATTCCATGATCCAATATTATGAAATATAGTTTAATTAAGATCAATTGAAGGAATGTGAAAATATCAGGATTCAATTAATCAATCACACCAGATTATAAATTTCAGATCCAGGATATGTGTGTGATTCAATAAATCAATAATTTCAAATGATTTTGAACAAACAGATATTCAAATCAAATAATTATGAAATAACAGCGAGGTTTAAAGATTAGAATTTTTCGAAGAATTTTTCACAAAATTTTCTGAAAATCACACAAGAAATTTTTTAGAATATTTACATCAAGATTGAGTAATAATTTGTGATCCAAAAATTGTGGTTTATTCAAAATCAATTGAAAAATTGTAAATCTTGAGATACAATGAATTAATCTCATAGGATTAATAATTTCAGATCTGAGAGGTGTGTGAGATTCAAAATATCATAAATTTTCAAGTGATCTCAAACAACAAAAAACCAAACTAGATGATCATTAATAACAACGAATTTGAAGATGTAAGCAATGATACAAATCCAAACAATATACCCAAGCCAATCTGAAAATAAATGAAATTACCACAACTGATAAATAGCAAAGTGTTGTAATGAGTATAAATTTTCAAGCCCTTCAAAACTGAATTAGAAGAAATTCAAAACAGTTGGAGTGTGTGAAATTCCATTAAACTTTCAGATCTTGAAAATTTTAGAATTCAATTCAACAGTGTTCAAGATATGACAAGAATACATTAACACTGTTATGAATTCAAAAAATAGAAAATAAACTTCAAAACAATTGAAGATATTTGCAAGTTTAAATTCAAGATCCGGAACTTATTAAAGATATTAGAGTTCTATTCAAATAAAGAGAATTTCTAGAAGATCATGAACACTGCAATTAGAAGTTAATGAAGCCTAAAAGAAGTTACAATGATATGATAGTGACATATCAATTAAGAAAAATCAAAGAAAAAACAGAAGGAGGAATACACAAAGGAAAAAAGAAAAATATTTACGAAGATGAGTTTAGAGGTTATACCTAAAATCGATGTAAACAATAGAATCTCTAACTCATCAGATCTTGGCTAAAGGAAATGTAAATGGTACAGAATTATAGACCAACTTGATTTCAAATTTCCTTTCAGCACAGCAGTTCTTTAGCCACCTTCGGTACCTAACAGTTTAAGAGATCGAGTGGTCTAACAAAATTAGTAAAACCACTCATGGTTTTGTTCACGTCTTTCGGTACCCAAACTTGTTTGTATAACAACCCATTGGAATTTACCTTCGTGGCATTAGGAAGCCAAATCTGTTTGACTTTAGAAGAATTCACTTTATTTCTTTTTGGGGTCTAGAATGGATTAAACAGATTGTTATCAAACAAAATCATATTTCTCCATGATTTAAAAGTCCTTTGAAATTATCAGAGTTTAAATTTGTAAAATGATTATTATCAAAGTAGTTTGAAGGATTTTTAAAATCAGAAGAATTCACATTTTCAAAACCACTTGTTTTTGCAAAACCAAGACCTCGTTTATGTCCAACTGAAAATTGGTTTTGTAACAGCATATTCAATGATTTTTCTCCATTAGAAAATTTATCCAAAGTTGATTCTAATTGTTGAATTTTTTATTTAAGATCATAATTTTCTTTTATCCGATTTGAACAACGATTAATGCTGATCTTCCTCCTTTCAATATCATTTTGTTTCAAAAACGAATTTTCATTTTCAAGCAACTTGATTTTGGTCTTGGATTCAAGAATTTCAGATTCAAAATTAATTCGTTTATCAAGTTCAAGTTTCCTGAAATTTTCAATCTCTTTTTCAAGCTTATTTAAAATCAAATCACTTTTCAATAAGCTTTCTTTTTTAGTACTTTCATGTTTGGAATTTTTGATGACCTTCAAATTATTAAATTATTTTTGCAAAGAATTTTTTGAATCTTTTAGCTCAATCTCGTTATCTTTTAAAATTAGAATTTCCTCATTAGGCTTTGAATATTTTTATTGAGATGAACGAGGTGAGTTTTCAATTTCAAACAACTTTCACAGTCAGAATTTTCTAATTTCATGACATTTGTAAATTCTGGTTCCAAACAGTTAATTTTGCAATTCAACTCGTGATTTTGGGATTTTAAAGATTTGTTTTTACGATGGAGTTTATCATTGATTTTTGTTAAATCAGTACACATATAAACCAACTCCTCATATAATAAGCTTTCAGCCTCATTGTCTGTTATGTCTCCATCGTCTGATCTACTTGAATTTTCATTTGTTTCTTCTCCTGAGCATAGATCTGAATCTGAGTTGACCATTTTGGGTTTTAAGCTGTTGTTGTCAATTTTTCCATACTTCGTATCGAGAGTATTCCATATTTCTTGTGCAGTCAAGCAATGAGAGATAAGGTTATATTGGACATCATCAATATAAAAATACAAAATGTGAATTGCACGAGAATTAAATCCAATATCTTTCCTACCAAACATATCATAACCATTAATAACAGTATCCCAACATTTAATATCAACAGGTTTTAAATATAATTCCATTTCTAATTTCCAATTTAAAAAATCTATACCATTAAAAATAGATGCAATACGACTGGACCGACTCTCAGAAGACTGACAACTAGGATCCATGATTCTAGGGTTAATGAAGTTACCAGGCTCTGATACCACTTGTTGGATCTAGATTAACCCTAGAGTGGGGTGAATAGGGTTTATCACAGTTTTTCGCTGAGTTTAAATATGATGGGATATTAAAATAATAATCAGATCATAGAATATGGCAGAAATAGAAATGCAGAAAATAAATGACACAAGATATACCCAGCTTCGGCAAAATCCTACCTACTGCTTCATTCCTAAGGTTTCTACTAGGTGATAGAACAAATTACGCTTACAAGACCATGTAAACTCGCGAACCCCTCGCTCCTACTCCAACCCTAAACTGGACTATATCCCCTAGACCAGATTTTCCCTAATTACAACCCTGTAACCGGTAACCCTAGTTTTTACAGACTCTAGTAAACTGCCAGTTAATACCTAACTGGATTGAGATGACCCGAACTT
This sequence comes from Allium sativum, assembly GCA_030737875.1. Taxonomy (NCBI): domain Eukaryota; kingdom Viridiplantae; phylum Streptophyta; class Magnoliopsida; order Asparagales; family Amaryllidaceae; genus Allium; species Allium sativum. The sequence goes on along the minus strand of CM060913.1, from coordinate 270,800,935 downwards.
TCCCGTGAAGGAAAGCACGGATAGAATTGAGGACAAGACAAAATAGAACGCATACAGAAGAACATTTCATTGTTATTACAACAATTCCATCAGATACAAGAATATACAGAGAATAAATGAATAAATTACATTCGATAAATAACAGAGATTACAATAAATTACATAGCAACGGAAAATAATACAAAAGCACAACTAGAAGTGATACACGGACACAGAGCTTTCCGAGCATCGTTCCAGCTGTATATCAGGACCCTGTGAATATAAATCTGCAAAACCAAAACTACTAGCTGCCCGTGTGGAAAATAGGGGCACCCAGAGTTTAGGTTAAAACAATAAACTCCAGGTCAGTCATGTGACTGGTGTGAGAACTAAAACAGTTATTAATATTTATTTTTAAAATTAGGTAAATCAAGGGATCACGCCGTATAACACGGAACGAGTTTCCTCCCAAGAATACCAGTGCATAAAACAAAACAACGCAATGCTTTTTGGAAAAATGAAGCTATTATAAGACCCAGGTCCCATCACACAATGCAACGCAAGCCGGAGGATAGGGTTTTCCCTTATAATAGCCAAACATGCTTGGTACGTTTAAAACAAATCATTTGATACTATTATAAGTGTATAGTGTCAAAACAAGTTCAATCATAAATATCAATCATAGGCGGCATGGGTACCATCTATCATGTCGCCATAATAGTTCTACAATTAAAACCGAAACACACGTATTGGAAATTGGATTCCATCATGAGTCGAGGCAAGGGGCAAGCTCCTCTCCGATTCGAGACACTCTAGCAAATGTCCCAGGACCCCACTATGATCCTTGGATCTTCAGGGCCGGTCCTCTCTTACTTTTGAGGATTGGAAATTCCTGAACACACGTTTCCTGGTCCTTACAGACCTATATCCGAGACGCCTCGCATTCCAACAACCACACAGGTGAAAAGTATATAAATGTCAGGGCTGGTAGGTCACTGACACCACCCTAGCTAGAAAGAAACGTCGTGCTCTCCCTGCAGTCACTATCCCGTTTTTGACTCATACCGAAGTGTGAGGCTCGCGAATTCACGTTATACACAAAGCTACGCCACACAGGCCGTGCTTTGATCATCAACCACAAGACTTTGCTTTTCAACAGAAGCCTTGATCAATTGCCACTTACGCGTGCCACAATGGAAATTCACTCCATGCGACTGATGTCCATCAATATACAACCTCTGAGCTCGTACGTCTCAGAGAAGGGCGTTAAGCAAGAGAACAAATTCTCCGCCGCCAAACAGATGTATATTTAATAGAGATCAATCAACATAGAATAAAATTCAATGTCAGACACACAATCCATTTACAAGTTCGTTCTGGGTCTGAACGAAACCGGAGACACTTTCTTCGCATATCCATCCATCTCCAAGTACGTCTGGACGATCACCAACTGATTCCCTCATCCTGGGTGTACAGCCCAATCAAGATCATCAGTAATCACACAAACGATGTGAAGACTTCCGGTCTTCAACCACCGTCTTCATCTTCGACATCTCATCGAATCGGTTATTCAGAATGGGTATAAACCCGGCCTTTCTGAATAACCCACGTATATAATAAACGAATGTTACACAAACACAACAAACGCCTCATTCCAATTCAGAATATTCTTTTATTCACAAAATCACATTCTTAGGGAAAGGTTCCCATTAATTTTATCAAACATAAATTCTTCTAAATTTATTCTTTAATCCTCCTTTGAATATCATTTCAAACTAGTCGGGATTAGCGAACCACACCGAAGTAATTATTTATTTTATTTCCCAATCCCAACCTATATATCCCATGGAGCGAAACTGGTAATACTCCATATCTAACACCACGGTGCTATCGGTAAAATTAATTACCATTTCACGTTCAAATCTAATTAAAGATTTAACTATCGCTTTGGAGCAAAACTGGTGGTACTCCATTCTCGATCACCTTTCAGATTTGATAATTTAAATTATCAATTCACATTTCAATCTGATTAAAAATTCATTAAAACTCCACTTAGTTTTAATCTTTTCAAAAATCAGTATCTTGTCTTTAACTGGGTTAAAGAACCAATGTCATCTAAAACACGATTCACGATAAACCCAAATCACATTTGATATTAAATACAAGGCTCTGAATAGACAATATACCGGCTTATATTCAATATCAAATTCTGAAACCAACAAATATCGTGTTGGAAATAACGATATAAAATATATCTTTCAAATTCCCATAACAATATCTGTATAGTCACGAAATCCAACATCGAAATATCCCGAAGATAATTTCGATTCAGCTCCAGTCCAATTCACATATTGGGAATATTGATTATTTTTAAAATCACTTTCAAATTCAATTTATTTATCTTAAAAATAAATTGATTTTAATTCTAGTTCAAAACTAGTTCATTTCGATAAAAATCTATTTTTATCTTTTCAAATGTGGAATTCTTCAGCCCAATTTTTTCCAAATCCTTTCTTATGATTTTACACAAATTATAGATATTTTTAATAATTTTATCAAGGCCCGTACAGTCGATTTCGATCAACGGCCATCGAACTGCACTTACAGCGACCTTTTCTAAATTTGATTTGGACATAATTCCAAATCCATCCATTAGATTTCAAATTTCTAAGATTCATTGGAAAGCTCTTTTCGATAAGAACCCAACGGTTCCGGTTTTAGGAGAATCCGACGGTTGGATCTCCCGTAATGTCAATTCGAAGTTAATGGTCGAAATTCACAAATTGCCGCGGCGCGGCACGTTCTATTCAGGCCATTATATATATATATATATATATATATATATAATATATTATATATATTTCATCGATTTGCTTTTCAAACGAATTTTATAAATCTTTTTAAATTCATTTTCAAAACCATTTCAACACTATATTCAATTTCAAATCGATTTGATTTCAATTCAACTCGAAATCATTTCAATTTTATTTAATTCGAATTCAAATTCGTTTCAATTCAATTCAAATTCTAATTCGTTTCAATTCAATTCAATTCGAATTTACCTTCTATTTGATTCAATTCGAATTCGTTTCAAATTGATTTCAATTCAATTTCAGTTCGTTTTAAATTTCATTCAAAACGATTTCAATTCGTTTTTAATTCAATTCAGTTCGATTCAATTTGAATTCATTTTTATTTTATTCGAATTCAAATTCACTTTCTATTCAATTCAATTTGAATTCATTTCAATTATTAAATTTTGAAATCACTTTTCCATATTCATTATAAAACGAATAAAATTGATATAAATATCGTTCGCGTCAAAATAACGCATCTCTAATCAACACGGATTTATATTTTTCAAAAACTTCTTTATTCTATTCAACAAATGAATATTTATCCCATTCAACACACGAATCTATATTTCTTTCAACACACGACTAATCTCAACACATGAGTACTGTCAACACATCACTATTTTTGTTATGTAAAATATTTTATAAAACTGTGGTATCTATTGTTTGATTTTAATTAGACTCCACCGTAAAGTAGATTCTAATTGTAAATATGATAAAGATGTGAATTTTATTATTAAAATATTTCACTCAACACACGAATATTTTCAACACATGAATATTTTTATATTCAACACATGAATTTTCCTTTAATATTCATTATTTTCCCGATTGGAATGAGGCCCAATCAATCACCATATAATGTTAATTATATGGATTTTCATACATCACACGTATATAATAGCACTGAAAAATAATCAACCATCAACCAAAGTGCATTACACTGTATAAGCATCAAATATAGATATCTGACGCTTATAACAGCCTGTCAATCGATCGATCGACATATTTAATCAATCAGGAAGAGTGAACTTCAAATTTCTTCCCAACACCCGTGTGGGGTTTCAAACAATCAAACACAGATTTTAGTTGTGCAGTCGGGCGATGTGTAAAATTTATCGACCCAATCAATGTCCTTCAAATAGGTGTACATAAACAAACCGTCCGGTTTGTAAATGAATATTTTATTTACTTCACTTCCACGTTAAAAATTATATTTTTAGCGATAAAATATTTTATTTCAACACATGAATTTCTATTCAGTTCATTTGCTCAATAAAAATGATATTTTTATTTTTCTAACATATTTTAGAAAATTTCGGCAGCATAACGGCACGATACTAGAAACGGGACGAGGCCTAGTCTTATCCCCGGTCTAGTGAAGGCCCACGCCATTCACACATCAATCAAATTCATTCAATTCAACAAATAATTCAATTCAAACCAAATAAACTAACCAACTACTCAACCAAACAATTTAACAAACAAGCCATCCATGGTCTGTGGATGACGGGTGTCGGGTGCTACTAAACACCGTCTACATCCTAGTATATGTATATAACTAGAAAAAGAAATTGAAGAGTGAGAAGTTCTCACCAATATCTATCCTAACTCCATGGCTCTTCTTTTGCAGAAACCTTCGTTGTTCTCGCCTTTTTGTCATCTTCGTTGCCCGTAGCCACTACATATGTAAAAATCACATTTTTATTTGCTCACTTTCAATTTAAAAATCATATTTTTATAATCACTTCATATATTTAAAAATCGAATTTTTACTATGCTACTAAATAGATAAAAATTCTATTTTTACTACGATGTTATATAGATAAAATTTTTATTTTTATCCCGCTATTCTTCATATAAAGATTTCGCCTTTTCAATTTCAAAACTCTAATCTTTTATAGTTTAAAGCTCTCTTCTTTTATATTTTAAAAATCACGCCTTTTATTTTTAAAAATCACGTCTTTTATATTTAAAAATCACGTCTTTTATATAATAAAAATACCCCCTTTCATGTTATATAAAAAAATTACGCCTTTCACGTTATATAAAAAAAAGAAATATTTCTCCTTTGCAAAGTCGTATTTTTCCTATATTAAAAATCAAAACTCTATCATCAATATGCTATCATATATATAGATCCTATTTTTATGTGCATAAATAAATAAAAATAAATATTAAAACACACATTTTTATTGTAAAAATAGCATCTTTGAGGGTGGAGGGGCTTCACGTCGGAGCTATGGCCGGAGGAGGGCTAAAACAAGCCGGGGTTTGAAATGTAAACGTCGAAGACGATAAAAATCGGATTTTTATGAGGAGAAGGGGCGTGGCAGTCGGGTCAGTGGCTAGGGCGGCGGCGCTGAGAACTGCGGGTGGTCGGAGGTCGGTGGCAGGCGTCAGGGGACGGCGAATGTGGCCAGCGGCGGTGGGTTGTCTCGAGGAGGGCGCTGAAATCGGGATGCGTGGAGGAGAGAGGGTGCGCGGTAGGAGGGAGAAGCGGAAGGGAGGAGGCGGGGCTTGGTCGGGGCTCCGGCGACTGGCGCGAGGTGGCGGCGGACAAGCGGAGGGGGGCGACGCGATTTAGATGTAGGTTTTTTTTTTAAACTGAATCGGGGAAGAGAAAGAAGGAGGGGGGTTTCTAAATGTTTATATTATTTTATTTATTTTTAATTTTTAAATCCATGAAGGTTGACTTTTAATTCAAACACCAAACGAGGCCCAACGACTGTCGTCAATAGCGTTTTACCCCCATTCCGAACATAATGGGATACGTATCGTAGGCTTATTTGGTCGTTTCGATCAGTTTCCGTTGAATTTACATTTAAATCATTATATTGAATTTTAAACGTACATTTCAATTTACCGGGGTCACATACGAACTCTATAAATTCTCGAAAAATATTTTCTAGCTTCGTATTGACGATACGGTCCTAACAAAACTAGTTTCGTCGAATTCTGAGACTGTTTGAAAAATGGCCATTTTCCAGTCGATTAAAATCAACTGAAACTGGTCAAACGCGTTTTCCTTTGCCACGCTCACATATTGATTCAGAAAATTATGAAATTTGAAACCTAGCAATAATTTGACGTCACGGACCCAACAAAAGTGGTTTCGTCGAAATCCGATGTCGTTTGCAAAATGTCCATTTTTAAGGGCCTGAATTCCATAGCGACTATTCCGAATTTTCAACTGGACATATCTTTTGATTCCCGCTATGATATTTTGATTTGTCGGATTCGTTGGAAAGATATTCCCAATTAGATCCTATTGTTTTTGGTTTCACTAAAATCCGGATTGTTTTGCACCCGGTACGTTCAATTGAAGTTTGAAATCGAATTATCGAACTACCGCGCCATTTTCAATTCTATTTATAATTATATAGAATTATTTATATTCTAGAGACGACGTATATAATATATACGTCGAATTATATTCAAAATAAATTTCTCATTGATATTATTTAAAATAATTCATTTTAAATATTCAAAATTCGTTAAAATTGCCAAAATAAAAATTTTTAACTGGCCCAGATTTTCCGGTTGTTACAATCTCCCCCACTTAAAACTTTTCGTCCCCGAAAAGGAACAAAGTCGAAAGTGGTTTGATTAGCCAACTCTACGTTCGATCTGGCTTCCATTCTCCAACTTTTTAGTTTCTAAGAATTTTCAAATTTTCAAAAATTTGGCTAACACCCTAAATTTTCGAAAAATTTCGCCATAACCTCCCCTGCACTGGGAGCCACGGGAAAATCCCGAAATTGTCATACAGGCCTTCTGATCTCAAAAAGAAAAAGAAAACACCAAGCGGCTAGCCAATAGGCTCATAAAATCATCATCACCCAAACAAAACAGTAAATTATAGTAAACATGTACCTATTTGTCGAGCAAACAAATTTTATTCTCTGCTCTAGCCTCCTTGCCATGACCTGTTCAATGTAAGTACATGTATATGCAAGCAAATGCTACCAATTTCCAATACAATTCAATATTTGGTTCAATTAGGCTAAATGGTTCAAAATTATTAAACAAACAAACAAACAACACAACCATCAATCAATTAGTGGATTAGAGTTTCAAATTCATAATTTGATATATATGCAAAAATCATGTTTTGATGCCAATTCACAACAATAAATCTATCTATATTAGTTTCGGTTCTCACACCAGTCTAATGGAAATATATAGATACCACACCTTCGTCACTCGAATATAAATACTGATGATGTGGCCATATCACCAGAATTGTTCCCGGGTGTCTAGAATGTGATTCATAATCTATCCAGTATATTAAAACTTCGACTATACGTTCATGACGCATATACGTGATATCTTTATATACTCGATTGTCCATATTCAAAATAAATAAATATTCAAATAAGTATAAAGCGATTTAAATTTTCAAAACAAAATTGTTTTCATTTGAAAAATATACTCTTCACACTCGTTCCAGGATACTACTGATCCCATCTCTAACGAGTCATTCTAATTGGATATTACTAATCCAATATCTGATGAATTCTTTCGTATGGTTCTAATGTGCCTTGATCTCGAGCTCTGTAAACCAAAGCTCTGATACCAAACTGAGACGACCCGAACTTCCCCGTGAAGGAAAGCACGGATAGAATTGAGGACAAGACAAAATAGAACGCATACAAAAGAACATTTCATTGTTATTACAACAATTCCACTAGATACAAGAATATACAGAGTATAAATGAATAAATTACATTCGATAAATACCAGAGATTACAATAAATTACATAGCAACGGAAAATAATACAAAAGCACAACTAGAATTGATACACGGATACAGAGCTTTCCGAGCATCGTTCCAGCTGTATATCAGGACCCTGTGAATATAAATCTGCATAACCAAAACTACTAGCTGCCCGTGTGGAAAATAGGGGCACCCAGAGTTTAGGTTAAAACAATAAACTCCAGGTCAGTCATGTGACTGGTGTGAGAACTAAAACAGTTATTAATATTTATTTTTAAAATTAGGTAAATCAAGGGACCACGCCGTATAACACGGAACGGGTTTCCTCCCAAGAATACCAGTGCATAAAACAAAACAACGCAATGCTTTTTGGAAAAATGAAGCTATTATAAGATCCAGGTCCCATCACACAATGCAACGCAAGCCGGAGGATAGGGTTTTCCCTTATAATAGCCAAACATGCTTGGTACGTTTAAAACAAATCATTTGATACTATTATAAGTGTATAGTGTCAAAACAATTTCAATCATAAATATCAATCATAGGCGGCATGGGTACCATCTATCATGTCGCCATACTAGTTCTACAATTAAAACCAAAACACACGTATTGGAAATTGGATTCCATCATGAGTCGAGGCAAGGGGCAAGCTCCTCTCCGATTCGAGACACTCTAGCAAATGTCCCAGGACCCCACTATGATCCTTGGATCTTCAGGGTCGGTCCTCTCTTACTTTTGAGGATTGGCAATTCCTGAACACACGTTTCCCGGTCCTTACAGACCTATATCCGAGGCGCCTCGCATTCCAACAACCACACAGGTGAAAAGTATATAAATGTCAAGGCTGGTAGGTCACTGACACCACCCTAGCTAGAAAGAAACGTCGTTCTCTCCCTGCAGTCACTATCCCGTTTTTGACTCATACCGAGGTGTGAGGCTCGCGAATTCACGTTATACACAAAGCTACGCCACACAGGCCGTGCTTTGATCATCAACCTCAAGACTTTGCTTTTCAACAGAAGCCTTGATCAATTGCCACTTACGCGTGCCACAATGGCAATTCACTCCATGCGACTGATGTCCATCAATATACAACCTCTGAGCTCGTACGTCTCAGAGAAGGGCGTTATGCAAGAGAATAAATTCTCCGCCGCCAAACAGATGTATATTTAATAGAGATCAATCAACATAGAATAAAATCCAATGTCAGACACACAATCCATTTACAAGTTCGTTCTGGGTCTGAACGAAACCGGAGGCACTTTCCTCGCATATCCATCCATCTCCAAGTACGTCTGGACGATCACCAACTGATTCCCTCATCCTGGATGTACAGCCCAATCAAGATCATCAGTAATCACACAAACGATGTGAAGACGTCCGGTCTTCAACCACCGTCTTCATCTTCGACATCTCGTCGAATCGGTTATTCAGAATGGGTATAAACCCGGCCTTTCTGAATAACCCACGTATATAATAAACGAATGTTACACAAACACAACAAATGCCTCATTCCAATTCAGAATATTCTTTTATTCACAAAATCACATTCTTAGGGAAAGGTTCCCATTAATTTTATCAAAGATAAATTCTTCTAAATTTATTCTTTAATCCTCCTTTGAATATCATTTCAAACTAGTCGGGATTAGCGAACCACACCGAAGTAATTATTTATTTTATTTCCCAATCCCAACCTATATATCCCATGGAGCGAAACTGGTAATACTCCATATCTAACACCACGATGCTATCGGTAAAATTAATTACCATTTCACGTTCAAATCTAATTAAAGATTTAACTATCGCTTTGGATCAAAACTGGTGGTACTCCATTCTCGATCATCTTTCAGATTTGATAATTTAAATTATCAATTCACATTTCAATCTGATTAAAAATTCATTAAAACTCCACTTAGTTTTAATCTTTTCAAAAATCAGTATCTTTTCTTTAACTGGGTTAAAGAAGCAATGTCATCTAAAACACGATTCACGATAAACCAAAATCACATTTAATATTAAATACAAGGCTCTGAATAGACAATATACCGGCTTATATTCAATATCAAATTCTGAAACCAACAAATATCGTATTGGAAATAACGATATAAAATATATCTTTCAAATTCCCATAACAATATCTGTATAGTCACGAAATCCAACATCGAAATATCCCGAAGATAATTTCGATTCAGCTCCAGTCCAATTCACATATTGGGAATATTGATTATTTTTAAAATCACTTTCAAATTCAATTTATTTATCTTAAAAATAAATTGATTTTAATTCTAGTTCAAAACTAGTTCATTTCGATAAAAATCTATTTTTATCTTTTCAAATGTGGAATTCTTCAGCCCAATTTTTCCCAAATCCTTTCTTACGATTTTACACAAATTATAGATATTTTTAATAATTTTATCAAGTCCCGTACAGTCGATTTCCATCAACGGCCATCGAACTGCACTTAGAGCGACCTTTTCTAAATTTGATTTGGACATAATTCCAAATCTAACCATTAGATTTCAAATTTCTAATATTCATTGGAAAGCTCTTTTCGATACGAACCCAACGGTTCCGGTTTTAGGAGAATCCGACGGTCGGATCTCCCGTAATGTCAATTCGAAGTTAATGGTCGAAATTCACGAATTGCCGCGGCGTGGCGCGTTCTATTCAGGCCATTATATATATATATATATATATATATATATATAATATTATATATATTTCATCGATTTCCTTTTAAAACGAATTTTATAAATCGTTTTAAATTCGTTTTCAAAACCATTTCAACAATATATTCAATTTCAAATCGATTTGATTTCAATTCAACTCGAATTCATTTCAATTTTATTTAATTCGAATTCAAATTCGTTTCAATTCAACTCAAATTCTAGTTCATTTCAATTCAATTCGAATTTACCTACTATTTGATTCAATTCGAATTCGTTTCAAATTGATTTCAATTCAATTTCAGTTCGTTTTAAATTTCATTCAAAACGATTTCAATTCGTTTTTAATTCAATTCAGTTCGATTCAATTTGAATTCTTTTCTATTTTATTCGAATTCAAATTCACTTTCTATTCAATTCAATTTGAATTCATTTCAAATATTAAATTTTGAAATCACTTTTCCATATTCATTATAAAACGAATAAAATCGATATAAATATCGTTCGCGTCAAAATAACGCATCTCTAATCAACATGGCTTTATATTTTTCAAAAACTTCTTTATTCTATTCAACAAATAAATATTTATCCTGTTCAACACATGAATCTATATTTCTTTCAACACACGACTGATCTCAACACATGAGTACTGTCAACACATCACTATTTTTGTTATGTAAAATATTTTATAAAACTATGGTATCTATCGTTTGATTTAAATTAGACTCCACCGTAAAGTAGATTCTAATTGTAAATATGATAAAGATGTGAATTTTATTATTAAAATATTTCACTCAACACACGAATATTTTCAACACATGAATATTTTTATATTCAACACATGAATTTTCCTTTATTATTCATTATTTTCCCGATTGGAATGAGGCCCAATCAATCACCATATAATGTTAATTATATGGATTTTCATACATCACACGTATATAATAGCATTGAAAAATAATCAACCATCAACCAAAGTGCACTACACTGTATAAGCATCAAATATAGATATCTGACGCTTATAACAGCCTGTCAATCGATCGATCGACATATTTAATCAATCAGGATGAGTGAACTTCAAATTTCATCCCAACACCCGTGTGGGGTTTCAAACAATCAAACACAAATTTTAGTTGT